>CM077665.1:525087037-527487037 GCA_039707655.1 Elymus sibiricus | reverse complement strand
TCAGGGCATGGATCTCGAGGGATCTATGTCGCAGGAGGAAACTCTCATCTGCTCCGAGGATGGATCTTCGAGCGGAGAGACGGAATCAATCTACCAGCTCCACGATGGCGGGCTCGGGGGCTACATCGAGCCTTACCCCGAGTCGGAGTTCCCTGAGCCGGAGGAGTATGAGCCGCCGAACCGCGCTGTCGTCTTCATGGCGGGTACAGCGGCGGCTCATGGCAGCTCAGCCGCCGAGGCAACCGGATCTGGGGCCGGCAGGCCACCGGCTCAGGTTCTTCTGGATCTGATGGGTGAGCTTACAACCCTGATGGCGACTGAGGTCACGGCCGAAAACCAAGCGGCCCGTAATACGGAGATCGCGAGGTTGAAGAACCAGATGACTGAGGTCAGCAGGAGATTAATGAATTGAAGGCTCAGATGGATGAAGAGGCGGAGCGTCTTAGGGCGGATGCTTTCCGTCTTGAGCTGGAACAGCAATCAGCAGCGGCGGTTCAGCGGATGAGGCACCAATCCCGCTTGCCGGATCAGTATGAAGCAAGGAACCTTTTTAGCACGCCAGGAACGGGACAGAACGTGCCTTTGGCCGTAACCCGGACGGCGAAAGTGCCTGGAAGCCGGCCGGCGGTTTAGCATCAGCAGATTAACCCGCCCCGGCGGAACCAGGCTACGCCGACCTCTTTCCCTACACCGCCGGGTCATTATTCTAACCCGGCGGAGAACATGGTGGTGGCGACAACCAGGCTTGCTGCTATCCCCATCCCCGACGAGTCGCCTTTTGCGGAAGAGGTGCGGAACGCTGTTGGATACCTGCGGACGGCGGTGGCTCAGCAGGAGAAGTATACTTACAGCCGGAGTCGCGTGCACTCAACCCCCATCCCCAGTCGCAGCTACAGTCGACGTTATGAGTCACCGGCGGTTTCTAGCAGTGAACGACATCGGAACCCGCCGCGAGCCGACCGGGCGGCTCTGGATGCTCAGGCACTGGTGGATCGGGCGAGAGCACAGCGAGAGGCGGCGGCTCTGGCAGCAGCGGCGGCTTATCAGGAACCCACAGTAGCACCCTCCGTCTCAGTCGGAGTAGGGTTAACTTCCAGGGCTGTGGGGGTACCGTGTTTAACGCCGGCTTTGCGGAATGAGCGCCTGCCGAAGGATTTCAAGGGCCCTCGCAAGGTGCCCAATTACACGGCTGACTTGCCTCCAGAGGCGTGGATCGAAAGCTATGAGCTGGCCATGGAGATGTTGGATGTTAGTGATGCAGTATGTGCCAAGTACTTCATCATGATGCTAGAAGGGCCGGCTCGCACGTGGTTGAAGGGGTTGCCACCCAACACCATTACTTCCTGGGCCGAGTTGAAGGCGAAATTTATCAAAAATTTCAAAGGGACGTGCAAGCAGCCCATGACGATCGTGGATTTGGATCATTGTGTGCAGTAGGCGGATGAGTCGGCTCATCATTGGGTTCGGCGGGTCTCAACCATCATCCACTCTTCAGAACAGATCACGGCGGCTCAAGCGGTTTTGATTCTGGAGAAGAATTGTCACTTTACACCTTTAAAGCAGAAGCTTGGCCGGCTCAAGCGCTCGTGTCAAGACATGGGGGAGCTCATGGCGGCTCTCACCAAATATGCAGACTCTGACAACACGAAAGACCCGGGCTCTGATGATGAAAAATCAGGTCAGGGGAAAAGGAATAACAGTGGAAAGGGTCAGCAGCAGAACGCGGCTGGAAACGGCAATTCTGGCAAGCGGAAACACCCGGACGGCGGGTCAGAGCTGGTGGCGAACACCAGCGCCGGAAACCACCGCGCTAAGGGCAACGGGAACTTCAGGCAGCATTTTAACAAGGGTAAAGCTCCTTTTAACTTGGAAGCGATGCTCAATAAACCTTGTCCAGAGCATAGTCAGCCCGATAAGCCGGCAGGCCATACATGGAGGAATTGCAGCATTATGCGGCAGTTTCAGGACTACAGCCTTCAACAACATCATAATAACGGCAATGGTCCGTCCGGCGGCTCAGGGCCAGGCGGGTCAGGAGCCGGCTTTGGTCCTGGCAGTTCAGGGTCCGGTTACCAGGGTCAAGGCAATCAAGGAGGTCATCATCAACAGTCTGGCGGTAGCGGCCAGCAGCAGCATAATCAGTCGGGTTTCCAAAGCAACCCGAAGCAGCTTAGTGGGGGTCAGTATCATGTTTTCACAACCAGCTTTGACAAGCGAGACCAGAAGGTGCGCAAGCGGGCGGTTAATGCGGTCATGCCGGCTCTCCCGCAGTATTTGAAGTGGTCTGAGTATGACATCACTTGGAGCAGGGCGGATCACCCGCCGCGGGTTGACAACCCGGGGCAACTAGCTTTGGTGGTTGCCCCCCAAGTGGGTGGATACGTGTTCACGAAGGTGCTTATGGATGATGGCAGCAGCATCAACATCCTGTATTACGACACTTTCAGCCGGATGGGTTTGCTTGACAAGGATCTTAAGCCGTCTTCCACAGTGTTTCATGGTGTGGTGCCTGGCAAGTCGGCTTATCCGGTGGGCAAGATTTCTTTGGAGGTAGCTTTTGGTGATGAATACAACTACAGGTTGGAGTCCTTGTGGTTTGAGGTGGTCAAAATTAAAAGTCCATATAATGCTTTATTCGGACGGCCGGCTTATGCCAAGTTCATGGCTAGGCCTTGTTATGTCTACTTACAGCTCAAGATGCCCGGGTTAAGAGGAACGATTACCGTGCATGGTGATCGGAAGACGGCTCTTGAGTGTGAGGAAGGTGATGCAGCTTATGCAGAGTCAAGTTGTGCAGAGGCAGAGCTCAAGTTTTACAAAGAGAATGTCGACCCGGAGGATATGACTCCGTTAAAGAAGCCTACTACAGAATCAGAGCCGCCCCTCAAGTTTGCGGCGGATGATACCAAGTAGGTGGATTTCACCGAGGGCGACTCATCTCAGCAGTTCACTATCGGGGCTAACATGGACCCCGCATAGGAAAGCGCGCTCATCAAATTCATCCGTGAGAATCGGGACATCTTTGCATGGAAGCCGTCTGACATGCCGGGTGTACCGAGAGAATTTGCTGAGCACCATCTTAATGTGGATCCTAAGTTCAAGCCGATCAAGCAATTCCTTCGTCGTTTCAATGAAGAGCGGCGCAAGGCTATTGGAGAAGAGGTGGCCCGGCTCTTAGCGGCAGGGTTCATCGTGGAGGTCTTTCACCCGGAGTGGTTAGCTAACCCGGTGCTAGTGCTTAAGAAGAACGGCACTTGGCGTATGTGCGTGGATTACACGGATCTTAACAAAGCTTGTCCAGTTGACCCGTTTGCTCTCCCCCGGATTGACCAGATCATTGATGCAACGGCGGGTTGCGAGAGTTTATGCTTCCTGGACGCCTATTCAGGTTATCACCAGATCAAGATGGCAATCAAATACCAAGAGAAGACGGCTTTCATCACGCCTTTTGGTGCTTTCTGCTATGTGTCTAGGCCTTTTGGGCTCAAGAGTGCCCAGGCGACTTATCAGCGTTGTGTGCAGAACTGTCTTCACAGTCAAATTGGGCGCAATGTTCATGCTTATGTGGATGATATTGTGGTCAAGTCAAGGAAGAAGGAAACTTTGCTGGACGACCTGAAGGAAACTTTCGATAACTTACGGGTTTACAAGATGATGCTTAACCCGGCCAAATGTGTTTTTGGAATTCCTGCAGGCAAGCTTTTGGGATTTCTGGTCTCTGAACGTGGAATTGAAGCTAACCCAGACAAGATAAAAGCGATTACTTCTTTGTCTGAGCCGGTGTGCATAAACGACGTCCAGCGCCTGGCGGGTCGGATCGCTGCGTTAAGACGGTTCATAAGCCGCCTGGGCGAGAAGGCAATCCCTTTATATCAGATGATGAAGAAAACAGACGATTTCGTCTGGAGCAAGGCGGCGGGTGAGGCGTTTGAGGCGCTCAAAAGGCAACTGACTGAGCCGCCAGTCTTGGCCGCTCCTGCTGAGAAGGAACCCTTACTCCTCTATGTGGCGGCTAACAACAGGGCAGTCAGCGCTGCGGTTGTTGTGGAGCGCAAGGAGGCAGGGAAGGAGTATCCGGTTCAAAGGCCGGTTTACTACGTCAGCGAAGTTTTGATTGAGTCCAAGCAGCGGTACCCGCATTGGCAGAAACTGATCTATGGGGTGTTCATGGCGAATCGAAAGCTGAAGCACTATTTCCTGGGACACCCGATCACAGTGGTTAGCTCTGCCCCGCTGGGAGACATAATTCAGAACAGAGAAGCCACTGGCCGGATTGTTAAGTGGGCATTGGAGCTTGGACCTCTTAATCTGAAGTATGTGCCTCGCACGGCTGTCAAGTCTCAAGCCTTGGTAGACTGGACGGAGTGTCAGTCGCCAGAGGAGAAGCCGGACAACACTTACTGGACGATTCACTTCGACGGGTCTAGACAGTTGGAAGGCTCGGGGGCTGGAGTTGTCTTGACTTCCCCTAAAGGTGATAAGTTCTGTTATGTGCTAAGGCTGATGTTTCCTTGTACTAACAATGCGGCTGAGTACGAGGCTTTGCTTCATGGCCTCCGGGTGGCTAAGGAGATGAACCTAAGCCGGGTTAGATGCCTCGGCGACTCAGACCTCGTGGCTCAGCAAGTTTCAGGCACATGGGACTCCAAAGACCCACGGATGGCGGCTTATCGTCAGGCGGTTGATATCATTGCAGGCCACTTCAAGGGTTACCAGGTAGATCATGTTGATCGTCGCAAGAACGAGGCGGCTGATGCATTGTCGAGGCTTGGCTCTCAGCGTAAGCCGGTGCCGCCTAATGTGTTCCTGGACATGTTGTATCACCCGTCAGTTAAGCTACCTTCGGAGGAGGATCTGGCTATACCTGACCCGGAGGGGCAGTTGGTGGCGGCTCTACATGCTATTCCTGACTGGACGTTACCTTACATGGCGTATCTAACTCGCGGCGAGTTACCGGAGGACGAGACCTTGGCAAGGCAAATCATCAGACGATCTATGTCAATGACGATAATCAACGGCGAGTTGCACAGGCGCAGCGTTACCGGCATTTTCCAACGTTGTGTTTCACCTGAGGAAGGCAAGGAAATTCTGAATGAAATCCACGCCGGAGATTGTGGTCATCATGCCGGCTCAAAATCTCTGGTGGCCAAGGCTTTTCGACATGGTTTCTTCTGGCTGACGGCTCATAAGGACGCAGAAAGCTTGGTTCTCAAGTGTGATGGCTGTCAGAAGTTCGGGCGACGTGCTCACGTACCGGCTCAGGAATTGCGCATGATCCCAATTACCTGGCTGTTCGCGGTTTGGGGGCTTGATATGGTCGGGCCCTTCAAAATATCCAAAGATAAGAAGACCCACCTTTTGGTGGCGGTGGATAAGTTTACCAAGTGGGTAGAGGCTGAGCCGGTCAGCAAGTGTGACGCGGCTACTGCGGTTCAGTTTGTCAAAAATTGATCTACCGCTTTGGTTACCCCCACAGTATCATCACAGATAATGGCACAAACCTATCCAAGGGGGCTATGCAAGCATTCTGTGAAAGTGAACACATCCGGCTTGACGTCTCGGCTGTGGCTCATCCACAGTCCAACGGTCAAGCGGAGTGTGCTAACCAGGAGATCCTGAGAGGTATCAAGCCCCGGCTTATGGTTCCTCTCCAGAGAACGCCGGGTTGTTGGGTTGAGGAGTTACCGTCAGTTCTATGGAGCATCAATACAACTCCCAACAGATCAACAGGCTATACGCCTTTCTTCATGGTTTACGGCGCAGAGGCCGTGTTACCAAGTGACATACGTCATGACTCGCCGCGGGTGGCGGCTTACGTTGAGGCGGATAATGAGACGGCGCGCCAGGACGCGTTAGATGCTTTGGATGAAGAGCGTGATCTGGCGGCGGCTCGATCGGCGATTTATCAACAAGACCTGCGTCGCTATCACAGCCGCAGGGTTAAGACCCGGACGTTTCAAGAAGGCGACTTAGTGTTGCGCCTGATTCAAGATCAGACGGACGCGCACAAGTTGTCTCCTCCATGGGAAGGGCCTTTTGTGGTTAGCAGAAACCTCAACAATGCGTCATACTATCTCATCGACGTACGGGACGAGCCACGTACTTCTGGGCAGGAGACCTACCGGCCGTGGAACATTGCTCATCTGCGGCCTTACTATACTTAGAGTCATTGACTCTCCCCATTGTATATCATCATTGTATATATCACATATATATATAATAAAGTTGGCATCCCTGCAAGCCGGGGCCTCTTCCGTTTTATGCATCTCACATTGCTCAAAGATGGATACAATCATACGATCATTTGGGGGCTTTCAACCTGCCGGGTTAAGCTTCAACCCTCTTGGTCAGGCTCTTCAGCCGGAATTACAAGGTCACTTGGGGGCTTCTAACCCGCCGGGTTAAGCTTCACCCTCTTGATCCGGCTCTTCAGCCAAGATAGCACCATCAACCGGCGGCTTACAACACGGCGGCTTACAAGTTGGTGGGTCAGTTAGTATCATCGACAAGGTCGATCGGGGGCTTTCAACCCGCCGGGTTAAGCTTCAACCCTTTCGATCAAGCTTCTCAGCCACTGTAAGGCGGGTCGCGGACCCAAACGTCGGCTCCGTCAACAAAGATCACTAGGGGTGCAGCGAGTTATGAACTCACCTCCTTTTCTGATCTGCAAAGCCGGGTTATGCCTGCCTGTAAGTAGTTGCCGCTTTGGCAGGGGTGCAGCGAGTTCTAAAACTCACCCCCTGCAAGGGCCTCTTACAGCGGCGAGGCTAACTCTCTCTGTAAGACCGGGTTCTGCCTGCCTGTAAGTAGCTGTGCTTTGTCAGGGGTGCAGCAAGTTCTAAAACTTACCCCCTGCAAAGGCCTCTTACAGCGGCGAGGCAAACCCTTACATCTGCAAGGCCGGGTTATGCCTGCCTGTAAGTAGCTATGCTTTGTCAGGGGTGCAGCAAGTTCTAAAACTTACCCCCTGCAAAGGCCTCTTACAGCGGCGAGGCAAACCCTTACATCTGCAAGGCCGGGTTATACCTGCCTGTAAGTAGCTACGCTTTGTCAGGGGAGCAGCGAGTTCTAAAACTTACCCCCTGCAAGGGCCTCTTACAGCGGCGAGGCAAGCTCTCCCATCTGCTGCGTCTCTTTCTGGTTCGCTACGCTCTTGTCAGTTATTAAGAGTTCAAAGTAGTGAGACTACCCAGAAGAACCGGCTTATGTATTCGGAAAAAAAGGCAAGGTTATGAGATTTCACGTCTCCGGGTTAGGCTTTTTTAAGCCGCCCTTACAACAGTACAGAACATGTTCTGTCTTGTTTGTTTTTTGCAGGGTTTTATCTATAAGATAAGCCGCCGTCAAGACAGGTTATAAGCTGAAACGCAGAAGACAGGCATGCATCGAACTATACAAGGATTTATACGTGCACGATGGCACGGCTCAGACAGTTAAAGTTTTTCTAAAGACTATTACAAAGCTCTCCACGAGAGCCCAAAAGGCAACAGATTAAGTTTGGCGGCTCAGACGGCCGAGTTATCAAATTTACAACGTTAAGCTTGCTGGCGGGTCATCCTGCGCCGGGTCTTCGACTTCTTTGATCTGGAGATTGTCCACGTCCCAGTTGCAGTTGGTTAGTGCTTCAAACTGGGCGTCTTCAAACATAGGAGACGGGTCAATCTCAGGGGCGAAAAGGTGCTTACGGCGAGCGGGAATCAAATCTCTGGTTTCAAAAGTCGGACCGCGCACTCTCTTGCTGGGCTCGCTGTAAGCCGCCTGGTATGTTGACAGATCCAGTTCATCCGCCAGTGTTGAGGCAAGTACTCTGGAGGCTTTTCTGCACTTGGCATAGTCAGCTTCTGTGAACTCTGAGCCGTCATCTTTTCTTGATGGAAACCCGTCCATCATCTCATCAGCAGACAGCTCTGGAGCAAAGGCCAGGCACCGGCTCAACGCGGCCATGGCTCCCTGACGGGCGGCTGATTTTTTGAGCTCTCCAATTTGCTTTGGCAGAGTTGAGAATAGTTCTATGACTCCCTTCATATGCTTGGGGATGCTCTGCTCAGTTAGCATCGCCTTTATAGTGCAAAGGGTCCCGCAATACAGTTGCTCCGCCAAAGAGTACACTGCCTTCAATCTCAACAAGCTGTCGGATGAAAATTGGCGGCTCCTTTCGCCTGCAAGGAAGGGTTTGGTGGTGTAAGCCGCCAGCAAGGTTATTTAGTATGGAAAGGAAAGTCATTAAAGTATTACGTGCTTACCAAAGATAGCAGAAGTCATCCTGGATATGTGGCGTTTCAGAGTCTGCAATTCTTCTGACACAAGCTTTAGCCGCCCTTCCGCATCGTCTGCGCGTTTGGTCAGGGCGGCTTGTTCTTTTTCGACAGTCTTCCTAAAAAGAGCAAACTCAACTTGCATCTTCTCAAGTTCTTCTATGGCAATCCGCCACTTATTTTCCGCCTCGGACCGAGCGGTTTGTTGTGAAGCAAGATTTCCTCTTAGGCTGGTCATCTCAGATTCAGCCGCCTCCAAAGCATCCTGTGGCGTACAACACATGAAAAGAGTTAAGTCATCAGGATGAGTTATTAATGAAGCAATTACGTTGCAAGTCTCAAGCAGATTGCAAGCAATATACTCGACACTTGGGGGCTAATGTGTTTTCAGTCTACCATGGAGTCCCGGCTCATCTTTTTCAAGATAAGCCGGCACTTGGGGGCTACACACGGCGCTCTCAAGTCTACAAAATGAAGTTCCGGCTTATCTACATAAAGATCAACCGGCACTTGGAGGCTACTATCAGCGCTTTATAGTTCTGCCATGCAGTCCCGGATCATCTTCATGAATATCAGCCGGCCCTTGGGGGCTACAAGCGGCGCTTTTAAGACTACAATGAAGTTCCGGCTTATATTTTTCAACATAAGCCGGCACTTGGGGGCTACAGCTCAAGCTATAAGTGTGTTGCAGAGGGAAGACCCGGCTTATTATTTGAAATATTAATCCGGTTCTTGGCGGCTATGGAAGGATATAAGGGAAAAGCTGGTAAAAATATTACCTCATATTTCTTCTTCATCAGGCTGACGAGCTTCAGCTCCATATTCCGGCTTGACTCCAGGCGGTTCAAAAACCCAGCGTGAAGCTCGTCAACAGTTAACTTCTCCAGCACAGGGTGTTCAAAGTTAAACTTCTCAGGCGAAGAAGCTTCAGCCTTGCCAGAGTGCCTTGACAGTACATGGGGCTCAGGAGTTTGGTGACCCGCCCCAGTAATGACAACTTCTGGAAGGACCGTGTCTTCAACAGTTGTTGAAGGGCTGGGCGGCTTAGGGTCATCCTTTGCAGGGTTTTCAGGGGCCGTGTCATGACCTGCCGGCTCAGACGGCTGGTGAGTATCGTCAGGTGCATCCTTCATAATGTTACTGGGCTCAGCATGAGTCAAAGGGGAGGCCGGCTTAGCAAATACTGGCTCCTGGGCAGAAGGGGCGGCAGTAGACCCGCCAGTTTTCCTTCGTTTCGCTTGGGCCCTGTAAGGCGCAGACGAAGGTTACATAGAAGTCAAGAGTGTTAAAACATTTGGTGCAAAAGTAAAAATACGCACTCCGGGTTGATCTTCATTGGAGGCAACTTGGAGGCAGTCGAGTCGCCAGAGGAAGGAGGAGAATCCTGAAGGCAGTTAAGGCAATACAAAGCAGAGTAAGGTTACAATGCAAGGTTGATTAAAGTTATATTTCAGTTAAAGAATACCTCAGCTGGCCGTTTCCGTTGAGCCGGAGCATGTGATAACCCGGCCACGAGATCTTCAGAGCCGGCGCTCCGGGTCTAACGTCGGGAGGTGTGCTGTTGCTTTTTCAAAAGAAAATTGGGGTCTAAATGAGCAAGAGGATGAGAGAAGGGGACTTTCCGGACGACCCGCCGTACTCTGTCTTGTGGAAAGATCTCTGAGTCAGAAATGTCAATTACCTCAGGGGCGTTTGCATGGCTCGCCTCCGTTTCGTCCTGTGAGTAATTATTGTCAATAAGTTGCATAAAGAGACGGCCAAGGGAGTCAAGTTCTACCTCCGAGTCATCAGATTCAAGCGGCTCTGGAGTGGCGGCTTTCTTTTTCTTCTGAGCCGGAGCTTTCACCTTTGGTTTCCTCACTGGCGGATTATACTTCTTTTTCCAAAAAGGGGAGTCGGCCTGTGTAAGCCGCCAACAAAGGTTAAGAGGTGCAGGACAAATGTGACCAACTGAGGGAAAAGAGACTTACGTCTGGAGCCGGGTTCTTGGCGTAGAAGGGCTTCAGCCCAACCTTGTTGCAAGCTTCCTGCTTTTCACCAAGGAGTCCTTTGATGCCAGAGTTGATATTTTCTTCAGTCAAGGGAGTGTTCTTAAAACAAAGAGGGTCATTGGGTTCACCCGAATATTCCCACATGAGTCGATCACGCCGGCTCAGTGGCATCATTTTCCAGCTTACCCAGCAACGGGTTAAGTCAATACCAGTCAAGCCGTTCGCCAGTAAGGCCTTGACTTTGGCATAAGCCGGGGCGTACTTTGCTCGTTTGGCAGCGGTCATCCGTGCTGGCAGTGGGTTGTCATTTGTATAGCAGAGCCGGGTTGGACGGTAACCCGGCAGGAGGTTCTCACCTTCAGGAGAGGTGTATTTACAATAAAACCAGGTCTTGTTCCAGTCTTTGGGATGACTTGGCAAGGTGGCTATGGGGTATGGCAGATCTCTCCGTCTCTGGATTATAATGCCCCCAAGCTCTAAACTGGGCCCAGCCGCCATTTCAGTTTGGCGGTTAGCATAATGGTAGTCATGGAAGAGGTCAACAGACGGCTCTTCTTGCAGGTAGACTTCACTTAAGACTTGGAACTGGCAAATGTTGGTGACTGAATTTGGGCCTATGTCTTGGGGGTGGATCTTGAAGAAGTGAAGAACATCTCGAAAGAATTTTGACCCTGGAGGGCAGAACCCGCGGAGGATATGATCAGTAAAAATGATAATCTCCCCTTCCTTGGGCTTAGGCCTCTTCTCTGGCCCTGGGACCCGCCAGTGTATTACATTTTTAGCCGGCAGCATGCCGGACTCAACAAAGTTAAGCAGGAGCTCTTCAGTGACTCCAGAGCTGACCCAATCGCAGGATGATGGAGCCCTTGACATGATGGCGGGTTAGGCTACGGAAAAAGCAAAAAAGATGGCGGGTTAGAACAACATTTATTGGATAAGGCCGCTATGGTCAGTATAACAGTGAAGAAGGTAAGCCGCCAAAGTAGTCTGGCGAAGAGCCGCCAAGGCAACGGCGGGCTAGGGGACAAGGCAGTATTGGAAAGAAAATGGCTAAGTGTGGATAAACAGGTTTTGTATAAAATCACTACGGCAGCAAGATCTACAGGCGAAGAAAAAATGGAAAATATTCATGACTTAAAGATAACAGTGGGAAAACAGATCAATCCGCTCGCAGAGATGAGTGCTTTATAGACCTAAAACAAGTAGGCCTTGGCATTAAAGGTATAGCCGCGGTGGATAGGCAGCGTGATGAGGAGCAAATAGGTGCTTGGTGGTCTGCACTACGAAGAACAGCGACGAACACAAGAACTCCGACGAGCTCGGGGAACCCTAATGTGGGTAGATGCAGATTCAAACAAGGGCGGAGAAAGATACCTTCTGGATGCGGAAGCGCCGGCGAAACTCTGGTCCGATTCGGGTTGATGCAGCGGCCGGCGATGAGGGCAACGGCGAGGGCTGGTTGACGGCGGCGGAGTTCTGGAGAGAAGGGGCTTCGAGCGAGGAGGAAGATGACAGCGACGGCAGAGAAGAAAGAAAGGGGACCACGTGTCCCTATTTATAAGGTAGAAGGGCAACAGTGCGCGCGAAAATTGGGGAGGCACAGTAAAGATTGACCGAACGTGGCGCCTCGATTTTCGGGATGACCCTTCAGTGAGAAAGATCTGTTGCAAACGTCATGGAATCTTTTCCGAATATTCGATATGACGTCACGGCGGGTTATGAGTTGTCTTTCCAGATGACAGAGATATGAAGACTCGCCGCCAAGTGAAGTTGAAGATTGACATGAGTTGACTCAAATCAACCTGGGGCCTAATGTTGGGGATATAACCCCATGGTAAGACCCGCCCAGGAGGGGCCGGGTCATACCTGGCGGCTCATAACTGAAGACCTCTAAAGATGGGCTGGAAGATCAAGGCCAGGCCGCGTGGCGGCTTGCCAGACGGGCCAAGACGGAGGCCCAGAGACAGAAGATAGTATGAAGACCCGGGTGGCCAAGCCGCCTGGGGGCGGCTTACCCACGATGGTAGGGCGGCTTAGAGACAGAGTAGAACACGTTGTGCGAGTCGGTTTGAGACTCGTGTAACTCGGGGCCTTGACCTCCTATATAAAGGCTAGACCCCGGGGCGGCTTAGGGGAGAGGAACCAAGCTATCGAGAACTAGGTCAAGCAATCTGCTCCCTTGTAATCGATACTCCAATCAATACAACACAAGCAGGACGTAGGCTTTTACCTCTACTTGAGGGGCCGAACCTGGGTAAACTCGTGTCCTTCGTCCCGATCAACCCCTTTGAGTCCACTACCATGGCGTTGGTCTCGAACCTAAGTCTTCGGACATCTACCGTGATAAAACCACGACACAAGGGCAAAGTGTTTGTTGCTAAAAACGGGTCCTTTCTCGAGAAAGAGTTTCTCTCGAAAGAATTGAGTGGGAGGAAGATACAACTTGACAAGGTTGTTGAACCTTTGTTTCAAACAGAGAGTAGCGCAGCGCAGAAAGTTGTTTCTGTGGAACCTACATTAGTTGAAAAGGAAGTTAATGGTGATAATCATGAAGCTTCGGATCAAGTTACTGTCGAACCTCGTAGGTCGACAAGGACGTGTACTGCTCCTGAGTGGTACGGCAACCCTGTCTTAGAGGTCATGTTGTTAGACAACGATGAACCTACGAGCTATGGAGAAGCGATGATGGGCCCGGATTCCGAGAAATGGTTAGAGGCCATGAAATCCGAGATGGGATCCATGTATGAAAACAAAGTATGGGCTTTGGAAGTATTACCTGAAGGGCGAAAGGCCATTTAGAACAAATGGATCTTTAAAAGGAAGACGGACGCGGACGGTAATGTCACCGTCTATAAAGCTCGACTTGTGGCAAAGGGTTTTTCACAAGTTCAAGGAGTTGACTACGATGAGACTTTCTCACCCATAGCGATGTTAAAGTCTATTGGAATTATGTTAGCAGTTGCTGCATTTTTCGATTATGAAATCTGGCAGATGGATGTCAAAACATCGTTTCCTTAACGGTATCCGTGAGGAAAGGTTGTATGTGATACAACCGGAAGGTTTTGTCAGTTCTAAGGATGCTAAAATATATGCAAGCTCCAGTGATCCTTCTATGGACTGGAGCAAGCATCTCAGAGTTGGAATATACGCTTTGATGAGGTGATCAAAGTTTTTGAGTCTATACAAAGTTTATGAGAAACTTGTATTTACAATAAAGTGAGTGGGAGCACTATAGAATTTCTGATAAGTATATGTGGATGACATATTGTTGATCGGAAATGATGTAGAATTTCTGGAAAGCATAAAGGGTTGTTTGAAAAGGAGTTTTTCAAAGGAAAACCTGGAATGAAGCTACTTAAATATTGGGCATCAGGATCTATAGAGATAGATCAAGACGTCTGATAAAACTTTCAATGAGTACATACCTTGACAAGATTTTGAAAGAGTTCAAAATGGATCAGTCAAAGAAAGAGTTCTTGCCTGATTTGTAAGGTGTGGAGTTGAGTAAGACTCAAAGCTCGACCACGGCAGAAGAAAGAGAAAGGACGAAGGTCGTCCCCTATGCCTTATCCATAGGCTCTGTATAGTATGCCATGTTGTGTACCGCACCTGTGTGTGCCTTGCCATGAGTCTGTCAAGGGGTACAAGAGTGATCTAGGAGTGGATCACTGGACAGCGGTCAAGATTATCCTTAGTAACTAGAGGACTAAGGAAATATTTCTCGATTATGGAGGTGATAAAGAGTTCGTCGTAAAGGGTTACGTCGATGCAAGCTTTAACACCAATCCGGATGACTCTGAGTAGCAATCCGGATACGTATAGTGGAGCGGCCATTTGGAATAGCTCCAAGTGGAGTGTGGTAGCAGTGTTTACAGTATGACATAGAGATTTGCAAAGTACACACGGATCTGAATGTCGCAGACCCGTTGACTAAAGACCTCTCTCACATGCAAAGCATGATCGAACCCCAGAACTCATTGGGTGTTAGATTCATAACAATGTAAATCACATGGTGATGTGAACTAGATTATTGACTCTAGTGCAAGTGGGAGACTGTTGGAAATATGCCCTAGAGTCAATAATAAATTGGTTATTATTATATTTCCTTGTTCGTGATAATCGTTTATTATCCATGCTATAATTGTATTGATTGGAAACTCAAATACATGTGTGGGTACATAGACAACACTGTGTCCGTAGTATGCCTCTAGTTAACTAGTTCGTTGATCAAAGATGGTCAAGGTTTCCTGGCCATAGACATGAGATGTCATTTGATAACGGGATCACATCATTAGGAGAATGATGTGATGGACAAGACCCAAACTATAAACATAGCATATGATCGTGTCAGTTTATTGCTATAGTTTTCTGCATGTCAAGTATCTGTTCCTATGACCATGAGATCATGCAACTCACTGACACCGGAGGAATACCTTGTGTGTATCAAACATCACAACGTAACTAGGTGACTATAAAGATGATCTACAGGTATCTCCGAGGGTGTCTGTTGAGTGGGCATGGATCAAGACTGGGATTTGTTACTCCGTGTGACGGAGAGGTATCTCAGAGCCCACTCGGTAATACAACATCACAATAAGCCTTGCAAGCAATGTGACTAAGTGTTAGCCACGGGATCTTGTATTATGGAACGAGTAAAGAGACTTGCCGGTAACGAGATTGAACTAGGTATAGAGATACCGACGATCGAATCTCGGGCAAGTAACATACCAAAGAACAAAGGGAACAGCGTACGGGATTAACTGAATCCTTGACATAGAGGTTCAACCGATAAAGATCTTCGTAGAATATGTTGGAACCAATATGGGCATCCAGGTCCCGCTATTGGTTATTGACCGTGGAGGTGTCTCGGTCATGTCTACATAGTTCTCGAACCCGCAGGGTCTGCACACTTAAGGTTCGGTGACGTTTCGGTATAGTAGAGTTATGTATGGTGCTGACCGAAGGTTGTTCGGAGTCCCGGATGAGATCCTGGATGTCACGAGGAGCTCCGGAATGGTCCGGAGGTACAGATTGATATATAGGAAGTCCTGTTTTGGTCACCGGAAAAGTTTCGGATACTTCGGTAGTGTACCGGGAGTGCCGGGAGGGTACCGGGGGCCATCGGAAGGGGTGTCTCGACCCAAAGGACCTCATGGGATGTGGGAGGAGTCAAACCATCCCCTAGTGGGCTGGCCGAACCCCCCACTAAGGCCCATGCGGCTAGGGGTGGGGAAAACCCAAAGGTGGAAAGGTGGAAAGGGTTTCCAAGTGGAGAGGAGGAATCCTACTCCTAGTAGGATTGGAGTAGGACTCCTCCACCTCCTATTTCGGCCAACCCTTGAGGGTTTGAGGCTGCCTCCTCCCCTCCCTCCCTCCTATATATACTAGAGGATTTAGAGGGAAGAGCTAACCCTAATTGCCACGTGCTCCCTCTACTTCCTCTAGATCGTTTTCTCCTTTAGTCTAGTTTCGGCGGTGCTTTGGCGAAGCCCTGCCGGAATAGTTCCACCACCACCGCCGCCGCGCCGTCGCGCTGCCGGAGAACTCATCTACCTCTCTGCTCCCTCTTACTGGATCAAGAAGGCAGAGATCGTCATCGAGCTGTACGTGTGCTAAACGTGGAGGTGCCGTCCGTTCGGCGCTAGATCGGAAGGACCGTGATCAGGATCGCGAGACGATTCGTGATTTGATCGCGGGACGAATCGTGATGGGATCGCGGGACGGATCGTGATTGGATCGCGAGATGGATCGTGATGGGATCGCGGGACGCTCGGCGATTTGGATTGCGAAGACATTCGACTACATCAACCGTGTTTCTTAACGCTTCCCGCTTAGCGATCTACAAGGGTATGTAGATCCACTCTCCCTCTCGTAGATGCTCATCACCATGGATAGATCTTGCGTGTGCGTAGGAAAAATTTTGTTTCCCATGCAACGTTCCCCTACACTATAAGGCGCACTGGGTGGTGCGCGGTTTTCGCCAACGCGCCGGTGTGGACTTCACCGACACCTTTGCACCGGTTGTAAAACTGGGCACGATTCGCACCGTCCTTCAGTTGGATGTCTCGCGCGCCTGGCATGTTCACCAGCTGGACGTGTCTAACGCCTTTCTGCATGGTCACCTTCAGGAGCAGGTGTTCTGTCAGCAGGCCACCGGCACCCTGACCACGTGTGCCTGCTCTCCCGTTCTCTCTACGGATTGAAGCAGGCGCCCCGGGCCTGGTACCAGCGTATGGCGGCCTTCCTTCAGCAGATGGGGTTTCGGTCCACCCGCTCTAACGCCTCTTTGTTCGTCTATCATCAGGGCGCTGGCACTGCGTATCTCCTCTACGTCAAAGACATCATCCTGACAGGATCATCTTTCGCGCTAGTCCAGCAGATCACTGCTCGTCTCAGCGCCGAGTTTGCTCTTAAGGACTTGGGGGACCTGCATTACTTCCTCGACATCGAGGTTGTCCGTCGCACTGCAGGCTTCTTTCTGCATCAGCAGAAGTACACCCACGAGCTTCTGGAGCGAGCTGGCATGCTTAACTGCAAGCCTGCTTCTACGCCTATCGATACAAAGGCCAAGTTGTCCGCCGTCGAGGGATCTCCGGTGTCTGACGCTGCCTTCTACCGCTCCATTGTCGGCGCTCTCCAGTACCTCACGCTTACGCGGCCAGATCTGCAGTACGTCGTGCAGCAGGTGTGCCTCCACATGCACTCCCCCCGTGATACTCATTGGGCCCTGGTGAAACGTATCCTGCGATATATACGTGGCACCATGGCTATGGGTCTCACTCTAACGGCCTCTTCCGCCACTGACCTCGTTGCTTACTCTGACGCCGATTGGGCGGGCTGCCCCGACACTCGTCGCTCCACCTCTGGTTACTGTGTCTACCTCAGGCCCTCGTTGATCTCGTGGTCGTCTAAACGACAGCCCACGGTCTCTCGCTCGAGTGCTGAGGAGAGTACCGTGTTGTGGCTAATGCAGTTGTGGAGTGCTCCTCGTTACGACAGCTGCTTCAGGAGTTATCGTGTGAGGTTCCTAAGGCCACGCTTGTCTTCTGTGCCAACGTCTCAGCGGTCTACCTCTCGGCCAACCCTGTTCATCATCGACGCACGAAGCACATTGAGCTCGACATCCACTTTGTTCGTGAGCAGGTTGCGCTTGGCCGCATTCGAGTCTTGCATGTGCCCACCGATCAGCAGTTCGCCGATGTCATGACAAAGGGGCTACCAACCTCGACCTTCGAGGGCTTTCGGTCTAGTCTCTGCGTCTCCAGCGACGCTTCGACTGCGGGGGTGTTGAACATGCATACTCAGCGTGCACGTATATAGGTCTGGGTTTTGTATATTGCACCTGTCACGTCTCCCTCTCTTTGTAACTTGTATGTATCTTGGGAGACAAGACATGAGATGCATCCCTTGTATCTATATATGTGCCCAATGCACGATCAATGAAATTATCGATGCATGCAATCCCTCTCTTCCTAACTTACAGCAACTACGGATAGTGATTTTTCAAACCTTGACAGCAAAATGTGCTATAGTAAGACACTAGATTTTCTGGTCAAAGGATAAAAATGTCGGTCATTTCTCTAACTTGATTGTTTACAAAAACATGGTCGTTCACTCGGCATGTTTAACCAATCCTTGAACAGTTAAATGGATGGAGCGATGAGAAAATTCTGCCTTGTTGGCACATGTTGTGCTTGGTACTGCAAGGGAGGCGAGCGAAATAGTTGCAGCTAGGCAGGGCCATGCTAAAACGACATCTGGCCTGAGGCCTTGAGGACTGTGAGCTGCATGAATCATAGCCGTGACCAGTGCCAGACTGTGAGCTGGTGTGGACTTCAAAGGACATACTTGTGTCACTGGTTACAATATACAACCACGGCATAACACGAGCTGAATACTTGGCCTTGTATACAAAGGAGGCGAGCGATATACTAAGAGCATTGAATGCAGTTCGTTGATCCATATGGACATACATGGTCCCGATATGCATAGTATGGGCGCCGTGCACAGAAGCAAGTTTTCGCACAGTTTACTCCTGCTGACGAAGAATGATATACATCGAAGAAGACGAAAGCTCACTACCTTTTAAGAACGGCAAGTCCTATCCCGTGCGATTAACCATCCATGTCCAGCGCGATATACTACCATCCATGGCCGTGAACAAAAGCCTAGTTAGCTTGTATAGTAGTATATCGCGCTGGACATGGATGGTTAATCGCACGGGATAGGACTTGCCGTTCTTAAAAGGTAGTGAGCTTTCGTCTTCTTCGATGTATATCATTCTTCGTCAGCAGGAGTAAACTGTGCGAAAACTTGCTTCTGTGCACGGCGCCCATACTATGCATATCGGGACCATGTATGTCCATATGGATCAACGAACTGCATTCAATGCTCTTAGTATATCGCTCGCCTCCTTTGTATACAAGGCCAAGTATTCAGCTCGTGTTATGCCGTGGTTGTATATTGTAACCAGTGACACAAGTATGTCCTTTGAAGTCCACACCAGCTCACAGTCTGGCACTGGTCACGGCTATGATTCATGCAGAACATGTACCTGGAGGCCGTGAACAAGCTAACTAGGTGTTTTCCGAGCACCGACCCTCGTGTCTGCTAATTGTTAACTACAGCATTCCTCCTGGCTCCAGTCACACATGTATGCAAAATTGCAAATTATCATCGCCGCTAGCATGGTAGTACCACTAGCACAGATAAGTTTGAGGATATGTCCTCAGCATTGTCACCGACTGAATTTGCTTGCTCTACAGTCAACATTCTCTTCCTTGCTTCTTGTGTTAGTTATCTCTCTGTCTTCAGCAACTGTATCTGCTTGGTCTAATTTGCTCCATTAATAGGATCAGCAGCCCCTCACCGGTGTCTTTGTCACGCTATGTCCTGCAATGATAGACGTGTAAACTGGTAAGTAAACAATAATGCCATATTAAAGGCTTTATTAAACCAGGGAAGGGAATAATTGGACAGTTTCCTGAGGAGAACAGGACGCCAGCCCACAAAGCCAGCCACACTAAACCGCTACTCCCTCCGTCCCAAAATATAAGAACGTTTTTCAAGCTAACATATAGCCCGAAAAACGTTCTTATATTATATGGGACGGAGGGAGTAGAAAACAGCAAAACGTCTACACTCACGCACTACAGCAGCACTCAGAGATCAACAATACAGCCTGCTGCTCTCCAACTCTGAACATCCTCAGAAATAGCCTCAAAAAACACAGTCAGGACAAGAGCAGCGCTCAGAGATCAACAATACAGCTCGCAGCAGAACGCGGTGCTGAAATGGCGCAGATTAAGGATCCCCAGACCACCATGCTCCATGGGCATACAGACCTGCGACCAAGGAAGGAGACAGTGGCCGTCGTTCAACCTCCAGTTCACCCTACCAAAAGAAACTACAATACCACTGGTTGAAAATTTCCAGAACCCACGCCGGGAGACGCAAAACCAAATGAAAATGCAACTGAAGCGCCATCAGAACTGTTGAACCGGTATGCGTCTTGCCCATCCTCACTTAAGCCCATGTGGGCATGTGGCCCATGGCCATGACCTAGAAGAGGTTGTGCCAGCCGCCAGCCAGTGTCTGAGAGGCAGCAGCGCCACACACATGCGAGACAGAAAAGGTCTGATCCCTCTCAACCCCTCTCGATTCATCATGGTATCAGACGCCAGCGATGGCGGGCCTGAGGAGACGGCGGCAGCGGATCTGGGCGAGCAGTATGCGAGACAAGCTCATGGCAGCTCATGGCACGGGCGTGCTGGTTCTTTGATGGTCGGGCTGGTTCTCCCTCTCTGTTCTTCTATTCCCCTCGTGGAGGAAAGGTGAAGGAGAGAGGAAGAAGTGGAGCGGCTGGGTGAAGTGGAGCTGTTGGAGGGCTGTGTCTCTCATGGAGGAAACGAGACGGAGAGAGGAAGCAGCAGGAGGAGGAAAGGAAGCAGTGGGAGAAGGAAGAAGTGGAGCTGCTAATGCTGGAGGCTGCTGACTGTGGTTGCATCTGCACATAGACTTGCTGCAGTAACTGCTGTTGTGGCTGCATCTGGAGGCTGCTGCTGCAGATTGCTGAAGGTGAAGGAGGCAGCAACTGGAGCTGCTGCTGTCGCTTATTGCAGAGGGAAGGAGGCAGCAACTGGAGCTGCTGCTGTCGCTTATTGCAGAGGGAAGGAGGCAGCAACTGGAGCTGCTGCCGCTGCTACGTGCAGCTGCTTGCCAGGGGGAGGAGATGTTGCTGATGCGTGTAGATGGTCAGACAGATGGGTGAACCAAAAGTACTTGCTGAGGCTGTCAAGAAGCTCACTTTGTTCCTCGCGGGCTTGTAATATGGGGCCATCGTTCCTCGGCAGAAAGTAGCTCAGAAGATCAAGCTGTCGCCCACGGACATCAAGCTAGAGGGGCTACGAATTATCTGAGCTGGTCTTGGAGGGCATTGCTGGCTGTGGAGCAAAAGGAACTTGATGGGCACTTGTTGGGTACTGTTGAAGAACCAGGAGACAGACTAGTGCGGAGGGAAAGAGGTGGAAGGTCATCAACTCTATGCTTATTGGGTGGTTGTTGAACTCGGTGGTGCCCATTATTGGACGCTCTGTGCAGGGGCTTCCACATCTGCTGAGATATGGAAGACTCTGTCCACCCAGTACTCTGGCAAGGGCAATGTCATGCTCGATTAGTCTGCTGCGCCAACATGACATGTCAGTGATGACATCTGTGGCAGAGTTGCAGGCTTTGGGGGCAGACCAGGATAACTATGATCCTCGGCTTGCATCGAGTCAAGGCACAAGCGGATGGCACACGGGTGTGTGCTGAAACTTTTGGAGGGTGCTTTGATGGCAGGAGGCATCCCTGCTGCACCAAACTCTCCTGCCTACCATCGATGAGGCTTTGCGGTGACTCAAGAGGAGTTGCGGTTATCTCTTGAGCAAGCAGACGTGAAGGTTGTGGCGGCTTCGACGTTTGCAGTCATTGAGCGCATCGAGTGGAGAGATTCCAGGGGCTGTTATACCTGTGGGGAAGCATGTCACTTAAAGTGGGACTGTCCAACTCGTGGCAGAGGCAGAACTGCTAGAGGCAAAGGTGGATATTCAGGGAACTCAGTGGGTCAAACTACTAGAGGTAGAGGTGGATACTCGGCAAACTCAGGGGGTCGAAGGGCACACATGGCAGTTGAAGGGGACAATGGGACGTCAAAGAGCAAGGAAGAAGTAGATGATGCTGCCTATGGAGACTTTGCTCACTGGGCCTCCACTCATGAAGGTAATCCGGAAAAGGCATATCTTGCTACTAATGAGAATGCTCCAGAGTGGGTGCCATGGACCAACTTGAAGTTCTCCTGGCTGCCTCGATTGCAAGTAAAAGCGCTCTGGGCCGCGAAATTAGAGCAGGCAGCAAGGGGGCGAGGCGAGCAGCCAGCAGCGTGTCAAAGAAATTGGAGAAGCCATCGATTAGGGAGATGGGCCTGAAGTAATAAATATTAATATCCAAGGGGTTCCCGTTTTTGGGCAGCAGCATCATGGCAGAGGAATTTAGGCGACTCCAGTTAAGGAACGATCCCTTAAGGAGATGATTAAGGGCCCTCAGAAGATCATCAACGATTATATCCCAACACAACTTGAAGAAGAGATAAGAGAAGCCATCGGGGCCTGAAGCACGATCGGAAAAGAGACTTTAGGGGGCAGGACAGGGTAGCATCAGTAGAATGGAGAATACGCATGACAAGGAGTCATGGATGATCCACCTCTATTTACCTGAACATGGATAACCTGTTCATCGATCCAGAAGACATGAATACTGCCTCCGTCCCATAATGTCTTACATTATGGGACGGAGGGAGTAACATTCAGTTTCAGCGGTTAAAACTGTTTCTTTCTTTTAACTACATTTTGCTCTAATCAGCCTAACCTCAGAACAGAGAACACAGACTACTGCTATTGCAGCAAGCAAAATGAGATTCAACCAAAGACAGAAAATGGCATAGAGAGCCGACATGACATGATAGACACTGTATAATGCGACAGATTGGATAACTGGTACAAGGTAACCACAACCAATGTTAGTGCCTATCCAACTACAAATGACAGTACTATAAAAGTGCATCTTTCTTTGACTGCATTTCGCTGCAGTTAGCCTGCTTTGTATTTAGCATACACCCTGAGAACGGCTTGGTCTACTGCTATTGCAGGAAGCAAAACGAAAATTCAATCATAGACAATAGACAACATAGAACAAAGATGAAAGGATGGATATGATGCCGCAGATCGAAAACCTGGGTAAAAGTGATACCGACCGCCACAAATCTCAACACTTATCAAACTACACACGGGCAACTCCCAGTTCGTCGACACATAAAGGATACCACAACCAAATTTATACTGTAAGGACATACATATTTCAGCCAGTAAACAGTACACATTAATCAGCAGCAAAGAGAACCAATAATAGACAGTGGATCTAAGATAATGGTAGCAGCGGCGACTTCCAAGACGGCCGAGGCGAGGCAGTGCGAACGGTAGGGATAATGTGATATAGCAACTATGTGGGATTAATGTGATATAGCAATTTCTTTGGCATTTTTCTCCATCTCTCAAGTGTTGTCCAATAGTTGCAGTACATTTATTACTGATTGAAGGAGATCTCCATTTGGAAAATCCAAACATTGCTAAGTGATTTTGTCTAAGTACACATAAAATGCTGTCCATTTGCTGACTCAAAGTATCTTACTATTCCTCCTTTAGCAAGATAGAAACTGAATGCATCCTTAGTTTTTAAAACCTAAAATATCAAAAGATTGCAAAGCCTAAAGTTGTTACACGTACCTTATAGAGATACTTAAGCATCAGCAACATCTTGATCCCAGAAACCCTGCTTAATCAGCAACAGTAATGCACCCGCAAAGTCGATAACGAACGAGCAGGTGTGCGCAATGAGGGAAGTATTTCTCATTAGTGGGAACTCCTTGACAGCAAAGAAAAGAATCTTCGAGAGGCTATTGACGAAAAAGTTGATCAGGCTGTTGTTTGAGGGGTCAATTGATCATTTGCCCCAACTTTCCTCTGCCTCGGCCAATATGCCCCATTTTAGATTGCAATTGATCATATGCCCCATTTTTGCTATGCCTCTAGACAAAATGCCCCACATTAGAGTTGATGATATATCTTTAGTTAACTGCTGCAATTAGGAACGGGAAATGACAGAATTGCCCCTGACCAAAATCTGCCAAAAACGCACGCACGCAAGCACAGGGCCGGCTGGCTCCCTTTCTTGTTCGTTCGCTGAGCCACGAAGGAGCGAGCCGCCGCCGCCGCTACCTAGGTTTAGCGCCGCCGCCGCCGCTGCCGGTCGCCACCACCGAGCGCCGCCGGCCGCCACTGCCGACCGCCTCAACCCTCCGCCCCCGACCGTCTCCGCTCCTCCACCGGCCGCCTGCCCATCCGCCTCCTTGGCCTCCGTGAGCCCGTCCCTCTTCTCTGCGTCCCCCACCGCGTGCACTTCTGGAGCTCCTCGGCCCCGTCCCGTTCGTGACGGCGACCAGCTGCAGCCTACTCTGTCCAGCAACAGAGGGTCCACTCAGGTGAGCTACCCTTGCTCTACACCCGGTTATTTCCATGATTTGGATGCCCCCATGTGTATACTTATTTATTTGATTTCGACGAATTTAGGATTCGGTATGCGCTGCAATTTCATTTGGTATGAACTCTAGCACGAGGAATGGATTTGGGATGATGGATTTACCGTCACAGGAGATGGATGGTGGCGTTTGCGCTACCGACCGTGCTTCTAGTGGGTGAGTCTCTCACAAAATTGCACCTCATTTTAGCCAACTTGGATATGAATGACGAATAGCTGCGACTAACTAAATTTAAATGTATTACTTGTCTTCTCAATCCGAGTAGGATTGAAGGAGAGCACATATCTAATGTGACATCTGACAATGCGAATGAATCAACTTCACATATTTCATGCCATGCTAGTCAGTCTTCCATAGGCAATGTGGATTCTTGTCAAGTTGCTCCAGTAGATGATGGGACCTCTACCGGTATTCAAACAAGCATCCCAATAGTTGATTGGAGTACTATACAGATTGCTACTTTAACCGATGATGACATTGTGCCAATGAGTGATGATGCCATGTGCAAGGTACTTGGAATAAATCCAGATGATGATAAACGCAGAAGAGTGCCTCTCAATCCTCCTATTTGTTCACCCGAGGTTCAGCTCATGATGGTTGATGCAGCCATTCCAGTAAACAATATTCCCCTTCAGGAGGTGTCCATTGTTTATGATCGAGACAACCCTAAGATGGAAGTAGGTAGTCTATATCCATCGATGAAAGAGTTTAGACTGGCCATTAGGCAGTATGCTATCAATGAGGAAATTGACTTACATAAACCTAAATCTGACCCTACAAGGTTTATGGGTAAATGCAAAGCAGAAGGGTGCAGTTGGAGCATAATTGCACGCATTACTGCAGATAAGAAAACAATCAGGGTACTAACCTATATTTCTTTTGTAGCTTATTGTGTTTTTTGTTGTTGCCGTATATTTTGCTCAATGTAGATTACTTTTTTTTTCTGTATGCAGGTTAACAAAGTAAGCGCTTCTCACCAGTGTATATCCAGTAGTAGACTCAGGAGTAGCATGCTGATCAATCTTGGGT
Organism: Elymus sibiricus; assembly: GCA_039707655.1. Lineage (NCBI taxonomy): Eukaryota > Viridiplantae > Streptophyta > Magnoliopsida > Poales > Poaceae > Elymus > Elymus sibiricus. Next base: position 527,462,132 of record CM077665.1, on the reverse strand, counting down.
GGAAGACAGATCTATTGACATATTGAAGACTGAACCAAACATTACTGCTATGAACTTGCGAACAAGGCTAACAGAGCTATACGATGTGGATGTTGGGTATGACACAGTGTATCGAGGCAAAGAAAGAGCATTGGCTCAGTTGTATGGTAGTTGGGATGACAGTTTTAGGAGATTGTTCAACTTCAAAGCAGAGATAGATTTGAGGTCTCCTGGCAGCATTGTAGAGGTTGATACTATCACAAAGGATGGTAAAGTTTATTTCAGCAGATTTTTTATGTGTCTTAAGCCTTGCGTTGATGGATTTCATGCTGGTTGTAGACCATATCTTAGCATAGATGCAACTGCACTTAACGGGAAGTGGAATGGACAGCTAGCTTCTTGTACTGCCCTTGATGGCCACAATTGGATGTTTCCTATAGCAATTGCTTTTTTTCAAACTGAAACTGAAGATAATTGGGCTTGGTTCATGTCTAATTTGTATAGAGCAATAGGTCATATGCCAACCTTAGCCATTAGCACTGATGCTTGTAAAGGATTAGAGAATGCTGTGAGGAAAGTTTTCCCTCAAGCAGAGAGAAGAGAGTGTTTTAGGCACTTGATGCAAAACTTTGTCAAAAAGTTTCAGGGTGATGTCTTTGGTCGTATGTGGCCAGCGGCTAAGGCTTACAAGGAAACTTCTTTTCAGTTTCACATGAAAAAGATCTTGGAAGCTGATCCAAGTGTTGGTGAGTATCTGAACACATATCACTCATTGTTGTGGATGAGATGCAAATTCAATACTGACATCAAGTGTGATTACATTCATAACAACCTATCCGAGTCATTCAATAATTGGATCAAGGACTACAAGGACCTGCCTGTTGATGAGTTAGCTGACACATACAGAGAGAAAATCATGATACTTATGAACAAGAGGAGATCAATTGGAGAGTTGCTTCAAGGCAAGATGCTACCTGCTGTCATTCAACAAATAAACAATAGAAGTAGAGGACTTGGTCATTTGAAGACTGGTAAATCCTCTGATACAATGGCTGAGGTGAGGGATACTAGCAAAAAGAATCTTAGACATGTTGTCAAACTTGAGGAAAATGGTTGCACTTGTCTTGAGTGGCAACACACAGGACAACCTTGTGAGCATGCGCTAGTTTTTCTCATGGAAAGGAGGAACTTGAAGTTGGACAATTATGTGCATGAGTATTTCTCTCTGGACAGATTTAGAGCTGCATACAAACCTGCTATAGAACCCATCACAGATCGGTCTCAATGGCCAAAAGTTGACCTCGACTTCAAGCTGTTTGCACCAACATTCAAGAGGGGTTCCGGGAGGCGTACAGTGAATAGGATGAAAAGTTGCTTGGAAGGTGGTACTAGGTCAAAGAGTAAGAAAAAAGAGAAAGAAAAGAAACAATTAGGTAGCAAAAATAGATGCAAAAGGTGCAATGAGTTGGGACATAGGCAAGCAAAGTGCCCACTGAATGGCACCAAAAAAAGGTAATATGTCTTCTTCTTTGTAAATTAAATATCATATGAACTAACTTACATTTGGCAATGTTTGAATGTGACGCAGGCCAAGAAGGAGTAGAAAGAAGGTGAAGGCTACCTTGCTGGATGTATGCAATGACCAAACAAATGATGCTCCCATAACTGCCACCCCAACAACTCCCAATAGAATATCCATCATCATTCCACCAAGCTTGGAAAACAGTCCTAGGCCAATCACGAGAAGGTGAATTGATAACCTGCTTATTTGCAATATTACACTTTTTTCACTTTTTGCATTCTCACTAGGAGGTGAAATGATAAATTGCAGCTTGCTTGCTTTGGCAATGGCTAATGGAGACGGTCAATCTTCAATGCATACAACCTCTCCAAGGCAAATCACTCCTAAGAGAACAACTACATCAACTCTCAAAAAGATAACCCCAAGGAAGAACAGGAGGAAGCTTTGCATGTGAACTTGAGATTTTCTCTATTTTATGATATGCTTGTGATGTGCTGAGACTTGAAACCCGCTCTATTTTGCAATGTAGAATGAAAATTGGCACCCATGTAATAGAATACTTCATCTATTGAATGACTAATGTGCCAAACTTCCTGGACAGCTAGTATGTATGACATTTTCTCAGCTATACTTGCTCCGAATTGGCTGAAAATTGAACAGCAGTGTCATCCTATTATACTTGATTTTCTGTAATTTTTTCAGATTTTTCTGGGCAGTTTCAATTTTCGGCCAAATTTTGAACAAATCTGGACAGAAATTTGAAATGTCGTTTTCTCTTTGGTCCTTGTCCAGAATCTACTGAAATTTGAACAGTAACCTGATAAGATTATTCTTGATTTTCTGTAAATTTTTCAGATTTTTTTGGCTAGTTTAATTTTTGGACAAGATTTGAATTTTTTTGGGCATTCAAACGAGATTGCACCTTCAATGTTTTGTTTTTTGTTCAGGGGTATTTTGGTCTTTTACACCCTCTCATTTCTGTCATCTGACAAAGATATATCATCAACTCTAATGTGGGGCATTTTGTCTAGAGGCATAGCAAAAATGGGGCATATGATCAATTGCAATCTAAAATGGGGCATATTGGCCGAGGCAGAGGAAAGTTGGGGCAAATGATCAATTGGCCCGTTGTTTGAGTATGCCAATAGTTGGATCTCCTTATCGATCACGCACGCCTTGACAAGCCAGATAAGGAAAACAATGACAGCTGGGCTTATAACCTTTTGAATTCCCCAAGACATGAGCAATGCTGACTCTTTTGAATCTGATGATGGCATAGGGGGGCTTGCTGAGTGATCATCCAATGAAGCAGGAGCACTAGCAAATACATTTGGCCTCTCCGTCTCGCTGAACTGGATTGACAGCAGATACAGCGCGAGGTGCGAAAGAAAAGATACCCCGATGTTCCAAAGGAACGACCTGAGCATTACCTTCTTTAATCTGCGGAGCCTCTGCAATCTTCTTTCTGCAACAAGATTTTCCATGTCCACTTGGTATGCCTCAGGGACCTTCTCGTGTATCAGAACGAACAGCTCACGCATCCGCGACCACTCATCAGGACTCAATTCCAAGATAGCTTGTCTTTCAACTAAGAGTGTGACTATTCCTTGGACGAGATGCATTACTTCTCCAGCTGGGTTGTTTGGGCTGCAGTATGAACAAAATGGGAATGTGAGAACCAAAATCAGCGTAGTAGATTCTGAGAAGTAAAAAAACAAACATGACAAAAAATTCTACTAGCAAACTGCACATCTATAATTCTACTTCAAGCTGGAAGAAATCGTAGGGGAGGGATGTATGTTATCTGCATAGGAAATAATTACAAGCTGCTGTATAAACATGACAAAAAGAAAGGGACGCTACTCCGAAAATGTGGCGTCTACATGCTTGCACATTTCAAGGGTCTAGTAGTCTGTTAATGTGGCATGGATGATAGGACATACTCTGCAATGTTGTCACCAGCTGCATGCTGGGTATTAGCGAAAAGCGGAGGTAGGTGAGCTTCATCATCTCCTTCATCTGAATCCTGATCACTGCATTTTAACCAGTGCACAAGATTAGTAAATCAGCAATGCGAAAAGGACGAGTAAATCAACAGCCACTCCATTCATGTCCATTTGCAGGAAAGGAAAAAATATAAAGGAATCTAACTAGAATGAATAAATTGGCTTAACAACATAATAGGCACGCACACAAATAGTCAAGCACAAACAATGCACCCAGCTTGCTACTTCTCATGTCCTCCACACTGTGAAACAGCCCAAGTCGCAGCTAGAAGCCGCTGTGGTGGCCGGGGTGATGAATTCGGTTGTTTAATTAATTCGACCGCGTGTAAGCATATGCTTAGGCCAAACCTGTACCCAACAGAATCCCCTTCCATGTGACACAATCACATAACATTTAAAACAAGGCATCAAACGTAACATCAACCCAATCCCGTCCCTTCGACACAATCAGGAAGGCCCATTTCGTGCCATTGAGCAGGGGGTTTTCTATCCCCACCTCGGCACCTCCTTTCCCTGCGCAGGAAATCACGGCCTCCTCACGTCGGGAGAATTCTCCCCATCTACCTCCTGACGACGCAAAGCTCAGCTGGCGCCTCCGCTCCTCCCCCTCGTCCCCTGCTCCCCTGCCTCCTTTCTGCATCTGCTGCGCAATCTCACTCCCCTCAACGCCCACTCCCTATCACGGCCTCCATCTATCCCAGCGAAGGCCAGGTGTTCCGCTGGTCCGCCTCTGTTGTATGAATCAACGGTAGGAACTAATCAGTTTCCTCGTCTCCCTGTTACCAAATGACTAGAGACAAATCTCCCCAGTGTGTTGGAGGGGATCCCATTTGCCATGAAAAATCCCCCCATGGAGCTTTGCTGCCCTGGGTATGCAGCCCGCGCAAGCCAAACAAGCCCTCACAAGCCATTTATTCCCATGCCATCCCTGCGCTGGGGCTACCACTGTTCTTCTCCTACCTTCCCCTTTCCTCTCCCCCAATACAGAGCTGTAATCGCTGCTGCTACACAGTACCTCGCCTCCCATCACTACTCTTACACACCCAGCGCATGTGGCGGAAACGGAGCCAAGGTGATAAGAGGACATACCTATCATTAGGGATGTCAATGATGACGTGGTCGTAGAGCTCCTCGACTTGGATGGGATACGGTGGCAGCAGAGCCAGCAAGAGAGGCGCCGGTGCGGGTGCAGCGGCGTCAGCGCGCCGTGTAGAAGACAGGACGAACACCTGGCGGGTGCTTGCCCGGGTGGCGTGGTCCACCGTATCAAAGACGGCGACCAGGCGTAGTAGGATGCCGGCCCCGTCGATGTTGAGGAAGGCGCGGGCGCGTATTTCGCCGTCGCGGTCGACGACGTCGACGGCGACCACCCCGGCGTCTGCGTCGTCGACGAACGCCACCGTCGTATCCGAGGTACCGTCCCCGTAGGCGAATGCCGCCGCAACCAGAATCGGTCGCCCGCGGTCGAGGAGTACCCCCGCTAGGTGCGGCGGGCCTCCGCCTCCGGTCGCGGCGGCGAGAAGCCACGAGCGGTTCATGGCGGCGCCGCCGTTCGCCGCGCGCGTCCGGCTTGGTTTTGGGGGAAGAGAGCGCGGCGGGCGGGCGGGATTTTTGTGGGCCTTTTTTTTACTGCCAGTACACGTGGGCCAGAACGATGGCCGTGGCCAGCGTGTATGTATATATGCGCGATCGTGCAGTATCTGGTAATTATTTTTCTTTTAAAACAGAGGCAAAAAGGCTTGCCTCATTCACCACAACATAGCCCGTCCCACAACAAAACATCTTGAATAAGTTTGAGAATGTAATAGGACGGTGTTGATTTCTTGTTGAAAACCCTACATATTTCTCGTTTCAAATGACCCAACTGACAAGCATGGTAAGAAAAGTCATGTCCTTCCGGTTTGTCATATTGGGCTTCAATATATTAGTCCACCACCGCTTGATGTTGCGTTCCGCCGCGCATTGATTAATGTCCAGAGCCCCTAAGACAGACCACTCCTTAAACATTCTCCGGATGTGCAGCATGTAACAATATCGGAAGAAGAGGTGTGCGGCAGTCTCATTGGCCCTTCTGCAAAGGATGCATAGCCCAAAATTTTCCCAACCTCGCTTTGCCAATCTGTCCGCCGTTCAAATCATGTTTTGAATCGCCAACCAGGAGAAGAACTTGATCTTGGGACGAGCCCAAACCTTTCAAATAGTATTGTTCATGGTGGTCCACATGGAGCCCAAGAAATTGGGCCTTGTAAGCATAGGATGCCGAATACTCTCCATTTGCTTCAAACTTCCAAGATATGTCATCATCAATGCCTGGTTGACGTTGAAACTGCTCAAGACGAATCCAGAGGTGGACAAACTCAACAATGTGGGTGATTGAGAGGTTGATGGAAGGCTTAGCCAAGCATTATCTCGCAGGGCATCCCTCACCACCCAATTCTCGCACTTGGAAGCTGCCAAGATGAGGGGTGATATCTTTCGGCTTTTTCCCTCTCAACCAAGGTGCCTTCCAGAAAGGCATCTTCCCTCCATTCCTCATTGTAATGATGGTGGAAGCTTAGAAGAGGTCCATATCCACATCCCAGCACAGATTCCCCAATCCCACCCATAGTCTAGTTGGGTCCTTCCATGCCAGCCACGGCCATCTCAACCTGAGAGCCCTAGCAATTTTTTTCTAAAGTGTAGGATCCCAAGCCCACTGAGATGCGTGGGGCGGCAAAAAGTCTCCCAATTGCCCTAGCATTTCGTGTCTGAAGTTTTATCCATAGCTGATCAGAGGAAAGCATGCTCAATCTTGTTGATGTTGTGTAACACAATAGGGATGATGTGATAAACGACTTGCGAAGTGAGGATCGATTTAACCAAGGCCGCTCGGCCGACTGTGGTGACGTTTCTCCCTTGCCAGGGAGGAAGCTTTGCAGCGACCTTGTCCTCGAGGTGTTGGAAGTCAACCCTCTCCAGCTGACAAATGGATAGGGGGAGGGATAGGTACTTCAACGGGAAGGACGTCCGCGAGGCCATAGCAAATTGCGACGACGGAGCTCTTCTAAAATTTGGTGGACAGACCGATGACCTGGCCAAAGGATCTAAGGATGGCATCCAGGTTGTCGATGTCTTCCCGCGTTGAGGTGATGAAAAATGCCACATCGTCAGCATGGAGCGAGATAAGGATAAGAGATCCTCGCCCCCGAATCTTGTGGAGAACAAAGGTTGTGAGTCATGGCAAGGTCGAGGAGCTGCTGCAAGGGGTCGATTGTGAGGACAGAGAGAAGGTGGGAGAGGGGGTCCCCTTGTCTAAGTCCTCGGCCAGGGTAAATTGGGGGGGGGGGGGGTTGATACGTCTCCATCGTATCTACTTTTCCAAACTCTTTTGCCCTTGTTTTGGACTCTAATTTGCATGATTTGAATGAAACTAACCCGGACTGACGCTGTTTTCAGCAGAATTGCCTTGGTGTTATTTTTGTGCAGAAATAAAAGTTCTCGGATTGACCTAAAAATTTACGGAGAATATTTTTGGAATTAATAAAAAATACTGGCGAAAGAATCAACCGGAGGGGGTCCACCACCTGGTCACAAGCCAGGGGGGCGCCCCCCCCTAGGGTGCGCCCCCTATCTTGTGGGCCCCCTGAAGCTCCTCCGACCTCAATTCCAACTCTATATATTCACATCCGTGGAGAAAAAAATAAAGGAGAAGAGTTCATCGCGTTTCACGATACGGAGCCGCCGCCACCTCCTGTTCTTCCTCGGGAGGGCAGATCTGGGGTCCGTTTTGGGCTCCGGAGAGGGGAAATCGACGCCGTCGTCATCACCAACCATCCTTCATCACCAATTTCATGATGCTCTCCGCCGTTCGTGAGTAATTCCATCGTAGGCTTGCTGGACGGTGATGGGTTGGATGATATTTACCATGTAATCGAGTCAGTTTGGTTAGGGTTTGATCCCTAGTATCCACTATGTTCTGAGATTGATGTTGCTATGACTTTGCTATGCTTAATGCTTGTCACTAGGGCCCGAGTGCCATGATTTCAGATCTGAACCTATTATGTTTTCATGAATATATATGTGTTCTTGATCCTATCTTGCAAGTTGTAGACACCTATTACGAGTTATGATCCGCATCCCCCAGGGTGACAATAACTGGGATTCTTTCCGGTGATTACCATAGTTTGAGGAGTTCATGTATTCACTAAGTGCTAATGCTTTGGTCTGGTTCTCTATTAAAAGGAGGCCTTAATATCCCTTAGTTTCCATTAGGACCCCGCTGCCACGGGAGGGTAGGACAAAAGATGTCATGTAGGTTCTTTTCCATAAGCACGTATGACTATATATGGAATACATGCCTACATTATATTGATGAATTGGAGCTAGTTCTGTGTCACCCTATGTTATAACCGTTGCATGATGAATGCCATCCAACATAATTATCCATCACTGATCCATTGCCTACGAGCTTTTCATATATTGATCTTTGCTAAGTTACTTTTCTGTTGCCACTGTTACGATTGCTACAAAACTGCTACTGTCACGTTTGCCACCGTTACCGTTACTTCCATACTACTTTGCTACTAAATACTTTGCTGCAGATATTAAGTCTTTCAGGTGTGGTTGAATTGACAACTCAGCTGCTAATACTCGAGAATATTCTTTGGCTCCCCTTGTGTCGAATCAATAAATTTGGGTTGAATACTCTACCCTCGAAAACTGTTGCGATCCCCTATACTTATGGGTTATCAAGACCCTTTTCTGGCGCCGTTGCCGGGGAGCATAGCTCTATTCTCTGAGTCACTTGGGATTTATATCTGTTGATCACTATGAAGAATCTGAAAGATCCAAAAACCAAGATCTATCCCTTTACTATGAGGGGAGGTAAGGAACTGCCATTGTGACGCCCTGGTTTTGTGCTACAGTAATCTCTGTAATTAAGCTACAGTAATCCCACGCTAATGTTGCCACGTCACCACGCAAATTTAATTCGTCTGAAAAGTGGATTTTAAAAGTTTTGCGAAACTGGAATTAAAAATGTTGGATGGGTTGCAAATATTCCCTATGGATTTATAAAATTGGAATCGGAATTTTTCGAAGTATTTTAGAGCCTCTAAATAATTAAAACAGACGCTGTTTAATAATAAATTAAAAAAAATGAAAATCCCTACTGGGCCGAAAGGGTCGGCCCAGCCAGCTCCTATAAGGAGCCAGCTGGGGCAACCCTAGCGTCGACCCCCCCGCTGCTCCCCCCGATCCCCCCCCCCCCCCCCGCTGCTCCTCCCGATTCCACCCCCCCCCCCCGCGCCGCCGCTCGGCTCTGGCTCGAGCCGGCCCGACCGATTCCCCCCCCCCGCCGGCGGTTGCTCGCCAGCGCCCAGCCGCCCCGGCCCGGCCCCGCCGCTCCTTCGTCCCCCGCCCCCCGCCGCGCCGCCCCCGCCCCCCCGACGCCCGCGCCCGTCCGCCGGCGTCGTCCGCCCCGCCGCCCTGCTCCGGCCCCTCGCCGCCTGCTTCCGCCGCCGCCTCGTCGCCGCATCGCCTCATCGCCGCCGACCGTCGCCGCTCCGCCGCCTCGCGCCGCCGCCGCCACGGCCACCCTCACTGTGAGCTCCGCCCGCCGCCCCCTCCCCTCCCCCGCCGCCGGCGACCGTCGCGCCACCGCGTCGTGCCGCTGTGCGCGCGCGCGTGCGTACGTGCGGGCGTGGACGCGCCCCCGGCCGGACAAGTCCGGCGCCCGAATGGGTGCCGCCCGGACATTGTCCGGCCCAGCCAATGACACGTGGGGCCCAGTGCCTCTGTTTAAAAAAATAAAATAAATAGAAATAAAAAAATTATTAAAAATAAATAAGTAAATAAAAACAATTAGTTAAATTAATTAATTAATCAATTAATTAATTAGTTAATTAGATGATTAAGTTTAATTAGATTAATTAATTAAACTGTTAATTAATCTGTTAATTGATTAAATTTAAACAGTATTTACTGTTTGGATAATTCGAATTAATAATTAAAAGAATTTCAGAATATTATTAAATCTTTAAAAATTAATATAAAATAAACCATAGCTCGGATGAAAAAGTTTTGAACATGAAAGTTGCTCAGAATAATTCAACGGTTCTAATTACGATGTCTGTTCGTCTCTCACATGCCTCTAGCATAGCGAACGTGGAACTTTTCCATCGATTTCGTCTGTCCAGTATTAGCCCGAGAACCGGAAAATATCGTCAGATATTGTTCCGACCCGTCTGCGACGTGTAGTACTGCGTTAGTGCATGCCTAGCCCTGCATATTGCCATGCCATGCATCGTGATGCATTTATCTGCTTTATATTTATTGTTTCTCCCCCCTCTTCTTACCGGTAGACCCCGAGACCGACGCTGCTGCCGGGTACGACTACGCCGTTGACGATCAGGCCTTTGCCGCAGAGCAGCAAGGCAAGCAACCCCCCCTTGAGCATTCCGATAACGCCTATTCCTTTCCCTCTTATTCTTGCATTAGATTTTTGCTACTGTATTAGTTAGCTCCTATTCTGATGCATAGCCTGTTTTGATAAACTGTTACTATACCTGCAATCATACCAACTGCTTAGTATAGGTTGATCAGTGAATCCCCAGTGACCCCTTAGTCCCAGTTGCTCCTGCTTCTGCATTGACGACTCGACGACCCGAAGATTCGAAGACTCGGTCAACTGACCGACGAGCCAGGCCCCTCACATCACCGCACACCCCTTAGTTGTACGACTCTGCAGCGCTACTATCGAGTACCGAGGGTGACACCTCGTGAAGTACTCATGATGCTAGCTCTGTAGTGCTGCTAGTCGGTCGTGGTTATCGAGGGTGATTCCTCCTTCACCACTCCCGACGATGACTCTATCGTGCAACCCCTCAAGTGTGGGACCCTCGAGGGTGATTCCTCTAAGTCCACCTTGACGGATTTCATCGAGCGGGAACCTTTGAGGGTGATTCCTTAGTTTCCGCCTCGATGTTTTATACACACAGTTACTATGACCTGGTTACGGGAACATGTTGGTGATGGGTCGGCCCTGAGGGGTACCCACGGTTTGGTGATAATGAGGCGTGGACTAGCGAGAGAGGCCTTTGCCACACATCCTCGAGTCGGGGTGACGGGACCGCACTTTATGGGTCACGCTTGCCCCGCATTAATTAAAATGCTAATGGGTTGGGTATTTGATCTGAGTTGGTCGTTTGACCTTTTACGCACTAAACCTTCACGTGGGGGAAGTTATGGGTACTCATCGTCGTTGTATCAGCCGAAGCTCTTCGGACGTCAGCAATGGAGCGGTGCGCGCCGGATTGGACTGGACGGTACAGCTCTTGGACTGGAGTGTGCTAGGTCTGCTTCCGGCCGCCCACGCATCGTGCAGGAGCACGTAGGGCAAGTGGGCCCATGACCCCTGTGTGCTTAGGATTTAGACCGGCGGGCTGGCCTCTCCGTTGAGCCTAGGTGGGGCGACGACGTGTTGCTATCCCGAGGCCGGGCATGACCCAGGAAAGTGTGGTGAGCAAACGTGTTAGAAATGCGGTGCACCCCTGCAGGGAAGAAACTATCTATTCGAATAGCCGTGTCCACGGTAACAGGACGACTTGGAGTTGTACTTTGACTTTCTAGAACTAAAATTGTGACTTTAAATTGAAATGAATGTTGGCTCCGAGATTGCTTCCTCGCAGGGAGCCGAGGAAGAATCTCTGGGTGTGGTTACTTAATAAAACTTGCTACCATAATACTGCTATATATGAGATACCAATCTGCACTCTTCTAATGCTGCAAGATGTTGAAGATGATAGTCTTCGATAGGACTAGGCCTTCCCCCTCATTCTTGCTTTCTGCAGTCAGTCCAGATATAACCCCTTCGTTGATACTGATGCATACTTAGCATAGTTCTGATGTCAGTCTTGCGAGTACTTTGGATGAGTACTCACCGCTGCTTTGCTTTCTCTTTCCCCCTCGATACGATTCTGCGTTCAGACGACGGAGCCCAGGAGATGGAGTACGCCGGAGACGACTACTACACCACCGCTGGAGCCTACTACTACGTGGAGAATGCCGACGCTCAGGAGTAGTTAGGAGGTTCCCAGGCAGGAGGCCTCGCCTCTTTCGATCCGTTGCTTATGTTTGTGCTAGCCTTCTTAAGGCAAAACTTGTTTATCTTATGTCTGTACTCAGATATTTTTGCTTCCGCTGACTCGTGCTTTGTCGAGCTTTGTATTCGAGCCCTCGAGGCCCCTGGCTTGTAATATGAAGATGTATGACTTTATTTGTGTCTAGTGTTGTGTTGTGATATCAATCAGTGAGTCCCTAATCTTGGTCGTACGCATTGCGTGTATGTTTAGCTTACGGTCGAAATTGGGGGCGTCACAGCCATCTAGCTCTGCACTTGATTCACCTTCTGTTATGAGTAAATTTGCGACACCATCACCTGCTATTGATTCTGATATGTCGCAAGTAAATGATGATGCCACTTCTGCTATGCATGATGCTTATGATGATACTTTGCTTGATACTACTGTGCCACTGGGTGAATTCCTTGATGAACAAATTGCTAGATTCAATGCTGAAACTGATGATATTTCTGAAACTGATGAAATTATTGAAACTGGACACTATGAGACACCGGTTAGACCTAGCTCTCCTAGATATGAATTGCCTAATATACCTAAGGGTTATGTTATGGAAGGAGAGGTAGCTAGGGACTTTCTTGCTTGTAAGGATAGAGATGATCTTAAGAAATTACTATGCAAGTGGAAGGAAAAATCTTTGAATGCTAGAATGCGATATGATCCTAAGTTTGCTACTTCACCTATCTTTGTTACTGATAAGGATTATGAATTCTCTGTCGATCCTGAGTTAATTACTTTGGTTGAATCTGATCCTTTCCATGGTTATGAATCTGAAACTGTTGTGGCACACCTTACTAAATTGAATGATATAGCCACCCTATTTACTCATGACGAAAAAATTCGCTATTACTATATTCTTAAGTTGTTTCCTTTCTCATTAAAGGGTGATGCTAAGATATGGTTTAATTCTCCTGCTCCTGGTTGTGTGCGTAGTCCCCAGGATATGATATATTATTTCTCTGAAAAATATTTTCCTGCCCATAAGAAACAAGCTGCCTTGCAGGAAATATTTAACTTTGTGCAAATTGAAGAAGAGAGTCTCCCACAAGCTTGGGGGAGGCTTCTCCAATTACTTAATGCTTTGCCTGATCATCCTCTCAAGAAAAACGAAATACTTGATATCTTTTATAATGGACTAACTGATGCTTCTAGGGACCACCTAGATAGTTGTGCTGGTTGTGTTTTCAGGGAACGAACTATTGAACAAGCTGAACTACTATTGAATAATATATTGAGCAATGATAATGATTGGACTATTCCCGAACCACCTCCAAAGCCAACTCCGAAGAAAAGAGGTATCCTATTTCTCAGTCCTGAAGATATGCAAGAGGCAAAAAAATCTATGAAAGAAAAAGGTATTAAAGCTGAAGATGTTAAGAATCTACCACCTATTGAAGAAATACATGGTCTTGATAACCCGACACAGGTAGTAGAGGTAAATTCTCTCCGTAGATTTGATGATGGTGATATTCCTTATAATAAGTCTGCTAGCCAATGCTTGGATGAGTTTGATAACTTTATTGTTAAGCAAGAAAATTTCAATGCTTATGTTAGTAGACAATTGAAACATAATGCTTACATGCTTGATCGCTTAGGTGATTATATGAGTAGAACTATCAATGATCTTAAGCTTATTAGTAAACATGCTTCCATGGTAACTACTCAAGTAGAACAAGTACTTAAGGCACAAAATGATTTGCTTAATGAGATGAATGGTAAGAACAATGATCATTCTGTTAGAGTTGTGACTAGAGGTAGTAAAATGACTCAGGAACCTTTGTATCCTGAGGGCCATCCTAAGAGAATTGAGCAAGATTCTCAGAGAATTAATACTGATGCACCTAGTCGTTCTAGCAATAAAAGGAAAAAGAATGATGATAGGACTTTGCATGCTGCTCGTGAACCTGTTATAGATACACCTGAGAATCCAAATGATATTTCTATTTCTGATGTTGAGACACAATCTGGTAATGAACATGAGCCTAGTGATAATATTAATGATGATGTTCATGCTCAACCTAGTAATGATAATGATGTGGAGATTGAACCTGCTGTTGATCTTGATAACCCACAACCTAAGAATAAAAGATATGATAAAAGAGACTTTGTTGCTAGGAAGCATGGTAAAGAAAGAGAACCATGGGTTCAGAAACCCATGCCCTTTCCTCCTAAACCATCAAAGAAAAAGGATGATGAGGATTTTGAGCGCTTTGTTGAAATGCTTAGACCTGTCTTTTTGCGTATGCGCTTGACTGATATTCTGAAAATGTCTCCTTATGCTAAGTATATGAAAGATATTGTGACAAATAAAAGAAAGATAACGGAAGATGAAATTTCCACCATGCTTGCTAATTATACTTTTAAGGGTGGAATACCAAAGAAACTAGGAGATCCCGGAGTACCTACTATACCATGCTCTATTAAAGGAAATTATGTTAAGACTGCTTTATGTGATTTGGGAGCCGGTGTTAGTGTTATGCCTTTCTCTTTATATCGTAGACTTGATTTGAATAAGTTGACACCTACTGAAATCCCTTTGCAAATGGCTGATAAATCAACTGCTTTACCCATCGGTATTTGCGAGGATGTGCCTGTCGTAGTTGCAAATGTTACTATCCTAACAAACTTTGTTATTCTTGATATTCCCGAGGACGACAATATGTCGATCATCCTTGGTAGACCCTTTTTGAATACTGCAGGGGCTGTTATTGATTGCAACAAGGGCAATGTCACTTTTCATGTTAATGGTAATGAGCATACGGTACACTTTCCGAAGAAACAACCTCAAGTTCATAGTATCAACTCCATTGAAATTTTTTTGACGATTATTATTGGAGATTTTGAATTACCTCTCCCTACTGCCAAAAAGAAATATGATATACTTATTGTTGGGGACATGCATATCCCCATTGAGGTAACCTAGTGTTATTCTAAAATTCTCCGGTTCCGTGTCATTCGAAAAAAGTTTGTCAATAAGACTTGATCAACCTTATTGATGGATTCTTTTTGATGAGCATGGGATGGATGAATTTAGGAGGCACAACATTCTGTACCCAACTTTTACTTTCTGTAATGTAGATTAAATAAAGTAAAAATGCTATTATTCTTTTGTTTTCTGAATTATCCGCGCAATAAAAAAATGACCTGAAAATAAAAGTTCTCCAAATGCCCTGAAAATGTAGTATGATTTTTTATGGAATATTTAAGAATTTCTGGCACTGAGAACACATCAGGGGGCTGCACCAGTGGGCCACAAGCCTGCAGGGCGCGCCCACCCCCCTGGGCGCGCCCCTGGCTTGTGGGTCCCATGTAGGCCCCCCTCACTTATTCCAGCACCCATCCACTTCCTCTTCCTCCAAAATAAATCCCACCATTGCTCAAACCCGTGTTCTAGCTCATTTTGCTGCCATTTTCGATCTCCTTGTGCAAAGCTCCATTTGCAAAACTGTTTTGGGGGATTGTTCTTCGGTATGTGACTCCTCCAATATGTCCAATTAGTTTTTGTTTTAGTGCTTTATATGGTGCAAATTTTTGCTGCTGTGGTGACCTTGTTCTTGAGCTTGCATGTCAAATTTGTATGGTCCCAAGTAGTTTTGATGCATGATATAGCCTCTAGGCACTTGTGGGAGTAGTTGCTATAAGTTTTGTTGAGTTTTGTTCACCTCTACTTTGAGTCACTAAAAATTTCAGAAATTTTTCAGAGAAAGAAATGATGAGGAGATTGTTAAGAGGCTCTTCAAGCCGGGGTTCTAAAGAAAATGAAAATGAGAAGCCCATATACAATATTCCCCACATCGCGGAGGTTCGGCCATGTGAATGGCCAAGTGATGCATTCTTGAGGGCGGCCGGAATTTATGAAGATTTCTATTATTTGGCAGAGAATATAGGCATCACCGACTTCCTCAACGATAAGTGTGACCAGTACCTCCTACTCACTAATATCTTTGTGCAAAGCTTTCACTTTTATCCTAGGAATGATCCTTCCATGGTAGAGTTTACTTGTATGATGTGCCTAAGAAGATGAAACTTTACGATTTTTGCAATGTTTGCAAAATACCTTATGAGGGCAGCATCAGTGAACCACGTCCCAGAGACATGGATGACTTTATTGCCGCAATCACTGTGGGGGAAGAGAGAGGGGTGTCAAAGGCAAGAGCAGCTAGTTTGCATTTTCCTGTTCTATGCTATTATTCATTATTTGCGGGGAGATTTTTAGTTGGTCATGGGGAGAGTGGAAGCCTTAGTGCTCCCGACCTCGCCATCCTGCGCCACGCTTTACTTGCTGATAGAACTTTTAGTCTGGGCGCTATGGTGGCCCAACGGTTGAACTTAAACTGTTCGAAGGGCCCCATATTCGGAGGTATCTATGCATATCGTCTAGCCAAACACTTTAAGATACCCATTAGGCTTGACGAGGAAGAGGAAATGCTGCTACCTACAAGATATTTAGACTATGACAGTATGGTAGCACATGATTTTATTAGGAAGGATAATCATAGGAGTCTGCTTTATAACTTAGTATTTAGTCAGGGTACTTGTGAGATTATTGCTCTGCCTGCTTCTTCTTTGTTCGATATCCATTCAGGCAGGTACACTATTATGCCCGAGGACATCTACAGATATTGGGGTCTGTCGCAACCCCCAGCACCTGAGCCGGCACCAGCCCTTGATCCGTATCAGGATCCAGTTTTTCAGTGGGAGCCACAGGAGCTCGCCAACCAGTGGAACCCTCAGGACCTTCCAGAGTATCCAGGAGATGGTTATTTTCAGCCATGGCACTAGAACAACTTAGGCCAAAAGCCTAAGCTTGGGGGAGTACGTATTTCTCACCGACATTACGTTCATGTTCACACACTCATTCTAGTTGTCGGTGTTTATACTTTTTCATTGCACCATACATGGTAGTTTATTTCTTTTTCTCGCTTTCTTCTTGTGTGCTTAATTAACCTTGAGAAAATCCAAAAAAAAATAGTTCTAGCTTTACTTTCTAGTATGTTTAGTTGTAGTATTAAAAGAAAACCCAAAAAGATTTCTCATTCTTCTTTTGCTTGTTGGGAGCTTTCCCGTGTAAATAGTTTTTCTCATTCTTGTTTTGAAATTTCTTTCTTTGGGTCGTAAGGAGAAGACCACAATGAAAATGTTGAGTGGCTCTCATATGCATCATTGTTTATCTATCAGAGAACCCATATTACCTTGTCTTCTCCTTTGAGTTATTTGTTTGCAGATTCCAGCTTAGTCCAATGCATGTGCACTCTTATTATTATTTACACCGTTCGGTCGTGCAAGTGAAAGGCAATAATGACGATATATGATGAAATGATTGAGATGGAGAAAAGCTGGTATGAACTCGACCTATTTTGTTTTTGTAAATATGATTAGCTCATCGTTCTGAATTCAGCCCATTATGGATGAAACATGTTTGCAATGACAATTAGAGATTATAGTTACTCATGCCATGCTTAATTAGCTAAGAGTGTATAATGGTTTGTCTTGAGTGCCAACATGCATTTTAAAATGGTTGTGATGTAGTATGATAGGATGGTATCCTCCTTTGAATGACTCAAGTGGCTTGACTTGGCACATGTTCACGCATGTAGTTGAAACAAAATCAACATAGCCTCCACGACATTTATGTATATGGTGATTTATATCCTACTCATGTTTGCATTCAATGTTGGTTAATCTCAATGCATGTTTATGACTGTTGTCGCTCTCTAGTTGGTCGCTTCCCAGTCTCTTGCTAGCCTTCACTTGTACTAAGCGGGAATACTGCTTGTGCATCCATTTCCTTAAACCCAAAGTTGTTCTGTATGAGTCCACCATACCTACCTATATGTGGTATTTACCAGCCGTTCCAAGTAAATTTGCATGTGCCAAACTCTAAACCTTCAAATAATATTCTGTTTTGTATGCCCGAATCGCTCATGTAGCGACTGGGGGCGGTTAGTATCTTCCATGCTAGGTGGGTTATTCTCACGATATGTGTTGATTCACTATCATTCACGAGAAAGTGGCTGGTATTCGGGATGCCCAGTTCCATGCTCAAAATTCAAATCAAAATATAATGAAACAAAACTCCCCCAGGATTGTTGTTTGTATGGACGGTACCCCTGGATTCGGCTCGCCGTGGAGTGTGATTGATTGGTGGAGGGGAGTAAAAGCTTTACCATTCTGTTTGGGAACCGCCTATAATGTATCTAGCATGGAAGATGGTGAAATCCCTTGGTTGTTATGTTGACAATGAAAGCATACCGCTCAAAATTATTATTCATCTCTATTTTAAAAAAGAGCTCGAGCTCTGGCACCTCTGCAAATCAATACTTCCCTCTGCGTAGGGCCTATCTATTTTACTTTACTGTTGAGTCATCCTCCTCTTATAAAAAGCACCAGTTAGAGAGCACCACCGTCATTTGTATGCTTTGCTATTAATTGATATTGAGTATGACTGTGACTGGATCTCTTTTACCATGAATTACAATTTCCAGTCAGCCCTTGTTCTTCAGAGGTGCTCTGCATTTATGTTTTGCGGTCTCGGAAAGGGCTAGCGAGATACCATTATATCATATTGTATCATGATTGTTTTGATAAAATTGTTGTCATCCGAGATTTATTATTATTGCTCGCTAGTTGATTATGCCATTGGTATGAGTAAATGTGAGACCTAAATGATATTGTGAATATGGTTAGTCTATAATCTTTGCTGAAAACCTGAACATCAGTTAGGCATATTTACAACAACAAGATCAAACAGAGTTTGTAAAAGTTTTTCCTTGTCACTTTCAATTTGTCAACTGAATTGCTTGAGGACAAGCAATGGGTTAAGCTTGGGGGAGTTGATACGTCTCCATCGTATCTACTTTTCCAAACTCTTTCGCCCTTGTTTTGGACTCTAATTTGCATGATTTGAATGAAACTAACCCGGACTGACGCTGTTTTCAGCAGAATTGCCTTGGTGTTATTTTTGTGCAGAAATAAAAGTTCGCGGATTGACCTAAAAATTTACGGAGAATATTTTTGGAATTAATAAAAAATACTGGCGAAAGAATCAACCAGAGGGGGTCCACCACCTGGTCACAAGCCAGGGGGGCGCCCCCCTAGGGCACGCCCCCCTATCTTGTGGGCCCCCTGAAGCTCCTCCGACCTCAATTCCAACTCTATATATTCACATCCGTGGAGAAAAAAATAAAGGAGAAGAGTTCATCGTGTTTCACGATATGGAGCTGCCGCCACCTCCTGTTCTTCCTCGGGAGGGCAGATCTGGGGTCCGTTTTGGGCTCCGGAGAGGGGAAATCGACGCTGTCGTCATCACCAACCATCCTTCATCACCAATTTCATGATGCTCTCCGCCGTTCGTGAGTAATTCCATCGCAGGCTTGCTGGACGGTGATGGGTTGGATGAGATTTACCATGTAATCGAGTCAGTTTGGTTAGGGTTTGATCCCTAGTATCCACTATGTTCTGAGATTGATGTTGCTATGACTTTGCTATGCTTAATGCTTGTCACTAGGGCCCGAGTGCCATGATTTCAGATCTGAACCTATTATGTTTTCATGAATATATATGTGTTCTTGATACTATCTTGCAAGTTGTAGACACCTATTACGAGTTATGATCCGCATCCCCCAGGGTGACAATAACTGGGATTCTTTCCGGTGATTACCGTAGTTTGAGTAATTCCTTCATCACCCCCCTATCTTGAAGGTTCTTTTCCATAAGCACGTATGACTATATATGGAATACATGCCTACATTATATTGATGAATTGGAGCTAGTTCTGTGTCACCCTATGTTATAACCGTTGCATGATGATGAATGCCATCCGACATAATTATCCATCACTGATCCGTTGCCTACGAGCTTTTCATATATTGATCTTTGCTATGTTACTTTTCCGTTGCCACTGTTACGATTGCTACAAAACTGCTACTGTCACGTTTGCCACCATTACCGTTACTTCCATACTACTTTGCTACTAAATACTTTGCTGCAGATATTAAGTCTTTCAGGTGTGGTTGAATTGACAACTCAGCTGCTAATACTCGCGAATATTCTTTGGCTCCCCTTGTGTCGAATCAATAAATTTGGGTTGAATACTCTACCCTCGAAAACTGTTGCGATCCCCAATACTTGTGGGTTATCAGGGGTGATAAGTCTCCGATGTATCTTTTGATTGTTCCATGCTGTTATATTATCATTCTTTGATGTTTTACAATCATTTTATAGCAACTTTATATCGGTTTTTGGGACTAACCTATTGACATAGTGCCCAGTGCCAGTTGCTATTTTTTGCTTGTTTTTTACTTCGCAGAATATCAGTACCAAACGAAATCCAAATGCCACAAAACTTTTTGGAGATTTTTTCGGACTAGAAGACAACTTGGGAGCCAAGGAAGCACCTGGGTGGAGGCCCGTGGAGCCCACAAGACACCAGGGCGCGCTAGAGGCCCTAGGCGCGCCCTGGTGGGTTATGGGGCCCACGGGGGTCTCCTCCACCACCTCTCAGCTCTATAAATCCTCAGAAATTCAAGAAACCATAGAGGAGGAGATGAGACACAATTACAGCCGCCGCAAGTTCTAGAACCATGAGATCCAATCTAACACCATCACGGAGGGGTTCATCATCCTCATTGGTGCCTCTCCGATGACGCGTGAGTAGTCCACCATAGACCTACGGGTCCGTAGGCGGTAGCTAGATGGCTTCCTCTCTCTCTTTTGATTCTCAATACAATGGTCTCTTGGAGATCTATTTGATGTAATGACTTTTTGCGGTGTGTTTGTTGGGATCTGTTGAAGTTTGAGTTCAGATCAGTTTCTATCCATGAATATTATTTGAGTCTTATTTGATCTCTTATATGCATGATTATTTATAGCCTCGTATTTCTTCTTCGAATCTTTGGTTTAGTTAGGCCGACTAGATCGTTTTTTCTTGCCATGGGAAGAGGTGCTTTGTGATGGGTTCGATCTTGCGGTGTCCTCTCCCAGTGACATAAGGGGCAGCGAGGCACGCATGTATCGTTGCTATTAAGGATAACAAGATGGGGTCTATTCCTACATGAATAGATCTTGTCTACATCATGTCATCGTTCTTATTGCATTACTCTGTTTCTCCATGAACTTGATACACTAGATGGATGCTGGATAGCGGTCGATGTGTGGAGTAATAGTAGTAGATGCAGAATCATTTTGGTCTACTAATCTTGGACGTGATGCCTATATATTGATCATTGCCTTGGATATCGTCATGATTATTTGATCTTCTATCAATTGCCCAACAGTAATTTGTTTACCCACCGTGTGCTATTTTCTTGAGAGAAGTCACTAGTACTACTAGAATCAGCCTCTTTGCCGTCTGCTGTGGCAGATGACAAAGGGCAGTTCCACTGATGGCAAAGGCCTTTGCCGTCAGCCAGCAGACGGCCACAGTTTTGGCACTGTAAACTCCGGTAAAGGGGTTCTTTGCTGTCTGCCTAGGATCAGTGGACAGCAAAGTATTTTTGTCGTCAGCCTGCAGACGGCAAAGAGGCTGGATGGTGTAGCACCAACGTTAGCCCCGTCAGGTGGCTAACGACATCCTTTCCCGTCTGCCCCCGGACGACCACGTCACAAGCCCCTTTGCCGTCTGCCCCCGGACGGCCACGTCACAAGCCCCTTTGCCGTCTGCCCCCGGACGGCCACGTCACAAGCCCCTTTGTCGTCTGCCCCCGGATGGCAAAGAGGCCAAATGGCCCCATGCCTGGTGTTCCCAGGTTGCACAGGCGGCTGCCACGTGCCACCTTTGCCATCGGTGGCGGACAACAAAGAGCCAGTATTACCTCTTTTTTTCCTATTTTTGTTATATTCAAGAATTTTCACAGGCAAATATATGATATATATATATATATATTTCACAGAAACAATATCCCTGCCATATGGATATGATCAACCAACAATTATACCAAATTGAAAGTATCAAATGTCACATTGTTCACCATATTACAATAATTTCATCCATACATACATAGTTTCATCCATAGGTAGAAAGTTTCACATAAGTTCATCAATACAAAATGAAAACAAAAAAGTAAACACTAGCACTACATCAAAGCAAGCTGCTGTGAAGTGAATCGAATCTGTAAAATTGGAAATAAGAAAGTTAGAAGAAGTAGAAGAAGATCTAGAAGAAGAAGAAGATGAAGAAGCGTTTTTCTTCTCTTTCTCCTCTTGTTTTTCTTCTTATTATTGCTTATTTGTGTCATTTTAGAGCTAACCTAGGTAAAATAGGTCATTTTAGAGCTAAGTAAGCTTATTGTCTCATTTTGTAGGAAGGAAAGCTAAGTATAGGTCATTTTAGAGCTAACTTAGGTAAAATAGGTCATTTCGGAGCTAAGTAAGCTTACTATGTGATTTTGGAGGAAACAAAGCTAAGTATAGGTCATTGATGAGCTAACCAAGGTAAACTAGGTCATTTTGGAGCTAAGTAAGATTATTATGTCCCTTTGGAGGAAAATAAGCTAAGTATAGGTCATTTATGAGCTAACCAAGGTAAACTAGGTCATTTTGGAGCTAAGTAAGATTATTATGTCCCTTTGGAGGAAAATAAGCTAAGCATATGACATTTATGAGCTAACCAAGGTTATTATGCCATTTTTTTTACCTAAGTAAGCTAATTATATCATAAATGAACTAAATAAGCTAAGTATAGGTCATTATGCATTTGTTAAGCAAAACACTAGAGAAAACTTACCGTCCTCGTTATCACGGAGGTCAAGCACCGGGGTTGCTCGGGCCGGTTTCACCTGGAGAAGGATGCCCTGGAAAAGAATCGTGCGATGTGGCTCGGGAGTTATGCTGCACCAAAGATCATTTGCATTGTCTCGTTAGCATGATGACACTAAAATGTTAAGACTAGTAACTAATGACCATTCAAATGAAACTCACCGTTCCCACCGTGGTAATGACTGTCATCGGCGGAAGGGTCTGGCCGGACTTCTCGCACATAGACTACACATTTGGTTTTGACAAGTCAATCATATTAGTTATTAATGAAACAAACATTACATGCATGATTTGGCTAATATGAAGAAGAAACTTACCATGAAGAGCTCGTACATGGCCCGGTGAGACGCCTCGTTTCATGCCCTCTCCTCCTCCAACAACCTAGCCGTCCTCTCCTCGAACTCCCTCTCCTTCTCCGCCGCCTGCCGGTCCCTATCCTCCAGAAGCGCCTAGTATGCCTCTCTCTCTTTCTGAAGAGCAGCCTGCAAAACAACTCCTTGTTAGCATTGTAATCATCTTTGTTCGCACACACGATGTAATGGAGGAAAGCTATCTAAGTTCGTATGACTAACCTCGATGGCGAGCTCGACTGGCCGTGGACGAGGCCTTATCTCAGGACAGGAGCTCGTTTGGCGCGCCTTGATCTCCCGGAGAGTGCTAGAAGACTGTATAAGTCCATCTCCAATGGCTATCGAGCCATGGGGCCTCCCGCCGCCAGCTATCATCACCAGCTCTGGATCAATAGGATGCTGGCTCGGGTTAAAGTCCTCCCCTTTCCTCACCTTCCCCTCATCTCTGTACCTCACGAGCTTGTGGTGGGAGGAGATGTTGGTGAAGTTCTCGGGATGATCGAGGTCAGACTCTGAGAAAGCCTTGGCCTTCTTGTACGAGGCAGTATGGGCCATGGCATAGAGGTCGTACACCCCTGGCACCTCCGTCTTATTGTAGTTCGCCTAAAAGAGAGAGAGAGAGGAACAAAGTATTAGTAAAGGGCTCAAGCTAGCATCAAGAATGGATTGCATGAATCATGAAGCAAACCACATACCCAGTTCCGCCCGAACTGATATAAGTTGGCGCTGCCTTGATGGTGTGGCACACCAACCATTTTGGATCGCCGGTTCTGGGCATTGTCGTGGACGGTTCGCCATTCGTTTGAGCACCACTCATCCACCAACGCCTCCCAACAATCCATCTTATCCGCACACCATCTCGGGGGCACCTAAGTTAGTAAAGAGAAATTTGAGCGGTACGCCTACGAATCAAATCAAGGAAACTAAGTACAAGGCCTTGAGAATAGGTAATTACCTTCATGAACTGCTCCTTCTGCAAAAACTTTCTGTGGCATGACGACTTGTCCTTCTTAACACCACGCGAGGCGTAGTAGTCTCGAACAGCCTGCGGCCCAGCCTCGTGCCATAAGTTCTATCGTAGGCGCCTGCACTCGCCATCGATAACCTTTGCCGCGACCTCCTGGTGTCCCTCCTCACACCTGTAGAAGGTCTGCAATCAAATGAGACAACACTGATTAGTACAATAACTACCTATTGTTGATTTTTAATTGTGTAAAGGAGAAATTACCCAAAACTGTTTGATCACCATGTCGGCCCTCGTGTGGCACAAGACACCGTCGATCATCTCCTCCGGCGGGGCCGGGGCAGCCAAGTAGTGCTCCCAGGTCAATCCTAGCTCTGGAAGCTGACCCTCACCGGGCAACTTGACAAACCCCAGGAAGTTTTGCCGGCAAAGCACACCAAGGACGGTGTTGGGCCTGCGGACTCCCTCGGCGTGATCCCAACCCCTGCAGTATGACAAAGCCAACGCATTAGATATTTGAAGAAACATGAAGGCAAATGGTTAAAAAAGAGTAAATCCAATTACTTCTCCCCATTAGGCCTAATCACCAGCCTCTGCTCGCGGGTCGTCAGCACGGGTGGGAGCCGTGTACTACCACGCTGGTAGACGGTGCCCCCCTCAACCACCTCGTCCTCGCTATCCCCGCCACCATCAGCATGGCCACTCGGCTCCTGCTGACGCAGATCCGGCCAGGTATCCCATGGGGTCTGCTGGGACGTAGCCACATCCCTGCTCTGCTCCGGAGTCTCGTGGGACGAAGCATCTGGGACAGGAGTCTCGTGGGTCGAAGGCTCGTCGACCCGAGGCTCGTGGACAGGAGTCCGCGTAGCCTCCACCTCAGACGCCTCCACCCTAGAAGTCATGTGCTCGGGTGAATCAGCTAGGGGTGGCGGCGAGGAAGGCGTATCAGCCTCCGTACGTCTCCCGCGGGCACATGTACCTCTACGTCCTCCTCGCTTCTCCCCCCGACCTCCTCTCCCGGTGGGCATCGGCGCCGACGAAGAAGCGCCCGCCTGTGTCTGCAAACTGGCGAGCAATGCTCTCCGGAGAGAATCGGGTGGAATGGTAGTACCCCTCCCACCACGCGCCGACGAAGAAGCCGCAGATCGCTCTGTACCTGCGCCCACCATCTTTCAACACCTGCCATGACAAAGAGTAAACGAAATTAGTACAACATAAAAAAATTGAATACCGACATGAATAATATGTATATAATTTAAGTGTATCATCATGTATATAATAAAAATTGAATACCTGACATGAACTAATAATAATCTCGATCGTCTATATATGCTCTGGGATCAATAAATGCATCATCATCATCACTATCATCAATAAATGCATTATCATCATCACTATCGGGAACAACATGTGAAAGGCCTCCTTTATGTAATTGGTCAAGCATTGACAGGTTATCCGCAACAGTAACCTCTTCTTCTTCCGGCTCTTCTTGTTCCGGCTCAGGGGTGATGTCTGCTTCACTGTCGCTGTCTACTTCAATGTTCTGGGGTGAAGTAGAGTGGTTCTTGAAACATTTTTTGGAAAGACGTGTTTCTTGGAAGAATTCTCCTTCATATGTGTCTGGGTTAATGTGAGGTTCATAATCCTCTTCATTGAGGGGAGGTGGTCTAAAACATGGCGACACTTCATAAACGACATCCCAACCATTCAGATTTGGATCAGTTTGGCAGGCCCAGGGTAGATAGAAAACTTGGGTCGCCTGTTGAGCCGTAATATAGACATCGGGAACATCTAAATGGGTGCTTTGTTTGATTTCGACTAGCCCTATATGTTCATGAGTCCTTCTAGTCTCCTTCGGCTGGAACCAATAACATTTGAAGACTACAACGTTCGGTGGGTTTTCACCATAGAATAGAAATTCATAAATTGCTTCAACTCTTCCATAATACTCAGTACCTCCTTCGCCGATAGCAGACACACAACAATTTGTAGTCTTTCGGTCGGCCATAGATAGCTCTTTGCCAAAGGTATGAAAGCGATACCCATTGATGTCATATTTTTCAAATGAACGGACCTTATAGTCAAAACCATTAGCGACTTGTCTCAATTCGGCGTCCATAGACTCTGAATTAGCTTACAAGTTTCATACGAAAGGATTGTTGCATTAGCCGCAAATTAGATGAAGAAATGAAATGGTCTAATGGAAATTACCGTTTGTTTGAACCAAGAGATGAAACCGGGATAGCCGCCTCCATGCTTTGCTAGAAGCTCATACTTTTTGATGGAATCCTTTTGGATCACCACTCCATCCGAGAATTTGGCGACGTATCGACTGTATCAAATATCCGGGAATAAGCGCAGTTCAAAGGAATTAGAAGTTGTGAAACTATGTACCGAGAACTTACTCAATGTACGACCGCACTTCTGTTAGGTTGTTGAAGATATACAACGAAATGGTCCTCCATTCTTCAACATCCAACGCTATTGCTTTCAAAGCACCGGCTGGTGCGAGCTCCCCTTTGAATAGGCTGAGGTTGGATCGACCTTTTTTAGGGTCGCCAGCATTGTACCGAGGCTTCGGATTAGGCAAATGACAATTTTTGGCTTCGTAATGTGATGTCACGAAGTTTGCCGCCTCCTCAGTAATGAATGCCTCGGCCATCGATGCTTCAATTCTACGTTTATTTTTACATTTTGTTCGAAGCGTCTTCTGCATCCTCTCAGTTGCGTAGCACCAACGATTTTGCACGGGCCCCCCAATCTTGCCTCGGTCGGGAGATGCAAAATCAAATGCTGCATTGGATTAAAGAAGCCCGGTGGAAAGATCTTCTCTAACTTGCAGATCAACTCTGGCGCCAACTCTTCCATTTCATCTAGCATGCCATGCGATAGGTCTTTCACACAAAGAGAACGAAAGAAATAGCTCAGCTCTGCCAGTACTAGCCAGTCATACTCAGGGATAAAGCCACACAACATCACCGGCATTACCCGCTCAAGCCATATGTGCCAATCATGACTCTTGAGACCAAATATTTTCAATTTGTAGAGACTCGCACCCCTCTTTAGATTCGCTGCATACCCATCGAGGAACATCAAATGCCACTACTAGGGAAAACCTTATACACAGAACCTTAGCAGTAGCGCTGGATAAAAAGAGGCGCTACTGCTACATAGCCATAGCGCGCGTCCAGGACAAGCACTACTGCTAACTACTTAGCAGTAGCGCGGCAGCAAAAAAACGCGCTACTACTAATATTGCCCCACCGTTGCCATCAGGCTAGGTTTAGTAGTAGCGCGCCCAAGGAAAACGCGCTACTGCTAACATAATAGTAGTAGCATGTTTTTTGGGTAGGGCGCTACGGCTAAGTTTGAACCTAAAATGCGCTATAGCTATGTCAAGATATCAGTAGCGCGTTTTCGCAAAACGCGCTATAGCTACTTTAGCTATAGCGCGTTTTATAGAAACGCGCTACTGATATCTTGACATAACCCCCGCGCGGGCTTCCTTTCCTCCATCCCATTCCCCATTCGATCCCTCTCCTCCGACGCCGCCGTCACCTGCCCGCACCCCATCCGTCGCCGCCCTCCGTCGCCTGCCCGCGCCGCCCTCCGTCGCCTGCCCGCGCCCCGTCCTTCGCCGCCTGCGCGCCCTCCGTCGCCGCCCGCTCCTCCACCCGCACCCGTCTCCTCCGAGCTCCACCTCGCCGCCGGCATCTCCCCCGAGCTCCACCTCGCTGCCGACGTCTCCCCTATCCCCTTGTAAGTCCTCTGCACCTCCTTCTCTCTCTCTGTCTCTCTGCCTAAGAGCATCTACAGCCGGACTTGGCAAATCCGACCCCTCAAACGCGCCCGGGCGCGTCCACGGACAGTGACCGGTCACCCCTCATAAAACGCATTCCACATCCGGACATCTCAAATTAGAAACCTCAAATCCATATTATTACATGCAACGTGATCCGATCTTTGAGCGAAGCTCGTCCGGTTCCGCTCCCAGCTCGCCCCTCCGCCGTGGCCATGTCCGGCGGCCGGCTGCACTCCCCAGAGTGTTGGTCCAGTCGCCGGCAAGGTAGGGTAGGGCTTGGGAAATGAGCTGGCTCACGGGACTCATGGCCCCGCCGTCTCCCGTGCCCTACTCTTCCTTGCTGGAGACCGAAACCCAAACGGTGCCGGTGGACGTCAGATTGATGATGGATCCATCCGGGGAAGAGCCCCCGACGTCCACCATGATGCGGTTGCGGTGCCCGAACTGATGCGCCATACGGGGCGCCGTAGAATACGACTCCGCCTTGCCGACGTCCGCCGCCGCGAGGGCTTCTGCCGCTTCCCGCGCCCACTGCCTTGCACGGCTTCCACGTCGAGCCATGCCTTCTTCGGAAGTGTCCCGAAAATCGGCGCACCACCGGAGGGGTTGCGCGTCCGCCACCGCGTTCGGACGCCAGGCGGACCGCATGGCCTCTGGCGAGGCTGCTACGGCCTGCCTAACGCCGGATCCATGCGCCATTATGGCGGACGCAATGGATTCCTGACGGAGGGAGTCCGAGCCGATCCGTCCACGGGCATCCTCCCGGGCACGGAGGAGCGCAAGCCGGACGGCCATCTCCTCCTCAGGGCCGCGCGGGATGAGCTTGGGGTCGACGGATCTAGAGTTGAAGGACTCGGATCCACTGCCCACCATGCCGGAGAGACCGAAAGGAGCCGGAGGAGAGCTCGGGTGGCGGAGGGGAGTGGAGGGGAGGGAGTGAAGTGGCTTGATGGGGACGAATATATGTGGGGTAGGGGTGGGACAGCATGGGCTGACTCCGACGTGGCGGGCGTACCCGGGCGCGTCCGGGCGCCCCCATATCCGCCCCATATTTGGGCTGGATATGGGGGGTGCCGGTCAGCCCGGGCGTATGAGGGTCGTTTGAGGCGTCCTTCTGGGTCAAAACAAAAGTGACCGGGCAGTGACATGGTGGCCCGCCCGGGCGTTTGAGGCGGGTTTGAGAGGTCCGATTGTAGATGCTCTAAGGGTTCTAGGGTTCTAGGGTTCATGTAGTTAGGTTTTGTAGTTAGGTTCTAGGGTTCTAGGGTTCATGAAATAGCTAGGTTTAATTTACAATTGAAAAACAGTAGGTGAATTAGGTTGGTGTTAGGAAATGATGTTGTGAATTAAAAATTCGGAAAATTGTGAATTCTAATTTCAGAAAATGTGTTGATGAAATAGCTAGTATGATTCCTATAGTTAATTAGTTGGTATGAACCCTAGTTAAAAAAAACAGAATTAGTATGGTTAAATGAAATCTAGGTATTTTAGGTGTTTTAGGTGTAGTTGACAGAATTCTAGGTATTTAATTTTTTTAGTCAAAGCAATTGTTGCTATTTAAATATAAAATAGAATTGATTAACCCCACGTGAATTAGTATGAACCCTAGGACAGATTAGGTAGTATGAACCTAGTTAATTAGTATGAAATTAACTAGGTTTTCAAATTAGGACAAAAATTTAGGTAGGTTTAAAATTAGGACAGAAATTTAGGTAGGCTGAATTTAGATTCAAATATTGTGAAGAAAAAGGACTTATTGCATTTTCTTCAAGTTCTATATTTTTCTTGCTGTTATATGCAAATTTGAAGTGGACATATGATATGTGGACATGTGATGTTTGGAATTTGGACATGTGATATTTTGGACATATGATGTTAGGAAAGTGATGGTTATGTGCAGGGTAAATGATCCAAGTGGCCTATGTTTCGCCGGAATGTTGATTCATTTCCGTTCCGGTGAATTTCAGGCGCTCGATATGTCCACTTTTTAGCAAAGGTCATGCCAAAATTTCCCATGAATTTTGGCATGACTTGTGCTAGAAAGTAGGCATATCGAGTGCCGGGATTTGCTGGGAAACGACATTCCGGCAAACTAGACCTTTTTATGTCTTATTTTAATAATGTGAAAAAATAAATTGTTCGCTTATTTGTAAGAAGATAACTAGAAAGTAAAACATTAAACGATAAGAAAATGTTCTCATAGGAATTTGTTTTCGACGTCGACGATGCCCGGCCCGCATCCTCGTCGTCGAGTCGGCGGCGACATCCTTGAATGGCGCAATGTCCGGGACTGGGCTCCGCCGGGCTGGCACTGGGAGGTGCTACCTTCTCGGGCTCGGAGCTTGGTGAGGAATCCGGGTCTCATCGTCGACCCGGAGCTTCTTTGGTGGAGGTCGCGTGGGCCACTTTCGGTGCAGAGGGAGCGCCCCCCCGTGGAGGTGGTACGTCATCGTGTCAGGGAGGAGGACGAGCACGTCCGTCGCTACATGGCAGCGTTGTACGCCAGGTTCTCCAATACCTGGCAGGTTCTTCAAGGATCTCACCCGAGTTATGATCCGGTGATGGTTCCTTATCTTTGGGTGTCCACCGCCAGCGACTCAGAAACCGCTAGTGAACTGAGTTCACCGTCCTCCACTTTGGATTTTAGGATATTCGATCTGTATTAGTGATATTATATGATAATATTCGAGATGTATATTAGTTAATATTTGATGATGCATTAACTGGATTATTCGAGATGATGTATTAGTGATATTATATTCGAGTTCATTATAAATGTATTAGTGATATTATATCGGTATAATGCGTGTGTGACTTTCGGTCTGTCGTTGCTCCTTGTGTGACTTTCATGTGTGTTTTTTGATGGAGGAATCCCGACTGTTGTCTTGGGGGGAGCTTCCTCCTCTTGTATTCTTGCGATATATACCTCGGTGTAATGCGCAAGGAGAGGAGAGGAGGTGCGCCCATCACCGACGGTCGAACTATTAGTGTGAGAGAGTGTCCACCAACATATATACACCACCATATCAGTGTGAGAGAGTGCGCACCAACACACCATAAGATATGAGAGTTATTTAAGGAAAGCCTCGACGGACCGAAAGTCAACCGATATTGAATTAGGTCTATTTGGACATGTGTGTATGTTATTGTAGGGAACCGCTCCTAGTGCCTATGTTTTGCTGGAATGCTGATTTATTTCCGTTCTGGAAAATTTTAGGCGCTCAATATGTCTTACATTAGCAATGGTCATGCCGTAATTTTTGAATCATGAACACAGGAAATGTCATCGTCTGATGACGACGATAGGATCCAAGCGTGTGAACTCTATGGTGAAGATAAGGGTCTTTGCGACCAGCCTGGGCTGCGAGACGACATGTTCTTCACCATCAAGCTTGACGAGACCTTCATTGTTTCTACGGTACGCAACGATGACAAGTGTTTTTTCGTAATTAAGCATGACTTCTGTTTCTTTGCTTCAATGTGCAATTTCTGTTTTATACAATTCGACTAGTTCATCCCCTGCCATGCAAGACGGTATGTCTTGGAGAGGCTTGGTTTCGAGGACCACGAGAGTATGGAGACGAGGAGAGCTAACCTGAGGACTAAACATGGTCACACATTATGATAGCCTGGCATATTAGGGATGATAGACTACTCATATCAATAAGGAATTCCTTCTTTTCCGGGAGCCCATTCGAACAGAACTCCCAGGTTAAGCGTGCTTGGCTTGGAGTAGTTTTAGGATGGGTGACCGACCGGGAAGTTGGTCCTGGGTGCGCATGAGTGAGGACAAAGTGCGCAGAAAAGGCTAGTATTGATCTGTGGGGCCATTCTAGATCCCGCCAGGAGTAACGACCACCGGCGGGTGTGTCCGGGGCGTTACAAGTTGGTATCAGAGCCGACCCTCGCGGTTACACGGATGTTTGCCGACAGGTGCGCGGTCATGTTGTTCATGAAGTTGGTGACCCGTCGTGGCACACGGATTGACACATGTATCAGACAGGAAGCACAGACGTTTGTGCCAAGAGGGAACGTTCCTGTGGCCCGACGAGGACGTCGGTTCCTCTGAGTGGGGGTGTATGTGATAGCCTGGCATATTAGGGATGATAGACTACTCATATCAATAAGGAATTCCTTCTTTTCCGGGAGCCCATTCGAACAGAACTCCCAGGTTAAGCGTGCTTGGCTTGGAGTAGTTCTAGGATGGGTGACCGACCAGGAAGTTGGTCCTGGGTGCGCATGAGTGAGCACAAAGTGCGCAGAAAAGGCTAGTATTGATCTATGGGGCCAGTCTAGATCCCGCCAGGAGTAACGACCACCGGCGGGTGTGTCCGGGGCGTTACACACATTTCTGGTCAAAGTAATGAATGCAGTTAATAACACAGAATTAGGGTGCTCAAATTGGGATGCTGTTTGCAAGGCATATGGATTTCAGGAGGATATGGAAATAACCTTCGATCTTCGTCCTGAAGATCATATTGAAGGTAACATCGACATTTGGGTGGATGTCGATATGCTTCCTGTTTTACCTCCATGTGAGTTTATCAACCATGCATATTTGTCAAGTAATTTGCATTCTATATTTAAAAATAGTTGGTGTTCATCCATACTAAATTTGTTAATTTATAATTTACAGCTTATTTCGTTTCTTCGTGTGAAACACATGAAATAATTGACACGACACACTACACTTATGGATCACATCTAACTTGGGAGGAGATGGATGATCTTATCAACTTTGTTATTGGTGTCCTAGTTGGTAGGGAGATCTTCCCATATAATTTGGGAACTGGCCCAAATTATACATTGTACATGCCACTAGTGCATAGGTTGAGGGCGGATGACATTCGCCGAAATATCTTGGTAAGAGTTGCTAATTAAGTACACTACTATTGCGTAAATGGTGTTGATTACGTTGCTAACTAGGCCACTATTATGTTCTTCAACAAAAACTTCCAAATGAAGTTGTGCCTCCGTTGATGCATGGCGAAGGTAATATGA
Organism: Elymus sibiricus; assembly: GCA_039707655.1. NCBI lineage: Eukaryota > Viridiplantae > Streptophyta > Magnoliopsida > Poales > Poaceae > Elymus > Elymus sibiricus. Next base: position 527,429,636 of record CM077665.1, on the reverse strand, counting down.
CAATTAAAAGCCCCTATGAGGCCCCAGTTCTCTTTTGCATACTCGACTGAGCGCAAACCACCAAGACGGCTCCAAATTGAAGCATGGGGAGAAATAAAGAAGGATCGCAAGCCACAACTTGGAGACGTTGCATCTCTTTGCTTCATCATGGAGACATAGGTGTTATTCTGTTTTATGTCATTTTACCTAGGAGGGAGGACTAGGTCCTATGAGAGAGAAGTTTTTCTGGTTTATATTAACTTGCATGATCGATTAGGATGATTTCTATTATGATGTTTTTCTGTTTTATGAGATTTTAACTTGGTATGATTAAGATGATGATGAGTTGTTAGATGAGTACGATGATGCTGAGTTATATGACATATATTTGATTAAGGTGGATGGATGCAAGTGATCATGTTGAATTAGAAGAAAATATGATGTTGCGATGGCAACATCATATTTTCTTCTAATTCAACATGATCACTTGCATCCATCCACTTTAATCTAAATGTAGTTGCTGGCATAATAATTATTGATATTGTATATTAATATGTGTAACCGTGTGTAAATACAACATAAATATAAAAAAAGGAATATGTGCGTTTAACAGTGGCGCGGGTTAGAGAAGCGCGCTACTGATAACTCGGTTAGCAGTAGCGCTGGTTAAGAGGCGCTACTGCTAAACTTTAGCTGTAGCGCTGGGTAACCAGCGCTACTAATACAAGTTAGCTATAGTGCCTTATCAGTAGCGCGGGTACCCGTGCTACTGATACACCTAAGACCTGCGCTACTGCTAGGCTTTTCCCTAGTAGTGTGCATTTTCACCCACAAGATCATTTCCCTCATTGCCGGCCTTCCAAGATTGAACCATGCCTTTGGCTTCGTCCAGTTCTGCTTTCCTTTCGGTTGTCGCATGTTTTGTAACGGTCTATCACATAGAGCCTCTTGATCGACTCTAGCCTTAGGATTATCATTTGACTTCCCCTCTATGCCGAACAATGTACCAAAAAGGGCCTCGGCGATATTCTTTTTAGTGTACATCACGTCGATGTTGTGTGGGCAAAGGAGGTCTTTGAAGTAAGGCAGATCCCATAAGCATGTCTTGTGAGTCCAGGCATGTTACGAATTATACCCTTTGAAATACCTTGGACGCTCTGGATCAGGCTCGAGAGCGTTTAACTGATCCAGGGTCTGTTGGCCTGTCAACGCAGGTGGTGCAGAGTTTTTGACAACTCTACCTTTGATGAAATTCTTCTTGTCTTTTCTGAACTTATGGCGAGGATCCAGGAACTGTCTATGCAAGTCGAAGCAAGAAAACTTGCGACCCGCCTGCAGCCAACGGAACTGAAGAGCTGCCTTGCATGTGGGGCACGGGAACCTTCCATGCACACACCAACCAACGAATATCGCATACGCCGGCAAGTCATGCATCGAGTACATGTACCACACATGCATCATGAAGTTTTGTTTTGTAGTGGTGTCGTATGTCTTGATCCCATTATCCCAAGCTTCTTGCAATTCATCCTTAAGCGGCTGCATGTACACATTCATATTCTTCCCTGGATAGTTGGGCCCTGGAATTATCAACGTCTGGAAAATGTTCTTTCTTTTCATAATCTCTCCGGGGGGAGATTGGGTGGAATGACAAATACAGGCCAACAACTGTATTGGGTTGCCGTCATACCAAACACATTGAACCCATCCGTGCTGATGGCGACTCGAGGATGCCTTGGATCTGCCGCTTTATCCTTATGTAATGCATTGAAGTGCTTCCACGTAAAAGCGTCTGAAGTGTGTACCAACATCTGATTCCCATCTGCATCTAATTCGGTTCTTTTGCCCAATTTGTGCCATGTCATCTGTCTAGCCGTCTCTTCGACCATGAAAAGACGTTGAAGTCTTGGTACGTTTGGCATATAGCGAAGAACATTAACGGGGATTTTGGTCTGAATCTTCTCACCCATACCGTTGTCTACCACAACATACCTAGAAGACTTGCAAATTGGACAATAGTTCAAGTCCGCATACTCAAGCCTAAATAAGGCACATCCATTCTCACAGGCATCTATCTTCTCATAGGGCATCTTAAGTACACGGAGGATTTTGTCCGACTGGTACAGGTTTGCGGAACATTTCATAGAATGCCTTTGCAGATCCTCCATCTCATCGTCCGAATCCCGAGCATCATCAAAGTCTTGCACCATGTCTTCGATCCCGGTACCATGCTCGTCGGTGCGACGACGAACTACCTCAGCTCTGGCACGTTGGGCAGACTCACCATGAAAAGTCCACACCGTATATTTAGGCGTAAAACCCCACTTCTGCAGGTGTTTACCCATTTCACCCTGTGTCTGCTTTTTAAAGTTGTCGCACCGGGGACAGGGGCACCATGTTTTTTCCTGGCCATTTGCAAATGCGGCTCTCACAAACCCCTTGGTATTTGTTAACCATTATTTGGTCATGTCTTTCTGACTAGTGTGACCGGTGTACATCCACGCACGATCACTCATCTTGCCTAGCTACTGGACACACAAGAAATATATATATAATTTAGCATATATATTCATCAGTTAATCAAGTTTGTCAGTTTTATTACGTCCATGCAACCTATACTCTAATAGGTAAAGATAGGTCCTAATCCCACCCGAGTATGTGTAGATTGGGTTCATTTTCCCATGCTCTGCTCTGGATCCGATGCAGAATTTCGGCAGCACCTCCCCGCTATTCTCCTGATACACGTCTCGGCAATAAGCAGAGAGGATGTGTACCCGGAGAACAACAGGGAGGCACTGACAAAATTCTGCATCGGATCCGGAGCAGAGCATATGGGAAAACGAACCCAATCACTACTAGGGAAAACCTTATACACAGAACCTTAGCAGTAGCACTGGATAAAAAGCGGCACTACTGCTACATAGCCGTAGCGCGCGTCCAAGACAGGCGCTACTGCTAACTACTTAGCAGTAGCGCGGCAGCAAAAAAAAGCGCTACTACTAATATTGCCCCATCGTTGCCGCCAGGCTAGGTTTAGTAGTAGCACGCCCAGGGTAACCGCGCTACTGCTAATAGAATAGTAATAGTGTGTTTTTTGGGTAGGGCGCTACGACTAAGTTTGAACCTGGCCGCATGGCGGGCCCCACTTAGCAGTAGCGCCTCTCCGAGGAGCGCGCTACTGCTAGCTTTTTAGCAGCAGCGCGGTTTACTACCCAACGCTACTGCTAAAACCGCACCCACCACCTTTTCCCTCCTCCCTCCCCCCTCCTCCATCCCCTCTTCCTTCACTTTCCCCTAGCTCCCACCTCCTCTCTCCCTCACTTTGCTTCTTCCTCACTACTTCTCCCCCCCATTACTCTCCTTCTTCTACCTCCCTCTCTCTCTCTTTATTGCTCCTACCTAACTACACCACCTCCATTAATGCATCTCCTTTCTCTTTTTCCTTCCCCCTCCACTAGGTAGTTGAACTCATCTCCTTCCCAAACTAGCTAGGTAGATCTAGCATTTAGTGAAGTGACCTATGTACCTACCTAACTAGATCTAGCCATGTCAAGAAGTTAGCTTTGTCCACTTTTGATCATTCCCTAGGTGTGTGGCGACACCGATCGAAATCATCATCACCGTGCTCGATCTCGAGATAGGTGATTAAAAATTTGTGCTTTTGCAAGAATGGAAATATGTGTATGTGTGCGATATGACATAATCGGGCGATATGATGGCAATTGTGTGTGTGGCATGAGTTGCCGCCGATGTGTGCTTGAGTTGCCTATGTTTTGCTGAAATGTCGATTTATTTCCGTTTCGGCGAATTTCCGGCAAACTCTATATGTCCTATTTTTAGGGAAGGTCATGCCGAATTTTTGTATGACTTTGATGCATGCATGCATTTTTATAATCAATTTGTTTATTATTACCGTGCAGGCGTTCATGATGGTCAGTGGAACGATGGTGGAAAGGTGGTGGCGGTCGACGGTGCAGGACATAAATGAAAATAACCGGACAGAGATTATATATCAGTGTCGAAGATGCAAAGTAGGAGTTTGGCTCGACCTTTATGAGGATGGTCGTGTGATGGCGCACCTGCTCATGACTGGTTTCATGGATGGCTATACTCGGTGGATAATTGAAGATGATGATGAGAAGGAGGAGGACGCCGACGGGGCAGGCAATGACGACACGTGGCAAGACGAAGTGATGACCGATAATGGCGGCGGAGAAGGGGCCGGACATGGCAGTGGGGAAGAGGCTGGACATGGCGGCAGAGAAGAGGCCGGACATGGCGGCGGAGAAAACGTGGACTCCACGCCGCACACTTTGTCGATACTAAGTTCAATCGTGCGGGACCCTCATGTTCAAGAACTGCTTTGCAAGGAGACGAGTACTGACAGAGCTGCTTCTAGAGAGGAGGCCAAGCTGCAGCAACTGGTGGTAGACTCAAACACTCCATTGTATGATGGTTGCGATCCCGAGGTGACCCGCTTGAGTTTCACGCTCGAACTTCTGAAGACGAAGGTTAAAAACAAATGGACCGACACTAGCCTCGATGAGCTTCTCAAGTACCTAAAGGATGTTCTTCACGCGGGGAATCTATGTCCTACTAGTGTGGATGAGGCCAAGAAGATCGTGTGCCCTCTTGATCTGCCGCATGTTAGATACCATGCATGCATCAACGATTACATAATTTATCGGAAGGAGCATGCGGAAAAAACCAGTTGTCCGGTGTGCAATGCTTCTCGATACAAGAAGGCCGGGAAGAAATCTCTCTAGAAAGTTGTATGGTACTTACCGATCACTCCCCGTCCGCAACGTTATTTTGTAGATCCCAAGGAAGCAAAGCTCATGCGTTGGCACGCGGAGAGGACAAAGCCCGACGATGGAGATGATCCGAAGCTGAGACACCTCATGGATGGAAGCCAGTGGAGAGCGTTCAATGGCGAATATCGATATTTCGCATGTGATGCAAGGAACATCGTGCTTGGCGCGTGTACCGTTGGCATGAATCCGTTTGGCAACCAGAACACCAACCATAGCACATGGCCCGTTTTTGTATGGATGTACAACATCCCCCTCTGGTTGTGCATGAAGTCGAAGTACATACACATGAGCATGCTGATTCAAGGGCCGAAACAACCGGGAAATAATATTAATTTGTATCTGGGGCTACTTCAAGAGGAATTAGACACGTTATCGAAAACACCGGCCAAGACATGGGACACCAGCAAAGGCGAGTATTTCTATATGAGAGCCGCGCTGAACACGACGGTGCATGACTATCTCGGTTACGGATATGTCACAGGCCAGGTGTGCCACGGATATTGCGGATGCACGCGGTGCATGGATGATACGACGTCTCAACAGCTAACGTCAATGAAAGATGTCGGGTCTGGGAAAATCGTGTACATGGGGCATCGAAGATGGCTCGAGAAGGACGACCCGTGGAGAGACCGTGGAGATCTATTCAATGGTGAGGCCGAGCATCGAGGACCTCCACGTAAGCAGAGCGACACCGAAATCGATGAGCTCTTGAATGACTGGGAACAGTGCCCCGCGCTGGGAAAGATAATGAAAAAGGCGCCGGAGCCGCTGCTGAAGGTATGGAAGACGAGGTCTGTTTTCTGGGACTTGGAGTACCGGCACAAACTCGACATGCCACATTGCCTTGATCAAATGCATATCCGGAGCCGCTGCTGAAGGTATGGAAGACGAGGTCTGTTTTCTGGGACTTGGAGTACCGGCACAAACTCGACATGCCACATTGCCTTGCGACACTGATGAACATGCCGGATAAGACCAAGGATGGGCCGAAGGCAAGAAGAGACTTGCAAGATTTGAATATCAGGGCAGATCTGCACATGCCGCCCCGTAAAAAGTCAGAGGAGACAGAGATGGAGACGGAGGCGCGGGAGAAGAAGGGCAAAAAAGTGAAGGAAGAGGATTATTTTCCCCCTTCTTGCTTCACCTTAAGTCCAGCTGAGATCGATCAATTCTTCAAGTGCCTTACCGGAATCAAAGTTAGTTCCGGTTACTATGGGAAGATAAGCAGATTTCTAGACACGAAGAAGAAAAGGTTCAGCGCGATGTAGTCCCATGACTGTCATGTGATGATGACGCAGATACTACCTGTTGCCCTTAGAGGGATAATGGACAAGCACGTCCGTGAGACGCTTATTGGTCTCTGCAACTTTTTTGACGTCATCTCTCGATAGTCGATCAGTGTGAAGCAACTCCGAAGGCTATAGGAAGAGATCGTTGTGATACTAAATGAGCTTGAGATGTACTTCCCGCCCGCGTTCTTTGACATCATGGTGCATCTGTGTGTCCATATTGTGGACGACATAATAGACCTGGGGCCGTCATTCTTGCACAACATGATGCCATTCAAGAGGATGAATGGGGTCATCAAAGGATTCGTTCGTAACATGTCCCGTCCAGATGGATGCATCGTCCAGGGCTATCTGACGCAAGAGTGCATCTCTTTCTGCGAGAATTATCTATATGGCGGAGACCGGCCTGGTGTTGGTTTGCCCGGTAAGAAGCACCTTGGGAGGGTCGAAGGAGAAGGTCACTCCAACGGTCGCAGGGAACTGCATGTGGCCTACTCGGATCGACGCAACGACTTTGACAGAGCAAACTTAGTAGTGCTACAACACCTAGACGAGGTAGATCCTTTCGTTACACTGCACAAAGAAACCATCACAAAGAAGTATCGTGACCGGGGGCTATGCAGGATGGACGCCGAAGTTACTAGAGAGCACAACTCCAGTTTCCTGCATTGGTTCAAAGAGCATATTCTTGATAATCCCCCGGAAGAGGGCTCTAAGGACGGATTGCTCATATACGCCTTAGCACATGGCCCATCGGCGAACCTCGCGACCTATCAGGCATACGATATCAACGGATACACGTTCTACACGGAGGCCAAAGATATGAACAGTGATTTTCAGAACTCAGGGGTGATGATGGAATGCATTACCGGCAGCGACAACGGCGCAACTGAGAGATTTTACGGAAGGGTCGAGGAGATCTGAGAGCTTGACTACTCTGGAATGCACAGCGCGACGATGTTGGCTAACAATGTCGAAAGAGAAAACCGGTATTTCACTACCATGACTATACCCGACGCCAAGAGCGCTACCGTGAACGCCATCGCAAAAAACGAGCCATGGGTACGTGCTAAGCACGTGACACAATGCTTCTTCATAACCGACTCGAGCAATCCCAGCCGTGTTGTCGTGAGGAGAGGCAAAATGAACATCATAGGAATCGATGGAGTCGCCAACGACGAAGACTACGACCAGTATGGCAACCCGATATGACGATGACGATGAAGTATACGTCAAAACAAGAATCAATACTACATTACCTAAGAAAGATCGTACTCCATGGAAAAGGAAAAGTCACAATGAGGGGCTCAATTATTCGTCAACGAACAAGAAGGGAAAGAATGTCACTCAAAAATGAAAACGTCGACACTGATTGAGAAACCGTTATCGGTCAAATGATGTAATATATATGTTCCTATTTTGTGTACACACTTAACCGTTATGCATGGGTCAAATGATGTAATGTATATATATGTTCCTATTTTGTATACACACTTAACCGTCAAATGATGCAATATATATCGCCTTAGTTATATACATTGTATCACCTTTCCTTCGTTCCTACTTTCGGAAAAAAAAGAAAAAGAAGAAAAGAAAAGGAAAAGAAAATAGAAGAAACAAACAGGAAAGGAGTGATAGCAGTAGCGCGTTTCTATAAAACGCGCTATAGCTATGTCAGGTAGCAGTAGCGCGTTTATCCTAAAACGCGTTATAGCTATGTCAAGATAGCAGTAGCGCGTTTTAACAAAACGCGCTATAGCTACTTTAGCTATAGCGCGTTTTATAGAAACGCGCTACTGCTATCTTGACATAACCCCCACGTGGGCTTCCTCCTCCATCCCATTCCACATTCGATCCCTCTCCTTCGATGCCGCAGCTGCCCTCCGTCGCCTGCTCGCGCCCCGTCTGTCGCCGCCCGCCGTTGCCGCCCTCCGTCGCCTGCCCGTGCCCCGTCCGTCGCCGCCCGCGCGCCCTCCGTCGCCGCCCGCTCCTCCACCCACACCCGTCTCCCCCGATCTCCACCTCGCCGCCGGCATCTCCCCTGAGCTCCACCTCGCCGCCGACGTCTCCCCTAGCCCCTTGTAAGTCCTCTGTCCCTCCTTCTCTCTCTCTGCCTAAGGGTTCTAGGGTTCATGTAGTTAGGTTTTGTAGTAAGGTTCTAGGGTTCTAGGGTTCATGAAATAGCTAGGTTTTGTAGTTAGGTTCTAGAAAATTGTGAATTCAAATTTCAGAAAATGTGTTGATGAAATAGCTAGTATGATCCCTATAGTTAATTAGTTGGTATGAACCCTAGTTAAAAAAAACAGAATTAGTATGGATTAAATGAATTCTAGGTATTTTAGGTGTTTTTGGTGTAGTTGACAGAATTCTAGGTATTTAATTTTTTTAGTTAAAGCAATTTGTGCTATTTAAATATGAAATAGAATTGATTAACCCTACGTGAATTAGTATGAAACCTAGGACAGATTAGGTAGTATGAACCTAGTTAATTAGTATGAAATTAACTAGGTTTTCAAATTAGGACAGAAATTTACCTAGGTTTCAAATTAGGACAGAAATTTAGGTAGGCTGAATTTAGTTTCAAATATGGTGAAGAAAAAGGACTTATTGCATTTTCTTCAAGTTCTATATTTTTCTTGCTGTTATATGCAAATTTGAAGTGGACATCTGATATGTGGACATGTGATTTGGAGATGTGATGTTTGGAATTTGGACATGTGATATTTTGGATATGTGATGTTAGGAAAATGATGGTTATGTGCAGGGTAAATGATCCGAGTGGCCTATGTTTCGCCGGAATGTTGATTCATTTCCGTTCCGGTGAATTTCATGCGCTCGATATGTCCACTTTTTAGCAAAGGTCATGCCGAAATTTCCCGTGCATTTTGGCATGACTTGTGCTAGAAAGTAGGCATATCGAGTGCTGGGATTTGCTGGGAAACGGCATTCCGGCAAACCATAGACCTTTTTTTATGTCATTACTCATTTTTATTATAGTTTAAGAATTAAACAAGGAGACTTAATCGTAGGAAACATGTCGAACAATGAAGAAACCGGGCCTTCTGACCACGATGCAAACGAGATGGATTATGAGGGTGAACAACAGTACCTCGACTTTTTGTCTGCTAAGCACAGTCAAGGTTTGCAGGACAGCCTCGATGATGGTACTGACGCCGACATCGACACCTACGGCGCCGGCACCGATGGCGGCGCCGACACCGGCGGGGAAGGTACCGGCGGGGAAGATACCGGTGGGGAAGGTACCAGCAGGGAAGATACCGACGGGGAAGGTACCGGCGCCGAAGCCGCTACCGAAAAGAAGAAGCAGAAGAAGCAGAGGATATGAAAACCTAACAAACTCGGCATCGGACAACTGGTGATCACAAAGATGGCCCCTGGCAAGTTTGATCCATTAGAGCCGTAAGAACCTCGCAAGTGCTACGGGAACCAAGTCGGATGCATCCTATGGGAATGCGCGAGCATCAACGACGATGACATAAGGGGTAAAGAACATTTGATGCAGTTGCTCCTGACGAAGCTGCATAAGAGATTCAAGTTCCCCAAATGGGATGACGCCATAGAACACCCGTGGGATGATCCGAAGATGAAAACGATTAACAGTCATGCCCTGGGCATGTTCAGCAATGATTTGGCCTCCTGGAAAGGGAGGGTGAAACGAGCTATTGAGGCTGAGGAACCCTTGTCCAAGATTCTGGAGGAAAATCCGACACTTACGGAAGAGGAGTTCCAAAAGTTCAAGGACACTTGCGCTACCGAGGCAACCAAGGCTAAGGCTGCGAAATTCAAGAGCCTTCAGCAAAGGAACACGGGGAACCAACGCCTCGGAAGCCGTGGCTACCTTGGCAAAAGGCCCATATGGGATAAGGAGGACGCGGAATGTGAAGCCGCGGGTCTCCCAGACCCCTTCGTGAAGTTCACCAACCCCTTGGAGCGTGACTTCATCAGGGCCCGCTACAAGTGGGACAAGGAAAAGAAGGTTTTTTACACAAACAAGATCACGAGGAAATTGATTAGAATACTGGTAATTATTCTTTTACCACCTTCCATTTAGCTTCTGATCAAGTCGACTACACATTCGTAAACGGTTCACGTTCCTTCTGCAGGACAAGCAACACAAGCTTGCAGTCGAAAGCCAGTCTTCGTCGATGAGGTCCAAGTGGGACATCCCTCTCAACCGGGCCTTGAACGAACTTAAGGGACTCCCTTTGGACCAGCGGCCGCAATATGGACGTGTGCACGGCGCCGAAGACGGCGCCACGTGGAAGGTCTTTTACAACGAGGGCCTGGAGGCCAAGAAGCAGAAAAAGAAGTTCAGTCAGGCGGACATCGACGAGAAGGTGAAGCTTGCGTTCGAGAAAAAAGCAGCTGAGGACGCGAAAAAAGCAGCCGAGGAGAAAAATGAGTTGCTACAGCAGGTAGTCGTTGCAGCTGTAGATGCCTGCAGAAATGATTTCTCTACTAACTTGATCCCGACTGTCATCAACTGGTTGAAGGAAAATCCAGACAAGACGATAGATGATTTCCCCATGCCCAGCTTCGTCGGGAGCAACTCGGTGAACAACACAACCGCACCATCACCTGCTCACGCAACCGCGCCTGCTCCCGCACCCGCACCCGCACCTGCTCATAGCAGCCCGTCCTCAGTCTCTGGCGCGCTAGGCGGGCCTTCGTCTTTGGCTGAGCTCGACGCCCTCACGGTAATTACATGTCGCACCAACATATATCTAGAATATTCCATTTTCGTTGCCTTTCGGATGTTTTACACCAGAGACATGTCTTTGCAGGCCGACGAAACCCCGTGCACCGTAGTCTACTTGATCAAAGGCCAGAAGGTGGACGTGGGAAAGGCGGTGATAACGAAGCCCTTGGAACTCACATTCCACGGCCAGCCGATGCCCGGTGGGCACTTCAGGGTTACCTTGTCGAGTGTGAAATCGGGGCACGAGGATTTGCCTCCTCCAGTACGGCTAGGGGGAGAGGACGACGAGACCCCGCCACGGCTTGGAAACTGCAAGGGTTGGGTGCTGCTATGGCCTAAGAATCTTCTTCGTCTGGAGTCGGCCGAGAGCACACCAATAACCACACATCAGCAAGCAGGTATGAACACCACCACCCCGCCTACGCAATTACCAGCGCCTGTAGTGCCGGGTGAGAGCGGCGGACGACGCGAGGAAGGGGGTCCAATAGTGGCTGATGTAATCGCCCCCGTAGAACAAGGAATGGATGATGAGATGGACGAGGACCCTCTTCGGTTCCTCAATACAGGCGCCTATGACGATGACTTAGAATTGATGAGTCAGCCATATGCCGACTCGGGCTATCAGCATGCTGATGAGATGGATGATCTGCCCGGGCAGGAACGTCCTAGCAGGGTTGATTGCAAGAAGTCTCTCTTCATGCAATCCTCACAGGACACGCCTGAAGATGCAGCCTCAACACAGGCTCAACTAGCCGAGGGTCGTACAATGCTTAGCCCGACAACACTGGGGCAGGGGTTAAGGAAGGGTCTGGAAGGTCAGCCCAAGAAAAAGGAGAGGAGGAGACCGGCGGGGAAAGGCTCTGCTGCCTACAAACAAGCTAGAGCACATACCAGCCAGACGACGGATTTTGAAGAGCGTGTACCCGTCAAAGGTGCGGCCAAGTTCCATGTCACGGGCGAGCCGATGCTACCGCCGAAACCACTAGAGGCAATATCAGGGGATCTCAAGAGACTGCACGACCATGTGTTGTCGACTGAGAAAAGCCTACTATACTTGAAGGATCTAGGATATCCGACATACGCGGCTTGTGTGCCTGAGGGGATGTGCTACGTCGACACACGGCCCGCGGAGGTGTTCTTCCTGCGGTTTGAGCATATCTTCGAGATGTTTCTGACAAGGCGGCTCGATTTTACAATCATCCGCCTTTTTGCGCTACATATGAGCTTCGTCATGAAGAGAGAAGAAGTCTCGCAAATCTGTGTGGCGGATCCATACTACATGCACGAGTCCTTCTTGAGTCTCGGCAACTTTGAGCGTAAAACTACTATGGAGTACCTCAAAAACTTCATGGTACATAATAAGGACCAGGAAATTGTCCTCCTGCCTTATCATCCAAAGTAAGTCAGTGCCGGACAACCCTTTCGTACATTTCAATCATTCTTTACCTGCAAGTCTCCCATGTGGAGAATAATTCGAGGTGTTCTTTTCCCCGCAGCAACGGGCGCGCCATCCTTATCGTTCTTTACCCGCGAGTCTCCCACGCCGTGTATTTCGAACCTACCAGAAACTACGAGAAGAAGGACTACACCCACGTAATGAATATTCTAGATGATGCTCTCCAAGGCTTCAGCTTGAGGGGTGGCCACCTGCAGATCAGGAAACAAAGGAACCGCAAGACAGGTTTCTCGCATAAAACTAACTTCTGCGGCATCCATGTCCCGAAACAAATTAAAGTAGGAACGATGGATTCTACCTCCTCCATCTCATGATGGAGTTCAGAAGGGATCACCAAAAGCTTCGCATGACAACCAGAAACGATGATCATATCCGCAAGTGGGTAGAATCTCAAGGAGAAGCGGATTATAAACTTAGAGATGACTTCTTTCGCATCCAGAGGGACATTGCGACGATCATCATGAAAGAAGTCGTCGAAGAGAATGGGATGTTCCACCACGGCCCTATATCGCGAGCTGACGTCCGAACTCGCATAGGCATGCAACGTCAGGACCTCACGCCGTCAAGAAGCTAGGGTGCATCCTCGATGATCTGAAAGGATGGAAGTTCTAGTGATTTACGATGCCGATGATGATGATATGTGTCGGTTGAAATTGTATACTTTCTGTAGCGATGAAACTTTGTGATGTCCACGGTCCCCGCCGAACTTGCGTAACGCTACTTTGTTAGTTTGGGTACGATGACCTGCGTACCTCTAGTTAATTAGTTTGCGTACGATGAAACTGCGTTGATTATTTATGTTTACTATATGTTGCATCTAGTTGCTAACCCTTTCTTTTCGTGTTGGTCAAGTATATTTTGTTGCATATGATTGTACATTCTCTTTATGAAGATGCATCTCTAACAGGTGCCTTGATCCTTGATGGCGAAGAAGAAGTGCTATGTCGTGTACACAGGGAAGGTTCCGGGAGTGTACGACGAGTGGCACGAGTGTCAGGCACAAGTGGATGAGTTCTCGGACGCCAGCCATAAAGGCTTCAAAAGCAGACAAGAAGCAGAAGCTAGTTACTTGAGGTTCACGCTAGCGCGAGAGAGGACTCATAACCGCCTCCTGTACTGCATATTTCCGCTCTCACTCATAGTGATATCTCTTCTCATGTATATCATTATTTAGATGGATGACGATGTAGTTGCAAGTATTCGAAACTTGTATCGCTATTTTCGAGATGATGACGAGAGACCACTTTGTGTTGGATGATGATTATGATGATGACATGATTTGATGAGACTATTTGTATGTGTATGCTATGATTACATTTGTATGTGTATGATATGCTAGAGATTATTGTATAAAGCCTGTACAAATACAAAAGAAACATGCAGAAAAAAAATCAGAAACTAAAAAAACTAGCAGTAGCGAGGGGAGTAAAGTTAGCAGCAGCGCGCACTTAGCTGTGGCGCGGCTTACTATAGTGCGCTACAGCCATTAGCAGCAGCGCGTCCTGGTGAAGCTTGCTACTGCTACCCATGTATAGCAGTAGCGCGTTTCAACACGCGCTACTGATACAAGTTAGCTGTAGCGTCGTATCAGTAGCGCGGGTACCCGCGCTACTGCTAGGCTCTTCCCTAGTAGTGAATCTACACATACTCGGGCTGTCCATGGATAACGTTGGACAATTCGAAAGGATGGCAGTTATAAATATGCAAAGACATGCATATTTATAGATGCCGCCCTTTTGAACGGGAGACGCATACTGGTCACGTATACTGTTGAATTGAAGACACCTATAGCTAGCAAGTTTCATCGGCACGAAGACCGGAACAAAGCAAATTAATGGGGGGGAGGAGATGTCATTTGTGCTCACCCACGAACGCAGCAGGGGAGCTCGTCCAACGCACGGGGTAGGTCGTCGAATACCAGACCCTCGCAGCGACGAAACAACTGCACGTTGAAATCCACCCGATCAACACAAATATGATGTTTTCCATAACAAAATTGGAAAATATATGACCTAAACCATAATTTACAAAACTATGGCCCCGTCGGTCTCTGGAAGGACGAAGAGCACCTTTTCGATCAACAGGAGGCCGAAGAGGTGTCGGGGGTCGGGTGTCGGGGGTCAGTGGCGTCGGGGGCGGCGTATTAACAGTTGCACGGAGTGTCGTGCTGGGGTGTCGGGGTGTCGTGTCTGGGTGTCGTGTCTGAGTGTCGGGGTGTCGTGTCGGGGCGTCGTGTCGGGGTGTCGGGGCGTCGTGTTGGGGTGTCTGGGCGTCGTGTCTTGGTGTCGGGGTGTCGTGTTGGGGTGTCGGGGTTCTTGGCGGGGCGTCGTGTCGGGGTGTCGGGGTGTCGTTTTCTTCTTCTTCCTCTTCTTCTTTTTTTCCCTCTTCTTCCTTTTCTTCTTCTTCCTCTTCTTCTTCTTCTTCTCTTCTTCTTCTTCTTCTTCTTCTTCTTCTTCTTCTTATTCTTCTTCTTCTTTTCCTTTTCCTTTTTCCTCTTCTTCTTCTCCTCTTCTCCTCTTTTTCTTTTTCTTTTCCTTTTTCCTCTTCTCCTTGTCCTCCTCTCCTCTTTCTTCTTCTTCTTCTTCTCTTCTTTTTCTTCTTCTTTTCCTTTTTCCTCATCTCCTTCTCCTCCTCTCGTCTTTCTTCTTCTTCTTTTTTTCTTCTAGTTTTTTTCTTTTCTTCTTTTCTATCTAAGTTTTTTCTAACCTAGTAAACTAACTAACTAACTAACTAAAAAATAAACTAACTATCTAATTTAACTATCTAATTTAACAGATAAAAAACAGAAAATAAACTAACTATCTAATTTCTTCTAAGTTTTTTCTAACCTAGTAAACTAACTAACTAACTAACTAAAAAACAGGAAAAAACAAAAAAAATGTGAGGGGGGGGGGGCCGGCTGCCGGGCACTCAACGGAGTTGGGTGTGGACGGCCGGGGCGGCGGGGGGCGGGGGGAGCCGCGGGGAGGGGGAGCCGTTGGGAGGGGGCGGCGTCGGGAGCCGCAAGGGGAGGGAGCGGCTCGGGGAGGGGTGCGGCATGGGGGAGCCGCCAAGGGGAGGGGGCGGGGCAGGGAGGGGGGCGTTGCGGTGGTTGGGGGCGGCGCAGGGAGGGCGGCGGCGCGGTGGTGGGGGCGGCACAGGAAGGGGCCGGTGCTGGGGGCCGGCGAGGCGAGCGGGCGGCTCGGGGAGGGGGGCGGCGCGGGGGAGCCGCCGAGGGGAGGTGGGCGGCGCGGGGAGGGGGTGTTGCTGTGGTGGGGGCGGCGCTAGTAGGGGGGCGGCGCGGTGGTGGGGGCGGCGCAGGGAGGGGCCGGTGCTGGGGAGAGAGAATGGATCGAGAGTGAGGGGGTGGAGGGGGGATCCGGTGCTAAGGAGAGTGAGGGGGTGGAGGGGGGGATCCGGCCGTTATGGGGGCATCCTCTTTGCCGTCTGCTAGCAGACGACAAAGAGGAGGGAGAGTGAGGGGGGTGGGGATCCACCGTGGCCGTTAGGGGGCATCCTCTTTGCCGTCTGCTAGCGGACGGCAAAGGGGGGCGAGGCGGACAGCAAAGAGGTTCCTGACGGCAACGAGGTTGTCCTCTGAACCCACGGTGCAGTGGGGCCCGCCCGAGACCATTGCCGTCCGCCTGCCCCATCTTTGCCGTCGGCTAGCAGACGACAACGAGTAGGCTGATGGCAAACAGAACCTTTGTCGTCCGCCTTACCTTTGCCGTCTGTTTTCGGCAAGCTGATGGCAAAAGCCTTCTTTGCCGTCTGCCAGCAGACGGCAAATGATCTGATTCCAGTAGTGTAGTGAAATCTACGGGCCCCGGGTCTATCCTTCCCTTTAATATATTGCTTTCCGATCTATCTTTTTCCGCATTTGTTTTCAGATCTATTATTCCAAAAACCCAAAAATACCTTGTTGGACTTTTTACTTGCATCTTTTATTTTGTGTTCTTGTGCGATCTATTTATCCAATCTCATACAAACCAATCTATCTTTTACCGTCGAGAGATTGACAACCTCTCTTATGCGTCGGGTTGCAAGTATTTGTTCTTTGTGTGCAGGTACCGTTTACATAGTGTTGCTTGGTTCTCCTACTGGTTCGATAGCCTTGGTTTCATAACTGAGGGGAATACTTACCGTAGCTGTGCTGCATCATCCCTTCCTCTTTGGGGAAATACCGACGCAGTCTCAAGCCACGTTAAAGGAATTTCTGGCGCCGTTGCCGGGGAGACATCATCAACATCTATCAGGTTCCTAATCACAAATCCCATCTCCTTGCAATTTACATTATTTGCCATTTGCCTCTCGTTTTCATCTCCCCCACTTCACAAAAAATTGCCGTTTTATTCGTCCTCTTTTTCGTTTGCCTTTTTCTCGTCCGATCTCTTGTCTGCTTACCATGTTGCTATGACTAGCATCACTCCCCCCCCCCTTGTCACCAGATTTTGAAGTTCTATACTTCAAACAAAAGCAAGGGGAAAATCTGAAAGATGCTTGGTATAGGTTAATGAATCCTATCGCATTTGCAATCTAAAGGGGGATGCAAAGATTTTGCTTCGAAATTTTTACATAGGATTAGCTTTGCATCATAGACAACTCTTGGATTTTGCCGCTAAAGGGAACTTTACTGAGCTTGATGCCAATACCGCTTACGAAATTTTGGAGGGGATATTGGGGGTTCCTCCACCAAAAAAGGTGTTTTCTCTTACACAAAAAGGGGTTCAAATTTTAGACAAATTGGGTGATTTACATAAAAATTTGGTCGAGTTGCAAAAATATAATGAACCTCTTAAACATATTGGTGGAAACCTCAATCGCATGAATACTTTGATTACTCTTTGCAATAAGCGTTTGGATATTTTAGATCTCAAGATGGTCTCTTCTCCTAAAAATTTGGGGAAGCGTAAAGAGCCTCCCGGGTTTGAGAAAGCCCTCACAAAGGTGGCAAAAACTAAAGATGACAACACTTGATTCTATGCATTATGGTTAGCTAGGGGCATGAAACGATAGCTCTTGTTGGGAGGCAACCAAATGCATAAAATTTATTTTTACCTTTTTCTTTCTGTTCTTGAGCGTTTACACAATTATGATACTGTTATGATTGTGTTTTTATGGTTTAATTAGTGTTTGTGCCAAGTAAAGCCTTTGGGATCATGTTGGGTGATAGTTGATTTGATCTTGTTGAAAAGCAGAAACTTTTGCGTCCAGTAGCAGAATTTTTAAAAATTCAGAAGTACCAAAAAATTCTGAAAGTTTTACACAAGATTGATATACAAATTTCCTACGTTGTCCTAATTTTTCAGAATTGTTTGAGTTGCAGAAGTATGGTTAGAGTACAGATTACTACAGACTGTTCTGTTTTTGACAGATTATGTTTTTTTGTGCATTGTGTGCTTATTTTGATGAACCTATGGTTTGTATTGGAGGGTATAAGCCATGGTAAAGTTAGAATACAGTAGGTATAATGCAATAATAAAATATGAATGGGTTTGCAACAGTACTTAGAGTGGTGATTTGCTTTATTATACTAACGGATCTCACGAAGGTTTTGTTAAGTTTTGTGTGATTGAAGTTTTCAAGTTTTGGGTGAGATCACGATGGATGAAGGAATAAGGAGTGAAAATAGCCTAAGCTTGGGGATGCAATGGCACCCCAAGATAATATCCAAGGAGAAACAAGCAACTAAGCTTGGGGATGCCCCGAGTGGCATCCCCTCTTTCTTCTAACAACCATCGGTATTTTACTTGGAGCTATATTTTTATTCGTCACATATCATGAGTTTTGCTTGGAGCGTCTTGTATTATATGAGTCTTTGTTTGATTTGCTTTTTAGTTTGTCACAAGTTTCCTTGCTGGACACGCCTATTTGAGAGAGCCAAAATTATGCTATGATTTGTTAGAATTGCTCTATATGCTTCACTTAAATTTTTTGAGCTATGGAATTGCTCTAATGCTTCACTTATATCTTTTTGAGCACGGCGTGCTTTAAATTTTGGAAGAAATTCTCTCATACTTCACTTATATTATTTTGAGAGATGAATTTTTTATGCTCATGTTCTTCACTTAAATTTATTTGAGCTTTTCAAAAGCAATGGCAATATATGAAACTAGTCCCAAAGTGATAGATATTCAAGTGGGATATGATAAAAACTTTCATGAAGATCATTGGACAAATTAAAACTTGATTCCTTGTAATAGTTTTGAGACATGATTATAGTGATATGTGAGTCATGTTGATGAGTAGTTATGCTTTAGTAAGAAGATTGGTGTTAAGGTTTGTGATTCCCTATGCAAGCACGAAAGTCAATAGTTATGCAATGAAATTACATCCTACTTGTGGTGCATATTATTCGGTGTTAGTTATGCTTAATGCCCGTTTATGAGAATTTTTGTTTCTTGGTTGGTTGCTTCTTAATCTATTTGCTAGCCTCCACTTATACTAAGTAGAAATACTGCTTGTGCATCCAAAATCCTTAAACCCAGTTTTGCCATATGAGTCCACCATACCTACCTATATGAGGTATTTCCATGCTATTCCAAGCAAATTTGTATGTGCCATCTCTAATTTTCAAAACGAAATTCCTTTTTGTGTGCTCGTACCGCTCATGAAGCGGCAGGGGGTGGCCGATATTTTTCCATGCTAGATGTGTTATTCTTAAGATGAGTGTTTATTCACTTGTCATTGCACGAGAGTACGGTGGCAATAGGGATGCCCAGTCCTGAAATGAAAAAGAAATTTACTTTATGTTGTGAAAAAATAAATTCCTTGGAAAGTGTTGGTATGGAAGGTACCCGTGGATACGGCTAGCCATGGATTGTGAAAGAATGGTGGAAAAAGGAATAAACTTTATTTTCTGTTTGGGAACCGCCTATGGAATATCTAGCATGGAAAGTATTGAAAATTCTCGGTCGTTTTCGTTGACAGGAAAGGCATGCCACCCAAAATATTTTTCTCTCACAATTTAAACTTTGAGCTCTGGCACCTCTACAAATCCCTACTCCCCTTTGCGAAGGGCCTATCTATTTACTTTATGCAATTTTTTCTTTTATTTGAGTCTCCATCTTCTCTTATAAAGTACCAACTAGGGGGCACTATGATCATACTTGTGCATTGGGTGTAGCTGATATTCGAGTGTGTTTCATGAATGGATCAATGACGTAGCATGATGGGATAGGGATAATTTTCTTTAGTATTGATATTTTAAAAGGCATGGTTGCTTGTTGGTATACTCGAGTATTAAAGTCTACGTGTCAAAACTAGATTATTGCTTTGAACCATCTAAAAGTCCAAATGTCCATGCTACAAAAAAAGAATGTGTGATGAACATGTTAGGCAGCATTCCACATCAAAAATTCTGTTTTTATCATTTACCTACTTTAGGACGAGCAGGAATTAAGCTTGGGGATGCTGATACATCTCCAACATATCTATAATTTTTTATTGTTCCATGCTATTATATTATCATTCTTGGATGTTTTACAATCATTTTATAGCAACTTTATATCAATTTTTTGGGACTAACCTATTGACATAGTGCCCAGTGCCAGTTGTTGTTTTTTTGCTTGTTTTTTACTTCGCAGAATATCAGTACCAAACGAAGTCCAAATGCCACAAAAAATTTTGGAGATTTTTTTTCGACCAGAAGACAACTTGGGAGCCAAGGAAGCACCTGGGGGGCATGGAGCCCATAAGACACCAGGGCGCGCCAGAGGCCCCAGACGCGCCCTGGTGGGTTGTGGGGCCCACGAGGGTCTCCTCCACCGCCTCTCAGCTCTATAAATCCTCAAAAATTCCAGAAACCCTAGAGGAGCAGACGAGACACAATTCCATCCGCCGAAAGTTCCAGAACCACAAGATCCAATCTAACACCATCACGGAGGGGTTCATCATCCTTATTGGTGCATCTCCGATGATGCGTGAGTAGTCCACCATAGACCTACTGGTCCATAGGCGGTAGCTAGATGTCTACCTCTATCTCTTTTGATTCTCAATACAATGGTCTCTTGGAGATCTATTTGATGTAATGACTTTTTGCGGTGTGTTTGTTGGGATCCGATGAAGTTTGAGTTCATGATCAGTTTCTATCCATGAATATTATTTGAGTCTTCTTTGATCTCTTATATGCATGATTATTTATAGCCTCGTATTTCTTCATCGAATCTTTGGTTTAGTTAGGCCGACTAGATCGATTTTTCTTGCCATGGGAAGAGGTGCTTTGTGCCTTTGTGATGGGTTAGATCTTGCGGTGTCCTCTCCCAGTGACAGAAGGGGCAGCGAGGCACGCATGTATCATTGTTATTAAGGATAACAAGATGGGGTCTATTCCTACATGAATAGATCTTGTCTACATCATGTCAACGTTCTTATTGCATTACTCTGTTTCTCCATGAATTTAATACACTAGATGCATGCTGGATAACGGTCCATGTGTGGAGTAATAGTAGTAGATGCAGAATCATTTCGGTCTACTAATCTTGGACGTGATGCCTATATATTGATCATTGCCTTGGATATCGTCATGATTATTTGATCTTCTATCAGTTGCCCAACAGTAATTTGTTTACCCACCGTGTGCTATTTTCTTAAGAGAAGCCACTAGTGAAATCTACGGCCCCAGGGTCTATCCTTTTAATATATTGCTTTCCGATCTATCTTTTTCAGCATTTGTTTCCAAATCTATTATTCCAAAAAGCCAAAAATACCTTGCTGGACTTTTTATTTGCATCTTTTATTTTTTGTTCTTGTGCCATCTATTTATCCAATCTCATACAAACCAATCTATCTTTTATCGTGGAGAGATTGAAAACCTCTCTTACACGTCGGATTGCAAGTATTTGTTCTTTGTGTGTAGGTACCGCTTACATAGTGTTGCTTGGTTCTCCTACTGGTTCGATAACCTTGGTTTCATAACTGAGGGAAATACTTACCGTAGCTGTGCTGCATCATTCCTTCCTCTTTGGGGAAATACTGACGCAGTCTCAAGCCACGTCAGGGGGGGGGGGGTCGACAATACCGTTGAGGAGGATGCGCAAAGAGAAGGTGCATAGGAGGGCCGCCACCCAATCCAGAAAGCAATCGGGAAAGCCCAAACGATGGAGTAGGTCGAGGATGTACTCCCATCGCATCGAGTCAAAGGCTTTCCGGATGTCCAACTTGAAAAGCAAGGATGGAGTTTTTTTGCAAGCGTCATGCAATATTTCAACGTACATGAAGTTGATGTGGATGCTCCATTTCTTTATGAAAGCACTCTCCGCATTGGAGACAAGGTTGTTCATGAAAGGGTTGAGACATGCAATCAACACCTTGGCGATGATTTTAGCGATAGCATGGATGAGGCTAATGGGGTGGAAACTCCCGATCTCGTCTGCCCCATTCTTCTTAAGGAGGCGCACAATGGTCGTGGATCAAGCATTTTCTTATGTTTGATTTTGTTTGTCAGCACCAGTACATGCTGTGTGTTGTTCCCAGTTGAGTCGACAACTAGCCATGGTTGCTAGCATGAACGGTCAACTTCTTTTAAAAAAAAAATAGGGTAGACGCATACGACTCGTACAAATACATGCTCTATGAAGATACGCACACACACACACACACCCTAGTCCTTATGAGCACCTCTGAGAGATAGAGCCGACACATCATCTTGAGATTGATGAAGTCGTCACAAACGCCTTCGTAGTCGACAAAAATGACTCCTCACGTTGAATGCACACCGTCGAAAGGACTTGAACCCTGGTGGGTTGGTTCCACCAAAAGGAACCTAACCATCTGACCTACGCACTCCTAGAAAAAATTCTTAGGTCGATGCTCGAGTGGTTAATGAGGATGGACTATAAATTCGTTGACAAATTCTACGCTGGTTCACTTCTAGTTCGACCCAAAAATCTAGAGATTTGTGAATATGAACTAAATACTTTTGTTTTATTCCATAAAATAAAATGTCTAATTTATATAATTGAAAGATAAATAAAAAAGGGCTTTTTTGTGATTCGGATTTTTTTCTAATCCATATCTCTCATTCCTCACTTACAAATTTTAGAATAAATTTTTCTACAATATGAACATATTTTCAAGGCCAAATAAAATACTTTTTAAAAAACATTTTTTTGCAATAACTCCAAAATGAAAAGGAATTTTAATTTCAAATAAATTAAAAATGTTTTCTATTTTAATATTTGAATCAAAACATTGTATCTGATTTTGGAATGTCATTTTCCTCCTCTCATTTTATTTGTTTATCAGAGGGTTTTGAAAGGATTCAAAACTCGAAATTGAATAGGGATTGAAAACGGAAATTTTTTGGGAAAGTCCTTTTATTCCCTCTCATTAAATTTTCAAAAGGTTTCAAATTCCACTCAATTTAACACAATCAATCACACAACATTCAAGCAAACAATCCTACTTATTTATTTAATATAACATTCCAAAATTTAGAATTTTGGGATGTTACAAACTACCACCCTTAAATTGAATCTTGTCCTCGAGATTCGAAGAGGCTAGAAAGAAAAGGTTAGGCTCTGGGGTCTTCTTGAAAATTCGATCATCGTCAGAAGGATCTAGGGTTCTACCACCCTTAGAAGCATGGTTGCGGTTCTAACAAAACTCATGTACTCCATCCTTTGGTTTAGCAATGTCGGTCTTCTCACATCTTCGGTATGAATTCTTCACTAATGCTCTTTTGGTATTGGCATAATGTTTCCCTTGAATTCTTGAGTCCTCTCGTCAAAATAAAGTTCTTCCGAGACCTGGTCTTCATAACTGACAGGCCTTAGACAATTCTAAACAACTTATCGGTAATCTCATGGTGGTATACCATTTGTGATTATCCTGCAGTGAAATGGGTCTTGGCTTCATCCTCACCGTAGAATTCCTACGTTTGGCAACAGCTGCCATGTACAAGGGTTCATCATCATACCACTCTAAGGCTTAAAACATGGTTTTTCAACTATCGTCGGCACTTTACTATGGGTAAGTCACTCAGATTCACCATTCCAAATAACAAGAGCGAATGACAAGATTGAGTCGTCATGGTGATCAATCCATACCGCACCCAAATCATTACTCTATATAAGGTTTAGCAAATCTCGTATTCTAACACTTGGGCATCCTCACAAGCATTGCAGAATTTCTCTTGTCCACGAACGAAGTTCGAATAAATCCATTGATTCTGCAAGCTGAACAAAACATCTATCGTTTCTTCAGAGCTCTTGGGTTTTTCGTATCCTCCTACAAAACGTTTGTTAATCCAATCGCAACTTCTTCCTTCATGCACTTGGGGTAACCTTCCTAGTAAAATAAATTCTCAGACTTATTCTCGTCCAGACTCCACATATCTTGCATGCACAAGGCTTCTTCATTTTAGGGTCACGGGGCTTCTGGATAGGACGAGATCTCAGTAGAATCATCTTGAATTTTTCCCAAGCATTTGCTCCATTCCATCTTTGTATAGCTTGATGTATCTCTCGCCATGTTGCAGCACCTTGTGTGATGTGCTGCAGTGTGTATGGAACCATGAACTCTCCTTCAATATGGTACTCCTTCGTGCGATCTTCCATGTTATGTATCCATTGTGCTACCTCGAGTTGTGCCATCGATCTCGGAAATACGAGTCCATCTCCATTCATCATCTATTGGGTCCAAGGGTTTTGGGATGAGATAGGGTTGGAGAGAAAGAGAGAAAGATACACACAATACAAAAAATAGTTTCTAAAATAGGTTTTATTTGTGGCTATCGAAAAACACACACAAATGACATCTCATAAATCATCGTCTCTAATGTGAGTATATAACGGGGGTTTGGTCTTCTAAAGGTCATATAAATATTGGAATGCTTCAGGGTCTTCGCATTCTTCGGGTCTTCAAAGTCTTCAACTTGTGTAGCTTCAATTCTTCTAATGCATGGTGAAATCCTCTTTACTATGTAGTGGCCATCAGTTGTTTCGATATCTTGTCCTTCTCGAAGTGTTCTCAGTTGATCCTTCGTGTGGTCAAAGGGGAAAGGGTATTGTCTAACTATTTGAGGTAAGAGAGAACATTTTATAAAGCTCACATAAGATGAGAAGTAAAGGATCTTTTTGAAAATAAAGTTTTAGAGATACTATGTCCTAGGGCTTTCCTATTTCTAGGGTCACGTCCTACAGTCAACATGTGCTCTGATACCATCTCTATAGCGACCCGACCCAAATGGATCGATGCCTCTGTGTTTTCTGTGCCATCCCTGGATTAGTATGCTGGCACATACAGTACTTCGATGAAATACTATAACATCACATGTAAAATAAATATCATAGATCCAGAGTATACCTTATTATCACAGCGGAAACATAACAATAGGGGTGTGGAGTCCCATCAACGCCAATGGCAAGTTGAATGTGGACCGTAACCCTATATCGTACTCTTACTCGTCATAGAAGTATCTACAACATAAGACGTTGCAGCCGTGTAGGTCAGTACATTGAATGTACCGGCAAGATCACAATAAGAAAATAGATGATAAAACTATTCTATATGCAATATGGCTTTGTGGCTCTATGTCTGAGTTTTTGCGTAAAAGCTGGTTTTATTTTCTTTTTCCTACAACAAAGGAATGTCAGGACTTTTCACTATAGAGTTATCTAATATGACATGGTTCCGCCAACCGGTGTCTCATAGCCCACAAGTATCATAAGTTGCCCACAATTAATTATCAGTTCGGTGTTGAGAGTTCAGAGATGGATCCAAGTCTAGAGGCTCAAATTGTCCGTAACCAGGGACACGGCTAATCGATTAGGTTTAAAACTCTGCAGAGTGTTGTGCACTTTACCCACAAGAATCGTTCCCTCCTTGTATGTCCTCGCACTGCCGGGTGTTTTAGAATGGGCCGAACAAAACATGGTCTTTCAAGGAGCTTCCCTAACTACTGCCAGTGCCCATCCCTTTCTATCGTAGTTCTACATCTCGTAGCACTAGACCATTGAGAGTCACTACAATGATCAACCAAGCCAAAGCCCATAATGACTTGTGGCTTCACAGGTAAGCATCCGGGCATGAAGTATTCATCCCTCTCTTTGAGTCTGGGTGAAGCTTTCTGCAAGATGTCATGGCGCTTCTCCATGCATCCTGGCCATCCACTTGTTTCTCCAGGGTGCCCATCAAATCCATCCTTCACCCAGTAGTGTGTATCGAAATCTTGTATCGAGTCTTAAAGTCTTGAGGTCTTGAAGATGCCATCATGGAGTAGTCGTCTTTGACGTAGAGTCCTCCTTCTCACACCACTCCCGAACACTCATGCCAACCCCGTCTACTATAGCGTAGCATTTAAAATAAATAACAGGGTGGTGGGTTCCTACCTCATGCATTCTACTCAACTAGAGATTCAATATCCCTACTAGAGAAAATGGTGAAATGGTGACACTAAATGCAACAAAAGCATAGGTATGAAAAGCATGGTCAAAGTGAACTTGCCTGTACTGTTGATGAAGTTAATCGCTCTCAAAAATCCTGATAATTCTACTCGTCACACTCCGAGCAATCTATCGTAAGCAAAAAATCAAATAAATAACCATGCCATATAGAAAATCCAAATAAACACAAGAACAAAATATGGCATAGTGCAACAGATTAACACCAAAATAAATTTTAATAGACAAAATAGGTTCTTATGGCGTTGTAAGGTGAAAGCTGAAGAAATCAACTCAAAAGAGTCAATGGATGATCAACTATTGGTATATAAGCTTAGGTTGCATACACTATGGGAGATGACAAAAGTATAGGGAGAACAACATGAATGTTGTTTGACAAATAGCATATGGCATAAGAATTCATTTGCAAAAAGAATTAATTGAAATGGTGCACTACAACGCAAGTTATAGCGAATTAAAGTATGTTTTGAATTTGAATTTGCAAAGTCAAAAGTATTTTAATTGAAGTATGGTGGTAATGAACAGAAGTATATGTCACGAGTATTTAGGTTCAAAAGGAATCAATTGAAAAGATGCTATGGTTTGCAAGATATGATCAAATGAAGGTTCGAATACAAATTTTAATTGGTCAAATTTGAAAGGTTCAAAGGTTTAAACTAATGATGTTACTGGATATGGGAGGTCAATATGAACATGTAGGAAAAAGAATCAATAGACTTGGAACAATGGATCAAAAGATACAAGTATTTCAATATGACATTGAATCAGCTTAGAACGGTGTGTGAACACTTTGGGGGACTAATAGAGAAATCTGAGTATGATCAAAATTATATGTTGAAAATATAACACTAATGGTACGAATGGAAATATTACTTTGATTCGAATCCGATGCAATTGGATTCATCGGAAACGGAGGTACGGATAAAAAGATATGATCAAAAGAAGTTTCAATATAAATCCGAACAAATTTCGAAATTTGAAAATTTCAAAAAGTTGATTTGATAGCTTTATTGAATAGGTGAGGTCAAGACGAAAATCTAGGCGTTGGTTTCATCTAATTTGGATAAACGAGTAAAAAGTTATGGCTATTTGAAAAATCAGGGTCAAGCTGTTTTACGAAGAAAAATAGTTATGGCTAAAAGAATTGTAGAATTATTGTGTAAATACGGAGACTAATTGATAATCTAATTACTCTACCGTATACTAGTCTAGAAAATACTAGTCTAGGAATAATAAAATACAGGAGTATAAAGAAAATACGCAGAGAATACATTTAGAATGATTTAACCCGAAGTAGATGAGAATAGATTGATAAACGAGTATAAAAGAGAAGACGACTTCCAGAAATCCCGTCGGAGAGAAGAAAATAATTTTATTTAATAAATCTAGCTAAATCAAAAGATTGATTTAACCCGAAGTAGATGATTTTTGGGTGCTCCTATGGGTCTATCTCTACTCCTAATTGGGGAGTTGGTAGCTTCCGTTCCGGGGTTTTTTTCGTCCGGTTTTTTTTCGTCCGGTTTTTTCCATCCCACCTCCCACCACCCCCTGTCACGCTGGTTTCTTATCCACCGGTTTATTTACCTCTCCGCTCTTTCCTTGTAAACCATCACTTTCCTAACAGGCGCAAGATTATGAATCTAACTTTCCAAAATTACCCAAATCAATCGGTACCTCCCATTATTGCAATTTTCTTTAGCAATCAAATAATATATTTTAAGGAAACAAATAATGGATTAAAAGGAAGCTAACATGTAAATCATGACGCGTCATAGAAAATCGATACCTCCCATTATTGCAATTTGCTTTAGGAATCAAATAATATATTTTAAGGAAACAAATAATGGATTATAAGGAAGCTAACATGTAAATCATGACGCGTCATACATCATAGAAAAAAAATCTACTTCAGAGAAAACTTAGTGGCATAAGAAAAGGCTGACTACAGCAACATTTCCTGTCTTGCTGACGTTATCTTGCACGCAATCCAACACAAACTTTAATTTTTCGCAAACATAAACACATAATATATAAGTAAATTAGTGAGAGGGAAATTATCTTTTCTTATACACGCATGAGAGATATGACGTGGGTTTATTCATGGAAAGAGCTATATTCCATGACTACCGAAGGATTCGTAGGCTGGACTTTATTATAGGTAGATCCGAATTTATTTGGTTGCTAAAAATAAATGCGAACAATTGGGAGGCTGGCCTTCATTATAGAGAGATCTGAATTTATTGGGTTACTAAAAAGAAATAAATAATATTTATTAGGTTGCCCAAGATTGATCAAATGACTATAGTGATTTGGCCGGACAAATGGAAACCATGTTCTGAATTTATTGGGTTACTAAAAAGAAATAAATAATATTTATTAGGTTAGGAAGATTGATCAAATGATTTGTGATTTCGCTGGTCAAATTGAAACCATGTTCTAAATTCATTGGGTTACTAAAAAGAAATAAATAATATTTATTAGGTTGCTGAAGATTGATCAAATGACTATTATGATATTGCTGGTCAAATGGAAACCATGTTCGGTGATGGATACTGGCCTTGATTACACATAGATCATAATTTGTTGGGTTACCAAAAATAATAAACAATATTTATTAGGTTGCCAAAGATTGATCATACGAGAGACGTGGATAACACGAGGGAAACGTAAGACGGAAGAGTTTTTTCACCCACGGGGACCTAGACCGCCAAAACGATTTTTTGAAAGAGATTTGATTTTCCCGCCGCCCACTGTGCTTATAAAACTGCCCCACACCACCATATGTGTCTCCATCTTTCTACATTGGCTCAGCCATCTCTTCCACCACCATGGTAATCTCATACAGATTGACGGCCTCTAGGAGGGTGATGGCATCGCCGCCGGTTACTGTCATCCCTCGACCTATCATCCCACCTATGAACAGGCAAGATAGATGAATCAGTGTACGGCAGTTTGCCATCACCGCTCAATTCTTTACCTCATCCATTCATTATATTCTATGCACAGGAACTTGACTTTTCAGGACGTCCGGATGGAGCATATATATTAGAATTGTTGGACTATTCATGCTAGGGTCGAATGGAAGACCCAAATCAAGGAGAATGGCAATGGAAATGTTTACCTTCAATGTATACTACTGGATCAGGATGTAAGGCTTTACTCGTCACAACTTGATAGCACGTAATTTAATATACACATTTGATAAATAGTTTCCTTCCTAATTATTGTAATGATTCATAAAAAATATTAGGGAACAAAAATGGAAGCGATTGCGTACAAAAACCAAGCAGTTCGCTTCAACACCATATTACAAACCGGCATGACCTATGACTTCACTCACGTCGGATTCAACCCCACGGAAATACCACATGGACATTTCTGGTATCTAGCCATGGAGTTTGTCATCACACTAAATGCTAGGACCGAGGTTTGGAGGTTAGCGAACAGGATAGCATCAACAATTTGTCCACCGTGCTTCCCACACTTCATGGACATATTCTTGCTACGGGACAAAAGCATCACTGGTGCATCATCTTTATTTTGTTCTTGCATATTACTCCATACAACTCAGTAACTCAGTGCCTCATTCTGATTAATTTTTTGCAGATGTGGTTGCTGTTCTTGCCTATGTTGGTAAAATACAACATAAGTGGGATTCAATATATGCTCGCAACGTCCCTTTCCTCGAGATTGGTCTCATGAACTTTCGGTAAGCACAAATTAGAATTTGAGATTTTTAGACGCTATTTTTAAGATTATTGTTGCGATCATAAACTAACATTTATTTTTGTTTGTAGCCGGCAGATAATTTTCCCACGTGTATGTGAAGAGCACGTTGGTCGCTACTTCTACCATTTGCAACGCACTGAAAATCTGTTTGTTACTTACATACAGTTAAATCGGAGGCGTCAATGCTTGCAAACCATGAGGGAGAGCACATTCATATTCTCTCCAAACATTAATGACGATGATCATCATCTACAAGGTCGGGGTTACGTACTATTTTAAATTTGTTTTTTTTGTAATACTATGTCATCACTGATAATGTATTTTTATCATAGATATCCATGAAGCCAGCCTCATGAGACTTGACAAACACGCGCCTACGTCAATAATATTGTGCAAGCTAGGAACAATGGACGTTAGAATTATCTGCGTGTACACAAGTGCATATTTCGTCTTTAATATGCAAATGTATCAAAATTGTGTGTGCAACATTTCGTTGCCAAGTGTCGACATATCTCTTCTTGATTTTTTTAAGATCTCTCTTCTTGGTTTAATAATGTATCATATTTAATAAAAGAGGTAAAAAAAAGTGTAGGCATATTTCGTTGCCAATTATCAGTGAACCCCTTTTGGTAGTATATCAATGTATGATACACGTACTCTTGGGCAACCCTTCGCTGCATACATTATTATTTAATAACAAAAACGAAATATTTCTTTTGGCTGGTATATAGAAAAATAAGATAGAAGAGATAATGCTTGTACGTACAGGGAAACATGTTGCGTGCAACATTTCGTTGAGAAGTTTCACGTTTTGAAGTGTCGGCATATCTCTTCTTGGTTTAATAAAATATTATATTCAACAAAAAATGTATGAAAAAGTGTCAGCATATTTCCTTGCCAAGTATCAGTTAACTCCTTTTGGTAGTATATATCAATGTATGATACACGTAGTCCTGGGCAACCCTTTGTTGTATACATTATTTAATAAAAAAAAGAGATATTTATTTTGGCTGGGATAGTATGCAATCGGGAGATATGATTTTCGTAATAAAGATATAATGCTTGTACGTACAGGAAATCAATCATTCCCATATGCATTAGACACAAAGGAAAAGGAATTAAAGATTCTTTTAAAATTTGGGATGTCGTCACCAAATACTTTCCTTTCCTTTTCTGGTTTATATTCACAAGGCGAGTTTGAACAAAGTCGTCCGTAAATAGGAATGGCGCATGCAGTCATGTGTTCATACCATGTGATTGGGAAGTTATTATTAATTGGGCCGAAAGATATAAATCAGGTGGAAAATCAATTAAAATCAATTACTGGGAGAGAGATCTGATCCCAGTAATCAGGTGGAATCAAAAGTTTGCTTATTATTTGGCTTTCAAAAAAGAAAGTTGGCTTATTATTTGGAAGGCACTTAAATATCAAAAATGTAGCTGTCAAACAGGGCGTGAACCCTTCATATAACTCCGACGGGCTCATATTTCAACACCCACCCGTGTCCTCGCCTCACCACTATCATCAAGGGAGGCTCTGCACGCACCAATGGATGTTCCGCTCGCACCACACGAGGCTTTGCCCGAACCCCAGAATATGGATGTGCACGCACCAATGGATGTTCCGCTCGCACCACAAGAGGCTTTGCCTGCACCTCAGGAAGCTCCAGGCAACGTGAATGCCGTAGCAGATGCCATCGAATACATATTTCAATATATCACTGTTGTCCAAGACTATGAGGCATAAAAGTAAGTTGTCTTGCTCTGCCATTTTTTTCCTGTAAAGCATATATTCATCGACAAATTTAAATCATGTCTAAGAAACTCCATTTGTCAACTACAATTGCAATGCATGATTCATTGAGTTGTTCATAGTGGATATGGTGTGCTACATCTCGCAATTGTTATACCGTTCTACACAGGTGCATATCATTCTACCGCATATCCCTTGGCTCTTAATTGTTTATCTGTGTTTCAGAGTGAAGGGATTTGTTTCACACCATATCATTGTCATGTACTTGCTTCTTAACAAGATACTGCACTAATATCTAAATCGGTCTGCATAGGCACGATATGACGGGTCCAGTTGGGTCACCTTGTTTTCTCTCCTGTCCAATTAGTGTCTGGACGTGTCGGTGGACGTTTAAGATGACTGGTAGTAGATGCTCTAACATTATTGTGTTTGAACATTATAGTGTGTTTTAAGCTAAACAATATTGTGTTTGATAGTATGATGTGTGTTAGCCGATTGTCAGAAAATAGATGTGTATTAACTGAGACGACATTGTTCTTGGTTACTTTAGCTCTGTGAGAAGCAAGTTTTTTTTTTCAAAAGCCCGTGGCAACGCACGGGCGTCCTACTAGTATTTATAGGTGGAAGGGAGGTTCAAAGGTCTAAGAATAGGCAATGCAAGACTAAATATATACGAAAAGAGAAGAAAAGAGCACCGCATGGGCCGTAGGTTTCGGCCAGCCACGCGCACAGTGCACGCCATGCGCACGCATGCTGGCTGGGCCGGTTGGCCTGGCCAGCGTTTTTTTTTAATTTTTTCGAATTTGTTTTTTTGAGAAACAGCGAATATTAAGAAAACAATAAAATAAAATAATATTTTGATAGGCACATTATATATCAAAAACTTCAGAATAAAATTTTGTACAATATGAACATATTTTCAAGGCCAAATAAAATACTTTAAAAAAAATCATTTTTTGCAATAACTCCAAAATGAAAAGGAATTTGAATTTCAAATAAATTACAAATGGTTTCTATTTTAAAATTTGAATCAAAACATTGTGTCTGATTTTAGAGTGTGATTTTCCCCCTCTCATTTTATTTGTTTATCAGAGGGTTTTGAATGGATTCAAAACTCAAAATTGAATAGGGATTCAAAATGGGAAATTATGGGAAAGTCCTTTTATTCCCTCTCATTAAATTTTCAAAAAGTTTCAAATTTCACTCAGTTTGACACAATCAATCACACAACATTCAAGCAAACAATCCTACTTATTTATTTAATACTAGCAAATATGCCTATGCGTTGCAACGGGAGAACACAATCATATTATGCAGGTTATGTCAGTATGAGATAAGGATTTTTAAAATGTCATTTCATAAACTACGTCTAAGTCATGTCATGATGAGATAACGAACTTTTGAAAAGTCATATCAAAAACTAAAAATGTGATGGCCTAATCATGACTTGATTTCCTAAGGCGCCACAACGTAATATTTTTTGGCTGAGCAAACTACATAGATGGACCCTGCCTCAGGTAGACGGATGAATGGCGTGTCTCACCCTGACCTAGCGTTGCTTTGTTTTTTCATGAGGAGTAAAACTATAGTAACAAAAATCTGAATAAACATAATTATGTATGGAGACAAATTAAACATTTAGTTAATTCATATAGCTTACAAAAAGTAACCTATAGAAAGTTGTGTTAGCTTTTTTGGGGTCAGCGTTGTAGAGAACACGAAAACCCTTTTTATCCGAGAAGCGGTGGACTAAATAAAATCATAAAACGACCTCTAAAGATCTCCTAACAGAACCTCAATCTAAGCAACGGTTTGTTTTGTTTGTTTTTTACGTATATGTTTCAATCGATTTGTTAGAAGTTTTTTGAATATTTTCTAAAATTTCATGGACATTTATTTTAAAATTCCTGAATATTTTTTGAATACAGAATCATTTTTTTTATAAATGATGAACATTTTTTATTTCATGAACAGTTTTTTAAAGTCACGAAAATTTTATAATTTCTCAAAAAAAATCAAAACTCACAACTTTTTGATATTTTGGAATTCCTGAATTATTTTAAAGAAGAAAAAAGAAAAAGGAAAAACTGAAAAGAAAAGATAAAAAACGAAAAAGAAAAACAGAGTGCATCACGCTCCAGACATGGGCTGGGCCATGAACACATGCGGGAGCGCAGAGAAAAGAAGAGGAAAAAGGGTGGGGCTGGGGATCGAACCCAGCTCACCGCTGTGGAAGACCGAGCCCGTAGCCATTGCACTACTTGTGTATATGTGATGTTTCAGAGTATCATTTTATAAGAATCATATGCAACGGTGACTTTAAAAAAACTGAACCGTTTTCTTTACTTATAGGTGGCATAATGGGTAATTTATCATAACTTTGAGGGTAATCATAATGACGTACGACCAGAAGTTATCCCTGCTTTATTATTAGGTAGAGATAACATTTCAAAATTTAGAATTTTGGGATGTTACATTCCAACCCCGAGACGCTTGCACCAGTCCATAGAAGGATCGCTGGTCTTGCATACCTTTTAGCATTCTTAGGATCAGAAAAACCTTCCGGTTGTATCACATACAACCTCACGGAAACCGTTAAGGAAACGTTGTTTTGACATCCATCTGCCAGATTTCGTAATAAAAAATGCAACAACTGCTAACATAATCCTAATAGACTTTAGCATCTCTACGAGTAAGAAAGTCTCATCGTAGTCAACTCCTTGTACTTGTCGGAAACCTCTTTGCGACAAGTCGAGCTTTATAGATGGTGACATTACCATCATCGTTTGTCTTCTTCTTAAAGATCCATTTGTACTTAATGGACTGCCGATCATCGGGCAAGTCTACCAAAGTCCGCACTTGGTTTTCATACATGGATCCTATCTCGGATTTCATGGTCTTAGCCATTTTCCGGAATCCAGGCCCATCATTGCTTCCTCGTAGTTCGTAGGCTCATCGTTGTCTAGCAACATGACTTCCAAGACAGGATCACCGTACCACTCGGGGCACTACGTGTCCTTGTCGACCTACGAGGTTCGGTAGTAAATTGATCTGAAGTTTCATGATCATCATCATTAGCTTCCTATTCAATTGGTGTACACATCACAGGAACACCTTTCTATGATGCGCTACTTTCCAATTCAAGTGAAGGTTTGATATGTCTCCAACGTATCTATAATTTTTGATTGTTCCATGCTATTATTGTTGGAAATATGCCCTAGAGGCAATAATAAAGTAGTTATTATTATATTTCCTTGTTCAAGATAATCGTTTATTATCCATGCTATAATTGTATTAAATGGAAACACTGATACATGTGTGGATACATAGACAACATTGTGTCCCTAGTATGCCTCTAGTAGACTAGCTCGTTGATCAAAGATGGTTAAGGTTTCCTAGCCATGGACATGAGATGTTCTTTGATAACGGGATCACATCATTAGGAGAATGATGTGATGGACAAGACCCAACCGTAAGCATAGGAGTTGATCGTGTCAGTTTATTGCTACTGCTTTATCCATGTCAAGTATCTGTTCCTATGACCATGAGATCATGCAACTCCCGGACACCGGAGGAATGCCTTGTGTGTATCAAACATCACAACGTAACTGGGTGACTATAAAGGTGCTCTACAGGTATCTCCAAGAATGTCTGTTGGGTTGGCATGGATCGAGAGTGGGATTTGTCACTACGTATGACGAAGAGGTATCTCTGGGCCCACTCGGTAATACAACATCACAAGAAGCTTGCAAGCAATGTGACTAAGGAGTTAGTCACGGGATCTTGTATTACGGAACGAGTAAAGAGACTTGCCGGTAACGAGATTGAACTAGGTATGGAGATATCGACGATCGAATCTCGGGCAAGTAACATACCGATGGACAAAGGGAACTTCATACGGGATTAACTGAATCGTTGACATAGAGGTTCAACCGATAAAGATCTTCGTAGAATATGTAGGAGCCAATATGGGCATCTAGGTCCCGCTATTGGTTATTGACCGGAGAGTGTCTCGGTCATGTCTGCATAGTTCTCAAACCCGCAGGGTCTACACACTTAACGTTTGGTGACGATAAAAGTATAGTTGAGTCATTATGGTGGTTACCGAAGGTTGTTCGGAGTCCCGGATGAGATCCCGGACGTGACGAGGAACTCCGGAATGGTTCGGAGGTGAAGATTGATATATAGGACGAAGGGAATCAAGTTCCGAAAGTGTTCCGGGAGGTACCGGAAAATTGACGGAGTACCGAAAGGTGTTTCGGGGGGGCCCGGCAAGTGTTGGGGGCCTCATGGGCCAAGGTGAGGGGGTGCACCAGCCCACAAGGGGACTGGGCGCCACCCAAACCCTAGCCCACTTCGGCCAAGGGTGGGGAAGCCCACCTAAGGGGCTGCCACTAGGTAACTTGGGGGCCAAGCCACCCTAGGGTTTCCCTAGGGGGCGCCCCCCCTCTGCCTTGGCCGCCACTCCTAGATGGGATCTAGGGGCGCCCCCTCCTCCCTTCCCCTCTATATATATGGAGGGAGAAAGAGGGCAGCCGCACCCATCTATGCCTTGGCGCTGCCCTCCCTCTCCCTTGTTCTTCTTCTTCTCCGCGTAGCGCTTAGCGAAGCTCTGCTGAAATTCCTCCACCACCACCGCCGCCACGCCATCGTGCCGCCGGAGGACTCGAGCTTCTACTTCACCATCGCTCGCTGGATCGAGGAGGTGAAGGCGTCATCAAGCCGTACGTGTGTTGAACGCGGAGTTGCCGTCCGTTCGGCACTAGATCGGAGTTCGCGGGACGGATCGTGATCGGATCGCGAAGACGTTCGACTACATCAACCGTGTTTCTTAACGCTTCCGCTTAGCGATCTACAAGGGTATGTAGATCCACTCTCCCCCTCGTAGATGCTCATCACCATGGATAGATTTTGCGTGTGCGTAGGAAAATTTTTCTTTCCCATGCAACGTTCCACTACAGTGGTATCAGAGGTAGGTCTATGCGTAGATGAGATCTCGAGTAGAACACAAAGGAGTTTGTGGGCGTTGATATTCAGATTGCTTCCCTCCTTAGTCTTTTCTTGATTCAGCGGTATTGTGGGATGAAGCGGCTCGGACCAACCTTACTCGTCCACGCACGAGAGACCGGTTCCATCGACTGACATGTAACTTTGTTGCATAAAGATGGCTGGCGGGTGTCTGTCTCTCCCACTTTAGTTGAATCGGATTCGACAGAGGCGGTCCTTGTAGAAGGTGAAATAGCAACTTGTATATCACCATTGTGGTTTTGCGTAGGTAAGAATCGTTCTTGCTAGATACCCATAGCAGCCACGTAAAACATGCAACAACAATTAGAGGACGTCTAACTTGTTTTTGCAGGGTATGATGTGATATGATATGGCCCAAAACATGATGAGATTTATGTGATGTATGAGATGATCATGTTTTGTATAGATTATCACGACTTGCATGTCAATGAGTACGTCAACCGGCAGGAGCCATAGGGTTGTCTTTAATTTATTTTCGCCGTTTTTGCTTTACTTTATCGCTATGAGTTAGCAATAGTTGTAGAATCAATAGTCGGCGCGACAACCTCATGGCAACACGTTGATGGAGATCAAGATGATGGAGATCATGGTGTCATGCTGGTCACGATGGAGATCATGCCGATGCTTTGAAGATGGAGATCAAAAAGCACAAGTTCATGGCCATATCATGTCACTTATGATTTGCATGTGATGTTAATCCTTTTATGCATCTTATTTTTCTTAGGACGACAGTAGCATTATAAGGTGATCCCTCACTAAAATTTCAATATAAAATTGTGTTCTCCCCGAGTGTGCACCGTTGCGAAAGTTCATCGTTTCGAGACACCACGTGATGATCGGGTGTGATAGACTCTACGTTCACATACAACGGGTGTAAGCCAGTTTTGCACATGCGGAACACTCGGGTTAAACTTGACGAGCCAAGCATGTACATACATGGCCTCGGAACACAAGAGACCGAAAGGTCGAACATGAGTCATATAGTAGATATGATCAACATGGAGATGTTCACCATTGAAACCACCTCAACTCACGTGATGATCGGACTTGAGGTGGTGGATTTGGATCATGTGACACTCGAATGACCGGAGGGATGTCAATTTGAGTGGGAGTTTTTAGGTAATATGATTAACTAAACTCATTATCTTGAACAATAGTCTAAGTTGCTTTTACAAATTTTATGTTGTAGATCATGGCTCGCGCAGTAGCACCCCTGAATTTTAATGCGTTCCTAGAGAAAGCTAAGTTGAAAGATGATGGAAGTAACTTTGTGGACTGGGCCCGTAATCTAAGGATTATCCTTACGGCTTCCTAGAAGGCTTATGTCCTTGATGCACCGCTTGGTGATCCACCGCTCCAGTTGAGTCTCCAGACGTTGTGAACACCTAGCAGGCTCGTTCTGATGATTACTCAATAGTTCAATGTGCAATGTTGTATGGCATAGAACCGGGACTTCAAAGACGTTTTGAACGTCATGGAGCATAAGATATGTTCCAGGAATTGAAGTTTATCTTTCAGAAGAATGCCCAGATCGAGAGGTATAAGACCTCCGAGAAGTTCTATGCTTGCAAGATGGAGGAGAACGGGTCTATCAGTGATCACATACTCAGAATGTCTGGGTACTCCACCCGTCTGGCTGAATTAGGGATGCCCCTTCCAGCAGAGGTGATCACTGACAGAGTTCTTCAATCATTGCCACCTAGCTACAAGAGCTTTGTGTTGAACTATAACATGCACGGGATGAATAAGTCAGTCGCCGAGCTGTTTTGCGATGTTGAAAGTCGCTGAGTCTGAGATTCAGAAGGAGCATCTAGTGTTGATGGTCAATAAAACCACTAGTTTCAAGAAGAACGGCAAGGGTAAGAAGGGTAACTCCAAGAAGAGTGGCAAAGCAGTTGCCCCTCCCGTGAAGAAACCCAAGACTGGACCCAAGCCAGAAACTGAGTGCTTTCATTGCAAGGGAATTGGTCACTGGAAGCGGAACTGCCCCAAGTATTTGGCTGACAAGAAGGCGGCCAACAACAAACAAGGTATATATGATATACATGTTATTGATGTGTACCTTACGAACTCTCGTTGTAGTGCCTGGGTATTTGATACCGGTGCGGTTGCTCACATTTGCAACTCAAAACAGGAACTGCGGAATAGACGGAGGCTGGCAAAGGACGAAGTGACGATGCGCGTGGGAAATGGTTCCAAGGTTGATGTGATCGCCGTCGGCACGCTCGCTCTTCGATTACCATCGAGATTAGTGATAAACCTGAATAATTGTTATTTAGTGCCTGCGTTAAGCATGAACATTATATCTGGATCTTGTTTATTGCGAGACGGTTGCTCATTTAAATCAGAGAATAATGGTTGTTCTATTTACATGAGTAATATCTTTTATGGTCATGCACCCAACGTGAGGGGTTTATTCTTATTAAATCTCGATACTGATGATACACATGTTCATAACATTGATGCCAAAAGATGTAGAATTGATAATGATAATACCACTTTCTTGTGGCACTGTCGTTTAGGTCATATTGGCGTAAAACGCATGAAGAAGCTCCATGCTGATGGACTTTTGGAGTCACTTAATTTTGAATCACTTGACACATGTGAGCCATGCCTCATGGGCAAGATGACTAAGACGCCGTTCTCTAGAACAATGGAACGGGCAAGTGACTTGTTGGAAATCATACATACAGATGTGTGCGGTCCGATGAGCATTGAGGCGCGCGGTGGTTATCGTTACTTTCTCACCTTCACTGATGACTTAAGTAGATATGGGTATATTTACTTAATGAAACACAAGTCTGAAACGTTTGAAAAGTTCAAGCAATTTCAGAGTGAAGTTGAGAATCATCATAACAAGAAGATTAAATTCCTACGATCTGATCGAGGAGGAGAATATCTGAGTTATGAGTTTGGCAGTCACTTAAGACAGTGTGGAATTGTTTCACAATTGACACCGCCTGGAACGCCACAGCGTAATGGTGTGTCCGAACGTCGTAATCGAACCTTATTGGATATGGTGCGATCTATGATGTCTCTTGCCGATTTGCCACTATCGTTTTAGGGTTATGCATTAGAGACAGCTGCATTCACTTTAAATAGGGCACCATCGAAATCCGTTGAGACGACGCCATATGAACTATGGTTTGGCAAGAAGCCAAAGTTGTCATTTCTTAAAGTTTGGGGATGTGATTCTTATGTCAAAAAGCTTCAGCCTGAACAGCTGGAACCCAAAGCGGAGAAATGCGTCTTCATAGGATACCCAAAAGAGACAGTTGGGTATACCTTCTATCTCAGATCCGAAGGCAAAGTGTTTGTCGCTAAAAACGGAACATTTCTTGAGAAAGAGTTTCTCTCGAAAGAATTGAGTGGGAGGAAGATAGAACTTGATGAGGTTGTTGAACCTTTACTTCAATCGGAGAGTAGCGCAGCACAGAAAGATGTTTTTGTAGAGCCTACATCAGTTGAAGAGGAAGTTAATGATGATGATCATGAAGCTTCGGATCAAGTTGCTATCGAACCTCGTAGGTCGACAAGGACGCATACTGCTCCTGAATGGTACGGCAACCCTGTCTTAGAGGTCATGTTGTTGGACAACGATGAACCTACGAGCTATGGAGAAGCGATGATGGGCCCGGATTCCGAGAAATGGTTAGAGGCCATGAAATCCGAGATGGGATCCATGTATGAAAACAAAGTTTGTACTTTGGAAGTATTACCTGAAGGGCGTAAGGCCATTCAGAACAAATGGATCTTTAAGAGGAAGACGGACGCGGACGGTAATGTGACCGTCTATAAAGCTCGACTTGTGGCAAAGGGTTTTTCACAAGTTCAAGGAGTTGACTACGATGAGACCTTCTCACCCGTAGCGATGCTTAAGTCCGTCAGAATCATGTTAGCAATAGCTGCCTTTTTCGATTATGAAATTTGGCAAATGGATGTCAAAACAGTGTTCCTTAACGGTTTCATTAAGGAAGAGTTGTATATGATGCAACCAGAAGGTTTTGTCGATCCAGAGAATGCTGACAAAGTTTGCAAACTCCAGCGATCCATTTATGGACTGGTGCAAGCGTCTCGGAGTTGGAATAAGCGCTTTGATTAGGTGATCAAAGCGTTTGGGTTTATACAAGTTTACGGAGAAGCTTGTATTTACAAGAAAGTGAGTGGGAGCTCTATAGCGTTTCTAATATTATATGTGGATGACATATTGCTGATTGGAAACAATATAGAAATGTTCAAAGGCGTGAAGGAATATTTGAACAAGACTTTTTCAATGAAGGACGTAGGAGAAGCTGCTTTCATATTAGGCATCAAGATCTATAGAGATAGATCGAGACGCTTAATAGGACTTTCACAGAGCACATACCTTGACAAAGTTTTGAAGAAGTTCAAAATGGATCAGTCCAAGAAGGGGTTCTTGCCTGTATTGCAAGGTGTGAAGTTGAGTAAGACTCAATGCCCAGTGACTGCAGAAGATAGAGAAAAGATGAGTGTCATCCCCTATGCCTCAGCCATAGGCTCTATTATGTATGCAATGCTGTGCACAAGACCCGATGTCAGCCTTGCCATAAGTATGGCCGGAAGGTTTCAAAGTGATCCAGGAATGGACCACTGGACAGCGGTCAAGAATATCCTGAAGTATCTGAAAAGGACTAAGGACATGTTTCTCGTTTATGAAGGTGATCAAGAGCTCGTTGTAAAGGGTTACGTCGATGCAAGCTTTGACACTGATCCGGATGACTCTAAGTCTCAAACCGGATACATATTTATTCTCAATGGGGGTGCGGTAAGCTGGTGCAGTTCCAAGCAAAGCATGGTAGCTGATTCTACATGCGAAGCGGAGTACATCGCTGCCTCGGAGGCGGTGAAGGAAGGTGTCTGGATGAAGGATTTCATGACAGATCTTGGAGTAGTGCCTAGTGCACTGAACCCAATGACTCTGTTTTGTGACAACACTGGTGCCATTGCTCTAGCCAAGGAACCAAGGTTTCACAAGAGGACCAGACACATAAAGCGATGTTTCAATTCCATCCGCGATTACATCAAGGAGGACGACATAAATATTTGCAAAGTACACACGGATCTAAATGGGTGTTCGATTCATTACAATGTAAATCACATAGTGATGTGAACTAGATTATTGACTCTAGTGCAAGTGGGAGACTGTTGGAAATATGCCCTAGAGGCAATAATAAAGTAGTTATTATTATATTTCCTTGTTCATGATAATCGTTTATTATCCATGCTATAATTATATTAAATGGAAACACTGATACATGTGTGGATACATAGACAACACTGTGTCCCTAGTATGCCTCTAGTAGACTACCTCGTTGATCAAAGATGGTTAAGGTTCCTAGCCATGTACATGAGATGTTATTTGATAACGGGATCACATCATTAGGAGAATGATGTGATGGACAAGACCCAACCGTAAGCATAGCAGTTGATCGT
This sequence comes from Elymus sibiricus, assembly GCA_039707655.1. Classification (NCBI taxonomy): domain Eukaryota; kingdom Viridiplantae; phylum Streptophyta; class Magnoliopsida; order Poales; family Poaceae; genus Elymus; species Elymus sibiricus. The sequence continues at coordinate 527,388,035 of CM077665.1, read as the reverse complement.
GTCAGTTTATTGCTACTACTTTATCCATGTCAAGTATCTGTTCCTACGACCATGAGATCATGCAACTTCCGGACAACGGAGGAATGACTTGTGTGTATCAAACGTCACAATGTAACTGGGTGACTATAAAGGTGCTCTACAGGTATCTCCAAGGGTGTCTGTTGGGTTGGCATGGATCGAGACTGGGATTTGTCACTCCGTATGACGGAGAGGTATCTCTGGGCCCACTCGGTAATACAACATCACAAGAAGCTTGCAAGCAATGTGACTAAGGAGTTAGTCACGGGATCTTGTATTACAGAACGAGTAAAGAGACTTGCCGGTAACGAGATTGAACTAGGTATGGAGATATCGACGATCGAATCTCGGGTAAGTAACATACCGATGGACAAAGGGAACTGCATACGGGATTAACTGAATCCTTGACATAGAGGTTCAATCGATAAAGATCTTCGTAGAATATGTTGGAGCCAATATGGGCATCCAGGTCCCGCTATTGGTTATTGATCGGAGAGTGTCTCGGTCATGTCTGCATAGTTCTCGAACCCGCAGGGTCTACACACTTAACGTTTGGTGACGATAAAAGTATAGTTGAGTCATTATGGTGGTTACCAAAGGTTGTTCAGAGTCCCGGATGAGATCCCGGACGTGACGAGGAACTCCGGAATGGTCCGAAGGTGAAGATTGATATATAGGACGAAGGGAATCAAGTTCCGGAAGTGTTCTGGGAGGTACCGGGAAATTGACGGAGTACCGAAAGGTGTTTTGGGGGGCCCCGGCAAGTGTTGGGGGCCTCATGGGCCAAGGTGAGGGGGCGCACCAGCCCACAAGGGGGCTGGGCACCACCCAAACCCTAGCCCACTTCGGCCAAGGGTGGGGAAGCCCACCTAAGGGGCTGCCACTAGGTAACTTGGGGGCCAAGCCACCCTAGGGTTTCCCTAGGGGGCGCCCCCCTCTACCTTGGCCGCCAATCCTAGATGGGATCTAGGGGCGCCCCCCTCCTCCCTTCCCCCCTATATATATTTAGGGAGAAAGAGGGCAGCCACACCCATCTATGCCTTGGCGCTGCCCTCCCTCTCCCTTGTTCTTCTTCTTCTCCGCGTAGCGCTTAGCGAAGCTCTACTGAAATTCCTCCACCACCACCGCCGCCACGCCGTCGTGCCGCCGGAGGACTCAAGCTTCTACTTCACCATCACTCGCTGGATCGAGGAGGTGAAGGCGTCATCAAGCCGTACGTGTGTTGAACGCGGAGGTGCCGTCCGTTCGGCACTAGATCGGAGTTCGCGGGACGGATCGTGATTGGATTGCGAAGACGTTCGACTACATCAACCGCATTTCTTAACGCTTTCGCTTAGCAATCTACAAGGGTATGTAGATCCACTCTCCCTCTCGTAGATGCTCATCACCATGGATAGATCTTGCGTGTGCGTAGGAATTTTTTTGTTTCCCATGCAACGTTCCCCTACAATTATATTATCTGTTTTGGATGTTTTATATGCATTAATATGCTATTTTATATTATTTTTGGGACTAACCTATTAATCTAGTGCCTAGTGCCAGTTTTAGTTTTTTCCTTGTTTTTGAGTATTGTAGATATGGAATATTAAACGGAGTCCAAACGGAATAAAATCTTTGGGATGATTTTTCTTGGACCAGAAGAAACCTGCCAGACTTGGAGATGAAGGCAGAAGACCTGCCGTGTGGCGACAAGCCACAGGGGCGCGCCCTAGGGGGGGCGCCCCCTGGCTTGTGGGCCCACGGAAGGCCTCCTAACCCTATTCTTCGGCCTATAAATTCCCAAATATTCCCCCAATACCAAAGAAAGCCACGAAAATACTTTTTCGCCGCCGGAAGCCTCTGTTCCCGTGAGATCCCATCTTGGGGCCTTTTCCGGTAATCTGCCAGAGGGGGATTCGATCACGGAGGGCATCTACATCAACTCCATTACCCCTCCTATGATGCGTGAGTAGTCCACCACAGACCTTCGGGTCCATAGCTAGTAGCTAGATGGCTTCTTCTCTCTCTATGTTCTTCAATACCATGTTCTTCATGATCTTCATGGAGATCTATCCGATGTAATACTCTTTTGCGGTGTGTTTGTCGAGATCCGATGAATTGTGGGTTTATGATCAGATTATCTATGAATATTATTTGAGTCTTTTCTGAATTCTTATATGCATGATTTCATATCTTTGCAAGTCTCTTCGAGTTATTGGTTTGGTTTGGCCAACTAGATTGGTAATTCTTGCAATGGGAGAAGTGCTTAGTTTTGGGTTCAATCTTGCGGTGTCCTCACCCAGTGACAAAGTAGGGGTAGCGAGGCACGTATTGCATTGTTTCCATCAAGGATAAAAAAGATGGGGTTTTCATCATATTGCTTGAGTTTATCCCTCTACATCATGTCATCTTACCTAATGCGTTACTCTGTTCTTCATGAACTTAATACTCTAGATGCAGGTAGGAGTCGGTCGATGTGTGGAGTAATAGTAGTAGATGCAGAATCGTTTCGGTCTACTTGACACGGACGTGATGCCTATATGTATAATCATTGCCTTGGAAATCGTCATAACTATGCGCTTTTCTATCAATTGCTCGACAGTAATTTGTTCACCCACCGTAATATTTGCCTTCAAGAGAGAAGCCTCTAGTGAAACCTATGCCCCCCGGGTCTATTTTCCATATTATATTTTCAGATCTATTTTCCGTTTTACTTTTTGTTTTAGTATTCTTTTCCATCTATCTCTATTGGATCTCATCCTTGCAAGTAACCATGAAGGGATTGACAACCCCTTTATAGCGTTGGGTGCAAGTGTTTGATTATGTGTGTAGGTGCATCTATTGGTGACTTGCTTGTGTCTCCTACTGGATTGATACCTTGGTTCTCAACAACTGAGGGAAATACTTATCTACTTTGCTGCATCACCTTTTCCTCTTCAAGGGAAAACCAACGCAAGCTCAAGAAGTAGCAAGGTTCGATAACCTCATCAAGTTCTACCTTCCTCCCACTCACTTCTTTCGAGAGAACCTCATTCTTTGGAAAGGATCCATTCTTGGCAACAAATACCTTGCCTTCGGATCTGTGATAGAAGGTATACCCAATTGTTGCTTTAGGGTATCTTATGAAGATGCACCTTTCCGCTTTGGGTTCAAGCTTATCAGACATAAGAGTCGCATCCCCAAACTTTAAGAAACGACATCTTAGGTTTCTTGCCAAACCATAATTCATGCGGTGTCATCTCAACGGATTTAGATGATGCCCTATTTAAAGTGAATGTAGTTGTCTCTAATCCATAACCCCAAAATGATAGTGGCAAATCGGTAAGATACATCATATAACGCACCATATCCAATAGAGTACGACTACGACGTTCGGACACACCATTACACTGTGGTGTTTCAGGTGGCATGAGTTGTGAAACAATTTCCACGTTGTCTTAAATGTATACCAAACTCGTAACTCAGATATTCACCTCCATGGTCATATCATAGACATTTTATCTTCTTGTCACGATGATCTTCAACTTCACTCTGAAATTGCTTGAACTTCTGAAAAGTTTCAGACTTGTGTTTCATCAAACAAATATACCAGTATGGAAGTATCTACTCAAATCATCTGTGAAGGTAAGATAATAACGATATCCATCGCGTGCTTCAATACTCATTGGACTACATACATCAATATGTATTATTTCCAATAAGTCACTTGCCCGCTCCATCGTACCGGAAAATGGGGTCTTAGTCATCTTGCCTATGAGGCATGGTTGGCATGTCTCAAGCGATTTAAAATCGAGTGAGTCCAAAGATCCATCAACATGGAGTTTCTTCATGCGCTTTACACGAATATGACATAAGCAGCAGTGCCACAAGCATGTGGTACTATCATAATTAACTTTGCATCTTTTGGCATCAATATTATGAACATGTGTGTCACTACAAACGAGATTCAATAAACCATTCATATTGGGTGCGTGATCATAAAAGATATTATTCATGTAAACAGAACAACCATTATTCTCTCACTTAAATGAATAATTGTCTCGCAATAAACAAGATCAATATAATGTTCATGCTCAAAGTAGGCACCAAATAACATTTATTTAGGTTTAAAACTAATCCCGAAGGTAGAGCGAGTGTGTCGATGGCGATCACATCAACCTTGGAGATACTTCCAACGCGCATCGTCACTTCGTCCTTAGCCAGTCTCCTTTATTCCGCATCTCCTATTTCGAGTTACTAATATTAGCAACTGAACCGGTATCAAATACCCATGGGCTACTACGAGCAATAGTAAGGTATACATCAATAACATGTATATCAAATATACCTTTGTTGACGTTGCCAGCCTTCTTATCTGCCAAGTATCCGGGGTAGTTCCACTTCCAGTGATCGTTCCCCCTTACAATAGAAGCACTCAGTCTCGGGTTTGGGTCCAACCTTGGGTTTCTTCACCAGAGCGGGAACTAGCTTGCCATTCTTGAAGTTTCCCTTCTTTCCCTTGCCCTTCTTGAAACTAGTGGTCTTGTTAACCATCAACACTTGATGCTCCTTCTTGATTTCTACCTCCGCGGCCTTAAGCATCCCGGATAGCTCAGGGATCATCATCTCCATCTCTTGCATGTTATGGTTCATCACAAAAGCTCTAGTAGCTTGGTGATAGTGACTAGAGAACTCTGTCAATCACTATCTTATCTGGAATTTTAACTCTCACTTGATTCAAGCGATTGTAGCACCCAGACATTCTGAGCACATGTTCACCAACTGAGTTATTCTCCTCCATCTTGCAGGCAAAGAACTTGTCAGAGGTCTCATACCTCTCAACACAGGCATGAGCCTGAAATACCAATTTCAGCTCTTGGAACATCTCATATGCTCCATGGCGTTCAAAACGTCTTTGGAGCCCCGATTCTAAGTCGTAAAGCATGGCGCACTAAACTATCGAGTAGTCATCAGAATGTGTCTGCCAGATGTCCCTAAAATCCGCAGACTACGCTAGAGGGGTTAGCACACCGAGCGGTGCACCGGGGACATAAGCCTTCTGTGCAGCAGTGAGGACAATCCTCAGATTACGGATTCAGTCTGCACAATTGCTTACACTATCTTTCAACTTAGCCTTTCTCTAGGAACGTGTTAAAATTTAGGGGAGCTACAACGCGACCTATTGATCTACAACATAATTTGCAAAGACAACTATAGACTATGTTCATGATAATTAGTTCATTTAATCAAATTACTAATGAACTCCCACTCAAATCAACATCCCTCAGGTTGTCTAAGTGTGACATGATCCAAATCCACCAACCCAAGTCCGATCATCACGTGAGATTAGTTGGTTTTAATGGTGAACATCTCCATGTTGATCATGTCTACTATATGACTCATGTTCGACATTTCGGTATCATGTGTTTCGAGGCCATGCATGTACATGCTAGGATCGTCAAGTTTAACCCAAGTATTCCGCATGTGTAAAACCGGCTTACACCCGTTGTATGCGAACGAAGATTCTATCACACCCGATCATCACGAGGTGCTTCAAAATGACGAACTTTCGCAATAGCGCATACTTGGGGAGAACACAATTTTATCTTGAAATTTAGTGAGGGATCATCTTATAATGCTACCATCCTAAGAAAAATAAGATGCATAAAAGGATAAACATCACATGCAAATCATATAAGTGACACGATATGTCCATCTTCATCTTGTTCTTTTGATCTCCATCTCCAAAGCACCACATGATCTCCATCGTCACCGGCATGACACCATGATGATCTCCATAATTGTGTCATCATGTGGTTGTCGCGCCAACTATTGCTTCTACAACTATTGCTAACTCATAGCGATAAAGTAAAGAAAATGGCACAAAATAAATTAAAGACAACCCTATGGCTCCTGCCGGTTGCCGTACTCATCGACATGCAAGTCGTGATAACTATTACAAAACATGATCATCTCATCTCATACATCACATATATCAAATCACGTCTTGGCCATATCAGATCACAACATGCCATATTTTCACAAGCAAACAAGTCCCTAGCTACTTCCCCATCCATAACATAACCTTCACGTACATAAGACAATTCATATTTATTGGGAGAGCGAGGTGTAGTAGGTGATTCAAAATCTTCATCAGTTTCAGCATTTTCAAGTTCTCTAGCCGTAGCAATATGAGCATAAAGTAATTCATTCAGTGACACAGTTTCAGTTTCATCAAGTGTAGCAAAAGTGTCATCATTAATTTCAGAAGTAGAATCATCAAGTTCAAGCGATATATCAGAACGAGTAATAGGTGGTGATGTAATAAGATGATTCAAAACAGTAGGTGAATCAAAAGCAGAGCTAGATGGCAATTCCTTACCTCCTCTCGTACGAGAGGGGACGATCTTAGTTCGAGTATCTTTCAAATTCTGCATAGTAGTAATTGGATATCCTCAAGTTAACACAATAAATATAGCTATGCTCCCCGGCAATGGCGCCAGAAAAAGGTCTTGATAACCCACAGGTATAGGGGATCGCGACAGTCTTCATGGGTAGTATTTCACCCTAATTTATTGATTTGACACAAGGGGAGCCAAATAATATTTATCGGCCTTGACATTTGAGTTGTCAATTCAACCGCACCGAGGACATCTCTCTGCAGCAATGGTTTAGTAGCATAGCAAATAATAGTAGTAGCACTACTAGTGATAGCAACAATTTTGTAACTTAGCAAGATTTAGTATATGAAAAGCGTAGGCCATGGTGCAGCGATGGAAAGATATGGATGGCATCAATCATGCAACAGTTAGACACTAGAGCGACACAAAACTAGCTCCAATTCATCAATGCAATGTAGTCATGTATTCCGTATATAGTCATACATGCTTGCGATAAGACCTTGCATGCCATCTTTTGTCCTACCCCCTGTGGCAGCGGGGTCCTATTGGGAATTAAGGGATATTAAGGTCTCCGTTTAATAGAGAACAGTAACAAAGCATTAACACATGGTGAATACATGAACTCCTCAAACTACGACAATCACCAGAAAGAATCTCAATTATTGTCACCTTGGGGTATGCGGATCAAGACACGTAATAGGTGCATACAACTTGCAAGATAGGATCCAAATCACTCTTATATTCATGAAAACATAATAGGTTTAGATCTGAAATCGTGGCACTCGGGCCCTAGTGACAAGCATTGAGGATAGCAAAGTCATAGCAACATCAATCTCAGAACATAGTGGATACTAGGGATCAAGCCCTATCAAATTAACTCGATTACATGATCAATTCCATCCACACCCATCACCGAACAGAAAGCCTACAAAGGAATTACTCACTCCCGGTGGTGAGCATCACAGAATAGTTGATGGAGAAGGGTTGGTGATGATGACGACGACAAACCCCCCTCTTCGGAGTTCCAAACGGGCTCCAGATTAGCTCTCCCGAGGAAGAACAGGAGGTGGCGGCGGCTCCGTCTCGTAGATTGCGATGAAAACTTCTCTCTGATTTTTCTCTCTGAATATGTGAATTTATAGAACTGGAGATAGGGTCGGGGGAGCGTCGTGCGCCCCACCACACAACAGGGCGCGACCTAGGGGGGTGGTCGCGCCCTGTTGCCTCGTGGGCCATAGGTAGCCCCCCTTTGATGGGTCTTTGCTTCATAATTCATTATAATTCCCAGAAAAAATTCACAAAAAGTTTCGTCCAATTCCGAGAGCTTTTATTTCTGCACAAAAATAACACCAAGGTAGTTCTGCTGAAAACAGCGTCAGTCCGGGTTACTTCCATTCAAATCATGCAAATTAGAGTCTAAACACAAGAGCAAAAGTGTTTGTAAAAGTAGATATGTTGGAGACGTATCAACTCCCCCAAGCTTAACTCATTGCTTGGCCTCAAGCAATTCAGTTGATAAACTGAAAGTGATAAAGAAAACTTTTACAAACTCTTTTATTCTCCTTGCTATATATGCTTAGCTAGTGTTTAGGTTTTCAGCATAAATCATCAGTAACCATATCCATGATAACAATTAAACATCATATTCACTCATGGCAATACATAACCAACTAGCGAGCAATAATAAGATATCTCACATGCCAACAATTTGTCAAAATAATCATGATATAATATGATGACATGGTATTTCGCTAGCCCTTTTTGAGACCGCAAAACATAAACGCAGAGCACCTCTGAGGTTTAAGTAGTGACTAAACATTATAATTCAGAGTAGAAGAGATCCAATCATGCTCACATGCAACATTAACTAGACTCAATGCATAAAAATGACAATAGTGCTCTCCGGTCTGGTGCTTTTAGTAAGAAGGTGATGACTCGGGAATAACATAAAAGTAAATAGAAAGGCCCTTCACAGAGGGAAGCATTTATTTGCAAAGGTGCGAGAGCTCAAGTTTTAAAAACAGAATTGAAATTGTAATTTTGGGTGGTGCACTTTTTCTGTCAACGTTACGACAAAGGTTTTTAGTATCTTCCATGCTAAAATCATTATTGGTGGTTCCCAAACAGAATTGTAAAGTTTACTCCTATCCACCATCCATACACAAACCATGGCTGACCGAATCCACGGGTGTCTGCCAACATATCAACTATCCCAGGGAGATTTGTTTTAATTAACTTTGATTTTGCAGGACTGGGCATCCTTGTTACCAGCCTCTCTCGTGCAATGACAGCGAATAAACCACCATCTTGAGAATAACTCACTTAGCATGGAAGATACCGACCGCCCCTTCGCTACATGAGTGGTACGAGTGCACAAAACAGATGTTTGTTTGAATATTAGAGGTGGCACATGCAAATTTACTTGGAACGACAGGGTAATACCGCATATATGTAGGTATGGTGGGCTCATGTGGAACGAATTTGGGTTTAAGAGTTTGGATGCACAAACAGCATTCCCGCTTAGTACAGGTGAAGGCTAGCAATATATTGGGAAGCGACCAGCTAGAGAGCGAAAACAGTCATAAGCATGCATTGTGAATTAAGGACAGTATAACCGCACCTAATCCCTGTCCTCACAGCGATTTGCATTTTCGGCCGTCCGTTTTTATGATTTGAACGTTTTCGGTCGTCAGATCTGGTTGTTTTTTTTAGAACAGTCAGATCTGGGTGTTAAGCCATCTGTCCCCGCATCTGATAATAGTGGTCCAACTGTCCTATGGGCTGCTGCTCCAGAGGCTGAAACAGAGCCCTCTGGTTAACTGGGCCGTCAGCCAGCCCACCCGGCCCATGCGCTTGGGGTGAAGGGTGTCCTGTTATGTGGTTCGTGGTCCATTCACGATTGATACAGAGGATGAGAGGAGCGACCGGGATGCGTTCATCCAGTCCCGAACTCCCGATGCGAAATTCCAATTCCCTTGCGAGGGCTCGATTGGATCGAAGAGAGGTGCGGGATCGATGCAAGGAGTAGGTTCGGTGGTGCGGTTAACCCCGAGCACGGTCAGGGCGGCTCGAACCCGGACTCGACACCCCCGCCGCCACCCCCGTCGCCGCACGCCTCCGCACTGTTGCTCGCGCCGCCGTCCTTGCAAGGGAGAGGCACTCCTCGTGCATTCAGTACCCACTCAACTCGCCCCCTCTCTTTGATTTTTCTGCACATTCTCGGTCCCTCCTTACATCCCCTGCTCAGGCCTGTTTCTCGTACAAATGAAATGTATGGAACCCTAGAAGTTTGATCTGCGTGGGTCGGCGCTTACGCAATGATTTTTCATAGATACCTTTATCTAGGCATGCTGATCGGTTATCTCGAGTTGGACATGAAATTGGTTTGGGCACCCTAATCTATGATATTTAATTTCTTACCTTTTTGTTTATATCGCATATTTGTTATGTATATACCAGAATGATTATGAATCTGAATATAGGACTGTTTTTCAGCCATCTCACAGTTTCTGGGACGAGCGGGAGCACGAAGTGCTTTGGCTGTCCGGCAACTCGAGCGAACACGGTACTGGGCAGGTGCCATGGCGGCCGGTGATTGCGTGGTGAGCAGCAACCTCCGGCTAATCCTCAGCATCACGGCGCCCCCTCACCCCCGTGCATGTGTGCCACTGAACCACTCCTGTAGCCAAGGGACCCTACGAATCTTCAGTCGTAAGTGCCTTTCCTTCATACTAATATGCTCCTGCATATGCTTCTTTTGCTGACACATTTCCTTTCGACAGCAGGTTATTAGCCAATACAAACTGTAGGTCTTACACTAAGAAGACATGCCTGTATTTTCTCTTATGAAAATGAACATCAACTCATTTTGGTCATATTGCAGTCAGTTGAAAACATTATCGGTGCCGCTACATATAGACAGATAACGTAAAATATAACACTCTTGGGGCTTACAATCTTCAGAATAACACCTAGCTCCAGAGTTTCAGGACATCACAACTGTTGTTCGTACCTGCTTGCTGCATGATCACCGGACAAACAAGCGAACACAAGCAATCAGGTGACTTGTTCGTGTTTGCTTGCTGTGAAATTAGTCCATCTGTGTGGTGGTCCGGCCATGGAAAAGCAAACCTAGAAGTTTGATCTGCGTGGAATCGGTGAGTGGGCGCTTACGGAAGGATTTCACATAGAATGTCTACCTTTATTTGGGCATGGTGATCGAACATTTCGTGTTAGAGATGAAATTGGTTTGGGCACCTTGATCTATGATTTTATTTTACCGTTTTGTCAAATTTGCATCGCATATTTGTTATATATATCAGAATGATTAAGAATCTCAAGGTATGACTGTTTTTCAATCATCTCACAGTTTCTAGGACCAGTGGGAGCATGGAGTGCTTTGGCTGTTCGGCAACTCGAGCGGGAGCGGACATGGTACTGGGCAGGTGCCATGGTGGCCGGTGCTTGCGTTGTGAGAAGTAACCTCTCGCTAATCCTCAGCGTCACGGACGCCCTCTCACTCCCGTGCGTGTGTACCACTGAACCACTGCTGTAGCTCAAAGGACACTGCAAATCTTCAATCGTATGTGTCTTTCCTTCATAGTACTATCTTTGCCCCTTTATTAGCTTCAAATTTGGTCGGTCCTTTGTTCGGTGAAATGCACAAATCAGATTTCTACTTGGTTGTTTACGTGTGCATACTGTTAATTCTTCGATTCATCAAAGCAAAATACTGAAAATGTGCATGTTTTGACTGGCAAATACACTAAGAAATAATAATGGTGTGCAACTTTACTAAGGATCGATTCGTTAGGTACATATCAGATAAACACATTTAGTGCACCATGTATTTTCTCCCCACACTAAAAATTTCTAGAAGTTTCCATTGCAAAATATCAAAACGCTGTATTGTAGTATGTGTTCTCCCTTTTTGCCAAGGAAAAGAAATTGCAGTTTTATCTTATTCTTTTTTAGAAACATTAGTATACGTTGTATGACCGAGCACACTTTCCTTTGCTTAGTTTAATCATCTACCCCATCACGTGTTCTCGCACCGATTGAAGCACATTAGACCGAAGAAAAACCATGTCCTGCCATACTACCCCAATACTTTTTCATTGCTAACAATAGATCACTGGATGCCAATTTAATTGAAGTTCATGATTCATGTCTTCCTATATTTAAGATTAAGAAAATTCTATATAGACGGGCGTGGCAACGCGCGCCATCGATGATCTAGTAATTAATATTGGACATTAGCATGCGTAGGATATAAATACTCTGAATTTAAACATCATGAAGGCTGCCTTGGTTTTGAATCAACTACATGTTTGCACATGGGCCAAGTCAAGCCGCTCTAATTACTCAGAGGGAAATACCATACTACCATACCACATCATAACCATTTTAATGCATGTTGACACATAAGGTAAATCATTATCAACTCCTAGCTATTTAAGCATGGCATGAGAAAGTATAATCTCTAATTTTCATCATAAACATGTTCACTTAGGATATACTGAATCAAGATCGAACAAGCCAAACATATTTATCAAAACGGAAAACAATAAGAGTTCATACCAGCTTCCTTTGCCATGATCATTTCATCAAATATCGTCATTATTGCCTTTCACTTGCACGACCGAACGATGTGATGATAATAATAGTGCAAGCATGTCGTGGACTAAGATGGAATCTGCAATGCATTTGTGCCAAGGCGGAGACATGGTAATTTTGGCTCTTGGTTAGATCAACATTAATGCATATGAGAGACACTCAACATTTTCATTGTGGCCTTCTCCTTTCGACGGCTCAAAGAGAAGAAAAGAAATCCAGAGAAACACACTGCAATATTTTTGGAGTTTTTGATTTTTCTCAAAGAAAGCAAACAAGCGAAGGAAAAAACAAAAACTAGAAAAACTATTTACACGGGAAAGCTCCCAACAAGTAAAGTAAATCTTTTTGGGTTTTCTAAAGTTTTTTCAAATACACAAGAAGAAAGCGGAAAAATGAAACTAACATGGATATACAATGAAAGAGGATGAACACCGATAGTTTATAAGAAGTGTGTGAACATGAATGTAATGTCGGTGAGAAATACGTACTCCCTCAAGCTTAGGCATTTGCCTAGCTTGGTGATCACCATGGCTGGTTTGGATAATAGTTGGAGTATTAGCTCGTGGAGGCGTTTTGCGCCGCCTCCTCAGCCAAGCGAGTAGCCTCCACTCATATTTGTACTCTTGCACCTCGTTCTCGAGAACATAGTATCTCTGCTTGTTCTGAAAATCAAAGAGAGCAGGTGCATGCAACGTAACAGGAACATGTCTATACTTGTCAAATATTAGATTGTACTCATAACCCCTGGCACTAGTCAAAAGGAAGTCATGACGACGCATGGCTTCAAAATCTAAATATCTGTCAGGAAACATGGGGTCATTAGGTTGATGCGAAACTCCTAATTTTGCAGCTGCACAAGAGGCATAAATTCCTCCATACAAATCACCACTTCTTGAGTTAGAATTTAGCCTTCGGTTAACAATTGCACTGAGGTTATAATGTCTTTCACCAGTCAATGCAGTGTGAATAAGACTCAAATCAGGAGCGCACAATGCGCTGCGATCTTGTTTGCCTATGACACATTTCCCATTGAACAGTGCAAGGTAGCGAATAGAGGGAAAATAAATACTTTTTATTCTAGCCTGCATCACCCCTCTATCTTCTCCTACGCAAAGACTCTCGAAGAACATATTATAATCAGTTTTTGAAGGATTTTCAAGTGAACCCCAAAATGGGAGTTTGCATGCGTCACAAAATTCTTCTAGAGATAAACTATAGGAAAGATCATAGAGATTAAACAACACTCTAGAAGTATGAGGATGATATCGGAATCCATGCGTGAATGAATGAGTAAGGTCATGTCGTTGGATACACTTATCTGCCAGGAAGTCGGCGAGGCATGTGTTGTAGATGTACTGATCGAACTTCTCCTTAATGCATGCACCTCTCATGAACTCCCCGCATGGCCAACGACGCGACTTAGCGTCAGCCATGACTACCAAGCTTGTCCGGGGTTCGGCATAAGCTTGCCGCACCGAGCCCTCGTTTGATGATTCTCCCAAAGAATGCCTTCTTCAAGAGCTCCTCCTAAAGAAGTTCATCCTCCTATGATCAAATTTCTGAAAAAAAATTGGGCCACAAAATTATGTCAATAAAACTTTGCAAGACCGATAGCAACTACTCATATGGATGCCTAGAGGACATATCAAGCATTCCCACTACTTGGAACTCAAAGAATTAGACATGCAAGCTCCTTTTCAGTGGCACCAAGTGCGGCAAAATATGCAAAATATAAACCACTAAAGCAATAACAAATTGGAGGAATGGGGGAGTCACATACCAAGTAGCAATTCCTCAAAACAGTTTCAGAAACGGAATTCCGAGCAAAGAGATCGAAAATTTCAGTTCAGGAGGAAGAACACGAGAGAGAGGGAGCTAGGGAATTTTTGCTGGACGTAAGGGATGACATGGGCTGAAGAGATAAGACAGGGGGGCCTGTGGGCCCCACCACACAACAGGGCGCGCCCCGGGGGTGGACGCGCCCTGTTGCCTCGTGGCCCACAGGTGCCCCTTCGTGATGTGTTTTCAGCACCAAAAATTCTTAAATATTCTAGAAAAAATCATGTTAAAATTTTGTGGCATTCTGAGACTTTTTATTTTTGGGTCAATTATTTATTGCACGGAAAACTCGGAAAACAGGATAATCATGGCATTTAATTATGTTCAACTAAAAATAATAGAGAGCAAACTAAAGATACAAAGAGTTGTGCCTACTAAATTCATCAACCACATGTCTTTCAAAAAGGGTCCATTAATAAGGTTGATAAAGTCTTATTAACAACCATTTCCAATTGACATGAAGCCGCAGAATTTTCATATGACACTAAGTTACCTCAATGGGGATTTGCATATCCCCAACAATAAGATTATAGTATTTTTTCTAGGCAGTAGGTGGAGGAATTTTGAATTCTGCAATGATAATTGTGGCAATTGGCTCAATGACATTAATATTATTAACCAAAGTTTGCTTCTTCATAAAATACACGGTATGTTATTTGCCATTGACATGAAAAGTGACCTTGCTTTTGTTGCAATCAATAACAGCCCATGCAGTATTTAAAAAGGGTCTACCAAGGATGATCGACATGTTGTCGTCCTTGGGCATATCAAGAATAACAAAGTCTGTCAAGATAGTAACATTTGCAACCACAACAGGAACATCCTCGCAATTTCCAATAGGTAAAGCGGTGGATTTATCAGCCATTTGCAAAGATATCTCAGTAGGTGTAATCTTATTCAAATCAAGTCTTTTATATAGCGAGAAGGGATTAACACTAACTTCATCTCCTAAATCACATAAAGCAGTTTTAACATAGTTTTGTTTAAAGGAGCGAGGTATTGTGGGTATACCCGGATCTCCCAACTTCTTAGGCACTCCACCATCAAAAGAATAATTAGCAAGCATAGTAGCAATTTCAGTTTCAGGCATTTTTCTTTTGTAGGTAATAATATCCTTCGTATACTTAGCATATGGAGGCATTTTCAAAATATCAGTCAATCGAGTGCGCAAAAATACAGGCCTAATCATTTTAGCAAAGCGCTCTAAATCTTCCTCGTCCTTACTCTTAAAAGGCTTACGAGGGAATGGCATGGGTCTTTGAACCCATGGCTCTCTTTCTTTTCCATGCTTTCTAGCAACAAAATCTTTCTTCTCATAACGTTTGTTTTTAGGAGGTAGGTTATCAAGATCCTCAAAAGGTTCTATTTCCACATCATTATCAGGTTCTTTATTACTCTCTGGTGAAGCATCTACATGAACATTATTACTCTCATGATCACTAGGTGAATGTTCATTACCAGATTGTGTCTCAGCATCGGAAATAGAAACATCATGATGATTCTCAGCAGGTTTTTCTATAATAGGTTCGCTAGAAGCATGCAAAGTCCTATAATTTTTCTTTTTCTTTTTCTTATTAGAGGAACTAGGTGCATCATCATTAATTATTTGAGAATCTTTTTCTATTCTTTTAGGATGACCTTTATGATAAAGAGGTTCCTGAGTCATGCGACCTCCTCTAGTTGTTACTCTAATAGCAGGGTCATTCACTTTATCATTTATCTCAGCAAGCAAATCATTTTGTGACTTAGCAACTTGGTCTAGTTGGGTACGAACCATAGAAGCATGTCTACCTAGACCCTTAACATCATTAGCAATTCTAAACATTAAGTCACTCAAACGATCTATCATCATAGCATTACGTCTTAATTGATCTTTGACATAATTATTAAAATGTTCTTGCTTAACAACATAATTATCAAATTCATCCATGCTTTGACTAGGAGTCTTAGTGTAAGGTATATCAATTTCATTAACGGTACGGAGATATTTTACCTCTACTACCTGTGTCGGGGTGTCAAGTCCATGTATTTCTTCGATAGGTGGTAATTTCTTGACATCTTCAGTTTTAATACCTTTTTCTTTAATAGATCTTTTGGCTTCTTGCATATCTTCATGACTGAGGAATAGAATACATCTCTTCTTTTGGATAGGTTCCGACGGTGGTTTGGGAAGTGTCCAATCATTGACTTTTTGCAATATGTTATTTAATAGTTCTTCAAATTGTCCAATAGTTATTTCCCTGAAAACAGAACGAGCACAACTATCTAGGAAATTCCTAAAAGCATCGGTTAGTCCGTTATAAAAGATATCAAGTATTTCATTTTTCTTAAGAGTATGATCAGGCAAAGCTCTAAGTAATTGGAGAAGCCTCTTCTTCAGGGAGGTTCTCTTCTTCAATTTGCACAAAGTTAAATATCTCATGTAAGGCAGCTTGTTTCTTATGAGCAGATTTTTTTCCAGAGAAGTAATAAAGCATATCCTGGGGACTATGCACACAACCAGGCGCAAGAGAAAGTAACCAGTCTTTAGCCTTGCCTTTTAGCGAGAAAGGAAAAATCTTAAGAATGTAATAGTAACGTATATTTTCCTCATTGGTAAACAAAGCAGCAATATCATTCAATTTAGTGAGATGTCCGACAACGCTTTCAGTTTCATAACCATGGAAAGGATCAGATTCTACTATAGGAATCAACTCGGGGTCTATAGAGAATACATAATCCTTATCAGTAACAAATATAGGAGAAGTAGCAAATTAAGATCACGTTTCATTTTCTCCATCATAGATTTTTCTTTCAGTTTGCATATTAGTATTTTCAAGTCATCTCTATTTTCACAAGCAAGAAAGTCCCTACCTACTTCCCCATCCATAACATAACTTTCAGGTACATAAGGTAATTCATATTTATTGGGAGAGCGAGGTGTAGTAGGTGATTCAAAATCTCCATCAGTTTCAGCATTTTAGAGTTCTCTAGCCTTAGCAATATGAGCATCAAGTAATTCATTCAGTGGCACAGTTTTAGTTTCATCAAGTGTAGCAGTAGTGTCATCATTAATTTCAGAAGTAGCATCATCAAGTTCAAGCGATATATCAGAACGAGTAACAGGTGGTGGTGTAATAAGCTGATTCAAAATAGTAGGTGAATCAAAAGCAGAGCTAGATGGCAATCCTTACTGTAGGAGATATGCCCTAGAGGCAATAATAAATGTTATTGATTATCTCCCTGTTCATAATTAGGTTTATGTTCCATGCTATAACTGCTATGGTTCTCGAGTCTGCAATAACCACGAGGCTCGGAGGAAGACTCATATGCACGTGTGGAATAATAAACGGTAAAATGTATTCCTAGTCTGGCCTCTAAGACTGGCTCAAGTATTGCATGATGATCCTGTTTTCCTGATCATGGGCATGGCTATGCCGGCAATTTTGAGGGCACAATGTTGGTAGAACACTTGTGTTGAATCGACCCGAATTGATGTTATGCTATGAGATTCATTCGTCATAAGTTAATGGTTTATAACACAGAGATGGTTAACGTTTGCACAATTCCTTAGACCATGAGAGTATCGAGTTTCTTAATGCTTGCTTCATGAACTTTGGGGTTTGTTAAACGTCATCCGTAAATGGGTGGCTATTACGGCGGCTTACGGGTTCATGGAAAAGTGTGTCAAGTAACTTGATAGCTCGAGATTGGGATTTGCTCCTCCGACGATGGAGATATATCTCTGGGCCCTCTCGGTGTTACGGTATCCATCATCCTCTGGCCAGACATTTTGTGATTTGATCACGGGGATGCCGGAACACGGGAACGAGAAAAGAGAACAATACCGGTAACGAGGTAACTGGCATAGTGGACAAGTTGTTGATCCACGGGGATGCCAACATGTCTCACCTCGGGTATTTGTAACATATCGCGAAGCAACAGGAATAGCACACGGCAACTGGAGGTTCACTCGAATATTCATTCGTGTGGGTATAGGGGGTCAATATGGGTGTCCACGGCTCCGATGTTGATCATTGATCGGAAGGGGTTCCGGGTCATGTCTATGCTTCACCGAACCTATAGGGTCACACGCTTAAGGGTCATCTATCTGCTGAATACTAGACAGGGAGTCTGAGAGAAAAACACCGAAAAAGTTTCGGACACCGGAAAAGTTTCGGACAGCGGAAAAGTTCCGCAGAGAGAACACCGGAACAGTTTCGGTAAAACTGAAAAGTTGTTTCAGGGGATACCATAAAGTCAAATTGGTTTTGGCACATGCCTGATAATTCTTGGAGGGTGCCAGAATCATTCTGGAAACTTTCTGGAATTTTCCGGGATGAAAACCGGAAATGTTCCGGAGCTGCCGAAACCGCTTCAGATGCTTTTCGCAGATGAAAATCACTAATCCGGAATTGTTCCGGATGGCATTGAAAATTATTTTGGTGGGTACTGGAAATGTTCTAAGCCCACATAAATATTTTCAGTTCGACCAGACGCTAAAAAATGTCGTCGTGAATAGTGAAAGTGCTTTTTGGGATATTTTTGGAAAAGTGCCTTTTGGGATATTTTCCCAAAAGGTTTCTAGAAGGCCTTGGGGGCCAAGGAAGCCCCTCATGGGGGGGGGGCCCTAGGAGAGGTGGCCGGCCAAGGTGGGGCACACCATGGTGCCCTCACATGCCCCACTTGGTTTCCCTTTATGCCCTTGTGAAGGGTCTTTTGGGTATTTCAAGTGGCACCCCACCCCTTGGGTTTTTCCTATAAGTAGAGGTGGAGAGGGCTGCCATCTCTTGATCCTTCTCACATACACATGCCATTGCAATGATCTGGCTTCTTCTCTCCCTCCCAGCGAAATAGTTTCGTAGAGCCGAAAGGCTGTCTGGGTTCCGGCAGGAACTAGTTCTGGACGGCGAAGCCCTGCCGGATAGATGACACCGTATGTGTGCAACTCTGTAGAGAGATCGTAGTTTCGGTCTTAGTTCGAGAGTGCCTCCCGAAGGGCTGTCCGTGTGACCGTTCGAGTTTCGTAGGTCCTCCCGAAGGGCTGTCCGAGTGACAGTCCAAGTTTTGGAGGTCCTCCCGAAGGGCTGTCCGCGATACCGGCCGGGGGACTGTCTGACCGCCTCCCGGAGGGCTGTCCATGGGGCGGATGAGGGTATACATCCTTGCGGTTGGGAGGTTGTAAAATCCTCGCTGCGGGGATCTGCACCGCCGTTCGTCATCGACTCTACTTCCGCTGCGCTACGAGTCGGTAATGAAAAGATCAAACCTTGTATGCAGTCTCCATAGTGGTCCTGGGCTGGTGCGTAGGTCGGAAATTTTTTGTTTTCTGCTGCGTTACCCAACAGTGTCATCAAGAGCCGTGCTATGCGTAGATGCAGGTTGCGATCTAGAATACATAGAGATGTATGGGTATTGCACAATATAATTAGGTAGTAGATGAGGTCTATTACTGAAAATTATTTGTGCGGGTAGCAAATGAAATCTGTTACCCGATGTTCTTGTTGCTTCCCTGGAATTTGCATATTTCTGATCTTGATAACAGTATGGTGGAGTTTCAATGTTCTGGCAATCCGCGATCCTGATTAATCAACGAAGTGCTAACAGTTCATTGAATTCCACCGTAGTTAAAAAGAAAGATGAAATTTCGCAGACGAAAGGGCATTGCAGATATGATCTGCACGGGGGTCATGCGTATGATGAAGTTTAGTATGGGGCTCGAGATTTTATTATCTCGTGTTTCATACACCCCGCAATGTTAATCTAGCGACTTGGATTATCATGCTTGATGATGAACGTTGGTAGCTTCAGTTTGTTTCGAAACCTTAGAAGCCACGTAAAACAAGTTTTTGCATGAACCTTTTAGAGACGTCTAACTTGGTTTTGCAGGATGGTTTGCATGTGCATATGATGTGGTATAGCAGTGCTCATATTAATTTGATTATGTATGAGATGACTATATGATGTAATATTAACATGGCCTGCGTGTCATGATTCGGCATGATGGCTGGAGCCATATGATTGTCACTTTAATGACCTGCGTGTCAACCTTAAGTAATGCATTATTTTATTAGCTATAGAGATAGCAATATTATCTGGTGCATCGATAAGGCGGTGGCAATCTTCGCGAAGGTGAACTCCGACGCGAATGCCGAAGAGGAAGAAATACAGGACTTCTTCGTCGGAAAGGGCTATACCATATCATGCTATTATGAATTGCCTGAGATGTTTATCCCTTATGATGCACCCTTTTGATTGCGCGGTAGTCACTTTTATTAGGGTGATCTCTCACAAAAATATCAAGTAGTTAGTGTTCTGCTAAGTGTAGCACCGTCACGGCACCTAACTTTTCGGGGTATCACATGGATACATGGGTACGAACGATTAGGGATGTGTGAGGCGGGTGAGTTGAGACCTCGCAGCGAGATCACTTGGTTGTCTTGACGTTCTAGCTTGAAAGTCCTGAGCTCGGAACACGCCCATCGAAAGATGAACAAGAGTCACATAGAGATGTGATTAGCAAGTTGGCCTACCGATTGCAATTCTCGTCACTTGAGATGGATACATCCTTGGCGTTGAATTGTAATTTGGATCTTGAATCGCTCACAATCAATTATGAGAGATATTGATTTGAGTGGGAGCGCACTATAGAATTAACTTGTTTAATTCTCAGTGCAATTAATTTTGAACACTGTCTAAGTGTGGTTTGCATAATAGTTGTAGAATAATGGCTCGTGTTTCCACCTTCCATATTAAAATTGAATAGCTGTTAAATATCTGGTTAAAACTTTACGGTTGGTAACGTAATGTGAGGATTGTCCTCAAGAGGGCCGAGAAGGACTTTGTCCTATCGCATGCTTTCGGTATTCCCCCGCTAATGCTATGGATCATGTGACACTCGTCCTTCGATCCAAAAGGCTAGAATTCTGTTTTTCAGTCAAGTGCAATATGTTTGCTTCCATGAGACCCGAACTTCGAAAGTTTGGATAGTTATGTGATATTCATGGAATCTGAAAATCATTTTCAAAGACAGACAAAGGCTAAAAGATATGAGATATCCAAAGCAATGTTTGTTTGCAAACTATTAGTAAAGGAGTTTTCTATGCATTAGACTGATAAGAGAGGGATCCAGAAGAACGCCTGTCATATGATGATGGTGAATAAAACAACAACTTAAAGAGAAAGGAAGTGTCTGAAGGGTGTTAGTGAAACTTTCACGCCTAGGAAGTTCGGGGCTATCGCCACTCTTAAGTTGGGTGCTTCTTCTGAGAGTAGGAGAAATACTGAAAGTTAAACTGTTAGAAGTATGAAGGCAAAAGGAAATAAGACTGGAATATCCAGCTCACGTATGAATGTCATACAAGTTTTTGATGTATAGAAGGCTGGTCAAAGATATAGTTCTTGGGAATTATGGTTAAACATGTTAATCACTAATTCTTGGGTATTGTGAGTTAATCAAAAAGATACCCGCTCGATTGTATTCTGTTGCAACTCGATGTAAGAACTACTATGGCCTGAAAGACTAGCCAGGAATGAGGTTTAGATACACGCAGGGAACATAGTAAATGTTACTATGCCTTCCATCGGTGTATTCCCTATGTATTTACTTTCATAATTCATTTTAGAGTTTCACACTCTAGCCCTTTGCATAAGGTATCTTGCAAGAAGGTTGTTCATAAGAGAACTTTTGATGTTCGGTGTTATGAATAACATAAGGGCCATACTTTCATTATGAATGAGACGTATGTTATGAATATTGATAATAATACATTACCTCTGGGTTTACTTTCATAATTCATTTTAGAGTTTCATACACTCTAGCCCATTGCACAATATTTGTTGCAAAAGAGTTGTTCATAAAAACAACAATTGTTGTTCAGTATTATGAATAACATGAAGGGCCATGCTTCCATCCTAGATGGGATGTATGTTATGAATATTGATGGAAATATGATACATCCATAACACTGACGCTAAATGTCGCAAGACTAAAAGAATACCACACAAGTGTGGCACTGCATTTGGTCACATTGGAGAAACCCGCATGGAAATTCCATTATGATGGATTTTGAAGTCGTTTGATTTTGAATCATCTGACACTTGCAACTTTCCTCTGAAAAGTGAAGTGACTGAAATACCGTTCACAGGCCATAAGGAACGAGCAAAGAACATATTGGTAATCATACATTATGATGTGTGTAGTCCAATAAATGTTGTTGCAAGTAGTGGATTTATCTATCTTCAGAAATGACTCAAGTAGATATATGGATATTTACTTGTTGAGACGTAAGTCTGAATCTTTTGAATTCATTCATAAGGTTTTCAAAAATGAAGTAGAAGTTGTTGTAACAAGAAAATTATGTTTCTACAATTCGATTGTAGAAAGGAATATTTGAGTTACAAGTTTAGCGAATGTCTGATGAGTTGTGAAAAGAGTTTCATAACTTGCACCTCCTGGAACACCACTGCAAGTGGAAAGTCCGTGAAGATGTAATCGAACCATTTATGACATGGTAAGATCAAAGATGACATAAATAAATTTGCCATTATCCCTTTTAAGGTGATGCTTTAGAGACTGTGGCTTTTACACTGAAAAGAGCTCCATCGGGTCTGTTGAAATGACGCCATGGTATGGTACGCCCAACCATGCTATATCTTTTCTTAACATTTGGAATATGGGGCTTGTGTAAAAGGTTACAAACCTATTCCAAATCAGACAAGTGCTACTTTGTAGGTTATCCCAAGTCATTGGGTATTCCCCCACCACTATACCGAGGCAAAGTATTTTGCCACAAAACGGTATGCTTTTAAAGTGAATAGTTCTTACAAAAGGTGAGTGGGAGGACAGTGCAACTCGACGAGATAACCAGTATCTTCGTCATCAGATCAAAGGAAAGAAACCTTGGAAGTGATTCCGGAGTTTCCTACTGCGACTGATACGGAAGTCTCTACAATAAAATGTATGGACTTCGGTCGAACTTGCAGCTGAACCACGTAGGCAAAGCTCGTGCAAACCTATCAGGTGCGCAAACAAGATATTGTTGTTAGACAACAGTATACCTACAATACACAAGGAAGCGTTGATGGGCCCTGACTCCGGAATTGGCTAAATGCCAATACAATCTGAGATAGTTTCCATATAAGTGATTCAAGATTAAAATCTTGATACACCTTTCGGAAGACTTAGAGTCTAACGAATATTTATGGAACTAAAACTGATACGGAAAAAAAAGTTTTATCCATAAAGCTCGACTTGTTGCAATAACAAGTTCAAGGAGTTGACTACGATGAGATTGTCTCACCGTAGCGATGCTTAAAGTCGGTTCGGGTTGAACTAGCAATTAATACATATTTCAATCATGAGATATGAAACATGGATGACAAAAGGATTTCCATCTGATGGAAATGAAACCTAGGACTTGTATGTGATACAGTCCAAAGTAATTTGTCGATCCAGAGGATGCTAGTAGGTATGC
Organism: Elymus sibiricus; assembly: GCA_039707655.1. Taxonomy (NCBI): domain Eukaryota; kingdom Viridiplantae; phylum Streptophyta; class Magnoliopsida; order Poales; family Poaceae; genus Elymus; species Elymus sibiricus. The sequence goes on along the minus strand of CM077665.1, from coordinate 527,364,748 downwards.
AAACTTCAGAGTTCCAGCGATGGACAGAAGAGAGCAAAGAGGAGTTGGATTCTTCATGTTTTGATGAAATGGTCAAAGGGGTTTGACTTCATCAATGGGTAACGAAGATGCTTGTGATTCAAGAAAGTAAGTGGGAGCATAATAATATTTCTAAAAACGTTGTGTGCTTGACACATTGTTAATTGGAAATAAATTTCTTGACACGAATTAGGACTTCATTTGAAAAGGGTTTTTCGATGAAGTGCTTGGGCTAAATAGCCTTAATATTTGGCATGATGATCTATGGAGATAGATTTACCTAATGGGGCTGAGCAAAGATACAAATTGACAAGATGCTAAAACTTTTTAGCATTTAAAACGCCAAGGAGTGATTCTTGCCGAAGTCACATGGAAAGAGTTTTTGCAAGACTCGGTGTCCCAAAACACTGATGAGCAAAATACATGATGGAGATTCCACACACCTTCGTGTTTGGATTAATCATGTATTCCATGGTATGTAAAAACAACCAGATATGTCCAATACTCCAAAGTTGTTGCGAGTATAGATACCAAAGTGATCAAAAGTACTGATCATGGGACAACAGTGAAAGATGTCATTAAGTACTAGAGTAGTACTGATGACATGTTTTCTCGCAAGCAGAGATTATGAAGTACTCATTGTAAGTAATTACATCGATACAGTCTTCATCAATGCTCCATGCGATTTTCGATTTAAGGTAGGGATTTTTTGTGTAATACACAATATGGTGGCACGGTAAGTTGGAAATTGTTCCAAACAAGATACTGTGGCGAACTTTATAACAAAGGCTAAGTATGTTGACGCTTTAGAAGCAACAAAGAAGTTGTTGAATCATATAGTTCATTCATGAACTTAGTATGGTTCCAAGATGGCTTTGGTCTATGGGACACTATTGCAGATAGTTGCTCCATAGCTCAGTCTGAGGAATCAGGTTTCGACCAATGATTCACACATATGCAAAGCCAAGTCCACACAAAATATGAATTTTGTGAAAGCGTGAAAACGCGAGGATATGCAAAGTTACACACGGAGCTGAAGTCGTCAGATCCGTTGGACATCAGGCTATACCACATGCGAAGCATATTTTACACCAGTATGCCATAGGTGTAAAGTGCATTAGCATTGACTAGATTATTGACTCTAGTGCAAGTGGGAGTCTGTAGGAGATATGCCCTAGAGGCAATAATAAATGTTATTGATTATCTCCCTGTTCATAATTAGGTTTATGTTCCATGCTATAACTGCTATGGTTCTCGAGTCTGCAATAACCACGAGGCTCGGAGGAAGACTCATATGCACGTGTGGAATAATAAACGGTAAAATGTATTCCTAGTCTGGCCTCTAAGACTGGCTCAAGTATTGCATGATGATCCTGTTTTCCTGATCATGGGCATGGCTATGCCGGCAATTTTGAGGGCACAATGTTGGTAGAACACTTGTGTTGAATCGACCCGAATTGATGTTATGCTATGAGATTCATTCGTCATAAGTTAATGGTTTATAACACAGAGATGGTTAACGTTTGCACAATTCCTTAGACCATGAGAGTATCGAGTTTCTTAATGCTTGCTTCATGAACTTTGGGGTTTGTTAAACGTCATCCGTAAATGGGTGGCTATTACGGCGGCTTACGGGTTCATGGAAAAGTGTGTCAAGTAACTTGATAGCTCGAGATTGGGATTTGCTCCTCCGACGATGGAGAGATATCTCTGGGCCCTCTCGGTGTTACGGTATCCATCATCGTCTGGCCAGACATTTTGTGATTTGATCACGGGGATGCCGGAACACGGGAACGAGAAAAGAGAACAATACCGGTAACGAGGTAACTGGCATAGTGGACAAGTTGTTGATCCACGGGGATGCCAACATGTCTCACCTCGGGTATTTGTAACATATCGCGAAGCAACAGGACTAGCACACGGCAACTGGAGGTTCACTCGAATATTCATTCGTGTGGGTATAGGGGTCAATATGGGTGTCCACGGCTCCGATGTTGATCATTGATCGGAAGGGGTTCCGGGTCATGTCTATGCTTCACCGAACCTATAGGGTCACACGCTTAAGGGTCATCTATCTGCTGAATACTAGACAGGGAGTCTGAGAGAAAAACACCGAAAAAGTTTCGGACACCGGAAAAGTTTCGGACAGCGGAAAAGTTCCGCAGAGAGAACACCGGAACAGTTTCGGTAAAACTGAAAAGTTGTTTCTGGGGATACCATAAAGTCAAATTGGTTTTGGCACATGCCTGATAATTCTTGGAGGGTGCCAGAATCATTCTGGAAACTTTCTGGAATTTTCCGGGATGAAAACCGGAAATGTTCCGGAGCTGCCGAAACCGCTTCAGATGCTTTTCGCAGATGAAAATCACTAATCCGGAATTGTTCCGGATGGCATTGAAAATTATTTTGGTGGGTACTGGAAATGTTCTAAGCCCACATAAATATTTTCAGTTCGACCAGACGCTGAAAAATGTCGTCGTGAATAGTGAAAGTGCTTTTTGGGATATTTTTGGAAAAGTGCCTTTTGGGATATTTTCCCAAAAGGTTTCTAGAAGGCCTTGGGGGCCAAGGAAGCCCCTCATGGGGGGCCCCCTAGGAGAGGTGGCCGGCCAAGGTGGGGCACACCATGGTGCCCTCACATGCCCCACTTGGTTTCCCTTTATGCCCTTGTGAAGGGTCTTTTGGGTATTTCAAGTGGCACCCCACCCCTTGGGTTTTTCCTATAAATAGAGGTGGAGAGGGCTGCCATCTCTTGATCCTTCTCACATACACATGCCATTGCAATGATCTGGCTTCTTCTCTCCCTCCCAGCGAAATAGTTTCGTAGAGCCGAAAGGCTGTCTGGGTTCCGGCAGGAACTAGTTCTGGATGGCGAAGCCCTGCCGGATAGATGACACCGTATGTGTGCAACTCTGTAGAGAGATCGTACTTTCGGTCTTAGTTCGAGAGTGCCTCCCGAAGGGCTGTCCGTGTGACCATCCGAGTTTCGTAGGTCCTCCCAAAGGGCTGTCCGAGTGACAGTCCAAGTTTTGGAGGTCCTCCCGAAGGGCTGTCCGCGATACCGGCCGGGGGACTGTCTGACCGCCTTCCGGAGGGCTGTCCGTGGGGCGGATGAGGGTATACATCCTCGCAGTTGGGAGGTTGTAAAATCCTAGCTGCGGGGATCTGCACCGCCGTTCGTCATCGACTCTACTTCCGCTACGCTACGAGTCGGTAACGAAAAGATCAAACCTTGTATGCAGTCTCCATAGTGGTCCCGGGCTGGTGCGTAGGTCGGAAAATTTTTGTTTTCTGCTGCGTTACCCAACACTTACCTCCTCTCGTACGAGAGGGGACGATCTTAGTTCGAGTATATTTTAGATTCTGCATAGTAGCAATTGGATATCCTCAAGTTAACACAATAAATATAGCTATGCCCCCCGACAACGGCGTCAGAAAAAGGTCTTGATAACCCACAAGTATAGAGGATCGCGACAATCTTCACGGGTAGTATTTCACCCTAATTAATTGATTCAACACAAGGGAAGCCAAAGAATATTTATCGGCCTTGACAGTTGAGTTGTCAATTCAAACGCACCGAGGATATCTCTCTGCAGCAAAGGTTCGGTAGCACAACAAAGAATAGTAGTAGCAGTAACAGTGATAGCATCAATTTTGTAACTTTGCAAGATTCAGTATATGAAAAGCATAGGCCATGGTGCAGCGATGGAAATATATGGATGGCATCAATCATGTAGCAGGTACACAGTAGAGCGACACATAACTATCTCCAATTCATCAATGTAATGTAGGCATGTATTCCGTATATAGTCATACGTGCTTGCGATAAGAACTTGCATGACATCTTTTGTCCTACCCTCCCATGGCAGAGGGGTCCTATTGGAAACTAAGGGATATTAAGGCCTCCTTTTAATAGAGAACCGAAACAAAGCATTAACACATGGTGAATACACGAACTCCTCAAACTACGACAATCACCATAAAGACTCCCAATTATTGTCAGCTTGGGGTATGCGGATCAACACACGTAATAGGTGCATACAACTTGCAAGATAGGATCCAAATCACTCTTATATTCATGAAAACATAATAGGTTCATACCTGAAATCATGGCACTCGGGCCCTAGTGACAAGCATTGAGCATAACAAAGTCATAGCAACATTAATCTCAGAACATAGTGGATACTAGGTATCAAGCCCTATCAAATTAACTCGATTACATGATCAATTCCATCCACACCCATCACCGACCAACAAGCCTACAAAGTAATTAATCACTCCCGGTGGTGATCATCATGGAATAGTTGATGGAGAAGGGTTGGTGATGATGACGAAGACGAATCCCCCTCTCCGGAGCTCCAAACGGGCTCTGGATCAGCTCTCCTGAGGAAGAACAGGAGGCTGTGGCGGCTCCGTCTCATAGATCGCGATGAAAACTTCTCTCTGGTTTTTTCTCCAAATATTTGAATTTATAGGACTGTAGATAGGGTCGGGGGAGCCTCATGGGCCCCACCACACAAAAGGGCGCGGGGCCATAGGCAAGCCCCCTCTGGTGGGTCTTCGCTTCATAATTCATTATAATTCTTAGAAAAAAATCACAAAAGTATCGTCCAATTCTGTGAACTTTTATTACTGCAGAAAATAACACCAAGGTAGTTCTGCTAAAAACAACATTAGTCCGGGTTAGTTTCATTCAAATCATGCAAATTAGAGTCCAAAACAAGAGCAAAAGTGTTTGGAAAAGTAGATACGTTGGAGACGTATCAAAGATCTATCCATGGAGATGCATAGCTACGGGAGGGGGATGTGTCTACATACCCTTGTAGATCGCTAAGCGGAAGCGTTAAAAAACGCGGTTGATGTAGTCGTACGTCTTCACGGTCCAATCGTGATCTGTCCCGATCAAGCGCCGAACGGACGGCTCCTCCGCGTTCAGCACACGTGCGGCTCGGTGACGTCTCCGCCTCCTCGATCCAGTGAGCTAGGGCTGATAACCCACAAGTATAGGGAATCGCAACAGTTTTCGAGGGTAGAGTATTCAACCCAAATTTATAGATTCGACACAAGGGGAGCCAAAGAATATTAGAGATTATTAGCAGTTGAGTTGTTAATTCAACCACACCTGGAGATAAATATCTGCAGCAAAGTGATCAGTAGCACAGTAATATGATAGTTTGATAGCAGTAGTAACAGTAACAGTAGCAGTAATAGTTTTGTAGCAAGTGCAATAGTAACAGCAGCAGTAGTAACTTAGCAAGAGCAATACGTGGAAAACTCGTAGGCACTAGATCGGTGTATTCGTTGGATGATATTCATCATGTAACATTCATAACCTAGGGCGACACAGAACTAGCTCCAGTTCGTCAATATAATGTAGGCAAGTATTCCGTAAATAGTCATACGTGCTTATGGAAAAGAACTTGCATGACATCTTTTGTCCTACCCTCCCGTGTCCGCAGGGTCCATAAGGAAACTAAGGGATATTAAGGCCTCCTTTTAATAGAGTACCGGAACAAAGCATTAACACATAGTGAACATGAACTCCTCAAACCACGGTCATCACCATGAAGTATCCCAAATATTGTCACTATGGGGTTGACGGATCATAACACGTAATAGGTGCATATGACTAGGCAAGATCGGATCAAGAACATAGATATAAAGATGATAACATAAACCAGTGGCGAATCTACCGTCAGGGCACCCTGGGCACGTGCCCGGGCTCGACCCCGTCAATTTTCTGAACTAGCGATCGTACCAAGGCATCCTATATGACTCAAAAACACTCAAAAGTACGTATACTTCTCTAAATGGGCTAGTCTGGACGTTTTTCTTCCGTTTGGGCGTTACATTCATTAGACCAAGCAATTACATGGGCCAAAACAGCCACTAGGCCTAGTTAGCACGTGAGAAACAGAATCTGAATCGATCGAGGAGTTGCCTGTTGCCCTGTTCGTGCGAGCAGACGAACGCGAGACGGAGACCGGGAGACGCGACCTACAGGCTACAGCTCCGCGGCTGCGCCTCCGCGGCGGCGAGGACGAGGCAGGCCACCGGCTACAGTCCTGGTCGGCTGGCAAGATCACAAGGAGATGACGCGCCACCAAGCCTCGGCTATGACTTCGGCAGGCGACGGTCAAGATCGGAAGCGCAAGCGCGGGGGCCCAGGCGGCGGATCCTCCGACACTGGTGGGAATTCAACTCCGGCTCGATCGGACGATGTGTCGTCACCATCAACACTAGCCACAGGAGCAGTGCCATCTAGCGCTCATTTTGTGCCGGCCGCAAGTAGCAGTATATCACCAACAATTAGGGTTAGCGGCAAGCGACAACTAGGTGAGTTATTCATTGTAATTTGCTAACAAATTGTGCATTTTTAACGTTGATTGTGCCGACGCTAATTATGCGGTTATGCTTGTTAAAATTTCAGATTTGAGTAGATTTTTTGTTGACACTAGAAGAAATTCACAAGTGGAACCGCCACGGGAGCCACAACCAAGTGATGTTCACGAACTTGATGATGACGTGGTAGATGAGGTTCAAGACTGGATTGAGCAGGAGATGCTCGATGATGATGATGATGATGATGAGGATCGTTTTGAGGATGAGGACGATGATGAGTTTAATCCAGCTGAAATTGTGTGTGATCCCGCTCATAGGCAACAAATTGCTGATTATCATCCAAACATTCAAGATCAGGTGAGACGAGCATATGTATTGAAGGGTCCAACCCAACCAACCGTCAAATTTGATCGGAAAAAATTTGGAAGCAAGAACCGGGCATTTTCTAAAGGTTGGTATAAGAAATATGATTGGTTAGAATATAGCGTGTCTGAGCAAGCCGCATTTTGTTTCTATTGCTTTCTTTTTAAGCAACCAGGAAGCAGTACACACTTTGGTTATGATGTCTTCACAAAAAAAGGATTCAGGGATTGGAAGCATGCATATCAGGCATTGCCCGCTCACGTTAGTGGGGTAAATAGTGTACACAACAAGGCGAGATTGCATTATGATGATTTTTGTAATCAAAGGCAAAGCGTGTCTAGTAAGCTTGCTAGGGCATCCAAGGAGTCTGAAGTACTTTACAAAATCCGTTTGCACACTTCTCTTGGTTGTGCAAGATATCTCATTGCTCAAGGCTTGGCTTTTCGTGGCCATGATGAAAGTTCAACTTCACTTAACAAGGGTAACTTCCGTGAGATGGTAGATTGGCACAAAGCTAGAGATGAGAAAGTGAGGCATGCTTTTGACAATGGTGGTAGAAATTGCAAGATGCTTGCTGCTGAAATTCAAAAAGATCTTGCAATGTGTTGCGCGGAAGAGGTCACCGGTGCGATCATGAAAGAAATTGGTGATAAGAAATTCTCTGTGCTTATTGATGAGTCACGTGATATATCCATCAAAGAGCAAATGGCAGTAATGTTAAGGTTAGTAGTGGTTTATAATTCTTATTAACTGTTATTTCATAGTTTTTTCATACTTGTATTTAATGTTGTTTCAAAAAAATCATGTAGGTATGTTAATGATAAAGGGAAGGTCGTGGAACGATTTCTGTCTCTATACCATGTGAGTGAGACTACATCAGAGGCACTAAAGTTGGCTCTTGTTGACATTCTTGATCATCATAAATTATCCATTCATAGGCTACGAGGGCAAGGATATGATGGAGCTTCAAATATGAGAGGTGAATTTAATGGTCTGCAAAAGAAAATTCTTGATGAGAACCCTTATGCCTTTTATGTGCATTGCTTTGCCCATCGTTTACAATTAGTGGTCGTCTCAGTTGCTAGTTGTTGCTCCTTTATTCATGATTTGTTTGAGTATGTCTCCTTAATTGTGAACACAACTAGTGTATCTTGCAAGAGAAGGGATTCACTAAGGGAGGAACGTCATCAAAATATCTTAGATCAACTAGAGAGCGGTGAGATATTTAGTGGAAGAGGTTTGAACCAAGAAACAAGTTTAGCAAGACCCGGGGATACTAGATGGGGTTCACACCATACAACTTTGCTTCGTTTGAGTCAAATGTGGAAGTCAGTCATATATGTGCTTCGTGAGGTCAATGATGAAGGGCGAGGACCATCTCCAGCAGACGGCAAAGAGGCCAAATAGGCCAGCCCAGGTTGCACAGGCTGCTGCCACGTGGCCTCTTTGCCGTCTGCTGGCAGACGGCGAATACCTTTGCCGTCTGCTAGCAGACGGCAAAGTGGCTATATTGCCGCTGTTTTTTTTCTTACATTCAATCAATTTCACAGATATATATATATTCATTTCAAAATATTTCAACAAGTACATATAGCCAACATATCCCTGCCATATGGATATGATCATCCAACACATATATACACCAAATGAAAAGTCCAACATATCCAACAATTAAGCAAAAGGTCCATATAGTTTCATCCATACATACATATATAGGTAGCAAGTTTCACATTGTTCATCCTACAAAATCAAAACAAAAAGGAAGCACAAGAAGAAGAGTAGACTCCATCAACGCAAGCTTCCTCATCGAAAGCAAATCTGCAAATTGGGAAAGAAGAAAGTTAGAAGAAGAAGAAGACTAGCTAGAAGAAGAAGAAGAAAAAGAAGAAAAAGAAGAAGAAGAAGAATAATAATAAGAAGAAGAAGAAATTTTCTTCTCTTTCTTTTTCTCCTCTCCTCTTCTTTATCTTCTTCTTCTTCAAACTAAGGTAGGTAAAAATGCCATTTTTTAGCTAAGCTAGGTAAAATGCTAAGTGTAGGTCATTTTAGAGCTAAGCTAGGTAGTTATGCCATTTTTTAGCTAACCTAGGTAGTTGTGCCATTTTTGAGCTAACTAAGCATATTTATAGCTATCCTAGGTAAAGTATGTCAATTTAGAGCTAAGTAAGGTTATTATGTCATTTTCGAGGAAAATACTCTAAGTATAGGTCATTTTGGAGCTAAACCAAGGTTATTATGCCATTTTTTACCTAAGTGAGCTAATGATGTCATAAATGAACTAGCTAAGCTAAGTATAGATCATTATTGAGCTATCCTAGGTAGTTATGCCATTTTTTAGCTAACTAAGCATATCAAGTCATTTTGGAGGAAAAAATGCTAAGTATAGGTCATTTTATAGCTATCCTAGGTAAAATATGTCAGTTTGGAGCTAAGTAAGGTTATTATGTCATTTTCGAGGAAAATAAGCTAAGTATAGGTCATTTTGGAGCTAAGTAGGTTATTTCTTAAGATAAGTATGCATTTGTTAAGCAAAACACTTGGGAAAACTTACCATCGTCACGGAGGTGAAGGACCAGTCGGGCTTGCGCCAGTGTGAGACGGAGAAGGACCGGTCGGGGTTGCGGCAGACGCAGAAGGACCGGTCATAATCACAACTCCTCCTCCTCCTCCTCATCATCATCAACTCTAACACATTGTAGCACATAATAACACATTGTACCTAGGACCTACTCCTATCTCATAGGACCTACTCTACCCTCTCTTAGGTAAAATATCATAAAACAAGATAGGCCCTGACTCTCCATTATGGAGAATGGAGATCATCCTGTCTCCAATTCTTGGCCTTCTGACAATGTTGCTTCCAAGTAGCTCTCTACGATCGACCATACATTTTTTCCAATCTTTGATTGTCATGTCTTCATCGGTTTTAGAAATTCGGTATGGACAACAGTGATGCGTAGGCTGACCTGGCCGTAAGCTCATAACATCAAGGTGACCTTCCGGAAACATCAGATGAGGCACACAATCATTCAGGATTTTCTGTTGAAATACATAGTAATAACTTCATAGTTAGCAATGTAGTTTAGTTTCAAAAATAATTTATGCAAAAGATGCACGGATGTCGTAATAGTAAAAAATCTTACCATGCCATCTCTATGGATGTTACCGTAGTTCAACACGTGCACTAGTGGCACGTATTGACCATAATGTGTAGGAGTTTGATAATAGGTATTGTAATTCTGAAGATCATTAATAAATGAGATAAGATGATTTTTCTCCTGACAAGTTAATTCTGCGCCATCGATGTAGTAGGTTCTGTCTACCATCTTCCGTACATTTTTTGAAGAATGAAAATAAGCTGTCAATGGAAATAAGCTGTCAACTATTTTGAAATAAACAATATAAATTACATAATAAATATGTTTAACAAACTCACACGGAGGCAGAATCGGAATCATAATAAATATGGTTGAGAAACTCACATAATGGTAGAACTGGAGGCGTCTGCACATCGACCCAGATGTCGATATTACCTTCAATTTCATCTTCCGGACGAATATCAAAGGTGATAAGCATATTAGGCTCAAATGCATAAGCCTTGCATAGTGCTTGCCAACTTTTGCATTCAAAATAGGAGTAGGTGTCTGCATTGTACAATTTTACGGCAAAAGTATAACCATGCTCGGTCCTCAAGTGAACTCTCTTTACCTCCATACTTTTTTTAGTATTGAAACCAATCTTATCCAAGACATAAATTCTTGCATGGCAGGGGATACGCTAGTAGAATAGTAAAAAATTAAAATTATAAGTTGAAGCAAAAGAAGCAGAAGTCATGCTTAATTACGAAAAAAGACTTGTCGTTGTGACTTACTGTATCCACTTCGAAGGTCTCATCCAGCACGATGCTGAAGCGCCTACCATCAACTAGGTGAGTCGTGTCACACAGACCGCGCTCGTCTTCGCAGTATTCGCACATACCGAATTCCCTTTCGCTATCGTCATCAGACATTTCCTATGTTCATAGTTGAAACATTTAAAATCGATCGTAGGCAACTACCAGGAAACTGATCAACACACAGATCACTATTACTCAAAATATGCAACGGGTTGACTTTAGGTCTGTCGAGTCTTTCCTTCCTAAACTCTCATCTCACGTATATGGTGGGCACTCCCTCTGATATTGCGACCGTCGGTGATGGTGGCTCCTCCATTCGTCCCCGAGTGCATTACACCAAAATGTCTAGCACACGGGAACGAAGGAGAAGCGACCCCCACGACAACAGTCGGGATTCTTCCTCTCTCATATTTCGACCGTCGGTGATGGTCGCTACTCCTCCTTTCCCTAGTGCATTACAAATATCTAGCACAAGGAAAAGAAGGAGAAGCGACCCCCACGACAACAGTCGGGATTCTTCCTCTCTCATATATATATATATGGTGGACACTCTCCCTCACTGAAAGACACACAAGGAGCCGAAACAGACCTAAAGTCAACCCGTTCCATATATCGAGCAATGACATAGAAAAAATGCCCTATGTTTTGCCGGAATATCTAAAAATAATATACTAAAACCCTAGTAATAATTCAGTTAACTAGAAACTATCAACTAAACCCTAGAAACTATCCTAAATCAAAGTGTTATATATGAACAGAGGTTTATATCAATTAAAAACTATTAAGTAAATCAAAATGTTGCATATCAACAAGAAAATATCAATTGGCCTACTAAATCAAAATGTAGCAGGGAGGAGGGGTTGTGGATGGAGGAGGGAGGAGGGAGAAGGAGGGGCGACTGAAGGAGGGAGGAGGAAGGATGATGGAGGAAGAAGGCGGGGTGTCGGGGTGTCGTGGTGTCGTGGTGTCGGGGTGTCGTGTCGGGGTCGGGGTGTCGGGGTGTCATGTCGGGGTCGGGGTGTCGGGGTGTCGGGGGTGTCGGGGTGTCGGGGTCGGGGTGCCGTGTCGGTGTCGGGGTGTCGGGTCGGGGTCGGGTCGGGGTGTCGGGTCGGGGTCGGGGTTGGGGTCGGGGTGTCGGGGTCGGGGTGTCGGGGTCGGGGTGTCGGGTCGGGGTTGGGGTCGGGGTGTCGGGTCGGGGTCGGGGTCGGGGTTTTTCCTCTTTTTTTTCTTTTCTTCTTCTTCCTCTTCTTCCTTTTCTTCATTTTCTTCCTTTTTTTCCTTCTTCTTCTTCTTCTTCCTCCTTTCCTTTTTCCTCTTCTTCTTCTCCTCCTCTCCTCTTTTTTCTTCTTCTTCTTCCTCTTCTTCTTTTTTCTTCTCCTCCTCCTCCTCTTCTTCTTCTTCCTTTCCTTTTTTCCTCTTCTTCTTCTCCTCCTCTCCTCTTTTTTTCTTCTTCTTCTTCTTCTTTTTTCTTCTCCTCCTCCTCTTCTTCTGTTTCTTCTTCTTCTTCTTATTTTTTGTTCTTTTCCTTTTTTATTTTTCCTTTTTTTTTCTTCTTCTTTTCTTCTTTTTTTTCTTCTAGGTTTTTTCTTTTCTTCTTTTCTATCTAAGTTTTTTCTACCTAATATATACTAACTAATATGAACTAATAACTAACTAATATAAACTAACTAATATGAACTAATAAAAACAGAAAAAAAAACATAAAAAGGGGGGAGGGTGGAGCTCACCGGAGGGGGGGTCGAGGCGGCGGCGCGGGGCGGCGGAGGGGGAGGGGCGGAGCTGGGTCGTCGGGGGTGCCTGCTCGCCGGCGACCCGACGCGGCGGAGCGGCGGGGCAGGGGGCGGCGGGGGCGACGGGGCCGAGGTGGTGGAGGAGGGCTGCGGGGAGGGGGCGGGCGGCGCCGCGGCCTGGCTCCGGCGGTGGTGGAGAAGGGCCGTGGGGAGGGGGCGGTGGTGGAGGAGGGCTGCGGGGAGGGGGCGGCGGCGGGAGGGTGGGGCGGCGGCGCTGAGAGAGAGAGGGAGAGAGAGATGTGTGTGTGTGTGTGTGAGAGAGAGAGAGAGAGGCGCGGGGCGCGGGGCCGAAAGTTAAGTTCATTTCTTTGCCGTCTGCTGGCAGACGGCAAAGAACTCTTTACCGTCTGCCAGCAGACGGCAAAGAAGTGGCAGATGGCAAAGAGCTTGACCTAGCCAGTGCCGTGCCCCGTGGGGCCCACTTTGGTCTTTGCCGTCTGCTGGCAGACGGCAAAGAAGTGCAGATGGCAAAGACCCTCTTTGCCATCAGCTGGTTCTTTGCCGTCTGCTTTGGAAAGACAGACGGCAAACAGCCTCTTTGCCATCAGCTGGCAGATGGCAAAGAGCTGGCAGATGGGAAAGACCCTGATTCCAGTATTGATAACTAACACCGAATCATGCACCACAAGTAGGATGTAACTTCATTGCATAACTATTGACTTTCGTGCATGCATATGGAATCACAAACCTTAACACCAATATTCCTACTAAGCATAATTACTCACTAACATAACTCACATATTACTATCATCATGTTTCAAAACTATTACAAGGAATCAAGTTTAATTTGTCCAATGATCTTCATGAAAGTTTTTATTATATCCTCCTTGTATATCTATCACTTTGGGACTAGTTTCATATATTGCCATTGCTTTTTGGCAAGCTCAAACAAATTTAAGTGAAGCACATGAGCATAAAGATTTCATCTCTCAAATAGGTATAAGTGAAGCATGAGAGGATTTCTTCAAAAATTTACTAACTCTCAAATTAATCTAAGTGAAGCATGAGAGTATTTCTGCAAAAGTTTCCAAGCACACCGTGCTCAAAAAGATATAAGTGAAGCACTAGAGCAATTCCTATAGCTCAAAAAGTTTAAGTGAAGCACATAGAGCAATTCTAACAAATCATAGCATGATTGGGGCTCTCTCAAATAGGTGTGTACAGCACGGATACAAAGGAAAAACTAACAAACAAAGCAAGCAAAGATACAAGATGCTCCAAGCAAAACACATGATATGTGACGAATAAAAATATAGGTCCAAGTAAAATACCGATGGTCGTTAGAAGAAAGAGGGGATGCCACTCGGGGCAGCCCTAAGCTTAGTTGCTTGTTACTCTTTGGATATATCTTGGGGGTGCGGTAGCATCCGCAAGCTTAGGTTCTTGCTACTCCTTATTCCTTCATCCATCGTGATCTCACCCAAAACTTGAAAACTTCAATCACACAAAACTCAAAAAAATCTTCGTGAGATCCGTTAGTATAAGAAAGCAAATCACTACTTTAGGTACTGTTGTAAACCCATTCAAATTTTATAATTGCATTATACCTACTGTATTCTAACTTTGCCATGGCTTATACCTCCAAATACAAAGCATAGATTCATCAAAACAAGCACACAATGCAACAAAAACAGAATCTGTCTCAAACAGAACAGTCTGTAGTAATCTGTACCATACCCATACTTCTCTAACTCTAAAAGTTCTGAAAACTTAGGACAACGTAAGGAATTTGTATAGCAACACTGTGTTAAAATTTCAGCTCAAGATCACGTTCCAGCAAAAAAAAATGAAAATTCATATACTCGACGCAAAGTTTCTATTTCAGATTCAGCATCACTTCTACTCATCCTATGAATCATCCTAACGGTTCTACTTGGCACAAACACTAAATAAACCATAAAACACAATCTTAACAGAGGAATAATTGTGTCAACACTCAAAAACAGAAAGCAAAAAGCAAAAATTTATTTATTCATTGGGTTGCCTCCCAACAAGCACTATCGTTTTACGCCCCTAGCTAGGCATATTTGATAGATTCAAGTATTGTCATCTTTGGTTTTGGATACATAGGATGCCCTCATGATTGATTCATATGGTGGCTTAATTCTTGTTCTAGGGAAGTGTTCCCAGGGCTGGCCCTGGTGTATGGCCGACGGGGCGACGGCCCAGGGCCTAGGCAAGGGAGGGGGCCCATGATGTAGTAAATATATACACTATAGCCCAATAAAAATTACGTAAAAAAATCACAAAAGTAAAGAAACTAAATGGCTAGGCCCATTAGATAACTAGTGATCGATTAACGAAGCGTCGCGCTAGCGATCGGTGCCTGATGCGACGGTTCTATTAGCGAATAGCGAAGTGTCACGCTCGTTTTCCTTGCTCGTCGGTTCGTCGGCCTGCACGGCGCTCGACGCCTTGTTGCCTCGGCCGCCACCAAAAGTCGCCGCTCCGCGCGCCACAAGGCAGTTTGGCCATCCGGCATCCGGCATCCGGCAAGTAGCAGCAGCAGTAATATGCACCAGTATGACTGTACGAGCCAAGCCAACGAGGCCCAGGCGCCAGGCCATCCGGCAAGATCCATCCAACATCCATCCATCAACACTTCAGCCGCAGGACCGGTACGTATCCATGATCCATCCATCCATCAGGAGCAATACGTATGAACGTATCCATGATCCATCCATGTTCCTGATCCATGCACCCAAATCCCAATTTGACAATTTCAGTAGTATATTTTATTCTTTATTTAGCATGTATGTATTCAATTATTTATCCATGTATCCTAGGGTTCCGATCATCCGATGTATTAAATTCCTAATTCTTCTTTATACCCTATTTTCTTCATAATTTTAGGACATTAGCTGCCATGTTGCCTAAGAAGAAGCAATTGCCGGGTGCTGCATTGAAAAGGATAACTTGCACAATGTTGATCTTGATTGTGCCCTTAATGTCTTTGCATCAAGAAACGCCCGAAGAAGCTTTTTCTGAAGCACTGAAATATTATTGTTGTCGATGGAGTCAGTGGAAATTCAGTTCTTATTTGAGGTAATCATGTCATTTTAGTTTCATTTTGCTATCTTTTTAGTATTATTATTATCGATTGAGTAAGTTTGAATTTGGTTATTATTGTCGTCGATGAAGTCAGTCGAATTATTATAGTCAAATTTTAAACTAAAGATGTGTGGTCTTAGGACATAGGGGCCCATCTCGTTGAGTTTGCCTAGGGCCTCTCGAAACATAGGGCCGGCCCTGAGTGTTCCATACCCTTTCTCAAGGGAAATTGAAAACGAATATTGCCTTCTTTCATATCAATCACGGCACCTATAGTGCGTAAAAACGGTCTACCAAGTATAATGGGACAAGACGGATTGCAATCAATATCAAGCACAATAAAATGAATGGGCACATAATTCCTATTTGCAAGAATAATAACATCATTATTTCTTCCCAAAGGCTTTTTAATAGTAGAATCCGCCAAGTGCAAATTAAGAGAACATTCTTCCATGTTGGTAAGCCCAAGCACATCACATAGAGATTTCGGAATCATGGAAACACTAGCACCCAAATCACACAAAGCAAAGCATTCATAATTTTTAATCTTGACCTTACTAGTAGGTTCCCTCTCATCATGTAATTTTCTAGGAATAGAAATCTCCAACTCCAACTTTTCTTCAAAAGATTTCATCATGGCATCAACGATATGTTTAGTAAAAGCTTTATTTTGCTCATAAGCATGGGGTGAATTCAACATAGATTGCAACAAAGAAATACATTCAATCAAGGAGCAGCTATCATAATTAAAATCTTTGCAATCCAAAATAGTGGGCACATCACTAGTTAATGTTTTAACCTCTTCAAACCCACTTTCATCAAAAATTTCAACAAGATTTTCACCCTCCAAATTATTGGGACGCCTTCTAGATAAAGTTGACTCTACTTCAGTCCCTTCATTATCAACTTTAACATTACTAAACAAGGAATCAATAGAAGAAATACCAATCACTTTAAGATCTACATCATTTTTGTAACGGCAATCACTAGAAGACAATTTTTCCAAGATTTCTCTTTTAGTTCTAAGCATAGAAGTTCTTTTCTTACTTTCATCCATAGAGACATATAAAGCTTTAATAGATTCATCAATCTTAGGCACAAAAGCTTTCAACTTGAGATTTTCAACATCATGAGAAATTCTATCAATGCTTCTAGACATATCATCAATCTTATTCAACTTTTCTTTTATCGTAGTATTGAAAGCCTTTTGCGCATTGATAAATTATTTAATATTACTCTCAAGATCAGAGGTGTTCCTATTATTATTGTAGGAAGAATTACCATAGGAATTACCATAATTATTAGAGGAATTTCCAGGAAAAGGCCTAGGATTAAAATTACCTCTATAAGCATTGTTATTGAAATTGTTGCGCGAGACAAAATTCACATCTACGGATTCACCATTTTGCTCAATCAAGGTAGACAAAGGCACATCATTAAGATCAATAGGAGCATTTTTACTAGCAACCAATTTCATCAAAGCATCAACTTTATCACTCAAAGCACTAATTTCCTCTACCGAATTAACTTTTTTACTAGTAGGTGCTCTTTCGGTATGCCATTGAGAATAATTAGCCAGGATATTATCTAGCAATTTAGTAGCTTCACCCAAAGTAATCTCCATAAAAGTACCACCCGTGGCGGAATCTAAAAGATTCCTAGAGACAAAATTCAATACAACAACAATAACAACAACAACAACAAAGCCTTTAGTCCCAAACAAGTTGGGGTAGGCTAGAGGTGAAACCCATAAGATCTCCCGACCAACTCATGGTTCTGGCACATTGATAGCAAGCTTCCACGCACCCCTGTCCATGGCTAGTTCTTTGGTGATGCTCCAATCCTTCAGATCTCTCTTTACAAACTCTTCCCATGTCAAGTTCGGTCTACCCCGGCCTCTTTTGATATTTTCAGCATGCTTTAGCCGTCCGCTATGCACTGGGGCTTCTGGGGGCCTGCGCTGAATATGTCCAAACCATCTCAGACGATGTTGGACAAGCTTCTCTTCAATTGGCGCTACCCCAACTCTATCTCGTATATCATCATTCCGGATTCGGTCCTTCCTTGTGTGGCCACCCATCCATCTCAACATGCGCATCTCCGCCACACCTAACTATTGCACATGTCACCTTTTAGTCGGCCAACACTCAGCGCCATACAACATTGCGGGTCGAACCACCGTCCTATAGAACTTACCTTTTAGCTTTTGTGGCACCCTCTTGTCACAGAGAATGCCAGAAGCTTGGCGCCACTTCATCCATCCGGCTTTAATTCGATGGTTCACATCTTCATCGATATCCCCATCCTTCTGCAACATTGACCCCAAATATCGAAAGGTGTCCTTCTGCGGCACCACCTGCCCATCAAGGCTAACATCCTCCTCCTCCTCGTGCCTAGTAGTACTGAAAGCGCACCTCATGTACTCGGTTTTAGTCCTACCAAGTCTAAAACCTTTCGATTCCAAGGTTTTCCTCCATAACTCCAGCTTCCTGTTGACCCCCGTCCGACTCTCATCGACTAGCACCACATCGTCCGCAAAGAGCATACACCATGGGATATCTCCTTGTATATCCCTTGTGACCTCATCCATCACCAAGGCAAAAAGATAAGGGCTCAAAGCTGACCCTTGATGCAGTCCTATCTTAATCGGGAAGTCATCAGTGTCGCCATCACTTGTTCGAACACTTGTCACAACATTATCGTACATGTCCTTGATGAGGGTAATGTACTTTGCTGGGACTTTGTGTTTCTCCAAGGCCCACCACATAACATTCTGCGGTATCTTATCATAGGCCTTTTCCAAGTCAATGAACACCATATGCAGGTCCTTCTTTTGCTCCCTATATCTCTCCATAAGTTGTCGTACCAAGAAGATGGCTTCCATGGTCGACCTCCCAGGCATGAAGCCAAACTGATTTTTGGTCATGCTTGTCATTCTTCTTAAGCGGTGCTCAATGACTCTCTCCCATAGCTTCATTGTATGGCTCATCAGTTTAATTCCACGGTAATTAGTACAACTCTGAACATCCCCCTTGTTCTTGAAGATTGGTACTAATATACTCCGTCTCCATTCTTCTGGCATCTTGTTTGCCCGAAAAATGAGGTTGCAAAGTTTGGTTAGCCATACTATCGCTATGTCCCCAAGGCCTCTCCACACCTCAATGGGGATACAATCAGGGCCTATCGCCTTGCCTCCTTTCATCCTCTTTAAAGCCTCCTTGACCTCCGACTCCTGGATTCGCCGCACAAAACGCCAGCTAGTATCATCAAAGGAGTCGTCCAAATCAATGGTAGAGCTCTCACTCTCCCCATCGAACAGCTTGTCAAAGTACTCCCGCCATCTATGCTTAATCTCCTCGTTCTTCACCAGGAGTTGATCTGCTCTGTCCTTGATGCGCTTGATTTGGTCAACATCCCTCGTCTTCCTCTCTCGGATCTTGGCCATTTTATAGATGTCCCCTTCGCCTTCCTTCGTGTCTAGCCGTTGGTAGAGGTCCTCATACGCCCGACCCCTTGCTTCACTCACAGCTCGCTTTGCGGCCTTCTTTGCCATCTTGTACTTCTCTATGTTGTCTGCACTCCTATCCAGATATAGGCGTTTGAAACAATCTTTCTTCTCCTTAATTGCCTTCTGGACATCATCGTTCCACCACCAGGTATCTTTAGCTTCTCTTTTACTTCCCTTGGACACTCTAAACTCCTCTGAGGCCACCTTACGAATGCAAGTCGCCATCTTCATCCACATGTTGTCTACATCACCTCCTTCCTCCCAAGGGCCCTCCTTAATGACCCTCTCCTTGAACGCCTGAGCTACCTCCCCCTTGAGCTTCCACCACTTCGTTCTAGCGACTTTGGCACGCTTGTCCCGCTGGACACGAATCCGAAAGCGGAGGTCAGCAACCACAAGCTTATGCTAAGGGACAACACTCTCTCCAGGTATCACCTTACAGTCTAGGCATGCACGCCTGTCTTCTCTTCTCGAGAGGATGAAACCAATCTGGCTAGAGCGTTGCCCACTACTGTAAGTCACTAGATGTGATTCTCTCTTCTTAAAGAGGGTGTTAGCTACGATCATGTCGTAGGCTAGCGCAAAGCTTAAGACATCTTCTCCTTCTTGGTTCCTGATGTCATAGCCAAATCCCCCATACACCCCTTCAAAACCTGTTGTCGGTAATTGGCCAATTCTTGTGCAGTTTTCGTTGTTGTTTAACTGCGAGTGACAACAGTATTAACCGTGTTGATTAGAAAGCCTATAGATTTTTTTGGCGTCTTGTTGTTCTTATGTATCCAAGTCGCTCATTTTGGGACATTATTGTTCTTCATCCCTGTCCTTTGATACCACCAAACAAGAGCTTTATATAGATGGATAGCTTTTTAACCTATATGTTATGTGTTTATTAGAATGCTTTGCAGAGACAAATTATTTTCCCTGAGCATGTCTCCTTTTATCAATTGTTATGACTACAATGTACTTTTATATTCTTTGTTTGTTGTTTTTTCAGTTGACTGTTGCCCTTTTAGGGGATTTAAAAGATATCAATGCTACAATTCATTTTTAAGGAGGAACCGGGGTGCGGCCTTTTGCTGTAAAAAATAGCTATGTTTATCTTCTCCTTTGTTTATTTATGTAATTGGTATGCTGGTTTATGTTGTCATGAATACAACAATTTTTTTGTTTGTATCTATTTGCTTTCCATCTGCAATTGGCAAGGACATCAGATGGAGAATCGATGCCATATTTCCCCAGAATAATAGCTATATCAATTGTTGTGTGGTTCTGCCTATATAATCGGAAGCTTGACGTTGTTGCATTGCATACATCTTCCTACGGTTTTTCGAAAGTGTTCTATATATCCTTATACTATCAAAGGTGTGTTGGTTATTCTTCATACGCCCCACACCCCCACCCCAAGGTAAAAAAGGTTACATGTGAACATCTTTGGGTGAGGGCCGGCTAGGGCGGCGATAGAGGCGTGGTGCAAGAACCTAATGCTGCAAGGAGCCACGGGCCGATGCTGTCTTTGTCGACCTGCTTAGCGATTCCTTTCTCTTCGGTGAGTCCCCACCCGATCCTTGCCTCTACCATTCTGCCCCATCGCAATGCCAATCATCGGTTTGCTGGTTATGTTACTTTATTAACCGAGTGTGTTGCCTAATCCCCAATTCGACTACACCCTCTTCTCTGCCATCACACGCGCCACCACCAGGCCAAGTGGACCTTGACCTAGGGGCCAATGGCCCGGACTGGCAAAGGACGATGTATGGCGTCACGCTTGGGACATTAGCTATTGGAGTGAAATTTGTGTTTGAGTCGATTTATGGGGCCCGTGACGTGGTGAGGAGCGAGTATTGTAAGCCACTTTTGGGCATGTTGTTCCTTAATATTTTAACTGTACAAAACACATGTGAGTCATTATGTAGGCTTTTACGCACATTTTCTGAAGTTTGATGCGTTATTTTATTTTTATTAATTATCACATACTAGACATGGACATATCTGATGCAATTATGAAAGAAGCAGGTAAGAGTAGATACTCGTCACTATATGAATGAAAACCAAATTCAATACTTTTTTTGTTCCATGGCAATGCACGGGCATTCAACTAATAAGAAAAAATAAGAATAGAAAAAGAATAAACAAAATAAAAAATAGAGCCATCCAGCCCCGCTCATGGACCAGCCCACAATCGTAGTGCGCGCATCTCTTTAGTTGACGTCCGCTCTGAGGGAGCTCCTATGTGCCGCTCTGTGCGGCAGACTGTCGACGCACACATCGGTGGATCTCTCGACGAGGCTGGCCCATCTCGCTAGCGACAAGTAGGCACCGCTGGAATAAAAAAAGCTTGCGCTGCCAAGGTGGCCCATCTCTCTAGCGACAAGTAGGTACCGCTGGAATAAAAAAAGCTTGCGCTGCCAAGGTTTGAACTTTTTTTGTTCCATGGCAATGCACGGGCATTCAACTAATTAGAAAAAAATAAGAACAGAAAAAGAATAAACAAAATAAAAAAACAGAGCCATCCAGCCCCGCTCATGGACCAGCCCACAATCGTAGTGCGCACATCTCTTTAGTTGACATCCGCTCTGGGGGAGCTCCTATGTGCCGCTCTGTGCGGCAGACTGTCGACCCACGCATCGGCGGATCTCTCGACGAGGCCGGCCCATCTCGCTAGCGACAAGTAGGTACCGCTGGAATAAAAAAAGCTTGCGCTGCCAAGGTGGCCCATCTCTCTAGCGACAAGTAGGTACCACTGGAATAAAAAAAGCTCGCGCTGCCAAGGTTTGAACCTAAGACCAGCTGCTTCAGAGAATATGATTCTAACCAGTTGACCTAGCGAGCTTTCATGTTGAGAATACAGCGCAAAACGTTAAGAAACTCAAACGCCGATCTGAATGTTTTCGAAAAGTTTGAACGTAATTTTCTTTTTCGAAAACAAAACGTGATTTTTTATCAAACGGGAAACTCTAACATTTTTTAAACACGCAAATGAATTTTGGAGAAGCGAACATTTTTTTAAAACGGGAACTAGTTTGAAACTACCCAAAAAACTAAACAGGAACAATTTTTCAAATTCCAAAACAAAATTTGGAAGCACAAACAACTTTTGCATGCAAACATTTTTGAAACTCCAGAACGAAATTTGTAAACACGAACATTTTTCTAAATTTGCAATTTTTTTGAAATGGAACATTTTTCAAAGCTCCCGAACAAAACATGAAAACATGAACTTTTTTGAAACAGGAACAAATTTTGAAACTTCCAATCAAAATTTGAAAACACAGATTTTTTTTTGAAAATTTGCTAACAATTTAAAAAATGCAAACATTATTTTGAAACTCCAGAACAAAAATTGAAAACACAAACATTTTTTTCAATTAGCAAACAATTTTTGAAACGAAACATTTTTCAAAACTCCCAAACAAAACATGAAGTTTTTTTCAAATTTGTGAACAAATTTTGAAACGGGATATTTTTTGAAACTTTCAAACACAATTTAAAAAAATGAACATTTTTGAAAATTTACGATCAATTTTAAAACTGCAAACATTATTTTGAATCCCAATTATTTTTTTGAGTTGTGAAATTTTGAACAAGCACATAAAGAAAAAAAGGAATAAAAACGAATAATTACAGAAAAAAAGAAAAAGAAACTGAAAACCAGTTAAAAGCAAAAAGAAAGAAAACGGTTCAATAATCTTTTAGAAGGTTCCCAAAACCAACAAAGACCAGGACGGAACCTTACAGTAGGTTCCCTAAACCGGATGCAATCTACAGGTTAGCTATCTCTGGTGGGCCGGCCCAGCTGTGCTTCGACCCTGTGCGTCGAGCTCCTTGTATGACGCAAAACGCGTCATATAAATCGATCCCGCGACCTAACACTCAAACCGCGAGACATTAGCCACTACACCACACAGCACCATCTGAACTTCTTGGTTCAAAACTATATAAGAACACACTGAGTTGAGATTTGGAAAACATTTCTTGAAAATTGCAAGCAGTTTTGAAATGCCGCATTTTTTGGAAAAGTGAAAATGTTTTGATATTCCAATTTTAAAATGAAACCCGAACAAAATTTGCAAATCCCAAACAGTTTCCAAAAACGCGAACAATTTCTCAAAAACTATCATTTTCAGAAAAACGAACAAATTATGAGAAACACGAACATTATTTAAAGATTTCGAACATTTTGTTCACATTTTCGAATACTTTTCAATTTATAACAAAATGGAAAACAGGAACATTGTTTAAATTCAGTACCAATAAAGTAAAAACACGAAAAAAAATTAAAAGTGCGAACAAAATTTGTATTTTATGATTTTTCGGAAATGCGAACAAAATTTGAAACATGGGAATATTTGTTGAAATTGTGAACAAAAATGTTGAGTACGCAAACATTTTTGAAACCTGAACGTTTTTTGAAAACGCGAACATTTTTATGAAACTGTGAACAAATTTTTATGAAACTGTGAACACTTTTTGAAAATGCGAACATTTTTATGAAACAAAAAACGGTTCAGTAACCTTTTCGAAAGACCAGGACGGAACCTTACAGAAGGTTCCCAAAACCAACAAAGACCAGGACGGAACCTTACAGAAGGTTCCCAGAAACGGATGCAATCTACAGTTTAGCTACCTCGACACTTTGACGCAAAGTGCGTTATATAGGAAATTCCCCGCTCTGGGGTAATTCGTTTCAAGCGTGAAATCGGGGGACTCCACCAGGCCCAGAACGTGCTGCCGACGGCCCACAGTCGAAAAGCCCAGCGCACTAAACAGGGGGCAATGCGTCGTGTTCGATCCCCAAATCCCTCATCTCGCATATTCCTTCCACAACCCTCGCGAGTCTTCCAGGGAGTCACCATGCGACCACCGCCGCCGCCGCCGTCGTCGCCGAGCCTCTCCGATGGCCCGGCCTCACGCGCCAACGCGCTCACCTCCATCCAGAAGCCGCCGCCGCCGAGCCTCTCCGATGGCCCGCCCTCACGCGACAACGCTCTCACCTCCATCCAGAAGCCGCCGGCGTCTCGTGGTGATTCGTCCACTCGTCAGCCATCAATAAGAAGGTAGCTCTGAGGCTCAGGTTTTCTGATCCGCGGTTGCTTGATCTATATAGGTCTTTTGTGCTGTAATTGGGTTTACTGATCCAATCATTTCTTCATAACTTTGCCCGATTTGGACCAAACTTCCATGTTTCTTTCTTTTCGAGCCTACAAATATGTTAAGGAAGCTGACTGTTTGTTCGTCTTCTTTTCAGAGAGAATCCAGAGAAGCAGACAAATTTGGCCCAAGTGTTGGCTGAGGCAGTGAAGTGTGCACAAGCTCTCAAGACTGATGAACTGATTACTGACACTAGAGTTAAGGAGGCTGTTGCAGAGCTGATGAATAAAGTCTACGTGCATCTACCTGAGAGTCTACAGGAACAACTGGTTGTTGATTTCAAACTCAACATCCTCCGTCGGGCACAAGAGAAAAATACTCCACCGATTGAGTTGATGAATGGTGAACAGAAGAAGAACTTCCTCGGGAAAAAAGGAACTAGTACCAATACCATGTGGATTATAGAAAAGCTAATTCTGTTAGTCGGCGTGTGCTGCTTCATGTACCTCATGAGCCTCTATGTCACTGAGCACTGAACGGAGAAAGGTATGCATTTTCTTTTTGTCGAACATTATGTTGCTCGTATTAAAGCATTCTTATGGTGGCTAAAACACTTGTACTTTTATGCACATGTAACATCTTTCCTAGTAGGCCTGATTGTTGTTTATCTGCTTATGCACAGGGGAAATAAATATTTAATACATGGGGATTCAGTTGTGTTCTTATCTTCTGACAACAAAAGCAACAATCTTTCAGCAGAGCACAAGGATGGGCTCTGCTTTGGTTTCAAGTAGGATTTGTACCACTGGAATGGAAGTGTGTCTGGTTTGATGTCCGGTTAGCTGGTGTTAGTCTGTTTATTTTTCAGTCTTGTTGTGTGTTTCTGCTGGGATTGTGTCAAGCCTTGATGTGCCCTCTTGCTTTATTTCAGTTAAGTTATGTTGATGTGCGGACATGATGTAATGAACCCTCGTTTTAATGAATAATAAGTTTATTAAAGCATATATGTTCTCCTCGCGGCTCCATTTGCATACTTCTGTTCCGAATAGTATTTTCTCGATAAGGTACGCGGCAAGGTTGGAAGAAACGCGCTGAACATCTTGGCAGCGCACAGCTCCAAGTCAGCGATATATTGTACATGTACTGGCCCTTGCCCACCATGTTCAAGAAGAGCAGGCATATGGTAAGAGTACAGCTTGCGAAGAACATTGATATCCTTTTTTGTCAGGTTTCATCAATGCTCTTTTCCAGTCATTGGCATATGCAATTGGCTTTGCTGCCAAGATTGAGATGTAGCCTAGTATGATATATCTGTAGCGTAAAGCATGGTCTCAAGGTATGTACACGTAGTTAAGGGCATCAACACAACGTGATAACTCAAATAAATCCTGAACCATGCCTCTGCAACCAACCCATTAGTTGCTCCATGTAGGCATTTCGCCTGTCTGATATCTAAACTGTCCTTCCCTTTAGCATTTGGTTTATCACGCCTGTTGTTTCTTCTTGGTTGTGAGCAGGTGGATCTGTCAGTCTGCATGCTCGGCCCGTTGCGTTCTTGCCTGGCTGGTCGTCCCTGAGGTACGCTCTCCTCTCCATCTCGCTTCAGTATCTTGTGCTCATGCTGTCGCTGAAGCTCCGAGCTGCCCTTTTTGCTGCAGTTCTGTTCTCATCTTACCCTTCTGCTGCTGCTTCCTCCCACTTCACCGTCCGGCGTCCCTGCAGTTCCCGCATCCGTTCGTCTGCTCCTGTGCAGCTATGGTTCTAGTTCATGCCTACTACGGATGTTTGCCCATGGTGTTAAACCTGCTGCAGTTTGGGCGCCAGGATGTGCTGCTTGGTCATGTTTTTGTGGTGCGTGTTCAGGCTGTTTGTTGATATGCGCCTTCGAAACACTTGAATAATTCGCTCATTATACCTTGAGTTTTGAAGTCTTCACTTTCAGCACTGTAATTGTACATGAGAGCTCATGTTGCAATGCCATCAGCTGCATGCTATATATGCACAGTTACTTACCAAATTGACAGGCCATGTTGAGTATTTACATTCAAGATAAGAAAACAAAAAGGGTCAGCGTACCTATTGTTACCTAGATTTGGTTCCTGCAAGGAAGCACAAAATATGGAGATGGGTCACACAGTGTGTCAGCGACATGTTGCACCACAAAGTCAACTGGGTAACCTGGATCAGTTTTTTTTTGGAGGTAGATTCTCCTTTTTGTGATGTGTTTTAGCGTACACTTGCTTACTGACCCTAAATCGTTTCTTCTCCTTGACAATAGGAGGTTTGAGATAGTACCTATTGCTCAAGTATGTCACATGTATTTTTGTCTCTTCAGTAGTGTACAATTACTGTCAATGGTAAATTTGAGGTTCCATGTCATGTTCTACATTTTACAACATAGGTCAATCACGTTGGTAATTGGATTGTAGAAGTTTGTGTTGTTGAATCTATGGTTGAACTGGCAGATATAGACATCTGAATGTGTAGCTTTGTGCTTTGTGTTGATGTAACATATAATCAAGTTTGGTGGTTGCTTATTCTTTCCTGTAACTGGAACTTGCATTTTACCTTCACATATTTTTTAGCTTATTTTCTGTGTTTCATTTTTATGCAGTAATATTTGTAACTAATTCCTCTGAAATAACAAGCTTGCTATATTCTTACCTCCTCCTACCAATTATTGGTTCTTACTCAGCCATAAATGCTTGCATATATTATTCATTCACCTTACACCACTTGTCAGATCAATTATCATGCAGTTTATCCTTTGGTTTTCACTTGTTGAAAACTACTCCCTCCGTAAAGAAATATAAGAGCGTTTAGATCACTGAAGTAGTGATTTAAATGCTCTTATATTTCTTTACAGAGGGAGTATTTGATCATGATCACTTGTCTAATTAGGCTTCAAGAATTCCTTGGTTGTTTGCTTGTGGAAAAAGTTGCTATAGTTGCAAATATGTTGAAACTTAAAACATTAACTACTGGCATTTAGTGGGATATGAACAAATAAAGTGTGATAAAGCGAACCGGATTTTGCTTTCTTATTTGTATAGACTTCAACTGTCGGGTGTTGCATGACATGGGTGTCAATTGTCAGCTCACTTCTAGGTCGATTGCCAAGGCCCAAGGAGAACTGCTTTCTGTGCAATATGGTTCTGAACCTGAGGCCAATTAGACATGCTTCTCCACATATGCATAATCTGAAGTTAACAAAAGCAAACATATAGACTACCAATGCCTCTTGAAGCAATTGTTCTCCCATCAGGTAATAGGCCCTAATGATTATATCTGTAAAAAGAGCTTATTAAACCATACCAGAAGTTGATCAAATAAGCAAATCAAATAAGGCAATATTGGGGATGAAATATATGTGCGACGAAATTGCAGCAGCGAAGGCTGAACAATTGTTGCCAAGGAAGACGACGCCGTTCCGCCGCCTGCCGGCTGCACTGGAGGATGCTATGGAGGTGTGATTGCGCTGCCGGTGGCAGCTCGTATCCCTGAAAGCCGAGAATTGAGCAGGGGCGGCCTAGTCAGTGAACATGTAACATTTTAGAGGGAAAAGTATCCAGTGCTCCCAGTCTTATGGTACTCCCGGTACTCCAATGTCAAGAAAACATATTTTTAGTGTTTCAAAAAATTCTGAAAAAATTGTTAATGTTCATAATGAATGTGACTACAAGCCCTACAAATTTCAGGTCAAAACACAAAACACACATTCAGATACAAAAATCTGAAATTTAGCATGAATAGTGTACAAAAGAGACAATCGCAACATTGACACTATTCAGATCTGGATTTCTCTTTTTTGTTTCTCAATGCTAATTTTGATTTTGGACCTGAAATTTTTAGGGGATGTAGTGACATTCCTTGTGAACTGTCACATTTTTTTCCGGAATTTTTTGAAACATTTATAGATGTTTTTTGACATTGAAGCATTGGGAGTACCTGAAGGCTGGGAGCACGGGATACTTTCCCCATTTTAGAGCTCGTAGTGCTCGTCAGAATCAATAAAAACGGGATGCACGTCCTCTTCTATAGCTGACGACTGCTGTCCGTGAGCGTGCAAGGAATGCAGACGGTGGGAGGCGGTTGCTGCCGGACACGCCGCACTAGCAGAGTGCTGTGTGGAACGATCGCAGCTCGACGCCTTTAGGGCAACTCCAAAGTACGACCCCAAACGGACGTCCGTTTTATCGGGATTTCGTCTGTTTGAGGGTGAAAATTGGTCGTGTCCATTTGGATTTGTGTTTGCGTTGACCGTGCGCCCAACGCGCGGCCCCATCTTCGGTCCCATGTCTTCCACCTGAGGCCAAGTACAATAAAATCAAGCATAGCAAAAATAGTTTAAATCAAACATATAAATAGTTTCATGTCCGAAATAGTCTTTTATTACAACCCAATTAAAATTTTAAAAATATCAAATAGTGTTACAAGACCACTCAAAGTTTGTGCGCATGGAAAGAGATTAAATCGATAGATCTACTGGTTGCCAATGTGATCCCACATGTGCTCAACCAAGTCATCTTACAGATGCGTATGAGTGTACTGATCACGCATCTCACAATGAAATTGGACGAATTGTTCAAAGGTTGCAGGAGCTGCGTATGAGTGTACCGATCACGCATCTCACGATGAAATTGGACGAATTGTTCAAAGGTTGCAGGAGCTGCGTATGAGTGTACCGATCACGCATCTCACGATGAAATTGGACGAATTGTTCAAAGGTTGCAGGACCTGCGTATGAGTGTACCGATCACGCATCTCACGATGAAATTGGACGAATTGTTCAAAGGTTGCAGGAGCTGCATATGAGTGTACCGATCACGCATCTCACGATGAAATTGGACGAATTGTTCAAAGGTTGCAGGAGGTGGGTGCTCAGGCTCAACATTCTCACCCTGGAAATCAAACCCTTGGTCGTAGATGCTGTCATCATGCTCATCCTCAACGATCATGTTGTGCATGATCATACAAGCAGTCATCATCTCCCAAAGCTTCTGAGTACTCCATGTCAATGCAGGGTTTCGAATGATATCCCATCGAGACTGAAGCACACCAAACGCACGCTCCGGATCTTTCCTAGCACTCTCCTGCATTTGGGCAAACCTCTGTCTCTTCTCTCCTTGCGGATTGGGTATGGTCTTCACAAGAGTGGACCACTGGGATAGATACCATCAACTAGGTAATATCCCTTGTTATAATGGTGGCCATTGATCTCAAAGTTGACCTCCGATGAGTGGCCTTCAACAAGCCTTGCAAACACTGGAGAACGCTGAAAAATACTGATATCATTGTGAGAATCAACCACGCCGAAGAAAGAATGCCGTATCCACAAATCTTGTGAAGCCACCGCTTCAAGTATGACTGTGGCACCTTTCACATGCCTAGTAAGTGAACATGTAACATTTTAGAGCTCGTAGTGCTCGTCAGAATCAATAAAAACGGGATACACATCCTCTTCTGCGGCTGACGACTGCTGTCCATGAGCGTGCAAGGAATGCAGACGGTGGGAGGCGGTTGCTGCCGGACACGCCGCACTAGTAGAGTGCTGTGTGGAATGCCCGCAGCTCGACGCCTTTAGGGAAACTCCAATGTACGACCCCAAACGGACTTCCGTTTTATCCGGATTTTGTCCGTTTGGGGGTGGAAATGGGCCGTGTCCGTTTGGATTTGTGTTTGCATTGACCGTGCGCCCAACGTGTGGCCGCATCTTCGGTCCCATGTCATTCGCCGGAGGCCAAGTACAATAAAATCAAGCATAGCAAAAATAGTTTAAATCAAACATACAAATAGTTCCATGTCTGAAATAGTCTTTCATTACAATCCAATTAAATTTTTAAAAAATCAAATAGTCTTACAAAACCACTCAAATTTTTGCGCATGAAAAGTGATTAAATCGATAGATCTACTGGTTGCCAATGTGATCCCACATGTGCTCAACCAAGTCATCTTACAGCTGCGTATGAGTGTACCGATCACGCATCTCACGATGAAATTGGACGAATTGTTCAAAGGTTGCAGGAGCTGCATATGAGTGTACCGATCACGCATCTCACGATGAAATTGGACGAATTGTTCAAAGGTTGCAGGAGCTGCGTATGAGTGTACCGATCACGCATCTCACGATGAAATTGGGTGAATTGTTCAAAGGTTGCAGGAGCTGCGTATGAGTGTACCGATCACGCATATCACGATGAAATTGGACGAATTGTTCAAAGGTTGCAGGAGGTGGGTGTAGGGTAACGCAGCAGAAAACAAAAAATTTCTGACCTACGCACCGGCCTAGGACAACTATGGAGACTGCATACAAGGTTTGATCTTTTTGTTACCGACTCGTAGCGCAGCGGAAGTAGAGTTGATGACGATCGGCGGTGCAGATCCCTGCAGCTAGGATTTACAACCTCCCAACCGCGAGGATGTATACCCTCATCTGCCCCTCGAACAGCCCTCCGGGAGGCGGTCGGACAGTCCCCCGGACGGTGTCGCGGACAGCCCTTCGGGAGGACCTTCGAAACTCGGACGGTCACACGGACAGCCCTTCGGGAGGCACTCCGAAAGTCGGACGGTCACACTGATAGCCCTTCGGGAGGCACTCACGAACTAAGACCGAAACTACGATCTCTCTACAGAGTTGCACACATACGGTGTCATCTATCCGGCAGGGCTTCGCCGTCCAGAACTAGTTCCCACCGGAACCCAGACAGCCTTTCGGCTCTACGAAACTATTTCGCTGGGAGGGAGAGAGAAAGCCAGATCATGCATGGCACTTGTATGCGAGAAGGGATGAGGTTTGGGCAGCCCCCTCACCTCCTATTTATAGGA
The DNA here is from genome assembly GCA_039707655.1 of Elymus sibiricus. Lineage (NCBI taxonomy): Eukaryota > Viridiplantae > Streptophyta > Magnoliopsida > Poales > Poaceae > Elymus > Elymus sibiricus. Next base: position 527,333,868 of record CM077665.1, on the reverse strand, counting down.
AAACCAAGGGGTAGGAAGGGTATTAAAAAATACCAAAAATGCCCATGAAGGAAACACTTTCCAAGGGCAAAAGGGGAAAGCCAAAGAACAAGTGGTGCTCCATGGAGGAGCACCACATGTGGCCGGCCACCCCCTTGGTGGGGCCCCCCAAGGGGGTCCTCATCCATCCATCCCTTCTAGAAGCCTTTTGGGAAAATATCCCAAAAGGTGACTTTCCAAAAATATCCCAAAAAGCACTTTCACTATTCACGACGACATTTTTCAGCGTCTGTTCAAACTGAAAATATTTATGTGGGCTTAGAACATTTCCAGTACCCACTAAAATAATTTTCAATGCGTTTCGGAACAATTCCGGATTAGTGATTTTCATCTGCGAAAAGCATCTGAAGTGGTTCCGGCAGCTCCGGAACATTTCCGGTTTTTCTTCCGGAAAATTCCCAGAAGTTTCCAGAATGATTCTGGCACCCTCCAAGAATTATCAGGCATGTGCAAAAACCAATTTGACTTAATGGTATCCCCTGAAACAACTTTTCAGTTTTGCCGAAACTGTTCCGGTGTTCTCTTTGCGGAACTTTTCCGCTGTCCGAAACTTTTCCGGTGATTTTCTCTCAGACTCCCTGTCTAGTATTCAGCAGATAGATGACCCTTAAGCGTGTGACCCTATAGGTTCGGTGAAGTATAGACATGACCCGGAACCCCTTCCGATCAATGATCAACATCGGAGCCGTGGACACCCATATTGACCCCTATACCCACACGAATGAATATTCGAGTGAACCTCCAGTTGCCGTGTGCTATTCCTGTTGCTTCGCGATATGTTACAAATACCCGAGGTGAGACATGTTGGCATCCCCGTGGATCAACAACTTGTCCACTATGCCAGTTACCTCGTTACCGGTATTGTTCTCTTTTCTCGTTACCGTGTTCCGGCATCCCCGTGATCAAATCACAAAGTGTCTGGCCAGACGATGATAGATACCGTAACACCAAGAGGGCCCAGAGATATCTCTCCATCGTCGGAGGAGCAAATCCCAATCTTGAGCTATCAAGTTACTTGACATGCTTTCCCATGAACCCGTAAGCCGCCGTAATAGCCATCCAGTTACGGATGAGGTTTAACAAACCCCAAAGTTCATGAATCAAGCATGAAGAAACTCGATACTCTCATGGTCTGAGGAATCATGCAAACGTTAACCATCTCTGTGTTATTGACCATTTAACTTGTGACGAATGTATCTCATAGCATAACATCAATTCGGGTCGATTCAACACAAATGTTCTTCTAACATTGTGCCCTCAAAGTTGCTGGCATAGACATGCCCATGATCAGGAAAACAGAACCATCATGCAATACTTGAGCTAGTCTTAGAGGCCAGACTAGGAATACTTTTTATCGTTTATTATTCCACACGTGCTTATGAGTCTTCCTCCGAGCCTCGTGGTTATTGTAGACTCGAGAACCATAACAGTTATAGCATGGAACATAAACCTAATTATGAACAGGGAGATAATCAATAACATTTATTATTGCCTCTAGGGCATATCTCCTATAGACTCCCACTTGCACTAGAGTCAATAATCTAGTTATTGCTAATGCACTTTACACCTGTGGCACAGTGGTGTAAAATATGCTTCGCATGTGGTATAGCCTGATGTCCAACGGATCTGACGACTTCAGCTCCGTGTGTAACTTTGCATATCCTTGCGTTTTCACGCTTTCACAAAATTCATATTTTGTGTGGACTTGGCTTTGCATATGTGTGAATCATTGGTTGAAACCTGATTCCTCAGACTGAGCTATGGAGCAACTATCTGCAATAGTGTCCCATAGACCAAAGCCATCTTGGAACCATACTAAGTTCATGAATGAACTATATGATTCAACAACTTCTTTGTCGCTTCTAAAGCGTCAACATACTTAGCCTTTGTTATAGAATTCGCCACAGTATCTTGTTTGGAACAATTTCCAACTACCGTGCCACCATGTTGTGTATTACACAAAACCCTTAACTTAAATCGAAAATCGCATGGAGCATTGATGAAGACTGTATCGATGTAATTACTTACAACGAGCACTTCATAATCTCTGCTTGCGAGAAAACATGTCATCAGTACTGCTCTAGTACTCAATGACATCTTTCAATGTTGTCCCATGATCAGTACTTTGATCACTTTGGTATCTATACTCGCAACAACTTTGGAGTATTGGACATATCTGGTTGTTTTTACATACCATGGAATACATGATTAATCCAAACACGAAGGTGTGTGGAATCTCCATCATGTATTTTGCTCATCAGTGTTTTTGGGACACCGAGTCTTGCAAAAACTCTTTCCATGTGACTTCGGCAAGAATCACTCCTTGGCGTTTTAAATGCTAAAAGTTTTAGCATCTTGTCAATATGTATCTTTTCTCAGCCCCATTAGGTAGATCTATCTCCATAGATCACCATGCCTAATATCAAGGCTATTTAGCCCAAGCACTTCATCGAAAAAACTATTTTCAAATGAAGTCCTAATTCGTGTCAATAAATTTATTTCCAATTAACAATGTGTCAAGCACACAAGGTTTTTAGAAATATTATTATGCTCCCACTTAGTTTCTTGAATCACAAGCATCTTCGTTACCCATTGATGAATCAAAAAACCCTTTTCGACCATTTCATCAAAACACGAAGATTCCAACTCCATTTTGCTCTCTTCTGTCCATTGCTGGAACTCTGAAGTTTGCATACTTACTAGCATCTTCTGGACTGACAAAATACCTTGGACTGTAACACATGCAAGTCCTTGGTTACATTTCCATCAGATGTAAATCCTTTCGTCATCCATGTTTCATATCTCATGATTGAAATATGTATTAATTGCTAGTTCAACCCAAACCGACTTTAAGCATCGCTACGGTGAAACAACCTCATCGTAGTCAACTCCTTGAACTTGTTATTTCAACAAGTAGAGCTTTATGGATAAAACATTTTTATCCGTATCAGTTTTTAGTTCCATAAATATTCGTTAGACTCTAAGCCTTCCGAAAGGTGTATCAAGATTTTAATCTTGAATCACTTATATGGAAACTATCTTGGATTGTGTTGGCATTTAGCCAATTCCGGAGTCAAGGCCCATCAACGCTTCCTTGTGTATCGTAGGTATACTGTTGTCTAACAACAATATCTCGTTTGCGCACCTGAGAGGTTTGCACGAGCCTTGCCTATGTGGTTCAGCTGCAAGTTCGACCGAAGTCCATACATTTTATTTTAGAGACTTCCGTATCAGTCGCAGTAGGAAACTCCGGAATCACTTCCAAGGTTCCTTTCCTTTGATCTGATGACGAAGATACTGGTTATCTCGTCGAGTTGCACTGTCCTCCCACTCACCTTTTGTAAGAACTATTCTCTTAAAAGCATACCGTTTTGTGGCAAAAACCTTTGCCTCGGTATAGTGGTGGGGGAATACCCAATGACTTGGGATAACCTACAAAGTAGCACTTGTCTGATTTGGAATAGGTTTGTAACCTTTTACACAAGCCCCATATTCCAAATGTTAAGAAAAGATATAACATGGTTGGGCGTACCATACCATGGCGTCATTTCAACAGACCCGATGGAGCTCTTTTCAGTGTAAAAGCCGCAGTCTCTAAAGCATCACTTTAAAAGGGATAATGGCAAATTTATTTATGTCATCTTTGATCTTACCATGTCATAAATGGTTCGATTACATCTTCACAGACTTTCCACTTGCAGTGGTGTTCCGGGAGGTGCAAGTTATGAAACCCCTTTCACAACTCATCAGACATTCGCTAAACTTGTAACTCAAGTATTCCTTTGCGCAATCAAATTGCAGAAACATAATTTTCTTGTTACAATAACTTCTACTTCATTTTGAAAACCTTTCGAATGATTTCAAAAGATCCAGACTTACGTCTCATCAAGTAAATATCAATATATCTACTTGAGTCATTTCTGAAGATAGATAAATCCACTACTTGCAACAACATTTATTGAACTACACACATCAAAATGTATGATCACCAATAAGTTTGTTGCTCGTTCCTTATGGCCTGTGAACGGTATTTCAGTCACTTCACTTTTCGGAGGAAAGTGGCAAGTGTTAGATGATTCAAAATCAAATGACTTCAAAATCCATCATAATGGAATTTTCCATGCGGGTTTCTCCAATGTGACCAAATGCAGTGCCACACATATGTGGTATTCTTTTAGTCTTGCGACATTTTAGCGTCAGTGTTATGGATATATCATATTACCATCAATATTCATAACATATATCCCATCCTGGATGGAAGCATGGCCCTTCATGTTATTCATAACACCGAACATCAAAAGTTCTCTTATGAATAACCTCCTTGCAAGATACCTTATGCAAAAGGGCTAGAGTGTATGAAACTCTAAATGAATTATGAAAGTAAATACAGAGGTAATGTATTATTATCAATATTCATAACATACTTCTCATTCATAATGAAAGTATGGCCCTTTTGTTATTCATAACTCCGAACATTAAAAGTTCTCTTATGAACAACCTTCTTGCAAGATACTTTATGCAATGGGCTAGAGTGTGTAAAACTCTAAAATGATTTATGAAAATAAATACATATGGTAATACACCGATGGAAAGTATAGTACCATTTACTATATTCCCAGCGTGTATCAAAACCTCATTCCTGGCTAGTCTTTCAGGCCATAGTAGTTTTTACATCGAGTTGCAACAGAATGCAATCGAGCGGGTATCTTTGTGATTAACTCACAATACCCAAGAATCAGTGATTAACATGTTTAACCATAATTCCCAAGAACTATATCTTTGACCAGCCTTCTATACATCAAAAACTTGTATGACATTCATACATGAGCTGGATATTCCACTCTTCTTTCCTTTTGCCTTTATACTTCTAGCAGTTTAACTTTCAGTATTTTTCCTACTCTCAGAAGAAGCACCCAACTTAAGAGTGGCGATTGCCCCGGACTTCCTAGGCGTGAAAGTTCCACCAACACCCTTCGGACACTTCCTTTCTCTTTAAGTTGTTGTTTTATTCACCTTCATATCATATGAGAGGTGTTCTTCTGGATTCCTCTCCTAACAGTCAAATGCATAGTAAACACTTTTACTAATAGTTTGCAAACAAACATTGCTTCGTTTGTATCTGAAAATGATTTTCAGTTCCATGAATATCACATAACTATCCCAAACTTTCGAAGTTTGGGTCTCATGGAAGCAAACATATTGCATTTGACCGTAACGGAATTCTAGCTTTTGGATCGAAGGACGAGAGTCACATCATCCATAGCATTTGCGGGAGGATACCGAAAGCATGCGATAGGACAAAGTCCTTCTCGGCACTCTTGAGGACAATCCTCATATTACGTTACCAACCGTAAAGTTTTAACCAGATATTTAATAGCTTATTCAATTTTAATTGGGAAGGTGGAAACCTGAGCCATTATTCTACAACTATTATGCAAATAGCACTTAGACAATGTTCATAATTAATTGCACTGAGAATTTAAACAAGTTAATTCTATAGTGCGCTCCCACTCAAATCAATATCTCTCATAATTGATTGTGAGTGATACAAGACCCACATTTTAATTCAACGCCACGGTTCGACATGAACTCAAATGGCGCGAACTTCAATCGGTAGGCAAACTTGCCGATCACATCTCTATGTGATTCTTGTTCATCTTTTGATGCGTGTGTTCCGAGCTCAGGACTGTCCTGCCTGAACGTCAAGACAACCAAGTGATCTCGCTGCGAGGTCTCAACTCACCCGCCTCACACTTCTCTAATCGTTCGCACCCATGGAGATCATGTGATGCCCCGAAGAGATAGGTGCCGTGACGGTGCTACACTTGGGAGAACACTAACTACTTGATATTTTAGTGAGAGATCACCCTAATAAAAAGCGACTACCGCGCAATCAAAAAGGGTGCATCATAATTGATAAACATGTCAGGCAATTCATAATAGCATGATATGGCATAGCCCTTTCTGACGGAGAAGTCTTCCATTTCTTAGTCTTCGGCATTCGCGTCGGTGTTCACCTTCGCGAAGATTGCCACCACCTTGTCGATGCACCAAATAATATTGCTATCTCTATAGCTAATAAAATAATGCATTATAACAAGGTTGACTCACAGGTCATTAAAGTGACAATCATATGGCTCCAGCCATCATGCCGAATCATGACACGCAGGTCATGTTAATCAATTTACATTATATAGTCATCTCATACATAATCAAATTATTATGAGCACTGCTATACCACATTACATGCACATGCAAACCCTCCTGCAAAACCAAGTTAGACGCCTCTAATCGGTTCATGCAAAAACTTGTTTTACGTGGCTTCTCAGGTTTCGAAACAAACCGAAGCTACCAACGTCCATCATCAAGTATGATAATTCAAGTCGCTAGATTAACTTCGCGGGGTGTATGAAACACGAGATAATAAAATCTCGAGCCCCATACTGAACTTCGTCATACGCATGACCCCCGTACAGATCATATCTGCATTGCCCTTTTGTCTGTGAAATTTCATCTTTCTTTTTAACTACGGTGGAATTCAATGAACTGTTAGCACTTCGTTGATCAATCAGGATCGCGGATTGCGAGAACATTGAAACTCCACCATGCTATTATAAAGATCAGAAATATGCAAATTCCAGGGATGCAACAAGAACATCGGGTAACAGATTTCATCTGCTAACCGCACAAATAATTTTCAGTAATAGAACTCATCTACTACGTAATTATATTGTGCAACACCCATACATCTCTATGTATTCTAGATCGCAACCTGCATCTACGCATAGCACGGCTCATGATGCCACTATAGGGTAACGCAGCAGAAAACAAAAAAATTCCGACCTACGCACCAGCCTAGGACCACTATGGAGACTTCATACAAGGTTTGATCTTTTCGTTACCGACTCGTAGCGCAGCGGAAGTAGAGTCGATGACGATCGGCGGTGCAGATCCCCGCAGCTAGGATTTACAACCTCCCAACCGCGAGGATGTATACCCTCATCTTCCCCTCGGACAGCCCTCCGGGAGGCGGTCGGACAGTCCCCCGGACGGTGTCGCGGACAGCCCTTCGGGAGGACCTTCGAAACTCGGATGGTCACACGGACAGCCCTTCGGGAGGCACTCCGAAAGTCGGACGGTCACACGGACAGCCCTTCGGGAGGCACTCATGAACTAAGACCGAAACTACGATTTCTCTACAGAGTTGCACACATACGGTGTCATCTATCCGGCAGGGCTTCGCCGTCCAGAACTAGTTCCCACCGGAACCCAGACAGCCTTTCGGCTCTACGAAACTATTTCGCTGGGAGGGAGAGAGAAAGCCAGATCATGCATGGCACTTGTATGGGAGAAGGGATGAGGTTTGGGCAGCCCCCTCACCTCCTATTTATAGGAAAACCAAGGGGTAGGAAGGGTATTCAAAAATACCAAAAATGCCCATGAAGGAAACACTTTCCAAGGGCAAAAGGGGAAAGCCAAAGAACAAGTGGTGCTCCATGGAGGAGCACCACATGTGGCCGGCCACCCGCTTGGTGGGGCCCCCCCAAGGGGGTCCTCATCCATCCATCCCTTCTAGAAGCCTTTTGGGAAAATATCCCAAAAGGTGACTTTCCAAAAATAACCCAAAAAGCACTTTCACTATTCACGACGACATTTTTCAGTGTGTGTTCGAACTGAAAATATTTATGTGGGCTTAGAACATTTCCAGTACCCACTAAAATAATTTTCAATGCGTTCTAGAACAATTCCGGATTAGTGATTTTCATCTGCGAAAAGCATCTGAAGTGGTTCCGGCAGCTCCGGAACATTTTCGGTTTTTCTTCCGGAAAATTCCCAGAAGTTTCCAGAATGATTCTGGCACCCTCCAAGAATTATCAGGCATGCGCAAAAACCAATTTGACTTAATGGCATCCCCTGAAACAACTTTCCAGTTTTGCCAAAACTGTTCCGGTGTTCTCTCTGCGGAACTTTTCCGCTGTCCGAAACTTTTCCGGTGATTTTCTCTCAGACTCCCTGTCTAGTATTCAGCAGATAGATGACCCTTAAGCGTGTGACCCTATAGGTTCGGTGAAGTATAGACATGACCCGGAACCCCTTCCGATCAATGATCAACATCGGAGCCGTGGACACCCATATTGACCCCTATACCCACACGAATGAATATTCGAGTGAACCTCCAGTTGTCGTGTGCTATTCCTGTTGCTTCGCGATATGTTACAAATACCCGAGGTGAGACATGTTGGCATCCCCGTGGATCAACAACTTGTCCACTATGCCAGTTACCTCGTTACCGGTATTGTTCTCTTTTCTCGTTACCGTGTTCCGGCATCCCCGTGATCAAATCACAAAGTGTCTGGCCAGACGATGATAGATACCGTAACACCAAGAGGGCCCAGAGATATCTCTCCATCGTCGGAGGAGCAAATCCTAATCTTGAGCTATCAAGTTACTTGACATGCTTTCCCATGAACCCGTAAGCCGCCGTAATAACCATCCAGTTACGGATGACGTTTAACAAACCCCAAAGTTCATGAATCAAGCATGAAGAAACTCGATACTCTCATGGTCTGAGGAATCATGCAAACGTTAACCATCTCTGTGTTATTGACCATTTAACTTGTGACGAATGTATCTCATAGCATAACATCAATTCGGGTCGATTCAACACAAATGTTCTTCTAACATTGTGCCCTCAACGTTGCTGGCATAGACATGCCCATGATCAGGAAAACAGAACCATCATGCAATACTTGAGCTAGTCTTAGAGGCCAGGCTAGGAATACTTTTTATCGTTTATTATTCCACACATGCTTATGAGTCTTCCTCCGAGCCTCGTGGTTATTGTAGACTCGAGAACCATAGCAGTTATAGCATGGAACATAAACCTAATTATGAACAGGGAGATAATCAATAACATTTATTATTGCCTCTAGGGCATATCTCCTACAATGGGTGCTCAGGCTCAACATTCTCACCCTGGAAATCAAACCCTTGGTCGTAGATGCTGTCATCATGCTCATCCTCAACGATCATGTTGTGCATGATCACACAAGCAATCATCATCTCCCAAAGCTTCTGAGTACTCCATGTCAATGCAGGGTTTTGAATGATATCCCATCGAGACTGAAGCACACCAAACGCACGCTCCGGATCTTTTCCTAGCACTCTCCTACATTTGGGCAAACCTCTGTCTCTTCTCTCCTTGCGGATTGGGTATGGTCTTCGCAAGAGTGTACCACTGGGATAGATACCATCAACTAGGTAATATCCCTTGTTATAATGGTGGCCATTGATCTCAAAGTTGACCTCCGATGAGTGGCCTTCAACAAGCATTGCAAACACCGGAGAACGCTAAAAACACTCCTATCATTGTGAGAAGAAACCACGCCGAAGAAAGAATGCCGTATTCACAAATCTTGTGAAGCCACCGCTTCAAGTATGACTGTGGCACCTTTCACATGCCTAGTCAGTGAACATGTAGCATTTTAGAGCTCGTAGTGCTCGTCAGAATCAATAAAAATGGGATACACGTCCTCTTCTGCGGCTGACGACTGCTGTCAGTGAGCGTGCAAGGAATGCAGACGATGGGAGGCGGTTGCTGCCGGACATGCCGCACTAGCAGAGTGCTGTGTGAAACGCCCGCAGCTCGACACCTTTAGGGAAACTCCAACGTACGACCCCAAACGGACGTCTGTTTTATCCAGATTTCGTCCCTTTGGGGGTGGAAATGGGTCGTGTCCGTTTGGATTTGTGTTTGCGATGACCGTGCGCCCAACGCGCGGCGGCATCCTCGGTCCCATGTCGTCCACTGGAGGCCAAGTACAATAAAATCAAGCATAGCAAAAATAGTTTAAATCAAACATACAAATAGTTCCATGTCTGAAATAGTCTTTTATTACAACCCAATTAAAATTTAAAACATATCAAATAGTCTTACAAAACCACTCAAAGTTTGTGCGCATGAAAATAGATTGAATCGATAGATCTACTGGTTGCCAATGTGATCCCACATGAGCTCAACCAAGTCATCTTACAACTGCGTATGAGTGTACCGATCACGCATCTCACGATGAAATTGGACGAATTGTTCAAAGGTTGCAGGAGTTGCGTATGAGTGTACCGATCACGCATCTCATGATGAAATTGGATGAATTGTTCAAAGGTTGCAGGAGCTGCGTATGAGTGTACCAATCACGCATCTCACGATGAAATTGGACGAATTGTTCAAAGGTTGCAGGAGCTGCGTATGAGTGTACCGATCACGCATATCACGATGAAATTGGATGACTTGTTCAAAGGTTGCAGGAGGTGGGTGCTCAGGCTCAACATTCTCACCTTGGAAATCAAACCCTTGGTCATAGATTATGTCATCATGCTCATCCTCAACGATCATGTTGTGCATGATCACACATGCAGTCATCATCTCCCAAAGCTTCTGAGTACTCCATGTCAATGCAGGGTTTCGAATGATATCCCATCGAGACTGAAGCAAACCAAATGCATGCTCCGGATCTTTCCTTGCACTCTCCTGCATTTGGGCAAACCTCTGTCTCTTCTCTCCTTGCGGATTGGGTATGGTCTTCACAAGAGTAGACCACTGGGATAGATACCATCAACTAGGTAATATCCCTTATTATAATGGTGGGCATTGATCTCAAAGTTGACCTTCGATGAGTGGCCTTCAACAAGCCTTGCAAACACTGGAGAACGCTGAAAAATACTGATATCATTGTGAGAATCAACTACGCCGAAGAAAGAATGCCGTATCCACAAATCTTGTGAAGCCACCGCTTCAAATATGACTGTGGCACCTTTCACATGCCTGGTCAGTGAACATGTAACATTTTAGAGCTCGTAGTGCTCGTCAGAATCAATAAAAACGGGATCCACATCCTCTTCTGCGGCTGACGACTGCTGTCCATGAGCGTGCAAGGAATGCAGACGGTGGGAGGAGGTTGCTGCTGGACACGCCGCACTAGCAGAGTGCTGTGTGGAACACCCGCAGCTCGACGCCTTTAGGGAAACTCCAACGTACGACCCCAAACGGACGTCCATTTTATCCGGATTTCGTCCGTTTGGGGGTGGAAATGGGCCATGTCCCTTTGGATTTGTGTTTGCGTTGACCGTGCGCCCAACACTCGGCCGCATCTTCGGTCCCATGTCATTTGCCGGAGGCAAGTACAATAAAATCAAGCATATCAAAAATAGTTTAAATCAAACATACAAATAGTTCCATGTCCGAAATAGTCTTTTATTAGAACCCAATTAAATTTAAAAAAAATCAAATAGTCTTACAAAACCACTCAAAGTTTGTGCGCATGAAAAGAGATTAAATCGATAGATCTACTGGTTGCCAATGTGATCCCACATGTGCTCAACCAAGTCATCTTACAGCTACGTATGAGTGTAGCGATCACGCATCTCACGATGAAATTGGACGAATTGTTCAAAGGTTGCAGGTGCTGCGTATGAGTGTACCGATCACGCATCTCGTTATGAAATTGGACGAATTTTTCAAAGATTGCAGGAGCTGCGTATGAGTGTACCGATCACGCATCTCACGATGTAATTGGACGAATTGTTCAAAGGTTGCAGGAGCTGTTTATGAGTGTACCGATCACACATATCACGATGAAATTGGACGAATTGTTCAAAGGTTGCAGGAGGTGGGTGCTCAGGCTCAACATTCTCACCTTGGAAATCAAACCCTTGGTCGTAGATGTTGTCATCATGCTCATCCTCAACGATCATGTTGTGCATGATCACACAAGCAGTCATCATCTCCCAAAGCTTCTGAGTACTCCATGTCAACGCAGGGTTTCGAATGATATCCCATCGAAACTGAAGCACACCAAACGCATGCTCCAGATCTTTCCTAGCACTCTCCTGCATTTGGGCAAACCTCTGTCTCTTCTCTCCTTGCGGATTGGGTATGGTCTTCACAAGAGTGGACCACGGGGATAGATACCATCAACTAGGTAATATCCCTTGTTATAATGGTGTCCATTGATCTCGAAGTTGACCTCCGAAGAGTGGCCTTCAACAAGCCTTGCAAACACCGGAGAACGCTAAAAAACACTCGTATCATTGTGAGAATCAACCACGCCGAAGAAAGAATGCCGTATTCACAAATCTTGTGAAGCCACCGCTTCAAGTACGACTATGGCACCTTTCACATACCTAGTGAGTGAACATGTAGCATTTTAGAGCTCGTAGTGCTCGTCAGAATCAATAAAAACGGGATACACGTCCTCTTCTGCGACTGACGATTGCTGTCAGTGAGCGTGCAAGGAATGCAGACGATGGGAGGCGGTTGCTACTGGAAACGCCGCACTAGCAGAGTGCTGTGTGGTACGCCCGCAGCTCGACGCCTTTAGCGAAACTCCAACGAACGACCCCAAACGGATGTCCGTTTTATCCAGATTTCGTCCGTTTGGGGGTGGAAATGGGTCGTGTCCATTTGGATTTGTGTTTGCGTTGACCGTGCGCCCAACGTGCGGCCGCATCTTCGGTCCCATGTCGTCCGCCGGAGGCCAAGTACAATAAAATCAAGCATAGCAAAAATAGTTTAAATCAAACATACAAATAGTTCCATCTCTGAAATAGTCTTTTATTACAACCCAATTAAAATTTAAAAAATATCAAATAGTCTGACAAAACCACTCAGAGTTTGTGCGCATGAAAAGAGAATAAATCGATAGATCTACTGGTTGCCAATGTGATCCCACATGTGCTCAACCAAGTCATCTTACAACTGCGTATGAGTGTACCGATCACGCATCACACGATGAAATTGGACGAATTGTTCAAAGGTTGCAGGAGTTGCGTATGAGTGTACCGATCACGCATCTCACGATGAAATTGGACGAATTGTTCAAAGGTTGCAGGAGCTGCGTACGAGTGTACCAATCACGCATCTCATGATGAAATTAGACGAATTGTTCAAAGGTTGCAGGAGCTGCGTATGAGTTTACCGATCACGGATCTCACGATGAAATTGGATGAATTGTTCAAAGGTTGCAGGACATGGGTGCTCAGGCTCAACATTCTCACCCTGGAAATCCAACCCTTGGTCGTAGATGGTGTCATCATGCTCATCCTCAACGATCATGTTCTACATGATCACACAAGCAGTCATCATCTCCCAAAGCTTCTGAGTACTCCATGTCAATGCAGGGTTTCGAATGATAAACCATCGAGACTGAAGCACACCAAACGCACGCTCCGGATCTTTCCTAGCACTCTCCTGCATTTGGGCAAACCTCTGTCTCTTCTCTCCTTGCGGATTGGGTATGGTCTTCACAAGAGTGGACCACTGGGATAGATACCATCAACTAGGGAATATCCCTTATTATAATGGTGGCCATTGATCTCAAAGTTGACCTTCGATGAGTGGCCTTCAACAAGACTTGCAAACACTGGAGAACGCTGAAAAATACTGATATCATTTTGAGAATCAACCATGCCGAAGAAAGAATGCCGTATCCACAAATCTTGTGAAGCCACCGCCTCAAGTATGACTGTGGCACCTTTCACATGCCTGGTCAGTGAACATGTAACATTTTAGAGCTCGTAGTGCTCGTCAGAATCAATAAAAACGGGATACACATCCTCTTCTACGGCTGACGACTGCTGTCCATCAGCGTGCAAGGAATGCAGACGGTGGGAGGCGGTTGCTGCCGGACACGCCGCACTAGCAGAGTGCTGTGTGGAACGCCCGCAGCTCGACGCCTTTAGGGAAACTCCAATGTACGACCCCAAACGGACGTCCGTTTTATCCGGATTTCGTCCGTTTGGGGGTGGAAATGGGTCGTGTCCGTTTGGATTTTTGTTTGCGTTGATCGTGCGCCCAACGCGCGGCCGCATCTTCGGTCCCATGTCATTCGCCGGAGGCCAAGTACAATAAAATCAAGAATAGCAAAAATAGTTTAAATCAAACATACAAATAGGTCCACGTCCGAAATAGTGTTTTATTAGAACCCAATTAAATTTAAAAAAAATCAAATAGTCTTATAAAACCACTCTAAGTTTGTGCGCATGAAAAGAGATTAAATCGATAGATCAACTGGTTGCCAATGTGATCCCACATGTGCTCAACCAAGTCATCTTACAGCTACGTATGAGTGTACCGATCACACATCTCACGATGAAATTGGATGAATTGTTCAAAGGTTGCAGGAGTTGCGTATGAGTGTACCGATCACGCATGTCACTATGAAATTGGACGAATTTTTCAAAGGTTGCAGGAGCTACGTATGAGTGTACCGATCATGCATCTCACGATGTAATTGGACGAATTGTTCAAAGGTTGGAGGAGCTGTGTATGAGTGTACCGATCACACATATCACGATGAAATTGGACGAATTGTTCAAAGGTTGCAGGAGGTGGGTGCTTAGGCTCAACATTCTCACCCTGGAAATCAAACCCTTGGTCGTAGATCCTGTCATCATGCTCATCCTCAACGATCATGTTGTGCATGATCACACAAGCAATCATCATCTCCCAAAGCTTCTGAGTACTCCATGTCAATGTAGGGTTTCGAATGATATCCCATCGAGACCGAAGCACACCAAACGCACGCTCCGGATCTTTCCGAGCACTCTCCTGCATTTGGGTAAACCTCTGTCTCTTCTCTCCGTGCGGATTGGGTATGGTCTTCACAAGAGTGGACCACTGGGATAGATAACATCAACTAGGTAATATCCCTTGTTATAATAGTGGCCATTGATCTCAAAGTTGACCTCCGATGAGTGGCCTTCAACAAGCCTTGCAAACACCGGAGAACGCTAAAAAACACTCATATCATTGTGAGAATCAACCACGCTGAAGAAAGAATGTCGTATCCACAAATATTGTGAAGGCACCGCTTCAAGTATGACTGTGGCACCTTTTACATGACTGGTCAGTGAACATGTAACATTTTAGAGCTCTTAGTGCTCGTCAGAATCAATAAAAACGGGATACACGTCCTCTTCTGCGGCTGACGACTGCTGTCAGTGAGCATGCAAGGAATGCAGATGGTGGGAGGCGGTTGCTGCCGGACACGCCGCACTAGCAGAGTGCTGTGTGGAACGCCCGCAGCTCGACGCCTTTAGGGAAACTCCAACGTACGACCCCAAACGGACGTCCGTTTTATCCAGATTTCGTCCGTTTGGGGGTGGAAATGGGTCGTGTCCGTTTGGATTTGTGTTTGCGTTGACCGTGCGCCCAACGCGCGGCCGCATCTTCGGTCCCATGTCGTCCGCCAGAGGCCAAGTACAATAAAATCAAGCATAGCAAAAATAGTTTAAATCAAACATACAAATAGTTCCATGTCTGAATAGTCATTTATTACAACCCAATTAAAACCACTCAAAGTTTGTGCGCATGAAAAGAGATTAAATTGATAGATCTACTGGTTGCCAATGTGATCCCACATGTGCTCACCCAAGTCATCTTACAACTACGTATGAGTGTACCGATCACGAATCTCACGATGAAATTGGACGAATTGTTCAAAGGTTGCAGGAGCTGCGTGATACGTCCATTTTGCATCATGAATTCTTATTGCTATTTACCTCATTCTCGTCCTTTATTCCACATTATTATATACTTCTTATGCCTTTTCTCTCTGAATATGCAAGGAACAACACAAGGACGGAAATATCTGGAAACTGGAATTCTGGACCGGAAAACCGAGAAAAAGGCAGAAAAATCAACAGACTCCAAATTACCTGAAACTTCACGGAGAATATTTTTGGAATATTTAAGAATTTCTATAGCAAAAATATACCAGAGGGGGGCTGCCAGTGGGGCACAAGCCAACAGGGGGCGCTCCCTTATGGCTTGTGGGCCCCCTGTTGGCCCTCCGACGCCCATCTTCTCCTATATGATGTTGTTTACCCTAGAAAAAAATCATAAGCAACCTTTTGGGATGAAGCGCCGCCGTCTCGAGGCAGAAACCTGGGCAGAGGCCCTTTTGCACTCCGGCAGTCAGATTCTGCCAGAGAAATTCCTCTCCGGGAGGGGGAGATCAAAGCCATCGTCATCACCAACGCTTCCTCCTTCGCGGGAGGACCAATCTTATTCAACCTCTTCACCAGCACCATCTCATCTCCAACCCTAGTTCATCTCTTGTATTCACTTTGTCCCAAAACCTCAGATTGGTACCCGTGGGTTACTATTTGTGTTGATTACATCTTTTAGTTGATGCTTGTTGGATTGCTTGGTGGAAGAGATTATGTTCAGATCCTTAATTATCATTATTACATCTCTGATCTTGAACATGTTGATGATGTGTGACTAGTTACTATTGTTCCTGAGGACATGGGAGAAGTCTTGTTATAAGTAATCCTATGGAGTTGGTATTCGTTCGATATTTTGATGATATGTATGTTGTTACTTCTCTTAGTGGTGTCATGTGAACGTCGACTACATGACACTTCACCATGTTATGGGCCTAAGGGAAGTCATTGTGGAGTAACAAGTAGATGATGGGTTGCGAGAGTGACAGAAGCTTAAATCCCAGTTTGTGCGTTGCTTCATAAGGGGTTGATTTGGATCCACATGTTTCATGCTATGGTTAGATTTATCTCAATTCTTCTTCCGTCGTTGCAGATGCTTGCGAGAGGGGTTAATAATAAGTAGTTGTTAGTTCAAGTAAGAACAACACCTTAGCACTGGTCCACCCACATATCAAATTATCAAAGTAGCGAACACGGATCAACTCAACATGGTCTACATGACTAGACAGAAATTCCCATGTGTCCTCGGAAGCACTTGCTTAATATAAGAGTACTTTCTGGCCTGTCCTTTGCTATAAAAAAGGATTGAGCTACCTTGCTGCACCTTTGCTACTATTGTCATTTGTTACTTGTTATGAATTATCTTGCTACAAAACTATCTATCACAGTTACTCACAGCACTTGCAGAGAATACCTTGCTGAAAACTGCTTATCATTTCCTTCTGCTCCTCGTTGGGTTCGACACTCTTACTTATTTAAAGGACTACGATTGATCCCCTATACCTGTGGGTCATCAAGACTCTTTTCTGGCACCGTTACCGGGGAGTGAAGCGCCTTTGGTAAGTGGAAATTGGTAAGGAAACATTTTTTGTACGTGCTTAAATTTACTGTGCTTGTCACTATGAGTAGTCACCCTTTGAGTGGCTTGTTCGGGGCATCTTCGCCGCGAACAGAAGATAAGGAAATTGTTCCTCAACCTACTGAACCTACTGAAAATATTTATTATGAGATTCCTTCTGGTATGCTTGAAAAATTATTATCCAATCCTTATGATGGTACGACTCATCCTGATTACCATTTGATATTTGTCGATGCGGTTTGTGGATTGTTTCAGCTTGCAGGCTTGTCTAGGGACAAGGTTAAGAAGAAAGTTTTCCCTTTATCTTTGGAGGGAAAAGCATTAATGTGGTATAGGCTATTGGATAATATTGGATCATGGTATTGGAATCGCTTGAAGCTGGAATTTCATCAGAAGTTTAATCCAATGCATCTAGTTCACCGTGATTGGAACTTTATATATAATCTCTAGCCTCGTGAAGGAGAAAGCATCGCTCAAGCTTGGGGGAGGCTTAAGTCTATGATTCACACCTTCCCTAACCATGGGTTCTCAAAAGGAATGATTATTCAAAACTTTTATGCTCGGCTTTCTCGTAATGATCAATTACTATTGGATTCTTCTTCCTCGGGCTCATATATGAAGGAAACTATTGAATTCAAATGGGATCTTCTGGAAAGGATTAAACACAACTATGAAGATTGGGAACTCGACGAAGGTAAAAGGATAGGTATGAATCTTAATTTTGATTGTGTAAAATCTTTTATGAACACCAATACCTTCCATGAGTTTAGCAACAAATATGGTCTTGACTTTGAAATATTAGCAACTTTTTGTGAATCATTTGCTGCTCATGTTGATCTACCTAAAGATAAGTGGTTTAAATATCCTCCTCTTATAGAACCCCCATTGGAGGAACCTATTAAAATTGAGAAGGAAGAAATAATTGTTAGTCATGCTGATCCAATTGTTCCCACTGCTTACATTGAGAAACCTCCTTTTCCTGTTAGAACCAGGGAGCATGCTAAAGCTACAGCTGTGGTTAACAAAAGTCATGTTAGGACACCTACACCTTCCGAAGAAATAAATGTTGAACCTAATGTTGCCATGGTTAAAGACCTCCTGGATAATAATGTTTAGGGCCAAGTCCTTTATTTTTGTGGGGAAGCTGCTAGGATCGCGAAACCTGTTAGAAACGAACGTGATAAGTTAGATAAAAATAAACCCATGGTAGGTATGCCTGTTATTTCAGT
Organism: Elymus sibiricus; assembly: GCA_039707655.1. Taxonomy (NCBI): domain Eukaryota; kingdom Viridiplantae; phylum Streptophyta; class Magnoliopsida; order Poales; family Poaceae; genus Elymus; species Elymus sibiricus. The sequence goes on along the minus strand of CM077665.1, from coordinate 527,315,517 downwards.
AAAGATTGGAGATCATTGTTATCATGGTTTGTGTGACCTCGGTGCTAGTGTCAGCGCTATACCTTTTACTTTATATCAATAAATTATGGATGACATAGGACCCGCCATACTTGAAGATATTGATGTCACTATTAAGCTTGCAAACAGAGATACTATTATACAACTTGGGATTGTTAGAGATGTTGAAGTCTTATGAGGAAAAATTAAGTACCCTACAGATTTTTTAGTACTCGGTGCACAACAAGATAACTTTTGCCCTATTATATTTGGTAGACCTTTCTTGAGCACTGTCAATGCCGAGATTAATTGTGTTACTGAAAAGGTTAGAGTAAAATTTGGTGATGTGTTTCATGAATTTAATTTCTCCGAGTTTACTAATCAATCACATGAGAAAGAGTTATCTATTAAACATGAGATGATTGGTCTTGCCTCTATTGTAGTACCTCCTACTGATCCTTTAGAACAATATTTGCTAGATCATGAGAATGATATGCATATGAATGAAAGGAATGAAATAGATAACATACTCCTTGATCAAGTACCTATCCTTAAGCATAATTTGCCAGTTGAGATTTTAGGGGATCCTCCTCCACCCAAGGGTGATCCCGTGTTTGAATTAAAGACTTTACCTGATACTTTAAAATATGCTTATCTTGATGAAAAGAAAATATATCCTGTTATTATCAGTGCTAACCTTTCAGAGCCTGAAGAAAGGAGACTACTCAAAACTCTAAGAAAGCACATGGTTGCTATTGGATATATTCTCGATGACCTGAAAGGCTAAGCCCCACTCTATGTCAGCATAAGATTAATATGGAACCAGATGCTAAACCTGTTGTTGATCACCAATGCCGCTTAAATCCCAAGATGAAGGAGGTGGTAAGAACTGAAATACTAAAGCTTCTGGAGGCAGGTATAATCTATCCTATTGCTGATAGTAGGTGGGTAAGTCCTGTTCATTGTATCGCTAAGAAAGGAGGTATTACTGTTGTTCCTATTGATAAGAATGAGCTTATTCCACAAAGAATCGTAACTGGTTATAGGATGGTAATTGATTTTAGAAAATTAAATAAAGCTACTAAGAAAGATCATTACCCCTTGCCTTTTATTGATCAAATGTTAGGGAGATTTTCTAAGCACACCCACTTTTGTTTTCTTGATGGATATTCTGGATTTTCTCAAATACCTGTGTCAAAAGAAGACCAAGAAAAGACTACCTTTACATGTCCTTTTGGAACTTATGCTTATAGACGTATGCCTTTTGGTTTATGCAATGCACCTGCTACATTTCAAAGATGTATGACTGCTATATTCTCTGATTTTTGTGAAAAGATTGTTGAGGTCTTCATGGATGATTTTTCTGTTTATGGAACTTCTTTTGATGATTGCTTGAGCAACCTTGATAGAGTTTTGCAGAGATGTGAAGAAACTAGTCTGGTCTTGAATTGGGAGAAGTGCCACTTCATGGTAAACGAAGGTATTGTTCTTGGGCATAAAATTTCTGAACGAGGGATTGAAGTGGACAAGGCTAAGGTTGATGCGATAGAGAAAATGCCATGCCCGAAAGATATCAAAGGTATAAGAAGTTTCCTTGGTCATGCTGGTTTTTATATGCATTTCATTAAAGATTTCTCCAAGATTTCTAGGCCATTAACTAATCTTCTTCAAAAAGATGTTCCTTTTGTTTTTCATGATGATTGTGTAGAAGCTTTTGAAATACTTAAGAATGTTTTAATTTCTGCACCTATAGTTCAACCACCTGATTGGAACTTACCATTTGAAATTATGTGTGATGCTAGTGATTATGCTGTTGGCGCTGTTTTAGGGCAGAGAATAGATAAAAAACTAAATGTTATCCATTATGCCAGTCAAACCTTAGACTCTGCTCAAAGGAATTATGCCACCACCGAAAAGGAATTTTTAGCAGTTGTTTTTGCCTGTGATAAGTTTAGACCTTACATTGTCGATTCCAAGGTAACTGTTCACACTGATCATGCTGCTATTAAATATCTTATGGAAAAGAAAGATGCTAAACCTAGACTTATTAGGTGGGTACTTTTACTTCAAGAATTTGATTTGCATATCGTTGATAGAAAAGGAGCTGAAAATCCCGTAGCAGATAACTTATCTAGGATGGAAAATGTTCTTGATGACCCACTTCCTATCAATGATTGTTTTCTTGATGAGCAACTTGCTGCTATTAGTACTTCATGTAGCGCTCCTTGGTATGCTGATTATGCTAATTATATTCTTGATAAGTACATTCCACCTAACTTTACCTATCAACAAAAGAAAAAAAAATTCTTCTATGATTTGAGACATTACTTTTGGGATGACCCACACCTTTATAAAGAAGGAGTAGATGGTATTATTAGACGTTGTATACCTGAGCATGAGCAGGACCAATTTCTTCGGAAGTGTCATTCCGAAGCCTATGGAGGATACCATGCCGGTGACAGAACTACACACAAGGTATTACAATCTGGTTTTTATTGGCCTACTCTTTTCAAAGATTCTCGTAAGTATGTCCTCTCATGGAATGAATGTCAGAGAGTTGGTAACATCGGTGTCGGTGTCAAAACCGGCGGATCTCGGGTAGGGGGTCCCGAGCTGTGAGTCTAGGATCGATGGTAACAAGGGACGAAGGAGACGACGTTTACCCATGTTCGGGCCCTCCTATGGAGGTAAAACCCTACGTCCTGCTTGATTATACTGATGTGTATGAAGGTTACAGAGTTGATCTACCTCGAGATCGAATAGCTAAAACCCTAGATGAGTTTCTCTGTCCTACAATCTAAAACCTCCCCGGTTTATATAGACACCGAGGGGTACCTAGGGTTTACACATGATAGGTCTCCTGCCGGGGATGGAGATGTCGATTTCCTCATCTTGACTTGGAGTGCACGACGTGCCTTCGAGGCTTCCTTCTAGAACACGGGGTCGTGGTGTACCCGGCCCTTCCTGCGATAGTCAGAGAGCGGCCCACCAAGCCGGCCTATTGGGAGATAGGCCAGCGGCCCGAGGACCCCTTAGTCCAGGACTTCCTCAGTAGCCCCCGAACTAGCCCCCAACGCCAAGGGTCACAACACCGGCAGTTCCACGTGATCGGAGTCTTCGGCTTGCGGGGTGAGTTCTTCTTCTCATTAATGATCGGCTGAGACTAGTCCGGCTTCCGATGACGCATAATTTTTCCGATCATACGATCGTCCGGACGCCATGAGTTGCTTAGCCCCAAAGGACAAACGTCGAAGTGTAAACAGTGTTTTCTGACAGCCTTTTTGATGAAGGGTCGTGGCCTATCACGACCGCTGAACCAGTTATAAAAACTTAATTCGCGGTTCGAGGCCGTTTTCACATTAGCATGACTCATCAATGTATAGATCGAACTCCGTTTCACATTGGATATGATTAATGCCCTAGGTTTTCTCACACGTGCGTAACGGCATGGATATTTCGGGAAGCGGAGAGACTTGCGGCGCAGTAGAGGGAGGCTCCCCAGCGTCACGCCTCATAAAAGGGGAAAAAACCCCGAGGCCTATTCATGCTTCCCATTCGCATCCCTCGCTTCCTCAATCTTCTCAAGCTCCAAGAGCCCAGATCCAGTTCTCCCTCAATCTCTCCTCCGAGCTCAGCCATGGCGGGTTCGGGCTCTATGGGCAAGTGGGAGGCCTCCACGGTCACCGACAAGGACATCCGGGAGTTAAAGCTTGCCGGCTACCTCCCCGCCAACATCTTCCACCGTGCTCCGGAGGTGAACCAGGTGGTCCCCACCCCTAAGCCCGGCGAGAGGGTGGTGTTCGTCCCCCACTTCCTCCGGGGACTAGGCTTTCCGCTCCACCCTTTCTTAGGGGCCTCATGTTCTTCTTTGGGCTGGATTTCCACGATCTTCCCCCGAACTCCTTCATGCATATTTTGGCATTCATCATTATCTGCGAAGCCTTCCTGCGGGTCGAGCCGCACTTCGGCCTGTGGCTCAAGGTTTTCAATGTCAAGCCGAAGATAGTCGCGGGTGAGCACGCAGACTGCGGAGGGGCTGTAATCAGTAAGCTCCGCCGCGTTGAGTGGCTGGCCGGTACCTTCATCGATACAATCAAGATCTGGCAGAAGGAATGGTTCTACATCACCGAACCAAGGGACGAGGGCTGGGTGGCACCTGCCGAGTTTAGATCTAGACCTCCTGCGAGGTTACCCTCATGGCTCAAGAAGGGCCTTGACTGGGGGTCAGACGCAGAGGTAAAATCGCTGCGGAGGCGCATTTCCTCGGTGATCGCGGCCAAGATCGAGCTGGTCAATGTGGTCCAGGTCATGCTCCACCGCCGTCTTCTTCCCTGCCAGCGCCGGGCCTCCCCAATGTGGGCCTATCAGCTCGAGGACCAGCCTACGGTGCAAGGATTCTTCCACACTACCCACAAGAGGTTGTGGAAGGCATTATTCAAGCCCCAGAAGAGCTGGCCAGCCGAGGAGGAGGACTCGGGCCTAAGCGCCGATAACCCTCCTACCCAGGTACGATATAATTTTAATACTCCGGCCCTGTTGTCTGACAAAGATCTGAACAACCTTCCTCTTGTCTTTACAGACGTGGCTAACCAAGGCCGTCAAAATGGACTGTCTGGCCCCATAGCCCGAAGGCCTCGGGTCGGACCTGCTGACGTCGATGCTCGTCATTGTGCCGTACACAGCGCCGGAGAAGAAGGAAAAGAAGAAAAACCGAGAAGGCCTCCGCATAAGGGACCCGCCGGACACTATGTCCGAGGAAACCCATGCCTCCTCTACTCATGAGGAAGAGCACGAGGACGGGGGGGAAGGCGATTCCCCCCTTGCAAGCAAGAGGGCAGCGTCGCAGGACGCCGCGGAGGATCTACCTCCTCCTGCCCCGAAGAGGGCGTGTCGGCCGAGGTTAATCCTGGCCGACTATAGCTCGTACTCCGATGCTGAGTCCGAGGGCTTTGAGAGGGTTCCCCGAAGGAACCTAAGGGTCAAGCCCCCAGCCTAAAGGTACGAATCCGAAGACCCCCTGGGTCATTTATGTGATTTTTTTAATTAAATGGACGAATGCCTATTAATCTGCAGCCCACCGCGCGTTCTCCGCACCGAGTAAATATCGGACGGGGAGTCACCACCCGCCGAGCTGGCGGAGAGTGGGACTACGTCGCACCCCACACCTCCAGGGGCTGCGAAGGAGGCCGTGGATGTGTCATCCCGCCCGGCTCCTTTGGAGCCGAACACCGGCGGCGGGGGTGACGATGTTATGGCCGAGGTTAACACCTCGACCGCTGAAGACCAGCAAGGGGTAACTCCCCGGGCCGCTGGGGAGGGAGGACGAAATACTGTCCAGTCCCCTTCGAGGACATCTCCGGAGAGCACTGTGCCTCCAGAGCTACCGGCTCAATCCCCCATCAGAGATCGGGTTGGCCAGTCACCACCGGTGCCACCCATGACTGGGTGGCCGGTCATGATGGAGGAGGCTCTATCAAGTGCCTCCATCTCTGAGGATCACCGCACTCTTATGGGTGCGGTTTTGCAAGGTATTCAGTCCATTACTAGAGGACTGAAAGAGGCCATCAATGGTCTCTTGACGGGCTTCAAGGTGAGCCACGTAATACCCTTTTCCCGAAAAGTTTAATTTCATTAAGTTTGCGCTATCTTTATATATGTAGTAGCCCCCGAGCCTTGGGTGGGTTTGAAAAAACCCACCCGGGGGTCAAATACCCCGGAGTGACCGACGATGCATAAGGTACCATTTGTCCCGCACCGTTAAAGCCCTTAAGAAGACCGAGCACAGGGTCATATTCTTGATAGTTTGGGGGTTTGAACGCACATAACCTGATTTTTATTAAATTATTTGTTGCAGGCCTCGTCGGCGGCGGCGGCCTTCAACGTCGTGGAGCTTGCCGAGCTAAATCAGAAGCTCAATAGCTCCGATGAGGAGCTCGATCGCCTGAATAAGAGGTTCGACGAGGCGCAAGGTAAGCCGAAAAATATCCTGGCTATCGATCGTTATTAATCCACACTGGTAACCCAGTGTAATTATTTATTTATTGCTTCCTCAGCTTCGGCTGCGGAGGTCGAGAACCTAAGGCCGAGCTAAAAAAGATGAAGCAGGCGGCCACAGATGAGAAGGCGGCGGCCGAAGAAGCAAAAGCCGCTCTATCAGCGTTAAAAGCTGCAAGCGACAAGCATGAGGCCCGGGTGGAGGAGGTGCAGCTGGAGCTCAAGGATGCCAGCACGAAGTGCGAGGTCCTTGAGCAGAAAGGCAAAGAGCAGGCCACCGAGCTGTCCGCGCTGAAATTCGATCTCCAAAAGGAGCGGGTGGACAGGCGGTTCTTTGAAGAAGAAATCCGCCAAGTCAAGGCTGTCACGGATGGTAAGCCGTATTTACTACAATGTTCCTTTGGAGGTAGCAGGTTTGCATTGCTTACCCAGGTGTGGCGTTCCTCAGGCACCTGTATGGACCTCCAAAAAAGTGCAGCGGACACGAACAAGTTTTATGCTTCGCGGGAGGAGGGTGATGAGGTTCGGCTATTCTGGGCACAGTTTGGGTCCCCCGAGCGCTCTTCTCTTCTGATCGAGCAGATGAAGCAACTGATGGAGCTGCACAGGATGGCGGAGCCGGCCATGAAGGATCTCTGCATCCGGCTGTGGCCTGCAGAACCGTTGCGGAGCAGCTACTTTGGCTTGGTGTGGAAACTGTGCGATGCTGCGCCTCGGATTGACGTGCTAAAGCGTTCTACATGCATCGAGGGAGCTCGGATGGCCTTTGCAAGGACCATGGTGCACTGGCCGAAGCTCAAGCCGACCGAGATGGCCACCGCACCTCCGCCCCCTGGAAAGGAGCATAGGCGCCCCGAGCTATACTTCTCCGCAGTGATGGAGGGTGCTCGGGCGATAGAGGCTCAATGCTCTAAAGATATTTTTTATGAATGAGCGCGCTGTAATATGTCCGAAGACTGTTAACGCTTTATAATGATGCTGCATGGTTTATCATGTCTTTTGAGTTTTGTAGTTATTGTGACTCCCATGTGGCCGTTTTATCTGAAAGTTGCGAGTCGTCGGCTTCAGCCCCCACGTAGATACTACGCGAGGTGTTTCTGCCTCCGCACTGTGACCCTTAGCCGAGGTATCGGTGCCCGAAGGTGGTAGTGCGAGGGGAACAAGGCAATGAGACTATGATGCTTTATTGCTTTCACTTAGCCGTAGGAGCTTAAAAAACTGCGGAGGCTGATGACTAGCCCCCAGTGTTTTGTGATGTTCAGATGTACCGAGGCTAAAGCCGGCATCACATGGTTTGTACAAGTACAAAACCCATCGTATGACACGGAATAACCTCTATCGATTTTTTTAGTATGACACTTATGCTCGGATTTGCAGACCGGTTCTTGCTTACTATGACAGTCAGTTTTTGGCTTTCTCCCCTAAGGTGCTTGACCAGGCGAGCTGGAAGCACAATCGCAGTGGTTCTCCCTTTGCCCTTTTAGCCGAACGAGCGGAACGTAAGAGGGCAAACACAGGAGCCGGGCAACCCAACCATTGACCCAAGACATAGTTCAGATCTATTAGCCAATGCATATAAAGCAAAATCTAGGACGCCGAACACATGATCAATTGTGTCGGGGTGATGCTTAGGGTGATATTTGAAATTCAATCCCCTGGTCTATTAGCCGGTTGCATCGTAATGTATACCGAACAGTTTCGCAAGAAGCATTGATGAGGGAAGAACAGAGTATGTAGCATAAAATACAACGAAGAAGCCATGTACAATGGTCTATTATTTGCTCATTAATTCTTATTACTCAAAATGCCAAAGCCACTGTTTACAGGTATTTGACGAGGAAATATAAAGTTTACAGAGGAGAGGTTGTACCAGGGGTCTTCGATGGGTGGCTTGACGTCCTCGATGTGCCCAGTCGCATGTCCGCTCCTGCGCCTCCTAGGGAGTTGTATTCCTTTAAGGGTGATGGTGTCGGCGAGCGGACCTTGGGAAGAAGATCTTGAGAAGTCGCCGAAGTATGGATGAGCTTTACGCTTTAGCAGGTCCTTGATGGTACCCGTGGTATGTCCGAGGACATGTACTGGCAGCAGTTCGGTCCAGCCGAACACTTTCCCTTTGATAGTTGTTCCCCACTGCTGCCCATGGAATCTTGAGTGCAATGTTGTGCCATCTTGGCACATGTTTGACGGGCGCTAGGGATGTGCAGTGAGGAGCGTGTCCCTATTCCGGGAGTTCGGACTGAGACCAAGCTCGTTTGTCAACCTTACGTGCCTTTATGGCAGATTTCGGTGTTGGCCGATCATCATTGTAATGGAATTCGGCCGCCAGGGCCAATGCATGTTCCTCAGTTCGGAGGGAACGCTCTGTGTTGCCGTTGACAGTAATGACCCCCTTGGGCCCGGGCATCTTGAGCTTGAGGTATGCGTAGTGTGGGACGGCATTAAAGCAAGCGAACGCTATGCGGCCCAGCAGGGTGTGGTAACCGCTGCGGAAAGGGACAATATCGAAAATCAAGTCCTCACTGCGGAAGTTGTCGGGCGAACTGAACACTACTTCCAGGCTCACAGAGCCCGTGCACCGGGCTTCGACGCATGGGATCACTCCTTTAAAGGTAGTGTTGCTAGGTTTGATCCTTGATGGATCTATACCCATCTTTTTCACCGTGTCTGAGTAAATCAGATTGAGGCTACTTCCTCCATCCATTAGGACTTTAGTGAGGTGATACCCAACGATAATGGGGTCTAGGACGAGGGCCGCCGAACCCCCATGACAGATACTGGTCGGATGGTCTCGTCGATCAAAGGTGATCGGGTACGCCGACCATGGGTTGTACTTCGGGGCTACAGGCTCTATGGCGTAGACCTCTCGAAGGGCGCGCTTCCTCTCCTTTTTGGGTATATGAGAGGCGTATATCATGTTCATAGTCTTTACCTCTGGAGGGAACTGCTTCTGTCCTCCATTTCTCGGACCGCGGGCTCGTCATCATCCTCGCTGCGTGGGCCCTTGCCTTGCTCTTCGGCTGCGAGTTTGCCGGCTTGTTTGAACACCCAACAGTTACGGTTGGTGTGGGTGGCGGGCTTGTCTTGAGTATCGTGGATCTGGCAGGGCCTATCCATGATCTTGTCCAGCGGGGTAGGTCCATCACGATTGCCTTTAGAAGGTTTCTTCCACTGCCTGGATCTTGGGTTGCGGAAACCGGCATTAACGGCAGTGTCTTCGGAAGTGCCGGGATCCTCGGGGTTGTGGCTTCGTCTAGCTAGCCAGTTGTCCTCGCCCACACAAAAGCGGGTCATGAGTAATGTAAGGGCGGACATGGTCCCGAATATTGTGTCGGAAGGAGGCTATTGCCTCGACGTCTGGGCAATCAACAATCTGGTTCTTCTTGGTCAAGAACCGATTCCAGAATTGTCGAGCCGATTCGCCTGCTTTCTGGACAACATTGCTTAGGTCGGAGGAGTCCGGTGGCCGTACATAGGTGCCCTGGAAGTTAGATCGGAATGCGTCCTTGAGATCCTCCCAACTCCCGATAGAATTTTTGGGGAGGCTGTTTAACCAGTGCCGAGCTGGCCCCTTAAGTTTTAAGGGCAGATACTTGATGGCGTGGAGATCATCTCCTCGTGCCATATGAATGTGGAGGAGGAAATCCTCGATCCACACAGCTGGGTCAGTTGTCCCATCGTATTGTTCTATGTTCACGGGTTTAAACCCTTCCGGGAACAGATGCTGCATCACCTCGTCGGTGAAGCACAGTGGGTGGGCAGTGCCTCTGACCCGGGCTATGTCACGTGGGTAATCGGCGCCTGATCTGGCACGGTTTTGTTCCCGAACTCTGTTGTTGCGGTCGAGCCAAGGCTGGACCCGTCCCGTCTATCGGGGAAGTACCCTCTGGATCCGTAGATGGATCTCGTGCGGCCTGTTCTATAATCCAGGTCGTGTCGCAGGTCATACCTGTCCTCAGGCTCTATTGGCTCTTTTCCCCTTCTGCGAGGTATCGCCGGCCTATAACCGGCGTCCCCAGCCGTTCTATCTCGTCCTCGGGGAGGACGGTCCGGCTGGTCGTATGGAGTGTGTTTGGGCGACGGTGTATTAGAGACCTCGTCGTCGAACTGCGGCAGTAGCCGTTGGCGTGGATAGATCTTGGGTTGGTCCAATAGACCGGTACCGTACCCTTCCTCGGCTGATAGGACCCTTGTCCATCTATCATTGAGGGTGCCCTGTTCGGGCTTTAGTTGCCGCTCTTTTGCCTTCAGGCTTCGGGCAGTGGCTATAAGCTGTTGCCTAAACCGTTCCTGATCCTCAAGGTGTTCGGGGACGGTGAAGTATTCGGCTTCCATGCTGTCCTCCTCCTCGACAGGGGGGAGGTAGTTGTCCTCCTCGGAATAATTTAGATCCTCGAGGTCGCGCTGATCTTCTGGCCTCTCCTGGTCATCTAGCGGATGCTCAGGGATATCGGGATCGCCAAGGTCTTCTGGGGTGTCGTTTCCCCCGGTGTAAGCAATGGCTTCCCTTCCCTTTTTTGCCTTTGACCGTTTGCGCGGTTTCCGGCGCCTTGACGGCTCCTCGCCAGATTTATCGCCATTGTTTTTGTGCGTGTGCTCGCCCTTATCGGCTGGAGTATCCACCATGTAGACGTCGTAGGAGGAGGTGACAGTCCATCGCCCGGTGTTGACGGGGGCGGGAGCGCAATCCTCTTCATCCATGTCTGCTGCCTCCTCGGAGGCGTAGTCCAACATATCGGTTAAGTCTTCGACAGTGGCTACTAAGTGGGTGGTGTTGGGGAACGTAGTAATAATTCGAAAATTTTCCTACGTGTCACCAAGATCAATCTAGGAGATGCTAGCAATGATAGAGAGGGAGTGCATCTTCATACCCTTGAAGATCGCTAAGCGGAAGCGTTGCAAAGAACGCGGTTGATGGAGTCGTACTCGCGGCGATTCAAATCGCGGAAGATCCGATCCAAGCGCCGAACGGACGGCGCCTCCGCGTTCAACACACGTACAGCCCGGGGACGTCTCCTCCTTCTGTATCCAGCAAGGGGAGAAGAGAAGTTGAGGGAGAGCTCCAGCAGCACGACGGCGTGGTGGCGGTGGAGCTCATGGTTCTCCGGCAGAGCTTCGCTAAGCACTACGGAGGAGGAGGAGGTGTAGGAGGGGGGAGGGCTGCGCCAGGGAAGGGGTGCAGCTCCCATGCGCCTCCCCACTATATATAGGGATGGATGGGGATGGTTTCTTGCCCTCCAAGTCCATTGGGGCGTTGGCAAAGGTGGGAGGAAAGAAATCCCATCCTTTCCCTTCCCCACCGATTGTTATCCCCCCTTTTTAGGGATCTTGATCTTATCCCTTCGGGATATGATCTTATTCCTTCTAAGGGGGGATCTTGGTGCGCCTTGACCAGGGGTGTGGGGCCTTGCCCCCACTACCCACGTTCATGTGGGTCCCCCCATGCAGGTGGGCCCCACTCTGGAACCTTCTAGAACCTTCCCGGTACAATACCGAAAAATCCCGAACATTTTCTGGTGGCCAAAATAGGACTTCCCATTTATAAATCTTCACCTCCGGACCATTCCGGACCTCCTCGTGATGTCCGGGATCTCATCCGGGACTCCGAACAACTTTCGGTAACCACATACAATTCCCATTACAACTCAAGCATCACCGAACCTTAAGTGTGTAGACCCTACGGGTTCGGGAACCATGCAGACATGACCGAGACACCTCTCCGTCCAATAACCAATAGCGGGATCTGGATACCCATATTGGCTCCCACATGTTCTACGATGATCTCATCGGATGAACCACGATGTCGGGGATTCAATTAATCCTGTATACAATTCCCTTTGTCCATCGGTATGTTACTTGCCCGAGATTCGATCGTCGGTATCCCTATACCTTGTTCAATCTCGTTACCGGCAAGTCTCTTTACTCGTTCCGTAACACATGATCCCATGACTAACTCCTTAGTCACATTGAGCTCATTATGATGATGTATTACCGAGTGGGCCCAGAGATACCTCTCCGTCACACGGAGTGACAAATCCCAGTCTCGATTCGTGCCAACCCAACAGACACTTTCGGAGATACCTGTAGTGCACCTTTATAGTCACCCAGTTACGTTGTGACGTTTGATACACCCAAAGCATTCCTACGGTATCCGGGAGTTGCACAATCTCATGGTCTAAGGAAATGATACTTGATATTAGAAAAGCTCTAGCAGACGAACTACATGATCTTGTGATATGCTTAGGATTGGGTCTTGTCCATCACATCATTCTCCTAATGATGTGATCCCGTTATCAACGACATCCAATGTCCATGGTCAGGAAACCATGACCATCTATTGATCAATGAGCTAGTCAACTAGAGGCTCACTAGGGACATGGTGTGGTCTATGTATTCACACATGTATTACGGTTTCCGGTTAATACAATTATAGCATGAACAATAGACAATTATCATGAACAAGGAAATATAATAATAACCATTTTATTATTGCCTCTAGGGCATATTTCCAACAGTCTCCCACTTGCACTAGAGTCAATAATCTAGTTACATTGTGATGAATCAAACACCCATAGAGTTCTGGTGCTGATCATGTTTCGCTCGTGGAAGAGGTTTAGTCAACGGATCTGCGACATTCAGATCCGTATGTACTTTACAAATATCTATATCTCCATCCTGAATGTAACCACGAATGGAGTTGAAGCGGCGCTTGATGGGCTTGGTCTTCTTGTGAAACCTGGGCTCCTTGGCAATGGCAATAGCTCCAGTGTTGTCACAGAAGAGAGTCATCGGGCCCGACGCATTGGGAATCACTCCTAGGTCGGTGATGAACTCCTTCATCCAGACTCCTTCCTGCGCTGCTTCCGAAGCAGCTACGTACTCCGCTTCACATATAGATGCCGCCACGACGCTTTGCTTGCAACTGCACCAGCTGACTGCCCCACCATTCAAAATATACACGTATCCGGTTTGTGACTTGGAGTCATCCGGATCTGTGTTGAAGCTAGCATCGACGTAACCCTTTACGACGAGCTCTTCGGCACCTCCATAAACGAGAAACATATCCTTAGTCCTTTTCAGGTACTTAAGGATATTCTTGACCGCTATCCAGTGTTGCATTCCGGGATCACTTTGGTACCTCCCTACCAAACTTATGGCAAGGTTCACATCAGGTCTGGTACATAGCATGGCATACATAATAGAGCCTATGGCTGAGGCATAGGGGATGACACTCATCTTTTCTCTATCTTCTGCCGAGGTCGGGCATTGAGCTGTGCTCAATCTCACACCTTGCAATACAGGCAAGAACCCCTTCTTGGACTGATCCATATTGAACTTCTTCAATATCTTGTCAAGGTATGTGCTTTGTGAAAGACCAATGAGGCATCTCGATCTATCTCTATAGATCTTGATGCCTAATATGTAAGTAGCTTTTCCAAGGTCCTTCATTGAAAAACACTTATTCAAGTAGGCCTTTATGCTTTCCAAAAGTTCTATATCATTTCCCATCAACAATATGTCGTCCACATATAAAATGAGAAATGCTACAGAGCTCCCACTCACTTTCTTGTAAATACAGGCTTCTCCATAAGTCTGTATAAACCCAAACGCTTTGATCACCTCATCAAAGCGAATGTTCCAACTCTGAGATGCTTGCACCAGCCCATAGATGGAACGCTGGAGCTTGCATACCTTGTTAGCATTCTTAGGATCGACAAAACCTTCCGGCTGCATCATATACAATTCTTCCTTAAGGAAACCGTTAAGGAATGCCGTTTTGACGTCCATTTGCCAGATCTCATAATCATAAAATGCGGCAACTGCTAACATGATTTGGACGGACTTCAGCATCGCTACGGGTGAGAAAGTCTCATCGTAGTCAACTCCTTGAACTTGTCGATAACCCTTAGCGACAAGCCGAGCCTTATAGACGATCACATTACCATCCGCGTCAGTCTTCTTCTTAAAGATCCATTTATTTTCTATGGCTTCCCGGTCATCGGGCAAGTCCACCAAAGTCCATACTTTGTTCTCATACATGAATCCTATCTCGGATTTCATGGCTTCAAGCCATTTGTTGGAATCCGGGCCCACCATGGCTTCTTCATAGTTCGAAGGTTCACCGTTGTCTAACAACATGATTTCCAGGACAGGGTTGCCATACCACTCTGGGGCGGAACGTGTCCTCGTGGACCTATGAAGTTCAGTGGTAACTTGATCCGAAGTTTCATGATAATCATCATTAACTTCCTCTCTAGTCGGTGCAGGCACCACAGAAACATTTTCCTGCGCTGCGCTACTCTCCGGTTCGAGAGGGGGTACAATTACCTCATCAAGTTCTACTTTCCTCCCACTTACTTCTTTCGATAGAAACTCTTTCTCTAGAAAGGATCCATTCTTGGCAACAAAGATCTTGCCTTCGGATCTGAGGTAGAAGGTATACCCAATAGTTTCCTTAGGGTATCCTATGAAGACGCACTTTTCCGATTTGGGTTCGAGCTTTTCAGGTTGAAGTTTCTTGACATAAGCATCGCATCCCCAAACTTTCAGAAATGACAGCTTAGGTTTCTTCCCAAACCATAATTCATACGGTGTCATCTCAACGGATTTAGACGGTGCCCTATTTAAAGTGAATGCGACAGTCTCTAATGCATATCCCCAAAATGATAGCGGTAAATCAGTAAGAGACATCATAGATCGCACCATATCCAATAGAGTGTGATTACGACGTTCGGACACACCATTACGCTGAGGTGTGCCAGGCGGCGTGAGTTGTGAACCAATTCCACATTTCCTTAAGTGCGTGCCAAACTCGTGACTCAAATATTCTCCTCCACGATCAGATCGTAAGAACTTTATTTTCTTGTCACGTTGATTCTCTACCTCACTCTAAAATTCCTTGAACTTTTCAAAGGTCTCAGACTTGTGTTTCATTAAGTAGACATACCCATATCTGCTTAAGTCATCAGTGAGGGTGAGAACATAACGATAGCCACCGCGAGCCTCAACGCTCATTGGACTGCATACATTGGTATGTATTATTTCCAACAAGTTGGTTGCTCGCTCCATTGTTCCGGAGAACGGAGTCTTAGTCATCTTGCCCATGAGGCATGGTCCGCATGTGTCAAATGATTAATAATCAAGAGACTCCAAAAGTTCATCTGCATGGAGTTTCTTCATGCGTTGGTATTCACACTATGAATATGTGTAACATCACGTTTGAGATTCAATAAAAATAAACCATTGACCAGCGGGGCATGACCATAAAACATATCTCTCATATAAATAGAACAACCATTATTCTCGGATTTAAATGAGTAGCCATCTCGCATCAAACGAGATCCAGATACAATGTTCATGCTCAAAGCTAGTACTAAATAACAATTATTGAGGTTTAAAACTAATCCTGAAGGTAGATGTAGAGGTAGCGTGCTGACGGCGATCACATCGACCTTGGAACCATTCCCGACGCGCATCGTCACCTCGTCCTTCGCCAGTCTCCGCTTATTCCGCAGCTTCTATTTTGAGTTACAAATGTGAGCAACCGCACCGGTATCAAATACCCAGGAGCTACTACGAGCGCTGGTAAGGTACACATCAATAACATGTATATCATATATACCTTTGACATTGCCGGCCTTCTTATCCGCTAAGTACTTGGGGCAGTTCCGCTTCCAGTGACCGGTTCCCTTGCAATAAAAGCACTCAGTCTCAGGCTTGGGTCCATTCTTGGGCTTCTTCCCGGCAACTGATTTACCGGGCGCGGCAACTGCTTTGCCGTCCTTCTTGAAGTTCTTCTTACCCTTGCCTTTCTTGAAACTGGTGGTCTTATTCACCATCAACACTTGATGTTCCTTTTTGATCTCCACCTCCGCTGATTTCAGCATCGAATATAACTCAGGAATGGACTTCTCCATCCCTTGCATATTGAAATTCATCACAAATCTCTTGTAGCTAGGTGGAAGCGACTGGAGGATTCTGTCAATAACCGAGTCATCCGGAAGATTAACTCCCAGCTGAGACAAGCGGTTGTGCAACCCAGACATTTTGAGTATGTGCTCGCTGACAGAACTATTTTCCTCCATCTTACAACTGAAGAACTTGTCGGAGACTTCATATCTCTCGACCCGGGCATGAGCTTGGAAAACCATTCTCAGCTCTTGGAACATCTCATATGCTCCGTGTTGCTCAAAACGCTTTTGGAGCCCCGGTTCTAAGCTGTAAAGCATGCCGCACTGAACCAGGGAGTAATCATCACTACACGACTGCCAGGCGTTCATAACGTCTTGAGTTGCTGGGAAAATGGTGCGTCACCTAGCGGTGCATCAAGGATATATGCTTTCTTGGAAGCTATGAGGATGATCCTCAAGTTACGGACCCAGTCCGTATAGTTGCTTCCATCGTCTTTCAGCTTGGTTTTCTCTAGGAACGCGTTGAAGTTGACGGCAACATTAGCGTGGGCCATTGGATCTACAAGATAGATTGTAAAGACAATTTTAGACTAAGTTCATGATAATTAAGTTCATCTAATCAAATTATTTAATGAACTCCCACTCAAATAGACATCCCTCTAGTCATCTAAGTGATACATGATCCATATCGACTAGGCCGTGTCCGATCATCACGTGAGACGGACTAGTCATCAATGGTGAACATCTCCATGTTGATCGCATCTACTATACGACTCATGTTCGACCTTTCGGTCTCTCGTGTTTCGAGGCCATGTCTGTACATGCTAGGCTCGTCAAGTCAACCTAAGTGTTTCGCGTGTGTAAATCTGGCTTACACCCGTTGTATGCGAACGTTAGAATCTATCACACCCGATCATCACGTGGTGCTTCGAAACAACGATCCTTCGCAACAGTGCACACTTAGGGGGAACACATTTCTTGAAATTTTAGTGAGGGATCATCTTATTTATGCTACCGTCGTTCTAAGCAAATAAGATGTAAAAACATGATAAACATCACATGCAAATCATAAAGTGACATGATATGGCCAATATCATCTTGCGCCTTTGATCTCCATCTTCGGGGCGCGACATGATCACCATCGTCACCGGCACGAAACCATGATGTCCATCATCATGATTTCTATCATCGTGTCTTCATGAAGTTGTCTCGCCAACTATTACTTCTACTACTATGGCTAACGGTTAGCAATAAAGTAAAGTAATTACATGGCGTTTTTGATTGACACGCATGTCATTCAATAAATTAAGACAAGTCCTATGGCTCCTGCCGGTTGTCATACTCATCGACATGCAAGTCGTGATTCCTATTACAAGAACATGATCAATCTCATACATCACATATATTTCATCACATCCTTTTGGCCATATCACATCACATAGCATAATCTGCAAAAACAAGTTAGACGTCCTCTAATTGTTGTTGCAAGTTATACGTGGCTGCTATGGGTTTCTAGCAAGAACGTTTCTTACCTACGCAAAAGCCACAACGGTGATATGCCAATTACTATTTACCCTTCATAAGGACCCTTTTCATCGAATCTGATCCGACTAAAGTGGGAGAGACAGACACCCGCTAGCCACCTTATGCAACAAGTGCATGTCAAGCGGTGGAACCAGTCTCACGTAAGCGTACGTGTAAAGTCGGTCTGGGCCGCTTCATCTGTAACACCCCAATTTTTTTAATCATGTTTTATTAATTAAAATTTTGCCAGGAAATTAATTTTTATTTTCTGGATCATCTATTGATTTCAGAATCACTTCTTCCTTCTAAGTTGTGGAGTTTTCCCTCCAAGTAGAAACCTTTCAAAAATATTGTTGGACTTGAATACCTTCTCAAGAACATTTCTTTTTATTTTGTATGATCAGTGGAAATATTTTTATAATTATTCTTCGAAGCTTTATTTCTTTTAAAATGGCCTTTCATATTTTTAAGAGCCTCATTTGCACTACAACCATTTGATAACTTCATTTAAAAATTCCACAAAAATTTGGGGATGACATGTGATGTTCCTGGATCACTTTTATGTAAAAACCCAGCTTGGTGTTTTGTAAAATTTGAGCAAACCATCCACATTTGTATTCTGGTCTAGTTTGGTGATTTGTACTGCAACCCTATTTTATTTTGCTCTAGTGACCTTGGGATTTTTCCTGCTTGTAGTACACCCTACCAAACCCTTAAGTCCAGGAGTTTGACTCCATTGGCCTAGTTTAAGCCCTTGTTAATGAGCCATTTTCTTTCTGTCCAGATTTGGTTTTCTCAAAAACTTGCACTAGGAAGTTTCTGATTTGGCCAAACTAACCTTGCCATACTCTTTATCATCAAAAGAGACTCTGATCTGGAAATTTTGGTCACTAGCAAACCATATGGATGCCCCTAGCATTTTGTCGAACAGTTGGAGTGCATGAACTGTTTTGTCATGATTCTAACTTTGCATTGGAGGTTAACTTATCTGGCTATATCAGCTTGTCCTTTAGATTTGCCTTGGCCAACAAACCATCCTTGTAGAGCCCCGTGGGCAGAGGAGCCTCCTGGCACATCTTGGCATTTTGCCAAGCACCTGGCGCACGTGTCCAGAGCGCGTCCAGGGCGTGCCTATTGCCGCCAGCAGCACCAAACCGTCTCCGCATGCCAGCTCGCCCCGGGAACAGTTCGGCCTCATCCAAGCGCTTGTCTGCTAGCCCGTAGTCCCCGCTGACCCCGCCGCTTCGCCCTGACCGCCCTGGCTCCCTGCAGGATCGCCCGCTTGCAGCCACTGCTGCCGCCAGTAAGGACTGCCATGGTCGGCACCGCCCGAGCCACTCCCGCTCGCCAGCTCGCCCCATGGAGCAGCGCCGCTGTCGTCCGCTAGCTCCGTCTCCAGCTAGGCATCGCCACGATGCCCCTGCGGCAACAGGGAAGGCCAGCCGCCGAGTTTATCTCCAGCCGCTTTGGAACCGACATCACCGCGCTATATATATGCTGCACTAGGCTCCCCTCTCAACCTCAGTAAGCCTCTCAGGCACCAGTGAACCCATTCCAACCCTCCAATTCGCCCTGGAGCACGCCATGGAGAAATCCCCATTTCTCCCGAAACTCCCTTCCGCCATAGTTGAAGCCTCGCTCAACCTCGAGCTCCCCGGCGTTCTTCTCCATTCCCAGCCGATGCGGTCGAGTCTCCTGAACGAGCCGGTGTGCTGAGCGCCGAAAATGGTGCCCTCTATCGCCGGCAATCATCGCCAGAGTCCAGCCCCTCCCCTGCTTTGTCTGCGCGCGAGAGGTAGGAGATGAACCCGACAGCGGGGGCCTACTGTCAGCGACCCCGCGTTGGCGCGTGCTGTCTTAAGTGGAAGTGCAATTCGCTGGGTACGTTTCCCTCTGCTGAAAGCGTATTCTGATTCGAACCGTTTTCTTTTTCTGATTTATATTAAAAACAGACTTTGACTACATGTTTGACTGGTCATATCTTTTAAACTAAAACCCCATTTGACTTGATTCTTTTTCTGTTACTTCTCAGATTTCATCTAGTTTATTGTCATATTTATTTGAAAAAATTTCCAACAACTTTTCAGTACTGTTTTGAACAATGTGTTAATTTGAATGTTTTCAAAACTAGGATTTGGACGGAAGATTAAAACTTTCAAAAGTTTTGGAGTGCACCTCAACTACCTACAAATTGAAGGCAAGCATTCTGAACCCTGGTCTAATGTTTGTTGTGTGTTGTTTGATGGGATTACAACACTGAGTTGACTTGAAGCATGCATTATTTCATGTGATGTTGTGATCATGCTCTTGAGTGCATGATAGAAATTCCTTGCTGTTGGAATTAAAATACGTGTGACAGTATTCATCCCCTTATACCTCTCATGCCTACCGGAAGGAATCCGGAGGAGTCTCTGTCTCGGGTAGACACGAACTTGGTGCTGACATCTCGTTGGAGCGAGAATGGTTAGTGAGGCATGAAGGGGTATGATGAGTGGTGATTTCTGTCTGATGTTGTGAAATATATTTGTTGTGCTAACCATGCAGATAATACATAACCTCCTGAGTCGACCGTAGATCGAGTCTTGTGCCAGTAACCCCCATACTTGCTTCGTGCTACCACTTGTCCCTGCCTCAGGCAGGGTACGGTTCTGTAAGTTGTCAACCCCTTTCTTAGCACACACCGTACAGAGAGGCCATAGTGAAAGATACCAGTGGCCCCTGGTAGGCATGTCACTTGGTCCGGGGGCATGGGTGTTCCGGTGAGTCCGAGGGGGTAGCTCCCCTGTTTTGCGCGCAATATAAATTTTGTGATCCCATGCTAATCGAGGTTGGAGCCTCCCCACTTAGAGTTTTGCTTAACGAGTGTCGTGGGTGATTCCAGGCACCGGTAAGTTAAGCTGGTGTGTGCGGGTCAGGTTTGTTTTCAATTCAAAGACCGTAAACGGAATTAGTCCCGGTGGACTAAAGGAATCCGTTACTCGTGGGTAAAGAGTACACCCTCTGCAGAGTTTATATCTATTCGAATAGCCATGTCCGCGGTTAAGGACTACAGTCTGGGATGGGTCAAGTGTCGGTCTTTGTGTTGGTCTTCGGAGGAAAACTTCTAAACCGGAACATTGATCATGACATGTGACAAATGATGATTATGATTATTATTATTGTGGACTAACCATTTCTATTATTTGAATTATTGAGTATCCCTGGGATGGTTCTACCTCCTGGATACTCATTGTGATTATTCTTATATAAGCCCTTTATGTGGCGTCGCTCAGGCGCCCGACTGTGGCATGCATGCTGTTTGCTTTATCATATAAGCCCTTTTTGTGGCGTCGCTGAGACGCCCGACTGTGGTACGTTTGTTCTTTATTTTCTTTATAAGCCCTTTATGTGGCGTCGCTGAGACGCCCGACTGTGGCACGTTTGTTATTTATTTTCTTTATAAGCCCTTTATGTGGCATCGCTGAGACACCCGACTGTGGCATGCTGATTATTTATTTTTCCTTATAAGCCCTTTATGTGGCGTCGCTCAGACGCCCGACTGTGGCATGCTTGTTATTTATTTTCTTTATAAGTCCTTTATGTGGCGTTGCTCAGACGCCCGACTGTGGCACGCATATTATTTATTTTTCATATAAGCCCTTTTTGTGGCGTCGCTCAGACGCCCGACTGAGGCATGCTTTATATTATTATCCTTTCGAGGCGTAGCTTCAGACACCCGATCGGTGTATTTTATTTTTATTCTCTGATTGCTTATTCATGTTTAATATGAATAACCTGCTTGCGTGCATCATGAGTATTATTTTATGACTGACTAAGTGATCGTGGATTATTTCAGTACATGATTATCATCTGTTATGTTATGCCTGTTTTCATGATGTTTGCGAGTACATTCAAAGTACTCACTGGCTTGTCCCTGGCTATTGTCTTGGCCAGATTTCTTGCTTGGAGAGGAGCGCAATGATGACAGCCCTGGAACCTAGGCAATGATGATAGCAGCCTCGCGAAGATAGGAGTTATCCAGGTCAGCTGTTCCTGTGGGAAATGGAGTCCCATAGACGCTGATGATCCGCAAACCGCTTCCGCCATCAACCACTAGAAAAAATTTGTTGTACTCAGAGACCACTTTGGTCGTGTACTTCAAATATTGTATTTTTCTTGGAATTTCTGTATCAAGATTGTGTCCCATCAGCTAACAGTAATCCTGGGGCTGGTGAGCACAAGGGCCATTTACTGGGAAATTAATATCCTGGAAAACCGGTCCTGACAACCTTGGTATTAGAGCCAGGCTGACCATTGGCTAAACCTATCTTAGCCAGGTCGATAAACCTAGGTTAACCCACCCACCAGACCGTAACCTAACCCCAGCCAAGCTTCTCATATACGATAGCCCACACAGTGACCCCGACACCTTTTTGGCAGTCGGTGCCCAACCTATCAGCCTAGCCCATCGATCACGCGCCAGTGACCGACACCTAATTTGTCTCATTCGCAAGCGTGCGAAGGAAGACTCCGTTTTCTTTTTCTATAAAAGGGAACGTTGGCCTCAACCCTGCACAACACAACCTCTACTCCAAAACCAAGCCAAGATGCCTGGCCCCATTGTTCACAATGAGACCACAGCCACTAACCTTGGGGGTTTTGTAACCGTGCTAGCAAACCTCACCCGTCGTGCCTTTGCATTAGAAGAGCCCCCAGAATATGTGGTGTACCAAGGGCTCACGAGCGGTGAGAGTCGTCAATTCTGGGCCACGGTGCACGTCTATGGTAGGGGTATAGCGCCAGAACACCCCTACAGGTTCACCGGAAGGACAACTTCCTTTGAGCCACAAGCCATCCAGCTAGCAGCTCGAGAGGCTATAGTTCAACTCCGGCACCTGTCGCCAAGAGTTAACTGCCGCTCGTTCTACTACTACCCCAGCCGTGACGGGTATAGTAGGCCACCCCAGGTTGCCAACGGAGACCACGAGACGGACCCTGCATTGCTGCATCTGGTGCGCTATGTAAGTGCACTAGAGGCATTGTTCGATCAGGTCACTCTTGATCTGATCGCCGCTCGTGGAGAACTTGCCCGTCGAGCCCCGGCAAGAGGAGAAGATGTGCCCGACGCCGACAACCCAGTCGTGCTGTTCGGAAAACCGATCGAGTCCTTGAGGTCTGCCCCTACAGCCGACCGGAATGCATTTGTATCCCCGGAGGAGCTTCGTCGCCTTTTGGGGACACGCTCCAACGGGATTGTGACCACCAACCCCCGCGATGGTCATCATCGCTACCCCGACCCTGCAGCTCCTCAGCCAAATCCAGCAAACCCTGACGGTGAAGCCCATGGAGAAGCCTCGACATCCACAAGGCACGCTCGATTAGATATTAACGAGGTAGACTAAGTCACTCGAGTAGTACCGAGTCTTAGTATTCTACGCCATGTAATAGTGTGACCTTGTAATCGCCATGAATAAAATGCAGGCTGCTTGTGTGTCTTTGTTTTGAATAGTAGCCACGCATAAGTATGTTGGTGTGCGGTTGCATATTAAATTCCAGGCGTAGCTACCAAAAACCACCCCAGACGACACCCACAGTAATACGTCACTTTTGTGAGATATGTACATCTGTGGCATTGACCCCGACCACCCACAGAGCAGAACCGTCAACCTAGATTGCCCCCACACCGGAATAGGTAACCCAGCCCTGATGCTATATAAGAGGCCACTCCGTGACCTTACCAAGCATCCCTCACTTTGTGCACAGCTTTCACAGCCATTTTTGCCATGCCGAGCCCTAGTATTCATCTGAGAACTCCATATGCAACCCCAGGTAGTTTTGTTAAAATATTGTGGGACTTTACCTGCAGTACCATGAGTTCTACCCATCCACCCCAGTACGAGCTGCTCAAAACGAGAATCATCCCATCCGCCTCGAAATATTGGGCAGTAGTGCACATCCCTCCCACAAACCCAAACCAAGACCCAACGGAAGTCTCCTGCATGGGGAAATCTATGCCGACTCCGCAAATGGCCATTGAAGCTGCTGCGTACGAAGCGATTACTCGTCTTCGCTTCGCAGTACCCTATGCCAGCGAAAGGGGGTATTATTACTTCCCGAGTCGTGCAGCACCCGGAGAAGCAGCATCTTTTCCCGGTGGACGAATAGAGAGGGACCCAATACTGGCCAACCTTGCCCAGTACGTCATCGCTCAAGAGCG
Source organism: Elymus sibiricus (assembly GCA_039707655.1). Lineage (NCBI taxonomy): Eukaryota > Viridiplantae > Streptophyta > Magnoliopsida > Poales > Poaceae > Elymus > Elymus sibiricus. Next base: position 527,291,898 of record CM077665.1, on the reverse strand, counting down.
TTTGACCCAGCGAGTAATGGGTTATCTCCAGAGCCTCGCTGATTTGAATCCTCAGATCGCCATTGGCAGACCACTGAGGCCAGACCAGGAAAGGCGCGTTCTTTGACTAGTCAAACCGCTTCCTCCGGTAGAAGAAGAATGTGCCCCAGTGCCGGAGACATTTTCTCAGGACCCAGCATAATTTACGTCTGCGTCATAGACACCACTACTATGTTTGTTAGCCTAGCATTTATTTATGTGTTGCAGCTTATGCGTTGTATCTTAAGTTTGTGTTATGAATAAACTGTTTGGTTTAAATTAATGTGAGTTATTTTTTTAATGCTGTGATTTTTTGATCAACTATTTTCGCTCTCAGTAAATCCCGAGGTGGGATTTTCCTTGAGCTATTGCAACAAGCATTTCTCCGTGGCATAGATTTAAATTCGCGTAGCACCATGACAACAGGCTCACAGCTGCAACCACTCGACCACATGCACTAATTGCAAAACCACATACACATTTTGCACCTAACTAATCACCGCACTAACACACCACAGTTTCTGAAAGAGAAATTTGTGGGTAATTATTCCGGTACAAGTTGCATCCAGCACACTGACAGCAGTTAGCACCCGACACCAACACTTAGTCCTCATGATCACCGCCGCCGCGAAGAGCCAACACTCGAGCAGCAACATCACGATGATCATCGTGGATCATCACACACAAGAGCACGGAGAACCCCAGCACTGCCGCCAACCCTCCGCACATCAGGATCGTGTACCAATCCGGCATCACCTCCGCCATTAGAACCTCGTCTCGAGCTCCTGCAAACAGAAATGGAAGAAGAAGAAGAAACGAAGCCAGGTGTGAGGAAGGAGAGGGAAGCACCACGGTCATTTTATAGCTCGAGATCGGTGTATGGTGAACGAAGTCCACCAGCGTCGCTTGTTGCTCGATCGCCGGTGTTCGGAGGCGAATCCGCGAGCAGTGCCGACAGCGCACTGGCCCGCGAGGTGAGTGCACGCTGCACCGGCAGCTAGCACGCCACGCACTACCGCAGTACGGCCTAGATGCCCTACGCGCTAGACGCCGTCGGTGGAGAGAGCGCGGGAAAGAGCGCGAGAGAGAGGAGAGAGGAGAGCCAGAGGTAGAAGAAGAGACTGACAGTGGGCCCCGGGTCCACCTGTCAGCCAGAGAAAGCACTGTGCACTCGGGTACGACCAGCGTTATATGGAAATTTAGAATTTTTTTATTAATTCTAAATTTACCGTAGCCATAGTAGAAATCTCTCGGTTTCCCCAACCATAGATTTTTCCACGCAGCGCCAGTACCCCAGTGTAGTTCACCAATTATTTGCCCTCTCACTGTAACCATGTCATATCGCGTGAGCAAGATATTTAATTTTCGAGTTATTATTGCATAATAGGAGGAGTAATATTTTTGAAACCGTCCTTAGCAAATCTCGAGGACGAGATTTTTTTTAAGGGGGGTAGTGTTGTAACACCCCAAAATTTTTAATCATGTTTTATTAATTAAAATTTTGCCAGGAAATTAATTTTTATTTTCTGGATCATCTATTGATTTCAGAATCACTTCTTTCTTCTAAGTTGTGGAGTTTTCCCTCCAAGTAGAAACCTTTCAAAAATATTGTTGGACTTGAATACCTTCTCAAGAACATTTCTTTTTATTTTGTATGATCAGTGGAAATATTTTTATAATTATTCTTCTAAGCTTTATTTCTTTTCAAATGGCCTTTCATATTTTTAAGAGCCTCATTTGCACTACAACCATTCGATAACTTCATTTAAAAATTCAACAAAAATTTGGGGATGACATGTGATGTTCCTGGATCACTTTTATGTAAAAACCCAGCTTGGTGTTTTGTAAAATTTGAGCAAACCATCCACATTTGTATTCTGGTCTAGTTTGGTGATTTCTACTGCAACCCTATTTTATTTTGCTCTAGTGACCTTGGGATTTTTCCTGCTTGTAGTACACCCTACCAAACCCTTAAGTCCAGGAGTTTGACTCCATTGGCCTAGTTTAAGCCCTTGTTAATGAGCCATTTTCTTTCTGTCCAGATTTGGTTTTCTCAAAAACTTGCACTAGGAAGTTTCTGATTTGGCCAAACTAACCTTGCCATACTCTTTATCATCAAAAGAGACTCTGATCTGGAAATTTTGGTCACTAGCAAAACCTTCTGGATGCCCCTAGCATTTTGTCGAACAGTTGGAGTGCATGAACTGTTTTGTCATGATTCTAACTTTGCATTGGAGGTTAACTTATCTGGCTATATCCTCTTGTCCTTTAGCTTTGCCTTGGCCAACAAACCATCCCTGTAGAGCCCCGTGGGCAGAGGAGCCACCTGGCACATCTTGGCATTTTGCCAAGCACCTGGCGCGCGTGTCCAGAGCGCGTCCAGGGCGTGCCTATTGCCGCCAGCAGCACCGAACCGTCTCCGCATGCCAGCTCGCCCCGGGAACAGTTCGGCCTCATCCAAGCGCTCGTCTGCTAGCCCGCAGTCCCCGCTGACCCCGCTGGTTCGCCCTGACCGCCCTGGCTCCTTGCAGGATCGCCCGCTTGCAGCCACGGCTGCCAACAGTATGGACTGCCCTGGTCGGCGCCGCCCGAGCCACTCCCGTTGCCAGCTCGCCCCCTGGAGTAGCGCCGCTGTCGTCCGCTAGCTCCGTCTCCAGCTAGGCATCACCACGACGCCCCTGCAGCAATAGGAAAGGCCAGCCGCCGAGTTTATCTCCAGCCGCTTCGGAACCGACATCACCGCGCTATATATAGGCTGCACTAGGCTTCCCTCTCAACCTCAGTAAGCCTCTCAGGCACCAGTGAACCCATTCCAACCCTCCAATAAGCCCTGGAGCACGCCATGGAGAAATCCCCATTTCTCCCGAAACTCCCTTCCGCCATAGTTGAAGCCTCGCTCAGCCTTGAGCTCCCCGGCGTTCCTCTCCATTCCCAACCGATGCGGTCGAGTCTCCTGAACGAGCCGGTGTGCCGAGCGCCAAAAATGGTGGCCTCTATCGCCGGCAATCATCGCCGGAGTCCAGCCCCTCCACTGCTTTGTCTGCGCGCGAGCGGTAGGAGATGAACCCGACAGCAGGGGCCCACTGTCAGCGACCCCGCGTCGGTGCGTGCTGTCTTAAGTGGAAGCGCAATTCGCTGGGTACGTTTCCCTCTGCCGAAAGCGTATTCTGATTCGAACCGTTTTCTTTTTCTGATTTATATTAAAAACAGACTTTGACTACATGTTTGACTGGTCATATCTTTTAAACTAAAACCCCATTTGATTTGATTCTTTTTCTGTTACTTCTAAGATTTCATCTAGTTTATTGTCATATTTATTTGAAAATATTTCCAACAACTTTTCAATACTGTTTTGAACAATGTGTTAATTTGAATGTTTTCGAAACTAGGATTTGGAGGGAAGATTAAAACTTTCAAAAGTTTTGGAGTGCACCTCAACTACCTACAAATTGAAGGCAAGCATTCTGAACCCTGGTCTAATGTTTGTTGTGTGTTGTTTGATGGGATTACAACACCGAGTTGACTTGAAGCATGCATTATTTCATGTGATGTTGTGATCATGCTCTTGAGTGCATGATGGAAATTCCTTGCTGTTGGAATTAAAATACGTGTGACAGTATTCATCCCCTTATACCTCTCATGCCTACCGGAAGGAATCTGGAGGAGTCTCTGTCTCGGGTAGACACGAACTTGGTGCTGACATCTCGTTGGAGCGAGAATGGTCAGTGAGGCATGAAGGGGTATGATGAGTGGTGATTTCTGTCTGATGTTGTGAAATATATTTGTTGTGCTAACCATGCAGAGAATACATAACCTCCTGAGTCGACCGTAGATCGAGTCTTGTGCTAGTAACCCCCATACTTGCTTCGTGCTACCACTTGTCCCTGCCTCAGGCAGGGTACGGTTCAGTAAGTTGTCAACCCCTTTCTTAGCACACACCGTACAGAGAGGCCATAGTGAAAGATACCAGTGGCCCCTGGTAGGCATGTCACTTGGTCCGGGGGCATGGGTGTTCCGGTGAGTCCGAGGGGGTAGCTCCCCTGTTTTGCACGCAATATAAATTTTGTGATCCCATGCTAATCGAGGTTGGAGTCTCCCCACTTAGAGTTTTGCTTAACGAGTGTCGTGGGTGATTCCAGGCACCGGTAAGTTAAGCTGGTGTGTGCGGGTCAGGTGTGTTTTCAATTCAAAGACCGTAAACGGAATTAGTCCCGGTGGACTAAAGGAATCTGTTACACGTGGGTAAAGAGTACACCCTCTGCAGAGGTTATATCTATTTGAATAGCCGTGTCCGCGGTTAAGGACTACAGTCTGGGATGGGTCAAGTGTCGGTCTTTTGTCGGTCTTCGGAGGAAAACTTCTAAACCGGAACATTGATCATGACATGTGACAAATGATGATTATGATTATTATTATTGTGGACTAACCATTTCTATTATTTGAATTATTGAGTATCCCTGGGATGGTTCTACCTCCTGGATACTCATTGTGATTATTCTTATATAAGCCCTTTATGTGGCGTCGCTCAGGCGCCCGACTGTGGCATGCATGTTGTTTGCTTTATCATATAAGCCCTTTTTGTGGCGTCGCTGAGACGCCGGACTGTGGCACGTTTGTTATTTATTTTCTTTATAAGCCCTTTATGTGGCGTTGCTGAGACGCCCGACTGTGGCACATTTGTTATTTATTTTCTTTATAAGCCCTTTATGTGGCGTCGCTGAGACGCCCGACTGTGGCATGCTGATTATTTATTTTTCCTTATAAGCCCTTTATGTGGTGTCGCTCAGACGCCCGACTGTGGCATGCTTGTTATTTATTTTATTTATAAGTCCTTTATGTGGCGTCGCTCAGACGCCCGACTGTGGCACGCATATTATTTATTTTTCGTATAAGCCCTTTTTGTGGCGTCGCTCAGACGCCCGACTGAGGCATGCTTTATATTATTATCCTTTCGAGGCGTCGCTTCAGACACCCGATCGGTGTATTTTATTTTTATTCTCTGATTGCTTATTCATGTTTAATAGGAATAACCTGCTTGCGTGCATCATGAGTATTATTTTATGACAGACTAAGTGATCGTGGATTATTTAAGTACATGATTATCATCTGTTATGTTATGCCTATTTTCATGATGTTTGCGAGTACATTCAAAGTACTCACTGGCTTGTCCCTGGCTATTGTCTTGGCCAGATTTCTTGCTTGGAGAGGAGCGCAATGATGACAGCCCCGGAACCTAGGCAACGATGATAGCAGCCTCGTGAAGATAGGAGTTATCCATGTCAGCTGTTCCTATGGGAAATGGAGTCCCATAGACGCTGATGATCCGCAAACCGCTTCCGCCATCAACCACTAGAAAAAATTTGTTGTACTCAGAGACCACTTTGGTCGTGTACTTCAAATATTGTATTTTGCTTGGAATTTCTGTATCAAGATTGTGTCCCATCAGCTAACAGTAATCCTGGGGCTGGTGAGCACAAGGGCCATTTACTGGGAAATTAATATCCTGGAAAACCGGTCCTGACATCATCCCACAATACCGCCGAATCAACATAGGACTAGTAACGGCAAGAAAATTGACCAAATCATCGCCCACAACTACTTGTGTTCTACTCGTGCATAGAATCTACGCATAGACCTAGCTAATGATGCCACTGTTGGGGAAAGTAGTAATAATTCGAAAATTTTCCTACGTGTCACCAAGATCAATCTAGGAGATGCTAGCGACGAGAGAGAGGGAGTGCATCTTCATACCCTTGAAGATCGGTAAGCGGAAGCGTTGCAAAGAACGCGGTTGATGGAGTCGTACTCGCGGCGATTCAAATCGCGGAAGATCCGATCCAAGCGCCGAACGGACGGCGCCTCCGCGTTCAACACACGTACATCCCGGGGACGTCTCCTCCTTCTTGATCCAGCATGGGGAGAGGAGAAGTTGAGTGAGAGCTCTGGCAGCACGACGGCGTGGTGGCGGTGGAGCTCGTGGTTCTCCGGCAGAGCTTCGCTAAGGACTACGGAGGAGGAGGAGGTGTAGGAGGGGGAGGGCTGCGCCAGGGAAGGGGTGCAGCTCCCATGCGCCTCCCCACTATATATAGGGGTGGAGGGGTCTGGTTTCTTGCCCTCCAAGTCCATTGGGGCGTTGGCAAAGGTGGGAGGAAAGAAATCCCATCCTTTCCCTTCCCCACCGATTGTTATCCCCCCTTTTTAGGGATCTTGATCTTATCCCTTCGGGATATGAACTTATTCCTTCTAAGGGGGGATCTTGGTGCGCCTTGACCAGGTGTGTGGGGCCTTGCCCCCACTACCCACGTTCATGTGGGTCCCCCCATGCAGGTGGGCCCCACTCCGGAACCTTCTAGAACCTTCCCGGTACAATACCAAAAAATCCTGAACATTTTCCGGTGGCCAAAATAGGACTTCCCATATATAAATCTTCACCTCCGGACCATTCCGGAACTCCTTGTGATGTCCGGGATCTCATCCGGGACTCCGAACAACTTTCGGTAACCACATACAATTCCCATTACAACTCTAGCATCACCGAACCTTAAGTGTGTAGACCCTACGGGTTCGGGAACCATGCAGACATGACCGAGACACCTCTCCGGCCAATAACCAATAGCGGGATCTGGATACCCATATTGGCTCCCACATGTTCCACGATGATCTCATCGGATGAACCACGATGTCGGGGATTCAATTAATCCCGTATACAATTTCCTTTGCCCATCGGTATGTTACTTGCCCGAGATTCGATCGTCGGTATCCCTATACCTTGTTCAATCTCGTTACCGGCAAGTCTCTTTACTCGTTCCGTAACACATGATCCCATGACTAACTCCTTAGTCACATTGAGCTCATTATGATGATGTATTACCGAGTGGGCCCAGAGATACCTCTCCGTCACACGGAGTGACAAATCCCAGTCTCGATTCGTGCCAACCCAACAGACACTTTCGGAGATACCTGTAGTGCACCTTTATAGTCACCCAGTTACGTTGTGACGTTTGATACACCAAAAGCATTCCTACGGTATTCGGGAGTTGCACAATCTCATGGTCTAAGGAAATGATACTTGACATTAGAAAAGCTCTAGCAGACGAACTACACGATCTTGTGCTATGCTTAGGATTGGGTCTTGTCCATCACATCATTCTCCTAATGATGTGATCCCGTTATCAACGACATCCAATGTCCATGGTCAGGAAACCATGACCATCTATTAATCAACGAGCTAGTCAACTAGAGGCTCACTAGGGACATGGTGTGGTCTATGTATTCACACATGTATTACGGTTTCCGGTTAATACAATTATAGCATGAACAATAGACAATTATCATGAACAAGGAAATATAATAATAACCATTTTATTATTGCCTCTAGGGCATATTTCCAACAGGTGGTGGGTGGGATGAAAAATTCCTTTTGACCCGCCTTCAGACCGATCTGAGCGTGGATCGGGGTTGGGTCGTCAGTGATTTTCATCGATAGGATCCGATCTAGAGCCTTGTTGAGTGTCGAGAGCTCGATTGGGTCAATCTACCCAGAGCTTTCGGAGTTAACCTCCGATGTGTCCGAACAAGTAGTGTGTTCGGCAGGAGCCGACCCCTGACCATCCGGTACTATGACCGGATCCGGACTAGAAGCCAGATCATCGTCGGGGTTGGTCCCATGGGCGGGGTTGAGAGCGGAATCCGAAGTCAAGGCCTCGAAGTCCTCGGGTGCATCAGATGAGATTACGAGCCCGATGAGCAAAAGATCGCCCCGAGAGTCTACGGAGAACTCTAGGTTCCCGAATCTGACCTCTTGATCGGGGGCGAAAGTCCCGACCCGGCCAAGACGGCCGGTCGGGTCAGCGTGCAGCACGACGCTGCCGAAAGCGAAGATCTGTCCAGGGACAAAGGAGTCCATGTTGCGGACATCTTCGCTAATGACTAAGCGAGCCATTGATTCCTTTGGTGATCACAGCAGAACTCTCAATGAAAGCACCAATGTCGGTGTCAAAACCGGTGGATCTCGGGTAGGGGGTCCCGAGCTATGAGTCTAGGGTCGATGGTAACAAGGGACGAAGGAGACGACGTTTACCCAGGTTCGGGCCCTCCTATGGAGGTAAAACCCTACGTCCTGCTCGATTATATTGATGTGTATGAAGGTTACAGAGTTGATCTACCACGAGATCGAATAGCTAAAACCCTAGATTAGTTTCTCTGTCCTACAATCTAAAACCTTCCCGGTTTATATAGACACCGAGGGGTACCTAGGGTTTACACATGATAGGTCTCCTGCCGGGGATGGAGATGCCGATTTCCTCATCTTGACTTGGAGTGCACGACGCGCCTTCGAGGCTTCCTTCTAGAACACGGGGCCGTGGTGTACCCGGCCCTTCCTGCGATAGTCAGAGAGCGGCCCACCAAGCCGGCCTATTGGGTGATAGGCCAGCGGCCCGAGGACCCCTTAGTCCAAGACTCCCTCAATCGGTAAGCGTCAGGAAATGCCTATGAATTACTCACTTGCTATTGAACCATTTGATGTTTGGGGTTTTGACTTTATGGGACCTTTTCCTTCCTCAAATGGGTACACTCATATTTTGGTTGCCGTTGATCACGTTACTAAGTGGGTAGAGGCCATTCCAACTAGTAGTGCTGATCATCACACCTCTATTAAAATGCTTAAAGATATTATCTTACCGAGGTTTGGAGTCCCTAGATACTTAATGACTGATGGTGATTCACATTTTATTCATGGTGCTTTCCGTAAACTTCTAGCTAAATATGATGTTAACCATATGATTGCATCCCCTTATCATCCTCAATCTAGTGGTCAAGTTGAATTGAGAAATCATGAAATAAAATTAATCTTGCAAAATATTGTTAATAGATCTAGGAAGAATTGGTCTAAGAAACTAGATGATGCACTATGGGCTTATAGAACTTCTTACAAGAACCCGATGTTTATGTCTCCATATAAAATGGTCTATGGGAAGGCTTGTCATCTACCTCTAGAGCTAGAACATAAAGCTTATTGGGCAATTAAAGAACTTTACTATGACTTCAAACTTGCCAGTGAGAAGAGGTTATTTGACATTAGCTCACTAGATGAATAAAGGACACATGCTTATGCAAATGCCAAGTTGTTTAAAGAAAAATTTAAAAGATGGCATGACAAGAGGATTCAAAAACGAGAATTCAATGTAGGAGACTTGGTACTTTTATACGATTCTCGTTTCAGATTTTTTGCAGGAAAAGTCCTCTCCAAATGGGAAGGCCCATACGTTGTTGAGGAGGTTTACCGCTCCGGTGCTATAAAAATCAACAACTTTGAAGGCAAGAACCCAAGAGTGGTGAATGGGCAAAGAATCAAGCATTATATTTCTGGTGCACCCATCAATGAAGAAACAAATGTCATCCAAGTCATAACACCCGAAGAATACATCAAGGAGACCTTCCGAAACACTCCAGAAACTTGAAAAAAGAGGTAGGTATGTGGTACGGTAAGTAAACCGACTCCAAAAATTCCAAAAAAATAATTTCTGACGTTTTTGGTATTTTAGAAAAATTACAAAAATAAAACGGAGTCAGGAGGACCCACGAGGGAGGCACAAGCCAACACGGTGCCCCCCTAGGGGCACGCCCTGTTGGCTTTTGGAGCCCTCGTGTGCCATCCGGACTCCGAGTTCTCTCGGATCACGTATTCTGACCTAGAAACAATCATTATATATACTCCCTGACATTTTGACCACTGCATCGCGAGCTTCTCCTCTATTCTTGTTTTGAGCTGTTTTTCTGACAGATTTAGATCACCATGACTTCACCAAGCCCATCCAAAGACAAGTTCTTCCAGAAGGTCATCAACCCCTACCTGCCGGAGGTGATGAAGAACCCTCAAGTTATCGAGATGCGTGATGGGGTGCTCCATATACGGGATGTCCAAGGCCCCAAGAAGGAGGGAAGCGAGAAGGCCAGGCTTGCAGCGGTGGAGCAGGAGATTTTCAAGTGCCAAGGGATGGTTGAGCGTGGTTTGAGTGCTAATCACTCCATGATCACGGATTTCATCTGAGAGAACACGCTAGATACAAAGAGCGTGGGAGAGCTTCTTTCCAAGATGCAAGAATGGATTGACCACCTCCAAGATCATATCTATGAACTCCAACTCCAAAACTGTGAGTATGAATCTAGGTTTAAAAGGATGAGCCTCGCTGCTGATTTCAGGATTCCGGAGACAAGAGCCTCTTTCTTTGATGGGGAACCTATGCCGTGGAGGATGGAGGACCACGCAACACCACCACCCTCGCCAAAGAATATCTGAGTACCTAGGTATGGGCACCACCCTTGGCTTGTTCCAAGCTTGGGGGAGGTGCCCCAGTATCGTATCACCATCGCTTTTACCATCATCATCTATCTTAGTTCGATCTTTAGCTTTTCGTGATTTAGAAAGTTAGAATTTCAGATTTGCATTGTTTAGAGTTTTTGCTTTCAGTTCTACCTATCCTTGTAATCGAGTGCGAGAGTTTTATAATAAAGTTAGTTGAGATCATGTGCTTGTCCCTCAATCGCACCTATCATATTAGCATGACAATAAAGAAGAAAGTAAAGAAAAACATCATATGCTTACCTTATGACAAGTAATAACTTCACATAGAAAAGAGATATAAGCAATAAAAGGTGTTGAAACTTAACAAGCATAATGTTAGTAATTGGTATGATCTATGCAAAAGTATGACAAAGAAGAGGATATTTACATATAAATATACTATCTTGAACACCTTCTATGATTGTGAGCCTCCATCAAAATATTATATAATGACCAGGTCTTGAAGTGGGACATGGAAGACAACGTAATGATCATGGTTGTTTACATTTGCATAGAAGTTATATGGTATTGAATCCTTTAACATGTGATGCTAGCTTTAGATCTTTTCCAAGCCCAAAAATTCGCACTAAGTATGGATACTACTTGTGCATCCATAACCCTTAAACTCAGTCTCTTGCCATGAGAGTCCACCATACCTACCTATGGATTGAGTAAGATCCTTCAAGTAAGTTGTCATGGCTGCACAAGGCAATAAAAATTGCCCTTAATCATGTAAGATCTTTTATTGCAAGGGAAAGTAAGCTTTGTACGATCTTGTGATGGTGAAGAAATAAAAGCGACAAAGTGCATAATAAAGTTCGCTATCACAAGCGCAATATAAAGTGATGTTCCTTTACACTAAGGGATTGAACATATCAAACAAATAAAAGCTCATGACAACCTCTGCTTCCCTTTGCGAAGGGCCTATATTTTTGCATTCTTGCAAGAGTCCATTATATCCTCTAAACTCTTTAGTGGCAAGCATTACATGTTAAGGAAGATTCAAACAAATATATCCAGTTGAATGTAGATGATCATGTTCCATTATTGTTGACATTATACTTGAGGTAAATAAGTTGGGTGGCAAAAACAATAAAGCCCCCATCTTCCTATGTGTCCCACGGAGTCACTTGGTCCCAAAAATATGCAATGAATGTTCACAATCATAGAAGGCTACATCATAGTTGAATATGTGAACTTGCTAGAAATATAAAGCTCTTACATAGACTCTTCTCTTGATTGCAAAAGCTATGATTATCTCAAGGACTAATTGTATTGCTTGTTGGTTCTCAATAAAAAAATTATGCTTCATATCCCTTCGAGTTGTGAATAGATTATTACTTGTCCATAAGAAGTTATATGATGGAAAACTTGTTACTATGATGTTATTCATGATGCTCCCATGTTCGTATTTTGTTTTTATCGACACCTCTCTCTCAAATTACGTGGTCATTGTTTTAGAGTTCGGCTTTCGCTTGAGGACAAGCGAGGTCTAAGCTTGGGGGAGTTGATACGTCCATTTTGCATCATGAATTCTTATTGCTATTTACCCCATTCTTGTCCTTTATTCCACATTATTATATAATTATTATTCCTTTTCTCTCTGAATATGCATGGAATAACACAAGGAGGGAAATATCTGGAAACTGGAATTCTGGACCAGAAAACCGAGAAAAAGGCAGAAAAATCACTAAACTCCAAATGACCTGAAACTTCACGGAGAATATTTTTGGAATATTTAAGAATTTTTGGGAAAAAAATATACCCGAGGGGGGTTGCCAGTGGGGCACAAGCCAACAGGGCGCGCCCTGATGGCTTGTGGGCCTCCTGTTGGCCATCCGACGCCCATCTTCTCCTATATGACGTGGTTTACCCTAGAAAAAATCATAAGCAACCTTTCGGGGTGAAGCGCCGCTGTCTCAAGGCGGAAACCTAGGCAGAGGCCCTTTTGCACTCCGGCAGTTAGATTCTGCCAGGGAAATTCCTCTCTGGGAGGGGGAGATCGAAGCCATTGTCATCACCAACGCTTCCTCCTTCGTGGGAGGACCAATCTTCATCAACCTCTTCACCATCATAATCTCATCTCCAACCCTAGTTCATCTCTTGTATTCAATCTTTGTCCAAAAACCTCAGATTGGTACCCCTGGGTTACTAGTTGTGTTGATTACATCTTGTAGTTGATGCTTGTTGGATTGCTTGGTGGAAGAGATTATGTTGAGATCCTTAATTATCATTATTACATCTCTGATCTTGAACATGTTGATGATGTGTGAGTAGTTACTATTGTTCCCGAGGACATGGGAGAAGTCTTGTTATAAGTAATCTTGTGAAGTTGGTATTCATTCGATATTTTGATGATATGTATGTTGTTACTTCTCTTAGTGGTGTCATGTGAACGTCGACTACATGACACTTCACCATGTTATGGGCCTAAGGGAAGTCATTGTGGAGTAACAAGTAGATGATGGGTTGCGAGAGTGACAGAAGCTTAAACCCCAGTTTATGCGTTGCTTCATAAGGGGCTGATTTGGATCCACATGTTTCATGCTATGGTTAGATTTATCTTAATTCTTCTTTCATAGTTGCGGATGCTTGCGAGAAATGTTAATCATAAGTAGGTTGTTAGCTCAAGTAAGAACAACACCTTAGCACCGGTCCACCCATATATCAAATTATCAAAGCAACGAACGTGAATCAACTCAACATGATGAACATGACTAGACAGAAATTCCCATGTGTCCTCGGGAGCACTTGTTTAATATAAGAGTACTTTCCGGCCTGTCCTTTGCTATAAAAGGGATTGGGCTACCTTGCTGCACCTTTGCTACTATTGTCACTTGTTATTTGTTACTAATTATCTTGCTACCAAACTATCTATCACTGTTACTCACATCACTTGCAGAGAATACCTTGCTGAAAGCTGCTTATCATTTCCTTCTGCTCCTCGTTGGGTTCGACACTCTTACTTATTGAAAGGACTATGATTGACCCCCTATACTTGTGGGACATCACTGCATATGAGTGTACCGATCATGCATCTCATGATGAAATTGGACGGATTGTTCAAAGGTTGTAGGAGCTGCGTATGAGTGTACCGATCACGCATCTCACAATGAAATTGGACGAATTGTTCAAAGGTTGCAGGAGCTGCGTATGAGTGTACCAATCATGCATCTCACAATGAAATTGGACGAATTGTTCAAAGGTTGCAGGAGCTACGTATGAGTGTACCGATCACGCATCTCACGATGAAATTGGACGAATTGTTCAAAGGTTGCAGGAGGTGGGTGCTCAGGCTCAACATTATCACCCTGGAAATCAAACCCTTGGTCGTAGATGCTGTCATCATGCTCATCCTCAACGATCATGTTGTGCATGATCACACAAGCAGTCATCATCTCCCAAATCTTCTGTGTACTCCATGTCAATGCAGAATTTTGAATGATATTCCATCAAGACTGAAGCATACCAAACGCACGCTCCACATCTTTCCTAGGACTCTCCTGCATTTGGGCAAACCTCTGTCTCTTCTCTCCTTGCGGATTGGGTATGGTCTTCACAAGAGTGGACCACTGGGATAGATACCATTAAGTAGGTAATATCCCTTGTTATAATGGTGGCCATTGATCTCAAAGTTGACCTCCGGTGAGTGGCATTCAGCAAGCCTTGCAAACACCGGAGAATGCTTAAGAACACTGATATCATTGTGAGAATCAACCACGCCGAAGAAAGAATGCCATATCAACAAATCTTGTGAAGCCACCGCTTCAAGTATGACTGTGGCACCTTTCACATGCCTAGTCAGTGAACATGTAACATTTTAGAGATCGTAGTGCTTGTCAGAATCAATAAAAACGGGATACACGTCCTCTTCTACGGCTGACGACTGCTGTCCATGAGCATGCAAGGAATGCAGACATTGGGAGACGGATGCTGCCGGACACGCCGCACTAGCAGAGTGCTGTGTGGAACGCCCGCAACTCGACGCCCTTACAATGATGGCCTGGACCTCTTGTCGGGTCGCCAGGAGCGCAGACCTCAACGGTGCAGCCATCTTTCCCGGCGATATGAGCGAGAAGAAGAAAAGGCCGTGCTGAATCTTGCATCGACTGTGGTGGAGTTGGATGTCCCTCTTCCACACCCTGCACGGCAAGATCTAGGAGAGATACCTCAAAGCCAAATCCTACTCTTGGAGACCCTAACCCACAAGAACAACTATACAAGAGGAGGGACCCCCTGCCCACCAGAGTCCAAATTGCTCGTATTTTCCTGAATTTATTGCAGGCCTTCTAGAAATGTGCGTTCAATGGGAGGAGACGTTCGTGTCGACTACAAAGGCGTATCTGGCGACTTCATCAATCTCAAGATGATGTGTCAACCCGGTCTCTCAGATATGCTCACGGGGTAGGGTGTGCATGCATGCCTTCACAAGGGTGAGTGCATGCTTGTGTATGTGAGCGGCTTCGATTGTACCGTGTTAAGAAAAAGGCACCAATCCTTGTATAAAAGCGCTTCACCCAGAATCAATACTATAGGTGTTTTAGATCAATCACTTCTTTACAAAACTCACACCTCATTCGTTATTTCAAAATCACCGAGGTTGTACCCAATTGAGAGAACATGCAACCCCCACATCAACCACGAAGCAAAAGAACAAATAAACAATATCTTCAACAACAAAAACTTCAAACACAAGTACTACTACTACTACTATACCACCCGCTGCGAGACAAACCACACTAGTACCACCCCCAGCGAGTATGCGCGTGGCATTGGCTCCACGGCTCCACGACTTGGTACCTAACACCCGAGGGAACTCTCCCCGCAATGTATCTGTTGGCAACCTTAATAGCTCTGTGAGCCTCGGAGATACAACCCTCGGTCATCATCGCACAGCTCATTTTCATCTTTCTTGATTTGCCAATTGCCATTAACATCACACCTCCTACCAGACAAAAAGGTTGTGTCTAGTGTGATGGACTCAAGCCGAGGAGTGCTCTCGACGATATAGATCACAAACTGAACCAGCTTTTTTTCCGAACAAAACCCTATGATCCTCACCTCTCTGAGACAATCATGTCGGCACTGTGGCTTCCACTTTGAATCTTCAACGGCATTCTCGTCTCCAACAACAGCATCAAGCCTCAAGACATTCTCATCTACCTGGATATGCATATGTATATACAGTCAACATTGTTTATTGATAATCCAATGTAATGTCAACTCTAAAAGAAGTGGCTTACGTGTAGGATGAATGAATCCAAGGCCGGAGAAGCATCAAGAAAG
Organism: Elymus sibiricus; assembly: GCA_039707655.1. NCBI lineage: Eukaryota > Viridiplantae > Streptophyta > Magnoliopsida > Poales > Poaceae > Elymus > Elymus sibiricus. The sequence continues at coordinate 527,276,249 of CM077665.1, read as the reverse complement.
GAAACCAAAGACAGAACAGCTTGTGGTCTTCTGATGTTAATTTCCAACTTCTTGACACAAGGAAACTTGGAGTGCAGCATTGGAATGTTGACAGCCTGAAGAACGACAAGTCCACAGACTAATCATGCCTTTCAATATATATGTGTTATATATACATACAAATCATTATTTACTATATACCTGCCGATCTGATAATTTCTTTAGCAACTGGCATGTAAAGTGTGTTTTTTTGAAATGGAGGCAAAAGCTTTGCCTCATCTCATTAATAAAGGAGTTTGAAATATAGTTAAGAGGTCCATTACTCCTCCACATATGGCCACATCAAAATGACTACTCTCGCGGCATGATCGAACTCAATTTCTTTGCCCTGAAGAGAGAGAGATAATCAGAACAATTAATAATATTCTCAAAACTCCTCAAAACTAAGCTTATAACTATTGCCAAAGGCTTGTATCAAGTTGTAAGATGAATCATATGAAGCCTTATTATTACATAAAAACAAAGAAGCGCGGGGAGTGTGAGGCTCGCAGTGGGACACTCCCCTTCCCCATCAGGCACCACGTCGATGCCGCCAGCCGACCACCCGCCCCAACGACGACGGCTGCCTCCGTCTCCTCGCCACCGTCGCATCCCCCTTGCCAGGTCAGGCTGTGCCCCCCCCCCCCCCCCCCGCATGCTCCATGGGCGTCATGGTTGACTGGCTGGCAAGATCATTGCAGGGCTCCTCCCCTCGCAGAAAAACTGCATCACTTTCATCTTGATAATTAAAAAGAACGATCACTCATCCAAATTCAGAAAAAAATCATCTAGACTAACAAAAATCAAAATTAACTTAATGTGGTAGGATCCCGGGAGCCTTGGGATAGGGGATTGTAAAAAAGGTATATCGTTGTTTGGTTTGATGACTGGAATAAGCTGTCGTACCATCACTACCTCAACTATAACACTAATGGAAAAATGGGTTGATCCCACAAAAAGTGTGGAATGAGATAATAGAGAAACATCATGCTCTTTCACTGAGAGCATTTTTACACATGAACTTGTTTGCCCAAGAAATATACCCATATTACCGTTTTCTCATGGAAAATTTGTATCCGTGGTGGGTTCCAACTTCCAAGTTGTCTAATTTCATACTCCCTTATTTTATAATTGGGCCTATGTACTATACCTTGGGGCTGATAGAGCTTGTGTACACTTGTTCCGATAAGGAAACTACTCTGAACAACACACTTATGGAACTGAGAAAATGCTGCAATCATCCAGTAAAGTTTGCTTCCATGTAATATTTAACTTAAATACATCTCTTTCTCTTGAACCAAACCTCCCTCTTGTTGTAAACTTATGGAATTTTATGTGTCTAGATATTGTACGTTAATGAATAGTTTGAGAGGAATTTGTGTGAGGTGCCAACATCATAACATATGTAGTGCTACACTAAAAAAAATGTAGTGCTAAAGAGATGCCTAAAATTAACCTCAGTATTCGTTGTAGTTTGTCTTGTGCATTTGATTTCTACATTTTGTAGTATGCTTTTCATGTGAACTACATAATATATTTTAAATTTGAGTCTCGCTCTTCCTGCTAATTTGTTTCTCCTTCTCTAATATCTAGTTCAAGGACAGGAAGTTAAACTGCATGCATAAGAAGATATTTTCCAATGAAGCGCACATCATAGGACAAAGTGTTAACAAAACAGAAAAGAAGAAAGAGACAAAAAGCTCGCCTGAATAAGCAAAAAGGACATGCTTTGTTGGTCATACCCCAAAACAGGACGCTTTTCTTCCCAAATCAACAGATTGACAGCAACATACGCCTTTTCCATCTCCGGCCTGCTGATCAAGCTGTCGAGCAGCCCACTTCCTGCTGAATCGGTGAAATTTTTTCTTTTTCACGAGAGGTGGCTCAAAGCTTTTAACACTCAACCATTTGGTCAATTGTACATTAAATATGTCTTGATATTTTAGAAAATTGATTTGGTCCAATTTTGCAACAAATATATGGTAGGTCCTTCACAAAAAAACTCATTTTGGGCACTCAAAAAATGAAAAATTATTTTTTCATCCAAAGAAAATGGAATCTTCCTTATGCAACACTGTTTGTCATTCTAAGATGCAAACTAGTGCAAAATATGATATCATTTGAACAAACTATGTCATGAATGTGGCCATAACATTGACCATTTGTCTTGAAAGCCATGGAACTTCATACATGATAGCTCGTTTTTGAGAACACTTTTTTAATACATTTGCCGTAGTCCAAGTTTGTTATTTTTTTCTGAAAACTAGGGCACATATAATGACACAATGCGAAGGTTTTCAATTTTTTTTGAATTTCTTATGCCCGTTTCAAAATGCGGCCAAAACGGCGGGCATGACCGTTCGTATCTAGGGGTTGAATCGGGCAAAACTTTTAGAGTATCTCTGATTAAATAGATACTACTTAGAAATTATTTTTGGAAAAAATCACGAGCAAACTATAACGCAACTGCAGTTCAAATTTGACCCACTTCCTACTAAATCGACGGAAATTTGTCTTTTTCATGAGAGGTGGATCAAAAGCTTTTGACACCCAACCATTTGGTCAATTGTACATTAAATATGGCCTAGTGTTTTTTAAAATTGATTTGATCCAATTTTGTAACAAATATATGGTAGATTCTTCACAAAAAAACACATTTTAGGCATTCGAAAAATGGAAAATGAAATTTTTGTCCGAAAAAAATGAAAACTTCCTTAGGCAACATTGTTTGCCATTCCAAGAATGTACCCTTGTGCACAATATGAGATCAGTTGAACAAACTATGCCATGAATGTGGCCATAAGATTGATCATTTGGCTTGAAAGCCATGAATCTTCACACATTATAGGTCATTTCTGAGAACACTTTTTAAAGACATTTGTCGTAGTCCAAGTTTATTATTTTTCCTGGTAACTTGGTCACATATAATGACACAATGCGAAGGTTTTCCATTTTTTTGAGTTTTTTTTAGTTTTTCATGCCCGTTTCAAAATGCGGTCAAGACGGCGGGCATGACAGTCCATGAAAGGATCAGACACAGATCTAGCGGATGAACTTCTTTTCTCTAATTTGCAACAAAGACCTTGTTGCAGAAACATTTGTAACAAAGTTTGTGTTGCAGAATTTTTGTGCAACAGAGGTTGCTCGCCGGCGTCAACGATGGCGCAGCGAGGGTGCTCGGCGGCGACACAGCTGCTAGTGCCTTGTCTAGGTGAAGGTGAGAAGATGGAGGAGGAGAGAGGGTGGATGGTGGTGGAGGCGGCCGACGATCACGACGGCGGAGCGCGTGCTCGTTGGCGTCACCGGTGGCACATCGGGGGTGCTTGGCGGTGGCACGACGGGGTGCTCACCGACGTCTGGTGCATAGTGGGTGCTATGGACGAGCACGAGTGATGACTGCTCTCGAGGGGATCCAGATTCTGATCCCGCAACACACCAGTTGTTGCGATGGGAGAAATCGCAACAACCACTAAGTTGCAAAAACTAGTCTAGGTAATACGTTGGTTCTAGCCATCTTATTAAAATCTGATCCAACGGCCACGGAGATGGCAGACGCACACGTCGTGTTCCGTCGGGTGATCCCAACCATTTCCTAAAGGAAAAACATAATTACATGTGCTCTATTATCATTGGTCGAATTAATTGTCACACGGACCATCCATCCATCCATCGACCCATCTCTCCATCCCACATCCATCTATCTACAGAAAAGAAGAAGAAAAAAAAGAAAATGAAAAAGGAAAACCCCACCCGCAGCCCAACTACCCAAACCCTAACTCAGATCCCATCGCACACCTCCTCCCTCATCTCCTCGCCGCCGCCACCTCCTCCCCGTCCCGGCCTCCTTCCGTGATGCGTCCCACTGCGGTGCCCACCGCGTCGCTTGTCGGCCGCCCTCGCAGGTGGTGATGTCTGTACGCAACTTTATTCTTGTAGACTTTGTTGGGCCTCCAAGCGCAGAGTTTTGTAGGACAGTAGCAATTTTCCCTCAAGTGGATGACCTAAGGTTTATCAATCTGTGGGAGGTGTAGGATGAAGATGGTCTCTCTGAAACAACCCTGCAATCAAATACAAGAAATCTCTTGTGTCCCCAACACACCCAATACAATGGCAAATTGTATAGGTGCACTAGTTCGGCGAAGAGATGGTGATACAAGTGCAATATGGATGGTAGATATAGGTTTTTGTAATCTGAAAATATAAAAAACAGCAAGGTAGCAAGTAAGAAAAGTGAGCACAAACGGTATTGCAATGCTTGAAAACAAGGCCTAGGGTCCGTACTTTCACTAGTGCAATCTCTCAACAATGCTAATATAATTGGACCACATAACCATCCCTCAACGTGCAACGAAGAATCACTCCAAAGTTCTTATCTAGCGGAGAACATAAGAAGAAATTGTTTGTAGGGTACAAAACCAGCTTAAAGTTATCCTTTCCGATCGATCCACTACTAAGAAACAGGCTATTAGTGGCGCACCTATTTTTTCTATTAATGGCGCACTATAGGTGCGCCACTATTAACACGCCACTAGTAAAAAATAGTACAATCTGAGTTGACCGGACGCGCTCGTCCACAATCTAAATGAAAAAAGGCCACTTTATTCTATTACAAATCAGAGTTATTACAGGACCTAAATGAAAAAATACAACCAAAGTTTCTAAACTTTGCAGCTAGGACCCTAAAAAAAAGAAAAAACGCAATCAAGTCCTTTTGACTCGGTGGCGCCGGCGTTGTTGCCCGGACGCGCTCGTCCACGATCTGGTAGGAGGCGAGGTTGGCGGTCAGTGTGCAGGACTCGACGGCGGCGGCCGTGGCGAGCGCGAGGAGGCGGAGCGAGTGGCGGCGGAGCGGCGTCTTGTCGGTGGGCCGCGCATCGGAGACGACGGAGAGGCAGCGATGGCGTCGAGGTCGGCGGTCAGCGCGCAGCACTCGACGGCGGCGGCCGTGGCGAGCGCGAGGAGGCGGAGCGAGTGGCGGCGGAGCGGCGTCTTGTTAGTGGGCCGCGCGTCGGAGACGACGGAGAGGCAGCGATGGCGTCGAGCTCGGCCGCCACCATGGCCTCCGTGTCGCGGTCGGAGAGCCGGAGGAGGAAGCGGTGGGAGAGGACTAGGGCGCGCGGCGGGGGAGAGGACTAGTGGGCGGGGGTAGATCTCGGGCGGGGGAGAGTACCAGGACCAGGGCGGGGGGAGATCTCGCGCGGTGGGCGAGGAGGAGCGGTGTGGTAGAGGATTGAGAAGAGAAAGGGAGAGCGCTGTGTTGGTGCGTGGTGCGGTGGGTGGCAGGGTGGGGCTGGGCATGTGGGAAAACTAGTAATGGCGCACCGTGGGTGTGGTGCGCCATTACTAGTGAAAACTAGTAATGGCGCACCACACCCACGGTGCGCCACTGGTAAGCTGGGGAGGGTTGGTGCCAGCCCCAAAAAATTAGTAGTGGCGCACCACACACAAGGTGCGCCATTAGTAATATAGACATTAGTGGCGCACCCATGTGTCGTGCGCCACTGCTATTTAGCAGTGGCGCACCACATACATAGTGCGCTACTAATGTCTATATTAGCTATAGCCCTTTTTCTAGTAGTGATCTACTCAAGAGTTCGTACTAAGATAACATCAAGTTATCCTTTCCGTTCGATCTATCTAACAGTTCGTACTAGAATAACACCATATGATACGCATCAACCAACTCTAATGTCACCTACATACTCCAATGTCACCACAAGTATCCATGAGTTAATTATACGATACGCATCAAACAATTTCAGATTCATAATACTCAATCCACACAAAGAACCTCAACGAGTACCCCAAGATTTCTATCGGAGAAAGTAGGACAAGAACGTGTATCAACCCCTATGCATAGATTACCCCAATGTCACCGCGGGAATCCACAAGTTGAGTACAAAAACATATATCAAGTGAATCAATAAAACACCCCATTGTCACCACGGGTATCCGCATGCAAGACATATATCAAGTGTTCTCAAATCCAATATTCAATCCAACATAACGATATCTCAAAGGGAAAGATTCAATTCATCACAACAAGATAGAGAGGGACTAACATCATGTGATCCGACTATATTAACAAAGCCCGTGATACATCAAGATTGTGACATCTCAAGAACACGAGAGAGAGAGATTGAACACATAGCTACTGGTACATACCCTCAGCCCCGAGGGTGGACTACTCCCTCCTTGTCATGGCCTCTGCCGGGATGATGAAGATGGCCACCAGAGATGGATTCCCCTCTCCGGCAGGGTACTGGAACGCCCCCAGATTGGTTTTTCGTCAATACAAAGAGTTGCGGCGGCGGAGCGGAGATTCTAGGGTTATTTCTGATGGTTTCTATATTTATAGGAATTTTTGGCGTTGGTTTCACGCGAAGGTGGGTCACGAGGTGAGGAGCACCCACAAGGGCATGGGTAGGGGGGTCTGGCGCGCCCTGGTGGGTGCTGGCCACCCTGGGCCCCCTCTTCTGGTGTTCTTTGGTCCATCTTCTTCCTTCTGGTTCGTAAAAAAATCCACGAAAATCCCCGCAGCGTTTTGTCTCCGTTTGGTACAGATTTTCTACGAAGTAAAAAACAAGCAAAAACAGCAACTGGCACTTTGGCACTATGTCAATAGGTTAGTCCCAACAAATGATATAAAGTTGTAATAAAATGATTGTAAAACATCCAAGAATGATAATATAACAGCATCTAACAAGCAAAAATTATAGATACGTTGGAGACGTATCAACATCCCCAAGCTTAATTCCTACTCGTCCTCGAGTAGGTAAATGATAAAAACAGAATTTTTGATGTGGAATGCTGCCTAACATGTTCATCTCATATTTTTTCTTTTGTATAGCATGGACATTTGGACTTGTAATGATTCAAAGCAATAGTCTAGTTTTAACATAATGACTTCAATACTCAAGCATGTGAACAAGCAACCATGTCTTTCAAAATATCAATACTAAAGAAAGTTATGCCTAGCCCATCATGCTCAATCATTGATCCATTCATGAAACACACTCAAATATTAGCTATGCCCAATGCTCAAGTACGATCATAGTGCCCCCTAGTTTGTGCTTACAAGAGAAGATGGAGACTCAAAGCAAAAATAAAAATTACATAAAGTAAATAGATAGGCCCTTCGCAGAGGGAAGTAGGGATTTGTAGAGGTGCCAGAGCTCAAAGTTTTAAATTGAGAGAGAAAAAATATTTTGGGTGGCATGCTTTTCCTGTCAACGAAAACGACAAAGTCGCTCACAATACTTTCCATGCTAGATATATCATAGGCGGTTCCCAAACAGAAAATAAAGTTTATTCCTTTTTCCACCAAACTTTCACTTTCCATGGCGGGCCGTATCCACGGTTGCCTTCCATACCAACACTTTCCAAGGAATTAATTATTTGACAACATAAAGTAAATATATATATATATTTTCTTTTTCATTTCGGGAATGGGCATCCCTATTACCGCCGCACTCTTGTGCAATGACAAGTGAATAAACACTCATCTTGAGAATAACACATCTAGCATGGAAAAATATTGGACACTCCCCACCGTTTCATGAGCGGTACGGGCACACAAAAGAGAAAATTTATTTTGAAAATTTAGTGATGGCACATACAAATTTGCTTGGAACGGCATGGAAATAGTGCATATAGGTAGGTATGGTGGACTCATAAGGCAAAACTTGGTTTAAGGATTTTGGATGCACAAGTAGTATTTCTACTTAGTACAAATGAAGGCTAGCAAAAGATTGGGAAGCAACCAAACCAAGAAACGAAAAATCACATAAGTGAGCATTGAACATAACTAACACCGAATAATGCACCACAAGTAGGATATAACTTCATTGCATAACTATTGACTTTCGTGCATGCATAGGGTTCAAGTTAACATGACTCACATATTACTATCATCATGTTTCAAAACTATTACAAGGGTTCAAGTTTAATTTGTCCAATGATCTTCATGAAAGTTCTTATTATATCCTCCTTGGATATCTATCATTTTGGGACTAGTTTCATATATTGCCATTGCTTTTTGGCAAGCTCAAACAAATTTAAGTGAAGCACAAGAGCATAAAGATTTCATCTCTCAAAAAGATATAAGTGAAGCATGAGAGGATTTCTTCAAAATTTTCCTACTCTCAAATTAATCTAAGTGAATCATGAGAGTATTTCTACAAGAGTTTCCAAGCACACCGTGCTCAAAAAGATATAAGTGAAGCACTAGAGCAAATGACAAGCTACTCTCAAAAGATATAAGTGAAGATCAATGAGTAGTCAAACAATTAAGTAGCTATGTGAGGACTCTCTCTCTCAATAAAGATTTTCAGATCTAAGTATTTTATTCAAACAGCAAACTAAACAAAATTAGAACTCCAAGAATAGCACGCATCATGTGAACGAATAAAAATTTAGGCTCAACATTGGCTAACCGATAGTTGACGAAGAGAGGTGGGATGCATAGCATCCCCAAGCTTAGATGCTTGAGACTTCTTGAAATATTTACTTGGGGTGCCTTGGCCATCCCCAAGCTTGAGATTTTGTATCTCGTTCAATCCTCTCATATCTCGGTTTCACCTATTCTCAAAAACTTCATCCACACAAAACTCGAAAAGAACTCGTGAGATAGGTTAGTACACATAAGAACAAATCAACACTTCATGTACTGCCAAGACAAGTTGCACAATAATTTTCAAACATCATATACTGTTTACTATCGTTTCCACAATTTATATCTATCAATATAGGCTATGGAAACTATAGGATAAGCAGATAACAAAACTATGACAACAATCTGTCCAAACAGAACAGTCTGTAGCAATTTATGAAAACAGTGTACTTCTATATCTCAAACAATTATGAAAATTTAGGACATGCTATTAAATTTATATTACAACACTGTGTAAAAATTTCAGAAACTTTCCACGTTTCAGTAAAATATGAAAATTCAAACACTACAGCAAAAGTTTCTGTTTTTACACAGCACACATCAAAACATGCAATGCAAGCATCCTAAGGCAATTCTTGGAAATTTTTATTGAAAAAAAGATTATAAATAACACCTAACAGAAAATAACAAAATATAATGACGATCCAAGCAAAGCACATATTATGTGACGAATTAAAATATAGTTCAAAGTAAGATGTACCGATAGTGTTGAAGACGAAAGAGGGGATGCCTTCCGGGGCATCCCAAAGCTTAGGCGCTTGAGTATTCCTTGGATATTACCTTGGGGGTTCCTTGGGCATTCCCAAGCTTTGGTTCTTGTCACTCCTTATTCTCCTCATATCGGTGTCTCACCGAAAACTTGAAAACTTCAATCACACAAAACTTAACGGAACTTCGTGAGAAGGGTTAGTGTAATAAAGATAAATCATTCACTTAGGTACTGTCAAGACAAGATTCATAATTGTTCTCACATGATACCTACTGTATTCTACCATTTCCATAATTTATATCACTGAATATATGCTATGGGAACACTAAAACAAGCAAACTATGCATGCAAAACAGAATCTGTCAAAAACAGAACAGTCTGTGAAGAACTGTAGTGTCACCATACTTAGCTGTCTCTAAAAATTCTTAAAAATTAGGACAACCTGAAGAAATTGTATATACAGACTGTGTAAAAATTTCAGAATTTTTTGACCTCCAGTAAAATCAGAGAAATTCTTTACTGGAGGCAAAAGTTTCTGTTTTTGGTTCAGCATCCATTCTACTCATCTTGTGAGTCATCCCAAAGGATTTACTTGACACTTTATTAAAATAAAAGGCACAAAACATTATTTATACAGTAGCTAATCATGTGAACACATCAAAACATAAAGTATAAGTGTTGGGTTGTCTCCCAACAAGCGCTTTTCTCTAATGCCTTTTAGCTAGGCATGATGATTTCAATGATGCTCACATAAAAGTAAAGAATTGAAACATAAAAGAGAGCATCATGAATCTCATGACAAGCACATTGAAGTCTAACCCACTTCCTATGCATAGGTATTTTGTGAGCAAACAATTTATGGGAGCAAGAATCAACTAGCATAGGAAGGCAAAACAAGCATAACTTCAAAGCTTTGAACACATAGAGAGGAAACTTGATATTATTGCAATTCCTACAAGCATATGTTCCTCCCTCATAATAATTTTCAGTAGAATCATGAAGGAATTCAACAATATAACTATCACATAAAGCATTCTTTTCATGATGCACAAGCATAGAATTTTCATTACTCTCCACATAAGCAAATTCCTTTTCATCCATGGTAGTGGGAGCAAACTCAACAAAATAACTATCATGAGACACATGATTGATATAACCTAATTGAAAATTAAAATCATGATGACAAGTTTCATGGTTACTATCACTGTTTATAGCATACATGTCATCATCATAATCATCATAGGTAGGAGGCATGCCATCATCATAATAAATTTGCTCATCAAAACTTGGTGGACTAAAAATATCATCTTCATCAAACATAGCATCCCCAAGCTTGTGGCTTTGCATATCATTAGCATCATGGATATTCAAAGAATTCATACTAGCAATATTGCAATCATGCTCATCATTCAAGGAATTCTCATTAAGTATTTTCATAAATTCTTCCTCTACCAATTGAGCACAATTTTCCAAACCATCATTTTCGCGAAAGACATTAAAAAGACGAACCAATTGATGCAACCTAAACTCCATTTTTTGTAGTTTTCTTTTATAAAACCAAACTAGTGAAAAACAAGACACTAAAAGATTTAATTGTAAGATCTAAATATATACCTTCAAGCACTCACCTCCCCGGCAACGGGCCTAGAAAAGAGCTTGATGTCTACTACGCAACTTTATTCTTGTAGACTTTGTTGGGCCTCCAAGCGCAGACTTTTGTAGGACAGTAGCAATTTTCCCTCAAGTGGATGACCTAAGGTTTATCAATCCGTGGGAGGTGTAGGATTAAGATGGTCTCTCTCAAACAACCCTGCAATCAAATACAAGAAATCTTTTGTGTCCCCAACACACCCAATACAATGGCAAATTGTATAGGTGCACTAGTTCGGCGAAGAGATGGTGATACAAGTGCAATGTGGATGGTAGATATAGGTTTTTGTAATCTGAAAATATAAAAATAGAAAGGTAGCAAGTAACAAAAGTGAGCACAAACGGTATTGCAATGATTGAAAACAAGGCCTAGGGTCCGTACTTTCGCTAGTGCAATCTCTCAACAATGCTAATATAATTGGATCACATAACCATCCCTCAACGTGCAACGAAGAATCACTCCAAAGTTCTTATCTAGCGGAGAACATAAGAAGAAATTGTTTGTAGGGTACGAAACCAGCTTAAAGTTATCCTTTCCGATCGATCTATTCAAGAGTTCGTACTAAGATAACATCAAGTTATCCTTTCCGTTCGATCTATCTAAGAGTTCGTACTAGAATAACATCATATGATACGCATCAACCAACTCTAATGTCACCTAGATACTCCAATGTCACCACAAGTATCCATGAGTTAATTATACGATATGCATCAAACAATTTCAGATTCATAATACTCAATCCACACAAAGAACCTCAAAGAGTACCCCAAGATTTCTATCGGAGAAAGTAGGACAAGAACGTGTATAAACCCCTATGCATAGATTACCCCAATGTCACCGCGGGAATCCGCAAGTTGAGTACCAAAACATATATCAAGTGAATCAATCAGACACCCCATTGTGACCACGGGTATCCGCATGCAAGACATATATGAAGTGTTCTCAAATCCAATATTCAATCCAACATAACGATATCTCAAAGGGAAAGATTCAATTCATCACAACAAGATAGAGAGGGAATAACATCATGTGATCCGACTATATTAACAAAGCCCGTGATACATCAAGATTGTGACATCTCAAGAACACGAGAAAGAGAGAGATTGAACACATAGCTACTGGTACATACCCTCAGCCCCGAGGGTGGACTACTCCCTCCTTGTCATGGCCTCCGCCGGGATGATGAAGATGGCCACTGGAGATGGATTCCCCTCTCCGGCAGGGTACTGGAACACCTCCAGATTGGTTTTTTGTCGATACAGAGAGTTGCTGCGGCGGAGCGGAGAGTCTAGTGTTATTTTTGATGGTTTCTATATTTATAGGAATTTTTGGCGTTGGTTTCACGCGAAGGTGGGCCACGAGGTGAGGAGCACCCACAAGGGCACGGGTAGGGGGGTCTGGCGCGCCCTGGTGGGTGTTGGCCACCCTGGGCCCCCTCTTCTAGTGTTCTTTGGCCCATTTTGAGGGGATTTTTATCCAAAAATTAGCTTTCTTGCGCCCGAAGGAGAGCTCCAACCGACATACGAGGTGGCCACCCTCCACCAGGCCGCGCCCTGGTAGAGGGTGGAGGCTGTGGGACTCCGTTTGCGTTGATTCCACTTCTCAAAATTCATAAATATTCCAAAAAACTCTTCGTAAATTTTTATCGCGTTTGGACTTAGTTTGATATGGAATATCTGCGAAACAAAACACACACAAAAAAAAGGAACTGACACTGGGCACTGGATCAATAGGTTAGTCCAATAAATCATATAAATTGTTGCCAAAAGTTTGTGAAAGTTGTATAATATTGGCATGAAACAATCAAAAATTATAGATACGATGGAGACGTATCAGCATCCCCAAGCTTAATTCCTGCTCGTCCTCGAGTAGGTAAATTATAAAAAAAGATAATTTTTGATGTGGAATGCTACCTAGCATAATCTTGATCATATATCTAATCATGGCATGAATATTAAGACATGAGTGATTCAAAGCAATAGTCTAGTTTTGACATAAAGACATTAATACTCAGGCATCCCAACAAACAATCATGTCTTTGAAAATATCAAGGCTAAAGAACGCTATCCCTACAAAATCATATAGCCTTGTCATGCTCTGTCTTCTTAACACAAAGGATAAATCATGTACTACCCCGGTGTCAGCCAAGCAATTGGTTCATACTTTTTAACGCGCTTCAGCATTTTCAACTCTCACGCAATACATGAGCGCAAGCCATGGATATAGCACTATGGGTGGAATAGAATGCGGTGGTAGGTTTCAAAATGGTAAAAGTGGAGAAGAAAGTCTCGCATCAACTCAGTGTATCAACGGGCTATGGAGATGCCCATCAATAGATATCAATGCGAGGAGTAGGGATTGCCATGCAACGGATGCACTAAGAGCTATAAGTGTATGAGAGCTCAATATGAAAACTAAGTGGGTATGCATCTAACTCTAAAATGAAAAATTCCCACTAGTATATGAAAGTGACAACATAGGAGACTCTCTATATGAAAAAGATGGTGCTACTTTGAAGCACAAGTGTGGAATTAGCATGCCCCTTCTCTCTTTGTCTCTCTTTTTTTTTCTCCTTTTCTTTCTTTCTTTTTTTCTCTTTTTTTTCCTTTTTCCTTTTTTTTCTATTTTTTATTTTCCTTTTTTTCTTTGTCTGGAGCCTCATCCCGACTTGTGGGGGAATCATAGTTTCCATCATCCTTTTTTTCTTTGTCTGGAGCCTCATCCCGACTTGGAAATGCTCTAATAATGAATAATGATGATCATCAAACTTCTATTTACTTACAACTCAATATTACAACTCAAAGTATGACTCTATATGAATGCAATGATCTACCATAGCAAATATATCAAAAAAACGGACAAGCCATGGAAACATCATGCTAGCTATCTTACGATCATGTAAAGCACTATGACAATGAATGCTCAAGTCATCAAAACGGAAGCAGTGGAAGTTGCATGGCAATATATCTCGGAATGGCTATGGAAAGGCCATAATAGGTAGGTATGGTGGCTGTTTTGAGGAAGATATAATAAGGCTTATGTGTGATAGAGCTTATCATATCACGGGGTTTGGATGCACCGATGAAGTTTGCGCCGACTCTCGAGGTGAGAAAGGGCAATGCACGGTACCGTAGAGGCTAGCAAATGGCGGAAAGGTAAAAGTGCGTATAATCCATGGACTCACATTAGTCATAAAGAACTCATATACTTATTGCAAAAGTTTATTAGCCCTCGAAGCGAAGTATTACTACGCATGCCCCTAGGGGGGAGGTTGGTAGGAGTTAACCATCGCGCGCCCCCGACCTTCACACATAGATAGACAATCAAGGATAAATTGTTCTCCAACTTCCTAGCATAACTGGAGACTATACGTGCATGCTTCGGGAATCACAAACCTTAACACCAATATCTTACTAAACACGATCATCCACTAGTACCTCCCTCATAATATCATCTCTATATCGCAAAACTATTGCAAGGAATCAAACATATCATATTCAATGATCCATAAGTTTTATGTAGGAATTTATGACTAACCATGCTGTAAGAGCACATTTATCCATGTGTGGTTTTGGTAATTGATGACAATCCCTATGGACTAATGATTGCCATGAGTTATATTCGAAGGATTTGTCCGTAGGTACTTCTTGAAGTCCATCTGTTAGTTTCAAGGAGTTTATATGGTGACCAAGGTGGTATTCAAGGTTTTATCCAAAGATTGGTCATGTGAGAGTTGAGCTTATTGCAAGCATGTCTTGAAGAAGAATATTGTGTGAGCACTCATGTTTACCTTCAAGACATCATCTTTATGAAGAGAGAAGATAAGATACAAGGTTGATCAAGACAAAGTCAAAGAGTGAACCAAGTTGATCAACACACAAAGCGTACAGGATATACCGAGAGGGATCAAGTGATCCCATGGCATGGTAAGCATTGTCCATTATGCTTTGTGTACTAACCCATGGTCTACGTGAGTGTTGTTTGTAGGGTTAGGTATATTTCCATGGGATTGCATCAAGAGGAAGATCCCATACAACCCATGGAAGATGACATCAAGTGGTGATCATCATCAAGGTTGCGGTGTGCAAGTTCAAGTGAATCATCACGGAGAGATCATGCTTGAAGCTTGCCATCCATTGTGGTGACAATGGACTTGTGAAGATGTGCCGAAGAGTGGCTCACCCATAGTGGAGTATGGGGGAGCAATCTACTAGTCTTCATCGAGCCGGCGCAATCAAGAAAGGTGGTCCATCTTGAGAAGGACAAGATTGTCATCATCTAGCTCAAGTGGACTATGCGCAAGGTAAAGGTTTGACCTTGATAGGGTTTTCCATTTTACCGGTCTCATGGTGGTAGTTGGGAGACCGGGTTATAGGATCGATAGCCGTACTATCAAGGGGGGCTCTCAAGTGAGTAGCTTGATTGTATCGTTCGTTGAGAGCTCAAACCATTTGCATCCTTGCATCATCATCTTTCTTGGTCCTTATTTGGTTTTTCTCTATGTGAGTTTTTGAGCTTACGGTCTTCATCGTGATAAGTTCAAGCTCATCGAAAACAGATTTCGTATGCATCATATTTTGTTTTCGGTGTTGGAGATTTTGCCGGATATATATTAGGAAGGTCATCTTCCTTATCCTAGTGACATTTATTCTCCATTGCTTGTTCTTAATTTAACTAGTCATTGTTGGATAGCTCTCGTTGTCCTTTATCCAACAAGCTTGAGTTTGCTCAAATCGGAGCTCGTATGCGAAAGTTATGGCTGTTTTAGTGTTACTTGTTTTACATAGAGAGGTTGTACCGCCCCATAGAGAGGTTGTACCGGTTGACCGGTACAACCGGTGTTTGGAGCGGTTGTACCGCTCCAGATTTGGTCCGAATGTTGTACCGGCCATATACCGCTCTATCACCAGACTAGTTTCTGTTGTGGTGCGGTTCTTGGGCGGTTGTGGGCCGGTTGTACCGCTTATTGCTTTTGACCGGTTGTACCGGTGCGCATAACGGTTGTACTGCTTCTATGTTATTCTGCACATAACGAGCAGTTTCGTGGGGACCTATTTAAGGGGGTCTTCTTGCCCAATGGTCCCCCAACTCTTGAGCTCGTTCCCCCCCCCCATTGTTGACCTTCTTTGAGCTTGCTATCTTTCAATCCCTCCAATGATTCTTGCTAGTTCTTGAGGGACAAGGGAGAGGAGATCTAGATCCACATTTCCACCAATCACTTTCTCCTCTATGTGAGGGGAACCCCTTGGATCTAGATCTTGGAGTTCTTCGTGTTCTTATTTGTTCTTCCTCTCATTATCCTCCCTAGCATTAGTAGTTTTGGTGGGATTTGGGAGAGAAGGACTTGGGCACTCCGTGTGCCCTTGCCATTGCATTTGGTGCATAGGTTTGAGTTCTCCACGGTGATACGTGGAAGTGAAGTTTCAGAAGCTTATTTCTCTTGGGTATTTCAGCACCCTAGAGTTTGTTCCTCTTGGTTGCCTTGGCGACCTAGACGGTTGGTGGTGCCTCGGAGCTCAATCATTGTGGTGTAAAGCTCTGGGCAAGCATTGGGGTCTCCAATTAGGTTGTGGAGATTACCCCGAGCAATTTGTAAGGGTAGCGGTGACCGGCCCCGAGGGTTGCCAAAGTGTACGGGTACCGGTGACCGCCCCCAAGGGTTGCCATTTGTACGGGTTCGGTGACCGCCCTCAAGGGTCCGTTAGTGGAATCACGTCATCTTGCATTGTGCGAGGGCGTGAGGAGATTACGGTGGCTCTAGTGGCTTCTTGGGGAGCATTGTGCCTCCACACCGCTCTGAACGGAGATTAGCATCCACAAGGGTGTGAACTTCGGGATACATCGTCGTCTCCATGTGCCTCGGTTATCTCTTACCCTAGCAGTTTACTTGTGCACTTTACTTTGTGAAAGCCATATTGTTTCTTGTTATATATCTTGCTATTACTTAGTTGTTATCTTGTTTCGCATAAGTTGTTGGTGAACATAGGTGAGCCTAGTTGTTTTAGGTTTTGTGCTTGACATACTAAACGTTAGTTTTATTCCGCATTTGTTCAACCCTAAACCGTAATTATTTTAAAGCGCCTATTCACCCCCCCTCTAGGTGACATCCACGTCCTTTCAATTGGTATCAGAGCTTGGTCTCTCATTATTAGGTTTAACCACCTAGAGAGTAAGGATGTCGACTAGGGAATTAGGATTCTCTGACACTCTTAGTTTCGATGGCACAAATTTTGGTGTTTGGGTAATTCCCATGCTTAATCTCTTTAGGGTCATGGACCCAAATTTGGAGCGAGTTGTAGATATGGGTTTTTCTCAACCAAAGGATTCTCAACACATATCTTTAGAGGATGAGAAAAACTCTTATCTCAATGCTCAAGATTCTAATGTGCTTTTCGATGCTTTGAGCAATGTAGTTATATTTCAACTCATGCCGTTCCGGGATGCTCATGAGTTGTGGACAAAGCTTCAAGATAAATATGGTATGTCCAAGATTTGTAGGGATGATTATTATCCCTCCACCTCCGGTCGTGTTGTCTTCTCAACTTCATCTACTTCACCTACATGTGGATTGCCACAAGGTAATGAAATGGTGAGTAGTGGTGATCATTGTAATGATGATAGTGGGCTTATTGTTGGTGATACTTCATCACTATCTTATTGTAATGCTTCATCTTTGGTCTTTAACACTTCAAGCACTCTAAATGTTTCACATGCTTGTGTTGATAGTCCTTGCATATCATGTAGAAATTGCTTGACTAAATCTCATGATGATATGCTTGCCATGTCTTGTTGTCGTGATAAAAATGCATTGCTTTCCTCGAGTTGTTGTGCTAACAATGTAGAGGAAACCCAACACTCCATGGAACAATATGTATTGTTGAATGGTGCGTTAAGGGATCCTACATCATCATCTATTATTTCTCACTTTTGCCTTATGGCTAAGGCTTCAAAGGTATCTCCTACTTTGAATCCCAATATATCTCATGATGATGATGCTGATGATAATGAGGATGAGGATAATGATGAAGAGAGTGATAATATTGCTTCCTTAAAAATTAAGGGAGAAATGGTTTTTAAAGCTCTTCATAAGAGTAAAATTGCTCGTTCCAACTTGATGGAAATCATGTCTATTGCCATTGAGGGCAAGAAATATATTAAGGAGTTGGAAGCTCATCTCGAGGAGCATGAGGCCACCATTGATAAAATGGAAGGTCATGAGCGTGAATACACTAATGAGATCGCGGAGCTATCTCAAGCTCTTGAAAATGAACAAACCACCATGGAATCTCTTGAGGAGACCTTTGCTCTAGAATTATCTAGATTAAAGGAATCCCATGATAGAGCTCTCGAGGTGGCTAATGATTTTAGAACTAAAAATGATAAGCTTGAAGTTGCACATGCTAAACTCCTTGAGGACTTTGAGCACCTCGAAAATGGCTCAAGGGTCATTAAGAGTTCGCTCATTGAACTCACCGAGTCTCATGCTCAACTTGAAGCTTCATATGCTAAAGAGCTTGCCAAGTTTCCTTCTCCTCTTGTTGTTAATGATTATGCTTGTGCTACTAACTCTATTCCTTGTGAAGAATCCATTTTGAAGGAGAATGTTGAGCTAAGGGCTCAACTTGAGTTGCTATCTAGCAATTATAGGAAATTGGAAGAAAGTCATGAAAAGCTCTCGAGCTCTCATGTTGATCTTCTAGTATCCCATAATGTGCTACAAATAGCTCATGAGGCTAGTACTACTAAGGTAACATCTAGTGAGCCTCATGTGGACATTGGCACTACATCTAGTATAAATGCTTTATTGCCATGTGCTAGTCCTCGTAGTTCATCTACTCATAATGTTGCTACATCCTGTGATGCATTACTTTCCTTGCCTTGTTGCTCTACCGATGAAGCTTATACTTCCTCTAGTACTTGTGTTCATACTAACCATGTAGAGGAAATCAATGAGCTCAAGGCCCAAGTCACTTCTTTGAAGAAAGACTTGGAAAAGAGTCATGAAGGGAAGTCCACACTCAACAATATCTTGAGTGTGCAAAAATCCCCAAATGACAAAGGTGGACTTGGATTCAACTCCAATAAGAAGAAGGAGTCCAAGAGCAACAAGAAGAAGAGCCAAGAACAAGTCAAGAACTCGGCCAAAATTGTTTGCTTCAAGTGCAAAATAGAAGGGCACCATGTTAGATCTTGCCCATTGAAGAAGAAGCCCCATAGTGGCAAACAACAAGGGAAGTGGCCACAATCTCATGCTCAACCGCAAGTTGAAGCAAAGCATATTCCCAAGAAGACCCAACTCAATGCTCCTCAAGTTGAGAAATCAATTGAGAAGAAAGTAAAGGGTAAATGTTGCTACTTATGTCGTGGCAAGGGTCACTTTGCTTCTTCATGCACGAATGGTAACTTACCCAACCCAATTATTATTGATGATATCTATTCTCTTGGGAAGGATAAGGTTGGCAATGTGTTTGCCAATGTTGGAAATATGCCCTAGAGGAAATAATAATTTAGTTATTATCATATTTCCTTGTTCATGATAATCGTTTATTATCCATGCTATAAGTGTATTGATTGCAATCTCAAATACATGTGTGGGTACATAGACAACACTGTGTCCCTAGTATGCCTCTAGTTAACTAGCTCGTTGATCAAAGATGGTCAAGGTTTCCTGGCCATAGACATGAGATGTCATTTGATAACGGGATCACATTATTAGGAGAATGATGTGATGGACAAGACCCAAACTATAAACATAGCATATGATCGTGTCAGTTTATTGCTATAGTTTTCTGCATGTCAAGTATCTATTCCTATGACCATGAGATCATGCAACTCACTGACACCGGAGGAATACATTGTGTGTATCAAACGTCACAACATAACTGGGTGACTATAAAGATGCTCTACAGGTATCTTCGAGGGTGTCTGTTGAGTGGGCATGGATCAAGACTGGGATTTGTTACTCCGTGTGACAGAGAGGTATCTCAGGGCCCACTCGGTAATACAACATCACAATAAGCCTTGCAAGCAATGTGACTAAAGTGTTAGCCACGGGATCTTGTATTACGGAATGAGTAAAGAGACTTGCCGGTAACGAGATTGAACTAGGTATAGAGATACCGACGATCGAATCTCGGGCAAGTAACATATCGAAGAACAAAGGGAACAGTAACGGGATTAACTGAATCCTTGACACAGAGGTTCAACCGATAAAGATCTTCGTAGAATATGTAGGAACCAATATGGGCATCCAGGTACCGCTATTGGTTATTGATCGTAGAAGTTTCTCGGTCATGTCTACATAGTTCTCGAACCCGCAGGGTCTGCACACTAAAGGTTCGGTGACGTTTTGGTATAGTAGAGTTATGTATGGTGGTGACCGAAGGTTGTTCGGAGTCCTGGATGAGATCCTGGACATCACGAGGAGCTCTGGAATGGTCCGGAGGTAAAGATTGATATATAGGAAGTCCTGTTTTGGTCACTGGAAAAGTTTCGGGTACTTCGGTAGTGTACCGGGAGTGCCAGGAGGGTACCGGGGGCCATCGGGAGGGGTGTCTCGACCCAAAGGACCTCATGGACTGTGGGAGGAGTCAAACCAGCCCCTAGTGGGCTGGCCGAACCCCCCACTAAGGCCCATGCGGCTAGGGGTGGGAAAAACCAAAAGGAGGAAAGGTGGAAAGGGTTTCCAAGTGGAGAGGAGGAATCCTACTCCTAGTAGGATTGGAGTAGGACTCCTCCACCTCCTATTTCGGCCAACCCTTGAGAGTTTGAGGCTGCCTCCTCCCCTCCCTCCCTCCTATATATACTAGAGTATTTAGAGGGGAGAGCTAACCCTAATTGCCACGTGCTCCCTCTACTTCCTCTAGATCGTTTTCTCCTCTAGTCTAAATTCGGCGGTGCTTAGGCAAAGCCCTGCCGGAATAGCTCCACCACCATCGCCGCTGCGCCGTCGCGCTGCCGGAGAACTCATCTACCTCTCCACTCCCTCTTTCTGGATCAAGAAGGCGGAGATCGTCATCGAGCAGTACGTGTGCTGAACGCGGAGGTGCCGTCCGTTCGGCGCTCGATCGGAAGGACCGTGATCAGGATCGTGAGACGATTCGTGATTTGATCGCGGGACGGATCGTGATGGGATTGCGGGACAAATAGTGATTGGATCGCGAGATGGATCGTGATGGGATCGCGGGACGCTCGGCGATTTGGATCGCGAAGACGTTCGACTACATCAACCGCGTTTCTTAACGCTTCCTGCTTAGCGATCTACAAGGGTATGTAGATCCACTCTCCCTCTCGTAGATGCTCATCACCATGGATAGATCTTGCGTGTGCATAGGAAATTTTTTGTTTCCCATGCAACGTTCCCCAACAGTGGTATCAGAGCCAGGTTTATGTGTAGATGAGATCTCGAGTAGAACACAAAGGAGTTTCTGGGCGTTGATATTCTGATTGCTTCCTCCCTTGGTCATTTCTTTATTCGGCGGTATTATGGGATGAAGCGGCCCGGACCAACATTACTCGTACGCTTACGAGAGAATGGTTCCATCAAGTGACATGTAACTTCATTACATAAAGATGGCTGGCGGGTGTCTGTTTCTCCCACTTTAGGCGGATCGGATTTGACAAAGGCGGTCCTTGAGAAGGTTGAATAGCAATTTTTGTATCACCGTTGTGGTTTTTGCGTAGGTAAGAATTATTCTTGCTAGATACCCGTAGCAGCCACGTAAAACTTGCAACAACAATTAGAGGACGTCTAACTTGTTTTTGCAGGGTATGTTGTGATGTGATATGGCCAATTACATGATGAGATATATGTGATGTATGAGATGATCATGTATTGTATAGAATATCACGACTTGCATGTCGATTAGTACGGTAACCGGTAGGAGCCATAGGGTTGTCTTTAATTATTTTCGCCGTTTTTGCTTTACTTTATCGATATGAGTTAGCAATAGTCGTGGAAACAACAGTCGGCGCGACAACCTCATGGCGACACATTGATGGAGATCAAGATGATGGATATCATGGTGTTATGCCGGTGACGATGGAGATCATGCCGGTGCTTTGAAGATGGAGATCAAAAGCACAAGTTCATGGCCATATCATGTCACTTATGATTTGCATGTGATGTTAATCCTTTTATGCATCTTATTTTGTTTAGGATGACGGTAGCATTATAAGGTGATCGCTCACTTCAATTTCAAGATAAATTGTGTTCTCCTCGAGTGTGCACCGTTGCGAAAGTTCGTCGTTTCGAGACACCACGTGATGATCGGGTGTGATAGACTCTATGTTCGCATACAACGGGTGCAAGCCAGCGTTGCACGTGCGGAACACTCGGGTTAAACTTGACGAGCCTAGCATGTACATACATGGCCTCGGAACACAAGAGACCGAAAGGTCGAACATGAGTCATATAGTAGATATGATCAACATGAAGATGTTCACCATTGAAACCACCTCAACTCACGTGATGATCGGACTTGAGTTGGTGGATTTGGATCATGTCACACTCGAATGACCGGAGGGATGTCAATTTGAGTGGGAGTTTTTAAGTAATATGATTAACTAAACTCATTATCATGAACATAGTCAAAATGTCTTCGCAAATTATTTTGTAGATTACTAGCTCGCGCTGTAGCTCCCTTGAATTTTTATATGTTCCTAGAGAAATAGAGTTGAAAGATGATGGTATCAATAATGCGGGTTGGGTCCGTGATCTGAGGATTGTCCTCATTGCAGCACAGAAGGCTTATGTCCTTAATGCACCGCTTGGTGCGCCACCCCCTCTAGCGTCGTCTGTAGATGTTGTGAACATCTGACAGGCACATTCCGATGACTACTTGATAGTTCAGTGCGTCATGCATTACGGCTTAGAATTGAGGCTCCATAACGTTTTGAACGTCAAGGAACATACGAGATGTTCTAAGAGCTGAAATTGGGATCTCAGGCTCGTGCACGTGTTGAGAGGTATGAGACCTCCAACAAGATTCTTTGCCCGCAAGATGAAGGAGAATAGCTCAATCATTGAGCATGTGCTCAGATTGTCTGGGTGCTACAATCGCTTGAATCGAGTGGGAGTTGATCTTCCAGATAAGATAGTGATTGATATAGTTCTCCAAGTCACTGTCACTAAGCTACTCGAGCTTCGTGATCAACTATAAAATGCCAGGGATGGAAATAATGATCCCTGAGCTATTCGCAATGTTTGACACCGCGAAGGTAGAAATCAAGAAGGAGCATCAAGTGTTGATGGTTAGTGAAACCACTAGTTTCGAGAAGGGCAAGGGCAAGGAGGGAAACTTCATGGATGGCAAGTCAGTTGCTACTCCAGTGAAGAAACCCAAGGTTGAACCCAAACCCGAGACTGAGTTCTTCTATTATGAGGAGAACGGTCGCTGAAGCGGAACTGCCCTAGATACTTGGTAGATAAGAAGGCTGGCAACGTCGACAGAAGTATATTTGATATATGTGTTATTGATGTGTACCTTACTAGTACTCCTAGTAGCACCTGGGTATTAGATACCGGTTTGGTTGCTAAATGTTAGTAACTCGAAATAAAAGCTACGGAATAAACGGAGGCTAGCTAAGGGTGAGGTGACGATGAGTGTTGGAAGTGTTTCCAAGGTTGATGTGATCACCATCGCACGCTCTCTCTACCTTCGGGATTAGTGATGAACCTAAATAAATGTTATTTGGTGTTTGCGTTGAGCATAAAAGTGATTAGATCATGTTTATTGCAATACGGTTATTCATTTAAGTTAGAGAATAATGGTTATTCTGTTTACATGAATAAAACCTTCAATGGTCATGCAACCAATGAGAATGGTTTATTGAATCTTGATCGCAGTGATACACATTTCATAATATTGATGCCAAAAGATACAAAGTTAATAATGATAGTACGTACCACATACTTTTGGTACTGCCGCTAAATGTCATATTGGTGTAAAGCGCATGAAGAAACTCCATGCTGATGGATCTTTGGACTTATTCAATTTCGAATCGGTTGAGACATGCGGACCATGCCTCACGGGCAAGATGACTAAGACCCCGTTTTCCGGTATGATGGAGCGGGCAAGTAACTTATTGGAAATGATACATGTTGATGTATTCGGTCCAATGAGTGTTGTAGCGTGCAGTGGACATCGTTATTTCCTACCTTCACTGATGATTTGAGTAGATATGGGGATATTTACTTAATGAAACATAAGTCTGAAACGTTTGAAAAGTTCAAACAAAATCAGAGTGAAGTTTGAGATCATCGTGACAAGAAGATAAAATGTCTACGATATGATCGTGGAGGTGAATATCTGAGTTATGAGTTTGGTATACAACTTAAGACAATGTGGAAGTTGTTTCACAACTCACGCCACCTGGAACACCATAGTGTGATGGTGTGTCCGAACGTCGTAGTCGTGCTCTATTGGATATGGTGCGAACTATGATGTCTCTTATCGATTTGCCACTATCGTTTTGGGGTTATGCGTTAGAGACAACTACATTCACTTTAAAAGGGGCACCATCTATGTCCGTTGAGATGACACCGTATGAATTTTCGTTTGGCGGAAACCTAAGCTGTCATTTCTTGATGTTTGGGGCTGCGACGCTTATGTGAAAAAAGGGTTTTCACCTAATGAGCTCGAACCCAAAGCGGACAAATGCATCTTTATAGAATACCCTAACGTAACAGTTGGGTAAACCTTCTATCTTAGATCCAAGCACAAAGTGTTTGTTGCTGAAACGGGTCCTTTCTCGAGAAAAAGTTTCTCTCGAAAGAATTGAGTGGGAGGAACATAGAACTTGATAAGGTTGTTGAACCTTTACTCCAATCAGAGAATAGCGCAGCGCAGAAAGATGTTTCTGTAGAGTCTACATCAGTTGAAGAGGAAGTTGATGATGATGATCATGAAGCTTCGGATCAAGTTACTATCAAACCTCGTAGGTCGACAAGGACGCGTACTGCTCCTG
This sequence comes from Elymus sibiricus, assembly GCA_039707655.1. Taxonomy (NCBI): domain Eukaryota; kingdom Viridiplantae; phylum Streptophyta; class Magnoliopsida; order Poales; family Poaceae; genus Elymus; species Elymus sibiricus. Next base: position 527,251,451 of record CM077665.1, on the reverse strand, counting down.
AGTGGTACGGCAACCCTATCTTAGAGGTCATGTTGTTGGACAACGATGAACCTACGAGCTATGGAGAAGGGATGATGGCCCCGGATTCCGAGAAATGGTTAGAGGCCATGAAATCCGAGATGGGATCCATGTAAGAAAACAAAGTATGGGCTTTGGAAGTATTACCTGAAGGGCGAAAGGCCATCCAGAACAAATGGATCTTTAAAAGGAAGACGGACGAGGACGGTAATGTCACCGTCTATAAAGCTCGACTTGTGGCAAAGGGTTTTTCACAAGTTCAAGGAGTTGACTACGATGAGATTTTCTCACCCGTAGCGATGCTAAAAGTCTGTTGGAATTATGTTAGCAGTTGTTGCATTTTTCAATTAGGAAATCTGGCAGATGGATGTCAAAACATCGTTTCCTTAACTGTATCCGCGAGGAAAGGTTGTATGTGATACAACCGGAAGGTTTTGTCAGTCCTAAGGATGCTAAAATGTATGCAAGCTCCAGCGATCCTTCTATCGACTGGAGCAAGCATCTCGGAGTTGGAATATGCGCTTTGATGAGGTGATCAAAGTTTTTGAGTCTATACAAAGTTTACGAGAAACTTGTATTTACAATAAAGTGAGTGGGAGCACTATAGAATTTCTGATAAGTATATGTGGATGACATATTGTTGATCGGAAATGATGTAGAATTTCTAGAAAGCATAAAGGGATGTTTGAAAAGGAGTTTTTCAAAGGAAACCTTGGATAGAAGCACTTAAATATTGGGCATCAGGATCTATAGAGATAGATCAAGACGTCTGATAAGACTTTCAATGAGTACATAGCTTGACAAGATTTTGAAAGAGTTCAAAATGGATCAGTTAAAGAAAGAGTTCTTGCCTGATTTGTAAGGTGTGGAGTTGAGTGAGACTCAAAGCTAGACCACGGCAGAAGAAAGAGAAAGGACGAAGGTCGTCCCCTATGCCTTAGCCATAGGCTCTATATAGTATGCCATGCTGTGTACCGCACCTGTGTGTGCCTTGCCATGAGTCTATCAAGGGGTATAAGAGTGATCCAGGAGTGGATCACTGGACAGCGGTCAAGATTATCCTTAGTAACTAGTGGACTAAGGAAATATTTCTCGATTATGGAGGTGGTAAAGAGTTCGTCGTAAAGGGTTACGTCGATGCAAGCTTTGACACCTATTCGGACGACTCTGAATAGCAGTCAGGATACGTATAGTGGAGCAACCATTTGGAATAGCTCCAAGTGGAGCGTGGTAGCATCTGTAGTATGACATATAGATTTGCAAAGAACACACGGATCTAAATGTTGCAGACCGTTGACTAAAGACCTCTCTCACATGCAAAGCATGACAGAACCCCAGAACTCATTGGGTGTTAGATTCATAACAATGTAAATCACATGGTGATGTGAACTAGATTATTGACGCTAGTGCAAGTGGGAGACTGTTGGAAATATGCCCTAGAGGCAATAATAATTTAGTTATTATCATATTTCCTTGTTCATGATAATCATTTATTATCCATGCTATAATTGTATTGATTGGAAACTCAAATACATGTGTGGGTACATAGACAACACTGTGTCCCTAGTATGCCTCTAGTTAACTAGCTCGTTGATCAAAGATGGTCAAGGTTTCCTGGCCATATACATGAGATGTCATTTGATAATGGGATCACATCATTAGGAGAATGATGTGATGGAAAAGACCCAAACTATAAACATAGCATATGATCGTGTCAGTTTATTGCTATAGTTTTCTGCATGTCAAGTATCTGTTCCTATGACCATGAGATCATGCAACTCACTAACACCGGAGGAATACCTTGTGTGTATCAAACGTCACAACGTAACTGGGTGACTATAAAGATGCTCTACAGGTATCTCTGAGGGTGTGTGTTGAGTGGGCATGGATCAAGACTGGGATTTGTTACTCCATGTGACGGAGAGGTATCTCAGGGTCCACTCGGTAATACAACATCACAATAAGCCTTGCAAGCAATGTGACTAAAGTGTTAGCCACGGGATCTTGCATTATGGAATGAGTAAAGAGACTTGCCGGTAACGAGATTGAACTAGGTATAGAGATACCGACGATCGAATCTCGGGCAAGTAACATATCGAAGAAAAAAGGGAACAGTATACGGGATTAACTGAATCCTTGACATAGAGGTTCAACCGATAAAGATCTTCGTAGAATATGTAGGAACCAATATGGGCATCCAGGTCCCGCTATTGGTTATTGACCGTAGAGGTGTCTCGGTCATGTCTACATAGTTCTTGAACCCGCAGGGTCTGCACACTTAAGGTTCGGTGACGTTTTGGTATAGTAGAGTTATGTATGGTGGTGACCGAAGGAGGTTTGGAGTCCTGGATGAGATCCTGGACGTCACGAGGAGCTCCAGAATGGTCCGAAGGTAAAGATTGATATATAGGAAGTCCTGTTTTGGTCACCGGAAAAGTTTCGGGTACTTCGGTAGTGTACCGGGAGTGCCGGGAGGGTACCTGGGGCCATCGGGAGGGGTGTCTTGACCCAAAGGACCTCATCGGCTGTGGGAGGAGTCAAACCAGCCCCTAGTGGGCTGGCCGAACCCCCCACTAAGGCCCATGCGGCTAGGGGTGGGAAAAACCCAATGGAGGAAAGGTGGAAAGGGTTTCCAAGTGGAGAGGAGGAATCCTACTCCTAGTAGGATTGGAGTAGGACTCCTCCACCTCCTATTTCGGCCAACCCTTGAGAGTTTGAGGCTGCCTCCTCCCCTCCCTCCCTCCTATATATACTAGAGGATTTAGAAGGGAGAGCTAACCCTAATTGCCACGTGCTCCCTCTACTTCCTCTAGATCGTTTTCTCCTCTAGTCTAAATTCGGCGGTGCTTAGGCGAAGCCCTGCCGGAATAGCTCCACCACCATCGCCACCACGCCGTCGCGCTGCCGAAGAACTCATCTACCTCTCTGCTCCCTCTTGTTGGATCAGGAAGACAGAGATCATCATCGAGCTGTACGTGTGCTGAACGTGGAGGTGCCGTCCGTTCGGCGCTAGATCGGAAGGACCGTGATCAGGATCGCGAGACGATTCGTGATTTGATCGCGGGACGGATCGTGATGGGATCGCAGGACGGATCGTGATTGGATCACGAGATGGATCGTGATGGGATCGCGGGACGCTCGGTGATTTGGATCGCGAAGACGTTCGACTACATCAACCGCGTTTCTTAACGATTCCCGCTTAGCGATCTACAAGGGTATGTAGATCAACTCTCCCTCTCATAGATGCTCATCACCATGGATAGATCTTGCGTGTGCGTAGGAATTTTTTTGTTTCCCATGCAATGTTCCCCAACAGCCAAGTTTGTTGGTACGCAAAGTGGTGTCAAGAAAAGAACCATTTGGGTAGCCAAGCCTATTGTGACTAACTGCTTAGGACCCAACTTGGTTGGGGACCAACAAGCTCAAATTTGATCAATAGGTGTTGTTGGAGGGCATTGGTGACTTGGCTACATCATGAAGAATTAAGGGATGTTCATCATTCATATTATCTCAAGCCAAGTCATTTGGATTATCGAGTTTCTATCTTATATCCAATGTGCCTCCTTATGGTAACTTGTACTTAAATTGTTTACATTGATAGTTACTTGCCCCTTTGCATGTTGTGGTTTTGTACCTTGCATGTGTTTGTATATGTTGTGTTTCCTGTTTGTTTATCTTGAGTAATCAAGTATGTATGATGGGTTGCGCATCATGTATGTGTGAGTCTTGTGTTGAGCCTTTTTGCATTTTGTTTGTATCTTAGTTGGCTCTTTTGAGAGATTAATGGATTATCCCATTTTGGGGGAGTGATGTACTTTGTGCACTTCACGATCCTAAAAATGTGTGTACATGAGGAATACCACTTAGTATTGATATTACAAGATTATCTAGCTTCTATGTGGTATCTCTTTTCATGAGAAATTCAAATTCTAAATGGTCCATTAATTATCTCTTGTTGGATTTCATTTGCCACTTGTTAATTATTTTGGGTTATCACATTTTGGGGGAGTAATTTGCTATGTGCATATTACAAGCCTAGAAAATGTGTACATTTGAGGTATTGCCACTTAGTGTTGATATTATAAATTATCTTGTTCCTAGGTGGCATGTTAGCTCTACAAGTGTCATTTGCTTGTGATTTAGGTGTAAAGATGATGATGGGTCATTTTGCAATCTACCAATGGGAATTATTTCCAAATACTTCTTGTCCTTTGACAATTGGTATTCCTTTTAAGTGGTAGAAACTGCTAATCATCTTTATATTGTATTTTGTTTATCGTTTGTCTTCCCTGCCTCTTGTGGATCGTGTTGAGCGTGTCTAGTGTTTCTATAGATATAGGGAAAGTGATGACCCCATCTTGTGCATTTTTATTCAAATGCAAATTCTATATAATGCACATCTCTTGGGGGAGCTATCCTATTTTCTTTAGAACACTCTCTTTATGTGTTTTTCATAAAATCTTTTGATTCTCATCAAGTGTGTTGGTGGAGGCAAGCCTTTTTCCTCATGCTGCTTTGTGCCATCATGAAAATATGCCGAGGGTTTGGTTTGTTTGGAACCTAGCTCTCTTTTGGGAACTTGATACCTCTTGTTTGTTTTCCTTCAATTGGTATGTTGTTTCCTTCTATTTGGCATGTGTCAATGGATATCTCATTCCTTGATGTATCTTTTAAGTGTTATCCTTCAAGTGATTTTTTTCACCGTTTGGTATCTTAGTTTTACTTGGTATCTTATCAACTATGTGTTGATTTGGTTCTTGAAAGTCTTGAGCATGCATATTTATGATGTACTTTCTTTAACATGCTTTCTTTCTTTGACCCAATATATAGGGGAAACTCCACTATGTCACAAATTGGCTAAAGTGTGCATGAAATTCAATTTCATATCTATATGCACATAGTTATGTGGATTTTGTCCTATGTATTGTTGGTCCACTAACTCTTTGGTCCCAATGACACTGGTAGAAAACAGGGCACTAGTCCCGGTTCCAGAGGGCCTTTAGTCCCGGTTCTGGAACCGGGACAAACCGGTCGGGACAAATGCCCAAAACCTGTAGTCCCGGTTTGCTTACAAACCGGGACCAAAGGGGCTCCACGTGGCCGCTGCGTGGCGCCCAGGCAGTAGGACCTTTAGTCCCGGTTGGTAACACCGACCGGGACTAAAAGGCAGCCACGCGTCAGCACCTGACAGGCGCTGGGGTTTTTTTTTTGAAAGGAGGGGTTTAGTGGTTTTCCTATTGTGTTTCCCCTTTTATTTTTGTGTTTACCATTTTTATTTGACGCTTTTCATTCAACTCGACGCTAGCTACTACATATAGCAATGAAGGAACCATTACACAACTCGACGCTAGCTACTACATATAGAAGTGACCTCTCTTTCTCCGTGCTTGGTCGAACAATATGCAACAAGTTTTTGTAAATCTATTCGACGCTATTACATATAGTACACGTTCATGCATATATAGAATATAACATCTCTTACGATCCTAACTTCTATTACCACTCCCGATGGCATTCTCCGTCTTTAGGTATGACATGCTCAACAAAGAATCCCGCCAATTCCTCTTGAATTGCTCGTACGCGATCAGTTGGTAGGAGTTCATCCCGCATCTGCCATATCTAATTTAAAGAAGGGGGTCAATAAAACTCAACACAATTGATGGTAATAAAATTAAATTGTGAATATTGTTTACGTACTTCAAATTGTTCGTCAGATATGCCCCGGCCCCGCTCAGTGGTCAAGTGGCGAATGAACTCGCAAACGTAGTAAGCACATAAATTAGTCCCGGTTGCCTGCCACAAGCACTTTACGAGAATAGAGTTTAATCAAAATGATAATCAAGAATGATAATGGTATTGAAACTAGAATCAATGAGAGATGCGCGGTACTAGAGTAATACTTACTTTGGGGTGTAAAAATTGCAGCTCTTTTTTCCATTTGACACCCTTAACCTGTTTGGTGAACTTTTTCCAAACCCTGCCCGGCAAAGAAAATGATTACTTGATATCAGGAAATGAACGAAAGTTGCCGATATGGTGCGATAATGATTGAACTTACTTCTGAAGCATTTGACACATGCTCGTATACTCCTTAGGGTCTTTACGTCTCGAGTCCAAGACAATTACTTTTCCCTCTTCAAGATGAATGTCTAGCAGAATAAAGTGGAAACTGCGCACGCATAACTCATTAATTGCACTAAACCTCGAGTAAGCGAAACAGAATGTGCACAAGATAGTAACACTCATTGGAAGTTGTAAGGAAATAGTATTTCCTTTCTGGTTTGTTGTCCAAGTAATGAATCTAGCAAATTTTTCTCTGTATCAGCGGGAAATTCTTTTAACGTAGGTTCATTTATGAAATTTGGGTCAATGAACCCAATGTCATGGATTTGTAGTTGTTTGCATTCGAGGATCTTCATTCTGCATAATATAGAGTGAGGATAATTAATACATGCAATGAACGAGCTGAGCTAGACACTTAATTACAGAAAAAAAATACTTACACACAATAGGAACTGACGATAGTTTTGTCAAGCTCCTTTTGGTTGTATAACTGAAAAATTTCTTCAAATTCAACGATCAACATCTGCTTTCCATTGAAGAAGTGCTCATTTTTTATTCCCACCAAGATTTCGTTCTTCCCCTCCTTGCAGGCATCCAAGTACCATTCGTGCAAATGTCGCATCCTCGTTGGTAGATCCTTGAGCTCCTCACGTGTGACGAGAGGCTTCCCGTGCTCGTAGCTTAAGGATGGTACTACCTCAGCCGTTTCGAACTGTACCGAATCGGGTAAGTAATCATCAGCAGTGATAGCAAGACCATCGGCCGCTTTCTCTGGATCATTAGTGATATCGGTAACCACCTTGAGCGGAGGGCACGATTGCAGTTCTTGTTCGCCGAGCTGGGGAATTGTTTTCCCACTTCTTGAGCCACTTCTACTTAAGCTTCCCGACCGCCTCGCTTGATCATGTTTCTTTTGAATACATCGGTCATAGTTTGATGGCAGCGGAGGCGGTGGTGGTCGCCTAAGGGCATCCAGAGTTCGCTTCGCTTTCACTGGATCTATTTTCTCCTCTTCAGGTGGGCGTTTCGGTGCGAGCTGACGTTTCACATCGGCATCCACGATCTCGTTGAGTTCCTCCTCAGACCTCTCGTAGGGTAACTTGGGAAGAGGCTTCAGGCTTGGGCCGTAACTACATCTCCTCTGTTTCGTACTACTACTAGCCGCCGGAGCGGCGGCAACTCTCTTCCTCTGTTGCTTACGCGGCGGAGGAGGCGGAGTCCGATGACGCGGCGGAGATAGCTGAGGCGGAGGAGGATTCTGCTGAGGGGCCTCCTCCGTCAGAGTTTGCTGAGGCGGCGGAGACGGCTAACGCACCGGAGACGGCTGAAGCACCGGAGACGGCTGACGCACCGGAGACGGCTGACGCACCAGAGACGGCTGACGCACCGGAGACGACTCAGGCACCGGGGCCTCCTCCGCCTGAGTCTGCTGAGGCGGCGTCCAGTATGGAAGCACGATGTGTTCCTTTCTCCATAGACAAGTAGTCCTTAAGGCATATCGAAGAAGAAGCTCCCCTTCACCTGTAGTGTGCTCAAGCTCCAGCCCATCAAATCCGTCCATTATTTCATCCACCCCGACAATAGCAAAGCCATCTGGAACCGGAGTGCAATGGAAAGTTGCATCAGGTCGAGGAGGTAAGACATGGCTGACCGCCGCCTTCAAGGTCAGGTTATGACATTTCGCCATTAGCACACAATGTTCATTTTGCGTGATAGCATCCACGGGGTAGCGAGGAGCCGTGCTATCAGGATGAACGAGCTCAGTGGAAGCCACGCTGCTTCTCCGCTGAGATGGTGGGGTAGCATCGTGGGTAGTCTCCAATGAAGGATCTTCGTGCCGCTGAGATGGTTGGCCGGTAGCTCGATGGCTCTCAAGTGCCTCTAGTTTCGCTAATCTTTCATTCAACTTCTGCATTTCGCTTGCTTCTTCTTTCTTCTTTCTCTGTCGGCTTCTGTAACCAGCGCTGTCGGGAAACCCAACCTTCCACGGAACGAAGCCTGGTGTGCCTCGTGTTCGTCCAGGGTGTTCAGGATTCCCGAGGGCAAATGACAGCTCGTCCTTCTTTCTGTCGGGAACGAATGTCCCTTCCAGCGATTTCTTGATTGTTTCCTCAAGCTTTTTGAATGGTATTGCAAGTTGAGCTTTCATCCAGACACACTTCCCTGTTTCTGGGTCCAATGTTCCCCCAACCCCGAAGAACAAAGTCCTTGCCCGATCTGGCCAGTGCAATGTCTCTGGTTGGACATCTTTAGCAACCAGGTCTTGCTCAGCTTTGTCCCACGTAGGTCGGGCTTTTCTGTAGCCACCTGACTCCGTAACATGGTGATACTCCTTCCTTGCGGCATTTTTCTTATTTCTAAGTGACATGTTCTTAGCCTTCTCCGATTTATTGTAGGACACAAATGCGGGCCAGTGATCTCTCATCTTCTCATATTGACCTCTGAATTCTGGAGTCTTGTCTTTCTCGACAAACTTCATGTTCAATACTTTCTTCTAGTTCTTGAATAGTTCTGCCATCTTGTTAAGAGCAAACGCCCTGACCTTTCACTGTACAACTGGGTTATTCGGATCCTCCTCTGGTGGTAGACTGAAATTTCTAATCAGATTGGTCCAAAGATCATCTTTCAATCTATCGTTGACATCACCCAGTTCGATCACCGGAGCCGTCATGATCTCCTTCGTCCCCAGTTCGATCACCGGAGCCGTCATGATCTCCTTCGTCCCCAGTTCGATCACCGGAGCAGTCATGATCTCCTTCCTCCTCACCGGACCCGCCATCCTCTCTATCCTCACCATCGGTCTCGTTGAGAAACGACAAGCAGGTGAGATCGATATCACCCTCTCATATTATATCCCCCAACAATTTTTCTTTTTCTAAGTCTCTGTCCGCCATAGTTTCTGCAAATATTACAACTCGACAACATACAACCATGAGAGATGGATTAGTGGGAAACATCATGCAAAGTTCACAAGTTTTATAACAGTCAGTTTCAGACGATCGTCGAGGACTCCTCCCCCCTTTTGTCCTTAATCTTGTTTTGACCACACAAATTGCATATGACCTCGGGTTCGGGTATTACTGAAACGGGTTTGAACCCGAGACCGCCTCTCTCATGGTCCTCGAGGATACTTGCGGACCCCCCACCCCCCTCATGTCGAAGTTATCATTCTACGAACATATGAAAATTCTCAAGTGCATTATATATGTTCATATGGTGGGACTGGCAACCTACGAAGCACCGATACAGCGACATTGATACGGGTACGGCGATACGGGATATGGCAATTTCTAAAAACAGCAATAAGGCGATACGGTAAACATATATAAGTAATAATAAAATGACATGGACTGTCTCATTTTAAAATCTCACTGTGGGGGATACGGCATAGTAAACATATGTAAGTAATAATAAAAAGACATGGACTGGACATTGATACAGTAAACATATACGGCAATTAATAAACAAGAATTCTCACAAAGCACGAAGCCATCAGCATCAACATGCAAGCCATGTTCAATGGGCTCACTAGGGGGCAGGGGCCGGCGCGGCGACGTCGAGGCCGGCAGGGGCGCGGCGACGGCGACGGGGCAGGGGGAGGCGACGGCGGGGAAGGGCGAGGCGACGGCGACGGCGACGGCGACGGCAGGGCAGGGCGAGGCGACGGCGACGTAGGGGCGGGGCGCGGTGACGGCGATGACGACTTAGGGGCAGGAGCGCGACGACGGCGGGGCAGGGCGAGGCGACGGCGACGGCAGGCCAGGCGATGGTGACAGCGGGGCAGGACGAGGCGACGGCGACGTAGTGGCAGGGCGCGGAGACGGCGACAACGACGGCGGGGCAGGGCGAGGAGACGGCGACGGCGGGGCAGGGCGCAGCGACGGCAACGGGGAGGAGGGGGCACGAGGAGGTCCGGCGCCGGCGTTGGTCAGCGGGCTCGGGGACGGTAGGGCGACGGCAAAATCCGGCAGCCTGGCGGCGTCGATGTCGTCGTCGGCGCCGAGGAGATAAGAAACTGCAATGGATTGGAAAAATTGATAAGTCCGCCTTATGTAGCCCACCCTTTAGTCCCGGTTGGTGGATCTAACCGGGACTAATGCTCACCATTAGTCCCGGTTGTTGCCACCAACCGGGACTAAAGGTCAATTTTCAGGAGCCCAAAGGGCGGGAAGCAGGGACCTTTAGTCCCGGTTGGTGGCAACAACCGGGACTAAAGGGGGGGCATTAGTCCCGGTTGGTGCCACCAACCGGGACTAAAGGGATGTGCTTCCCGTACCAAAAGTTTAGTCCCACCTCGCTAGTCGAGAGGGGCTCGGAGTAGTTTATAAGTGCTGCGGCCGGTCCTACCTCGAGCTTCTCTCTAATGCGGGTAGTACATGCCTATTTGAAGCCCTGTTGGGCCTGCTATCACCGCGGGCCTGCATCCTGGCCCATTTGTAGGGATTTTAGTCGTATGCAGGACGTGCTGCCTAGCAGGCGGGCCTTTTTTTGAATATATTATGATTTTATTGTTATTTTTTGCATATGTTATTTTTAGTTATATAATTTTAGTTGCATAAATTTTATATAATTATAGTTGCATAAGTTTTATTTTTTATTGGTGGTTTTTAGTTGATTCCTTTTGCTATTAGAGTTTTATAAAAGCTTTTTAGTTTCTATTAAAGCTTGTAACAAAATATACTTTATGAAAATTCATTTTACTATTAAAGTTTTTAACTAAAGACTTTTTCTGCATTCAATATGCACCATTCAAAGCCACATCATCACTTTTCAACCATTTTTGGACTTCATTTGCTAATTTTCATGCATTTCATTATTTATTTTGAGCTAAGATGACCCTGAGATTGAAAAGCACTGCAAATGAACTCTGAAATGGTGGAAAATTGTCATGGTATCATCATTTCACCCACATAGCATGTGCTAAAAAGTTGAGAGGGTTACGGCAAAAACTGGATGCACTTCGTGTACAAACTGGACAATCTCTTTTGAAGTGTCAGGGTTTCGGACGAAAACTCTTCTGTTACAAAAGGATTTCAATTTTGTGAACATATTTGAACTCAAGACTTTTTCTGCATTCAATATGCACCATTCAAAGCCGCATCATCACTTTTCAGACCTTTTCTGACTTCATTTGCTATTTTTCATGCATTTCATGATTTATTTTGAGCTAAGATGACCCTGAGATTGAAAAGCACTGCAAATGAACTCTGAAATGGTTGAAAATTGGCATGGTATCATCATTTCACCCACATAGCATGTGCTAAAAAGTTGAGAGGGTTACGGCAAAAACTGGATGCACATCGTGTACAAACTGGACAATCTCTTTCGAAGTGTCAGGGTTTCGGACGAAAACTATTCTGTTACAAAAGGATTTCAATTTTTTGAACATATTTGAACTCAAGACTTTTTCTGCATTCAATATGCACCATTCAAAGCCGCATCATCACTTTTCAGACCTTTTCTGACTTCATTTGCTATTTTTCATGCATTTCATGATTTATTTTGAGCTAAGATGACCCTGAGATTGAAAAGCACTGCAAATGAACTCTGAAATGGTTGAAAATTGGCATGGTATCATCATTTCACCCACATAGCATGTGATAAAAAGTTGAGAGGGTTACGGCAAAAACTGGATGCACTTCATGTACAAACTGGACAATCTCTTTCGAAGTGTCAGGGTTTCGGACGAAAACTCTTCTGTTACAAAGGGATTTCCATTTTTTGAACATATTTGAACTCAAGACTTTTTCTGCATTCAATATGCACCATTCAAAGCCGCATCATCACTTTTCAAACCATTTCTGACTTCATTTGCTATTTTTCATGCATTTCATGATTTATTTTGAGCTAAGATGACCCTGAGATTGAAAAGCACTGCAAATGAACTCTGAAATGGTTGAAAATTGGCATGGTATCATCATTTCACCCGCATAGCGTGTGCTAAAAAGTTGAGAGGGTTACGGCAAAAACTGGATGCACTTCGTGTACAAACTAGATAATCTCTTTGGAAGTGTCAGGGTTTCAGACGAAAATTCTTCTGTTACAAAAGGATTTCAATTTTTTGAACATATTTGAACTCAAGACATTTTCTGCATTAAATATGCACCATTCAAAGCCGCGTCATCACTTTTCAGACCTTTTCGGACTTCATTTGCTATTTTTCATGCATTTCATGATTTATTTTGAGCTAAGATGACCCTGAGAATGAAAAGCACTACAAATGAACTCTGAAATGGTTGAAAATTGGCATGGTATCATCATTTCACCCACATAGCATGTGCTAAAAAGTTGAGAGGGTTATGGCAAAAACTGGATGCACTTCGTGTACAAACTAGACAATCTCTTTCGAAGTGTTAGGCTTTCGGACGAAAACTCTTCTGTTACAAAAGGATTTCAGTTTTTTGACCATATTTGACCTCAAGACTTTTTCTGCATTCAATATGCACCATTCAAAGCTGCATCATCACTTTTCATACCTTTTCTGACTTCATTTGCTATTTTTCATGCATTTCATGATTTATTTTGAGCTAAGATGACCCTGAGATTGAAAAGCACTGCAAATGAACTCTGGAATGGTTGAAAATTGGCATGGTATCATCATTTCACCCACATAGCATGTGCTCAAAAGTTGAGAGGGTTACGGCAAAAACTGGATGCACTTCGTGTACAAACTGGACAATCTCTTTCGAAGTGTCAGGGTTTCGGACGAAAACTCTTCTGTTACAAAAGGATTTCAATTTTTTGAACATATTTGAACTCAAGACTTTTTTTGCATTCAATATGCACCATTCAAGGCCGCATCATCACTTTTCAGACCTTTTCTGACTTCATTTGCTATTTTTCATGCATTTCATGATTTATTTTGAGCTAAGATGACCCTGAGATTGAAAAGCACTGCAAATGAACTCTGAAATGGTTGAAAATTGGCATGGTATCATCATTTCACCCACATAGCATGTGCTCAAAAGTTGAGAGGGTTACGGCAAAAACTGGATGCAGTTCGTGTACAAACTGGACAATCTCTTTCGAAGTGTCAGGGTTTCGGACAAAAACACTTCTGTTACAAAAGGATTTCAATTTTTTGAACATATTTGAACTCATGACTTTTTCTGCATTCAACATGCACCATTCAAGGCCGCATCATCACTTTTCAGACCTTTTCTGACTTCATTTGCTATTTTTCATGCATTTCATGATTTATTTTGAGCTAAGATGACCCTGAGATTGAAAAGCACTGCAAATGAACTCTGAAATGGTTGAAAATTGGCATGGTATCATCATTTCACCCACATAGCATGTGCTAAAAAGTTGAGAGGGTTACGGCAAAAACTGGATGCACTTCGTGTACGAACTAGACAATCTCTTTCGAAGTGTCAGGGTTTCGGACGAAAACTCTTCTGTTACAAAAGGATTTCAATTTTTTAGTTCATTCTTTTTAACAAATAAATACTTTGATAATTTTAGTTAATATTATTTTGATTCTTTTTAGTTCATTCTTTTTAGTTAATGTTTTAGTTGATTCTTTTTAGTTCATTCTTTTTAGTTAATATTTTAGTTGATTCTTTTTAGTTCATTCTTTTTAACAAATAAATACTTTGATTATTTTAGTCAATATTATTTTGATTCTTTTTAGTTCATTCTTTTTAGTTAATGTTTTAGTTGATTCTTTTTAGTTCGTTCTTTTTAGTTAATATTTTAGTTAATATTTTAGTTGATTCTTTTTAGTTCATTCTTTTTAACAAATAAATACTTTGATAATTTTAGTTAATATTTTAGTTGATTCTTGTTAACAAATAAATATTTTGATAATTTTAGTTAATATTATTTTGATTCTTTTTAGTTCATTCTTTTTAGTTAATGTTTTAGTTGATTCTTTTTGGTTAATATTTTAGTTGAATCGAACGGTTTGGACCTTTAGTCCCGGTTCGAGCCACGAGCCGGGACTAAATGGGCACGCGCCAGGCGAACGGTTGCCACCACCCCTTTAGTACCGGTTCGTGGATCAAACCGGGACTAAAGGTCCATCTGAACCGGGACTGATGGCCCCCGACACCCGGCCAGCGCCCTGGCCTCACGAACCGGGATTAATGGCCTTATCCTGGCCTCAACCAATGCCCTGTTTTTTACTAGTGTGAGTTTGGGTACCACTTTGTTTGTGTTGTTGTTCTAGGAACAATTGGAGATACATTGGATGCTCGGCTCACTTACAAGGAAGGTGTTGACACCATGTGCTTATTGGAGCCAGGCTAGGATGATCGATGAACCATTATCTACTACATCAATCCAATACTATCTCGGTAACAAGTATCTACTTCATGCATACATTTCTTGCATTCAACCTTTTACAGGTTGCATCATGGCATGAATTTCTTGAGTCATTCTTGTGGTACTTGTTTCCTTTCTCAAAGCATCCCAACGATGATCTCTTGTTGCTAGTTGTGATGTCTTTGATGTTCGTGTGCTGGGAGTTCATTTATGTACAATAAGAAAATACTAGGCCATGTGCTATGCTTTCAAGCAAAGATCTTATTGGTATATTTATGACTTCCTTTTGGATATCTTGTTCGTTCATTCTTGTAACTATTTCGTGTGTACATCATTCTTTGTGGATATATCATCATGATTGTCCTCTACCTGGAATCTTATACACATGAGAGAAGTTACATCTCTAGTTGATATCCTCTTTTCTTTCACGTCCACCGTTGCATTCCCTTTTATTTCCTTGGTGGTTTTGTGAAAGAATTTTTCTTGAGTGCGGATCTTATATCCTTGCATCTTGATGCACTCTTTGGTGGTGAAGATTATTTTCCTCATGCTTGTCTTCATGAGGGTTTTGCCATTTCGATTGTTATCCCTCCTCCTGACAAGGCTATTATTTCCTATCTTCATCAGGGGTTATCACAAGCTTTGGTTTTTAATTTTCTTATTAGTAATCTTGTGGACCCATTTTCTAGTGGTTTGTGTTTGTGGGAAGGATATGGCCTGCACTTTGTGTCTCATTTCTTCAAGACTATGTTGTTGCTTCATGCTCATATTTATACTAGTCTTCTAAAAGTGCTTTGCCATGACTCACACACATCATTCTGGTTGAGCCTATTCTTAAATTGCCTTTTTTACATGTTGCTTAACCATATATTTGGTGCAAGTGATATTCTTATTGTCTTATCTACTTGCTTGCACTTTTTGTGTGTTTTTATTGATTTTGGGGGAGTGATGATCCTATTTTGTGCTCTCGTGTCCTAATACAAAAAATTCTTAATAGTGCACAAATCATGGTGAGCTTCCCTAGGTTCTCTAAAACACTCTATTGCCCTATCATAATATCTTTTATTCATGTGGCTCATAGGTCCATGTGATTGTTTGTTCCAATTGGTATCATTTGATTGCTTGCTTCTCTTTTGTATGTGTTTGTGCCATACGATCCTTTTTGCAATCTTTGGATCCTCAATATAGTTTGTTTTCCTCCAACTACTTATAATTGGATATGTGTATTTCATTGCACTCATATTTTGAGAAATCCACACTTTTTGGATGAGCACCTGTTATATTGGCTTTCTAAGCTTTTCGTCCATTTTGGCAATCAATGCCAATGGGGGAGAAGTTTAGAGAGTTTAGTTTAGAAAGTTTAGAGAGTTTTGCGTTTGATTGCTTAAGCATTTGCATCTCATACCCATGCATTATTGCTTTGCGTGTGTGTGCTTGGTTGTGCTTATTTCCTTATATAAACTCTCTTGAAAGTGGTTGTCATCAATTACCAAAATGGGGGAGATTGTAAGAGAACATTTATCCATGTGTGGTTTTGGTAATTGATGACAATCCCTATGGACTAATGGTTGCCTTGAGTTATATTCGAAGGATTTGTCCGTAGGTACTTCTTGAAGTCCATCTGTTGGTTTCAAGGAGTTTATATGGTGACCAAGGTGGTATTCAAGGTTGTATCCAAAGATTGGTCATGTGAGAGTTGAGCTTATTGCAAGCATGTCTTGAAGAAGAAGATTGTGTGAGCACTCATGTTTACCTTCAAGACATCATCTTTATGAAGAGAGAAGATAAGATACAAGGTTGATCAAGACTTTGATCAACACACAAAGCGTACAAGATATACCGAGAGGGATCAAGTGATCCCATGGTATGGTAAGCATTGTCCATTATGCTTTGTGTACTAACCCATGGTCTACGTGAGAGTTGTTTGTAGAGTTAGGTATATTTCCATGGGATTGCATCAAGAGGAAGATCCCATACAACCCATGGAAGATGACATCAAGTGGTGATCATCATCAAGGTTGCTGTGTGCAAGTTCAAGTGAATCATCACGGAGAGATCATGCTTGAAGCTTGTCGTCCATTGTGGTGACAATGGACTTGTGAAGATGTGCCGAAGAGTGGCTCACCCATAGTGGAGTTTGGGGGAGCAATATACTAGTCTTCATCGAGCCGGCGCAATCAAGAAAGGTGGTCCATCTTGAGAAGGACAAGATCGTCATCATCTAGCTCAAGTGGACTATGCGCAAGGCAAAGGTTTGACCTTGATAGGGTTTTCCATTTTACCGTTCTCATGGTGGTTGTCGGCGTACGACACCTATGGGATCGAGAGGATCCCTTTATGGTTCGGCAGGGAGAAAGGCTTGCACAAAGAGTAGATCTAACGATCAACACGAGGGATTTTTACCCAGGTTCGGGCCGCTGAGAAGCGTAAAACCCTACTCCTGCTTTAGTGTATTATGAGTGTTTGAATTCCGGCTCCAGGAGCGCTATGTGATGAACAGTACACAGCTGCTACGCATGCAATCTGGGCCAGAAGGTCCTCCCCCTCTGTAGCTACGCCTTGGGCCTCCTTTTATACGTCCAAAGGGGTCTCCAACAGTGGCGAAGTAGAAGAGGTGTAAAGCTGCTACAGTGCTATCATACCTAATACTGATGACTTAGGACAAAAGCATTAAATGCTCCGTTTAGGTGTCCCTTAGCTTCTTGGAGATGGGAAAAGGGGCCGTCCCATCAGCACCGCTTAACTCCATCACCGTTAGCATCCTGACACGCACCCAGGAGGACAACAGCTTAAAGATAAGCTGGTCGCTGCGCTGGAGCGGTGACAGGGTGGCGAGGTCTTGCCGGGTGCGAGTCTTGCCGGGGCTCCGTGAGCCATCCCGGCAAGATCTCGCCGGGATGCCAGCCTCCGATCTTCTGTCTTCTGATTATTGACTAGAATGCTTCCTTGATATTCTTGGACTTGTATTCAACTGTCCCCCCGGCAGGCCTTGCCGCTGGCGTGGCTACAACCGTCCGTGCACAAGTATGGGGTACTAAAAAGCCCAACCTTTAGTACACCGACAGGAGCCCCCGGGCCTAGGCCATACACGGGTGCGAGGTGTTGTTGGGCTAGGCCCAAACAGTGCACGGACACGCGTGGCAGGAGTTAACTGCTCTAATCATTCCGTTTACTGCGCCCCCCACGACGCACATTGAATGCGGGACGTGGGAGACGTGCGCGGAGCAGCCGTAACGGCAGCGCGCTCGCAAAGGCGTTTCCTTATTTGATTAGTAAAGAGGCAGCCCCGCGCCTTCACCATAAAAAGGAAACCGCAGAGGCGCTGCTCATTTACCTCCTGTCTTTTCCAATCTGAGAACCGCTATCATCTTCTTCCTCGAGCCCAAAGCAGAGCCCCTCCCACTCAGCCGCCGCCTCCACGCCCTTGCCGTCCTCGGCTTCCGTACCCAAGGAAGTGGAAGCCGCCGTCTCGGAGGGAAAACTTGCGAAGATGCGGAAGGAGCACGTCGTCTTCCCTCCGGCGCTCGATGCGAGCGCTCTGAAGGAACGATACCAGTGCATGTGGGCGAAGGAGACGAAGGCTCATCCCGCCACCTGCGTGAGTCCAGGTTCTTCGAGGGGTGGCCGAGATAAATATCATTTCTTCGCCGATTACTTTTACTGCGGGCTCTGTCCCCCGTTTTCCGATTTCTTCAACGATGTCATGTACACATACGGCTTCCAACTCTTGGATTTCACGCCGAATGCTGTGACATGCATGTCTGTCGTTGCCCACCTCTGTGAAAACTTCGCCGGAGTAGTTCCTAGCATAGCCCTCTTCCGCCATTATTTCGTTCCTCGCATGCAAAAGGGAGACGCCCTTTCTGGTTCTATCACTTGGATCCCAAGGGCGTGGAACAAAGAGATATATCCAGAAGGGGCCTACCGCGAGAAGTGGGACGAATGGCGGAGCAAGTGGTGCTGGATTCAGGAGACAGATCCCCAGTCCTTCTGCTTGCCACGGCAAACAAAGATGGGGCGCGGCAACGACTGGAGCGCCTTCGATCCTGAAGATGGGAAGCTCATAGTCGCTATTACTAGGATTCACCGTTTCAAGGTTGCCGGGCTCAAAATAGAGATGATAGGCGCAGATTTGCTTCTCCGGCGCATCGCCCCTCTGTAGAACAAGGGGAGGCCAGCCTGGGAGTTCCGAAACGTGGCACACATCATGAGGCTGCGCACCGGGCTGAATAACAACCTGACGTTTATGCAGCACGCAGCCCTCTGCCAGAAGCTCTTCAGGTCTGACACGGTACCCAAGCTGCCGGCCAGCATAATCCCCCTGTGCAACAACTCCGCCCTGGCCTCAATCATCGCCATGATGCCGGTGTTTGATGCCCACAGCCTTGACGGGACTTGGATCGAGACATCTGCAGAGCAGGCACAAGAGTTCTTTGATAACTTGTCGGAGAAGGCCATCCGGGAAGAAGCCAATCTCATCCGCCCCACCACTGAGGAAGAAGTGGCGTACATCGCCATCAGGGCGGAAGAGGCAAATCTTGCAATGGAGGCCGGCAGCGCTGGCTTCACAAAAGAGGAAGCCAGTGAAGGAGAAGTGCTGTTGGAGGAGAATCTTGCCGGGCGGGTCGAGGTTGCCGGAGAGCAGAGTGGCATAGCTGCCGGGGGCCCTTCTGCCGAAGATACAGCCGAAGAGGAGCTGCATGAGGAGCCCCCAGCTCTCGAGCCAAGGAAGAGGCGCGCTCTTCGGAAGGTCACCTCCGGTGCCTCTACCCGCCAGCCTTCTTCGAGCGGTGAAGCCCCCGGCAAGGGGAAGGCCGGCAAGGTTGCGCAACAACCTGCCGCAGCCAAGCGACCCAGGGCTCCTCCACCTCCTCCCATGGATACTGCGGCGGAAGTCGACTTCGACCTCTCTGCCTTCAACTCGGAAGAAGAAGAGTAAGGGTCCTGTCACCTCTTCTAACTCCTGAATTTTTAGTTTTGCTTAACTAATTTGTTTTGCTTTGGCCTGTCCCCGCAGAGATACGGAAACATTGGCGCAGAGGATGGCGAAGAGGGCGAAGACCTCAACGGGCGATGAGCCGCCGGCAAGTACCACAGGTGCGCCAGAGACGATTAACATCAGTCCGGAGTCAAGCCCTCGACGCAGCCCCCGGCGCAGCCGCCAGCGTGAGCCCACTACTCACTTCCCGCTGGCAAGTGCCGAGGTGTGCATCTTCACTGCTGACATCACCGGGCATGCAGGAGGAGAGCGGCAACAAGGAGAGTCTTCAGAAGTCATCCCTGATGTGCCGCCTTCGTCAACTACGCCACCCAGAGATGGATCTTCGGCGAAGGCTTCCTCTAGTGAGCTCTATCGTGATGAAGAGGAGCCGGCGAGCGCAGGTACCGGCAGTTCTACACCGGCAACTAATGTTGCCGGGAAAGGAGAAACCACCTCCCAACAGCTTGGCGCAGGTAATCCGCTTGCCCCATAGTACTTGTCAGTCTGTCTTTCTTGAACTTCCTCCTCAGCCTTATCTTGTTTGTTTGCTCGACCTTCAGATCTTCCCTCGACGGAACACATGGATGTTGATGCCGTTATCGAGGAGACTGCCAGGGACGCTGCCGCCGAGGCCGATAGGGTTGCCGCTGACGAGGCCGCCAAGAATGCTGCACAGGAGAAGGCCACCAAGGAGTCTGCTGAGAAGGAAGGCGAGGAGACCGGCGACCATACTGACGGCATTCCTGCCGCAGGAGCGCCTGGCGCTACACCGGCCACAGAGCCCCCATCCGCCAGCGAGGTGAGTGTTGAGGACCAGCCGTCAACATCCGAAACCCCCTCTTCAAGCAAATACATCAAGGTTGGCGACAACTTGTTCGTCAGCATACCGGGGACAACAAGCATTGGAGTGTCAGCTGAAGGGGAAGCCTTTGACGAGGACATCATCGCTGCTGCGGGGCTCGAGATCGTTGATGAACCAAGCGCCAGTAGCAGCAAATCCGAAGAAGAAAAGCTCCTCTAGGCCATGAGCGACAACTTCCAGAAGCTTCAAGCACTCTACCGCACTCGAAAGGAGAAGCTGGACTCCAGGGCAGCAGTTGTTGAAGCGGTGGTGGCAGATCTTCAAAAGCGCGTTGAGGAAATGTAGGTCTGGTATGCTGAAGCTTTCCAAGAGTTGAAAACTGCTCGGGAATAGCTGAGTGAAAACTGGAACAACTTCCTCATGAAGCAGTCCGATGTTGAGAAGGCACGGGAGGAGGCCAAGCAACAAGCCGCTGCAGAGGAGGCTCGCTTAACAGAGCTCCGCGTTGGGCTTGATTCCCATGAAGAGGACCTCACCGCCCATGAGGAGGCACTTGCCGACAAGCTTCGTGCTAAGGATGAAGAGATTGAAAAGCTTGTCGCGCAGCGGACCCAGGAGCTAGAGCAGAAACACCAGGAGACGCTCGAAGCTCTAACTGTAGATCATGCCGGCAAGCTGAAGGAGGCCGTCGATGCTGCCAAAGCTGCAGAGGCCGCCAAGGAGGAGCTTGTTGACAAGGTGAAGAAGCTGGAAGCAGATCTTGAGGATAACGGCAAGGAGCTCTCAACACTCAAAACTGAAAGAGAGAAGACTCTCCACAGCCTGATGGAGATGCAAGTCACCATATCCGACAAGACCAAAGAGCTCTCCACAGCTAATGAATCCATCGCTGATCTGAAGCTGAAGCTGTCCACGCTGGAGCAATCCCTTGAGGAAAGCAGGGCTCGTGAGAAGGTCCTGATCAAAGACCTCCGGAATGAGCAGGAGCTGCTCAAGAGCGCCGCCGCCACTCACAACAACTATGTGTCAGGCGTCAATATCTGGACCGAACGCCTTATCGAGGTCACGGAAAAACTTGCAGCGCAACTGTCCGCCATGGGCCTGCAGGGCTTCAGGTATTCTTCTGATGAGAGAGTGTCAACGAGCGCCAAGCTGACCATGTTCTTCGACCGCATGATTGAAGCCCTAGAACAGCTCCATTCTGACCGAGCCACCCATCTGGCCAGTGAATCCCGCAAACTCTGCCGGGCCGTCCTCCTCAAGGTGCTCATCAAAATGGCGCACAAGAACCCCGGTATCAACTTCACCAACGTCCTCGACCGCTTGCCGAAGGACGTGGACATCAAGGCACTTGAAGAACTTGTTGCGCCCATCGTCGACAAGGTGAACCAAGTCAAGAGGGTCGAAGGCCAGCGCAGGGACTAGCCGCTTCACTCCGTGTCGTCGCCACCATTCCATGTCAAAGACAATTTATCTTATGTTAGAATCGCGGCAACTATCAATGTAATATAACTTGCTATGCTCTGGGTGAATGTATGCTATTTGCCTCGTCTGTTTCCTTTCTGTATGGAGAAAGCCCTACGCTTATTGGAAACTTGCCGGCGCGCGCACCCTTGCCGCGAGCGCTAGGTGCGGGACTTTAGCAGCCTGCTGGAGGTACCGCTACCGGCAAGAAGCCTTGACGTTTTCAGTGCAGCAACTTAAATTGTTGAGCGGACTCGAAACAAAATAAGGGCGCAACCAATCATGACAAGGTTCCTTCGCGTGCAGGTTTCCCATACATAGGTCAAAATCGTTCAAGGAGAATAACCTTACAAAAAAAAATTGTTCAAGTTTCTGCAACTTAGCTTTTCGTTGCTGTACTCCTCCCGGCAAGATGTCAACCTTGAACGTCGCATGTCGGTATCCATACCATCCTTCCCCCCCGGCAAACTTGCATGCAAGGGAACCTTCTGCCTTTTGAGAAAAAGAAAGAAGAGAAAATAGGGATATGGAACCTTGGCGGTTCGTTAATGCTTACCGGGAGCAAGTGTAATACAATATGTCAGACAAGCATGCATATAGATAAACATGGAAATCGACAAGAATTGAAAAACACTTAATCTTATTCAGCTACGCACAGGGTCTGCGCCTGGCTTTGTACAAAGGATTACATGCTTCAGCGGCAAGACTTGTACAAAAGGTGGTTGCCGGGGGACCCGGCAACCGCGCCTTATAGATAGAACTTACGAAGATGTTCGATATTCCAGGAGTTGCTCACTGGTATGCCATCTTCGGTCTCCAGGCGGACTGCGCCAGGCCTGGTGACTCGTACTACCCGATAAGGGCCTTCCCACTTCGGCGTCAACTTGTTGGAGTTCTTGGCCGACTGAACGCGCCGAAGAACATGGTCGCCTTCCTCAAGACTTCGGGCATGAACCTTGCGGCTATGGTAGCGGCGCAAAGTTTGCTGGTAGCGTGCAGCTCGCACAGCAGCCTGAAGACGATCTTCCTCAACGAGCGTAACGTCATCTTGCCGCAACTGCTCTTGCTCAAGCTCATCATAAGCGAGCACTCGATGTGACCCATATATGAGTTCCGTGGGGAGAACTACTTCTGCCCCATACACTAGGGAGAAGGGTGTCTGTCCGGTGGCTCGATTTGGTGTCGTTCTGATTGACCAAAGAACTGCCGGCAACTCATCGATCCAGCGTCTTCCGCATTTGCGCAGCTTGTCGAAAGTTCTTGTCTTAAGGCCTCGCAACACTTCAGTATTTACCCTTTCCGCCTGGCTGTTGCTCGTTGGGTGGGCAACAGAGGCAAAACAGATCTTGCCGCCAAGGTCTTGGACATACTGCATGAAGGTGTGGCTTGTGAACTATGTGCCGTTGTCTGTAATGATCCTGTTCGGTACACCAAAGCGGCAAACTATTCCCTTGAAGAACTTGACGGCTGATTGTGCTGTCACCTTCCTCACTGCTTCCACTTCCGGCCACTTTGTGAACTTGTCGATTGCGACGTACAAGTATTCAAAGCCCCCGGTAGCACGGGAGAAAGGGCCTAAAATATCGAGCCCCCAGACCGAAAACGGCCAGGAGAGAGGGATTGTCTGAAGAGCTTGAGCCAACTGATGCAATTTCTTCGAGTGGAACTAGCATGCTTCACACTTGGTTACTAGTGCAGCTGCATCCTGGAGAGCAGTGGGCCAAAAGAAACCTTGCCGGAATGCCTTACCAGCAAGAGCTCTTGATCCTATGTGGGAACCACATATGCCTCCATGAATCTCTGCCAACAGCTCCAGTCCGTCCTCCCGAGGAATGCACTTCAATTTCACACCATTCGGTCTCTTTCTGTACACGACACTGTCCACAAACTGGTACATGTTGGACCGACGGGCTACTTTCTCTGCTTCTTCCTGTTCTTCGGGGAGTTCTCCTGTTTGAAGGAAATGGACGATATGCTGTGCCCATGCTGGAGCCTGGGGCTCGACAACAAGGATTAAAGGTATGTCCTCTGCCGCGGGAACACTTGTCTCTACAGCAAAGGCTCGAGGCCCTGCCGGAGCCTGTTGTTCCCTGGCAAGCTTGATGGCAGCATTTGTCTCCACGGCAAGAGCTTGAGGTCCTGCCGGAGTCTGTCACTCACCGGCAAGCTTGGTGTTGTTCCTGGCAACTTCCTTGCCGGCAAGGCTCTTGCCGGCAGCTTCTAGGAGCTCTGCTGGAAAGTACTTGCCGGAACTCAACTTCCTCCTTTTCTCTTGTCCTTTCGATGGTGTTACGGATGGTTGAGTCAGTCGGAGCACAAAAGTTCCTGGTTCCACAGGTAACTTAAGGGCAGCGTGCTTTGACAAGTCATCAGCAATGCTGTTTTCCGCACGAGGACCGTGCTCTGTTTGCAGACCGTCAAAGTGCTCTTCTAATTTTCTCACTTCATCTACGTAAGCTTCCATCAACGGGCTATGGTAATCCTTGTTAACTTGCTTGATGACAAGCTCTGAATCACCTCTGACGATGAGCTTCCTAATTCCAAGATCTGCCGCGATCCTGAGGCCGGCAAGCAGCCCTTCATACTCTGCAGTGTTATTTGTCGATCTCTCCCGGGGAAAATGAATCTGAATTACGTATTTGAGGTGCTCTCCGGTGGGTGCAACAAGCAGCACGACAGCACCGGCGCCTTGCAGCGAGAAAGCCCCATCAAAATACATATTCCACTCTTGATTTGTTTCCTTGCCGGGGAGAGTCGTCTCCGGAATCTCATCATCTGGTGTTGGGGTCCATTCCGCGATGAACTCCGCCAAAGCTCTCCTCTGAATAGTTGAAGTACTTCCAAACTTGAGACCAAAACTTGATAGTTCCAACGCCCACTCCACAATCCTGCCGGTTGCATCTGGATTCCGCAAAATCCGCTGCAATGGAAAGCGAGTGACGATGGTGATCTCATGTGCTTGAAAATAATGGCGCAGCTTCCTTGAGGCCATAAGGAGGCCGAAGAGCAACTTCTGCACGCCAGAGTATCTTGACCTAGCCCCCTGCAGAAGGGAGCTGACAAAATAAACTGGGCGCTGCACCATCTTCTTCTTCTGTGTCACTTTGTTTGACTGCGGAGATTCGACCTTGTCGGCATCAGACTCGGCCGGGGAGGACCCTGGCTTGTCGCTTGGCGATCCTGCCTCTACCGCTGCCTCTTCGTCGGCTTCTCTCTGCGCCACTAACGCAGCACTTACCACTTGGTTCGTTGCCGCTAAGTATAGCAACAACGGCTCTTGTGGTCTTGGCGCGGCTAGTGTTGGCGGAGAGGAGAGGTACCTCTTTAAAACCTGCAGCGCTGCCTCCGCTTCTGGAGTCCACTTCATTGGACCTGCCTTTTTCAAAATTTTGAAAAATGGCAGGGCGCGCTCAGCAGATTTAGAGATAAACCTACTCAGAGCAGCAACGCAGCCGGCAAGACGACGCACATCCTTGACGCGTCTTGGTGCTTCAATCTGCTCAATAGCCTTGATCTTGTCGGGGTTCGCCTCGATCCCACGCTGAGACACAAAGAACCCGAGAAGCTTACCGGATGGAACGCCAAACACACACTTCTCAGGATTGAGCTTCAAGTTGATCTGGCGCAGATTTGCAAATGTCTCTTCTAAGTCTTGTATGAGCGTTGCTTTGTCCTTGGTTTTGACCACTATGTCATCCATATAGGCTTCCATATTTCTATGTAGCTGGGGCTCAAAACCAATCTGGACTGCTCTTGCAAATGTTGAACCAGCACTTTTCAACCCGAAAGGCATACGTAAGAAACAATACGTACCACATGGGGTGATAAATGCGGTTTTCTCTTCGTCTTCCTTTGCCATGAAGATCTGATGATATCATGAATAGGCATCAAGAAATGAAAGCAAGTTTCAGCCGGCAGTGGAGTCCACAATCTGATCGATGCGCGGCAAGGGAAAAGGATCTTTTAGACAGGCTTTTGATATCTGTATAATCAATACACAGCCTCCATTTTCCGTTCGCCTTGCGCACTACAACCGGATTGGCCAACCATGTTGGGTGGAGTACTCCTCTAACCAAACCTGCCGCTTCCAATTTCTTGATTTCCTCAGCAATAAACTGTTGCCGCTCCAAAGCTTGCTTCCTGACTTTCTGCTTGACGGGCCGCGCATGAGGACAGACAGCAAGGTGGTGCTCAATCACCTCCCTGGGAACACCGGGGATATCAGATGGTTGCCATGCAAACACATCGATATTCGCCCACAGGAAGGCAATGAGCGCGCTTTCCTATTTGTCGTCGAGGGTGGAACTTATGGTGAAAGCTCCTCCCATACCATCCTCCTTGGCAGGCACCTTCTTGGTTTCTGGTGGAGCTGCCTTGGATTTCTTTCTCTTGCCAGTGGAGCTCTCTGGCACATTCTCAACAGGAGCACAACACTCCGAGGAGGTGCGCTTGCCGGAGTGTGTACGAGAGGTCTTGCCGGTCTTCTTCCCCCCGGGAGCTTCAGCGGCAGGAGCAAGTACCTTGGCGGCAGGTGCTGCAACTGCCTCCCGGTAAACTTGGTCGGCGCAGATAAGCACGTCCTTCTCGTCGGAGTTGATGGTGATGACACTCACCGGCCCGGGCATCTTCAATGTATTGTAAGCGTAGTGCGATGCCACCATGAACTTGGCCAACGCTGGATGGCCAAGGATCCCATTGTATGGCAATGGAATCCTGGCGACGTCGAAGACAATCTTCTCTGTCCTGAAGTTCAGATCACTACCAAATGTTACCGGTAGTATGATCTTTCCCTTTGGATGGCTCCTTCCCGGATTAATCCTCTGAAACGAGCCCGTTTCCTCGAGATCTTCATCAGGAATTTGCAGTCTTTTGATCACCTCAGGTGAGATCAAATTCAAACCGGCCCCACCATCAACTAACATTTTTGACACTTTGAGGTTGCGAATCGTTGGGGAAACCAACAGTGGCAGACACCCAACTGCAGTTGTGCGATCAGGGTGATCCTCAGCGTAAAAAATGATAGGCACGTTGGACCATTTCAATTGTTTCCTCGCATCGACAGATGGCTCGGTCGCATTAATCTCGCGCGCCCACTGTTTAAGTTGGCGGCGGGAAGAATGCAACGAGGCGCCCCCGTCAATGCATATAGCATCTGTAGCTCTTTGAAATTCTTGCTCACTGGACTCGTCGTCCTCCATGTCATCATCGTCACCCCCTTCCTGCTTGTCACGGCCACGAGCGGGCCTGTCCTTCTGTTGCTTGGCCTTGCCGCGGCGACCTCCTCAGCCACCGCGCTTCTTGCTGGACCCTCGGCACCATCCTGGGCCTTCTCCTTGTCTCGCCTTTCGTACTCAACTTTCTGCTTCTCGACAAGCTGCTCAACTTGCCGTCAGTTTTGGAGCTCGTGGCCCTTGGTGCGATGGATCTTGTAGTACTGCTTGTCGGAGTCCTCCGGCTTGTCGGCAGCCGCCAAGGCCTGACAGGAGGCGCACCCGGCAATATCCTTGCCGGGGCTGCCAATCTTGAGCTTCTTGGTGGTGTCGGGGTTGCCGGAATCCTCGACAGCAAGCACGGCCTTGCCCTTGCGTTTCCTGTTACGCTGCCGGCCTTTCTTTGCCGGGGCGGCGGCATCTTCGTCTTCGGAATCGACTCCCATGCCAGCATCCTCGCCGGGGAGTCTCCTCCCTTCTTCAGCTCGTGCACACTTATCAGGCAGAGCGTAGAGCTCGGCAACATGCCTGACCTTGTTCATCGCCAGCTCTTCGCGCATCCTGCGGTTGCGCACGTTCTGATGGAACGCGCTGACAACAGCGACAGGATGAACGTTCGGGATGTTGTGATGTATGCGGCTGAATCTCTGTATATACTTGCGCAAGGTTTCGCCTTCTTTCTGGGGGATGAGATGCAAATCACTTTCCTGGCCAGGAGCTTGGTGGCCTCCGGTAAAGGCGCCAACAAACTCGTGGCACAGATCTACCCAGGAAGAAATGGAATTCTCCGGCAGATGCATCAACCACGACCTGACGTTGGCTTAAACACCAACGGGAAGTAGTTGGCGAGTATCTTGTCGTCGCGAGCCCCGGCAGCCTGCACCGCTATGGTGTAGATGCTCAAGAACTCCGATGGATGGGTCTTGCCATCATATTTCTCCAGGACCTCTGGTTTAAACGCTCGGGAATTGGGCCACTGGACTCGCCGCAGCTCACGGGTAAACGCTGGACAACCTACCTCATAAGGTAGATCGACAGGATACCCCGGCGCAGGCTTGTCTACAGTGGGTCCTGCGCGCCTATCAGATTGATAGCGTGCTTCCCGCCGCCGCTCGATGGTAGTCCGAGCGTCTTCTTTGCGTCGTTCATGAAGGACTTGACGTTGATCGCGGCGAGTTCGCGGATCAGACGACGCTGTTGAATCGTCATCACAGGCGTCGATCCGTCAGGTCAGCGATTGCTATTGCAGCCGTGGAGGAGAATGCACCATGGTCGCACCACCTCTAGTCTTTCCGTCGTCGGCGCGTGCTGGCTCGGTGGACTGCCGCCGCGAAGGCTCCGCTCGCTGCGGCCCATCGTCATTAGCAAGTCTGATGAGGCTTTGAATAGCAGCTCTCCACTCGTCGAGTTTGTCTGCAGCGGGAGGGAAATTTAGGAGCAGCTGTGCTCGCGCCAAAGCTTCTGCTGGCGTAGGCGGCGGTGAAAGGTGCGAGGAACGCGAGGTGCTCTGACTCCTAACCATGTTAGAAGGAGCTCCATCACGGTCCTGCGGCCGCACACCGCTTCCACCGGCATCCTGACATGCATGTTGGCCCCGCGCATCTCGAGGGTGATGATCAGGGGTCTTTCCTCGAGGACGCTCAGAGCCACCAACGCCGCGGCGCTGCTCGTCGCGTGCGACCGGAGACGGCCGCGGTGCATGCGCCGGCGTGGGTGTCTTAGAAGGCGCCCTTCCATCTTTGGAGTTCGCTGCGCCACCCACAGGAAGCACAGCTCCGTCCTTAGATCTAGTGGCGCGTGGGTTGCCGTCGCCGCTGCGAACGACACCGCTCGCCTTGCTCTGATCGCCAGAACGTCGTGGAGGCTCGGAACCTCCGCCTACGTCCACACTGTCGCCTGTTCGCGTAGCCGCAGGCACACCGGACGCGGATGGACCAACCGCCATAAAACCCTTCCTCTTGGGGGCCATGGCGATGAAGATGGTGAAGAAACTGGCGCGCTGATCGCTAGATCAGGTTCACGCAACCTTTCTCCCCTACTTGGCACGCCAAAGATGTCGGCATACGACACCTATGGGATCGAGAGGATCCCTTTACGGTTCGGTAGGGAGAAAGGCTTGCACAAAGAGCAGATCTAACGATCAACACGAGGGATTGTTACCCAGGTTCGGGCCGCTGAGAAGCGTAAAACCCTACTCCTTCTTTAGTGTATTATGAGTGTTTGAATTCCGGCTCCAGGAGCGCTATGTGATGAACAGTACACAGCTGCTACGCATGCAATCTGGGCCAGAAGGTCCTCCCCCTCTATAGCTACGCCTTGGGCCTCCTTTTATACATCCAAAGGGGTCTCCAACAGTGGCGAAGTACAAGAGGTGTAAAGCTGCTATAGTGCTATCATACCTAATACTGATGACCTAGGACAAAAGCATTAAATGCTCCATTTAGGTGTCCCTTAGCTTCTTGGAGATGGGAAAAGGGGCCGTCCCATCAGCACCGCTTAACTCCATCGCTGTTAGCGTCCTGACACGCACCCAGGAGGACAACAACTAAAAGACAAGCTGATCGCTGCACTGGAGCAGTGACAGGGTGGCGAGGTCTTGCCGGGGCTCCATGAGCCATTCCGGCAAGATCTAGCCGGGATCCCAGCCTCCGATCTTCTGTCTTCTGATTATTGACTTGAATGATTCCTTGATATTCTTGGACTTGTATTCAGCTGTCCCCCCGGCAGGCCTTGCCGCTGGCGTGGCTACAACCGTCCGTGCACAAGTATGCGGTACTAAAAATCCCAAACTTTAGTACACCGACAGTGGTAGTTGGGAGACCGGTTTATAGGATCGATAGTCGTACTATCAAGGGGGGCTCTGAAGTGAGTAGCTTGATCATATCGTTCGTTGAGAGCTCAAACCATTTGCATCCTTGCATCATCATCTTTCTTGGTACTTATTTGGTTTTTCTCTATGTGAGTTTTTGAGCTTACGGTCTTCATCGTGATAAGTTCAAGCTCATCGAAAACAGATTTCGTATGCATCATATTGTGTTTTCGGTGTTGGAGATTTTGCCGGATATTTATTGGTGAGGTCATGTTCATTATCCTAGTGGCATTCATTCTCCATTGCTTGTTCTTAATTTAACTAGTCATTGTTGGATAGCTCTCGTTGTCCTTTATCCAACAAGCTTGAGTTTGCTCAAATCAGAGCTCGTATGCGAAAGTTATAGCTGTTTTAGTATTACCTGTTTTACATAGAGAGGTTGTACCGCCCCATAGAGAGGTTGTACCGGTTGACCGGTACAACCGGTGTTTGGAGCGGTTGTACCGCTCCAGATTTGGTCCGAAGGTTGTACCGGCCATGTACCGCTCTACCACCAGACTAGTTTCTGTTGTGGTGCGGTTCTTGGGCGGTTGTGGGCCGGTTGTACCGCTTATTGCTTTTGACCGGTTGTACCGGTGCGCATAGCGGTTGTACCGCTCCTATGTTATTCTGCACATAACGGGCAGATTCGTGGGGACCTATTTAAGGGGGTCTTCTTCCCCAATGGTCCCCCAACTCTTGAGCTCGTTTTTGCCCCCCGTTGTTGACCTTCTTTGAGCTTCTATCTCTCATTCCCTCCAATGATTCTTGCTAGTTCTTGAGGGAAAAGGGAGAGGAGATCTAGATCCACATTTCCACCAATCACTTTCTCCTCTATGTGAGGGGAACCCCTTGGATCTAGATCTTGGATTTCTTCGTGTTCTTATTTGTTCTTCCTCTCATTTTCCTCCCTAGCATTAGTTGCTTTGGTGGGATTTGGCAGAGAAGGCTTAGGCACTCCGTGTGCCCTTGCCATTGCATTTGGTGCATAGGTTTGAGTTCTCCACGGTGATACGAGGAAGTGAAGTTTGAGAAGCTTATTACTCTTGGGTGTTTGAGCACCCTAGAGCTTGTTCCTCTTGGGTCCCTTGGCGCCCTAGACGGTTGGTGGTGCCTCGGAGCTCAATCATTGTGGTGTAAAGCTCCGGGCAAGCATCGGGGTCTCCAATTAGGTTGTGGAGATTGCCCCGAGCAATTTGTACGGGTACCGGTGACTGCCCCAAGGGTTGCCAAAGTTTACGGGTACCGGTGACCGCCCCCAAGGATTGCCATTTGTACGGGTTCAGTGACCGCCCTCAAGGGTCCCTTAGTGGAATCATAGCATCTTGCATTGTGCGAGGGCGTGAGGAGATTACGGTGGCTCTAGTAGCTTCTTGGGGAGCATTGTGCCTCCACCCCGCTCCGAACGGAGATTAGCATCCGCAAGGGTGTGAACTTCGGGATACATCGTCGTCTCCACATGCCTCGGTTATCTCTTACCCGAGCAGTTTACTTGTGCACTTTACTTTGTGAAAGCCATATTGTTTCTTGTTATATATCTTGCTATTACTTAGTTGTTATCTTGCTTTGCATAAGTTGTTGGTGCACATAGGTGAGCCTAGTTGTTTTAGGTTTTGTGCTTGACATATTAAACGTTAGTTTTATTCCGCATTTGTTCAAGCCTAAACCGTAATTATTTTAAAGCGCCTATTCACCCCCCTCTAGGCAACATCCACGTCCTTTCACATGCAAATGACCAAATCCTATAGACTCTCTAAATAGATATAAGTGAAGCAAGAGAGTTTAATTCTTTCTAAAAAAGACCATGCTCTAATAAATATAAGTGAAGCAAAAGAGCATTCTGTAGATAACGGTTTTCTATGTGAAGAGAAACATCCAATCCAAACTTCAAATGATATAAGTGAAGCACATGAAGCATTCTATAAGGCCATACTCAAAAGATATAAGCAATTGCAATGAGCATTCTATAAATCAACCATGGACTATCTCATACAAGCATGGTGCATAAACTAAACGCAAAAGACGCTCCAAGATTTGCACATATCACATGAATGAAACGAAAACGAAAACATACCGATACTTGTTGAAGAAAGATGGGATGCCTTCCGGGGCATCCCCAAGCATAGACGCTTGAGTCTCCTTGGATATTTACTTGGGGTGCCTTGGTCATCCGCAAGCTTGAACTCTTGCCTCTCCTTCTTCTCCTCATATCGAGACCTCCCCGATATTCGAACACTTCATCCACACAAAACTTAACAGAAGACTGGTAAGATCCGTTAGTATAATAAAGCAAAATACTACTTTATGTACTATTGAAAACCAATTCATATTTCATATTTGCATTATCCCTGCTGTATTATAACTTTTCTATGGCTTACAGCACCGATAAAATCGATAGTTTTATCAAAACAAGCAAAACAATGCATCAAAAACAGAATCTGTCTTAAACAGGACAGTCTGTAGTAATCTGAACTTTGACCATACTTTTGTAAATCCAAAAATTCTGAACAATTAGGAAGAAATAAACATTTTGTGTAGAAATACTTTGTAAAAATTTCAGAAACTTTTAACCTTCCAGTAAAAAATGCAAATTCACGCACCACAGCCAAAGTTTCTGTTTTTACACCGCACATACCAACAAGCAATCTAGTCACCCTAAAGGCAAATCTTGGCACATTATTTTTATAATACAATGGGTTTGTACAAGGGGATAATTATTTTTGTTGGAAAAGTTTCCGTGATTCAAGATTCACAAAGTTTCCATGGGCATGACAAAAGTTCAAGGACGTCCCCCACTTCAACGATGCTCATCATCTCTCTCACTTTCACCTTTCCTTTTGTGAAGTTTTAGGTTCCCCTCTATATTTTTTTTGTTTTTAAACTTTATAAAAGCACACAACAGAAATAAATGACTCTCTAAAACTTCCGAGTTGTCTCCCTGGCAGCGCTTTCTTTAAAGCCATTAAGCTAGCCATAAAGTGCTCAAGTAATTTATCCACCCGGATCCCAAGGTATATCAAAGCCAATTTTAATTCACAATGATTTCTAATTTAGTAGTGAGCACAAAGTGATATATATCATGCAATGACGAAGTCTAACTCTTTTCCTATGCATCGGCATGTCATATAAGAACAATTCATGCACATTAAGTAAAGGCCAATGCATAGTATAAAAGGTTTCTTGCAATTTTATCGTATTGGAAATATGGAGAGGTGAAGATTTAGTTCCTCTCTCATAATAATTGCAAGTAGGAGCAGCAAGCACATGCATATTATATTCATCAAAATCAACATCTGCAATAGGAAAATGCAACCCATCAATATAATCCTTAATAAGTTCAAACTTCTCCGATATAGTGTAGTTGGGAGAATTCAAAAAGATAATAGGGCTATCATGTGTGGGTGCAATAGCAACAATTTCATGCTTAACATAAGGAACTATAGCAAGTTCATCTTCATAAGCATAATTTATATTGGCATCATGGCCACAAGCATAGGAAGCATCAAGTTCATCAAAAAGGGATAATTCAAATGAATCCACGGGATTATAGCAATTATCATAGCATTCATCCTTAGGTAAGCACGAAGGGTAATTAAACAATGTATGAGTTGAAGAGTTACTCTCATTAGAAGGTGGGCATGGGTGATCAATCCGCTCTTCCTCCTTTTGTTCTTCGCTCTCCTCCTCATCTTTTTCATCCAATGAGCTCACAATTTCAGCAACTTCTTCTTCCATAGGTCCCTTTAAATATTAGTCTCTTCCAAGGCAGCGGACATTCTCTCAATAAATTCAATAATATCAGCATTGTATTCATAATTATCATAACAATATTTAAGTATGGCAAGAATTTCAGATTCGTAAGAAACATCATCATCATACTTTTCAATCAAAGAAGCAATTTCATAAGCACCTTTAAAAGTAACAAATTCTTCTATTCGTTCCACATCATAGTAATCATAAATACCTTTAGCATAAGAAACCAAGGTTTCATTATCATTAAACTTACATTGAAAGGGAAGGTGCGGAGCCTCTATCTTGGAGCAACAAGTATAATCACATTTCAAGCATGCATCCCAAGCAAACCATTCCAGTATTCTAATTTGATCCCATAAGTGTTTCCCTTTTTGAGATAAGCGATAATCCCTAAAGTGCTCACGTTGATCCAATGTACATCCCATTATAAAGTTCCTTGAGGATTTCTCGGGATTATCTAAGGAGTAATTAACGTGTTTCACATAACTAGCATCGAGGGTATTAGGAGGTTCCCTATCTCCAAGAGTAGCAAGTACCACTAATTTTTTTGGTGTTTCGTGTTCCATATCCATAACTAAAGATATAAAACAACTAATAACAGAAAATAAAAATTACTTAGTGATAAAGCAAACAAGCACACACGAGAATATTCACCCCACGCTATTGCTCCCCGGCAACGGCGCTAGAAAAAGGTCTTGATAACCCACGAGTGTAGGGGATCGTTTGTAGCCTTTTTCGATAAGTAAGAGTGTCGAATCCTAACGAGGAGCTAAAGGTAGAACAAATATTCCCTCAAGTTCTATCGACCACCGATACAACTCTACGCACACTTAACGTTTGCTTTATCTAGAACTAGGATGGAACTACTTAGCGGGAATAAAACTATGAGTACTTTGCAAGAAAATAAACTTAGTAGTGAAGTAGCAAGCCTTTTTGTAACACAAGAGAAAGATTGTCCATAGGCAATTGAATATGATACGATAGATACTTGTTACATGCAATGAGGGAGAGGCATACGCTAACACACTTTCCGTACTTGGATCATATGCACTTATGATTGGAACTCTAGCAAGCATCCGCAACTACTAAAGATCATTAAGGTAAAACCCAACCATAGCCCTAAGTATCAAGTCCTCTTTACTCCCATATGCAACAACGCCCATACTCGGGTTTATGCTTCTGTCACTCAAGCAACCCACTATAAGAGAATCGTGAACATATTGCAACACCCTACAACGAGGATCCCTCACGCTTGTGCGAGACGGAGGGCACCATAGGAAAGCACCATATCAACATACAACTCACATCCATAACATCATACCACAATTAACATGTTGGACAAAAGAGATCTACTCAAACATCATAGGATAGCCAAATATCATTGGGAAATAATATATGGAGTTGAGCACCATGTTTAAGTAGAGATTACAACAGGGAAGAGAGGTGTTACACCGCTGCATAGAGGGGGAGAGAGTTGGTGTTGACGGCGGCAAGATTGTTGATGTAGATCGCCGTCACGATCCTTTGCCCCGGCGGCGTTCCCGCGCCACCGGGAGCGAGGGGGAGAGAGCCCCCCTCCTTCTTCTTCTTCCTTGGCCTCCCCCCCTAGATGGGAGGAGAGTTCCCCCTCTGGTTCATGGCCTTCATGGCGGCGAAGAGGCGGGAGCCCCTCCGAGATTGGATCTCCCTCTCTGTTCTCTTCTGTTTCGCGCTCCTGTTTTATGGCTGAAAACCGTTTCTTATATTCCCGGAGATCCGTAACTCCGATCGTGCTGAAATTTTGAGGGGATTTTTATCCAAAAAATAGCTTTGCTGAGTCCGAAGGAGAGATCCAACCGACATACGAGGTGGTCACCCTCCACCAGGCCGTGTTTGGGCTCTAGGCCGTGCCCTGGTAGAGGGTGGAGGCTGTGGGACTCCGTTTGCGTTGATTCCACTTCTCAAAATTCATAAATATTCTAAAAAAATCTCCGTAAATTTTTATCGCGTTTGGAATTATTTTGATATGGAATTTCTGCGAAACAAAAAACAAAAAAAATAGTAACTGGCACTGGGCACTAGATCAATAGGTTAGTCCAATAAATCATATAAATTGTTGCCAAAAGTATGTGAAAGTTGTATAATATTGGCATGAAACAATCAAAAATTATAGGTACGACGGAGACGTATCACCCCGCCACCCACATCCGCAAGTGTAAGTCTCACCGCCAGATCCCCTTCCCCTATCTTCGCATGTGATTCCGGTCCTTCAACCTAGCTGGCTTGGCTAGATGTGGTGCTTGGTTCTGGTATGTGGTGCATGTGCGAGACTATGATTCTTAGGTTTTCGATGCTATTGTGGTAGCCCCATCGCTGTTGCATTGAATCGCATGCTAGCGCTGGTGCGCCTGTGGCTTGATGTGGCGTGATCTTTATTTGTGTATGTTTTGTTTGATGATATGCTTGGATTATAATCATAAGCATGGTAGTTTGATAATGCTGTGGCCGGCTGTGAAATTGAACTGTCATTCATCTTACATGCTCTGTTAAACCCTGATATATTTGCTAGAACTAGAGCTTAATATTCATGTGTGTGTGTGTGTCGAGTAAAGTTGTGGTTTGTGGTGCTCCTTTGTAACTTGATGAAACAAGCACCTGTAATGTCTCAGTGAGTGAGTGTTTGTCTGTTGCCAACTTACACTTTCACAGCCGCATTAAATAACAAGCTTGTTCGAGCAATTTTTTTAGTCTCCTCTTTTTTCTTCTGGCATTTTTATAATCTTGTTTCGTAATTCTGGTGGTACATGTGTAGTCAGTAACCTATGCTACTGCTTAACTCAAAATTTCTTTTACAAAGAATAAAAAAGATGAGCATTTCTCCAGCCAATGTCTAAAGTAGTTTCTGCTATGTAGTCATTGGCTGGACCTATGCATTTCATCAAAATTTGCAATGATGTTTGTTGCCTAAGAAACTAGCGAATTAGAAGCCGGAGAGTTCAGTAGTTTGGAGGAGAGACCAATGGATTCAGATTTGAGTAAGAAATCTATCTGGTTTCAAATAGATAGGTTTATTTTTTGAACTATGCATAGATTTGTAACAATGAGCATAGGTGGTTATAGGTTGCTGTGATGATGAATATAAATATTAAGAAGTGCTCATGCATGGAGGTATACCAGATACCATTGTTTTCACTGTTTTATCAACATGCCTTTGCCGAATCTTTGGTTTATACGTGTAAACTATACATTGTTAGCTACTGACTACTTTATAGTTATTAAACGAACTCATAATGGTTAGTGTTGGTCATATGCAAGTAAACTGGATACCCACCAGACTAACTATTTTCCAAAGTTATAGTGATACATTCTGTACTACACTTCTAATGCTTATCCAAGTTCCTTGTTTTATGTTCATGGTAACTAAATATTGACATATTAGCTAATTGTACCTAAATATGACCCAGGTACAATGGATACAGCATGACGCTTCTGCTGCCATAACATGTTTTCTTGTTTCCCATGCAGGTACAATGGGAGCAAGCTCATCCTCCTCAATCCCTAGCTACTGCACGACTACCGGAGTGCATACTCCCTCTAGTTCCTGGAGCATCTGGACCTCTTATTGTAGTAGCTGGTATGCTTGATGCGTGTATCTCCGTCTCTTTACTGTTTTGCTAGAACCATAAATCCTGATGCATGATGATCATGGTCTGGTTTGTTAGATCTGTTCAGCTGGTGCTTAAAATTTGACATGCCTGGATTCTGAATGAACTCGTTCTTACAATTATTTTCATTTCTATGATCAATTTAGGTAGAGTTGCACATGTCAGTACACTATATACCAAAAAAATCCTAGCTAGTGAGAATATTTTAGTCACTCCATATGAACACATACTGGTCAGTGTTAGTTACTATTTATGTACATGGCATTTGCTGTCAATTCTTTCTTATAAGTTATTGGATCCCTCATTGACTACTATTTGATGTTCTGTACACATTCTTATTCTTATATGTTCATTCTTGTTTTTTGCACAGGTGAAGTGCGAATCCAAGTCTGAAGCTGTGAAGCATATCAACAAGGAGTAGCATATTATGTGTTGTAATTGTAGGCAGTCATAGGCATATCTGGGTTGTATATTGTAACGATTGTAATAGACTAATGCAGTGTTGTTTTGGACGAATTTCATTTGCTCTCTGGTCTGTTCGAAATAATGATTGTGTATGTGATTTGAATACCTGTGAAATGGAAACCTGACAAGGGGGTCCAAGTTATAATGGTTATTTGACAAATTTCGAAATTTCTAATTTGTGGGACCAAATTTGAGATAAGCATGACAAGTGGGACTAATCTGACTGGTGGGACCAGCTGCCAAAGAAAATGGCTGAAAATAGAAAATTAGTAGACTGTAAATGGGTTCTTGGGCTAGGCCCATGTAGGCCCTAAAAGGCCGAATTCTTGGGCTAGGCCCATGTAGCGAGCAAAAATTAAGATGAAAAATAATACTAAATGGGCTAAATTAGTGGGCTTGTCGCATGTAAAACACCTAATTGGACCGGACTGATTCTTATCAACTTCCAATTCAATTGGTCGCAATTTTGCCACGACAGCTTGCCACGTTGGATCTGACGTGGCCTTGGTAGACTGTGAGTGACCAAAACAATTGGTCGTAGAATCAACAACCTTTTATTTTGGTCGTTAAGTTTCATTAAAGACGGTCAGCTTTTGACCAACTGTTTTTGGTCACAAAAGGTCGCAAATGAAAAATAATGACCATTCAGTGACCAATACTGATGGTCGCAAGTTGACATATTTCTTGTAGTGTGTCCGGGCTTTCCACAATTGTAGCAGTTTCGGTCGCGACTAGAGGAACGCTTCTCTTCATATCTTGAGTTGGAGCTTCTTTCTTTGCCTCTATTCTTGTAGAACTTGTTGAATTTCTTGACCATGAGGCTTATCTCTTCATTGGTAACAAGGTTGTCGCTTGAGGTAGCGGGAGTGTCACTTGAACCTTTGTAAGCACCGCTTGAGTTGTTATGAAGCTCTTCTTTGTCTTTGAGTGACATCTCATGAGCGACAATCCTTCCAATGACTTCTGTTGGCTTGAGATCTTTGTAGTTTGGCATCATTTGGATCAATGTGCACACGGTGTCGTACTTCCCATCCAAGGCTCTAAGTATCTTCTTGATGATGAATGCTTCGGTCATCTCATCGCTTCCTATGCCAGAAATCTCATTGGCGATGAGAGCTAGCCTAGAGTACATTTCTGTGACTCCTTCACCATTGATACGTATCCAACGTATCTACTGTTCCTAACACTTTTGCTCTTGTTTTGGACCCTAATTTTCATGATTTGAATGGAACTAACCCGGACTGACGCTGTTTTCAACAGAATTACCATGGTGTTGTTTTTGTGCAGAAATAAAAGTTCTCATAATGGAACAAAATTTTTTGGAGAATTATTTTGGAATACATGAGGAATTTTGGAGCCAGAAGCCACCGGAGAGGGGGCCCAGGGTGCCCACCCTCTACCAGGGCGCGCCAGGCCCCCCTAGCGCGGCCTGGTGAAGGCTGGACACCTCGCGGGCCCCCCGACCCTAATTCCAGCACTATAAATTCACAATTTTCCAGAAAAAAATCAAGGAGAAAGTTTTATCACGTTTCACGATACGGAGCCACCGCCACCTCCTGTTCTTCATCGGGAGGCCAGATCTGGAGTCCGCTTGGGGCTCCGGAGAGGGGAATCTTCGGCCTTCGTCATCACCAACCCTTCTCCATCGCCAATTCCATGATGCTCCCCACCGGGAGTAAGTAATTCCTTCGTAGGCTTGTTGGTCGGTGATGAGTTGGATGAGATTCATCATGTAATCGAGTTAGTTTTGTTAGGGCTTGATCCCTTTTATCCACTATGTTCTAAGATTGATGTTGCTAGGACTTTGCCATGCATAATGCTTGTTACTAGGGCCCGAGTGCCATGATTTCAGATCTGGACCGTTTATGTTATCATCATTATATCTATGTTCTTGATCCGATCTTGCCTACTCATATGCACCTATTACGTGTTATGATCCGTCAACCCCATAGTGACAATATTTGGGATACTTCACGGTGATGACCGTAGTTTGAGGAGTTCATGTATTCACTAAGTGTTAATGCTTTGTTCCAGTTCTCTATTAAAAGGAGGCCTTAATATCCCTTAGTTTCCTTATGGACCCCGCTTCCACGGGAGGGTAGGACAAAAGATGTCATGCAAGTTCTTTTGCATAAGCACGTATGACTATATACGGAATACATGCCTACATTATATTGACGAACTGGAGCTAGTTCTGTGTCGCCCTAGGTTATGACTATTATATGACGAATATCATCCAATGAATACACCAATCCAGTGCCTACGAGCTTTACACTTATTGTTGTCGCTAAGTTATTACTGTTGCTGCTACTGTTACACTTGCTACAAAATCACTACCGCTACTATTACTGCTACTACTGCTATCAAACTATCATATTACTATGCTACTGATCGCTTTGCTGCAGATATTTACCTCCAGCTGTGGTTGAATTGACAACTCAACTTCTAATACTCTCAAATATTCTTTGGCCCC
This sequence comes from Elymus sibiricus, assembly GCA_039707655.1. NCBI lineage: Eukaryota > Viridiplantae > Streptophyta > Magnoliopsida > Poales > Poaceae > Elymus > Elymus sibiricus. The sequence goes on along the minus strand of CM077665.1, from coordinate 527,211,465 downwards.
CCTTGTGTCGAATCTATAAATTTGGGTTGAATACTCTACCCTCGAAAACTGTTGCGATCCCCTATACTTGTGGGTTATCAAGACCTTTTTCTGGCGCCATTCCCGGGGAGCATAGCTATATTTGCTGAGTCACTTGGGATATATATATAAATTGATCATTATGAAGAATCTGAAGGATACTAGAACCAAGATTTTTCCCTCTACTACGAGGGGAGGTAAGGAACTGCCATCTAGCTCTGCACTTGATTCACCGTCTGTTATGAGTAAGCTTGCAACACCACCACATGCTATTAATCCTGATATTGATGATGCTACTTCTTCTATGAATGATGTTTATGATGATACTAGTACCATGCTTGATGATACTGTGCCACTAGGTGAATTTCTTGATGAACAAATTGCTAGAGCTAGAGAATGAAATCATTGAAATTGCTGAAACTGCTGAAACTGATGATTATGAAACACCTATTAGGCCTAGATCTCCTAGATTTGAAATGCCTAAGATACCTGAAGGATATGCTTTGGATGGATAAATAGCTAGAGAGATTCTTGCTTGTAAGGATAGAGATGATCTTAAGAAACTACTATGCAAGTATAAGGAAAAGACTTTGAATGCTAGAACGAAATGTGATCCTAAGTTTGCTACCTCACCTATCTTTGTTACCGATAATGATTATGAATTCTCTATGGACCCAGAGTTAATTAGTTTGGTTGAATCAGATCCTTTTCATGGCTATGAAACTGAAACTGTGGTAGCACACCTTACTAAGCTGAATGATATAGCCACCCTATTTACTCACGATGAGAAGACTCGCTACTATTATATTCTCAAATTATTTCCATTCTCATTAAAGGGTGATGCTAAGATATGGTACAATACTCTTACTCCTGGTTGTGTGCCTAGTCCCCGGGATATGATTTACTACTTCTTTGAAAAATATTTTCCTCCTCATAAGAAACAAGCTGCCTTACAGGAAATATTTAACTTTGTGCAAATTGAAGAAGAGATTCTCCCACAAGCTTGGGGGAGGCTTCTCCAATTGCTTAATGCTTTTCCTGATCATCCTCTTAAGAAAAATGAAATACTTGATATCTTCTATAATGGACTAACTAATGCTTCTAGGGACTTCCTAGATAGTTGTGCTGGTTGTGTTTTCATTGAACGAACTGTTGAACAAGCTGAGGAACTATTGAATAATATATTGAAGAATTATGATGATTGGATTCTCCCTGAACCACCAATTGAACCCACTCCGAATAATAGGGGTATCTTATTTCTCAGTCCTGAAGATATGCAAGAGGCAAAGAAATGTATGAAGGAAAAAGGTATTAAAGCTGACGATGTTAAGAATTTACCACCTATTGAAGAAATCCATGGACTTAACACACCACCACCTCCACAGGTGGTAGAGGTAAATTCTTTATTAAAGTTTGATGAAGGTGATATCCCTTACAATAAACATCTTAGTCAATGCTTGTATGGGTTTGACAACTACATTATGAAACAAGAGCACTTCAATGCAAATGTTCTGAAGCACTTGAAATATAATTCTGATATGATTGCTCGCTTGAGTGACTTGTTATTTAGAATCAGTAATGATGTTAGAGGTGTAGGAAAACATGCCTCTATGGTTCAAACTCAGTTAGAACAAGTTGCTAAATCTCAAAGAGAATTGCTTGATGAAATGAATAATAATATGAGTGATGATGCTATTAAAGTAGTGAGTAGAGGAGGTAGAATGACCCAAGAACCTCTTTATCCTGAAGGTCATCCTAAAAGAATTGAACAATATTCTCAAGGAATTAATGTTGATACACCTAGTCCTTCTAAGAAGAAAAGGAAAAAAGAAAAATGATAGGACTTTGCATGCTTCTAGTGAACCTGAGATAGAAAAACCTCCTGATGATAATAATGATGTTTCTATTTCTGATGCTGAAACTCAATCTCGTAATGAACATCCACATAGTGATAATAATAATGATAGTGATGTTCATGAGGATACCCAACCTAGTAATGATAAAGAACCATATAATGATGTAGAAGTAGAACCTGTTGTTGATCTTGATAACCCACAACCTAAAAATAAACGATATGATAAAAAGGACTTTGTGGCTAGAAAACATGGTAAAGAAAGAGAGCCATGGGTTAAAAAACCCATGCCTTTTCCACCTAAACCATATAATAAAAAGGATGATGAAGAATTTGAATGCTTTGCTGAAATGATTAGGCCAGTCTTCTTGCGTACCCGTTTAACGAATATCTTCAAGATGCCTCCTTATGCTAAGTACATGAAAGACATCATCATTAATAAATGAAAGATAACTGAAGTTGAAATCTTCACCATGCTTGCTAATTATTCTTTTAAGGATGGAGTACCGAAGAAACTTGGAGATCCTGGAATACCAACTATACCTTGCTCCATTAAAAGAAATTATGTCAAAACTGCTTTGTGTGATTTGGGAGCTGGTGTTAGTGTTATGGCTTTCTCTTTATATAAAGGACATGATTTGAATAAACTCACACTTACTGAAATATCATTGCAAATGGCTGATAAATCAACTTCCATACCTATCGGTATTTGTGAGGATGTGCCCGTTGTTGTTGCAAATGTCACTATCTTAACAGACTTTGTGATTCTTGAGATGCCCGAGGATGACAATATGTCAATTCTCCTTGGTAGACCCTTTTTGAATACTGCAGGGGCTGTTATTGATTGCAATAAAAGCAAGGTCACTTTTCATATCAATGCTAATGAGCATACAGTGCACTTTCCGAAGAAGCAATTCCAAGTGAATGGTGTTAATGTTATTGAAAATTCTCCGACACTCACTATTGGAAGATTTCAATTACCTCTACCTACTGTCAAAAAGAAATATGATATTATTATGGTTGGGGATATGCCTATCCCCATTGAGGTAACCTAGTGTTTTACGAAAGTTCTTCGGTTTCATGCTAATTGAAAGTGGTTGTAAATAAGACTTGATCAACCTTATTAATAAATCATTTTTGAGAGGTGTGAAGTTGATGAACTTAGTGGACACAACTTTCTGTACCCACTTTTTGTTTTCTGTTTTTCTTAGTTAAATAAAATATAGTGCCATATTTATCCTGTTTTCTGTTTTCCCGTGCAATAAAAAAATGACCCAAAAATAAAAGTTCTCAGAATGTCCTGAAAATTTAACATGAATTTTTTCTGATTATTTTTGAATTTCTGGGACAAATAACACCAGAGGGGGGTGCACCTAGTGGTCACCCTCCACCAGGGCGCGCCAGACCCCCCTGGCGCGGCCTGGTAGAAGGTGGGCCCCAGGTGGGTCCCCTCACTTATCCCTTTAGCCCATAGCATCTCTTACCTCCATAAAAAATTCACCATTGCTCTCTCCCTCGTGTTCTTGCTCAAGAACCCGTGGATTTCGATCTCTTTGGTCAAAGCTCTATTTCCGAAACTATTTTAGGGTATTGCTTCTTGGTATGTAACTCCCCCATTGCTCCAATTAGTTTTTGATTTAGTGTTTTATTTTCAGAATAATTAGCTACTCTTGGTGCTGCTGTAGATGAGCTTGCATGTTGAATTTTTAGAGTTCTAAGTAGTTTGAATGCTTGATATGGCCTCTATGCATCCCTAGGAGTAGTTGCTATCAATATTATTTAGTTCTGGGAACAAATTTTTGTGTCACAAATTTTTTCAGAAATTGTTCGCAAATAAAATGCAATTCTTCAGGAGTTCTTCGAGGAGAAGATCCTTGGGGGCATCATCAAGTGAAAGTTCCATACGACAATCTTATGTTGAGCCTAGTGCAAGCTCGATACGGGACGCTGAAACTAAATCATGCCTTTGGAAAGTGTAGGTATTAAGGAAGAATTTGAGCAGTATGTTCGCAACGCCGATCTGGTTTCCTTCATCGAAGATAAATGCACTCAACACCTCACTCTCACAGAAACATTTACCAAGAAATTCAAATATTTTCCTCGTGAGTCTAGAGTTTCATTTAGTCTTTATAATAATGCTTTCACCATGCCTTTAGACGCATTTTGCGATGCGGGTAAAATTCCATATTGGGGTTCGCTAGACGAACCAACGAAACCTGAGTATGAGTCATTATTGAGAAACCTTTGTTGCGGTGAAATTAGAGGGGTGACACAAGGCAGGATAAAAAGCATCCATTTTCCGTCTATTCAGTACCTTGCACTCTTTAATGGAAAATGCATTGTAGGCAAGAAGGATTGTAGCATGCTTTGTGCCGATGATTTGAGTCTTATATACACTACTTTAACTGGAATTAAAGACTACAACTTAGGAGCAATTGTTGCACGGAGACTGACTCTCAATTCTTCTAACGGTAATTTCTATGGAGGGATTTATGCCTCTTGCCTCGCTACGAGGCTCAGAGTATCACCTTGGCCTAATGATCCTATCTTACCTAACCACTACTTAGACTTTGATGCCATGAAACGCCATAGATTTCTTTCGGGCATGGTTAACAACTATACTTACAACTTGAGGTTTGATAATGGTCCCATTGTGCTTATTGTATTGCCTGCTCCTGCTCTCTTTGATTTTAACAACAAGGGAAGATACTACGTCCTTGAGAGCGAGGCTCACGCGTACAATGCAGAGGTTGAAGCTGCAAGGAGGGATGAGGTGGTTGCACCAAGAGCCTCAGTAGGTTATCACTCAGGCTATTATCCAGGCCACGAATGATGATTACCAAGCTAGGCCAAAAGCCTAAGCTTGGGGGAGTATGTATTTCCACCAACATTACATTCATGTTCACACAATTCATTCCAGTTGTCGGTGTTCACACTCTTTCACTGTATTATCCATGTTAGATTTATTTTTCTCGTTTTCTTCTTGTGTGTTTGAAAAACTTTGAGAAAAGCCAAAAATACTTGTTGCTTCTTTTCGGTTTTTCTTTTTAGTTTAGTTAGTTGTAGTATTAAAAGAAAACCCAAAAGATTTCTCATTTTTTCTTTTGCTTGTTGGGAGTTCTCCCGTGTAAATAGTTTTTCTCGTTTTTGTTTTCCTTCTCTTATTTTGCTTTCTTCAAGAAAAACTAAAAACTCCAAAAATATTTCAGTGTGTTTCTCTGAAATTCTTTTTCTTTTATCGAGTCATACCAAGGGGAAGACCACGATGAAAATGCTGAGTCGCTCTCATCTGCATTATTGTTGATTTAACATAGAGCCCATATTACCTTGTCTTCTCCTCTTGAATAAAATGTTGGCAGATTCCAGCTTAGTCCACGACACTCTTGCACTATTATTATTTCTATATCATTCGATTGTGCAAGTGAAAAGCAATAACGACGATACTTGATAAAGTGATTGTGGCAGAGAAAAGCGGGTACGAACTCAACTTGTTCTTGTTTTTGTAAATATGTTTAACCTAGTATCCATGATTCAACATATTATGATTGAACATGTTTGCAATGACAATTAGAGATTATAGTGGTTCATGCCATGCTCAAGTAGCTAGGAGTGGATAATGAGTTATCTTGGATGTCAACATGCGTTAAAATGGTTGTGATGTAGTATGATGATATGGTATCCTCCTCTGAATGTTTCAAGTGGCTTGACTTGCCACATGTTCATGCATGTAGTTGAATCAAAACCAACACAGCCTTCATGATATTTATGTTCATGGTGTCCATATCCCACTCATGATAGCATTCAATGTTTATTATTCATAATGCATGTTTATGACCGTATTTGCTCTCTAGCTGGCCGCTTCTCAATCTATTTGCTAGCCTTCACCTGTACTAAGTGGGAATTCTGCTTGTGCATCAAAATCCCTAAACCAAAGTTATTCCAGATGAGTCCACTATATCTACATATATGCAGTATTACCCTGCCTTTCCAAGTAAATTTGCATGTGCCACCTCTAAAAATTTCAAATGAACATCTATTTTGTGTGCCTGGACCGCTCATGGAGCGAAAGGGGGTGGTCAGTATCTTCCATGTTAAGCGGGTGTCGGGACCCCGATCCTAAGCTATAAGAATTTAACATGTAACACATCACATCACATTGCGGCCTCAAGCACGGTTATTCCCATGGCTGCCACCTTACCTTGGCCGGGACTGTTTGCGTCTTTTGGCTCACGTATGTGAATATGTCGCTAGCACTCAAATGTCAAAGAACCCGGGTCGACATGACTAGTCATACAACCCAAGTGGCACATCCGTATAGGGACAAGCATACGTGACCCAACAATGCAGGTGTCGGTCTCAACGTGTGTAGATGAGTCATAGCAAGCTATAGGGACTCCATTACGCCGTGGGACATAAGTGTCATCAACTACACGTAGACGAGTCATAGCAGGCTACATGGACTCCATTACAGTGCGAGACATTTCCCCGAAGGGACAGACACAGCAGCAAAGAAGGATACACGCCGGTGAAACAATGTGTCCGGAGCAGTAGCAAGCTACCAAGGCTCAGTGGAAGCACAAAGAGGCAGTTCCCTGTAAAGAGTACTACTAAAGGCACACAACTAGGTGTCGAATCCCATACATACCATTGCACGTCACACGTACGCACGACATGCCCGATATGCATAGATACAACTATGGCATCACAACATAACCATACAACAACAAAACATTTATTCAGAAAGCTCATAAGAGCCAGCATAGTGTGATATTACAAGCAGGGGTCACATGACCCAACACACAAGTCATACAAGCAACAAGCGGAAGCTTAACATGACTGGGTACAAACATCTAGAAAAGAAGAAGGATGAGGAAGCCTGTCTATCTACAAGACCCTCCATAGGAACCAGACCTCTGTCTGGGATTCCCAAGATACTTGGTCTGCATCGATCTTTCCTAGAAACCACTAGCGAGACTGGTGTCTCCTCTGCAATAACATTAATAAAGCAACGGTGAGTATGGAGGTACTCAGCAAGACTTACATCAGAACTAACTACATATGCATCAGTATCAACAAGGGGGTTGTGGGGTTTATTGCAACAAGCCAGCTTTGACTCTTGGCTATCTTGTACTACGACTATTAGTACTTTGAATAATTTTGAGAAAGCGCACACGAGTCCACTATCACCACAACAATACACCACCATGGATCCGCTCCCGTCTTCCTACGAGAGTGCCATCCACGGTACTCACACTTGTCTTGAGGCTTTTATGAGTAGCCATTAAAGTTCTCTATGAACCATATAAGTCTCCAAGTAGTCCATATCCGCGGACGCGGCTATTCGAATAGATGATTACCCTGCAGGGGTGTACTTCGTCAAATACGCTCCCGCCACTTACCGCCATGTGAATGTAAAAGGCACCTCGGCAACCTTCAAGCGGAAGCCTAGCGAGGGAGTCGGCCACGACCGTTAACCACACAAGACTCTAGCCTAGGTTTATCGCCTATTTGATACTGAACCCGCAACGGAAGTCCGGCCGAGGTTTCAATCACGGTCCCAAACGATGTGTGCAGGGTTCCCAAACCCACCTCGACGGATGGTACTACGCTTGGTACACCGGGCCACGATGCCTAATCTGACCCAAGCCCACCTGTATGGGGTGCCACTCAGTAGACTACTAGCACGGCCTACAAACACCAGAAACTAATTGCAACTCCTGGACAGAGATGAGGTTGATTAATAAGTCGAGAGGGTCCATTGGTTTGGGGCCCAATGCGCGGTAGTAGCTAGTCTTGGATAACATACACATGACTCAGTTCTTAAGGACGGTCTCAATGAGACAACCGGCCATGTACTCCTACATGGCCTCTCATTGCTACCCTTACCAAATCAGGTTCAACACTTAACTCTCGTCATCAGGACACATTCAGTTCACTCTGGTTCATCACCCAGATGAATCAGACCTGACACAACTCTAAGCATAGTAGGCATAGCAGGGTAAAGGCACAACATGGCTCAAGCATCTACTAGGTATGCTAGGTTGCTTGGTTCAGCTATTTACTGTGACAATGACAAGTCATGCAAAGGAATGGGTTCAACTACCGGAACATGTAAAAGTTGAATCATTTTGTCCTAATGCAATAAGTGAGAGCAAGAGCGAGAGAGTGGGATTGTATCGGAGATGTTCAAGGGGGTTGCTTGCCTGATAAAATGTCGACACGTTACTGCTCCTCTGGTGGATACTCGACCGTATCCTCCGGAACAATGCCTAACACGAAGAACAACCATCGAAGGGGAACATCAATACACATCAAATGCAACATTATGATGCATGAATATGACATGGAAATATGATGTGGTTGAGCTAATGCATCTAGCAACAGATTTAAATGAAGTAGGTTTGAACCCAAGGTTCAAATTCAACTCCATATGTGAGATCACATATTGAATTTGAACAAAATGTCCAAGTTCTCCTATTTAGGTTGCTCTATCATACATGAAAATGGTACAGATGGATTCATTGGATTTTTCTGATCAATTTTCATATATAAATTATTTTCATCTGACTTACAGATTAATTTATATGAATTTTCTAAGTTTTTAACATTTTCTGGAATTATTTAAAACCCAGAAATGCATTTATGACATCAGCCAAACGTCAGCATCACATCAGCCTGGTCAACTGACCGCTCTGGGTCAAACCTGACCAGTGGGACCCACTGGTCACTGACCCAGTGGCTAAGCAGGGTCAAATCCCGTGCTGACTGGGGGTTTGACCAGCTGCGGGGCCTGCTGTCAGCCTCCGTGGGGGGGTTATTAAGCAGGGGGATTAGCGGCTAATGGCCCTGCCACGTCAGCCATCGGCATTTAGCCGCCGGCGACCCTGGACCGCGGCGGTGTCCGGCCGGAGCAGCGCTGCAGGGTGTCTCTGGGCGAGCTGAGGGCACCGGAGGGAAGCCCTTGCTCGTCCGCATCGCGTGGGACACGCGGGGAGGCGAGGGGCAGCCGGAGCTGACGGTGGCGAGCTCGCCCACGGCGGCCGGAGCTCGGCTTGGACGGGCGCGGTGCTACAGGCTGCGGAAGGAGGAGCTGGAGGTCGGGGCAGCATCTACGGGCCCCTACGAGCATGCCGAAGTGCTCAAACGATCACGTCATGTGCTCTGGCCATGGTGGCGATGTCGCCGGCGGTGAGGTGCTCGGGCACGGCGGGGATCCTAGCGAGGGCACGCAGGCAACATCGAGGATAGGGGGGATCGGAGCAGGAGCTCACCGCGGAGCTGATGACGTTGATGGCGGGGTCGGGGGCGCTCCGTGGCCGGCGAATCGACGACGGGGAGGTCCAGTGGCCGGTGGCGATGGAGAGCTCGATGGCGTCGCTACGGCGGCTCCCGGCTTTCCCAACTCGACGGGGAGGACTGCGGCGACTTTGCGGCTTCTCTGGACACGTCGAGGAGGCTCGGAGGTGGCTGTGGCCGCGACGGTGCACGACGGCACTCCCGGGTGCGAGCCAGAGAGCGAGCCAGAGGAGGGAGAGAGAGAGAGCGAAGGCCAACTGGGGAGCGGGATGAAACGGGACGGCTTCGGGGGGGGGGGTGAAGGAGTCCGGGATTAAGGGGTCCTCGGACTATCGGCCTATTCCTTATGGGCCGGACTCGTGGGCCACTCATTGGAGGATCGGACTAACCGAATGCCCCGTGACCAGGGGGGAAATCTCAGGAGCCATGGCGTGCCCTTCAAGATTAAGATGATAGAATAGGCATGTTTATTCCTTCGATAAGCAACCAACTATGTGTAACCCTAGGGACCCCTGGTATCTATATAAGCCAGAGGATTTAGTTCGTAGGGGCAGGTGAACTCGTCTAGGGTTTAGTTACTTGATCTCGAGGTAGATCGACTCTGTAATCTTCATACACATCAATACCAACCAAGCATGACTTAGGGTTTTACCTCCATAGGAGGGCCTGAACCTGGGTAAACACCATCTCCTTCGTCCTCTGTTACCCATCGATTCTAGACTCACAGCTCGGGACTCCCTACCCGAGATCCGCCGGTTTTGACACCGACATTGGTGCTTTCATTGAGAGTTCCGCTGTGGGATCGCAAGAGGAATCGATGGCTCGCCTTATCATCAGCGATGAAGTCCGCAGCAAGGACGTTTTCGTTCCTGGTCAGATTTTCGCGTTCGGCAGCATCGTATCGCATGCCGATCTGGCCGGCCATCTTAGCCAGGTCAGAAATTTCATCCCTGATTAGGAAGTCAGATTCGGGAACCTTGAGTTCGTCGTCGACTCCCGGGGAGATCTCGTTTTAACGAAGCTCTCAGCTCTCATGGAGGAGCCCGCAGGCCCCGACGCCTTAACACCGGAGGCAGTAGGTCCCACCGCTGAGGTGGCCTCTGTCCCTGGGTCGGCCGTAACGCCCAACCCAGCTGATATGCCCGGATCTGCCACGGCCGAATACAACACGGGTGCGTCGTCGAGCGACCCTGGGACAACAGCGTTGCGGATCGACCCCATGCGCTCCAGCGACATGGACCCCGCCGACATCTCTTCATTAAACGAGTTACTTGGTCGGATTCAAACCATGGGCGTGACCGACGGCCGCACCTCAATCTATGACCGGATCGGGTTTAAACCCGATGATAGGGAGATTCATACCCCACCGATCACTCACTTAGTCGCCACCATCGAGTGTCCGGCCGGAGGCTCGTCCTCTCAACTACCGAAATTAAAAACTGTTTACATCCCAGTTTCCGACCGTCAGGATCTCTCCTACCATCCGGAATCTGGAACCCGCACCGGAAATAGTTCGGGATCGGCTGCAGATCTAGCGCGCGACCTAAAACCCGCACAGAGGGGTCCTGTTTATAATATGGACTCCGAACCCGCCACGCCGGATCCCACGATGACACAGCAGGCAAACGCCGTGATCCCGGACTCACATCCTGGCGAGGAACCAAAATTTTCCCCGCCCACCACCCAAGTCGAGCACTCCTCAAGCAGCACAGGAGAGCCTAAGTTATCGGGCTTGTGGGAAGTTAAACAACAGCCAGGGGAATCAGTCCATCATTTTTGGGCTACACTCCTCCTTATTAAAGACAAAGTACCAGATTCTAGTGGCCAGGAGATAATAGCAACCTTCAGGCACAATTGCCACAATGAAGGAATCCTCAATGCCCTAGCCCGTCGTCACATTCATGACTTCACCGAGCTATCAGACCCGGTACAAATATATTGCGCCATGGAAAGCACCTGGTAAGGCAAACGTTTGTTTTCGGATCCGGTCCCTGCCGAACACCCTAGAGGAGCTCGGAAAAAGAGAATACCTCCGAAACGGCCGGCCGAACACGAAGAATAGACCCCCTGCGGGAGTCAGAACTATCCTTGACGGGCTATTAGACAAGCCATGCCCTATACACTCTGTATCCCTGAACACAAGCCCGACTCACAGCCTTAGAGCTTGTTGGGTCATCAGGCAGGTCGCAAAAATCGGAGAGGCCATCCTCGAGGCCCTACCTCCAGGCAGACGTTCAACAGCGGCACCAGAATGCAACGCCGAGATCCTGACGATCTACGAAACATTTTCCTCCAGGAATAAGATGAAGAGAGCTCTTCGAGAACTCGAACAAATCTATCAGGTGGCAACAACGAATTCATGGACAGACACACCGATCACCTTCGGAGAAGCTGATCAACCAATCACCTGCCCCGGCCAAACACCTGCCGCACTGCTCCTCAACCCCATCGTCAATGGTTTCAGGTTACAAAAGGTGCTAATGGACGGCGGCAGTGGTTTAAACCTCATTTACAAGGATACCTTGGAAAAAATGCAGTTCGACCGATCTCGCATCGAACATAGCAACACAACCTTTCGTGGGATTATCCCTGGGAAAGAGGCACGTTGTTCCGGACACGTTACCCTCGATGTGGTATTCGGCACGCCCGAGAACTATAGATCCGAAGAACTTCTCTTTCATATCGTGCCCTTTCACAGTGGTTACCACGCTCTGTTGGGGCGTGACGCTTTCACAATATTTCAAGCTATACCACATTACGGGTATATGAAGCTCAAAATGCCGGGCCCAAATGGGGTGATCACAATCGCAAGTGACCTGCATAGAGCCCTTCGAGCCAAAAATAGAACAGCAGCGCTCGCCCTCGAGGCACTAGCCGAGACCTTTGCAGCAGAGGAATTGACCGCACTCTGGTCAATAGTGGACAAGGACGATGTGGTCCTTAACAAGAGGCCCAAACCCACGTCCTTTAAACCTGCAGACGAAATCGTCAAATTTCAGGTACACCCAATGGACCCCAATAAAACAACGTCCATTGGAGCTCAGCTGGACCCCCTGGTGGACGAAGCACTGCGAACATTTTTACGAGAAAACAGGGATATCTTTGCCTGGCATCCTTCAGATATGCCAGGAATCCCATGACGGCTAACAGAGCACAGTCTGAACATAATCACACACTTCAAGCCCGTCAAACAGGCCCTACGCCGATTTTCTGAACCCAAGCGACAGGCTATGGGCGAAGAACTAGCAAAATTGCTGGAGGCCGGATTCATAAGAGAAATCAAACACCCCGAGTGGTTGGCAAACCTGGTGATGGTACCGAAGAAAGATAAATCCTGGCGGCTGTGTGTCGATTTCAAGGACCTTAATAAGGCTTGCCCCAAGGACGCTTTCTGCTTACCACGCATAGACCAGATTATTGACGCCACAGCCGGAGACGACTCATTGTGCTTCCTCGACGCTTATTCCGGATACCATCAGATAAAACTGAAGGAATCCGATCAAGCTGCAACTGCATTCATCACCCCCTACGGGCCATTTTGCTTCGAGACAATGCATTTCGGACTAAAAAATGCAGGTGCTACATACCAGCGTATGATTCAGACATGTCTCAAAAAACAAGTTGGTAAAACAGTCGAGGCATACGTGGACGACGTGGTCATTAAGACCAAACACGTCAGCCAGCTGATAGACGACCTTAGGCAAACTTTTGCTAGTTTACGAGAATATGATATACGGCTCAATCCGGACAAATGTGTCTTCGGAGTTCCCGCTGGTAAACTACTCAGATTCATTGTTTCCCATAGAGGAATAGAAGCGAATCCTGCTAAGATCCGCGCCCTATCTCAACTTGCGACTCCTACAGAGCTAAAGCATGTCCAAAGGCTGGCGGGCTGTGTGGCGGCTTTGAGCCGCTTTATCTCCCGCCTTGGTGAGAAGGCTTTACCGCTCTACAGGCTGCTGAAATGGACTAAAAACTTTGATTGGACTGATGAAGCAATGGCTGCACTAGAGGAAATTAAAACACTACTGGCAAGCAACCCCATACTCACGGCGCCAGGTGCCGGTGAACCAATGTTACTGTACATCTCGGCCACCAATCAAGTGGTTAGTGCGGTGCTCGTCGTCGAACGAGAAGACGAGGGTCACAAATTCCGGGTGCAAAAGCCAGTCTACTATGTGTCAGAAGTGCTAACGCCATGCAAGTCCAGATACCCGCACTACCAGAAGATAGCCTATACAGTGTTTATGGCATGACGAAAGCTTAGACACTACTTTCAAGAATGTTCGGTCACGGTGGCATCGGAAGTACCCCTGAACAATATAATCAATAACAGGGACGCCACCGGGCGCATAGCCAAATGGTCCATCGAACTCCTTCCTTTCGAAATCACCTATAAGCCACGACGAGCTATTAAATCTCAGGTGTTGGCCGATTTCCTTGCCGAATGGACAGAGGCCGAGCTCCCCAGAGAATATAGTACATACTCCCATTGGACGATGTACTTCGACGGATCCAAGTCACTGGCCCGACAAGGGGCTGGAGTTATCCTCACGTCTCCCACGGGAGACAACGTCCAGTACGTGTTGCAGATCATGTACGCCGATTCCAACAATGTGGCCGAATACGAAGCACTATTGCACGGGCTTCGGATGGCAGAATCGATGGGCATACAACGGCTTGAAGTACCGGGAGATTCTAATCTCGCCATCTCTCAAATCAATGGTGATTTCGATGCTAAAAACCCAAAGATGGCAGCATACAGAAATGCCGTTCTTACAATATCTGCACGGTTCAAGGGGCTAGCATTCCACCATGTTGCTAGAGACAGCAATCAGGCTGCTGACATACTCGCCCGTATGGGGGCCAAGCGCGACCCCGTCCCGAAAAACACCTTCCTTGAACGGCTTTTCAAGCCATCGGTGGTGTGGTAGGACGAGAATAAGGGCGCTGGAGCCATCAGTACAGAAGAGATTGTCCCTCCTATAAATGAACCAGATGAGCAAATCATCGGAGGTTCCGTAATTGAAGAAACTCCTTCGGCCTATGAGGTCATGGAAGTAATCGCACCACGGACCGAGCCCTTCCTTGCCTACCTTCTCCGCCAAGAACTCCCCAATGACCAGACGGAGGCGAGACGCATAATTCAGCGATCCAAGGCCTATAAGGTCCACGAGGGTGAGTTATATAAGAAAAGTACTACCGGGATACTCCAACGGTGCATATCTGAGGAAGAAGGAAGGCAGCTTTTGGCCGAAGTCCACGCAGGCATGGGCGGCCACCACGCCGCTGCACGGGCCTTAGTAAGCAAAGCCTTTCGAGCCGGATTCTTTTGGCCCACCGCTCGAGTGGACGCCCAAGCACTTGTCCAACATTGTGTTGGATGTCAACTATTCGCAAATCAAAGCCACATGCCCCCGACAGCTCTTCAGACTATTCCGATCACTTAGCCCTTCGCGGTCTGGGGGCTAGATATGGTCGGACCACTTAAAGGGGGGACCAAGAAAAATAAATATCTACTGGGCATGGTCGACAAGTTCACCAAATGGATCGAAGCAAAACCAGTAAGATCAGCTAAATCCGGACCGGTAGTCGACTTTATATCCGGCGTGGTACACCGTTATGGTGTCCTGCATAGCATAATAATGGACAATGGATACAATTTCACTGCCCAAGAGGTGAAGGACTGGTGCGCAAACATGGGCATCAAGCTCGATTACGCCTCGGTGTATCACCCGCAGACCAATGGACAAGTCGAACGGGCCAACGGCCTAATCATGAGTGGCATCAAACCACGTCTGGTCCGATCTCTTCATGAATCCGACTGCAATTGGGTAGAGGAGCTTGACTCCATTCTGTGGGGTCTGAGTATCAACGGGATACACACCGTTCTTTATGGTCTACGGGGCAGAAGCAGTCCTTCCCTGCGATATCATTCACGACGCACCCATGGTGTGCATGTACGAAGAAAAGGAGGCCGAGTTAGATCGGCAGGACGACTTAGACGCCTTGGAAGGAGAGCACGATATAGCTGGGGCCCGCTCTACTTTTTATCAACAGCAGGCTCGGCGCTACCAAAGCAGGGAGGTTAGAGCGAAGGCATATAATGTGGGCGAACTCGTCTTACGACTCCGAGAGAAGCAGAAGCATAAACTCAATGCCAAGTGGGAGGGCCCCTTCATAATTGACGAAGTACTTACAGGAGGGGCTTATCGCCTCCGCAACCCGTCGGACAATCGCCTAGAACCAAACCCATGGAACGCAGCTCGTCTTTGGCGCTTTTACGGTTAGACCGGTGTCGTCATATTTTTTACCTTTCCTTTTCTTTTTCCTTTTTCTTTCGTATCATTTCCCTTCCATATTAGCTTTACAGGATTGGATATCATTTCCCAGCATGTGTTCGGCTAAACCGAGCTTGTGTTAAGTTTTTCGTCATACATCTTCAAATGTCCTATCTGAAAAAACACCTGGTGGCTTCTTCTCGAAGCCGATTATTATATATTCAGTGCGCTGATTCACATGTATTGTGCATGCACACTTCCCTTATTCTTTTTAAGCTAGTATATGCATCAATTGGGCCTAAGATTTTGGCCAAGCTAGGTTGCCTCACTCCTGTGCTTACCCTCTACGTTCCCGATTGTTCGGCTAGAGGGTAAAGGGAGCACCTCTGCGATTGTTACGACCGGATCATCCGGAGACGTACCTCAGACGGGTAAAGCCGAAAGCTAGCTATCTTAAGAAGAAAATTGGTCGGCCACGACGGAAGTAAAAACCTAGTGGTGGTTATCACCATTTCCTGGGATTATTTTCCCAAAGAAGCCATTATCCGCATACTAGTAGTATACGGCCATGATATTTACGATCTACGTAGCAACCTGAAGGAAGGTACCGATAGAGGAACTATTTTCTTCAGAAGATGTTTCTTAAACTAAGCAGTAATATAACATATCTGCCTATGCACGTTCTGTTTGTTCGCACCGATTGGCCGGATTGCCTGGTTCCCCGAAATAAGTTCCTTTTATCAAAGGACATTCGATACGGAATACTCCCAAGCTCTTAGCGAGGGAGGTCGAAGCCGATGGCCGGTTAAGACAACATTGACAGCATAGACGGAGCATTTTTTGATCTAAAGTACATAGTTACATAGAATCAAACACCTGGCTGCTGGTCAAGATTATCTATTAAGGTATCCAGGGTGCAATCTTCTTGTGAAAGACGAGCGGCGGGCATCACTTGGTCGTAAACCAAATGAAGCGGCACTTCTTGCCCATCCGGCCCTACCGGCCCAACCCGAGCCATATGCTCTGGGTTAAGTTTGGTACATCGGGTCTTGATCATTGCCCACACCTCCCGCGCTCCCTCTCGACAAGCCGATGTCTTCCATAACTCAAAACGACATCGGGCTCCTTTAAACCGATCAGCCAGTTCGCACATCCCTTCTGGAGGCGTCTCGGTAGGCCAAAGCGCTTTGGTCATGCTCCTCATGGCTCTCCGAGCCCGCTCATGTACGGCAGACAGTTCCTTCAGTAGGTTCCCTCGGAATGATCCGATTTCTTCCTCGGGTCGCCCGGTCAGGAGACCTAGACATGAGACGAAGCATGTCCCTTACACTTGATATAATAAAGGTACTTTTCGGAATTACGAATATATAAGTGCACTTACAGAAAATGCCCCTCTGTAATCTCTGGTTCTCTTCCTGGGCTTGAGCCAATTGAGTTTTCAAACTCTCAAGTTCTTCGGCTTGCCGCTGGTTTTCCGCCTTAAGCCGGTTCTTTTCCTCAAGACTTCGGGTCAACACACGGCGGCCAGCCTCTTGCTGAGATTCGGCAAACCTCTGAGATTGTCGGGCTATATCCAAATCTTTCTGCAACTCCCCTATGGATTCAGCTGCTATAAAGTACTCTCTCATCAGTACGGGAATCGAATAAATTCAGCAAATTGACATACTCACCGTGCGCCTCTCGGGTGAAATTCTTCACTTGCTCAAGCTCGGCCTTCATGGTTTTAACCTGTGTTCGGCTCACCTCGAGTTCCTCGGCCAACTTCTCATTTTGCTGCCTTGAAACCTACATTATAAATAAAACAATATTTAGATCCTTAACTCAGCCTTTCTGACCAAATCAAGGCTCGGGGGCTACTTGATTAATGTTTGTGTTCGGTTGTTAAAACCGACCACTCACCTCCAGGCTGGACGATATCAGTTTAGCGGCTCCCTCAAGCCCAGCTCGGCCAGCTCCGATGTATGCGTCCACTGAACTTAGGGCATTAAACTATTGTTCGAAAAATGCTTGGTGGCGCAGGGCTTCCTTTCACCGCCGGTGATTTATCGCACTCTCTACCTCGGACTTAGTGACCGAGACGTCCCCGGAATCTTCGAGGGGCTGATCCTCACAGGGGCCTCCGCGTCAAGTTCAGCCTGAGCAGAAGACCTTGATTCATAATGATTACCTGGCTCCTCGGTGACGTTCCCGGAAGAAGGTGGTTGTACTCGTCTCCTGAGTATTTCGACACGAGATTTTGTGAGTACCTATTGCAATCATGACAATGGCCGAACTAAATGGTTAAGTAAAGTACCTCTTGGTTGAGTGCACGGTCGAGGTGGTCCCCGCGGTTGGCTCACAGGGAGGATTCCTGCTATTGCTCGGTACAGGCCTTGCTGCCGTAGTTGACGTGCGACGCGTGGACCGACAACCCTTGGGAATAGAGATCGGCACACTCGGGTTGGCAGGGGTCGCCCGCCCTTTACGGGAAGAGACCTTCTTTATACCAGTAGTGGAAGAAGGAAGTGGTCTGGGGTGATCGGCTAAAAGAGCCACCTTGGAGCCGTCAAGGATCTCCTGGTAAAAGACTCCATCTTCGTAATTGATTGATAGCTCTGGATCGTCATGGAATCCGGGATCGTCGTCGATAGAATAACTCTCTGGTTGAGGCGCCGGACAACTGACTCTCTCAACCCAGCGCCTCCAACACTGTTTGGACAGATTGAAAGGGTCGATCAGAAGGATTATACATAAATATCTGACCTCCGAAAAGAAAGCTGAAGGCTTACCCATTCGATGGGGTTATGACTCGAATAGCCAGCCTTGGCTGATAGTCGAGCAAAATCTTCTTTTTCTCCTTTGAAAAGATCGGCCAGTATAGCCGCCATTGCCACCTGATTGGCAGGACCCTGTCGTTGGGAATGGGTGGTGTCATTTGTTCCGTTGTAGCGCCACTGGGGGTGTGTCCTTTGCTGAAGGGGTTGAACGCATCGAGCAATCACGGCTGCCATCACGTCAATGATGGTTAACCTACTGTGAGCTAGTAACCTCACTTGGGCGGCTAGGCGTTTTACTTCGGCACTTTCCTCTTGGGATGGACTCTTCCGTCGCCAGTTGAACCTTTTCTTCAAAGGGGCGTCGGAGTATTCGGGTAGACACCTCCGAGCTGGGTCGAACAGGGGAACGTCCTCAATATAGAACCATTCTAAGGTCCATTCTTCGGACTCTTTCTTCGGAGTCCCCACGGGATACCCCGTCCCGGCTATACGCCATACTTCGGCTCCACCCACTTCCCAAATTCTCCCGCCTCGAGAACGGGGGACGAGGCAGAAGTACTTCCTCCATAAACCAAAATGGGCCTCGCAGCCCAAGAACATCTCGCAGAGGGCAACAAAGCCCGAAATGTGCAGGATGGATCCAGGGATGAGATGATGGAGTTGGATCCCGTAAAATTCCAATAGTCCCCTCAAGAAGGGATGAATGGGGAATCCTAGGCCCCGTAAGAGGAAGGACACGAAACATACCCGCTCTCCTTTGCGTGGAACAGGGAAATTTTCCGCGAAGGCCTCGCCATTCGAAGAAGTCAATCCAGCGCGTGTAAACGCCAGATCTGAGGCGGGAAGATAACCCTGGGTCTCAAGGTTGCGCAGCTGGAGGAGAGATACTGAAAAACTTGCCCAATCTTCGGGAAGGGGGCCGTGAGGAGGCGAGGAGGAGCCAGGGATGCTCGCCATATTTTTAAGTTCTCTCGCTTGGGGCTTTTCGAGGAAGAGGAAGGGGTTGCTTAAGCTATGATTCAGCCTGCTTAAATGGGCAGTTCCTCCCCTTCATTTGCAGGAAGGGCAGTCCTGTAAAAGGCTGCTGGCCCATCTCCCATTGGCGCACAGGGATCAAGGGGCATTGTTAATTCTGGATGGAGAAGTTAATGTTGTGGGCCCCGCGACGTCTCAACGATCGAAAGCTCACTAATGACCGGATTATTGTTTACCGAAAAGAGAGGAGGAGAACTCGCCTCGCAAGCCGAAGACTTTGGGAGCGCAGGACCGTCCGGACTACATATCTCGGCATTGGAAGCTAGTTCGGGGGCTACTAAGGGAGTCCGAGATTAAGGGGTCCTCGGACTATCGGCCTATTCCTTATGGGCCGGACTCGTGGGCCACTCATTGGAGGATCGGACTAACCGAATGCCCCGTGACCAGGGGGGAAATCTCAGGAGCCATGGCGTGCCCTTCAAGCTTAAGATAATAGAATAGGCATGTTTATTCCTTCGATAAGCAACCGACTATGTGTAACCCTAGGGACTGTTGGTATCTATATAAGCCATAGGATTTAGTTTGTAGGGGCAGGTGAACTCGTCTAGGTTTAGTTACTTGATCTCGAGGTAGATCGACTCTGTAATCTTCATACACATCAATACCAACCAAGCAGGACATAGGGTTTTACCTCCATAGGAGGGCCTGAACCTGGGTAAACACCGTCTCCTTCGTCCTCTGTTATCCATCGATTCTAGACTCACAGCTCGGGACCCCCTACCCGAGATCCGCCAGTTTTGACACCGACAGCGGGGTCCTCGTGGCGCTCCTAGCGGCTTCCGGCGACAGTGGCAAGCAGGAGGTGGCTGAGGAGCTTGGTGGCCTCTCCACGCCTCACCTGTGCCTACTGGCACGAGGAAGAAGACGGTCCAGCCCCTGGTGGGCTGGGCCTCTTCTGGCTGGTAAGCCCAGGTAGGTCTTCTGCCCCTTTTTTCTATTTTAGTTTCATTTTCTATTTAATGCAATATGTTTCTCATTTAGTAAAAATACCAAATCAATTTTGTTGCTTCTGAAAATAATTATGTGGTTATATATATAAAGTCTAGAGCCACATAAAAATTTCCAGAATTATTAGATCTAATAAAGTATTTTATGGAATTTTATAGCTCCAATTCAAATAAATATTGTTTTAATTCAATAAACAAAATGACATGGAAGGCCTCTGGTTTATGTTTCCACATTTATCCAGAAATGATGAACATTTTAGAAGGCCACTTTGGTTCATTGAAAAATATTTTGGTTGAACCTATTTGAATTCAAATAGTGCTAGGATTTTGATCATCCCCATTTCAGGTTTAGAGAAAATTTTAAACATGAAGCAACTCACACATGGATCTTAGAGCAAGCAAAACTAGGGATGTGACAGCGGGTTACTCTCATGATGAGTGTTTATTCACTCGTCCTTGCATGAGAAGGGCGGTAATAGGGATTCCCAGTCCCGAAATAAAAAGAAATGCAAATAATTAAACAAAACTCCCCCAGGAATGTTGTTGGTTTGGATGGTACCCATGGATTCGGCTCGCCGTGGAGTGTGTTTGTTCGTGGAGGGGGAGTAAACATTTACTTTTACCGCTTGGAAACCGCCGCTAATTTGTTTAACATGGAAGATATTGATAGCTCTTGGTCGTAACGTTGACAGGAAGGGTGTGCCTCTCAAAATTATACTTATCTCTTATTTAATCCCTGAGTTCTGGCACCTCTGCAAATCCCTGCTTCCCTCTGCTAAGGGACTATCTATTTACTTTAATATTGAGTCATCACCTTCTAAAAATAGCGCTAGATCTGAGAGCACCGTTGTCATCCTCATGCATTGTGTATAGTGAATGTTGGATGCATCATGACTGGATCTTTTCTACCATGAATTACAATGTTTAGTCGCTGCTTGAACTTTGGAGGTGCTCTGCATTTATGTTTTGCGATCTCAGAAAGGGCTAGCGAGATACCACTATTGCCATATTATATCATGATTATTTTGACAAGTGTTTTCACTTGAGATATTTTATTATTGCTTGCTAGTTGCTTGAGTCATTGATATGAGTTAATATAATCTTTAAGAGTTATTGTTGAAATGGTTAGTTATAATCTTCGCTGAAAACCTGGGTGCTACTTAAGCATATGTATGTAAACAAGAACAAAAGAGTTTGTAAAAGTTTTTCTTTCTCACTTTCAGTTTGTCAACTGAATTGCTTGAGGACAAGCAAGTGTTTACGATTGGGGGAGTTGATACGTCTCCAACGTATCTACTTTTCCTAACACTTTTGCTCTTGTTTTGGACCCTAATTTGCATTATTTGAATGGAACTAACCCGGACTGACGCTGTTTTCAGCAGAATTACCATGGTGTTGTTTTTGTTCAGAAATAAAAGTTTTCGGAATGGAACGAAATTTTTTGGAGAATTATTTTGGAATAAATGGGGAATTTTGGAGCCATAAGCCACCGGAGAGGGGTCCCAGGGTGCCCACCCTCTACCAGGGCGCGCCAGGCCCCCTGGTGCGGCCTGGTGGAGGGTGGACACCTCGTGGCCCCCCCCCCCCCCGACCCTAATTCCAGCGCGATAAATTCACAATGTTTCATCGCGTTTCACGATACGAAGCCGCCGCCACCTCCTGTTCTTCATCGGGAGGCCAGATCTAGAGTCCGTTTGGGGCTCCGGAGAGGGGAATCTTCGGCCTTCGTCATCACCAAC
This sequence comes from Elymus sibiricus, assembly GCA_039707655.1. NCBI lineage: Eukaryota > Viridiplantae > Streptophyta > Magnoliopsida > Poales > Poaceae > Elymus > Elymus sibiricus. Next base: position 527,189,541 of record CM077665.1, on the reverse strand, counting down.
CCTTCTCCATCGCCAATTCCATGATGCTCCCCACCGGGAGTGAGTAATTCCTTCGTAGGCTTGCTGGTCGCTGAGGAGTTGGATGAGATTCATCATTTAATCGAGTTAGTTTTGTTAGGGCTTGATCCCTAGTATCCAGTATGTACTAAGATTGATGTTGCTATGACTTTGCCATGCTTAATGCTTGTCACTAGGGCCCGAGTGCCATGATTTCAGATCTGAACCGTTTATGTTATCATCATTATATCTATGTTCTTGATCCGATCTTGCCTAGTCATATGCACCTATTACGTGTTATGATCCGTCAACCCCATAGTGACAAAATTTGGGATACTTCACGGTGATGATCGTAGTTTGAGGAGTTCATGTATTCACAAAGTGTTAATGCTTTGTTCCGGTTCTCTATTAAAAGGAGGCCTTAATATCCCTTAGTTTCCTTATGGACCCCGCTGCCACGGGAGGGTAGGACAAAATATGTCATGCAAGTTCTTTTCCATAAGCACGTATGACTATATACGGAATACATGCCTACATTATATTGACGAATCGGAGCTAGTTCTGTGTCACCCTAGATTATGACTATTATATGATGAATATCATCCAACGAATACACCGATCCAGTGCCTACGAGCTTTCCACTTATTGTTCTTGCTAACTTATTACCGTTGCTGCTATTGTTACACTTGCTACAAAATCACTACCGCTACTATTACTGCTACTACTGCTATCAAACTATCATATTACTATGCTACTGATCGCTTTGCTGCAGATATTTATCTCCAGGTGTGGTTGAATTGACAACCCAACTGCTAATACTCTCAAATATTCTTTGGCTCCCCTTGTGTCGAATATATAAATTTGGGTTGAATACCCTACCCTCGAAAACTTTTGCGCTCCCCTATACTTGTGGGTTATCAACCATCCTTCACCTTTAACTTGTCAAGTTGACTTTGTAACACATCCAACTTAGATTCCCTGACGGATTCGGTACCTTCGAGCATATCAACCAAAGTATCCCAAATTTCCTTTGCATTCTCAAGACGGCGGATCTTGTTGAATTCTTCGGGGCATAGGTAGTTGAATAGAATGTCACATGCTTGAGTGTTGTATTGCATCATCTTCAATTCTTCCATGATCACTTAAAGATACGGTTCCTTTCCATCACCAAAGAATTCACCTTGCAAGCCAACACGAACAACAACCCAAACCGCTGGGTTATGACCAAGAATATGCATTTTCATTTTATGCTTCCAACTAGCAAAGTTTGTACCATCAAAATATGGACCTCTACGATGATAGTCTCCCTCACTAGACGCCATACTCTCCTAGGTTGTGAAACCAATGCAATGGAGACCAATGCTCTGATACCACTTGTAGGATCGAAAGTATGTCTAGAGGGGGTGATTAGAGTACTTGACCAAATAAAAACTTAACATTTTCCCAATTTTAGTTCTAGGCATGTTTTAGCGATTGTTGCAAGTCAAGCACACCCTACACATGCATGTCTAAGAGCATAGCAGCGGAAAGTAAAGACAAGCATATGTAATAGTGGGTTGGGACAGGAAGATAAAACACAATGAAGCACATGAAGGTTTTTCCCGTGGTTCCGATAGGTGGTGGTATCGTACATCCACGTTTATGGAGACTTCAACCCATGGAGGGTAACAGTCGCGAGAGTCCATGGAGGGCTCCAACCACAAGGGGTCCACGAAGAAGCAACCTTGTCTATTCCATGATGGCCTACGTCCATGGAGGACTAGCCTTACTCGGGATTAGTCAAGGTTGCTACTTCGTGGACCCTTATGGGTGGAGCCCTCCGTGGACTCTCGCGATCGTTACCCTCCCTGGGTTGAAGACTCCATAAACGTGGACGTACGATAGCACCACCTATCGGAACCACGGGAAAAATCTTTGTGTCTACAAATTGCGTTTGATCTTCCTTCCTTCCCTCTACTATACATGCTTGTTGTTACTTTCCGCTGCTATACTTTTAGACATGCATGTGTAGGGTGTGCTTGACTTGCTATCATTGCTAAAATCTGCCAACACTTAAAATTGGGAAAAGGTAGAACTTTTATTTGGTCAACTAGTCTAACCACCCCCCCTCTCTAGACATACTTTCGATCCTACAAGTGGTATTAGAGCCTTGGTCTCCATTGCATTGGTCTCACAACCTAGGAGAGTATGGCGTCTAGTGAGGGAAATTATCACCGTAGAGGTCCGTACTTTGATGGCACAAATTTTGCTAGTTGGAAGCACAAAATGAAAATGCATATTGTTGGTCATAACCCCACCGTTTGGGCTGTTGTTCGTGTTGGCTTGCAAGGTGAATTCTTTGGCGATGGAAAGGAACCGAATCGTGAAGCGACCGCGGATGAATTGAAGATGTTGCAATACAACGCTCAAGCATGTGACATTCTTTTCCACTGCCTATGCCCCGAAGAATTCAACAAGATCACCCGTCTTGAGAATGCAAAAGAGATTTGGGATACTTTGGTTGATATGCACGAAGGTACCGAGTCCGTAAGAGAATCCAAGTTGGATGTTCTTCAAAGTCAGCTTGATAAGTTCAAGATGAAGAATGGTGAAGGAGTCGCAGAAATGTACTCTAGGCTAGCTCTCATCACCAATGAGATTGCCGGCTTAGGAAGCAAAGAAATGACCGACAAATTCATCATCAAGGAGATACTTCAAGCTTTGGATGAGAGATATGACATCATATGCACATTGATCCAAATGATGCCCAATTACAAATATCTCAAGCCTACGGAAGTCATTGGAAGGATTGTTGCTCATGAGATGACACTCAAGGACAAAGAAGAGCTTCACAACAAGTCTAGCGGTGCTTACAAAGCCACAAGTGATGCTCCCACAACTTCAAGCGACAACCTTGTCACCAATGAAGACATAAGCCTCATGGTCAAGAAATTCAACAAGTTCTACAAGAATAGAGGCAAAGAACGAAGCTACAACTCAAGATATGAAGAGAAGCGTTCGTCAAGTCGTGACCGAAACTGCTACAATTGAGGGAAGCCCGGACACTATTCCAATGAGTGCACAGCTCCCTACAAACTAAGAGAAGAGTCACCAAGAAGACGAAGCTCAAGGAATGAATCACCTCAAAGAGAGAGAAGGAGTAGAGATAATCGTTATGAACGAAGACCCTCAAGGAGAAGTAGGGACTCGAAGAAGAAGGACAAGTACACCAAGAGCTACTCAAAAAGAAGACATCAAGCTCATGTTGGTGAATGGGTTTCCGGCTCCGAATCCGACAACAACTCCGAGAGAAGCTATCACTCCAACTCCGACTATAGTCAAGATGAAGGTGTTGCCGGACTTGCACTAGTGACTACCAACTCCTATGATCTATTTGATTCGCCAAATGAAGGGAGTGGAAGTTGCTTCATGGCTAAAGGCCCCAAGGTATCACACCCCGAGTATCTTGATTTCAATAGTGATGAAGATGATTTACTTTGTGATGATGACTTACTCTTTGAAAAAACTAGTGATGTTAGTCAAAATAAACTTGATAATTTTCATACTAGTCAAGATAAGTCATGTGATGATGATAAGATGAAAATAGAATGACTAACTAAAGAATTAAACACTCTTAAGTTATCCCATGAATCTACTCTAGAATATCATAGAGAGCTTGTAAGGACCCATGAGAAGCTACGCTTCGAGAAGCTCAACTTGGAGCAAGAACATGAGTTTCTTAAAGCTAGCAATGACGATCTCCGAAAGAAGACTTTATCTTATCTAGCCAAATGACTACTCTTGTCTACACTCATTCCTCAAGTTAAGTCTAAACAAACTAGTAACAAAGGCAAGAAAGGTTCTTCATCTAGTAGCAACAATAAAAATGCTAAATCTAATGATGTTGCTTCTAGTAGTTCTATTGATTCCATAATGATGATTCTCTTAGCCAAGTTACACTTGAGCAAGAAAACAATTTATTGAAAGGAATTATAGAGAAAGGTATCTACAAGAGTCTGGCCGGGTGTAAACATTTGAGGAAATTGTACGCAAGCACGGAGTATACCGGAAGAACCATGGCATTGGCTACTTCAACGCTAATGGAGTTGAATGGGAAGAAGGTCAATACCTCAAGCCCAAGTTTGTTCCTCAAAGGAAGAAGTATGAACATACTCTTCCCAAGGGAACAAACACTCAAGATGACCTTCCACCACAAGACCACAAGCTCAAGGGCAAGAACAAGCTTCAAGAGGACATTGACTCATATGAAGATGAATCCCAAGCTTTGGTGGAGTGGGTTCCCAAGGCTACTTCAAGCTCAACTTCTACAAGTGCCACTCCAACACCAAGGATCCCCATCAAGTTGATGTGGGTCCCCAAGAAGAAGAACTAGAGAAGTTCTTGAGGGGTGACTCCGCCAATGAAATTCACTCACATTCTTTTTTGGCAAGAACTAGTTGCAATCCACTTCAACATCTTGCAATAGTTCAAGGAGTCACATATTCCCTCAAAGGTAAGCAAGGGACAAGGTAATCAACAAATCAATGGACATCATCATGTATGCTTAGCACTCCATGTCCATAGATATCCTTGTATTTGTCTCTTGTGTGTTGGGACTAACCCATGTAGGTGAGAAGAGTAAGGAAACAACAAGGATGCTCCAACTCATGGTGATCTTCATCAACCTTGAGCATCCACCACTACCTCACCAACATGAAGTCTTCATCGACAAAACCCAAGGTTAGTTTATCCCTCCTATGGGGGGATGTCACATCAAGGGGGAGCTTTACTCTAAGACTTGAGTTAAAGCATCTCATAGTATGTGACAACATTAAATGCTTTATTTAAAAGTGCTAACCCCACTTGTGCTTAAACGATGAGTATGACATATGATCAAGTATTCTTACTTGGCTCCTAAGTCAATATACTCATATATAGATGACTCCGTCATCGCCAAAATGCTTGATAGATGCTAGTATGTATGTGCATGTTTGCCATGATTTCATTTGACATCTTAATGTGTGAGCATGTTGGTCTGCATTTATTTATTCATGCGAGGATATCCAATTGTTGCTATTTGGTTTTTGATTTTTCTTTTGCCAATTGGATGGACAAGAATGCCTAGGACCACTCTCTAGCTATCTATGCTTTTTCGTCTCATATTCTATTCTTGCTGCATCACAAAATTTGAACAAGGACTTTTCGATCTCTCTGTGTGAGGAGCACTCGGAGTTCCGTATCGACAAAGGACTGACCATTAAAACCTCCCAAGTGCATCTCGGTGGAACCAATACCAAATTCTCGGTATCACTGAATGCCTAGGGTTGATCTGGTTTTCTATCTCGGTATCACCGATTCCATCTTCTCGGTTACACCGATTTTCCCTGTCAGCAGACAGTTGAAGAACCCGGTGACACCGAAAAGTTAGAACCGGTGTCACCGACAGCCATGGGTTTATATAGAGGCGTACCCGACTTTTGAAATCTATTCCTCAAATGTCATCCCCTCCGAAACCCTTGCTGCTGAACCAAGGCCCCTGGTCATCGCCTTCGTCTTCCCGAGCTCCTCCGCCGTTGGAAGTCTCCGCCGTCGACGGAATCCTCTCCCCCGTCGTCGCCGTAGAAAAGTCGTCACCAAGCTAGGGTACGATTTCATCCCCTCATGCGCTCCAACCTCCGAATCTCACGCATTAGGACATTTCCATCATTTATCCACAGTTTGAGATTGATTCATCCATAAGAAACTCCAGTAGAATAGCGAACGAACGATTTTTTAGGGTTTGCCGTCCGCAACCTGAATCTCGGTTGAACCGACGCAAAAGAATCGGTAGTACCGATTCTCTTTTTCTGGCAAACTGAGAACACCTCAGTGGAACCGAGTGCCCATTTTCGGTGTGACTGAAAGTGGTGCCAAGTTCCTGGAAAGTAGGTTGTCTGTCTCGGTGGGTCCGAAAAATTTGCCTCGGTTGTACCGACATTCATTTGGCAGAATGCAAAACTTGAGAAATTTTAGTTCAATCTTTTGAAAATGTCTGCATTTTGTGATGACTCAACCCTTCCACTCCTCTATACTCTATTCACAGGATCAGATATGTCAGATGCTGAAGACAGTCAGAATGATCTCAGAGAGCAGAGTGTGGACATGAGCTCAGGCAGTAGTCCTGAGGGGAGCTATGATGATGTTCCTAGCTCTCCTGATTTGCCCAAGGCTGCTACTAGGGCAAGAAGGAAGCTCAACTCAGATGAGGAGGATGAGGATTTCATACCTGAGGAGCTGTCCAAGAAGGATGATACTGCAAAGAACACCACTTCTGCTGCTTCTTCATCCAAGAAGAAGAAAGCAATCAGGAAAGAGTATGCTAGCTCAGAGACAGTGAGAGCACCAGAGAGCTCTAGGGCAACATTGACTGTTGAGCCCCCAAAGAAGTCTATGCCTAAGAAGGCAGGGGAGAAGAAGAAGAGCAGGAAGAGGATAATTCATGTTGTGAGCAGGAAAACCTCAATGTTTGAGGACCCAGCAGAGGCTGCTGTTGAGGAAGAAGAGGAAGAGTCTGCTGCCAAGGCTCCTCCTAAGAAGAAGAAGAAGCTCATGGCAGATGCAATGCCTAAGGCCACTTCATCCAAGGACACCAAGACTGCCCCAAGAAGGCTGCTGCAGAAAAATCCAAGAGGTTCTCCACAGAGATACCAGCTTCCAGCAAGAACAAGACTTCCACTTTTAGGGAAGCTGAGGATGAGGATTTGACTGCTTTGATGAAGCTAAGACCACACCTTCCAGAGCACAATACCAGTCACTTGCTTGCTGAGGACATGAAGAAGAGGAAGGACTCTGGTTTGAGAGAATGGAGAGCCATTGATCCATATTCTCAGAGAAGGAAACCAGTTGTGGACTACAGATTCTATACCAAGGAGCAACAGGATTTCTATGAGATAATCTTGCTTGACAAGAGCCCTGCTGTTAGTGATATGAGGTATGTAGATTGGAAGTACATCAGGGAGAATGATAACTACTTCCCAAGTGTACAAGACAACTTTCACTGCATTGGTCTGGATAAGTTTGTTGGCAAAGAATTCACTGCATGGAATGATGAGATGAACATGCAATTCTACTCCACTGCTCATTTCTATGGAGATGGTAGAATTGTATGGATGACTGAAGGAGCTAGATATGAATCAACTGTTGAGGAATGGGCTACCATCTTAGGAGTCCCAGAGGTGGAAGATGGATACATCAATGTCTACAATGAGACCAAGGCTAGCCATGATGCTATGAAGAACATGTATAATGAGATCCCTGCTACACATGTGAAGTCTCACAAGCTAGGATCCATTTACTTCCTCCAGGCTGGTCTACGGACTATCAACACCATCTTGAGGCATACATTGATGCCTAAGTCTGGAGATGACAAGATGATCAGAGGATATTCCATCAACATGCTGCTCCACCTAGATCAACATACTAGATTTAGAGTGATGGATCTGATAGTAGAGACTATGAAGAGGCTTGTTGCTGATCAGAAGCGTTCTTGCTGCTATGAACCCTACATCCAGATGCTCATAAACTCCAAGCTGGAGAAGCACATATTTGCTCTTGATAGACCTCATTTGCCACTGTTGCCAGATCTATAGGATAATGTAGTGGTGATGGACCCAGACCATCCCACTTCAGCTACTGCACAGGCACATGCAGAGGCAGCCAGAGACTCTAGTTCTCAGGTGTCGAGGTCCAGGAGTGAGCAGATGGATCTCCTACTCAGCACTATGCTCAGCATGTAGAAGGACATCAGCGAGGTATTGAAGAACCAGGCAAGTCTTGCGAGGATTGTTGACAACAAGTTTCACACTCTCAACAACAAGGTGGATGCGCTCACAGTGGCTGTGACAGAGCTCAAGAAGGAAGTTGATGCAGTGCCAGCCCTCATTCCACTAATGATGATGAGGAGGATCGTGCACCTCTCAGGCCTAGCACTCAGTTCACCACTCAGGCTAGATCAGCTACAGTGCCAGCTACAAAGTTGTGACCTTCTTCATCAGCACCTGCTACTACCTCTTCAGCTCCATCAGCTCCTCCAGTTCCTCTAGTGACTACACCAACCCCGTCCATGACGTCTGCCGACATCTTCGCTGATGTAGTTCTCTCGACTCCTTCATCAGCCACCGAAGGAGATCAGCCCCAGAAGAACGATTAGCTATATACCTTTGAACTTTTTGGTAATTTGTTGCCAAAGGGGGAGAAGATGTATATAGATCTTTAGGCTTCGAGAGAGAGAGCGTTGGCTTTTATTCGCTTTTCAAAACATTTGATATCTTTTGGTTTGTTTGCTTGTGTTAAACTTTGTTGGTGTTTGATCATACACTTGATGTGTATCGCTACTATTTCCTATCATTATGATGCTTATGAGATGGTCATTCACCGTTACTTGATTGTGTTGTGCTGTGATATTCATTCTTGTTATTCTCGCACACCACCAAGTTGTATGTGACATGAAAGAGTGCCTCATGTACCTAATCGATTGTGCATTTGCATTCAAACGCAAATTCAAAATAATGCACAAATTTAGGGGGAGCTCTTGCTTATCACATACTTCTCAAAGCGACAATTATATTCATTGATTATATCATATGTCGAAGCTTTGATGTATATGTTGTCATCAATTACCAAAAAGGGGGAGATTGAAAGCACATTTGCTCCCTTGGTGGTTCTGGTAATTAATAACAACATATATGTCATTGAACTAATGTTTCCACCAAGTATATTTCAGGAAAAGTTCAATGATAGGGATGGCAAAAGGATTGTGCAGATACCCCAAGATGCAAGGAAATGGATTAGCAAAGCTTCAAGCAAGAGGACTCTACATTTTACTTTGTGAGAAATCACTTTGAGTCCATAGGAAAGGCAATACTATTAAAATGGGGTAAGGTACTGTTGTTGAACAAGATGCTCCACATGCATAACTGATACTCACCAAAAACACCCACAAACTCTTCCACAAAAGTCTGTCCAAGCCAAATATCGAAAATCGGTGCAACCAACAATTCCCACTCGGTGCCACCGATTCCCAAACTCAGACAGACCCATGCCAAACCCTAGCCAGTCGGTGCAACCGATTCGGCATCGGTGCCACCGAGTTCAGTTGCCAACTTTCTGTTTAGCTATTTTCAGTCTTCGGTACCACCAAGTTTTGCCAGTCGGTCTCACTGAGACTTGGACCAATCTCTGATTAGCTATTCACAAGAATCGGTATCACCGAGAATTGTGAATCGGTCTCACCGAGTTTCTGGACCAACTCTCTGGTTAGCCATGGTCAAGAATCGGTACCACCGAGATTTGAGAATCGGCGTCACCGAGTTGTGCATTCTGACCGTTGGTCACCTGATCGGTACCACCGAGAGTTATATATCGGTCTCACCGAGACTCAAAAGTTGCCACCTTTTGGTCACTTCGGTACCACCGAGATTCACACATCGGTGTCACCGAGTTGGTCACTTTAGGTGTAATGGTTGGATTTTTGGGGATGCCTATATATACCCCTTCACCACCACCCACTCGAAAGAGAAGCACTCAGAACTATTCCATACTTACCCCAACCTATTTTCTGAGAGAGAGCCACCTACTCATGTGTTGAGATCAAGCTATTCCACTCCATCCATCTGAATCTTGATCTCTAGCCTCCCCAAGTTGCTTTCCACCAATTCAATCTATTCCACCAAAGCCAAATCTATGAGAGAGTGATTGTGTGTTGAGGAGTCTATCATCTTGAAGCACAATAGCAAGGAGTTCATCGACATTGCCGAGCCTATTACCTTTTGGAGGGTGGTGCCTCCTAGATTGGTTAGGTGTCGCTTGGGAGCCTCCTACTTCGTGTTGTGGAGTTGAACCAAGAAGTTTGTACGGGCAAGGAGATCGCCTACTTCGTGAAGATCTACCCATAGTGAGGCTAGTCCTTCGTTGACGGAAGCCGTTATGGAATAGTCAAGGTTGCTACTTCGTGGACCCTTATGGGTGGAGCCCTCCGTGGACTCTCGCGACCGTTACCCTCAGTGGGTTGAAGACTCCATAAACGTGGACGTACGATAGCACCACCTATCGGAACGACGGGAAAAATCTTCGTGTCTACAAATTGCGTTTGATCTTCCTTCCTACCCTCTACTATACATGCTTGTTGTTACTTTCCGCTGCTATACTCTTAGACATGCATGTGTAGGGTGTGCTTGACTTGTTATCATTGCTAAAATCTGCCAACACTTAAAATTGGGAAAAGGTAGAACTTTTATTTGGTGTTGTAGTCTAATCACCCCCCTCTAGACATACTTTCGATCCTACACATGTATACTATCAACTTGATTTTTATTTTATCTTCATTCACATAGATTTAATCATAGCAAGCTTGATGCGTGCCTGATGTATATATATATATATATATATATATATATATATATTTAGCATAGATCATATATCACTTCCAGTTGCCTCAACCGCCTGCATATATACTGTTTTTTTTTCCAGGCATAGATCATAAAATTGCTTTCCGTAGCAGCGCTCGCATGAACGCCTAGGGATATTTTTTCTTATAAACACTTATCATAGATCAGTTCCTGTAGCATCACTCGCGTGCATGCATACTTATGTTTCTAATCTGAAGCACATAACATATATCAGTTCTAGTAGCACGCCCACGTGCATATGTACTTCATTTCTGAAGCACATATCATATATCAGTTCTAGTAGCACGCCCACGTGCATATGTACTTCATTTTTCTTCTGACAGGATAGATTGAATTGTAGCAAGCTTCATGTACGTGCATACTGGGCGGGGCCCCAGGCGTGTTAAGATGCGGCTAGTCGGGTCCTGCGGCGCGCGGCGGCCGGCCCTGCCTCGCGCCGGCGGGCGGGCGGATCTACGGCCGGTCGGATCTCGGATTGGCGGCGGCGGCATGGAGGGCCTGGTGGATGGATCGACTGTACGTGTGGTCTGGCCTCCGGTCAGATCTGATCTGGCCGGTGCGGCCTGTTCCATGCGTGACGGCGGTGTTCGGTGGCGGTCCCGTGCACACGAGGCTGGATGGAGGTTCATCGAGTGGGTCCGGATGAAAACCCTACTCTTGGCATGTTGCCAAGGTTTGCGATGACGGCGTTTTCTGCGTCGTCCCCTTCCTGAAGGCATCGTCGTGGAGAAGCTCTAGACCCCTATCTGCCACCTCCGGGGGAAACCCTAGATCGGCCGGTCAGATGACGGCGGCGCTCTTGTGCCGTATCCCTCTTGGGGACGTCATTCTTGGAGGTATGCATAGGCTCGAGGGGCTAGTGGAGGGCATCTGCGGTGGAGCGGTGTTCCATGTGACGCATCGACAATGTAGAGTCTCGGCGGCGTGGCGCAGCAGGGCCTCGGCGACAGATGTGTGATGAAGGACGCGCGTAGGGAGGAGGTGTTGTCGGACGCCGTGGTGGCGTCGACAGCAGGCCTGGCAAGGTCGATGCATCAATATCTGCTCTGAAGATGGATCGATGGAAGACGGCGGCGACGACCTATAAGTGCGTCGAACCGGTTTGTACCCCAAACCTGGTATGTGGCTTGGTTGGGCTTCCGGTTTTAGATGGTAGGCTTAGGTGAGAGGTCTGGGTATTTGGCTCATACTTTCTGCACCCCTTCATCAATGGATAGGAGTAGCGACAGATGTTGCTAAGATGGCGGCTTCAGACATATCGATGTATTACTTTGTAAGGTCTTTGTGAATAATTAATAAAATGACTACATGCATCTTCCAGATGCAGAGGCCGGAGGTCATCCTCCTTTTCAAAAAAAAAGAGCTTGACGATGGGCCACAGCAATCCTACAGCCCCGAAGGAAGCTAGGCACTCAAGAAAAGAGCAGCTCCAACTTCAAGACCAAGATCAGCATCGTGGCGATGCTGAGACCCTCACTCGCATCAGGAAGCAAGAGTGCCGTGGGTCTGGTCGTGACGCCGGGCGCGGCGACGGGTCATCCAGGGACTCATCTCCCCTGTCATGGCCTGCGTCCGGTGGCGAGAAGTCCAAGGAGATGGTGTCCTGCCGTCTGTCGGTCACCATCACCACCGTTGCGTAGTCGGATTAAAGTCGGTCGGTGCCCGCAGGTCGTCGAAGTTACTCCATTGTAGGCAATATGGCCGAATGGAAAGATGAGGCATGGTGTGCGCCTAGGTGAAAGGTGCCACAAGGTTCTCATTGCTCGGTTGACGGGGAATCTGGCTGAGGCGAAGTAATCAAAGTGCCCAGGGATGCACCCTCGAAACTACGTTTGACACTCGTGTTAATTTTTTCAATGCAATCGTGAAGCCCCTCCAACATCTTTTCTTATATTTATTTTCAAGGACAATCTGGACGAGGTGATAGACATGATGTATAAGAAACTGAGGCCGCAGGTCGTGGATCAAGCAATAAACTTGGTCTACTCTGAAGATTTGATAAAGCCAAGAGCTCATCATCTGCACCGACGAACTCGCGTGTTGGGGTCGTCTCCGCCACCTCTGAACATTAGAAGAAACGTCTAGCTGACAAGGATGCAAACCCAGAAGGAGGTCTTAAGAGTATTTAGCAATGTACTTGAAGGTTACCTCAAAAATCGTTTTACTCGGTAGCGATTAGCAGATCGGCAGAAAAAAAGTGAATAATTCGCTATTATCGCCCCGCCTGACCACGTGAAGCCCAACCAAATCACCGAGCCCATCTTTAACAGGCCGCGGGAAATAGCCCAGCACAAAGGGACACGGTCAGATCGTTTGCTTTTCCATCGTCCGATTCCTATCGCCAAGGTCTAGCTGTCTAGGGCAGTCCATGACCAGCGCCGTTTCAATCTGTGTCCATGACCAGCGACGTTTCAATTTGAGCGGGGAATCCTTGCTTGGACGAGATCGTGTCTAATGCTCAAGGGGAACGAGGGCCATCTTGCGCGGACGTGCGGCCGGCCGGCCGCGCAACCAGTAGAGAAGCGGCGACCAAGGAAAGGATTAGGTTAGCCTGTTTCTCATTCTCATTGGTTAGTCCTTGCTTATGTTTGTAAATAAGATTAATCGATGCCTTTAGAACTACACAAGTCGAACTGTAGTAACTATATGAAAGTAAATGATTAATTAGAGGATATATCCCAGTACCCACAAGACAAGCTTTTGCATTGTTTATACCATCCTATAGTAGAAAGATTTAGTTCATTGACACGTGAATTGCTTTGGCATTTGCTTGATAGTAAATTTTGATTAAAAAATCAACTTGCTCGGAGCAGAACATGTTTTGAAGAAGATTTAGTTCGTTAACTTTTCTGTCTTCCTCTAGCAAAAAACAAAATGGCGGTTTTCTTCTATTTTTTTAGGAGTCTCTACACAAGAGGAATGTTTTTTGCCCCCCCCCCCCCCCCCCCCCCCCCCCCCCCCATGTTGGAATTCTGGCTCCGTCCCTGATGGTAGATCAAGTTTATTGCCTTATCCATGACCTGCGGTCCAAGTTCCCTATCCATCAGGTCTATCACCTCGTCCAGATTGTCGTTGAAAATAAATATAGGAAAAGACGTTGGAGGGGGTTCACAATTGCATTACAAAAATAATAATACGCAAGTGTCAAACATACCATTCGGGTTTCGAGGGATGCATCGTTGGGCACTTCGATTACTTCGCCTCCGCCAGATGCCCCATCACCAGAACGGCGCGAACCTTGTGGCGCCCTTTCACCCAGGCCCACCCCATGCCTCATCTTGCCGTTCGGCCGGCCATATCGCCTGCAATGGAGTAACTTCCGCCACCCATGGGTGCCGGCCAACTTTAATCTGACTACGCAACGGTGGTGATGATGACCGGCGGTATGTCACCTTCTTGGACTTCTCGCCACCGAACACATGCCATGACAGGGCAGATGAGCCCTTGGATGACCCGTCACCGCGCCGGCCGTTGCGACCAGACCCACGGCCACTCTTGCTTCATGATGCCAGTGAGGACCCCAGCATGGCCGGGATATTTGTCTTGAGCTTGGAGTTGGAGCTGCTTTTTTCTTGATCGCCTAGCTCCTTCGGAGCTGTAGGATTGCTGCGACACATCGTCAATCTTTTGATCTAAAAAAATGTATATACAAGAAATACTTCAGTATGCAGCCATATGAAGCCTGCTACAATTCAATCTATCCTACCCAAAAAAAAAGTACGCATGCATGAGGACGTGCTACAGAAACGGATCTATGATATGTGTTCAGGAAAATAAATATCAGTAGGCATACATGCGAGGGCTGTTACAGGAAGCAATCTAGGATGTATGCCTGAGAAGAAAAAAAGAAAAAAACAGTATAGATGCAGGCGAGCGATGCTACTGGAAGGGATATATGATCTGTGCTTAAAAAAAATGCATCCTTGTAGTTAGATTGGGAGCAAAAATGAAGTCTTCTCAGGGCACTTGCACTGTGATCCGTCCGATTGCGTGTCCAAAAGACTTTTAGCCGTCCGATCATCAGATGAAACGATCCCGACCGTTGGATGAGAATTGATGTGACTAGCAATGAATAGTGCCCAGACTTACTACAACCGCGCTACCGCATAAGCTATCTGTGACACGCGGGACACAGAAGTGCTGGGCCGTGCCCGTCAGCGAAGGCAGAGCGCAGAACTCCCAGTGCTATGTACTTCTGGTGGAGAAACCGTGCCACCGCCTGTAAATTTAGTAGTCCGCCGAGGGCACTCTTGTCATTCCAGGTCATGCTGCTTGTGTGGCGGTTAGTGGATGGCTGCTCACGGTGTAAAGGCGAGGGGGTCACTCGATAGAGTCAGTGGATTGCCGCCACTCCTCACGCCCCTCTCCTTCGTTCCTACGTCGCCTAGGGTTCCCACTCCTCCTAGCCGTTCTTCTCCCGCCGCCGCTGCTTTCCCCGTCGAGCTGGTCGTCGCTGCTGTCCCTGCCGAGCTGGCCGTCGCTCTTGTCCCTGCCGAGCTTTCCACCGCCGCTCTCCCCGCCGAACTGGCCGCCGCCGCTCTCCCCGCCGATCTAGGTGTTTTCCTTTATCTGTTCGCCCAATTGTTATATACCCCCGATTGTTTCGACCATCGCATCGCAGAAAAATCCCCTATTCTTTTTTCATGCTATTTTCCTATCAGATTTGTCAAACCAGGTATCATGTCTTCTCCCTTCTCCAATAACGTAGAAGCAGATGCTTGGTTGATGAAGATGGAGCTGAAGAGAGAGGAGCCAAAAGAAGCCAACAATGAAGACAAGGGCAAGGAAGCTATGAGGGATCAAGCTCAAGAAGGAGGGCAATCCATGCCAATAGAAGAGGAGGAAGAAGAAGATATCCTTCGATCTTATTACAATCATCTCACACTCACTGAAATTGAAGCTTTTAGGGCTTTCGAAGCGGTTCGTGTTCAGAATAAATTTCTCACTCGTGAAAATATTTTGCTAGAGGAGCACATCATCACCCTTCGGAGCGTCATCCATAAATTGGAGTAACTATTGAGGCTGAAGTGTGACACCTCATCACCACCACCTTCATCATCTTCACCACCAAAGGAGACTTGAGTACACGGGTATGGGCACTCACCTTGGCTTGAGCCAAGCTTGGGGGAGATGCCCCAGTATCATATCACCATCTCTTTTATTTACCTTTACTTATTTTATTTCGATCCTTAGGTATCTCGTGATTTAGTTGAATAAAAGTTTAGTATGATCTATTTTCGAGTGCTAGTTTCGTGATCTATCTATCTATGTAATCGAGTGAGAGTTATATAATAAAGTTTAGTTTGAGCTCTTGCTTCTTTACTTTCTTGTTGCAATCACAATAAAAAGAAAATAAATGAAAAGGATCATATGCTAATCTTATGGCAAGTAATGACATCACATAAGGAAAAGTATAAGTGGTAAAATTTAGTGAAGATTGACAAACATAGCATTGGTCAATGATGCAATTCATGAAAGAATTAATTAGGGAAGAGAAGATTCACATGCAAATACACTATCTTGGACGTCTTTTATGACTGTGAGCCCCCATTAAATATTATATGCCAAAATTGTTGACGTTGGACAAGGAAGACAAGGTAATGATTTATGTTTGTTTATATTCAATTAGAAGTTATATTGTCATAGATCCTTCAACATGTGGTGCTTGATCAATATCTTTGCTAGCCAAAAATTCCGCACTAAGTAGAGATACTACTTGTGCATCCAAAAACCCTAAACCCAAACTCATGTTTTGGGAGTCCACCATACCTAACTTTGATTTGAGTAAGATCCTTCAAGTAAGTTGTCGTCAATGCACTAAGGCAATAAAAATTTCTCCTAAATGTCTTTGATCAATTAGTGTAAGAGAAAATTGATCGTTATACGAACTGGTGATGGCAAAGTAATAAAAGCGACAGACTGCATACTAAAGGTTGCTATCGCAAGGGGCAATATAACATGACGTTCTTTTGCCTCAAGGGTTTTGGCATACAAACTAAAAAGCGCATGACAACCTCTGTTTCCCTCTGCGAAGGGCCTATCTTTTACTTTTATGTTCTTACTTTTATGCAAGAGTCAAAGTATTCTTCCATATTCCTTTTTACCTGTTCTTTTTTTAAGCATCATGTGGTGAGGAAAGATCTAGGCACATATATCTAGTTGGATATGAGTGAGCATGAGTTATTATTGTTGACATCACCCTTGAGAGGTGAATACGTTTGGAGGCCAAACTATAAGCCCCTATATTTCTATGTGTTCGGTTGAAACATTTTGCTCATGGGTATGCTGTGAGTGTTAGCAATCATAAAATATTAAATGATGGTTGAGTATGTGCACTTGCCAAAAGGCTTCGACACGAGACCCTTCCTGAAAATATGATGAATTGTAGTTGCAATGTTGACTGAGAACATATTTTGTTCGTTTTCAATAAGGTTTATGCTTTATACTTCTATGTTGTGATGAATTGTTACTTGTTCATGAGAAGTTATATGATGAAGTTATATAATAAAAGTTATATGAAAAAGTCCTATGATAAGGTTTGTTGCTGCTATGATAATAAGCATGATGCTACTATGTCCGTATTTTGTTTTTATCGACACCTCTCTCTCAAACCATGTGGACATGTTTTTCGATATCGGCTTTCGCTTGAGGACAAGTGAGGTCTAAGCTTGGGGAGTTGATACGTCCATTTTGCATCATGATTTGAGAATATATTCTCCACATCTCCAAATAAGCTGAAACTACACAGAGAATTATTTTGGCATATATAAAAAATACTGGAGCAAATAACTACTGGAGGGGGGCCACCTAGTGACCACAAGACACCAGGGCACGTGAGGCCCCCTAGGCGCGCCCTCGTGGGTTGTGGCCAGCCCGGCGCACCTCCGGTGCCCATCTTCTGGTACTTAAGGTCTTTTGACTTAGAAGAAATCAAGAAGGGACTTTTCGGGACGGAACACCACTGTCTCGAGGCGGAACTTGGGCAGGAGCACTTTTGCCCTTCGGCGGAGCGATTCCGCCGGGGAAACTTCCCTCCCGGGGGGAAATCAAAGCCATCGTCATCACCAACAACCCTCTCATCTCTGGGAGGCCAATCTTCATCAACATCTTCAACATCACCATCTCCTCTCAAACCCAAGTTCATCTCTTGTGTTCAATCTTTTTACCGGAACCTCGGACTGGTACCCGTGGGTGACTAGTAGTGTTGATTACATTACGTAGTTAATTACTATATGGTTTATTTGGTGGAAGATTATATGTTCAGATCCATTATCCTATTTAATACCCCTCTGATCTTGAGCATGAATATCATTTGTGAGTAGTTACCTTTGTTCTTGAGGTCAGGGAGAAGTCATGTTGCAACTAATCATGTGAAGTTGAGATGTGTTTGATATTTTGATGATATGAATGTTGTGATTCCCTTAGTGGTGTCATGTGAAAGTCGACTACATGACACTTCACCATCTTTGGGCCTAAGGGAATGCATTGTGCAGTAGTTATTAGATGATGGGTTGCTAGAGTGACAGAAGCTTAAACCCTAGTTTAAGCGCTATTTCGTAAGGGGGTGATTTGGATCCAAATGTTTAACGCTATGGTTAGATTCTATATTAATACTTTTCTCGTAGTTGTGGATGCTTGCGAGGGGGTTAATCATAAGTGGGAGGTTTGTTCAAGTAAGAACAACACCCAAGCACCGGTCCACCCACATATCAAATTATCAAAGTAGCGAACGCGAATCAAACCAACATGATGAAAGTGACTATATGAAATTCCCGTGTACCCTCAGGAATGCTTTGCTTATTATAAGAGACCGTTTTGGCCAATCCTTTGCCACAAAAGTATTGGGCTACCTTGCTGCACTTTATTTACCGCTACCGTTACTTGCTCGTTGCCAATTATCTTGCTATCAAACTACATGTTACCTACAATTTCAGTGCTTGCAGAGATTACCTTGCTGAAAACCGATTGTCGATTCCTTATGCTCCTCGTTGGGTTCGACACTCATACTTATCGAGCGGGCTACGATTGACCCCCTATACTTGTGGGTCATCAGTCATCGGGAGAGGCAAAGCCCTCCACCTGAATTTTTTCATATATTTTCTGTATTTGTATCCGGTTACAGCTCAGGGGGTCCCCTCCCCCCCGCACTATCATGTTAGCTGGGGAGAGGGGCATCTAAGGGGGGAGTCCCCCCAGCTAACACGGGGGCAGAACACCGGGAGGCAGACATCCGAGTCAGAATGCGTCGCCTCTTTGAGACGACCACGCTAGGGAACCGAATCCTCCCTGCAACAGCTGAGAACACGAGCGAGGGAGGGTGCACCCTCCCAAAACACCACGGCGTTCATGTGCTTTCATAGCTGCCAGCAGCACAGGAACGTGAAGGTGTCAGCAGACGAGCCCCCAACCACCGAACTGACGTCCAGGGCATCCAGCGCCCACACGCGGCACCTGTCGTTCACCTCGACCCCCACCACTCTCCAGAAAGAACGGGCAAAGGAGTATCCAAAGATCAGATGATCCGCCGTCTCGAGCGTGTCCGCGCAGATGGGGCAGCCAGCTCCACTGGCCTCGATGATGTGCTTCCGAGGCAACACATCGCGCGTGTGCACACGTTGTTGAGCCAGCAGCCAGCCGAAGAAGCGCACGCGCGATGGGGCACGCGCCCCCAAATGAAGTCCGCAAAGGGCGCGCGCACCCCACCGAACCGCTCCAAGGCATAGACGGAGCTGGTGATCAGATTCCCGATCGGCCCCGCACATCTGACGAGGTGCCGTTCATCGTCGCCCAGAGCAGCGACGACCTCGTCGATGAGGAGTAGGAGGGCAGCACACTCAGAGGCCCCGACGGTGGTGAGCCGGGGAACGAGCACCCTATCGAGACCACGAGCACGCACCTCCCACACCTTGACCTCCACATCAGTCGCATGCGTCAGAAGGGCCGGGAACGCCGTGGCGATGGCTCCACACAGAAACCAGCAGTCGAACCAGAAGGAAGTCTAGCGCCCATCCCGCATCACCACGCCGGTAAGCCCGCGGTAGAGAGGCAGTAGCGCGCGTAGCACCCCGGCAGACATCCAGGTGGAGGAGTGAGCGGCCACCGAGCTCCGCCCAGACCCATGTCGCCCAGTGGGAGGACGAGGAGGACGCATGAAGAAGATGGAGCATCTTCAGCAGTAAGCACCTGTTTTGTGTAGCGAGGTCACGGACCCCCCAACCCCCCTCCTCTTTGGACCGGCAAACCTGCACCAAGGCCACCAGGCACTGGGTACCGGCGCAAGCACGACGCAGGCTGTCGAGGGCGGCAACCACCGTAGGCGGGAGCCGCATCGCGGGCATAGCATAAGTGGGCAGGGCATCGAGTACCGCGTTGATTAGAACTAGACAACCAGCGGGAGAGAGAAGGCGCGCTTGCTAGCCGGCCAAGTACCTATCCACTTTGGCGATCAAGGGGAGGAAGTCCGAGATACTGAGTTTCTCGCATGACAGCGGTAGCCCCAGGTAGGCCCGGGGGGAACCCTGCACCGCGCAGCCCAGCACGCCCCACGGCCTCAGCGAGCACCTCCTTAGAGACATGCATGGGGACGAGCATGCTTTTGTCGAAGTAGATATCCAGCCCCGTTGCCACGGCGAAGTCATCGAGGATGCGGCATAGGTGGGCAGCCGCACCGGTGCACGCCCTCAGGATGACCAAGGTGTCATCGGCGCACTGAAGGACCAGGGGGGCTCACCATCGACAACGGGGTGGAGGAGCCCCTCGTCCTGTCGAATCATCTGCTAAAGTACGTTGGCGACGATGAGGAAAAGGTACGGCGAGGCTGGTTCGCACTGCCGCAGCCCCCGACGGACAGCGAACCATTTGCCCGGCACCCCATTCAGCAGAACAACGGACCGGGACGACCGAAAGATCTCATCCAGCCAGGAGCACCACAAGGGGGGAAGTCGCGAACCTCCAGCACCCTGCGCAGCCCAGCCCACTCCACCGAGTCAAAATCTTTGTCGAAGTCGAGCTTGTAGACCAGGGCGGGAGCTTTGCGTTTGTGGCAGCACTGGATCATCTCCACAGCGTACACAAAGTTCTCCGAGATGTTTTGCCCCGCGAGGAAGCCCAACTAGTCGACGTCGATGATGGCCCCAATCTGTTTCTGGAGCCTCGAGGTCCGGCCACGGCAGAGAATCTTCACGTCACCATTTTGCAGCGACACCGGATGAAAGGCCCCTGGAGATGGCACGCCCACACCTTTGGGCGGGAGGGCAATAAACGACCAGTTGATCGGCTCGAGGTCCGCAGTCCCAGCATGGACCACGTCGAACAATCGCTGGAGATCCCTAGACACCACACTCCAAGAAGCCTGGTAGAAGGCGGGACCAAGCCCGTCAGGGCCCGGCGCGCTAGCGCGGTCAAGGAGGCCGGCCGCCTCCTTGATTTCGTCGGTGGTGAAGGGCGCCACCAGTGCCTCGGCATCCACGCGGGGGGTGCTGTGGTACATGGCAGCAAGGTCAAAGCGCCAGACCGAGGGCCTGGCATGGCCTAGTAGGTTGGAGTACTAGTCGAGGAGGGCAGCCGCCTTCCCGGGGTGGTCCACCACCTCCACGCCATCCACACGCATAGCTCGGATGGTGTTACCCCGGTGGCGTTGCGATGCACTCGCATGGAAGAAGCCGGTGTTCTCGTCTCCCTCGCAGATGGCCCTGCACTTTCCGCGTTGCTTCCAGTGCACGCTATGTCTTTTAATAGAGTTCGGCAGGGCCGCCCTCGAGTCGCCGCGCAGCTGTGTTTCCACATAAGAAAGAGCACGACATTCCTCCTAGAAATCAACTAGATCAATCAAAATTTACAATAATTATCAAAGGTGGGAACGAATCTATGTTGCTTTTTCCAAACCTTGGCCGCTGTTCTGACCCTTTTTTGCGCAAGGCCATGGTGCCAGCCGCTCCGCGCCCGCTGCTGCCAGCGTTAGTCCAGGTGGGGAGAGTAGAAGGGAGAAACAAGGGGTCAAGGAGCCAGACATTTTCGAAGAAGAAGCACGTGGGGGACGGAATTCGGGTAAACGCAGACACCACCAAAGGCACAAGATCCGATGTGGGACATGGCCTTGAGGACAGTGACGAGTCCGGGAAGAGGTTGTCCCACCCAGAATCGAAGAACGCACGATCTAGGCGCGCAAGGGTGGGGTCGTGTTTGTTCATCCAGGTGAAGCGGCGATCAGTGAGTGCGAGCTCATTCGGAGCGAGAGAGATGATCAAGGAGTTGAAAGTCTGCTGCCCGAGGGGCATCAAAATGCGGGGTGCTCTTTTCATGGGGAGAACGGATGAGATTGAAATCCCCTAGAACAATCCACGGGCCCTCGACCAGCCTCGAGACCTCGACCATATCGGCCACAAAGTCACCCGTAAATAAATGATCAGAGGGGGCATAGAGGTTGGTGATCGAAAAAGAGAGCGCACTAGCTGTGGAGCAGAGAGTGGTCGTAAGAGAGTAGCAAGAGGAGGAGGACGAAGACAGAGTCAGGGCCCGGGGTCCCAAGCAGTGATGATCCCTCCTTTACTACCCTCCGCGTGCTTGGTCAAAAACAAAACGAGGGGGCAGGCATGAACGAGAGGGTAGTTCTAGGTGCAGTTGGGAGAGTTTGGTCACCTGCATACATGCAACAACGGGGTTAACTGCGGATGGTATTTCGAACCACGTCACATTTGTCAGACTCACCGAGCCCTTGCACATTCCAAAACAAAAGGGACATTTTCAAAAATGAGGCACTATCCATTACAACAAGGATCACCAACACAGAGGGAAGGGGGACATTTGACTGACGCCACCCCCGGCCACGAGAACACAGAGGGACACAGACAACACACAGCACATGCGCTGCATGCATGAGCTAAAACTAGAGTTGAACGAACAGGATTAAGGCCAATGCTAGGAACGAAAGGATAGGCGCCGAAGGCGCGATCGAACCACCAGCATAGGGGCGACCTAATCATCAGCGACAGTAGGCACCAGGACAATGGAGATCGAAGCAGCCATGCGCATGGCAGCCGCTGTAGCCGCACTCAGAGGCTGCACCACCCGGTCAAAGCATCCGTCTAGGGCATCGCGCAATGCCCGGAGCTTCAGCGTCTTCTCTTTGATGCTCATCCACCTTGCCGGTTTGTTACGATCGAGGCACGCGCTCCGTCGCTCGTGGAACACGCCCTCCTCACGAGCGGCTCATCGATCTCCATGATCGTAACACTGGAGCGCCCACTGGAGTCCGAGCCCCCCTCGATAGATAGAGCAGGTCGGGGAGTCGGGGGAAAGCGGTGAGGCGACGGCGAAGCCACCAAGCGGAGCTTGGGGCACGGTCGAGCGACGACTGATTTTTTTAGGTCAAAAGACCTTAAGTACCAGAAGATGGGCACCGAAGGTGGACCAGGCTGGCCACAACCCACCAGGGCGTGCCTGGGGGGCGTGGCACGCCCTGGTGTCTTGTGGTCACCAGGTGGCCTGAGGGAGTCCTGGACTAAGGAGTCCTCGGGCCGCCGGCCTATCTCTCATAGGCCAGCTTGGTGGGCCGCTCTCTGATTATCGCAGGAAGGGCCGGGATATGTGACGACCCCGTATTCTAGAAGAAAACCTCCGAAGAGGCGGCGTGCACTCCAAGTCAAGATGAGGGGATCAGCGTCTTTACTTCTGGCTGGAGACTTATCATGTGTAAACCCTAGGTACCCCCGGTGTCTATATAAATTGGAGGGTTTAGATCGTAGAGGGCAGACAAGCTCATCGAGGGTTTTGGCTACTTGATCTCGAGGTAGATCGACTCTGTAATCTTCATACACGTCAATACAACCAAGCAGGACGTAGGGTTTTACCTCCATAGGAGGGCCCGGACCTGGGTAAACATCGTCTCCTTCGTCCCTTGTTACCCATCGATCCTAAACTCACAGCTCACGACCCCCTACCCGAAATCCGCCGGTTTTGACACCGACATTGGTGCTTTCATTGAGAGTTCCGCTCTGGGATCGCAAGAGGAATTGATGGCTCGCCTAATCATTAGCGATGAAGTCAGTAACGGGGACTCCTTCGCCCCCGGACAGATTTTCGCTTTCGGCAGCATCGTGCTGCACGCCGACCCGACCGGCCACCCTGGTCGGATCGGGAGTCTCGCCCCCGATCAAGAGATCAGATTCAGGAACCTAGAGTTCTCCATAGACTCCCGGGGCGATCTTTCATTCGCTGGGCTCGCGATTTCATCTGACGAGCCCGAAGTCTCCGAAGACTTAACTTTGGATCTCCTTCTCGACTCCGCCCCTATGGTCTATCCCTGCCGATGATCTGGCTCTTAGACCGGATCCGGTTACAGTACCTGAGGGCCAGGGGTTGGCCCCTGCCGAACACACTCTTTGTACGGACGCGTTGGAGGTTAACTCCGAAAGTCCTAGGCAGATCGATCCGGTCGAGCTCTCGACGATCAACGAGGCGCTGGATCGGATCCTATCAATAAAAATCACAGACGACCCGACCACGACCCATGCTCAGATCGGTTTGAAGGCGGGTCATGGGGAATTTTTCGACCCACCCACCACCCACTTGGTAGCCACTATCGAAGACTTAACCGATATGCTGGACTACGCCTCCGAGGAGGCAGAAGACATGGATGAAGAGGATGGTGCCCCCGCCCCTATCAACACCGGGCGATGGACTTCCACCTCCACCTACGACGTCTACATGGTAGCAACCCCCGACGATAAGGGCGATCGCACCCCTAAGAAGAATGGCGATAAATCTAGTGAGGTGCCGTCAAGGCGCCAGAAACAGCGCAAATGATCTAAGGCAAACAAGGGAAGGGAAGCCATTGCAGGCACCGGGGAAAATGACACCCCGAAAGACCTCGGCGACCCTGAAGTCCCCGAACAGCCACTAGAGAACGAGGAAAGGCCCGAAGATCGGCGCGACACCGAGGATCTTAATGATTCCGACGACGACAACTACCTTCCCCCTGTCGAGGAGGAGGACAGCCTGGAAGCCGAAGACTTCACTGTCCCCGAAAACCCTGCGGATCATGAACGGTTTAGGCGGCAGCTCTTAGCCACCGCCCGAAGCCTGAAGGCAAAACAACAGCAGCTCAAAGCCGAACAAGACACCCTCAATGATAGATGGACAAGGGTCTTGGCAGCCGAAGAAGGGTACGGTACCAATCTACTGGACCAACCCAAGAGCTACCCTCGCCGGCGGCTGTTGCCACAGTTCGATGACGAGGCCCTTGAAACATCGTCTCCAGGAATACTCCGTACGACCAGCAGGACCGCCCTCCCCGAGGACGGGATAGAACGGCCGGCGAGGCCGAGTACAGACATGCGGTACCCCGCAGGAGAGGAAAAGAGCCAGCAGAGCCTGAGGACAGGTATGACTTACGACAGGACCTGGATTGTAGAGCAGGCCACACAAGATCCATCTATGGATCTAGAGGGTACTCCCCCGCTAGACGGGACGGGTACCAGTCTTGGCTCGACCGCAACAATAGAGGTCGGGAACAAAACCGGGCACAATCGACCGCCGATCGTAGGCATGACATAGCTCGGGTCAGAGGCGCTGCCCACCCACTGTGCTTCACAGACGAGGTGATGCAGCATTAGTTCCCTGAAGGGTTTAAACCCGTTAACATAGAGCAATACGACGGACAACAGACCTAGCCGTGTGGATTGAGGACTTCCTCCTGCACATTCATATGGCACGAGGAGATGATCTCCACTCCATCAAGTATCTGCCCCTAAAACTTAAGGGGCCAGCTCGGCACTTGTTAAACAGTCTCCCCGACAATTCCATCGGGAGCTAGGAAGAGCTCGAGGATGCCTTCCGATCTAACTTCCAGGGCACTTATGTCCGGCCACCGGACTCCTCTGACCAGAGCAATGTTGTCCAGAAAGCAGGTGAATCGGCTCGGCAATTCTGGAATCGGTTCCTGACCAAGAAAAACTAGATCGTTGACTGCCCGGATGCCGAGGCAATAGCCTCCTTCAGACATAATATCTGGGACGAGTGGCTAGGTCGTCAGCTCGGCCAGGACAAGCCGAGGACAATGTCCGCCCTTACCTCACTTATGACCCGCTTTTGCGCGGGTGAGGATAACTGGCTAGCTCGACGAGGCCATAACCCCGAAGACCCCGGCACCTCCGAAGTCCGGGATGGAATTGGGAAACCACGACATAAAACAAACAAAAGCCGGCACAACAACGGCGATGCTGAGGACACGACTGTTAATGCCGGTTTCCGCAACCCAAAATCCGGACAGCGGAAGAAACCTTCTAAAGGAAATCGAGACGGAACTACCACGCTGGACAAAATCATGGATAGGCCCTGCCAGATCCACGGCACCCAAGACAAGCCCGCTACCCACACCAACCGTAATTGTTGGGTATTCAAACAAGCTGGCAAACTCGCAGCCGAGGAGCAAGGCAAGGGCCCACGCAGCGACGATGATGACGAGCCCCGCGGTCCAAGCAATGGAGGACAAAAGCAGTTCCCTCCAGAGGTAAAAACTGTGAACATGATATATGCCACTCAGATACCAAAAAAGGAGAGGAAGCGCGCCCTTCGGGAGGTCTACGCCGTAGATCCCGTAGCCCCGAAGTATAACCCATGGTCGGCTTGCCCGATCACCTTCGACCGACGGGTCCATCCGACCAGTATCCGTCACGGAGGTTCGGCAGCCCTCGTCCTAGACCCCATTATCGATGGGTATCACCTCACTAGAGTCCTAATGGATGGAGGAAGTAGCCTTAATCTGATTTACTCAGACACAGTGAAAAAGATGGGTATAGATCCGTCAAGGATCAAACCTAGCAACACTACCTTTAAAGGAGTGATCCCAGGCGTCGAAGCCCGCTGCTCGGGCACCGTGAATCTAGAAGTAGTGTTCGGCTCGCCCGACAACTTCCGTAGCGAAGACTTGATCTTCGACATTGTCCCTTTTCGCAACGGTTATCACGCCCTACTCGACCGCACAACATTCGCTCGCTTTAACGCCGTCCCCCACTACGCGTATCTGAAGCTCAAGATGCCCGGGCCCAAGGGGGTCATTACTGTCAATGGCAACACAGAGCGCTCTCTCTGAACTGAGGAACACACAACGGCCCTGGCAGCCGAATTCCAGTACAACGACGATAGGCCGACGCCCAAATCAGCCATAAAGGCACGTCAGGTTAGTAAACGAGCTCGGTCTCAACCCGAACTCCCGGAATCATCTTCTGCCCAACAAAAATAGGGATACGCCCCCACGGCACAACCCTAGTTCCTGTAAAATAAGTGCCAAGAAGGCACAACTTCGCGCTCAAAATACCATGGGCAACTGTGGGGACCCACTATCAAAGGGAAAGTATTCGGCTGGACCAAACTACTGCCAACACATCTCTTTGGACAAACCACAGGTACCATCTAGGACCTTCCAAGCATAAAGCTCATCCAAACTGCGGCGACTTCTCAAGATCTCCTTCCCAAGGTCCGTTCGCCGATAGCAATTACCTTTAAAGGAACGCAACCCCCTCGGGAGCAAAGGAGCAGACATGTGACATGGCACATTGAGGACGTCAAGCCACCCATCGAAGACCCCGGGTAAAACCTCTCCTTTCTAAAATTTATTTTTCATTTTAAAATACCTGTAACAGTTGCTTCGGCAGTTTGAGTTGTAAGAATTCATCAGAAATAAAGACCATCCTTTACGGCCTCCTCGCTGTATTTTATGTCACATACTCTGTTCTCTACTCACCGACGCCGATAACAAAGCTATTCGGTACATATTACAATGCGGCTGGCTAATAGACCAGGGGCTTGACTATAAAAATCACCCCAAGCATCATCCCGGCACTATTGTTTATGTGTTCGGCGTCTCGGATGTTGCATTATATGAATCGGTTCCGAATTATGTCTTGGATCAATGGTTGGGTTGCCCGGCTCGTGTGTTTGCCCTCCTATGTTCCGCTCGTTCGGCTAAAAGGGTAAAGAGAGAACCACTGTGATTGTGCTTCCAGCTCGCCTTGTCAAGTACCTCAGTGGAGAAAGCCGAAAACTGACTGTCATAATAAGCGAGAACCGGTCTGCAATCCGAGCATAAGTGTCAAACTAAAAATCGATAGAGGTTATTCCGTGTTATACGAGGGGTTTGTACGATTACAAACCATGTGATGCTGGTTTGAACCTCGGTGTATCCTAATATCACAAAACACTAGGGGCTAGTCATCAGCCCCCGCAGTCAAGCTCCTACGGCTAAGTGAAAGCACTAAAGCATCATAGTCCGATTGCCTTGTTCCCCACGCACTACCGCCTTCGGGCGCTGATACGTCGGCTAAGGGTCACAATGTGGAGGTAGAAACACCTCGTGTAGTATCCACATGGGGGCTAAAGCCGACGACTCACAACTTTCAGATAAAACGGCCACATAGGAGTCAAAATAATACAAAGCTTAAAGACATGATAAACCATGCAACCACATTATAAAGCGGAACAGTCATCGGATACATGACAAAACGCTCATTCATAAATTACATCCTTAGGGCATTGGACTTATATCGCCCGAGCACCATCCATCAAGGTGGAAAAGTATTGCTCGGGGAGCCTATGCTCCTTCCCAGGGGGTGGAGGCGAGGTGGCCATCTCGGTCGGCTTGAGCCTCGGCCAGTGCATCATGGTCCTTGCAATGGCCATCCGAGCTCCCTCGATGCACGTAGAACGCTTTAGAGCGTTAATCCGAGGCGCAGCGTCGTACAGTTTCTGCACCAAGCCGAAGTAACTGCTCGGCAACGGCTCTGCAGGCCACAACCGGATGCAGAGGTCCTTCATGGCCGGCTCCGCCATCCTGTGCAGCTCCATCAATTGTTTCATCTGATTGCTCAGGAGGGGAGGATGCTCGGGGGCTTGAAATTGCGCCCAGAAAAACTGAGGCTCAAAATCCCCATCCCGAGAGGCGAAGTATATATTTGTTCGCGTCCACTGTACTCCTCGGGAGGTCCGTAAAGGCGCCTGAGCAACGCCACACCCGGGTGAGCAATGCAAACCTATTACCACCAAAGGCACATTGCAGTAAGTACGACTTACCATCCGCGATCGCCTTGACTTGGCGGAGTTCTTCTTCAAAGAACCGCCTATCAACTCGCTCCGTTTTGAGCTCGGATTTCAGCGTGGATAGTTCGGTGGCCTGGTCTTCGTTCTTTTGCTCAAGGGCCTCACACTTCGTGCTGGCATCCTTGAGCTCCAGCTGCACCTCTACCACCCGGGCCTCATGCTTGTCGCTCACGGCTTTTAACGCCGACAGTTCGGCTGCTGTGGTAACAATGAATAAATAACACTTAGGGATAACAATCCAGATATCTCAATCAATGAGGATAGACAATAGCCCGAATGATACAATTCGGACTCACCTTGCGTCTCGTCAAATCTCTTGTTCGGGCAATCGAGCTGCTCATCGGAGCTCTTGAGCTTCCAGTTTATCTCGGCAAGCTCCACTGCGTTGGCGGCCGCCGCCGATGACCAGGCCTACAAAACAACTTATGTGCATTAAAACTCCCGAGCTGTCGGATTCAGACCCTCTGCTAAGTACTCTCCGGAGTTCTTAGAATAATGAGGGACAAAGGGTGCCTTGAGCATCGTTACTAATTTTCGGACATTTGACCCCCTGGTGGGTTTTTCAAACTCACCCAGGGCTCGGGGGCTACTACACTTATAAGGATTGCATAAACTTTGTAAATTAACTTTTTCTGGAAAAAAGAGTATTATGTGGCTCACCTTGAAGCCCGTCAAGAGACCGTTGAAGGCCTCTTTCAGTCCGCTATCAACGGACTGAATGCCTTGCAAAACCGCACCCATAAGGGCGCGGTGATCTTCGGCGATGGAGGAGCCGGATAAAGCTTTCTCCATCACGGCCGACCACCCAGTCATGGGCGGCACCGGTGGTGACCTGCCAACCCTCCCTCCGGTGGGGGATTAGGCTGGCAGCTCCGGAGGCATAGAGCGCTCCGGAGATGTCCTCGGAGGGGGCGGGACCGGACTTCGTCCCCCCTCTTTAGTTGCCAGGAGATGTTCCTCCTCCTGGTCTTTGGCGGCCGAGGTATTAACCTCAGCCATAATGTCGTCACCCCCGCCGCCGATGTTCGGCTCAGAAGGAGCCTGGCGCGATAACACCTCCGCGGCCTCCTTCGAGACCTCAGGAGGCGCATGATGTGACGCAGTACCACTTTCCGCCAGGTCAGCGGGCAGAGACTCCCCGTCTGAGATTTGGTTAGTGGGGAGATCGCGTGGTGGGCTGCAAATTGAAAGACGTTCGCCCATTTAGCATTAAAAGCTCTATATAAGTGACCCAGAGGGTCTTCGGATTCATACCTCTGGGCTGGGGGCTTAACCCTTGGGTTCCTTCGGGGAACATTTGCAAAAGCCACAGACTCCTTATCGAAGTCCGAGTTATCGTCGGCCAGAACTGCCTTTGTCCGGCATTTCCTCTTCGGGGCAGGAGGAGGTAGGTCTTCCGCGGCGTCCGCTGACGCCGCCCTTTTCTTTGTGAGGGGGGAGTCACACTCCCCTTCGTCCTCGTACTCTTCCTCGTGAGTGGAAGAGGCATGGGTCTCCTCGGACTTAGTGTCCGGAAGATCCTTAGACGAAGACCCTCTCGGGCCTCCTTCTTCTCCCCTTTCTTCTTCTTCTCCTTCTTCTCTGGCGCCGAATACGGCGCCACGACGAGCATCTCCGTCAACAGATCCGACCGAGGGTCTTCGGGCCGTGGGGCCAGACAGTCAATTTGCACGGCCTTGCTCGGCCATTTCTGTGAAGATGAGGGAGAAGGGGTTCAACTCTTTGTCAAAAGACTGAGCCGGAGAATTAAAGTTTTATCATACCTTGGTAGGAGGGGTTTCGGTGTCGAGACCGGTGTCCTCCTCCTCGGCCGGCCAGCTCTTCTGGGGCTTGAATAGCACTTTCCACAATTTCTCGTGGGTAGTGCGGAAGAATTGACGCACGGTGGCCGGGTCCTCGAGCTAGTAAGCCCACATTGGGGAGGCCCGGTGCTGGCAGGGGAGGAGACGGCGGCGGAGCATGACCTGGATCACGTTGACCAGCTCAATTTTGGCCTCAATCATCGCGGAGATGCGCTTCTGCAGCGATTTTTACCTCTGCGGCCGACCCCCAGTCAAGGCCTTTCTTGAGCCACGAGGTTAGCCTCGCGGGGGGTCCAGATCTGAACTCGGCAGGTGCCACCCAGTCCGCGCTCCTTGGTTCAGTGATGTAGAACTATTCCTTTGGCCAGATCTTGACCGTGTCAATAAAGGTGCCGTCCAGCCACTCGACACGGGGGAGCTTGCTGATTACCGCCCCTCCATAATCCGCATGCGCGCCCGCAACTGCCTTCGCCTTGACGTTGAACACTTTGAGCCACAGGCCGAAGTGCGGCTGTACCCGCAGGAAGGTTTCGTAGACGATGATGAACTCCGAGATGTGCAAGAAGGAGTTCGGGGGGGGGAGGTCATGGAAATCTAACACGTAAAAGAACATGAGGCCCCTAACGAAGGGGTGGAGCTGAAAGCCCAGTCCCCGAATGAAATGGGGGAC
This sequence comes from Elymus sibiricus, assembly GCA_039707655.1. Taxonomy (NCBI): domain Eukaryota; kingdom Viridiplantae; phylum Streptophyta; class Magnoliopsida; order Poales; family Poaceae; genus Elymus; species Elymus sibiricus. The sequence continues at coordinate 527,158,555 of CM077665.1, read as the reverse complement.
GAACACCGGCCTCTCGTCCGGCTTCGGTGTGGGAACCACCTGATTCGCCTCTGGAGCGTGGTGGGCGATGTTGGCTAAGAGGTAGCCGGCGCACTTCAGCTCCCGAATGTCGTTGTCGGTGACGGAGGAGGCCTCCCACTTGCCCATGGAGCCTGAACCGGCCATGGCCGAACTCGGAGGGAAGATTGGGGAAGAACTGGATCTGGGCTCTCGGAGCTTGGGAAGGTTGAGGAGGCAAAGGGTGCGAATTTGAAGCGTGAATAGGCCTTGGGGGTTTTCTCCCTTTTATGGGGTGCCGTAATACTAAGAGCCCCCCTTTTACTGCACTGCAGGCCTCGCCACTTCCCGAGAAATCGTGCCGTTATGCGCGCGTGGGATAACCTAGGGGATTAATCATATCCCGTAAGAAACGGGACACGATCTACACATTGATAAGACGTGCCAATGGAGAAACGGCCTCGAACCGCGAATCAAGTTTTTGTAACCGGCTCAGCGATCGTGATAGGCCACGACCCTTCGTCAGAAAGGTTGTCAGGGAATACTGTTCACACTTTGACGTTCGGCCTTCGATGTTAAGCGACTTATGCCGTCCGGATAACTACATGTTCGGATAACTACATGTCATTGGCGGCCGGACTAGAGCCAGCCGATCATAAAGGGTGAAAAGAACTCACCCCGCAAGCCGGAGACTCTGATCATGCGAAGCTTCTAGTGTCATGACCCCTGGCGTTGGGGGCTAGTTCGGGGGCTACTGAGGAAGTCCTGGACTAAGGGGTCCTCGGGCCGCCGGCCTATCTCTCATAGGCCGGCTTGGTGGGCTCCTCTGTGATTATCGTAGGAAGGGCCGGGATATGTGACGACCCCATATTCTAGAAGGAAACCTCCGAAGACACGGCTTGCACTCCATGTCAAGATGAGGGGATCAGCGTCTTTACTTCCGGCTGGAGACTTATAATGTGTAAACCCTAGGTACCCCCGGTGTCTATATAAACCGGAGGGTTTAGATCGTAGAGGGCAGACAAGCTCATCTAGGGTTTTGGCTACTTGATCTCGAGGAAGATCGACTCTGTAATCTTCATACACATCAATACAACCAAGCAGGACGTCGGGTTTTACCTCCATAGGAGGGCCCGAACCTGGGTAAACATCGTCTCCTTCGTCCCTTGTTACCCATCGATCCTATATAAGCTGAAGGTGGGCCGGGCTGGCCACAACCCACCAGGGCGCGCCTGGGGGCCCTGGCGCGCCCTGGTGTCTTGTGGTCACCAGGTGGCCCCCCTCCGATAGTTATTTGCTCCAGTATTTTTTTATTCCAAAATAATTCTTCGTGAAGTTTCAGCTTATTTGGAGATGTGCAGGATAGGTGTCCGTGATATGCTTTTTCAGGTCTAGAATTCCAGCTGCCGGCAGTCTCCCTCTTTGTGTAAACCTTGCATATTATGAGAGCAAAGGCATTAGAATTACTCCATAAAGCATTATTATGCATAAAAACATTAAAAATAACAGTAGGAAATCATTATGTGGAGAATATATTCTCAAATCATGATGCAAAATGGACGTATCCACTCCCCAAGCTTAGCCCTTGCTTGTCCTCAAGTGAAAGCCGATATCGAAAAACATGTCCACATGGTTTGAGAGAGAGGTGTTGATAAAAAAAATACGGACATAGTAGCATCATGCTTATTATCATAGCAGCAACAAACAATGTCATAGGACCTTTTCATATAACTTTTATTATATAACTTCATCATATAACTTCTCATGAACAAGTAACCATTCATCACAACATAGAAGTATAAATCATAAACCTTATTGGATACCAACAAACTATGTTCTCAATCTACTTTGCAACTACAATTCATCATATTTTCAGGAAGGGTCTCGTGTCGGAGCCTTTTGGCAAGTCCACATACTCACCCATCATTTAATCTTCTATGATTGCTAACACTCACAGCATACCCATGAACAAAAAGTTTCAAGCGGACACATAGAAAGTAAGAAAGGTAGGGGCTTATTGTTTCGCCTCCCAACGTATTCACCTTAAGGGTGGTGTTAACAATAATAACTCATGCTCACTCATATCCAACTGGATACATGTGCCTAGATCTTTCCTAACCACATGATGCTTGCAAAAAGAAAATGTAAAAAGGAATAGGGAAGAATACTTTGCTTCAATAAAAGTAAGTACATGAAAGTAAAAGATAGGCCCTTCGCAGAGGGAAGCAGAGGTTGTCATGTGCTTTTAGGTTTGTATGCCAAATCCCTTAATGCAAAAGAACGTCACATTATATTGCCCCTTGTGATGGCAACCTTTATTATGCAGTCCGTCGCTTTTATTACTTTGCCATCACAAATTCGTACAATGCTCAATTTTCTCTTACACTAATGATCAAACACATTTAGAAGCAATTTTTATTGCCTTAGTGCACCGATGACAACCTACTTGAAGGATCTTAGTCAATCCATAGGTAGGTATGGTGGAATCTCAAAACATGAGTTTGCGTTTAGGGTTTTGGATGTGCAAGTAGTATCTCTACTTAGTGCGGAATTTTTGGCCAGCAAAGGTATTGATAAAGCACCACATGTTGAAGAATCTATGACAATATAACTTCTATGAGAATATTAACAAACATAAATCATTACGTTGTCTTCCTTGTCCAACGTCAACAATTTTGGCATATAATATTTAATGGGGGCTCACAATCATAAAAGATGTCCAAGATAGTGTATTTGCATGTCAATCTTCTCTTCCCAAATTAAATCTTTCATGAATTGCATCATTGACCAATGCTATGTTTGTCAATCTCCAATAAATTTTACCACTTATACTTTTCCTTATGTGATGTCATTACTTACCATAAGATTACCATACGACTTTTCATTTATTTTCTTTTTATTATGATTGCAACAAGAAAGTAAAGAAGCAAGAGATCAAACTAAACTTTATTATATAACTCTCACTCAATTACATAGACAGATAGATCACAAAACTAGCTCTCGAAAATAGATCACACTAAACTTTTATTCAACTAAATCACGAAATAGCTAAGGATCGAAATAAAATAAGTAAAGGTAATAAAAGTGATGGTGATACGATACCGGGGCATCTCCGCCAAGCTTGGCTCAAGCCAAGGGGAGTGCCCATACCCGTGTACTCAAGTCTCCTTTGGTGGTGAAGATGATGAAGGTGGTCGTGATGGAGTAGTAGGTTTGTCCTCCGGCTTCCAAGGCAAGGGCTCACCATCAAAAGATGATGCACGAGTCTCCCGAGTCCAGCAACTGGCAGCTAAACTCATAACTTTAAATCTTGCTTCATACTCAGAAACTTGGTTTTGAAGATCATAGATTTGACTTTGCAGAAAATTGATTTGCTCGTTGAAGGTGAAGACGATGTCCTTCATGGATCGGCCATCCACCATGTGATCACGGGTGAATTCCGTGATCATGGAGTGATTGGCACTAAGTCCACGCTCCACCATCCCTTGGCACTTGAAGATGTCTTGTTCCAGCGCCTCAAGCCTGGCCTCCATGCTTCCCGTCCTCTTGGGCCCTTGAACATCTCGGATGTGAAGCACCCCCTCACGCATCTCGATGGCATGAGGGTGCTTCATAACCTCTGACAAATACGGGTTGATGACCTTCTCGAAGAACTTGTCCTTGGAGGAGCTTGGTGGAGCCATGGAGATCTAGATCTGACGAGAACACGAAACAAGAACAGAGAAATTTTCTGCGATGCGGTGGTCAAAACAATCAGGGGTATATATACATAATTTTTTATCTTGGGAATCAAGAATATGGAAGGAAAACGGAGTTGGGAAGGTGCCCGAGGAGGGCACAACCCACCAGGGCGCGCCAGGGAGGGCAGGCGCGCCCTGGTGAATCGTGCTCACCTCTTTTGCTTTCTTGTTTGTTTCATATATTCCTAATTTTTGTAATATTCCAATGTGGCACCCCGGCTCAGAGAACCGGATTACCAGTGTTTCCAATCTAGAGATCATGTCTTCTAGAAACACACAACAACTTGGTACAGAACAGAACTGAACTTTATTGATAGGAGTTGGGTACAAGCGCATATCTTACAATAGTGACGAGGCCAAAGGCACCCTCGGTGCTATGACAGTATCTACATTATTTATGTCACATAGCAGGGCCTCGGGATACTAAGTACTTCTATTGCGTTGCGGAACATAGCGCAACTCCATCCACAGGGACACTGCTGTGGACACATCCTAGTTATCATAGCCAGCACCTTCAGGACCTCCGTCCTCGGATTCTCCTGCATCTGGCATGATACGCCAGGTGAGTACTTTGAATGTACTCGCAAGCTGACGACAACCAAGAAATGCAGCAAACAATAGCATAGCAATTAACATGATATCGTCAAGGTAATTTACTTACTGTACTGATCATCAACTTACTCTTCTCCGGGTTGTCCCACAACCCTCGGAATACTCATACCTAGTGAGTACTTCCGAACACAAGACGAGTTCTTCCATCATTAACATCACTATTTTGGTTGACCATCTACTGAGGTCTGGACGGGCTGTCCATTACTGTGGACACGGCTATTCGAATAGATTTGACACTCTGCAGAGGTTGCGCACTTTACCCACACCATGAAGCATCTGGCCTCGTGATCCCACTCGGGTGGACCAGCATTGCTTCAACAAAACTTGCCTGACCCGTGACTCTTCCATCGTACCACCGACACTTTTCCTCCCACGGAGGTCAGCCTTGGGTGGTCCCTGTGTCCTCATGACACCTGTCACCGTCATGGCCAAACTATCTAGACCCAAACGGGGTATACTATCCCAAACGGGGACGCCGGCATAAACTCAACTATCAACTGGGCTCACAGGGTTATCACCGCCTACCTGATCAGGGTAGCACGCGTGCATAACCCTCCCTCTTTGGAGGCACCGGTGAAAGATCACGCAGTCAGACCCGGTCAGGGCCGTCCCAGACCGGCAAATGTGGTTGCACGAGTATGCCCGGACAGGTGACTCAAGATCAACCACTAAGTTTATTTGTCAACTATAGTGGTTCAACTCAATACTTCAATATTTAAACATTACTATGAATTATCAATATCAACTAAATTAACCCAATGCATATAAAGATGCAATGCTATAGAAATGCATGCATAAAATGGGTATCATAGCTTGCCTTGCTCTGTTGGGTGGTTCAAACACTTTTGATCTTCAAAGGCGCCAAAATCTCCTTCTGAAAGTATTTTCAAATACAATTGAAAATGTCACATAAAGCATTTTTTATTAACCAGAAATTCTGTAGACATTGGAAAAATACCAAAATTTATCAGCAACTAAATGGGTTCAAAACAAACACAATGCAAAAAGAATCAATTGGATTGGAGCTATAGATAAAAAGTTATTGATGGTCAAAGTCTGGTCAAAAATCTGGAATATAAATAAAAATCAGAAAACCTAGTAGGGGCCTCGTCGAAAGCGTAAAGTGGAGGGGGCGCCTCCACTTACCGCTTCGGGCGCGGGCCGGAGTGGCCGACAGGTGGGGCCTGTCTTTTTAAAACAGAGAGAGGGGGAAGGGAACAGAGGCGGGGCGGAGCTCCGGCGATGGTCGCCGGCGATAGAGACGGCGGCGGCGCTCGGAGATGATGGGAATGGATCGGGCGCTCGACGGCGAGCATGCACGTACCCGCAAACTGGCAAGAGGTGGCCGAATGACGTCGTCCCCTTCGTCTCCGGCGGCGGCGGCGCTCGGGTGGGATCGAAGACGGCGGTTCCGGCGATGGATGGCTCGGGCAAGAGGTCGGGGAGCACCAGGGAGATGCCCTGAGCTCGATGGAGGGGTCAATTGGGCTTGGGGAGGCGAGGAAATGCTGGCGTCGGGAAAACTACAGAGGGCGGAGCTCCGGCGAGGTTCGAGGCCAGAGGGCCTCTCGGCCTTGGCTCGTTGCTCGGGGGAACAATTGAGAGGAGGAGGAGATGGTTGAAGAGCTCGGAGGGCCTGGGCGAGGTCTTATATACGCAGGGGGCGAGGGCGGCGATCTCTCCCGAAGCGGCGAGGCTTGAACACGTCGCCGGCGTTCGTACGATGCGCTGGCCGGCCGAAAGCGTCGACGGGATGGGAGAGGGCAGGAGGGAGCGACGGGACGGGTCCGGCGCCATTAATGGCACGCGGACGACCACAGTGGCCAAAGCCCACTGTTATGCCCGTGGCGAAGCTTGGCCGGAAGCGGCGGCGGCCATCTCCGGCGACCAGGAGGGTTCGACAGGAGCCACGCGGCTGTCTGCGACGATGTCGGCACCAAGGGACAAGGGGGGGGCGGTGATGGACGGCTCGGGCGCGCTCGCCCAACTCTGGCGCCGTGCAGAGCGCGCGCACTGGTATGCCAGTGTCGTGCTCACCACGGGTGCTGCTACCAGGAGGCCACGTACGCCGGTCACACCATGTCCACAGCATCGACCCTTGTCCACTTAGTCACTCTAGGCCACTGGCTCGACTAGGTGCACCCTTCTGCGATGGGTAGCTTCAGCTACAGCTCCTGCCAGCAATCTTGAGGAGGTTCTGGAGGAGAAAAGAGATAGGGATGGAGCCAATGGAGATGTCTGGGATTATCTATGCTGGAAGGACTAGAGACTGGCAAGGTTTGAGAGAGTTTGAGAAAGAAATGAATAGGGCTGCTTTCAAAACCATCATTCTGGTCCAGAACACAAATGAGCTTGTGGCACTCAACTGGTTGCTCTGCAAATGATGAAACTTCGTGAAAAGAAGTTATTTGGTAATGCACTCATGCCAGAAAAATTATAGCACCATTGTGCACCCCTAGCTTGCACTTCCTTCACAGTGGTTGAAAATAAGCAGAAACTTGCCAGGGTCCTGCTGCTCAAAAGTTGAATTGGACCAGATGATGTTTTTGGAGATTGAGGCTAGATAGGATCCCTAGGAGCTTGGAGAATTTATTGAGAATTTTCTGGAATAGAAAAAATGGGGTTGCTTCACAATGGACAGATTCTGGTCAGAAACAAAATAATTATCCTGGCCAAAATTTTCCATTGGGCAATAAGATATTTTTGGAGAATATGGAATCCTATGATGATGAGAAGATGAGGAAAAAGTTTGGGAATTATTTGACCACCCAAACTATAGGTTGCTTCACAACCCATAGTGATGACCTAAATTCCCAAATTAAGAAAATGATTTTAGAGAAAAGATTAAATATTGGAAAAATTGTCCAGGAGGGCATGGAAAGGTTTTATCAAGATGATAAAGGTTTTGGGATGCTTGAGGGAAAGTTCAACCAGAAAAATGTTAATTCAACTGAAAGGGTTTTGAAAATCAATAGAATTGCAAATAAAACCCAAATGTTTTTGAAAAGAAAAAGTTGCAAAAATCAGGGTGTCACAAACCTACCCCCCTTAGGATGAATCTCGTCCTCGAGATTCGATTGCTCAGGGAACAAGTACGGATATGCAGATCTTAGGAAGTCTTCTCTTTCCCATGTAGCCTCTTCCTCTGTGTGGCGTTCCCATAACACCTTGTAAAATCTGATTACCTTACTCCTGGTGGTTCTTTCCATTTCATCCAGGATCCTGACAGGTTTCTCTTTGTAGGTCAGGTCTTTAGCCAGTTCTAACGCACTCATGTCCGCTTGCTTGATCGGTGGTGCAATGCACTTCCTTAATTGTGATATATGAAACACATCGTGCACTTCCGACAATTCTGGCGGTAGTTCCAACTGATATGCCACTCTGCCTCTTCTAACAACCACTGGAAATGGGCCAATATATCTTGGTGCAAGCTTTCCCCGAGTATGGAATCTCTTTACTCCTTTCATGGGGGTTACTCGGAGGTACGCATATTCTCCGGGTTCAAAGGTCACTTCCCGGTGCTTTGAATCATAGTAACTCTTCTGACGAGACTTGGCTGCTCGAAGACGCTCTTGAATGTCCTTGACTTGCTTCTCATCCTCGAGCATCAAGTCTGTACCAAAGATTCTGCTATCCCCAGTCTGAGACCAGTTCAATGGGGTGCGGCATTTTCGTGCGTATAAGGCTTCAAACGGTGACATCTTCAGGCTTGACTGGTAGCTGTTGTTATAGGAGAATTCCGCATAAGGTAGACTATCTTCCCACTTGGGTCCATGGGTGAGGGCACATGACCGAAGCATATCCTCCAGTATTTGGTTTACTCTTTCGGTCTGCCCGTCTGTCTGAGGATGGTATGCCGTGCTGTGCTTTAGCATGGTTCCCAAAGCTTGGTGCAGTCGCAGCCAGAATGCTAAGGTGAACAGGGAACCCCTATCTGAGGTGATGGACTTGGGTACTCCATGGAGGCTAACTATCCGGGACATGTAAAGTTGTGCCAGCTGATTTGCATTGAAAGTGGTCTTTACTGGAATGAAGTGAGCCACTTTCGTGAGTATGTCCACAATGACCCAAATTGCATCGTTGCCTCTTGTTGACTTGGGTAGTCCAACAATAAAGTCCATGCATATGTCGTCCCACTTCCACTGGGGAACCGGTAGTGGTTGCAGTAGCCCAGCGGGTTTCTGGTGTTCCGCCTTAACCTTGTTGCAGATATCACAGCAGGCGACATAGTATGCTATATCTCTTCGCATTCCTGGCCCCAAAATGTCTCTCTCAGGTCCTGATACATTTTTGTGCCTCTCGGGTGGATAGAGTATGAGGACTCATGAGCTTCTTTGAGTATCTGCTGCCTCAGATTATCCTTATCGGGCACGCATATCCACTTCTCGAACCATACGGTGCCTTGATCATCCACGTGGAAGGACTTGGCTTTCCCTTTCAGAATCAGCTCCTTGATCTTTTTGATTCCTTCATCGGGCTCTTGGGCCTTCTTAATTTCTTCCATAAGGGTGGGAGTAATTTCCAACGTGTCTGAGGTAGTTGGGCCGCATAGCACCATGTTGAGCTTAGCGAACTCTTCTTGTAGTCTTGGATGCAAACTTCCCATAAGTGCATTCACGGTGCCTTCTTTTTTGCTGAGAGCGTCCGCGACCACATTAGCTTTCCCCGGATGATAATTTATCCCAATGTCATAGTCCTTGACTAGTTCAAGCCATCTTCGTTGCCTGAGATTCAGGTCAGGTTGAGTGAAAATATACTTGAGACTCTTATGGTCCGTGTATATTTCACAGCGTTGTCCAATGAGATAATGCCTCCAAATCTTCAGAGCATGCACTACGGCTGCTAATTCAAAATCATGCGTGGGGTAATTCTCTTCATGAGGTCATAGCTGTCAGGATGCATAGGCTACGACCTTCCCTTCTTGCATCAATACGCAGCCGATCCCACGCCTGGAAGCATCACAATAGATATCAAAACCCTTGTGTATGTCTGGAAGGACTAGGACAGGTGCTGTAGTGAGCCTGGTCTTTAGTTCCAGAAAACTGCTGTCGCATTCCGACATCCAGACAAACCTTTGACTCTTCTTGAGCAACTCCGTCAGGGGCTTGGCTATTTAGAGAAGCCTTCTATGAAGCGTCGGTAATAGCCTGCCAATCCCAGGAAACTACGGACTTCGGTCACCGTAGTTGGTATCTTCCAATTTAATACCGCAGTGACCTTGCTGGGGTCGACGGCTACTCCTTGTTCTGACAGAATGTGCCCCAAAAATCCCACCTCTTTTAGCCAAAATTCACACTTGCTAAATTTGGCGTACAGGCGGTGGTCTCTTAATCTTTCCAGGACAGCTTGGAGATGCTTCTTATGCTCCTCTTCATCTTTGGAGTATATCAAGATATCATCAATGAACACCACCACAAATTTATCCAGAAAGTCCATGAAGACTTTGTTCATCATACTCATGAAGTAGGATGGAGCATTCGTCAATCCGAATGACATGACGGTAAATTCATATAGTCCGTATCGGGTGGTGAACGCTGTCTTGGGGATATCCTCCGTTCGGATCTTTAGCTGATGATATCCGGTTCGGAGGTCAATCTTGGAGAATACCCGGGCTCCATTCAGCTGGTCGAACAAGTCATTAATGCGAGGGAGCGGGTACTTGTTCTTGATAGTGACCTCGTTCAACTGGCGATAATCTACGCACATACGTAAACTTCCATCTTTGTTCTTGACAAAGAGCACGAGTGATCCCCATGATGAGATGCTGGGGCGAATATACCCTTTTTGCAACAATTCATCCAGTTGCTTCTTTAACTCCGCCAACTCTGGGCCTGGCATACGATAGTATTTCTTATAAATTGGGGCTGTACCGGGAACCACGTCGATTGCAAACTCCAACTCCCGGTCAGGTGGCATTCCGGGTAATTCTTCGGGAAATACGTCCGGAAACTCACAAACTACCGGAATCAAGTTCATATCCGTGGCAGTAGCTTGGTATGCCATTCCTTTCTTGGATATCATTTTGCTGGCAAGGAATTGGACGGTTTGTCCTGCTGGGTTAACCAGTGTTACTGTCCTGCTGGCACAATTGATGCACACCTGATGTGGTGTCAACCAGTCCATTCCCAGTATTACGTCCAATCCCGCAGATTCAATGGCGATGAGTGCAGCCGGAAACTTAACCCCATGTATTGAAATTTCCAGATCTCTATAGATCAGATTTGTTCTGAGCAGGGAGCCAGGGGATTGTACCACCATGATTTTGTCCAAAGGCGAAGGAGAAAATTTGTGCACGGTGGCAAAACTCCGCGAAATAAACGAGTGGGAAGCCCCAGAATCAAATAAAATTACGGCAGGTATGTCTTTAACAGAAAACATACCGAGGACTACTTCTGGAGCTTCACAGGCTTCCTCAGCGGAGATATGGTGGACGCGTCCATGGCAGACATTAGGGTTGGGGCGGCGTCCAATAGTGTTGACCTGCGGCTTGACATCGGCGGATGACTTCCCGTTGTTGGTGGGGCACTGTTTGGAGTAGTGTCCACTTTGGCCGCAAGTGAAGCAGGTATTGTTGCGGCGGCAGTCTTCTATCACGGGCTGTTTGCCGAAGATCTTGGTCTGGCTCACTGTCTTGTTATTGTTGTTGCCGTTGCTCTAGGTAGGCTTATATTCAGAGGTGCCTGGCTGCCAGATGCGTGACTTCTACGCAAACGGCTCGCGGTTGTCCTTCTTGGGCTCAAACTTCCGCTTCTGGTTATCGTGTCCGGACTTGTGCTCCCTTTCGGCTATGAAGGCCTTGTTCACCAGTGTCTGAAAGTCCGGAAAATCCAGCATGCACAGCTGGCAACGGAGGGAGTGATTCAGTCCTCCCAGGAACCGATCTATCTTCCTCTCTTCGGTGGCCACATCATAAGTAGAGTATTGTGACAGATTGTTGAACTTGTTAAGGTACTCTGCTACCGACATGCTTCCTTGTGTCAGAGCAAGGAACTCCCTTTGCTTTACTTTCATGATGCCGGTAGGAATATGATATTTGCGGAATATTTCCTTAAACTTCTCCCAGGTAATTTCTTCTTCAGAAGACCATGTTGCCTTTGTGTTATCCCACCATATGGTTGCTGGCCCTTCCAGGTAGTGAGTGGCAAATGGAACCTTATCTGAATCCTCACAATGGGCTATTTCCAACTTCTTTTCTATGGTCCTTAGCCAATCGTCTGCTTCTATCGGATTCACAGCTTGACCAAAATTGGGTGGCTTTGTGCGCTGGAAATCAGACAACTTGGAATGTGATCCATTGTGATTGTGGTTCTGACCTACCATAACCTGCATACTCTTCAAGAATTCCATAAGATCCTGGTTTCTCTTTTCCTCAAACATTCTCATGATCTGATCCGTAGTAGGTGCTTGAGGTGGTGGGGGTGGTAAATCTTCTGGTGCTTGACCTGCTTGTCTGGCGGATCGACGGACAGGGGTTCCATCGCCGCCTTGGCTACAACTTCTCTTCATCCTAAATTTGTTCCCATTGCAAAATACCGAATCGATGAGCAACATCCATAAAGGAAACACAGTTATATGACACTAGAGGGAAAATACGCGAATAAGGCGAATAAATCAAACCACATAATTATACAAGATAACCCAACATCATACATGGCAAGCTAGTAGGGGAATATCATGGCTAAACTGCTCATACGGCAGTTAACATGTGCAAAGATGCATGCTCAACAACTCAAGCAACCACTCTAGTGGCGCTGATGGCACGAACACTGCCAAATCACAGACTCCTCGTCATCTGATCCTGAGTCGGAGTCAGAGCTGATGATGTGAATCTCATCCTTCGGATCAAAGGAAACACGACGACACTGCTGGGACGGTTCTCCTTCTGGGGTAGAAGGAGCACGACGCCTCAGCATCGGAGCAGCTGGAGTGGCAAGAAGTGAGGCCCACTCAACCGGGGTCTCACGACGGCTACCAAACGGAAAGCCTGGTGGCACAGGGGAGGTAGAAGGAGCCTCAAATCTGGGTGGAGGTGGAACTGGTGGTGGATATATGGGTGGGTGGGTAGGCTGAGGTGGAGGTGGCACTGGGGTCACGGCTGCAAGTGTCGCTAAGACACGAGACAGCTCCTCAGCCAGGGATATGATCGTACGATAGCGAGACAGCACAGCAGTCGCACGGTCACATGCCGGGTCAACAGGAGCGAAAATGACTCGCCCTGTCATAGGCGACAGGGTGGGATAATAGAGGAAACCTGGATGAGTCTGCATCTCAACCTCGTGGAAGCGCAAGTCAGTGAGAGCCTCCATTGCGGCAAACTCAATCGCCAACTCCGGGGCGGAAGCCGTCCCGCCCTCGGTAGAGCGAGAGTAGCAACCAAGGTCCGAGCTAGCGATCATGAAAGCCTCTACATGGTACTCGTACACCGACTCATCAAGCTGCTCCCGAAACACCTGGTACACTGGCTCTTCACCGTGAGGGTACAGTCGAAGCCAGACGTTCCGGAGCAGTACTGGAAAGGTGGATGGTGCAGGCTCAAAATGATAATGGAATGGAACCGGTGCCATCTACACTCACAAGACCACAGTTAGAAGAATAATGAATTCTGATGCATGCCATGCAACAATCAAATGCAACAATCAAATGCAGCAAGCAGGATGCATACTCAGGATCCTATTCTAATTGCTGTGCTAGCGCTGACTAACTAGGATGTCCTACAGTCAGCCTGGCTCTGATACCAATGGTTGTGGCACCCCAGCTCAGAGAACCGGATTACCAGTGTTTCCAACCTAGAGATCATGTCTTCTGGAAAAACACAACAACTTGGTACAGAACAGAACTGAAATTTGTTGATAGGAGTTGGGTACAAGCGCATATCTTACAATAGTGACGAGGCCAAAGGCACCCTCGGTGCTATGACAGTATCTACATTATTTATGTCACATAGCAAGGCCTCGGGATACTAAGTACTTCTACTGCGTAGCGAAACATAGTGCAACTCCATCCACAGGGACACTGCTGTGGACACATCCTAGTTATCATAGCGAGCACCTTCAGGACCTCCGTCCTCGGATTCACCTGCATCTGGCATGATACGCCAGGTGAGTACTTTGACTGTACTCGCAAGCTCACGACAACCAAGTAATGCAGCAAACAATAGCATAGCAATTAACATGATATCGTCAAGGCAATTTACTTACTGTACTGATCATCAACTTACTCTTCTCCGGGTTGTCCCACAACCCTCGGAATACTCATACCTAGTGAGTACTTCCGAACACAAGATGAGTTCTTCCATCATTAACATCACTATTTCGGTTGACCATCTACTGAGTTCTGGACGGGCTGTCCTTTACCGTGGACACGACTATTTGAATAGATTTGACACTCTGCAGAGGTTGCACACTTTACCCACACCATGAAGCATCTGGCTTCGTGATCCCACTCGGGTGGACCAGCATTGCTTCAACAAAACCTGCCTGACCTGTGACTCTTCCATCGTACCACCGGCACTCTTCCTCCCCCGGAGGTCAGCCTTGGGTGGCCCCTGTGTCCTCATGACACCTGCCACCGTCGTGGCCAAACTATGTAGACCCAAACGGGGTCTACTGTCCCAAACGGGGACGCCGGCATAAACTCAACTATCAACTGGGCTCACAGGGTTATCACCGCCTACCTGATCAGGGTAGCGCGCGTGCATAACCCTCCCTCTTTGGAGGTACCAGTGAAAGATCACGCAGTCAGACCCGGTCAGGGCCGTCCCATACCGGCAAATGTGGTTGCACGAGTATGCCCGGACAGGTGACTCAAGATCAACCACTAAGTTTATTTGTCAACTATAGTGGTTCAACTCAGTACTTCAATATTTAAACATTACTATGAATTATCAATATCAACTAAATTAACCTAATGCATATAAAGATGCAATGCTATAGAAATGCATGCATAAAATGGGTATCATGGCTTGCCTTGCTCTGTTGGGTGGTTCAAACACTCTTGATCTTCAAAGGCACCAAAATCTCCTTCTGAAAGTATTTTCAAATACAATTGAAAATGTTACATAAAGCAGTTTTTATTAACCAGAAATTCTGTAGACATTGGAAAAATACCAAAATTTGTCAGCAACTAAATGGGTTCAAAACAAACACAATGCAAAAAGAATCAATTGGATTGGAGCTATAGATAAAAAGTTATTGATGGTCAAAGTCTGGTCAAAAATCTGGAATATAAACAAAAATCAGAAAACCTAGTAGGGGCCACGTCGAAAGCGTAAAGTGGAGGGGGCACCTCCACTTACCGCTTCTGGCGTGGGCCGGAGTGGCCGACAGGTGGGGCCTGTCGTTTTAAAACAGAGAGAGGGGGAAGGGAACAGAGGCGGGGCGGAGCTCCGGCGATGGTCGCCGGCGATAGAGACGGCGGCGGCGCTCGGAGATGATGGGAATGGATCGGGCGCTCGACGGCGAGCATGCATGTACCCGCAAACTGGCAAGAGGTGGCCGGACGACGTCGTCCCTTCGTCTCCGGTGGCGGCGGTGCTCGGGTGCGATCGAAGACGGCGGTTCCGGCGATGGATGGCTCGGGCAAGAGGTCGGGGAGCACCAGGGAGATGCCCTGAGCTTGATGGAGGGGTCAATTGGGCTTGAGGAGGCAAGGAAATGCTGGCGTCGGGAAAACTACAGAGGGCGGAGCTCCGGCGTGGTTCGAGGCCAGAGGGCCTCTCGGCCTTGGCTTGTTGCTCGGGGGAACAATTGAGAGGAGGAGGAGATGGTTGAAGAGCTCTGAGGGCCTGGGCGAGGTCTTATATTGGCAGGGGCGAGGGCGGCGATCTCTCCCGAAGCGGCGAGGCTTGGCCACGTCGCTGGCGTTCGTACGATGCGCTGGCTGGCCGGAAGCGTCGACGGGATGGGAGAGGGCAGGAGGGAGCGACGGGACGGGTCCAGTGCCATTAATGGCTCGCGGATGACCACAGTGGCCGAAGCCCACTGTTATGCCCGTGGCGAAGCTTGGCCGAAAGCGGCGGCGGCCATCTCCGTCGACCAGGAGGGTTCGAGAGGAGCCACGCGGCTGTCTGCGACGATGTCAGCACCAAGGGACAAGGGGGGGGCGGTGATGGACGGCTCGGGCGCGCTCGCCCAACTCTAGCGCCGTGCAGAGCGCGCGCACTGGTATGCCAGTGTCGTGCTCACCACGGGTGCTGCTACCAGGAGGCCACGTACGCCGGTCACACCATGTCCACAGCATCGACCCTTGTCCACTTAGTCACTCTAGACCACTGGCTCGACTAGGTGCACCCTTCTGCGATGGGTAGCTTCAGCTACAGCTCCTGCCAGCAATCTTGAGGAGGTTCTGGAGGAGAAAAGAGATAGGGATGGAGCCAATGGAGATGTCTCGGATTATCTATGCTGGAAGGACTAGAGACTGGCAAGGTTTGAGAGAGTTTGAGAAAGAAATGAATAGGGTTGCTTTCAAAACCATCATTCTGGTCCAGAACACAAATGAGCTTGTGGCACTCAACTGGTTGCTCTGCAAATGATGAAACTTGGTGAAAAGAAGTTATTTGGTAGTGCACTCATGCCAGAAAAATTATAGCTCCATTGTGCACCCCTAGCTTGCACTTCCTTCACAGTGGTTCAAAATAAGCAGAAACTTGCCAGGGTCCTGCTGCTCAAAAGTTGAATTGGACCAGATGATGTTTTTGGAAATTGAGGCTAGATAGGATCCCTAGGAGCTTGGAGAATTTATTGAGAATTTTCTGGAATAGAAAAAATGGGGTTGCTTCACAATGGACAGATTCTGGTCAGAAACAAAATAATTATCCTGGCCAAAATTTTCCATTGGGCAATAAGATATTTTTGGAGAATATGTAATCCTATGATGATGAGAAGATGAGGAAAAAGTTTGGGAATTATTTGACCACCCAAACTATAGGTTGCTTCACAACCCATAGTGATGACCTAAATTCCCAAATTAAGAAAATGATTTTAGAGAAAATATTAAATATTGGAAAAATTGTCCAGGATGGCATGGAAAGGTTTTATCAAGATGATAAAGGTTTTGGGATGCTTGAGGGAAAGTTCAACAAGACAAAGGTTAATTCAACTGAAAGGGTTTTGAAAATCAACAGAATTGCAAATAAAACCCAAATGTTTTTGAAAAGAAAAAGTTGCAAAAATCAGGGTCACATCCAAAACTAACAGAAAATATTTTTGCGGGTTTTTCGGAGTCCGTTTACTTACCGTACCACGTACCTCCTCTTTTTCAAGATTCTGGACTGTTCCGGAAGGTTTCTTTTATGTGTTCCTCCGGTGTCATGGTTTGGATAATATTGCTTTCAACATTAATAGGCGTACCTGAGATATAGTGTTTAATTCTTTGTCCATTCACCACCTTTGGGTTAGTACCTTCAGCATTATTAATCTTCGTAGCTCCAGAGCGATAAACCTCTTCGATAACATATGGTCCTTCCCATTTGGAAATAAGTTCTCCTGCAAAAAATCTAAAATGAGAGTTGTACAAAAGAACATATTCTCCAACTTTGAATTCCCGCTTTTGGATTCTTTTTTCATGCCATTGATGACCCACAAGTATAGGGGATCAATCGTAGTCCTTTCGATAAGTAAGAGTCTCGAACCCAATGAGGAGCAAAAGGAAATGATAAGCGGTTTTCGGCAAGGTAATTTCTGCAAGCACTGAAATTGTAAGTAGCAGGTAGTTTGATAGCAAGGTAACTTGTAGCGAGCAAGTAATGGTAACAATAGGTAAGGTGCAGCAAGGTATCCCAATCCTTTTGTGGCAAAGGACATGCCAAAACTATCTCTTATGATAAGCAAAGTGTTCTAGAGGGTACACATGAATTTCAACTAGTCACTTTCGTCATGTTGGTTTGATTCGTGTTCGCTACTTTGATAATTAGATATGTGGGTGGACCGGTGCTAAGGTGTTGTTCTTACTTGAACTAACAACCTACTTATGATTAAATCCCTCGCAAGCATCCGCAACTACGAGAAAAGTATTAAGACAAAGTCTAACCATAGCATTAAACATGTGGACCCAAATCAGCCCCTTACGAAGTAGCGCATAAACTAGGGTTTAAGCTTCTGTCACTCGAGCAACCCATCATCTAATAACTACTCCACAATGCATTCCCTTAGGCCCAAGGATGGTGAAGTGTCATGTAGTAGACATTCACATGACACCACTAAGGGAATCACAACATACATATCATCAAAATATCGAACACATATCAAATTCACATGATTACTTGCAGCATGACTTCTCCCGTGACCTCAAGAACAAAGGTAACTACTCACAAATAATACTCATGCTAAAGATCAGAGGGGTATTGAATAGCATAATGGATTTGAACAAATTATCTTCCACCAAATAAACCATATAGCAATCAACTACACAAGGTAATCAAGACTACTAGTCACCCACAGGTACCAATCTGAGGTTCTGGTACAAAGATTGAACACAATAGATGAACTAGGGTTTCAGAGGAGATGGTGCTGTTGAAGATGTTGATGAAGGATGGCCTCCCCAAGATGAGAGGGTTGTTGGTGATGACGATGGCTTCGATTTCCCCCTCCG
Organism: Elymus sibiricus; assembly: GCA_039707655.1. Lineage (NCBI taxonomy): Eukaryota > Viridiplantae > Streptophyta > Magnoliopsida > Poales > Poaceae > Elymus > Elymus sibiricus. Next base: position 527,140,619 of record CM077665.1, on the reverse strand, counting down.
GGATGGAAGTTCCCCCGGTGGAATCGCTCCGCCGGATGGCAAAAGTGCTCCTGCCCAAGTTCTGCCTCAAGACGGCGGCGCTTCGTCCCGAAAGTCCTACTCTCATTTTTTTAGGTTAAATCAGAATTTATACCAGAAGAAGGGCTCCGGAGGTGGGCCAGGGTGAGCACCACCCACCAGGGCGCGCCAGGTGGGCCTGGCGTGGCCTGGTGGGTGTTCCTCACCTGGTGGCCCCCCTCCGGTAGATTTTTGCTCCAGTATTTTTCATTTATTCCATAAATATTACCCGTAAAGTTTCAGCTCCATTGGGGATGTGCAGTATAGGTATCTCTGACATGGTTTTTCAGGTCTCGAATTCCAGCTGCCGGTATTCTCCCTCTTTGTGTAAACCTTGCAAATTATGAGAGAAAAGGCATTAGAATTACTCCCCAAAGCATTATTATGCATAAAACCATTATAAATAACAGTAGGAAAACATGATGCAAAATGGACGTATCAACTCCCCCAAGCTTAGACCTCGCTTGTCCTCAAGCGAAAGCCGATATCGAAGAACATGTCCGCTTGGTTTGAGAGAGAGGTGTCGATAAAAACAAAATACAGACATAGTAGCATCATGCTTATTATTATAACAGCAACAAACTTTAACATATAATTCTTTCATCAAAAAACTTTTCTTTCATAACAACATCATATAACTTCTTATGAGCAAGTAACAATTCATCACAACTTGGAAGTGTAAAGCATAAACCTTATTGGAAACCAACAAACTATGTTCTCAGTCAACTTTGCAATTACAATTCATCGTATTTTCAGGAAGGGTGTTATGTAAGAGCCTTTTGGCAAGTCCACATACTCAACCATCATTTAGTCTTCTATGATTGCTAACACTCACAGCATACCCATGAGCAAAAAGTTTCAACCAGACACATAGAAAGATAGGGGCTTATAGTTTCGCCTCCGAACATATTCACCTCAAGGGTGATCTCAACAAATAATAACTCATGCTCACTCATATCCTATTGGATATATGTGCCTAGATCTTTCCTCACCACATGATGCTTGCAAAAGGAGAAAAATAAAAAGGAATAGGGGAGAATACTTTGACTCTTGCATAAAAGTAAATAATTAAAGGTAAAAGATAGGCCCTTCGCAGAGGGAAGCAGAGGTTGTCATGCGCTTTTTAATTTGTATGCCAAATCCCTTAGCACAAAAGAATGTCACGTTGTATTACCCCTTGTGATAGCAACCTTTATTATGCAGTCTGTCACTTTTATTATTTTGCCATCAGAAATTCGTGCGACACTCAATTTTCTCTTACACTAATTGATCCAACACTTTTACAAGCAATTTTTATTACCTTGGTGCACCGATGACAACATACTTGAAGGATCTTATTCAATCCGTAGGTAGATATGGTGGACTCTCAAACATGAGTTTGGGTTTGGGATTTTTGGATGCACAAGTAGTATCTCTACTTAGTGCGGAATTTTTTTTCTAGCAAAGATATTGAGCAAGCACCACATGTTGAAGGATCTATGACAATATAACTTCTATGTGAATATGAACAAACATAAAACATTACGCTGTCTTCCTTGTCCAACGTCAACAATCTTGGCATATAATATTTAATGGGGGCTCACAATCATAAAAGATGTCCAAGATAGTATATTTGCATGTGAATCTTCTCTTCCCTAATTAATTCTTTCATGAATTGCATCATTGACTAATGCTATGTTTGTCAATCTCCAATAAATATTACCACTTATACTTTTCTTTATGTGATATCATTACTCACCATAAGATTAGCATATGATCTCTTTCATTTATTTTCTTTTATTATGATTGCAACAAGAAAGTAAAGAGGCAAAAGCTCAAACTAAAATTTTATTCAACTAAATCACGAAAAGGCTAAGGATCGAAATAAAAAGCAGAGGTGAAAAGTGATGGTGATACGATACCGGGGAATCTCCCCAAAGCTTGGCTTAACCCAAGGGGAGTGCCCATACCCGTGTACTCAAGTCTACTTTGGTGGTGATGATGATGAAAGAGGTGGTGATGAAGCGGTAGTAGGCTTGCCCTCCGGTTTCGAAGGCAAGGGCTCACCATCAAAAGTTGATGCACGAGTCCCTGGAGTCCTGCAACTGGCAGCTAAACTAATACCTCTAAATCTTTCTTCATATTGAAAAACTTGATTTTGGGGATCATAAATTTGACTCTGCAGAAAGTTGATTTGCTCGTTGAAGGTGAAGACGATGTCCTTGATAGACTGGCCATCCACCATGTGATCACAGGTGAATTCCTTGATCATGGAGTGATTGGCACTAAGTCCACGCTCCACCATCCCTTTGCACTTGAAGATGTCTTGTTCCATTGCTTCCAGCCTGGCCTCCACGCTTCCCGTCCTCTTGGGCCCTTGATCATCCCGGATGTAGACCACCCCCTCACGCATCTCAATGGTTTGAGGGTGCTTCATCACCTCTGGTAAGTATGGATTGATAACCTTCTCGAAGAACTTCTCCTTGGGAGAATTTGGTGAAGCCATGGAAATCTAGATCTAACAAGAAAACAGCACGAAACAAGAACGGAAGAAAATCTCGCGATTCGGTGGTCAAAACAATCAGGGGTATATACAGAGAATTTTTATTCTTAGAAATCAAGCAAACGAAAGGAAAACGGAGTCGGGAAGGTTCCCGAGGTGGGCACCACCCACCAGGGCGCGCAAGGGAGGGCAGGCGCGCTCTGGTGTATCGTGCTCACCTCGGTTGCCTTCCGGTTTATTTCTTACTTTCCAAAATTCTAAGATATTCCAAAACTGATAAAAAATATTTTTGCGGAATTTTCGGAGTCCGTTTACTTACCGTACCACGTACCACTTATTTTTCACGATTCTGGAGTGTTCCGGAACGTTTCTCTTATGTATTCCTCCCGTGTCATGGTTTGGAAAACATTGCTTTCAACATAAATAGGCGTACATAAGATATAGTGTTTAATTCTTTGTCCATTGACCACCTTCGGGTTAGTACCTTCGGCATTATTAATCTTGATAGCTCAAGAGCGATAAACTTATTCGATAACATATGGTCCTTCCCATTTGGAGAGAAGTTTTCCTGCAGAAAATCTGAATTGAGAATTGTACAAAAGAACATATTCTCCAACTTTGAATTCTCGCTTTTGGATTCTTTTGTCATGCCATCTTTTAACTTTTTCTTTAAATAGCTTGGCATTTCCATAAGCTTGGGTTATCCATTCATCTAATGAGATAATATCAAATAACCTCTTTTCACCGGCAAGTTTGAAATCATAATTGAGTTCTTTAATTGCCCAAAATGCTTTATGTTCTAACTCAAGAGGCAAATGACATGCTTTCCCATATACCATCTTGTATGGAGACATACCCATAGGATTTTTATATGCTGTTCTATAGGCCCAAAGTGCATCATGTAATCTCTTAGACCAATTCTTTCGAGACCTATTGACGGTTTTTGGAATATCAACTTTATTTCTCTATTGCTAAGTTCAACTTGACCACTAGATTAAGGATGATATGGTGATGCAATTCTATGGTTAACATCATATTCAACAAGCATTTTACGGGAAGCACCATGGATAAAATGTGAACCACCATCAGTCATTAGATACCTACGGACTCCAAACCTTGGGAAAATAACTTCATTAAGCATTTTAATGGAAGTGTTATGATCAGCACTACTAGTTGGAATAGCTTCTACCCACTTAGTGACATAATCAACATCAACCAAAATATGAGTATACCCATTAGAGGGAGGAAAAGGTCCCATATAATCAAAACCCCAAACATCAAATGGTTCAACAACAAGTGAATAATTCATAGGCATTTCCTGACGCTTACTGATATTACAAATTCTTTGACATTCATCACAAGACAAGACAAACTTACGGGCATCTTTGAAGAGAGTAGGCCAATAAAAACCAGATTGCAATACCTTATGAGCAGTCCTATCTCCCGCATGATGTCCTCCGTAAGCTTCGGAATGACATTTCCGTAGGATTTGTTCCTATTCATTCTCAGGTACACAACGTCTAATAATACCATCTACTCCTTCTTTATAAGGATGTGGGTCATCCCAAAAGTAATGTGTTAAATCATAGAAGATTTTTTTCTTTTGTTGGTATGTGAAACTAGGTGGAATATTTTTAGCGACAATGTAGTTAGCATAATCAGCATACGAAGGAGTGTTTTGAGAAACATTTATTGCAGCAAATTGTTCATCAGGAAAACTATCATCAATAGGTAGTGGGTCATCAAGAATATTTTCTAACCTAGACAAGTTATCAGCTACGGGGTTCTCAGCTCCCTTCCTATCAGTGATATGTAAATCAAACTCTTGAAGCAAGAGAACCCACCTAATGAGTCTAGATTTAACATCTTTCTTTTCCATAATATATTTAATAGCAGCATGATCAGTGTCAACAATAACTTTGGAATCAACAATGTATGATCTGAATTTATCACAAGCAAACACAACTGCTAAAAATTCTTTTTCAGTAGTAGCATAATTTCTTTGGGCACTGTCTAGATTTTTGCAAGCATAATGGATAACATTTAATTTCTTAACAACTCTTAGTCCTAAAATAGCACCAACATCATAATCACTAGCATCACGCATAATTTCAGAAGGCATGTTCCAATCAGGTGGTTGAACAATAGGTGCAGTGGTTAAGGCTTTCTTAAGTGTTTCGAAGGCTTCCACACAATCATCATCAAAAACAAAGGAATATCCTTTTGTAAAAGATTAGTAAGAGGCCTAGAAATTTTTGAGAAGTCTTTAATAAACCTCCTATAGAAACCAGCGTGACCAAGGAAACTTCGAATACCTTTAATATCTTTAGTCCATGGCATTCTCTCAATTGCATCAACTTTAGCTTGATCCACCTCAATACCTCGTTCGGAAATTTTATGCCCCAAGACAATACCTTCATTAACCATAAAGTGGCACTTCTCCCAATTCAAGACGAGATTAGTTTGTTCACATCTCTGCAAAACTCGATCAAGGTTGCTTAAGCAATCATCAAAAGAAATTCCGTAAACGGAAAAATCATCCATGAAAACCTCCACAATCTTTTCACAAAAATCAGAGAATATAGCAGTCATACATCTTTGAAAGGTAGCAGGTGCATTGCATAAACCAAAAGGCATGCGTCTATAAGCATAAGTTCGAAAAGGACAAGTAAAGGTGGTTTTCTCTTGATCAGATTGTGACACAGGTATTTGAGAGAAACCAGAATATCCATCCAAGAAACAAAAGTGTGTGTGCTTAGATAATCTTTCAAGCATTTGATCAATAAAAGGTAGAGGGTAATGATCTTTTCTAGTAGCTTTATTTAATTTTCTAAAATCAGTTACCATTCTATAGCCAGTTACAATTCTCTGTGGAATAAGTTCATTTTTATCATTAGGAACAACAGTAATACCTCCTTTCTTAGGGACACAATGAAAGGGACTTACCCATCTACTATCATCTATGGGATAGATTATACCTACTTCCAGAAGCTTTAATATTTCAGTTCTTACCACTTCTTTCATCTTGGGATTCAATCGTCGTTGGTGATCAACAACGGGTTTACAATCAGGTTCCATATTGATCTTGTGCTGACATAGAGTGGCACTAATGCCCGTAAGATCATCAAGAGTATATCCAATAGCAGCCTGGTGCTTCCTTGGAATTTTTAATAATCTTTCTTCTCCATGTTCTGAAAGGTTAGCACTAATAATAACATGATATAACTTTTTCTCATCAAGATAAACATACTTCAGAGTGTCTGGCAATTGTTTTAATTCAAACACATGATCACCTTTAGGTGGAGGAGGACCTCCCAGAGTTTCAATAGGTAAATTGTGCTTTAGTAGAGGCTGTTGTTCAAAGAAATTTTTATCTATTTCATTTCTTTCACGCAAGTGCATATCATTTTCATGATCTAGCAAATATTGTTCTAGTGGATCCGTTGGAGGAACGGCAATAGAAGGAAGACCAATTATTTCATCATTACTAGGTAATTCTTTATCACGAGGTTGTCTACTAAAGTTGGAAAAATTAAAATCATGAGACACATCACCAAAGTTAACACTGACGCTTTCCCTATTACAGTCTATCTTAGCATTAACAATGTTCAAGAAAGGTCTACCAAAGATAATGGGACAAAAGTCATATTGTAGGGAACAAAGAACTAGAAAATCAGTAGGATATTTTAATTTCCCACACAAGACTTCAACTTCTCTAACAATCCCAAGTGGTGTGATGGTGTCTCTATTAGCAAGTTTAATAGTAACATCAATATCTTCTATTTCAGCAGGTGATATTTCCTTCATAATTTCTTGGTATAAGGTAAAAGGAATAGCACTCACACTAGCACCCAAATCACATAAGCCATGATAACAATGATCTCCTATTTTAACTGAGACAACAGGCAAGTCAACTACTGGTCTATGTTTGTCTTTTTCATCTGGTTTAGCCATTCTAGCAGCTTCATCACAGAAGTAAATAACATGCCCATCAATATTTTCTACCAAGAGATCTTTAACCATAGCAACACTAGGTTCTACTTTAATTTGTTCAGAGGGCTTAGGTGCTTTAATATTACTCTTGCGAACCACAGTTGATACCTTAGCATGTTCCTTTATCCTAACAGGGAAAGGTGGTTTTTCAATATAAGCAGTAGGCACAACTGGATCAACATTGTAAATGATAGTTTCTTCTTTAGCTATGACCGGTTCTTCAATTTCATTTTTAATAGGGGGATGATATTTAAACAACTTCTCCTTAGGGAGATCAACATGAGCAGCAAATGATTCACAAAAAGAGGCTACTATCTCTGAGTCAAGTCCATATTTAGTGCTAAACTTGTGGAAAGCATCGGTATCCATAAAAGATTTAACACAATCAAATTCAAGCTTAATACCTGACTCATTACCTTCGTCAAGTTCCCTATCTTCAGAGTTGCGTTTAATTCTTTCCAAAAGACCCCACTTGAATTCAATAGTCTTCTTCATAAAAGAACTAGTACAAGAAGTATCGAGCATGGATCGATCATTATGAGAAAGCCGAGCATAAAAATTCTGAATAATAACTTCTCTCCGGATATCATGATTGGGGCATGAATATAACATTGATTTAAGACTCCCCCAAGCTAGAGCGATGCTTTATCCTTCACGAGGCCAAAAATTATATATATAATTCCGATCATGATGAACTAGATGAATAGGATAAAACTTTTGGTGGAATTACAATTTAAATCGATTCCAGTTCCATGATCCAATATCATCACATGTCAATGCTTTTACCTTCAAAGATAAAGGGAAAATCTTCTTCATAACTTCATCTCTGGATAAACCTGCAAGCTTAAGTAATCCACAAATTTCATCCACATGTATTAGGTGCATATCAGGATGTTCAGTTCCATCTCTTGCATAAGGATTAGGTAGCAGTTGTTCTAACGTACCCGAAGGAATTTCTGAACCAATATTTCCAGTAGGTGCTGCAGGTTGAGGGGTAACTAACTGTCATTCCGGTCGAGGTGAAGATACCCCGAACAAACCCCTCAAAGGATTGCTTTCCATAGTAACAAGTAACAGTAAATTTCAGCACGTAGTATAAGTTTTTCCTTACCGATTTCCACTTATCAAGAGCACTTCACTCCCCGGTAACGGCACCAGAAAAGAGTCTTGATGACCCACAAGTATAGGGGATCAATCGTAGCCCTTTCGATAAGTAAAAGTTAATGATAAGCAGAAGGAAATGATAAGCGGTTTTCAGCAAGGTAATTTCTGCAAGCACTGAAAATCTAAGTAGCAACTAGTTTGATAGCAAGGTAATTTGTAACGAGCAAGTAATGGTAACAATAGGTAAGGTGCAGCAAGGTAGCCCAATCCTTTTGTGGCAAAGGACAGGCCAAAACAATCTCTTATGATAAGCAAAGTGTTCGTGAGGGTACACGGGAATTTCATCTAGTCACTTTCATCATGTTGGTTTGATTCGTGTTTGCTACATTGATAATTTGATATGTGAGTGGACCAGTGCTAAGGTGCTTTCATTACTTGAACTAACAACCTACTTATGATTAACCCCCTCGCAAGCATCCGCAACTACGAGAAAACTATTAAGACAAAGCCTAACCATAGCATTAAACATGTGGACCCTAATCAGCCCCTTACGAAGTAGGGCATAAACTAGGGTTTAAGCTTCTGTCACTCTAGCAACCCATCATCTAATAACTACTCCAAAATGCATACATATCACAACATACATATCATCAAAATATCGAACACATATCAAATTCACATGATAACTTGCAACATGACTTCTCCCGTGACCTCAAGAACAAAGGTAACTACTCACAAATAATACTCATGCTCAAGATCAGAGGGGTATTGAATAGCATAATGGATCTAAACATATAATCTTCCACTAAATAAACCATATAGCAATCAACTACACAAGGTAATCAACACTACTAGTCACCCATAGGTACCAATCTGAGGTTCCGGTACAAAGATTGAACACAAGAGATGAACTAGGGTTTGAGAGGAGATGGTGATGTTGAAGATGTTGATGAAGGATGGACTCCCCAAGATGAGAGGATTGTTGGTGATGACGATGGCTTCGATTTCCCCCTCCAGGAGGGAAGTTTCCCCGACGGAATCGCTCCCCCGGAGAGCAAGAGTGCTCCTGCCCAAGTTCTGCCTCAAGACGGTGGCGCTTCGTCCCGAAAGTCTTCATCTGGGTTTTTTTAGGTTAAATTAGAATTTATACCAGAAGATGGGCTCCGGAGGTGGGCCAGGGTGAGCACCACCCACTAGGGCGTGCCAGGGGGCCTGGCGCGGCCTGGTGGGTGTTCCTCACCTGGTGTCCGCCCTCCGGTAGATTTTTGCTCCAGTATTTTTAATTTATTCCATAAAAATTCCCCGTAAAGTTTCAGCTCCATTGGGGATGTGCAGAATAGGTATCTCTGACATGCTTTTTCAGGTCCCAAATTCCAGCTCTCGATATTCTCCCTCTTTGTGTAAACCTTACAAATTATCAGAGAAAAGGCATTAGAATTACTCCCCAAAGCATTATTATGCATAAAAAAATATAAATAACAGTAGGAAAACCTGATGCGAAATGGACGTATCAGCCATCTTTTAACTTTTTCTATGAATAGTTTGGCATTTTCATACGCTTGGGTTCTCCATTAATCTAGTGAGCTAATATCAAATAACCTCTTTTCACTGGCAAGTTTGAAGTCATAGTTGAGTTCTTTAATTGCCCAAAATGCTTTGTGTTCTAACTGTAGAGGCAAATTACAAGCTTTTCCATATACCATTTTGTATGGAGACATACCCATATGATTTTTATAAGCTGTTCTATAGGCCCAAAGTGCATCATCTAGTTTCTTAGACCAATTCTTTCGGGGCCTATTGACAGTTTTTTCTAATATTAATTTTATTTCTCTATTGCTAAGTTCAACTTGACCACTAGATTGAGGATGATAGGGTGATGCAATTCTATGGTTAACTTCATATTTAGCAAGCATTTTACGGAAAGGGCCATGAATAAAGTGTGAACCACCATCAGTCATTAAATATCTAGGGACTCCAAACCTCGGGAAAATAACTTCTTTAAGCATTTTAATGGAGGTGTTATGTGATGACCCACAAGTATAGGGGATCAATCGTAGTCCTTTCGATAAGTAAGAGTGTCGAACCCAACAAGGAGCAAAAGGAAATGACAAGCGGTTTTCAGCAAGATAATTTCTGCAAGGACTGAAATTGTAAGTAGCAAGTAGTTTGATAGCCAGGTAATTTGTAACGAGCAAGTAACGGTAAAAATAAGTAAGGTGCAGCAAGGTATCCCAATCCTTTTGTGGCAAAGGACAGGCCAAAAATATCTCTTATGATAAGCAAACTGTTCTTGAGGGTACACGGGAATTTCATCTATTCACTTTCATCATGTTGGTTTGATTTGTGTTCGCTACTTTGATAATTTGATATGTGGGTGGACCGGTGCTAAGGTGTTGTTCTTACTTGAACTAACAACCTACTTATGATTAACCCCCTCGCAAGCATCCGCAACTATGAGAAAAGTATTAAGACAAAGTCTAACCATAGCATTAAACATATAGACCAAAATCAGCCCCTTACGAAGTAGCGCATAAACTAGGGTTTAAGCTTCTATCACTATAGCAACCCATCATCTAATAACTACTCCACAATGCATTCCCTTAGGCCCAAGGATGGCGAAGTGTCATGTAGTCGACGTTCACATGACACCACTAAGGGAATCACAACATACATATCATCAAAATATCGAACACATATCAAATTCACATGATTACTTGCAACATGACTTCTCCCGTGACCTCAAGAACAAAGGTAACTACTCACAAATAATATTCATGCTCAAGATCAGAGGGGTATTGAATAGCATAATGGATCTGAACATATAATCTTCCACCAAATAAACCATATAGCAATCAACTACACAAGGTAATCAACACTACTAGTCACCCACAGGTACCAATCTGAGGTTCCGGTACAAAGATTGAACACAAGAGATGAACTAGGGTTTCATAGGAGATGGTGCTATTGAAGATGTTGATGAAGGATGGCCTCCCCAAGATGAGAGGGTTGTTGGTGACAATGATGGCTTAGATTTCCACCTCCAGGAGGGAAGTTCCCCCGGCGGAATCGCTCCGCCGGAGGGCAAAAGTGCTCCTGCCCAAGTTCCGCCTTGAGATGGCGGCGCTTCGTCCCGAAAGTCCTCTCTTTTATTTTTTTAGGTTTTTTGGGAATTTATACCAGAAGATGGGCAAGCACGTCCCACCAGGCTGCGCCAGGGGGGGCTGGCCCGCCCTGGTGTATCGTGCTCACCTGGTGGCCCCCCTATGGTTGTTTTCTGGTCTAATATTACTCATTTATTCCACAAAAAATCTCCGTAAAATTTCAGCTCCATTGGGGATGTGCATAATAGGTATCTCTGACTTGCTTTTTCAGATCCTGAATTCCAGCTGCCGGTATTCTCCCTCTTTGTATAGACCTTGCAAATTATGAGAGAAAAGGCATTCCAATTACTCCCCAAAGCATTATTATGCATAAAAACATTATAAATAAAAGTAGGAAAACATGATGCAAAATGGACGTATCAACTCCCCCAAGTTAGACCTCGCTTGTCCTCAAGCGAAAGCCGATATCGAAGAACATGTCCACATGGTTTGAGAGAGAGGTGTCGATAAAAACAAAATACGGACATAGTAGCATCATGCTTATAATTATAACAGCAACAAACTTTAACATATAATTCTTTCATCAAAAAACTTTTCTTTCATAACAACATCATATAACTTCTTATGAGCAAGTAACAATTCATCACAACTTGGAAGTGTAAAGCATAAACCTTATTGGAAATCAACAAACTATGTTCTCAGTCAACTTTGCAATTACAATTCATCGTATTTTCAGGAAGGGTGTCATGTAAGAGCCTTTTGGCCAGTCCACATACTCAACCTTCATTTAGTCTTCTATGATTGTAAACACTCACAGCATACCCATGAGCAAAAAGATTCAACCGGACACATAGAAAGATAGGGGCTTATAGTTTCACCTCCCAACGTGTTCACCTCAAGGGTGATGTCAACAATAATAACTCACGCTCACTCATATCCAACATGATATATGTGCCTAGATATTTCCTCACCACATGATGCTTGCAAAAGGAGAAAAAAAAGGAACAGGGAAGAATACTTTGACTCTTGCATAAAGGTAAATACTTAAAGTTAAAAGATAGGCCCTTCACAGAGGGAAGTATAGGTTGTCATGCGCTTTTTAGTTTGTATGCCAAATCCCTTAGCGCAAAAGAACGTCATTTTATATCCCCTTGTGATAGCAACTTTTATTATGCAGTCTGTCACTTTTATTACTTTGCCATCACAAGTTCGTGCAACGCTCAATTTTCTCTTACACTAATTGATCCAACACCTTTTAGAAGCAATTTTTATTACCTTGATGCACCGATGGAAACTTACTTGAAGGATCTTATTCAATCCATAGGTAGGTATGGTGGACTCTCAAACATGAGTTTGGGTTTGGGGTTTTTGGATGCACAAGTAGTATCTCTACTTGGTGTGGAATTTTTGGCTAGCAATGATATTGAGGAAGCACCACATGTTGAAGGATCTATGACAATATAACTTCTATGTGAATATGAACAAACATAAATCATTACGTTGTCTTCATTGTCCAACGTTAATAATTTTGGCATATAATAATTAATGGAGGCTCACAATCATAAAAGATGTCCATGATAGTGTATTTGCATGTGAATCTTCTCTTCCCTAATTAATTCTTTCATGAGTTGCATCATTGACCAATGCTTTGTTTGTCAATCTCCAATAAATTTTACTACTTACACTTTTCTTTATGTGATGTCATTACTCACCATAAGATTAGCATATGGTCTCTCTCATTTATTTTCTTTTATTATGATTGCAATAAGAAAGTAAAGGGGCAAAATCTCAAACTAAACTTTATTATATAACTCTCACTCGATTACATAGATTGATAGATCACGAAACTAGCACACGAAAATAGATCATACTAAACTTTTATTCAACTAGATCACGAAAAAGCTATGGACTGAAAATAGAAAGCAAAGGTAAAAAGTGGTGGTGATATGATGCCGGGGCCCCTCCCCCGAGCTTGGCTCAAGCCAAGCGTAGTGCCCATACCCGTGTACTCAAGTCTCCTTTGGTGGTCAAGATGAACAAGGTGGTGTTGATGAAGCGTCGCACTTTAGCTCCAGTAAATACTTCAATTTATGGATGATGCTCCTAAGGGTGATAATGTGTTCCTCTAAGAAAATATTTTCACGAGTGGGGATTTTATTCTGCACACGAACCGCTTCGAAAGCCCTAAAACCTACAATTTCAAGAGGGGTGAGATGACGGTAATAAGGCTGAAGGATTTCTTCTTCTTCCTCCTCTGCCGTGTCCATAGGTTGCCCTCCTTCTCGAGCTTGATTCTGCATAGCTTCCTTGCCCTTGCCCTCATTATTGCCTTCTTTTGGCTCTTCTCTCTTCAGCTCCATCTTCATCAACCAAGCATCCTCTTCTACATTATTGGGGAAGGAAGAAGACATTATGCCTGGATTGATAGATCTGCTGGGAAAACAACACGAAACAAGAACAGAGGAAAATCTCGCGATGCGGTGGTCAAAACAATCAAGGATATATATAGGGAATTTTTATTCTTGGAAATCAAGCAAACGAAAGGAAAACGGAGTCGGGAAGGTTCCCGAGGTGGGCACATCCCACAAGGGATGTCAACCGTGCCCTGGTGTATCGTGCTCACCTCGGTTGCCTTCTGGTTTATTTCTTATTTCCTAAAATTCTAAAATATTCCAAAACTGATAAAAATTATTTTTGTGGATTTTTCGGAGTCCTTTTACTTACCGTATCACGTACCTCTTATTTTTCACGATTCTGGAGTGTTCCGGAAGGTTTCTCTTATGTGTTCCTCCGGTGTCATGGTTTGGATAACATTGCTTTCAACATTAATAGGCGTACCTGAGATATAGTGTTTAATCCTTTGTCCATACCACCTTCGGGTTAGTACCTTCGGAATTATTAATCTTGATAGCTCCAGAGCGATAAACCTCTTCGATAACATATGGTCCTTCCCATTTGGAGAGAAGTTTTCCTGCAAAAAATCTGAAATGAGAATAATACAAAAGAACATATTCTCCAACTTTGAATTCTCATTTTTGGATTCTTTTGTCATGCCATATTTTAACTTTTTTTTTTAATAGTTTGGCATTTTCATAAGCTTGGGTTCTCCATTCATCTAGTGAGCTAATATCAAATAACCCTTTTCACCGGCAAGTTTGAAGTCATAGTTGAGTTCTTTAATTGCCCAGAATGCTTTGTGTTCTAACTCTAGAGGCAAATGGCAAGCTTTTCCGTGTACCATTTTATATGGAGACATACCCATAGAATTTTTATAAGCTGTTCTATAGACCCAAAGTGCGTCATCCAATTTCTTAGACCAATTCTTTCGGGACCTATTGACAATTTTTTGTAATATCAATTTTATTTCTCTATTGCTAAGTTCAACTTGACCACAAGATTGAGGATGATAGGGTGATGCAATTCTATGCTTAACATCATATTTAGCAAGCATCTTACGGAAAGCACCATGGATAAAATGTGAACCACCATCAGTGATTAGATATCTAGGGACTCCAAACCTCGGGAAAATAGCTTCTTTAAGCATTTTAATGGAAGTATTATGATCAACACTACTAGTTGGAATAGCTTCTACCCATTTAGTGATATAATCAACAACAACCAAAATATGAGTGTATCCATTAGAGGAAGGAAAATGTCCCATATAATCAAAACCCCAAACATCAAATGGTTCAACAACAAGTGAATAATTCGTAGGCATTTCCTGACGCTTACCGATATTACCAATTCTTTGGCATTCATCACAAGATAAGACAAACTTACGGGCACCCTTGAAGAGAGTAGGCCAATAAAAACCAGATTGTAATACCTTATGAGCAGTTCTATCTCCCGCATGATGTCCTCCATAAGCTTCGGAATGTCATTTCCGTAGGATTTGTTCCTGTTCATGCTCAGGTACACAACGTCTAATAATACCATCTACTCCTTCTTTATAAAGATGTGGGTCATCCCAAAAGTTGTGTCTTCAATCGTAGAAGAGTTTTTTCTTTTGTTGGTATGTGAAGCTAGGTGGTATATATTTAGCAACAATGTAATTAGCATAATCAGCATACCAAGGAGTGTTTTGAGAGACATTTATTGTATCTAATTGTTCATCTGGAAAACTGTCATCAATAGGTAGTGGGTTATAAAGAATATTTTCTAACCTAGACAAGTTATCAGCTACGGGGTTCTCAACTCCTTTCCTATCAGTAATTGGAAATCAAATTCTTGAAGTAGGAGAACCCACCTAATAAGCCTAGGTATAGCATCTTTCTTTTCCATAAGATATTTTACAGGAGCATGATTAGTGTGAACAATAACTTTGGAATCAACAATGTATGATCAGAATTTATCACAAGCAAACACAACTGCTAAAAATTCTTTTTCAGTAGTAGCATAATTTCTTTGGGCACTGTCTAGAGTTTTGCTACCATAATGGATAACATTTAATTTCTTATCAACTCTTTGTCCTAGAATAGCACCAACAGCATAATCACTAGCATCACGCATAATTTCAAAAGGCATGTTCCAATCAGGTGGTTGAACAATAGGTGCAGTGGTTAAGGCATTCTTAAGTGTTTCAAAGGCTTCCACACAATCATCATCAAAAACAAAGGGAATATCCTTTTGTAAAAGATTAGTAAGAGGCCTAGAAAGTTTTGAGAAGTCTTTAATAAACCTCCTATAGAAACCAGCGTGACCAAGGAATCTCCGAATACCTTTGATATCTTTCGGACATGGCATTTTCTCAATTGCATCAACTTTAGCTTGATCCACCTCAATACCTCGTTCAGAAATTTTATGCCCCAAGACAATACCTTCATTAACCATAAAGTGTCACTTCTCCCAATTCATGATGAGATTAGTTTGTTCACATCTCTGCAAAACTCGATCAAGGTTGCTTAAGCAATCATGAAAAGAAGTTCCGTAAACGGAAAAATCATCCATGAAAACCTCCACAATCTTTTCACAAAAATTAGAGAATATAGCAGTCATACATGTTTGAAAGGTAGCAGGTGCATTGCATAGACCAAAAGGCATTCGTCTATAAGCATAGGTTCCAAAAGGACAAGTAAAGGTGGTTTTCTCTTGATCAGGTTGTGACACAGGTATTTGAGAGAAACCGGAATATCCATCCAAGGAACCAAAGTGTGTATGCTTAGATAATATTTCAAGCATTTGATCAATGAAAGGCAGAGGGTAATGATCTTTTCTAGTAGCTTTATATAGTTTTCTAAAATCAATTACCATCATATAGCCAGTAACAATTGTTCGTGGGATAAGTTCATTTTTATCATTAGGAACAACAATATACCTCCTTTCTTAGGGACACAATGAATGGGACTTACCCATCTACTTGGGATAGATTATACCTTCTTTCAGAAGCTTTAATATTTCAGTTCTTACCACTTATTTCATGTTGGGATTTAATCGTTGTTGGTGAGCAACCACGGGTTTAGCATCAGGTTCCATATTGATCTTGTGCTGACATAGAGTGGGACTAATGCCCTTAAGATCATCAAGAGTATATCTAATAGCAGCCCGGTGCTTCCTCAAAAAATTTAACAATATATCTTCTTCATGTTCTGAAAGGTTAGCACTAATAATAACAGCATATATCTTTTTCTCATCAAGATAAGCATACTTCAGAGTGCCAGGCAATTGTTTTAATTCAAACACAGGATCACCTTTAGGTGGAGGAGGACCTCCCAAAGTTTCAATAGGCAAATTGTGTTTTAGTAGAGGTTGTTGTTCAAAGAAAATTTTATCTATTTTACTTCTTTCGCTCAAGGGCATATCATTTTCATGGTCTAGCAAATATTGTTCTAGTGGATCGATAGGAGGAACAAAAATAGAAGCAATACCAATTATTTCATCCTTAATAGGTAATTCTTTATCACGAGTTTGTCTACTAAACTTGGAAAAATTAAATTCATGAGACAGATCACCAAACTCAACACTGACGGTTTCTTTTTGACAATCTATTTTAGCATTAACAGTGTTCAAGAAAGGTCTACCAAAGATAATGGGACAAAAGTCATCTTGTGGGGAACCAAGAACTAGAAAATCAGTAGGATATTTTATTTTCCCACACAAGACTTCAACATCTCTAACAATCCCAAGTGGTGTGATGGTATCTCTATTAGCAAGTTTAATTGTAACATCAATATCTTCTATTTCAGCAGGTGCTATTTCATTCATAATTTCTTGGTATAAGGTAAAAGGAATAGCACTCACACTAGGACCCAAATCACATAAGGCATGATAACAGTGATCTCCTATTTTGACTGAGACAACATGCATGCCAACTACGGGTCTATGTTTATCTTTTTCATCAGGTTTAGCAATTCTAGCAGCTTCATCACAGAAGTAAATAACATACCCATGAATATTTTCTACCAGGAGATCTTTCACCATCGCAACACTAGGTTCTACTTTAATCTATTCAGAGGGCTTAGGTGCTCTAATATTACTCTTTCGCACCACAGTTGATACCTTAGCAGGCTCCTTTATCCTAACAGGGAAAGGTGGTTTCTCAATATAAGCAGTAGGCACAACTGGATCAACATTGTAAATAATAGTTTCTTCTTTAGCTATGACCGTTTCTTTAATTTCCTTTTTAATAGCGGGTGATATTTAAACCACTTCTGCTTAGGGAGATCAACGTGAGCAGCAAAAGATTCACAAAAAGAGGCTACTATCTCAGAGTCAAGTCCATATTTAGTGCTAAACTTGTGAAAAGGATCGGTATTCATAAAAGATTTAACACAATCAAATTCAAGCTTAATACCTGACTCATTACCTTCGTCGAGTTCCAAATCATCAGAGTTGCATTTAATTCTTTCCAAGAGATCCCACTTGAATTCAATAGTCTTCTTCATAAAAGAACCAGTACAAGAAGTATCGAGCATGGATTGATCATTATGTGAAAGCCGAGCATAAAAATTCTGAATAATAACTCCTCTCGGGATGTCATGATTGGGGCATGAATATAACATTGACTTAAGCCTCCCCCAAGCTAGAGAGATGCTTTCTCCTTTACGAGGACAAAACTTATATATATAATTCTGATCACGATGAACTAGATGCATAGGATAAAACTTTTGGTGAAATTCCAATTTCAATCGATTCCAATTCCATGAGCCAATATTATCACATAGCCTATACCATGTTAATGCTTTTCCCTTCAAATATAAAGGGAAAACCTTCTTCTTAACTTCATCTCCGGATAAACCTACATGCTTAAATAATCCACGTGTATTAAGAACATATCAGGATGTTCAGTTCCGTCTCCTGCATAAGGATTAGCTAGCAGCTGTTCTAACATACACGAAGGAACTTCATAACCAATATTTTCAGTAGGTGTTGTAGGTTGAGGGGCTACTAATTGTGGTTCTGGTCAAGGTGAAGATACCCCGAACAAACCCCTCAAAGGATTGCTTTCCATAGTAACAAGTGACAGTAAATTTCAGCACGTAGTATAAGTTTTGCCTTACCGATTTCCACTTACCAAGAGCGCTTCACTCCCCGGCAATGGCACCAAAAAGAGTCTTGATGACCCACAAGTATAGCGGATCAATCATAGTCCTTTCAATAAGTAAGAGTGTCGAACCCAACGAGGAGCAGAAGGAAATGACAAGCGGTTTTTGGCAAGGTAATTTCTGCAAGCACTGAAATTGTAAGTAGCAAGTAGTTTGATAGCAAGGTAATTTGTAATGAGCAAGTAACGGTAACAATAAGTAAGGTGCAGCAACATAGCCCAATCCTTTTGTGGCAAAGGGCATGCCAAAACTATCTCTTATGATAAGCAAAGTGTTCTTGAGGATACACGGGAATTTCATCTAGTCACTTTCATCATGTTGGTTTGATTTGTGTTCGCTACTTTGATAATTTGATATGTGGGTGGACCGGTGCTAAGGTGCTGTTCTTACTTGAACTAACAACCTACTTATGATTAACCCCCTCTCAAGCATCCGCAACTACGAGAAAAGTATTAAGACAAAGTCTAACCATAGCATTAAACATATGGACCCAAATCAGCCCCTTAGGAAGTAGCGCATAAACTAGGGTTTAAGATTCTGTCACTCTAGCAACCCATCATCTAATAACTACTCCACAATGCATTCCCTTAGGCCCAAGGATGGTGAAGTGTCATGTAGTCGACGTTCACATGACACCACTAATTGAATCACAACATACATATCATCAAAATATCGAACACATATCAAATTCACATGATTACTTGCAACATGACTTCTCCCGTGACCTCAAGAACAAAGGTAACTACTCACAAATAAGATTCATGCTCAAGATCAGAGGGGTATTGAATAGCATAATGGATCTGAACATATAATCTTCCACAAAATAAACCATATAGGAATCAACTACACAAGGTAATCAACACTACTAGTCACCCACAGGTACCACTCTGAGGTTCCCGTACAAAGATTGAACACAAGAGATGAACTAGGGTTTGAGAGGAGATGGTGTTGATGAAGATGTTGATGAAGAATGGCCTCCCCAAGATGAGTGGGTTGTTGGTGATGACGATGGCTTCGATTTCCCCCTCCGGGAGGGAAGTTTCCCCGGCGGAATCGCTCCACCGGAGGGCAAAAGTGATCCTACCCAAGTTCCGCCTCGAGACGGCGACGCTTCATCCCAAAAGTCCTCTCTTTTATTTTTTTAGGCTTTTTGGGAATTTATACTAGAAGATGGGCTCCGGAGGTGGGCAGGGTGAGCACGTCCCACCAGGCCGCACCAGGGGGGCCTGGCGCGCCCTGGTGTATCGTGCTCACCTGGTGGCAGAGGGAATCCTGGATTAAGGGCTCCTCGGGAGGCCGACCTATTTCTTATGGGCCGAACTGTATGGGCCGTTCGCCGGACACTGGATGGATTGAAGACCCTGTCTCCAGGATGGAAGCCTCGAGGATCGTGGCTTATTCTCCAAGTTTAAAGTAGTGAATAGGCATGTTTATATCTTCGACGTGTAACCGACCATGTGTAAACCCTAGGTACCCTCGGCGTCTATATAAGCCGAAGGGTTTTAGGTTGTAGACCAAGACATAACTCATCTAGGGTTTTAGTCATACGATCTCGTGGTAGATCAACTCTGTAACCCTTATACCATCAATATAATCAAGCAGGACGTAGGGTATTACCTCCATAGGAGGGCCCGAACCTGGGTAAAACCTCGTGTCCCTCATCTCCTGTTACCATCAATTCTAGTCTCACAGCTCGGGACCCCCTACCCGAGATCCACCGGTTTTGACACCGACATTGGTGCTTTCATTGAGAGTTCCGCTGTGATCGCCATAGGAATCGATGGCTCGCCTAGTCATCAACGAAGTGGTCCGCATTACGGACACGTTCGTCCCCGGACAGATCTTCGCTTTCGGCAGCATTGTGCTGCACGCCGACCCGACCGGCCATCTAGGCCGTGTTGCAAGTTTCGCCCCCGATCAAGAGGTTAGATTCGGGAACTTAGAGTTCTCCGTAGACTCCCGGGGCGATCTATCACTAACCGGGCTCACCGTCTTGCCTGCCACGCCCGAAGACTCTGAGGCTTTAACCTCAGATCCATCTTTCGGCCCTGCCTACAGGATCTACCCCGGTGAGGGCCTGATTCTAAGTCCGGACCCGGTCATAGTACCAGAAGTCCGGACATCTGTTCTTGCCGAATACTCTCCCCGCACGGACGCATCGGAGGTTCACTCCGGAAGCTCTGGGCAGGTCGACCCAATCGAGCTCTCGATACTCAACGAGGCTCTAGATCGGATCTCGTCGATGAAGATTACCGACGACCCAACTCCGATCTGTTCCCAGATCGGACTTCAAACGGGTCAGGACGAATTTTTCGTCCCACCCACCACCCACTTGGTAGCCACTGTCGAGGATTTAACCGACATGTTGGACTATGCTTCCGAGGAAGCAGATTACATGGATGAGGAGGATCGCGCCCTCACCCCCGTTAACACCGGGCGATGGACTGCCACCTCCACATACGACGTCTACATGGTGGACACTCCGAAAAACGATGGTGACAAATCGGATGAAGCGCCGTCAAGACGCCGAAAGCCGCATAAACGGTCAAAAGGAAAGAAGGGAAGAAAAGCTACCGATGGCGCCGGGGATGGTGACACCCCGGAAGACCTCGGCGATCCCGAAATCCCCGAACACCCGTTAGACGATCAGGAGAGGCCGGAAGACCGGCGCAACCCCGACGATCTAGATGATCCCGAGGACGACGATTACCTCCGCTCTGTCGAGGGGGAGGACAATGCGGAAGTCGATGACTTCGCCATCCCCGATAATCCCGAAGATCAGGAGCGGTTCAGCAACAGCTTATATCCACGGCCCGCAGCCTGAAAGCAAAAGAACTGCAGCTTAAAGCCGAACAAGATGACCTCAACGATCGATGGACGAGAGTCCTCTCAGCTGAGGAAGGATATGGTGCCGGTCTATCGGACCAACCCAAGAGCTATCCGCGCAGAAGGCTGCTGCCACAATTTGATGACGAGCTCACTGGTACGCCGTCTCCCGAACATACCCCATACAACAAGCCAGACCGCCCTCCTTGAGGACGAGACAGGATGGCTGACAACACCGGCTATAGGCCGACGATACCCCGAAGACGGGGAAAGGAGCCGGTAGAGCCCGATGACAGGTTCGACCTGCGACACAACCTGGACGATAGAGCAGGTCGTACACGATCCATCTATGGATCCAGAGGATACTCACCCGACAGACGGGGAGGGTACCGGCCTTGGTTCGACCGTAACAATGAGGGTCGGGAATGAAACCGAGTGAGGACAGACGCCGATCACCAGCGTGAAATAGCTCGAGTCACTGGCGCTGCCCATCCGCTGTGCTTCACGGACGAGGTAATGCAGCATCAGTTCCCAGAGGGGTTTAAACCCGTAAACATAGAGCAATACGATGAGACAACTGACCCAACCGTATGGATCGAGGATTTCCTCCTCCACATCCACATGGCACGAGGAGATGACCTCCACGCCATCAATTACTTACCCCTGAAGCTCAAGGGGCCAGCTCGGCACTGGTTAAATAGCCTCCCCGAAAACTCTATTGGGTGCTGGGAGGACCTAGAGGATGCATTCCGGTCAAACTTCCAGGGCACTTATGTTCGGCCGCCGGACTACTCCAACCTAAGCAACGTCGTTCAGAAGCCAGGAGAATCTGCGTGGCTGTTCTGGAATCGGTTCTTGACAAAGAAAAACCAGATCGTTGACTGCCCGGACGGCGAAGCAATAGCCTCTTTTAGGCACAATATTCGGGATGAGTGGCTGGCTCGTCAGCTCGGCCAGGACAAACCAAGGACAATGTCCGCCCTCACATCACTCATGACCCGCTTTTGCGCGGGCGAGGATAACTGGCTAGCAAGACGTAGCCACAACCCCGAAGACCCCGGAACCTCCGAAGTTCGGGATGGAAACGGGAAGCCAAAGCGCAACAAGAACAAGCGCCGGCACAATAACAGCGATGCCGACGACACGGCTGTCAACGCCGGATTCCGCAATTCCCGACCTAGGCAGCGGAAGAAGCCTCCTAAAGGCAAACACGATGGACCCACCCCGCTGGACAAGATCCTGGAGAGGCCCTGCCAGATCCACGGCACTCAAGAGAAGCCCGCCAACCATACCAACCGTAACTGTTGGGTATTCAAACAGGCCGGCAAACTCGCATCCGAGGACCAAGGCAAGAGCCCACGCAGCGAGGACGAGGATGAATCCCGCGGTCCGATCGGTGGCGGACAGAAGAAATTCCTTCCAGAGGTGAAGACAGTAAACATGATATACGCCACTCATATACCCAAGAAGGAGAGAAAGCGTGCCCTTCGAGATGTCTACGCTGTAGAGCATGTAGCCCTGAAGTATAACCCATGGTCGGCATACCCGATCTCCTTCGATCGCCGTGACCACCCGACCAGTATCCGTCATGGGGGTTCGGCCGCCCTCGTCCTCGACCCCATCATAGATGGGTATCACCTCACTAAAGTCCTAATGGACGGAGGAAGTAGCCTCAATCTGATTTATTCAGATACGGTGAAAAAGATGGGCATAGATCCGTCAAGGATCAAGCCCAGCAACACTACCTTTAAAGGAGTGATCCCAGGTGTGGAAGCCCGGTGCACGGGCTCTGTAAGCCTGGAAGTAGTGTTCGGCTCGCCCGATAACTTTCGAAGCGAGGACTTGATCTTCGACATCGTTCCTTTCCGCAGCGGCTATCACGCCCTGCTCGGCCGTACAGCGTTCCCTCGCTTCAACGCCGTCCCGCACTACGCATACCTCAAGCTCAAGATGCCTGGCCCAAGGGGGTCATTACTGTCAATGGCAACAAAGAGCGCTCCCTCCGAACTGAGGAACATGCGTTGGCCTTGGCGGCCGAATTCCATTACACTGATGATCGGCAAATGCCGACATCTGCCGTAAAGGCACCCAAGGCTGGGAAGCGAGCTCGGTTTCAACCCGAAGTCCCAGAACCTTCTTCTCCCCATAAATAGGGACTCACCCCCCATCGCACGGCCCTAGAACCAGCAAAGTACGTGCCCAGGAGGCACAACTTCGCGCTTAAAATTCCATGGGCGGCGGTGGGGAAACACTATCAAAGGGTAAGTGTTCGGCTAGACCGAACTATCACCGATAAAAGTCTTCGGACACACTATAGGTATCAAAAAGTACCTGCTACGGCGTAAAGCTCATTCATCGGCGGCTTCTCAAGACTTTTCTCCAAAGTCCGCTCGCCGAACGGTACACCCATAGCGGTACACAACTCTTTGGGAGACGCAAGAGCGGACAATCGACAGGGCACGTCGACGACGTCAGGTCATCTATCGAAGACCCTTGGAACAACCCCTCCTGTAAGATTTATATTTCATTTTTTATACCTGTAAACAGTTGTATCGGCACTTTGAATAATATAAGAGTTGTTGAGCAAAATACAGATCCTTTATGTATGATCGTTTCGCTGTCTTTTTTTGGACACACCCCCTATTTTCTCCCTCTTCTTGTGAACCTGTTTCGGTATATTTCACGATGCAACCGGCTAATAGACCGGGGGCTCGAACTTACAAAATCGCCCTAAGCACAACTGATTTTGCGTCCGGCGTCTTGGAATTCCGCTTTATATGCATTGGTTCCAAACTATGTCTTGGGTCAATAGTTGGGTTGCCCGGCTCCTTTGTTTGCCCCTTTATGTTCCGCTCGTTCGGCTAAAAGGGCAAAGGGAGCACCGCTGCGATTGTGCTTCCGGCTAGCCTGGTCGAGCACCTCAGCGGAGAAAGCCGAGAACTGACTGTCATGGTATGCGAGAATCGGTCTGCGAATCCGAGCTTAACTAAATCTCGTCAGAGGTTATTCCGTGTCATATGATGGGTTTGGTATTAGTACAAACCAGGTGATATCGGCTTTAGCCACGGCTCATCCGAACATCACAAACACCTGGGGGCTAGTCATCAGCCTCCCGCACTCCTTTCTCGCGCCCCTATGGCTAAGTGAAAGTAATAAAGCATTATAGTCCGATTGCCTTGTCCGCCCCACACTACCGCCTTTGGGTACCAATAGCTCGGCTAAGGGTCACAGTGTGTTGGCAGAGACACCCCACGTAGTATCTACATGGGGGCTAAAGCCAACGACTCGCAACTTTCAGTTTCAACGGCCACACAGGAGTTATAAAGGATGCAAAACATCAAAGATATGATAAACCATACATCTTAATTATAAATACGTTAAAAGGTCTTCGGACATATTACAACGCATCTACTCATAAACATTTTCTCCCGAACACTGAGCCTCTATTGCCCGAGCACCCTCCATTACCCCGGAGAAGTACAGTTTGGGGCGCCTATGCTCCTTTCCAAGAGGCGGAGGGGCGGTGGCTATCTTCATTGGATCCAGCCCCGGCCAGTGCACCTTGGCCTTCGCAAAGGCCATCCAAGCTCCCTCGATGCAGGAGGACCGCCTTAGTGCGTTGATCCGCGGCGAGGCATCTCTCAGCTTCGGCACCAGGCCGAAGTAGCTACCCGGCAGTGGCTCGTTGGGCCATAGCCGGATGCAGAGATCCTTCATGGCCGGCTCCGACATCCGGTGTAGCTCCATCAGCTGCTTCAGCTGCTCAACAAGAAGAGGGGAGCGCTCGGGGGCTTCAAACTGCACCCAAAATTGCCGAGCTTCATCTTCCTCTCCCCGCGAAGCATATAACTGATTCGCGTCCGCTGTGCTCTTCTGGAGGTCCGAGCAGGTGCCTGAGGAACGCCATACTTGGGTGAGCAATTAGAACTTGCTATCCCCGAAGACACACTGCAATAAATACGGCTTACCATCCATTATGGCCTTGGCCTGGTTGACTTGCTCTTCAAACGACCGCCTATCCACCCGCTCCTTTTGGAGATCGGCTTTTAGGGTGGATAGTTCGGTGGCCCGCTCCTTGCCTTTCCGTTCAAGGACCTCGCATTTCTGGTCGGCGTCCTTGAGCTCCTGTTGGATTTCCTCCACCCGAGCCTCATGCTTGTCGCTGGTGGCTCTCAAGGCGGATAGCGCGGTAGCCGCTTCCTTGGCCGCCGCCCTCTGAACAACAGTCTCCTGCTTCGCCTTCTCAAGCTCGGCCTTGAGCTTCTCAATTTCCTTCGCCGAGGCTACGTAAGCATTAAACATATCAACAATACTGCGTTGACAGTACGGTAATGGAGAATTTGGATACTCTAATCCGGCTTACCTTGCGCCTCGTCGAATCTCTTGTTCAGAGAGTCAAGCTCGTCTTTGGATCTCTTGAGCTTCCGATTTAGTTCGTCCAGCTCGGCCGCGTTGGCATCCGCCGCCGTCGACGAAGCCTGTAAAAAAAACCATATCAGGTTACAAGGGTTCAAAACTTCTGAACTATCATACAGATGATCCTATGTCCGGTCTCTCTTAAGGGCTGTTAGAACGTTCCGAACTAATATTGTCTTGTACATAGTTCGGACAATGATCTATGAGTGACCCCCAGGTAAGTTTTTCCAAACTCACCTAGGGATCGGGGGCTGCCATGTATATAATGATAACACAAAGAGATTAATAATTCAGTGCATTACGTGGCTCACCTGAAAGCCCGTCAGGAGACCGTTGAAGGCCTCCTTCAGTCTGTTGTCTACGGACTGAATGCTCTGCAGTACCGCACCCATAAGGGTGTGGTGCTCCCCGGAGATGGAGGCGCTTGATAGAGCCTCCCCCATGGCCGGCCACCCAGTGGTCGGCGGCGCCGGTGGGGATCGGTTGACCCGATCTCCCACCGGAGATTGAACCGGCCCCTCCGGAGGCATAGTGCGCTCCGGAGACGGCCTTGGAGGTGACTGGACATCTCCTCATCTGGTCTCCTCAGTATCCGGCGGCCGAGGAGTTAGCCTCGACCATGACGTCCTCGCCCCCACCGTCGGTGTCCGGCTCCAAAGGAGCCAGTTGGGATGACGCCTCCATGGCGTCCTTCGCGGCGCCCGGAGGAGAGGGGTGCGGCGCGTCCCCGCTCTCCGCCAGCTCGGCGGGCGGGGTCTCCCCGTCCGAGGCTTGATCGGTGGGGAGTACACGCGGTGGGCTGCAAGTCAGTACACGTTCACATGTTAATGACATTTAAAACTTAGCGCTAACAGCTCGGGAGGTCTTCGGATCTTTACCTTCGACATGGGGGCTTGACCCTGAGGCTCCTTCATGGAACCCTCTCAAAGTCCTCGGACTCGGTATCCGAGTCCGAACTGTCGTCGAACGGGACTACCTGTGTCCGGCGCACTTTCTTCTCGGAGGGAGGGGACACATCCTCCGAGGCGTCCGGTGACGCCGCCCTCTTTCCTGTAAGGGGGGAATCGCCTCCGCCCTCACCCTCCTCCTCCTCCTCTTGATTCGAGGAGGCGTGGGTTTCTTCGGACGCAACCCCTGGCTGGTCCCTGATGCGCAGGCCTGCCCGGCCTGGTTTCTTCTTCTGCTCTTTCTTCTCTGGCGCCTTGTAAGGCATCACGATGAGCATCTCCGTCAGCAGCGGGGACCTAGGGTCTTCGGGCTGCAGAGCTGGGCATTTGATGCCCGTGGCCTTGTTCAACCATTCCTGTGGAAGTGATCGAAAAGAACTTAGAGTTTCTTCAGGAAAACTAGGCCGATCAAATAAAAATGATGTCATACCTCGGAAGGAAGCTTGTCGGCGCAAAGGCCCTGGTCCTCCTTCTTGGTCGGCCACTTCTCCTGCGCCTTGAACTGTGCCTTCCACAGCTTCTCCCGAGTAGTGCGGAAGAGCTAACGAATCATGGGCTCATCGTCAGTCCAATAAGTCCACATGGGAGAGTCCCGGCGCTGGCAGGGGAGAATGCGCCGCCGGAGCATAATCTGTACCACGTTGGTCAGCCCGATCCCATCCTTGATGATGGAGGCGACGCGCCTCTGCAGGTCTTCCACCTCCGTGTCCGACCCCCAATCGAGGCCCTTCCGGACCCACGAGGTCAATCTGGCCAGGGGGCCGGATCTGAATTCGGCAGGAACAGTTCCGGATTCGGCAGGAACAGTTCCGCCCTCCTCCCTTGGCTCGGTGATGTAAAACCACACTTTTTGCCAAGTTTTGATGGTGTCGATGAAGGTGTCGGACGGCCATACTGCACGGGGAAGCTTGCTGATGACCGCACCGCCGCAGTCTGCGTGTTCGCCTGCAACACCCTTCGGCTTGATATTAAATATCTTAAGCCATAGTCCGAAGTGTGGTTCGACATGCAGGAACGCCTCGCAGAAGATGATGAAGGCCGATATATGCATGAAAGAGTTCGGCGGGAGGTCGTGGAAGTCGAGTCCATAGAAGAACATAAGGCCCCTGACGAAGGGGTGGAGCAGGAAGCTCAATCCTCGGATGAAATGAGGAATGAAGACCACCCTGTCGCCTGGTTTGGGGGTGGGAATCACCTGGCCCTCCTCCGCGGCGCGGTGGAAGACAATGGCGGGGAGGTAGCCGGCGTCCTTGAGGTCCCGGATGTCCTGGTCTGTGACCGTGGATGCCTCCCACTTGCCGTTGGAGCCGGAGCTGGCCATAGTAGAGCTCGGAGGAGGAGGGTGGAAAACCTAGATGTGGGCTCTGGAAGCTCAGGAGATTGGGAAGGCAGGGATGCGTATGGGAAGTGTGGTTAGGCCTTGTTTTTTTCCTTTTTATTAGGCTTGTCGCCGGTTAGCCTCCCTCCACTGCGCCATGAATCCCTCCACTTCCCAAGACGTGCGTGCCGTTATACGCGCCTAATTAAACATATCCCGTGTGAAACGGAGCGCGATCTGTGCATTGATGGATCGTGCTGATGAAAACGGCCTCGAACCGCAAAACGAGTCTTTACGACTGGCTCAGTGGTCGTGGTGGGCTGTGACCTTTCATCTGAAAGGTTGTCAGAGAGCAGTATTGGCTCCTTGACGTTTGGCCTTCAAGGCCGGGTTATGCATGGTGTTCGGACAATCTATGATCGGGAAAATTACACGTCGTCAGAGGCCGAATTAAAGGCCCAGCCGATTACTATTTGGAGAAAGGAACTCGCCTCGCAAGCCAAAGACTCTGATCATTTGAAGCAGCTGGAGCTTGGACCCTTGGCGTTGGAGGCAAGTTCGGGGGCTACTGAGGGAGTCCTGGATTAAGGGGTCCTCGTGAGGCCGACCTATTTCTTATGGGCCGAACTGTATGGGCCTTTCGCCGGACACTGGATGGATCGAAGACCCTGTCTCCAGGATGGAAGCCTCGAGGATCATGGCTTATTCTCCAAGTTTAAAGTAGTGAATAGGCATGATTATCTCTTCGACGTGTAACCGACCATGTGTAAACCCTAGGTACCCTCGGCATCTATATAAGCCGAAGGGTTTTAGGTTGTAGACAAAGACAGAACTCATCTAGGGTTTTAGTCATACGATCTCGTGGTAGATCAACTCTGTAACCCTTATACCATCAATATAATCAAGCAGGACGTAGGGTATTACCTCCATAGGAGGGCCCGAACCTAGGTAAAACCTCGTGTCCCTCATCTCCTGTTACCATCGATTCTAGTTTCACAGCTCGGGACCCCCTACCCGAGATCCGCCGGTTTTGACACCGACAGTGGCTCCCTCTGGTAGTTTTCTGGTCCAATATTCCTAATTTATTCCACAAAAATTCTCCATAAATTTCAGCTCCATTGGGGATGTGCAGAATAGGTATCTCTAACATGCTTTTACAGGTCCCGAATTCCAGCTGCTGGTATTCTCCCGCTTTGTATAAACCTTGCAAATTATGAGAGAAAAGGCATTAGAATTACTCCCCAAAGCATTATTATGCATAAAAACATTATAAATAACAGTAGGAAAACATGATGCAAAATGGACGTATCATTATGATCAGCACTACTAGTTGGAATAGCTTCTACCCACTTAGTAACATAATCAACATCAACCAAAATATGAGTATATCCATTAGAGGAAGGAAAAGGTCCCATATAGTCAAAAATCCCAAACATCAAATGGTTCAACAACAAGTGAATAATTCATAGGCATTTCCCGATGCTTACCGATATTACCAATTCTTTGACATTCATCACAAGACAAGACAAACTTATGGTCATCCTTGAAGAGAGTAGGCCGATAAAAACCAGATTGCAATACCTTGTGAGCAGTTCTATCTCCCGCATGATGTCCTCCATGGGCTTCAGAATGACATTTCTGTAGGATTTGTTCCTGTTAATGCTCAGGTACACAACGTCCAATAATACCATCTACTTCTTCTTTATAGAGATGTGGGTCATCCCAAAAGTAATGTCTTAAATCATAGAAGATTTTTTTGGTATGTAAAACTAGGTGGTATATATTTAGCAACAATGTAGTTAGCATAATCGGCATACCAAGGAGTGTTTTGAGAAACATTTATTGCAGCTAACTGTTCATCAAGAAAACTATCATCAATAGGTAGTGGGTCATCAAGAATATTTTCTAACCTAGACAAGTTATCAGCTACGGGGTTCTCAGCTCCTTTCCTATCAGTGATATGTAAATCAAATTCTTGAAGCAAGAGAACCCACCTAATGAGTCTAGGTTTAGCATCTTTCTTTTCCATAAGATATTTTATAGCAGCATGATCAGTGTGAACAATAACTTTGGAATCAATGATGTAAGATCTAAATTTATCACAAGCAAACACCACTGCTAAAAATTCTTCTTCATTAGTAGCATAATTTCTTTGGGCACTGTCTAGAGTTTTGCTAGCATAATGGATAACATTTAGTTTCTTATCAACTCTTTGTCCTAGAACAGCACCAACAGCATAATCACTTGCATCACACATAATTTCAAAAGGCAAGTTCCAATCAGGTGGTTGAACAATAGGTGCAGAATTTAAGGCTTTCTTAAGTGTTTCAAAGGCTTCTACACAATCATCATCAAAAACAAAGGGGATATCCTTTTGTAAAAGATTAGTAAGAGGCCTGACGTGGCTTGAGACTGCATCGATATTTCCCCAAAGAGGAAGGGATGATGCAGCACAGCGATGGTAAGTATTTCCCTCAGTTATGAAACTAAGGTTATCGAACCAGTAGGAGAACCACGCAACACTATGTAAACGGTACCTGCACTCAAAGAACAAATACTTGCAACCCGACGCGTAAGAGAAGTTGTCAATCTCTCCATGGTAAAAAGATAGATTGGTTTGTAGTATATTGGATGGATAGATCGCACAAGAACACAAATAAAAGAAGCAAATAAAAACTGTAGCAAAGTATTTTTGGGTTTTTCGAATAAGATCTGAAAACAAAAGTGGCAAAAAGATAGATCGGAAAGCAATATGTTGGAAGATAGACCCGGGGGCCGTAGGTTTCACTAGTGGATTCTCTCATGACTATAGCACGCGGTGGGTAAGCAAATTACTGTTGGGCAATTGATAGAAAATTAAATAATCAAGACGATATCCAAGGCAATGATCATTATATAGGCATGATGTCCAAGATAAGTACACCGAAATGATTCGTCGGCTACGACTATTACTCCACACATCGACCGCTATCCAACATGCATCTAGTGTATTAATTCATGGAGAAACGGAGTAATGCAATAAGAATGATAACATGATGTAGACAAGATCTATTCATGTAGGAATAGACCTCATATTGTTATCCTTAATAGCAACGATACATGCGTGCCTCGCTGCCCCTTCTGTCACTGGGAGAGGACACCGCAAGATCGAACCCATCACAAAGCACCTCTTCCCATGGCAAGAAAAATCGATCTAGTTGGTCTAACTAAACCAAAGATTCGAAGAAGAAATACGAGGCTATAAGTAATCATGCATATAAGAGATCAAATAAGAATCAAATAATATTCATGGATAGAAACTGATCATGAACTCAAAATTCATCGGATCCCAACAAACACACCGCAAGAAGTCATTACATCAAATAGATCTCCAAGAGACCATTGTATTGAGAATCAAAAGAGAGAGATGAAGCAATCTAGCTACTGCCTACGGACCCGTAGTTCTATGGTGGACTACTCACGCATCATCGGAGAGGCACCCATGAAGACGATGCACTCCTCCGTGATGGTGTTAGATTGGATCTCGCAGTTCTGGAACTTGCGACGGTTGGAATTGTGTTTCGACAACTCCCCTAGGGTTTTTGGAATATTTGGGTATTTATAGAGCTGATAGGCGGTGGAGAGGCGTCCCGAGGAGGGCACAACCCATCAGGCCGCGCCAGGGGCCTTTGGCGCGCCCTTGTGGGTTGTGGTCTCCTCGGCCCTCCTCTCTGGTACTTCTTTGGTCCTCCAGGTGTCTTCTGGCCCAAAAAAATCTCCAAAAAGTTTCATGGTGTCTGGGCTTCGTTTGGTACTGATATTCTGCGAAGTAAAAAACAAGCAAAAAACAGCAACCGGCAGTTGGCACTATGTCAATAGGTTAGTCCCAAAAAATGATATAAATTTGCTATAAAATGATTGTAAAACCTCCAAGATTGATAATATAACAGCATGGAGAATCAGAAATTATAGATACATTGGAGACGTATCAGCATCCCCAAGCTTATTTTCTGCTCGTCATCGAGTAGGTAAATGATAAAAACAGAATTTTTGATGTGGAATGCTGCCTAACATGTTCATCACATATTATTTTCTGTTGTAGCATGGACATTTGGACTTATAGATGGTTCAAAGCACTAGTCTAGTTTTGACATGAAGACTTTAATACTCAAGCATACCAACAAGCAACCATGTCTTTCAAAGTATCAACACTAAAGAAAGTTATCCCTAGCCCATATTGCTCAATCATTGATCCACTCATGAAACACACTCAAATATTAGCTACACCTAATGCTCAAGTACAATCATAGTGCCCCCTACTTGGTTCTTTATAAGAAAAGATGGAGACTCAAATAAAAGTAAAAATTGCATAAAGTAAATAGATAGGCCCTTAGCAGAGGGAAGTAGGAATTTTTAGAGGTGCCAGAGCTTAAATTTTAAATTGAGAGAAAACAATATTTTGGGTGGCATGCCTTTCCTGTCAACGAACAAAAAGTTTATTCCTTTTTCGACCATTCTTTCACAATCCATGGCTAGCCAAATCCATGGTTGCCTTCCATACCAACACTTTCCAAGGAATTTATTATTTCACAATATAAGTAAATTTCTTTTCATTTCGGGAATGGGCATCCCTATTACCTCCGTACTCTCGTGCAATGACAAGTGAATAAACACTCATCTTGAGAATAACACATCTAGCATGGAAAAATATTGGTCACCCCCTTCCGCTTCATGAGCGGTACGAGCACACAAAAAGGAAATTCATTTTGAAAATTAGAGATGGCACATAAAAATTTGCTTGGAACGGCATGGAAATACCGCATATAGGTAGGTATGGTGGACTCATATGGCAAAACTGGGCTTAAGGATTTTGGATGCACAAGTAGTATTTCTACTTAGTACAAGTGGAGGCTAGCAAATAGATTGAGAAGCAACCAACCAAGAAACGAAAATTCACATAAGCGAGCATTAAGCATAACTAACACCGAATAATGCACCATAAGTAGGATGTAATTTCATTGCACAACTATTGACTTTCGTGCTTGCATAGGGAATCACAAACCTTAACACCAATATTCTTACTAAAGCATAATTACTCACCAACATAACTCACATATTACTATCATCATGTCTCAAAACTATTACAAGGAATCAAGTTTAATTTGTCCAATGATCTTCATGATTTTTTTTTATTATATCCCTCTTGAATATCTATCACTTTGGGACTAGTTTCATATATTTCCATTGCTTTTGACAAGCTCAAATAAATTTAAGTGAAGCACATGAGCCTAAAAGTTTCATCTCTCAAAATAATATAAGTGAAGCATGAGAAAATTTCTTCAAAATTCACAAACTCTCAAATTAATCTAAGTGAAGCATGAGAGCATTTCTTAAACAGTTAAAGCACACCGTGCTCAAAAAGATATAAGTGAAGTACTAGAGCAATTCCATAGCTCAAAAAATTTAAGTGAAGCATGTAGAGTGATTCTACCAAATCATAGCATAATTTTGGCTCTCTCAAATAGGTGTGTACAGCAAGGATAGTTTTGAAAAAATAAAAAGCAAATCAAGCAAATACTCATATAATACAAGACGCTCCAAGCAAAACTCATGGTATGTGACGAATAAAAATATAGCTCCAAGTAAAATACCGATGGTCGTTAGAAGAAAGAGGGGATGCAACTCGGGGCATCCCCAAGCTTAGTTGCTTGTTACTATTTGGATATTATCTTGGGGTTCTGTAGCATCCCCAAGCTTAGGATCTTTTCACTCCTTATTCCTTCATCCATCGTGATCTCACCCAAAACTTGAAAACTTCAATCACACAAAACTCAACAAAATCTTCATGAGATCCGTTTTTATAATAAAGCAAATCACCACTCTAAGTACTGTTGCAAACCCATTCATATTTTATTACTGCATTATATCTACTGTATTCTAACTTTACCATGGCTTATACCCTTCAATACAAGCCATAGATTCATCAAAACAAGCACACAATGCAACGAAAACAGAATCTGTCAAAAACAGAACAACCTGTAGTAATATGTACTCTAACCATACTTCTGTAACTCAAAAAATTCTGAACAATTAGGACCACATCGCAAATTTTTATATCAATCTTTTGTAAAAAAATCAGAATATTTCGTCGCTTCTGTGATGTTTAAGAATTCTTTTACTGGACGCAAAATTTTCTGTTTTTCAACAAGATCAAATCAACTATCACTCAACATGATCCTAAAGGCTTTACTTGGCACAAACACAAATTAAAACATAAAAAACACAATCATAACAGTAGAATAATTGTGTGAACACTCAAGAACAGAAAGAAAAGGTAAAATAAATTTTATTCATTGGGTTGCCTCCCAACAAGCGCTATCGTTTTACGCCCCTAGCTAGGCATAACGCATAGATTCACGTATTCTCATCTTTAGTTTCCAACTCCTTAATCACACAACTAGAATTGTTCAAGGACTTAACATGCATACCTTCAATAACAATACTTCTAAGAATAAAATTGAAAAATTCATTCTTGCAAATAGGGTCATTTACCACTTCAACCAAATTGGGGTGAATACTAATCATTTTAAGATCCTCATTGTTTGTACTAAAAGTGGCACCCTTGTTCTTAGGAACATGTGTAGATTTGCAATCTTTACTAATAGGAGTCTATTCAATAATCTTAACGGTAGAAAAAGCTGAACTCAAGTTGCTAAAGATTTCTTCCAACTTATCAATTCTAGCGGGGTTCCTTTTCCTTTAGCATTTTAAGAGCGTCTCCCGCTTTTGACCCAATTTTTTTAGCAAGATTATGCATCGTTTTATCTAATTTTTCAGTATTTTTCTTCGGTGAGCATTTTCTTTTCAATAGTATCTAACATTTGCATAACATGCTCAAGAGTTAAAATCGTTTCATTGATAGTGATAGGTGGTGCGCCCACTAAATCTCCCATAGCATTAAAAGCATCCAAGGTGGGGCACATCAAGAAATTTCCACCGGTAATCATATCAAGTACGAATCTATACCAAGTGGTGATGCCCACATAAAAGCTGTGAAGAAGAACAATGGTAGATTGCTTATGAATATATCTATTATGAGCATTGCAAATACTATACCAAGCATATTTTAGATTCTCCCCTCCCCTTTGTTTAAAGTTAAGAACCTCATTCTCGGTGGTACACGCAATAGCGGAAGAACTAGCCATAGCAGAAAGGTAGATGAACAAGAGCTCTGACGAGAAGAACGCAAACGAAAAAGAGGGTGAATAAAACGGCAAATTTAGTGAAGTGGGGGAGAGGAAAACAAGAGGCAAATGGCAAATAATGTAAATTGCAAGCAGATGAGATTTGTGATTAGGAACCTGATAGATGTTGATGATGTCTCCCCGACAACGGCACCAGAAATTCCTTTGACGTGGCTTGAGACTGCATCGGTACTTCCCCAAAGAGGAAGAGATGATGCAGCACAGCGACGGTAAGTATTTCCCTCAGTTATGAAACCAAAGTCATCGAACCAGCAGGAGAACCATGCAACACTATGTAAATGGTACCTGCACTCAAAGAACAAATACTTGCAACCCGACGCGTAAGAGAAGTTGTCAATCTCTCCATGGTAAAAAGATAGATTGGTTTGTAGTAGATTGGATGGATAGAACGCACAAGAGCACAAAATAAAAGAAGCAAATAAAAAGTGCAGCAAAGTATTTTTGGGGTTTTGGAATAATAGATCTGAAAAAAAAAGTGGCAAAAAGATAGATCGGAAAGCAATATGTTGGAAGATAGACCCGGGGGCCGTAGGTTTCACTAGTGGCTTCTCTCATGAGTATAGCACACGGTGGGTAAACAAATTATTGTTTAGCAATTTATAGAAGATCAAATAATCATGACGATATCCAAGGCAAAGATCATTATATAGGCATCACGTCCAAGATAAGTAGACCGAAACGAATCTGCATCTACTACTATTACTCCACACATGGACCGCTATCCAGCATGCATCTAGTGTATTAAGTTCATGGAGAAACGGAGTAAAGCAATAAGAACGATGACATGATGTAGATAAGATCTATTGATGTAGGAATAGACCCCATCTTGTTATCCTTATTAATAGCAACGATACATGCGTGCCTCGTTGCCCCTTCTGTCACTGGGAGAGGACACCGCAAGATCGAACCCATCACAAAGCACATCTTCCCATGGCAAGAAAAATCGATCTAGTTGGCCTAACTAAACCAAAGATTCTAAGAAGAAATACGATGCTATAAGTAATCATGCATATAAGAGATCAAAGAAGACTCAAATAATATTCATGGATAGAAACTAATTATGAACTCAAAATTCATCGGATCCCAACAAACACATCGCAAAAAGTCATTACATCAAATAGATCTCCAAGAGACCATTGTATTGAGAATCAAAAGAGAGAGAGGCACTACAGGAATCAGGCTCTTTGCCGTCTGCCATGGCAGACGGCAAAGGGCACAACCACGGACGGCAAAATTTTGGGCCGAATAAACTCCGGCAAAGGGGTTCTTTGCCGTCTGCCTTGGCACAGCGGACGGCAAAGTTTTTTTGCCGTCAGCCTGCAGATGGCAACGCGGCTGGACGGCGTAGTACTGACGTTAGCACTGGTAGGTGGCTAACGGCCCCCTCTAAGCCCTTTGTCGTATGCCCCCGGACGGCCCCCACTCAGTTCTTTGCCGTCTGCCCCGGACGGCCCCACACAGTTCTTTGCCCTCTACCCCTGACGGCCCCCACCCAGCCCATTGCCGTCTGCCCCGGATGGCCCCGCCCAGGCCTTTGCCATCTGCCCACCGACGGCCCCGCCCAGCCCTTTGCCGTCTGCCCCTGACGCCCCCCCCCCCACCCAGCCCTTTCCCATCTGCCCCGGACGGCAAAGAAGCCAAATGGCCCTAGGCCTGGTGCTCCCAGGTTTAACAGGTGGCTGCCATGTGCCCGCTTTGCCGACGGTGGCCGTCGGCAAAGAGGTCTTTGCCGTCCGGGGCAGACGGCAAAGAGGATGTATTGCCTCTTTTTTGCCTGTTTTTGTTATATTCAACAATTTTCACAGGCAAATATATGATATGTATATATATATTTCAGAGAAACAATATCCCTGCCATATGGATATGATCAACCAACAATTACACCAAATTAAAAGTATCAAATGTCACATTGTTCACCATATTACAATAGTTTCATCCATACATACATAGTCTCATACATAGGTAGAAAGTTTCACGTAAGTTCATCGATACAAAATGAAAACAGAAAGTAAACACTAGCACTACATCAAAGCAAGCTGCCATGAACTTAATCAAATATGCAAAATTGGAAATAAGAAAGTTAGAATAAGAATACTAGAAGTAGAAGAAGATCTAGAAGTAGAAGAAGATCTAGAAGAAGAAGAAGATCTAGAAGAAGAAGATGATGGAGAAGCGTTCTTCTTCTCTCTCTTTCTCCTCTTGTTTTTCTTCTTCTTATTGCTTATTTGTGTCATTTTAGAGCTAACCTAGGTAATTATCACATTTTTGACCTAACTAAGCTTATTGTGTCATTTTGCAAGAAAATAAGCTAAGTCTATGGCATCTATGAGGTTACCAAGTCTATATGCCATTTTTGAGTTAACTAAGCTTATTATGTCATTGTGGAGGAAACAATGCTAAGTATAGGTCATTTTAGAGCTAACTTAGGTACAATATGTCATTTTGGAGGTAAGTAAGCTTACTATGTCTTTTTAGAGGAAACAAAGCTAACTTAGGTAAAATATGACATTTGTCTAAGTGCTAAGTTTGTCTTTGTGCTAAGTTTGTCTAAGTGCTAAGTTTGTCTTTGTTTGAGAAAATGAGCCAAGTAAGTGGCATATTAGGGCTTACCGTCCTCGTCATCACGTAGGTGAAGCACCGGGGTTGCTCGGGCCGGTGTCACCTGGAGCACTACTTGGCCCTGGAGAAGGATCGTGCGATGCGGCTCAGGAGTTATGTTGCACCAAAGATCATTTGCGTTAGCATGATGAAGCTGAAATGTTAAGACTAGTAACTAATGAACATTGAAATGAAACTCACCGTTCCAGCCGTGGTAATGACTGGCATCGGCGGAGGGGTCTGGCCGGTCTTCTCGCACAAAGACTGCACATTTGGTTTTGACAAGTCAATCATATTGGTTAGTAATGAAACGAACATGTAGTGCATGATTTGGCTAATATGAAGAAGAAACTTACCACGAGGAGCTCGTACATGGCCCGGTGAGATGCATCGTTCCGTGCCCTCTCCTCCTCCAACAACCTAGCCGTCCTCTCCTCCAAATCCCTCTTCTCCTCCACCGCCTGCCGGGCCTGATCCGCCAGAAGCGCCTGGGTTGCCTCTCTCTCTTTCTGCAGAGCAGCCTGCAACACAACTCCTCGTTAGCATTGTAATCATCTTTGTTCGCACACACAATGTAATGGAGGAAAGCTATCTGAGTCCGTATGACTAACCTCGATGGCGAGTTGGACTGGCCGTGGACGAGGCTTTACCTCAAGACAGGAGCTCGTTTGGCGCGGCTTGATCTGCCGGAGAGTGCGCGAAGACCGTATAAGTCCATCTCCAATGGCTATATGGCCATGGGGCCTCCCGCCGCCAGCTATCATCACCAGCTCTGGATCAATAGGATGCTGGCTCGGGTTGAAGTCCTCCCCATTCACCGCATTCGCCACATCTCTGTACCTCACGAGCTTGTTGTGGGAGGAGATGATGGTAAATTTCTAGGGATTATCGAGGTCAGACTCAGAGAATGCCTTGGCCTTCTTGTACGA
Source organism: Elymus sibiricus (assembly GCA_039707655.1). Taxonomy (NCBI): domain Eukaryota; kingdom Viridiplantae; phylum Streptophyta; class Magnoliopsida; order Poales; family Poaceae; genus Elymus; species Elymus sibiricus. The sequence goes on along the minus strand of CM077665.1, from coordinate 527,102,063 downwards.
GGCAGTATGGGCCACGGCATAGAGGTCGTACACCTATGGCACCTCCGTCTTATTGTAATGCGCCTACAAGAGAGGAACAAAGTATTAATAAAGGGGTCAAGCTAGCATCAAGAATGAATTGCAGGAATCATGAAGCAAACCACATACCCAGTTCCGCCAGAACTGAAATAAGTTGGGGCTGCCTTGATGGTGTGTCACACCTTCCATTTGGGCACGCCGTTCCTTGGCATCGTCGTGGACGGCTCGCCATTCATCAGAGCACCACTCATTCACCAACGCCTCCCAACAATCCATCTTATCCGCACACCATCTCGGGGGCACCTAAGTTAGTAAAGTGAAATTTGAGAGCTACGCCTATGAATCAAAGCAAGGAAACTAAGTACAAGGCCTTAAGAATAGGTAATTACCTTCATGTACTGCTCCTTGTGTAGAAACTTTCCGTAGCACAATGACTTGTCCTTCTTAATACGCCGCGAGGCGTAGTAGTCTCGAACAGCCTGTACCTGAGCCTCGTGCCGTAAGTTCTGTAGTAGGCACCTGCACTCGTCATCGATAACCTTTGTTGCGGCCTCCTCGTATCCCTCCTCACACCTGTAGAAGGTCTACAATCAAACGAGACAACACTGATTAGTACAATAACTAGCTATTATTAATTTTTTATTATGTAAAGGAGAAATTACCCAGAACTTTCTGATCACCATGTCGGCCCTCGTGTGGCACAACACACCGTCGATCATCTCCTCCGGCGGGGCCGGGGCAGCCAAGTAGGTAATAGGTAAAGATAGGTCCTAATCCCACCCGAGTATGTGTAGATTGGGTTCGTTTTCCCATGCTCTGCTCTGGATCCGACGTAGAATTTCGGCAGCACCTCCCCGCTATTTTCCTGATACACGTCTCGGCAATAAGCAGAGAGGATGTGTACCCGGAGAACAACAGGGAGGCACTGACGAAATTCCGCATCGGATCCGGAGCAGAGCATAAGGGAAAACGTACCCAATCTACACATACTCGGGCTGTCCATGGATAATGTTGGACAATTCGAAAGGATGGCGGTTATAAATATGCAAAGACATGCATATTTATAGATGCCGCCCTTTTGAATGGGAGACGCATACTGGTCACGCATACTGATGATTGAAGACACCTATACCTAGCAAGTTTCATCGGCACGAAGACCGGAACAGAGCAAATTAAGGGGGGGAGGAGATGTCATTTGTGCTCACCCACGAACACAGGGGAGCATGTCAAACGCACAGGGAGGTCGTCGAACAACACACTCTCGCAGCGACGAAACAACTGCACATTGAAATCCACCCGATCAACACAAATATAATTTACAAAACTTCTCTCTCCTCTTCTTCTTCTCCTCCTCCTCTCTCCTCTTTTTCTTCTTCTTCTTTTCCTTTTTCCTTTTCTTCCTCTCCTCCTCTCTCCTCTTTTTCTTCGTCTTGTTCTTCTTCTTCTTCTTCTTCTTCTTCTTCTTCTTCTTCTTCTTTCTTCTCCTCCTCCTCCTCTTCTTCTCCTTCTTCTTCTCCTTCTTCTTTTTCTTCTTCTCCTTCTTCTTTTCCTTCTTCTTCTATTCCTTCTTCTTCTTCTTCTTCTTTTCTTATTTTCCTTTTTCCTTTTTCATTTTTTCCTTCTTCCTTTCTTCTTTTTTCTCTTCTAACCTAACTAACTAACCTAATAAACCAAGCTAACTAAATAACCTAACTACCCTAAAAAACTAACCTAACTAATTTAAAAGAAATAAAAAATCAGAAAAAACAAAATAAAAAAGGGGCGACCGGCGGGGGGGACTCACCGGCGGAGGCGGCTGGGCGTCGTGGGCGGCGGGGCGCCGGGGCGGCTGGTGGCAGGGACGATGGGGCGGCGGGGCGTTGGGGGCGGCGGGGCACCGGGGCGGCAAGGCGCCGGGGCGGCGGGGAGGACGAGCGCGACAGGGGCGGTGGGGCGGCGGTGCGACGGGGGCGGTGCGCGCGACGGGGGCGGTGGGCGCGACGGGGGCGGCGGGGCGCCGAGGCGCCGGGGCGCCGAGGCGGCGGGGAGGACGGGCGCGACGAGGGCGGTGGGGCGGCGGCGCGATGGGGGCGGTGGGCGGCGGCGCGACGGGGGCGGTGGGGCGGCGGCGCGACGGGGCCGGTGGGCGCGACGGGGCCGGTGGGCGCGACGGGGCCGGTGGGCGCGACGGGGCCGGTGGGGCGACGACGGCGGTGGCCGCGGCGGTGGCGGCGGTGGGCGTCGCGGAGAGAGGGGAGTGTGAGTGGGAGTGGGTGAGAGTGAGAGAGAGGGGGTGGGGGCGGGACGGCCGTTAGTAGCGTTAGGGCATTGCCGTCTGCTGGCGGACGGTAAAGAGTCTAGCCTCTTTGTCATCTGCTTTAGGACTCTTTTCCGTCCACTAGCAGACGACAAAGAAGGGGCCAAATTTAACCTAACCACCCCGCAGTCAAGTGGGGCCCAGCTGTCGCTTCGCCGTCTGTGGTGCGGCTCTTTGCCGTCTGCGAGCGGACAGCAAAGAGCTGACTGATGGCAAAGACCCTCTGTGCCATCTGCCAACTCTTTGTCGTCTGTTTTCTGGCAGCTGACGGCAAAGACCCTCTTTTCCATCTGCCAGCAGACGGCAAAGAACTGGCAGACGGCAAATTACCTGATTCCAGAAGTGAGGAAGCCATCTAGCTACTGTCGATGGACCCGTAGGTCTATGGTGGACTACTCACGCATCATCGGAGAGGCACCCATGAAGACGATGCACCCCTCCGTGATGGTGTTAGATTGGATCTCGCTGTTCTGGAACATGCGGCGGCTCCATTTGTGTTTTGACAACTCCCCTAGGGTTTTTGGAATATTTGGGTATTTATAGAGCTGATAGGCGGTGGAGAGGCATCCGGTGGAGGGCACAACCCATCAAGCCTTGCTAGGGGCCTCTGGCACGCCCTGGTGGGTTGTGGTCTCCTCGGCCCTCCTCTCTGGTACTTCTTTGGTCCTCCAGGATTCTTCTGGCCCAAAACAAATCTCCAAAAAGTTTCACGGTGTTTGGGCTTCGTTTGGTACTGATATTCTGCGAAGTAAAAAACAAGCAAAAAACAGCAACTGGCACTTGGCACTATGTCAATTGGTTAGTCCCAAAACAATGATATAAAGTTGCTATAAACTGATTGTAAAACATCAAAGACTGATAATATAATAGCATGGAACAATCAAAAAATTATAGATACGTTGGAGATGTATCAAGGCCTAGAAATTTTAGAGAAGTCTTTAATAAACCTCCTATAGAAACCAGAATGACAAAGCAAACTCCAAATACCTTTAATATCTTTAGGACATGTCATTTGCTCAATTGCATCAACTTTAGCTTTATCGACGTCAGTACCTCGTTCAGATATTTTATGCCCCAAGACAATACCTTCATTAACCATAAAGTGGCACTTCTCCCAATCCAAGACAAGATTAGTTTGTTCACATCTCTGCAAAACTCGATCAAGGTTGCTTAAGCAATCATGAAAAGAAGTTCCGTAAACGGAAAAATCATCCATGAAAACCTCCACAATCATTTCACAAAAATCAGATAATATAGCAGTCATACATCTTTGAAAGCTAGCAGGTGCATTGCATAAACCAAAAGACATACGTCTATAAGCATTGGTTCCAAAAGGACAAGTCATAACCCACAAGTGTAAGGGATCAATTGTAGCCTTTTTCGATAAGTAAGAGTATCGAACCCAATGAGGAGTTAAAGGTAGAACAAATATTCCCTCAAGTTCTATCGACCACCGATACAACTCTACGCACACTTCAACGTTTGTTTTACCTAAAACAAGTATGAAACTACTTTGTAGGTGATAGGATAGTTTGCACGAATAAAACTAGAAGTACTTTGCAGGAAATAAAACTACGAGTAAAAAGCAAGATAATAAAAGTTAGTTGTTTAGTAGAAATATTTTTTCAAACAAGAAGGTTATTTGTCCCTAGGCAATTGATAACTAGACCGGTAATCATTCTTGCAATTTTACATGAGGGAGAGGCATGAGCTAACATACTTTCTCTACTTGGATCATATGCACTTATGATTGGAACTCTAGAAAGCATCCACAACTACTAAAGATCATTAAGGTAAAACCCAACAATAGCATTAAGTATCAAGTCCTCTTTACTCCCATATGCAACAACCCACCTACTCGGGTTTATGCTTCTGTCACTCGAGCAACCCACCATAGGCAAATCATGAACACATTGCAACACCCTACAGCGAGGATCCCTCACGTTTGCACGAGACGGAGGGCACCGTAGGACAGCACCATAATAAAATATACAATCATACCAACCACGATCATCAATTAGCCCATAGGACAAAGCGGATCTACTCAAACATCATAGGATAGCCATATATCATTGGGAAATAGTATATGGAGTTGATCACCATGTTTAAGTAGAGATTACAGCGGGGAGAAGGGGAGTTACACCGCTGCATAGAGGGGGAGATAGTTGGTGTTGACGGCGGTGAAGTTGTTGGAGTAGATCGTCGTCATGATGCTTGCCCTGGCGGCGTTCCCCCCTAGATGGGAGGAGAGTTCCCCCTCTGGTCCATGGCCGCCATGGCGGTGGAGGGGTAGGAGCCCCTCCTAGATTGGATCTCCCTCTATGTTCTCTTCTGTTTCACGTTCCTTTTTTTCTGGCCGAAAACCGTTTCTTATATTCCCGGAGATCCATAACTCCGATCGGGCTGAAATTTTGAGGGGATTTTTATCCAAAAATTAGCTTTCTTTCGCCCGAAGGAAAGCTCCAACCGACGTACGAGGTGGGCAGCACCCACCACGCCGTGCATGGGCCTTCTGGGCGCGCCCTGGTGTATCGTGGTGGTTGTGGGCCTGCGTTTGCGTTGATTCCACTTCTCAAAATTCACAAGTATTCCAAAAAAATCTCCGTAAATTTTCATCGCGTTTGGACTTCGTTTGACATGGTTATTCTGCGAAACAAAAAACATGCAACAAACAGGAACTGGCACTAGACACTGGATCAATACGTTAGTCCAATAAATCATATAAAATGTTTCCAAAAATATGTGAAAGTTGTATAATATTGGCATGAAACAATCAAAAATTATAGATACGATGGAGACATATCAGCATCCCCAAGCTTAATTCCTGCTCGTCCTCGAGTAGGTAAATGATAAAAAGATAATTTTTGATGTGGAATGCTACCTAGAATAATCTTGATCATATATCCAATCATGGCATGAATATTAAGACACAAGTGATTCAAAGAAATAGTCTAGTTTTGACAAAAAGACTTTAATACTCAGGCATCCCAACAAACAATCATGTCTTTCAAAATATCAAGGCTAAAGAACGCTATCCCTACAAAATCATATAGCCTTGTCATGCTCTGTCTTCTTAACACAAAGTATAAATCATGTACTACCCCGGTGTCAGCCAAGCAACTGGTTCATACTTTTTAACGCGCTTCAGCATTATCAACTCTCACGCAATACATGAGCGCAAGCCATGGATATAGCACTATGGGTGGAATAGAATGCGGTGGTAGATTTCAAAGAGGTAAAAGTGGAGAAGAAAGTCTCGCATCAACTCAGCGTATCAACGGGCTATGGAGATGCCCATCAATAGATATCAATGCGAGGAGTAGGGATTTCCATGCAACGGATGCACTAATAGCTATAAGTGTATGAAAGCTCGATATGAAACTAAGTGGGTATGCACCTAACTCTATATGAAAAATTCCCACTAGTATATGAAAGTGACAATAGAGGAGACTCTCTATATGAAAAACATGGCGCTACTTTGAAGCACAAGTGTGGAATTAGCATGCCCCTATTCCTTCTTCTTTCATTTTTTTTCTTTCTTTTCTTTTTTTTCCTTTTTTTTCTTTTCCTTTTTTTCTATTTTTTTCTTTTTCTTTTTTTTCTTTCATTGTCCGGAGCCTCATCCCGACTTGTGGGGGAATCATAGTTTCCAACATCCTTTCATCACTGGGGCATGCTCTAATAATGAATAATGATGATCATCACACTTCTATTTACTTACAACTAAATACTACAACGATAGTAGAACAAAGTATGACTCTATATGAATGCAATGATCTAGCATAGCAAAGATATCAAAAAACGGACAAGCCATGAAAACATCATGCTAGCTATCTTATGATCATGTAATGCAATATGACAATGAATGCTCAAGTCATCAAAATGGAGGCGGTGGAAGTTGCATGGCAATATGTCTCGGAATGGCTATGGAAATGCCATAATAGGTAGGTATGGTGGCTGTTTTGAGGAATATATAATAAGGCTTATGTGTGATAGAGCATATCATATCACGGGGTTTGGATGCACCGGCGAAGTTTGCACCAACTCTCGAGGTGAGAAAGGGCAATGCACGGTACCGTAGAGGCTAGCAAATTGCGGAAAGGTAAGAGTGCGTATAATCCATGGACTCACATTAGTCATAAAGGACTCACATACTTATTGCAAAAGTTTTATTAGCTCTCTCGAAGCAAAGTATTACTATGCATGCTCCTGGGGGGAGGTTGGTAGGAGTTAACCATCGCGCGCCCCCGACCTTCGCACAAAGATAGACAATCAAGGTTAAATTGTGCTCCAACTTCCTAGCATAACGGGAGACTATACGTGCATGCTTCGGGAATAACAAACCTTAACACCAATATCTTACTAAACACGATCATCCACTAGTACCTCCCACATATTAGCATCTCTATATCGCAAAACTATTGCAAGAAATCAAACATATCATATTCAGTGATCCCTAAGTTTTATGTAGGATTTTATGACTAACCATGCAAATGACCAATTCCTGTTGACTCTCTAAATAGATATAAGTGAAGCAAGAGAGTTTAATTCTTTCTACAAAAGACCATGCTCTAATAAATATAAGTGAAGCAAAAGAGCATTCTACAAATAACAGTTTTCTATGTGAAGACAAACAGGCAATCCAAACTTCAAATGATATAAGTGAAGCACATGAAGCATTCTATAAAGCCATACTCAAAAGATATAAGTGAAGTGCAATGAGCATTCTTTAAATCAACCATGGACTATCTCATACCAGCATGGTGCATAAAATAAAAGTGAAAACTAAACGCAAAAGACGCTCCAAGATTTGGACATGTCAGATCAACGAAACGAATCTGAAAACATACCGATACTTGTTGAAGAAAGATGGGATGCCTTCCGGGGCGTCCCCAAGCTTAGACGCTTGAGTCTCCTTGGATATTTACTTGGGGTGCCTTGGGCATCCCCAAGCTTGAACTCTTGCCTCTCCTTCTTCTCCTCATATCGAGACCTCCTCGATCTTCGAACACTTCATCCACGCAAAACTTAACAGAAGACTGGTAAGATCCGTTAGTACACATAATACCAAATCCCATCTTGTCTTGCCATAACATTATTGCATAATTATAATATAACATTACGCACTATATGCTATCACAATTTTATGGCTCCCAAGTCAATGGTGCTCAACAAGAATTCAAACATAAGCACGCAAAGCAGCTATAACAACAATCTGTGAAAAACAGGACAATCTGTAAAGATTTGTAGTCACGTATACTTCTGTAGCTCAAATAATTCTGAAAAATTAGGAAGTGAGAAATGATTTGCATAACAGTACTGTGTAAAAAGTTCAGAATTTTTGCGCGCTCCAGTAAAATAAGAAAATTCAAACACTACGGCAAAAGTTTCTGTTTTTGCACAGCACACATCAAACAAGAAATTCAAACATCCTAAAGGAAAATCTTGGCACATTATTTTATAATACAGTGGATTTTTACAAGGGGATAATTATTTTTTTGGAAAAGTTTCCGTGATTCAAGATTCATAAAGTTTACATGGGCATGAACAAAAGTTCAAGGACGTCCCCCACTTCAACGATGCTCATCATCTCTTCTCACTTTCACCTATTCCAAAACAAATCTCCGTAAATTTTCATCGCGTTTGGACTTCGTTTGATATGGTAATTCTGTGAAACAAAAAACATGCAACAAACAGGTACTGGCAATGGGCTCTGGATCTATAGGTTAGTCCAATAAATCGTATAAAATGTTGCCAAAAATATGTGAATGTTGTTTAATATTGGCATGAAACAATCAAAAATTATAGATACGATGGAGACGTATCAACAAGTAAAGGTGGTTTTTTCTTGATCAGGTTGTGATACAGGTATTTGAGAGAAACAAGAATATCCATCCAGAAAACAAAAGTGTGTGTGCTTAGATAATATTTCTAGCATTTGATCAATGAAAGGCAGGGGGTAATGATCTTTTCTAGTAGCTTTATTTAATTTTCTAAAATCAATTACCATTCTATAGCTAGTGACAATTCTCTGTGGGATAAGTTCATTTTTATCATTAGGAACAACAGTAATACCTCCCTTCTTAGGGACACAGTGAACGGGACTTGCCCATCTACTATCAGCTATGGGATAAATTATACCTGCTTCCAGAAGCTTTAATATTTCAGTTCTTACAACTTCTTTCATCTTAGGATTCAAACATCGTTGGTGATCAACAACGGGTTTAGCATCAGGTTCTGTCGTGGTTTTATCATGGCAGATGTCCTAGTGCAAGGACTTAGGGGTGAAGCCATCACTACGGCGGTTAACTCGAAGGGGTTGATCGGGACGAAAGACACAGGTTTACCCAGGTTCGGCCCCTCTCGAAGGAGGTAATAGCCTACGTCCCGCTTTGAGTTGTATTGATTGGGTATTGATTACAAGGAAGCGGATTCGCTTGACCTAGCTCTCGATCAAAGGTTTCGAACCCTAAGCCGCCCAAGGAACCCGACTTTATATACACAGGTCGAGGCCCTGGGCTTACAAGAGTCCGGGCCGGGTTACATCTAGTAACCGACCCTATCTCTAAATCGGCTTGCCTTATCTGGCAAGTGATCTCCCGGCGGCTTATACCTCCGAGTCACATACTGCCTTCCGGCTCTAGGCCTCCGCCCGACCCATCTGGCAAGTTACTTCTAGGCCTTGTCTTAGTCTTCTGGCCTGCTTAAGGCCTCACTGCTAAGCTGCCAACTTCCTAACCCAGCCCCTCCTAGGCGGGTTGTACCACGGGGTTATATCCCCAACATTAGGCCCCGGATTGATTTGAACTTGTTCGTGTCAATCTTCAGTCTTCTGGTTGGCGAGTCTTGTATCCTTCAGAATCATCTGACCTGAAATAAATCTTCATGACCCGCCATGTGAAATGGATGACATCATCTCTGTTAAATCAAAAAAGATCTTAATGACATCACAACGGATCTTTGCATTAATTGGTCAACCCGAGAATCAAGGCGTTTTCTTGGTCAATCATCATCGTGTCTCCTCGATTCCCGCGTTGGACTGTTGCTGTTCCATCTCCCCCTTATAAATAGACGTGGGGGGCATCCTTTTCCCTTTCCCCCGCTGTCGCTTCTCTCTTCTTCTTCCTCCAGACGCCCGCGCAACCGAAGCTCCGCCGCGCCGTCCAGACCACGCCGTCGTCCTCAACAAGGCCGCTGCATCACCCTGACCGTGACCAGAGCTCGCCGGAGCACGCCCGCACCCCCTGCATCTTCCAGGTTCCATTCTTCTTCTCTCTTAGATCCGCATTAGCTCGTCAGGGGTCTTCCATGTCCGCCGCCGCTCGTCGGAGTATTTACCGTAGATTGGAAAGGGAAACGCGTTTAGGCTCCAAAACGCTAGCCAAATCGCGCGGTGCTCTGCTTAATATGTATTCCATATTCAGTGTAGATCATTTATTTCCTGGAATCCATATATGAACTTCATGTTCTTCCACTGACGTTTTTAGGTTTAGAAAATGTTTCCCTTTTATCTTCGTCCGTAGATCTTGTAACTGCAACTGTAGTTGGTGAAACTTGTTTGCCCACAGTTAGCAACATTTTCAGTATTCACTTGTCCATTTAACCCGCCATCATGCTGCCAGCTCTCCCTGGCAAGATATAATCTGCTTCATACCTGTAGTTGGCGGCGGCTCATAACTTAATAATGACCCGCCAAGTAGCGTCATCGTCTTAGAGTCATAGCTGTTTTGGTCATGCAGCGTTCTGAACCAGCCGTATCTCCATGCCTTTCCACAGCGTTTAACCCGCCGTTATGGCTAAAGCCCCCACCTCTTGCGATTGGGTAGACTTCGGGATTACCGAGGAAATACTCAATGATTTCGTAGTCATGGGAGTTTTGCCGGCTCACTCCCGAACCCAAGGAAGGGGAAGTTATCGTCTTCACAGATCATCTTCTCCGTGGCTTCTCACCGCCTGGATCAAACTTTTTCCAGGATGCCCTGCATTTTTACAAGCTTCATCCTCAAGACATTGGCCCCAACTCAGTCACCAACCTGTGCAAATTCCAAATATTCTGTGAAGCATATCTGCAAGAAGAGCCCTCCGTCGAACTCTTCAGAGATTTTTTCTATATCAACCGCCAGACGGAAATTGTAGATGGACCAAGCCTTGAACTTGGTGGTGTTTCAATTCAAAGGCGGAGAGATGTGTCCTTTCCCTCAGCGACTCTTCCTAGCCATCCCAAGGACTGGAATCACACCTAGTTCTATTGTAGAGACACTGCTCCGGCCGGAGAACATCCACTACCGGGCTACCGCCCCTACCGGCTCTGCACCACCACCGAGCTTTCAGACCGGTTGTCCGCCATAGAGCGCGCCCAATATGCTCCTACATTTTCAAAGATCAGGGCTTTACTAGCTAATGGATTAACGGGTGTTGATTTGACCCGCTGCTGGGTCTCCTGGAGAATCTTGCCGCTGAGCCTGCGCGGCGGCTTAATATGTGAATACACATGCGCTGTGGACGACCCTCAGCGCTTTAATCAGACGCCCCTAACGGACAAGGACCTCAACTTGATCGTCAAATCATTGCTAGGAGAACCTCAAAAGGTCTGCAACAATACGGGGTTAAGTCCCTTCTATGCTCTTAACCCGGCTCCTGAGGTGAAACTTATTCTTTCAATCTTCGCTCTTCTTCCTTTAGATACTGGACTTCATATGCCTCATTTAACCTTTCTGCAAACATACATAGGCCGACTCTCCCTTCTGGAAAAGGAGAATAACCACAGCCTCCACTTCAAAGAAGAAAAGCAAGGCAACTAAGACCCGGGCTCCGGCTCGTAAAAAGAAACAATCCGCCAAAGAGCTGCTCGAGCTGGATGACTCGGAGGTAGAACTTGAATCCCTTGGTCTTCTTTTTGTGCAACTTATTGACGTTGACTTCTCTCAGGGTGAAGCGGAGGCAAGCCAAGCCGGTGCCGCAGAGGTAACTATCATCTCCTCTGACTCGGAACGTTTGCCAACAGAGAAAATCCGGCGGGTCATACAGAAAGTAAAGTTTTCACATCCTCTTGCTCACTGGGATCCCGACTTTCTTTTGAAGAAGCAGCAACATGACGCTAGACGTCAAACCCGGAGCGGCGGCTCTGAAGACCTGGTGGCTGGCTTACCCGACACTGCAGCTCCTCGAAAGCGCCGTAACGAGGTATTTCATAGCTTATGTCTTCATTTCTTTTGCATATTAGTCTTATGCTGTAACTTACTCATATTACCCAATTTAATTTGTCAGGAATCGCCTCCTTCCTCTAGCGACTCAACTGCCTCAAAATTGCCCCCTCTTGTTATTAATCCGGGGTAACTTTCTTCTTTGCATCCCATACTGCGTACTAACTTTTAACCCTTGCATATGACTTATGATGAAATCTTTGTTCACAGGGCCCAAGCTAAAAAGAGAAAAACAAGTGGGTCATCTGCCCGTCCTGATGTCCTAGAGCCAGAGAACCTGAAGCTTGGCACTCCTGAAATTCAAGTCAAGCCCTCTGAAACTGATCAAGGCGCCCACGATGAAAATCCCCAGCCTACTGAGCCGACGGATGTTGATATTGTGATTTCTGAGGTTAATCCGGAAGCTGATCCTAAGCGGCCCAGCCCTCTGCCAACAGCTGAAGATGTGACCTCTCATGAAGAAGAGGTTACCATCACCGGAACAGCTTACACAGCTCCAGCCCCTTCCAACGCGCTGACCAAGCATATTAGTAAGGATGAGGCGCCTTCGCCTGAGAAGGAGAGGGTTAAGCTTGACGTTCCCAATCTTGAGAAGCTTAGTGCTGATGAGCTACACTCTGGATACCTAAGCCGCCTCTCCGCAAGTCGGGACATGGAGGCCAACTTAGTTGGCATGATGAAGAAGAAATATGAGGTACTCAACCTTCCTTGCCTTCCATATATCCTTACATAGCCCCCAAGAGCCGGCTTATTTTCTTGAAGATAAGCCGGGTCTTCAGTAATATGTAGATTTCAATAGACCAGCGTGTAGCCCCCAAGGGTCGGGTCATTATGCAAATAATAAGCCAGCACTTAATGTATGATAAAGAAAATGCCAACTGTAGCCCCCAAGGGTCAGGTCATTATGTAAATAATGAGCCGGCACTTACTGTATGATAGAGAAAATGCCAAGTGTAGCCCCCAAGGGCCGGCTTATCTTCTTGAAGATGATCCGGGTCTTATTTGCATTGTAGACTTTGAAAGAACTGATAAACATTAGCCCCCAAATGTCAAGTATATTGCTTGCAATCTGTTTGAGACTTGTAACAGACTTCTTTAGAGCCTCCCAGTGCCATTATAAACCGTGCTGGCGGCTTAAAATGGAAAACTTGTACTTGACAATTTTATTTTGCAGGAAGCTTTAAATGTGGCCGAGTCTAGTTTGACCGACCTTAGGAAAAATCTGGCCTTGCAACAAGATGCCCGAGCTGAAGCTGACGCAAAATGGCAGCTCACCTCAACAGAGCTGGAAAAGACCAAGGCGGATTTTGAAGCCTACAAGCAATCTGTTGAAGCTAAACAAGCTGCCTTAGTCAAACGCGCAGAAGACGCCGAGGGCCAACTTAAGCCCGTTACTGAAGAGCTGACCAGTCTGAAACGCCATGTAGCTCGGATGACTGAAGTTGTCTTTGGTAAGTGTTGTTGGCTATGTTATGAGCATTCTTTTCAAACAGTCTTATAAAGACTCGCCCGGCGACTTATAAAATTGACCTGCTTGTAGGCCGACGAACTCGCCAGCTTCCAGATGACAGCTTGCTGAAGCTGAAAGCTTTATATGCATTCACTGAGCAGTTGTACGCTGGAAGTCTTTTCACCATCAGGTCTTTCATGGGTGAAAAGGGCACGCCAAAGCTTATCAAAGATGTGCTGAAGTGCCTCTCCACCATCCCCAAGCAATTTGAAGAATTGAAGAAATCAGCCGCCCATAATGGCGCAATAGCTGCTTTGAGCCGGGCGTTGGCTTATGCACCCGAGCTTAACCCAGAAGAGATGAGTGGCGGCTTTCCACAGCTGAAGGACGACGGGTCAGAATTCACTCAAGAAGACTATGCCCGTTGCATCAAGGCATCGCGAGCATTGGCTAGTCGGCTGGCCGCCAAAGCTGATCTGAAGGCATATCAGGCGGCTTATGATGACAACAATGTGTGAGTCCGGCCGCCCACTTTTGAGCCGAAGGATCTGACTCCTGGATGTCGTAAGCACATCTTTGCCCCTGATGTTGACCCGTCTCCAATCTTGCATGACGAAGCTGAATTTGAAGCCTTAATCAATTGCAACTGGGATGTGGACAACCTTCAGATCCAGGAGACAAAAGACCTGGCGCAGGACGACCTGTCAGCGAGTTAGGCGAGGAGCTGGCCTCAGATGAAGTTAACCCGGGCATGCTGATCTACTGGGTTATAACTTTTGTGAAAAACTTGAGTCCACAAATTTTGGGCTCTACATAGCCTTGTAATAGCCGTAGTTAAAACTGATTGCATGTGCCGTGCCTTCGTGCACATTTTGAGTTTTAACAACTCATAATCTGGCAGCTTTGGTGCTACAAATTTTATCCATCATCTGCATGTTTTGATGCAATCATATTTCCTGATGCCCGTTGGCGGGTCATAACAGCCAAAGCCTTTGATCAATGAGTAATACTAAGACAGGATAAATTATCATCCAAGGACTTAGAATCTTATCATGACAAAACTCCTGCAAAATAACAAGCAGAAAACATATGTATATTTTGCATTATGGTTTAGGCGGCTTTGAAGGCACAGCCCAAAGAGGGCAACTCTTGTTTATATTTTTGAGAAAAACTCAAGTTTTTTGCTTCAAAGAAGCTAGGCATGAGTGCCCAAAATCCCATAGGCTGGCTCTCACGTGACATAAATCTGTCGTTTTAACCTTAACCAGTTCAGGGTCTTAAAAAAGATTGACTGTTAAGAGTACGAACGGGCCACATAGTGGAGAGACTACAGCAGATAGGTGAGTTTATCCTAGCACTCTGTAAGCCGGCTCTCTTGTGACATAAGCCGTCGTTTTAACTTTGACAAGTTCAGGGTCTTAAAAAATATTGACTGTCAAACGTACGGCGGGTCACCTGGTGGAATAGCAAGTTGCAAACAGGCAGGTTTAACTCAAATATGGCTTTTAAGTCGGTCAAGAGGGTATGAAAGCTAAACTCAGTGAGTTGGAAGCCCCCAAGTGACCTTATTATGAACCAACTTTTGCACAGGACTGTTGGATGAAAACGACAGAGGCCCCGAATTATGGGGATGCCGGCTTTATTATATTATAAAAAGGGGTATATACAATGACAGAAGTATGTACATTGATGAGAGCCGATGGCTCAAGTGTAGTAAGGCTGAAGATGAGCAATGTTCCACGGCCTGGCAGTCTCCTCCCCAGAAGTGCGTGACTTATCGCTCTCCCGCACGTCAATGAGGTAATATGAACCATTGTTAAGATTTCTGCTGATCACAAAAGGTCCTTCCCAGGGGGGTGATAACTTATGCATATCTGTCTGGTCTTGAATCAGACGGAGCACTAAGTCGCCTTCTTGGAACTTTCGGGTCTAGACTCTGCGGCTATGGTAGCGACGCAGATCTTGCTGGTAAATCGCCGACCATGCTGCTGCAAGATGCCGTTCCTCATCCAAGGCATCCAATGCGTCCTAACGCGCTGTCTCATTATCAGTTTCAACATAAGCCGCCACCCTGGGCGAGTCATGACGGATATCACTGGGGAGAACAGCTTCTGCGCCATAGACCATGAAGAAAGGCGTGTAGCCTGTTGATCTGTTGGGGGTGGTTCTGATACTCCAAAGAACTGAAGGTAATTTCTCCACCCAACAACCTGGCGTTCATTCCAAATGAACCATAAGCCGGGGTTTTATCCCTCTCAAAATGTCCTGGTTAGCACGCTCTGCTTGACCATTAGACTGGGGATGAGCCACGGAGGAGACATCAAGGCAGATGTGCTCACTTTTGCAGAACTCTTTCATAGCCCCCTTGGATAGATTTGTACCATTGTCAGTAATGATACTGTGAGGGTAAAAGAAACGAAAAATCAGATTTTTGACAAACTGAACTGTCGTTGCTGCGTCGCACTTGCTGACCGGCTCTGCCTCAACCCACTTGGTAAATTTATCAACCGCCACCAAGAGGTGGGTCTTCTTATCTTTGGACCTCTTAAACGGTCCAACCATATCAAGCCCCCAGACCACAAACGGCCAGGTGATTGGAATCATCCGCAACTCTTGAGCCGGCACATGGGCACGTCGTCCAAATTTCTGACACCCGTCACATTTACTGACCAAATCCTCTGCATCTGCATGAGCTGTCAACCAGTAAAAACCATGCCGAAAAGCCTTAGCCACTAGAGACTTTGACCCGGCGTGAAGACCGCAGTCGCCGGCATGTATCTGTTGCAAGATTTCACGGCCCTCCTCTGGAGAAACACAGCATTGAAAAACGCCAGTAACGCTGCACCTGTGCAACTCGCCATTGACGATAGTCATGGACTTGGACCGCCTCATGATTTGCCGCGCCAATGTCTCGTCCTCGGTCAGCTCGCCGCAGGTTAGATATGCCAAATAAGGCAGCATCCAATCAGGAATAGCACGGAGAGCCGCCACCAATTGTCCTTCTGGGTCAGGGATTGCAAGATCCTCCTCAGAAGGTAATTTAACTGACGGTTGATGCAATACGTCCAAGAACACATTAGGCGGCACCGGCTTACGCTGAGACCCCAGTCGTGACAATGCATCAGCCGCCTCATTCTTCCGATGATCGATATGATCCACCTGATAACCCTTGAAGTGACCAGCAAAGACGTCAACCGCCTGGCGATAAGCCGCCATACGATGGTCTTTAGAATCTAACGTACCCGAGACTTGTTGGGCCACCAGGTCTGAGTCGCCTAGACATCTGACCCGGCTCAAGTTCATTTCCTTGGCTACACGGAGCCCATGAAGCAAGGCTTCATATTCAGCTGCATTGTTAGTACAAGGAAACATTAGCCTTAATACATAACAAAATTTGTCACCTTTGGGGGAAGTCAAAACAACTCCAGCCCCTGAGCCTTCCAACTGCCTGGATCCATCAAAGTGAATTGTCCAATATGTATTGTCCGGATTCTCCTCAGCGGCAATACGACCCGCTAAGCGCTGGACGTCATTAATGCATGCCGGCTTAGATAATGAGGTGATGGCCTTTATTTTATCTAGGTTAGCTTCAATACGCCGCTCTGAGACCAAAAATCCGAGGAGCTTGCCAGCAGGCACACCAAAAACACACAGCCGAGTTAAGCATCATCTTGTAAACCCGCAGGTTATCAAAAGTTTCCTTCAAATCATCAACCAGAGTCTCCTTCTTTCTTGACTTGACCACAATATCGTCCACATAAGCATGAACATTACGTCCAATCTGACCATGAAGGCAATTCTGTACACAGCGTTGATAAGTCGCCTGAGCACTTTTGAGCCCAAAAGGCATAGACACATAGTAGAAAGCCCCAAAAGGTGTTATGAAAGATGTCTTCTCTTGGTCTTTGACTCCCATCTTGATCTGATGATAACCCGAATAAGCATCCAGGAAACATAAACTCTCACAACCCGCCGTTGCATCAATGATCTGGTCGATACGGGGGAGAGCAAATTGATCAACCGGGCACGCCTTGTTGAGATCTGTGTAATCCACACACATGTGCCATGTGCCATTCTTTTTAAGGATGGGCACGGGGTTAGCCAACCACTCCGGGTGAAAAACTTCCACAATAAATCCAATTTCCAAGAGCCGGGCTACTTCTTCTCCAATAGCTTTACGCCGCTCTTCATTGAAATGATGGAGGAATTGCTTGCCTGGCTTAAACTTAGGATCCACATTAAGGTGGTGCTTAGCGAATTCTCTCGGTACACCTGGCATGTCAGAAGGCTTCCATCCAAAGATGTCCCGATCCTCACGGATGAATTCAATGAGCACGCTTTCCTATTTGGGGTCCATGTTGGCCCCTATAGTAAACTGCTGCGATGAGTCGCGAGGAGCAAAATCCACCAACTTGGTATCTTCTGCCACAAACTTCAGGGGCGTGTCAGACTCTGTGCTGGGCTTCTTGAGCGGGGTCATATCCGCCGGGTCAACATTATCTTTATAAAATTTGAGCTCCGCCTGAGCACAACTTGACTCTGCATACGCAGCATCACCTTCCTCGCACTCAAGAGCGATTTTCTGATCACCATGTACCGTAATCATCCCCTTTAGACCTGGCATCTTGAGCTGCAAGTAAACATAACAGGGCCGAGCCATGAACTTGGCATAAACCGGCCGCCCAAATAGAGCATGATATGGGATCTTTATCTTAACCACTTCAAACCACAAGGTCTCTACCCTGTAATTGAACTCATCACCAAAGGCCACCTCAAGGGCAATTTTGCCCACTGGATAGGCCGATTTACCAGGCACTACACCGTGAAAGACTATGGATGACGGCTTGAGCTCCTTATCAGTCAGATTCATCCGGCGAAAAGTGTCATAGTACAAAATGTTGATACTGCTACCACCGTCCATCAGCACCTTGGTGAACTTGTAGCCTCCTACCTGAGGGGCTACCACAAGGGCCAAGTGCCCCGGGTTATCAACTCGCGGCGGGTGATCCTCCCTGCTCCATGATATCGTGTGCTCAGACCACTTTAAGTATTGCGGAAGAGCCGGCATTGCTGCATTAACCGCCCTCTTGCGCACCTTCTGATCACGCTTATCAAGACTCGTGGTGAAGACGTGATATTGGCCTCCATTAAGCTGCTTTGGGTTACTCTGATACCCTGATTGATTGTTTTGCTGCTGACCACCATTGCCAGGCTGCTGATTATGACCTCCATGGTTACCTTGACCCTGATAACCAGAGTTTGAGCCGCCTACACCAAAACCGGACCCATGAGAGTCGGACCCTGACCCTCCGGGCGGTCCATTGCCGTTACTGTGATGCTGGTTAAGGCTGTAATTCCGGAAATCCCGCATGATATAACAATCCTTCCAAGCATGAGTGGATGGCTTGTTGGGAAGACTGTGCTTCGGGCAGGGGTCGTTAAGCATTGCCTCCATGTTGAACGGCTTGCCCTTGCCAAAAGGCAGTTTACCGTTGCCCTTGCCATGGTTGTTCGCAATGTTGGTATTAGCCACCAGATCTGACCTGCCGTCTGGATGCTTCCGTTTGCCGCCATTACCTGGGTTGTTATTTCCTGCCCCATTCTGCTGCTGACCTTTGCCGTTGCCATTCTTCTTACCCTTAGCAGACTTCTCATCATCAGAACCAGGGTCCTTCGTGCTGTCAGAATCTGCATATTTGGTGAGAGCCGCCATGAGCTCACCCATGTCCTGGCAGGAATGCTTGAGCCGTCCCAGCTTCTGCTTAAGGGGCAAAAATGACAATTTTTCTCTAGAATCAGAACCGCCTGAGCCGCCGTGATGTTATCAGACGAGTGGATAATGGTTGAGACCCACCGGACCCAATGATGGGCTGACTCATCCTCACGCTGCACGCAATGATCCAAATCAACGATCGTAATAGGCTATTTGCACGTTCCTTGAAAATTCTTGATAAACCGTGCTTTCAACTCGGCCCAGGAATTAATTGTATTAGGGGGCAGACCCTTTAACCATGTACGAGCCAGCCCTTCCAACATCATGATAAAGCACTTGGCACATACCGCATCACTGACGTCCAACATCTCCATGGCTAGCTCATAACTCTCAATCCAGGCTTCTGGAGGCAGATCAGAGGTGTAATTAGGCACCTTGCGCGGACCCTTAAAATCTTTCGGCAGGTGCTCGTTTTGTAGAGCGGGCGCTAAGCATGGCACTCCAACAGCCCGGGAAGTGACTCCGGCTCCCACCGAGGTCGAACGGGTTACCGGGGGCGGCTCTTGATAAGCCGACGCGGCCACCGCCTCACACTAAGCCCTGGCATTATCCACGATTGCCTGAGCATCGACGACGGGTGGTCTATCATAGGGCGGGTTTCGACGCCGCTCGCTATTGGAAACCGCCGGCGACTCCAAATGCTGGCTATAACTGCGGCTTGGGATGGGGGTCGAATGCACATGACTCCGGCTATAAGTATACTTCTCATGTTGAGCCACTGCTGTCTGCAAATACCCAATGGCATTCCGGGCCTCTTCAGCGAAAGGTGTTCCGTCGGTGAGGGGGAGCGCATTGAGCCTGGCAGCTGCTGCTACCATGTTCTCCACCGGGTTAGAATAATGACCAGGTGGCGTCAGAAAACGTTGCGGCGAGGTCTGATTCCTGCGGGGTGGGTCTGGCTGCCGATGCTGAATCGCCGCCCCTTTCCCAGGCACCTCCGCCGTCCGGGTCATGGTCAGCAGCACATTCGGCCCTGCTCCTGGGGTGTTGAAAAGATTCCTGGGCTCATACTGCTCAGGCAGGCAGGTCTGATGCCTCATCCGAAGGACTGCTTCTGAGGTTTGCTGATCCAGACTGAGACGAAGAGCTTCAGCCTTTAGACGCTCCGACTTAGCATCCATCTGAGCCTGCATTGCATTGATATCCTCCTGGGCCCTGATCATCTGATCCTTCAGCCTCGCGATCTCCGCATTACGGCTTGCTTGATTTTCCGTTGTGACCTTGGTTCCCATCAGAGTTGACAACTCGTTCATCAAATCCAGCAAAACCTGAGCCGACGGCCTGGCTTAGCCGGACCCTGATGCGCCGGTGGCTACCCCAGCAGATCCAGCCGCTCCAGCCACCGTGCTGTTGACAGCTGGCGCCATGCCTGCCATGAAGATGGAGGCTTGGCTCGGCGGCTCGTAGGGCTCTGGAATAATGTCACCATCGGAATAGCCCCCAAGCCCGTCGTCATGAAGCTGGTAAATTGACTCTGTTTCTCCGCTCGAGGATCCGTCCTCCGAGCAGATGAGGGTTTGTTCTCCTAACACGGAATCTTCCATGAGCTTCGTGCCTTGGGTGAAGTCGACGAAGACGTGCTTCCGGCCGGGTTGGATCCGGGCGGGTTGCGCGCGCCGGACCGGATCGACGAGGTCGGTGCACATGTCCGGCCCGGGCTTAGATCCGCCGATCTTCCCGATGAAAACATGAATTCTGCCGAAGGGGACCCGGTACCCGTACTCGATTGAGTCGGCCTCGGGGCCCAAGCCAGCGTCGTCGATGTAGAGCTTGCCATGGCGACTCTTAGTCATCCTGCCAACGGCGTATCCCTCGATCCCTGGGAGAGAGCCCTTCGAGTACTCCAAACCACCGTGCACTGGCCCCAAGGTGGGCGCCAACTGTCGTGGTTTTATCACGACATATGTCCTAGTGCAAGGACTTAGGGGTGAAGCCATCGCTACGACGGTTAACTCAAAGGGGTTGATCGGGACGAAAGACACAGGTTTACCCAGGTTCGGCCCCTCTCGAAGGAGGTAATAGCCTATGTCCTGCTTTGAGTTGTATTGATTGGGTATTGATTACAAGGGAGCGGATTCGCTTGACCTAGCTCTCGATCAAAGATTTCGTACCCTAAGCCGCCCAAGGAACCCGCCTTTATATACACAGGTTGAGGCCCTGGGCTTACAAGAGTCCGGGCCGGGTTACATCTAGTAACCGACCCTATCTCTAAATCGGCTTGCCTTATCTGGCAAGTCATCTCCCGGCGGCTTATACCTCCGGGTCACACACTGCCTTCCGGCTCTGGGCCTCCTCCCAACCCGTCTGGCAAGTTACTTCTAGGCCTAGTCTTACTCTTCCGGTCTGCTTACGGCCTCACTGCTAAGCCGCCAACTTCCTAACCCGGCCCCTCCTGGGCAGGTTATACCATGGGGTTATATCCCCAACAGGTTCCATATTAATCGTGTGCTGACATAGAGTGGGACTAATGCCCTTAAGGTCATCAAGAGTATATCCAATAGCAGCCCGGTGCTTCCTCAGAATTTTTAATAATATTTCCTCTTCATGTTCTGAAAGGTTAGCACTAATAATAATAGGATATATCTTTTTCTCATCAAGATAAGCATACTTCAAAGTGTCAGGCAATTGTTTTAATTCAAACACAGGGTCACCTTTATGTGGAGGAGGACCTCCTAGAATTTCAATAGGCAAATTGTGTTTTAGGAGAGGTTGTTGTTCAAAGAAAATTTTATCTATTTCATTTCCTTCATGCAAGTGCATATCATTTTCATGGTCTAGAAAATATTGTTCTAGTGGATCAGTAGGAGGAACGGCAATAGAAGCAAGACAAATTATTTCATCCTTACTAGGTAATTCTTTATTACGGGCTTGTCTACTAAACTTGCAAAAGTTAAATTCATGAGACACATCACCAAAATTAACACTAACGGTTTCTCTCTTGCAATATATCTTAGCATTAAAAGTGTTCAAGAAAGGTCTACCAAAGATAATGGGACAAAAGTCATCTTGTGGGGAACTAAGAACTAGAAAATCAGTAGGATATTTTATTTTCCCACACAAGACTTCAACATCTCTAACAATCCCAAGTGGTGTGATGGTGTCTTTATTAAAAAGTTTAATAGTAACATCAATGTCTTCAATTTTAGCAAGTGCTATGTCATTCATAATTTCTTGGTATAAGGTAAAAGGCATAGCACTCACACTAGCAGCCATATCACATAAACCATGATAACAATGATCTCCTATTTTGACTGAGATAACAGGCATGCCAACTATGGGTCTATGTTTATCTTTTTCATCGGGTTTGGCAATTCTAGCAGCTTCATCACAAAAGTAAATAACATGCCCATCAATATTTTCCACCAAGAGATCTTTAACCATAGCAACACTAGGTTCTACTTTAATTTGTTCAGATGGTTTAGGTGCTTTAATATTACTTTTGCGAACCACATTTGATACCTTAGGATGTTCCTTTATCCTAACAGGGAAAGGTGGTTTTTCAATATAAGCAGTAGGCACAACTGGATCAACATTGTAAATGATGGTTTCATCTTTATCTTTTACCGGTTCTTTAATTTCTTATTTAATAGGGGGGTGATATTTAAACAACTTCTCCTTAAGGAGATCAACATGAGTATCAAATGATTCACAAAAAGAGGCTACTATCTCAGAGTCAAGTCCATATTTAGTGCTAAACTTGTGAAAAGCATGGTATTCATAAAAGATTTAACACAATCAAACTTAAGCTTAATACCCGACTCATTACCTTCGTCGAGTTCCCAATCTTCGGGGTTGCATTTAATTATTTCTATGAGATCCCACTTGAATTCAATAGTCTTCTTCATAAAAGAACCAATACAAGAAGTATCGAGCATGGATCGATCATTATGAGAAAGCCGAGCATAAAAATTTTGAATAATAATTTCTCGAGAGAGAGCATGATTGGGGCATGAATATAACATTGACTTAAGCCTCCCCCAAGCTAGAGTGATGCTTTCTCCTTCACGAGGCCAAAAATTATATATATAATTCCGATCACGATGAACTAGATGCATAGGATAAAACTTTTGGTGGAATTCCAATTTCAATCAATTCCAGTTCCATTATCCAATATCATCACATAGCCTATACCATGTCAATGATTTTCCCCTCAAAGATAAAGGGAAAACCTTCTTCTTAACTTCATCTCCGGGTAAACATGCAAGCTTAAATAATCCACAAATTTCATCCACATGTATTAGGTGCATATTAGGATATTCAGTTCCGTCTCCTGCATAAGGATTAGCTAGCAGTTGTTCTAACATACCTGAAGGAATTTCATAACCAATATTTTCAGTAGGTGCAGTAGGTTGAGGGGTAACTAATTGTGGTTCCGGTCGAGGTGAAGATACCCCGAACAAACCCCTCAAAGGATTGTTTTCCATAGTAGCAAGTGACAATAAATTTCAGCAGGTAGTATAATTTTTTCCTTACCGATTTCCACTTACCAAGAGCGCTTCACTCCCCGGCAACGGCGCCAGAAAAGAGTCTTGATGACCCATATGTATAGGGGGTCAATCGTAGTCCTTTCGATAACTAAGAGTGTCGAACCCAACGAGGAGCACAAGGAAATGACAAGCGGTTTTTAGCAAGGTAATCTCTGCAAGCACTGAAATTGTAGGTAACGGGTAGTTTGATAGCAAGATAATTGGCAACGAGCAAGTAACGGTAATGGTAAATAAAGTGCAGAAAGGTAGCCCAATCCTTTTGTGGCAAAGGAAGGGCCAAAATGGTCTCTTATAATAAGCAAAGTGTTCTTCAGGGTACACGGGAATTTCATCTAGTCACTTTCATCATGTTGGTTTGATTTTCGTTCGCTACTTTGATAATTTGATATGTGGGTGGACCGGTGCTTGGGTGCTGTTCTTACTTGAACAAACCTCCCACTTATGATTAACCCCCTCGCAAGCATCTGCAACTATGAGAAAAGTATTAAGATAAAATCTAACCATAGCATTAAACATTTGGATCCAATCAACCCCTTACAAAATAGCACATAAACTAGGGTTTAAGCTTCTGTCACTCTAGCAACCCATCATCTAATAACTACTCCACAATGCATTCCCTTAGGCCTAAAGATGGTGAAGTGTCATGTAGTCGACGTTCACATGACACCAGTAAGGGAATCACAACATTCATATCATCAAAATATCGAACACATATCAACTTCACATGATTACTTGCAACATGACTTCTCCCGTGACCTCAAGAACAAAGGTAACTACTCACAAATGATATTCATGCTCAAGATCAGAGGAGTATTAAATAGCATAATGGATCTGAACATATAATCTTCCACCAAATAAACCATATAGTAATCAACTACGTAATATAATCAACACAACTAGTCACCCACAGGTACCAATCCGAGGTTCCGGTACAAAGATTGAACACAAGAGATGAACTACGGTTTGAAAGGAGATGGTGTTGTTGAAGATGTTGATGAAGATTGGCATCCCAAAGATGAGACGGTTGTTGGTGATGACGATGGCTTCGATTTCCCCCTCCGGGAGGGAAGTTCCCCCGGCGGACTTGCTTTGCCGGAGGGCAAAAGTGCTCCTGCCCATGTTCCACCCCGAGACGGCGGCGTTCTGTCCCGAAAGTCCCGTCATTATTTTTTTAGGTCAAAAGACCTTAAGTACCAGAATATGGGCACCGGAGGTGGGCCGGGCTGGCCACAACCCACCAGGGCGCACCTGATACCCCGACAACGGCGCTAGAAATCCTTCCTGATCTGCGTTGGGTTTTCTGTGAAGAGGAAACGGGTTATCGCAACAGAAAGTGGGTAAGTATTTCCCTCAGTTATGAAACCAAGGTTTATCGAACCAATAGGAATACCAATCCTCAACCGTCTTCAGCGGCTGCACACAAAAGAACAAACAACTTGCACCCAACGTCGGCAAGAGGGTTGTCCATCCCCATGATCTCGTTATTTGCAAGCAAGTGAGTTGTGTAGATAATTGTAAATTGCAAAGTAAAATAAAAATAACAGCAAGGTAATGATAGCGTTTGTGAATATATAAGTGGATAGACCCGGGGGCCGTAGAGTTCTATAGTGGCATCTCTCATAAGCAAAGCATACGGTGGGTAAACAAATTATTGTTGGGCAATTGATAGAAAAGCGAATAGTTATGCGATTTTCATGGCAATGATCATGTGTATATAGGCATCACGTGCATAAGCAAATAGGCCGACTCCTGCCTGCACCTATTACTATTACTCCACCCATCGACCGCTATCCAGCATGCATCTAGAGTATTAAGTAAAACAGAGTAATGCTTGGAGAACATTGACATGATGTAGACAAAGTAAACTCAATCAATATGAATAAACCCCATCATTTTATCCTTAGTAGAAGCAACACAAAGACACAACTTGTCCCCTTCTGTCAATGGGATATAGAAACTCGTCAGGTTGAACCTACTACGACGCAGCACTCCCACCGAAGAAATATCAATCTAGTTGGCCAAACTATCTCAATAGATCGTAGAGCATTACGAAGCTATAATGATCATGCAAATAAGAATCATAGTATTCAGATTTAAATCAAATAATTTTCATGAATAATCTGAACATAAACTCAGAATTCATCGGATCTCAACAAACACACCATACAAAGGGATTACATCGGATAGATCAAGGCAAAGATGTGATGAACATTGTATTGAAGATAGATAGATAGAGAGAGAGAGAGAGAGAGAGAGAGAGAGAGAGAGAGAGATTGCCATCTAGGTACTACCTACGGACCCGTAGGTCTGTGGTGAACTACTCACACATCATGGTGAGGGCAGCAAGGTTGATGAAGAAGCCCTCTGTGATCGATCTCCCCTCCGGCAGGTTGTCGGAACGGAGGTGTAGATGACCTCCCGTCGGAACATAGACTTGTGGTGGCGGAAGAAGTGTTTCGGGAGCGCTCTCGAATGTTTTAGGGTATTTGTGAATTGATACGTCTCCAACGTATCTATAATTTTTGCTTGTTCCATGCTGTTATATTATCATTCTTGGATGTTTTACAATCATTTTATTACAACTTTATATCATTTTTCAGGAATAACCTATTGACATAGTGCCAAAGTGCCAGTTGCTGTTTTTGCTTGTTTTTTACTTCGCAGAAAATCAGTACCAAACGGAGATAAAACGCTGCGGGGATTTTTGTGGATTTTTTATGGACCAGAAGAAACCAGATGGGCCAAAGATCACCAGAAGAGGGGTCCCAGGGTGGCCAGCTCCCACCAGGGCGCGCTAGAGGCCCCCTGGCGCGGCCTGGTGGGTACTGGGCACCTCGGGCACCCCCTCAACCGACTATCGTGCCTATAAATTCCCAAAAAATCAAAAAACCCTAGAGGAGTCAACGAAACACAATTCCAGCCGCCGCAAATTCCAGAACCGCGAGATCCAATCTAAACACCATCACGGAGGGGTTCATCTTCCTCATAAGTGCCTCTCCGATGATGCGTGAGTAGTCCACCATAGACCTTCGGGTCCGTAGGCAGTAGCTAGATGGCTTCTTCTCTCTCTCTTATGATTCTCAATACAATGGTCTCTTGGAGATCTATTTGATGTAAACTTTTGCGGTGTGTTCGTTGGGATCTGATGAATTTTGAGTTCATGATCAGTTTCTATTCATGAATATTATTTGAGTCTTCTTTGATCTCTTATATGCATGATTACTTATAGCCTCGTATTTCTTCTTCGAATCTTTGGTTTAGTTAGGCCAACTAGATTGATTTTTCTTGCCATGGGAAGAGGTGCTTTGTGATGGGTTCGATCTTGCGGTGTTCTTTCCCAGTGACAGAAGGGGCAGCAAGACACGCATTTATCGTTGCTATTAAGGATAACAAGATGGGGTCTATTCCTACATGAATAGATCTTGTCTACATCATGTCATCGTTCTTATTGCATTACTCCATTTTTCCATGAACTTAATACACTAGATGCATGCTGGATAGCGGTCGATGTGTGGAGTAATAGAGGTAGATGCAGGCAGGAGTAGGTCTATCTATCTTGGACGTGATGCCTATATAATGATCATCGCCTTGGCTATCGTCATGACTATTTGATTTTCTATCAATTGCCCAACAGTAATTTGTTCACCCACCGTGCGCTATACTCATGAGAGAAGCCACTAGTGAACCCTACGGCCCCCAGGTCTACTTTTCCTATCATATTGCTTTCCGATCTACGTTTTTTGCAATCTTTGTTTTCAGATCTACAAAACCAAAAACCTAAAAATATATTGCAGCATATTTACTCATTTTATTTGTGTTCTTGAGAGATCTAACTCTCCTATCTATCACTACCTAATCTATCTTATTACCGTAGAGAGATTGACAACCTCTCTTTCGCGTCGAGTTGCAAGTATTTGTTGTTTGTGTGCAGGTGCTGCTTATTGGGTGGTGGTGATCCTCCTACTGGTTTGATAACCTTGGTTTCATAACGGAGGGAAATACTTATCGTCGCTGTGCTGCATCATCCCTTCCTCTTTGGGTAAATACCGACGCAGTCCAAGCCACGTCAAAGGAATTTCTGGCGCCGTTGCCGGGGAGGAAGCGGTCTCTTCTATGTGCCTATCATAGGCGACGAGGGGACTCCATCATCATCTACTAGGTTCCTAATCACAAATCTCATCTCCTTGCAATTACATTATTTGCCATTTGCCTCTCGTTTTCCTCTCCCCCACTTCACCAATTTGCCGTTTTATTCGCCCTCTTTTTCGTTTGCCTTTTTCTTGCCAGATCTCTTGCCTTGTCACTATGGCTAGTTCTTCCTTTATTGCGTGTACTCCCGATAATGAGGTTCTTAATTTTCAGCAAAGGGGAGGGGAGAATTTAAAAGATGCTTGGTATAGGATTTGCAATGCTCATAATAGATCTATCCATAAGCAATCTACCATTGTTCCTCTTCGCAGTTTCTATGTTGGCATTACCACTTGGTATAGATTCGTCCTTGATACAATTACCGGTGGGAATTTCTTGATGTGTACATCTTTGGATGCATTTAATGCTTTGGGAAGTTTAGTGGGATCGTCACCTGTCATGATCAATGAAACAACTTTAACTCTCAAGCACGTTATGGCGAGATTTATTTGCTATTGAAAAGAAGATGATTACTAAGGAACATCTTGATGATCTAGATAAAAATATGCATAATCTTGCTAATAAAATTGGATCTAAGGCGGGAGATGCTCTAAAAAAATTTAAGGCAAAAGAAACCGTAGTTAACAAAAGGGTAGAAGAAAGTCCTTACCGTATTGATAAGTTGGAAGAGATCTTTAGGAAATTGGGTTCGGCTTTTGCTTCTATCAAGTCTATTGAAAAAACTCCCGTAAAAATTGGCAAGACCACGCAAGTTACTAAGAACAAAGTTGCTACACCTAGTGGGCACAAGGGGGGTCTTAAAATGATTAGTATTCATCCCGACTTTGTTGAAATTATAAGAGATCCTATTTACAAGAATGAATTTTTTCGTTTCCTTCCTAGGAGTGTTATCGTAAAAAACATGCATCCTAAATCTTTCAAGAAATCTAGTTGCGTGATTGAAGAGTTGAAAACCAAAGATGACAATACTTGAATCTATCCAATATGCCTAGCTAGGGGCGTAAAACGATAGCGCTTGTTGGGAGGCAACCCAATGAATAAATAAATGTTTGCTTTTTCCTTTCTGTTTTTGAGTGTTGACACAATTATGCCTGTGTTATGATTGTGTTTTTATGGTTTATTTAGTGTTTGTGCCAAGTAGAACCATTAGGATGATTCATAGGATGAGTAGAAGTGATGCTGAATCTGAAACAGAAACTTTGCGTCCAGTATATGAATTTTCATTTTTTGCTGGAAAGTGATCTTGAGCTTACATTTTAACACAGTATTTCTATACAAATTCCTTACGTTTTCCTAAATTTTCAGAATTTTTAGAGTTACAGAAGTATGGGTAGAGTACAGATTACTACAGACTGTTCTGTTTGAGACAGATTCTGTTTTTATTGCATTGTGTGCTTGTTTTGATGAATCTATGGCTTATATTGGAGTGTATAAGCCATGGTAAAGTTAAAATACAGTAGGTATAATGCAATTATAAAATTTTAATGGGTTTACAACAGTACCTAAAGTAGTGATTTGCTTTCTTATACTAACAGATCTCACGAAGATTTTGTTGAGTTTTGTGTGATTGAAGTTTTCAAGTTTTGGGTGAGATCACGATGGATGAAGGAATAAGGAATAGCAAAAGTCTAAGCTTGGGTATGCTACCGCACCCGCAAGATATATCCAAAGAGTAAAAAGCAACTAAGCTTGGGGATGCCCCGAGTGGCATCCCCTCTTTCTTCTAACAACCATCGGTATTTTACTTGGAACTATATTTTTATTCGTCACATATCATGTGTTTTCCTTGGAGCATCTTGTATCTTTGCTTGCTTTGTCTATTAGTTTTCCCTTTGTATCCTTGCTGTACACACCTATTTGAGAAATCCAAAATCATGCTATGATTTATTAGAATTTCTCTATGTGCTTCACTTAAACTTTTTGAGCTATAGAATTGCTCTAGTGCTTCACTTATATCTTTTTGAGCACGGTGTGCTTGGAAACTTTTGTAGAAATACTCTCATGCTTCACTTAGATTAATTTGAGAGTTAGTAAAATTTTGAAGAAATCCTCTCATGCTTCACTTATACCTTTTTGAGAGATGAAATCTTTATGCTCATGTGCTTCACTTAAATTTGTTTGAGCTTGCCAAAAAACAATGGAAATATATGAAACTAGTCCAAAAGTGTAGGATATCCAAGGAGGATATAATAAAAACTTTCATGAAGATCATTGGACAAATTAAACTTGATTCCTTGTAATAGTTTTGAAACATGATGATAGTAATATGTGAGTCATGTTAATGAGTAATTATGCTTAGTAGGAATATTGGTGTTAAGGTTTGTGATTCCCTATGCATGCATGAAAGTCAATAGTTATGCAATGAAGATACATCCTACTTGTGGTGCATGATTCAGTGTTAGTTATGTTCAATGCTCACTTATGTGATTTTTCGTTTCTTGGTTTGGTTGCTTCCCAATCTATTTGCTAGCCTTCATTTGTACTAAGTAGAAATACTACTCGTGCATCCAAAATCCTTAAACCAAGTTTTGCCTTATGAGTCCACCATACCTACCTATATGTGGTATTTCCATGTCGTTCCAATACTAGTAGAAAACAGGTCTTACGTTTGCCCCTTTAGTCCCGGTTTGGCTTTGGCCCGGGACTAATGTGACCATTAGTCCCGGTTCCAACGGCTAGGAGTGGTCGGGGGGCACGGGCACCATTAGTCCCAGTTCATTTGGGACCTATAGTCCTGGTTTGTGATACAAACCGGGACTAAAGGGGTGGTGGCAGACTGGTGTCAGGCTGGGGCCCCCACGAGCCCTTTTAGTCCCGGTTTGTCTCACAAACCGGGACTATATGTAGACCTTTAGTCCCGATTTGTATAACCAACCGGGACTAAAGCTTTCCCTATATAAACCCTTCGTCCAGCCCGAGCCCATTTCTCTGTTTTCTCCATTCCCCTCTCTGTTCTTCCCTAGTTCGAGCTCATCCCTCCATTTTTGCCAAGATTTGTCAAGATTTGAAGCACCCCAATCCATCCAAGTGTCCACAAAGGTTAGCAACTTTGTCCTTTCATCTCTTATTGCTAGATCAGCTCGTGCAATGCATTATAAGTATAGTGATTTATGGGTTTTAGTTTGGGTGTAATTATGTGGTAGGTTTTTTGATTTATATGCAATTTGAGCTCAAATTAACTTCTTAGTTTGCATATGTGTAGGTGTGGTTTACTTCGTGTGCCTTCCCGTCCCCGTCCTAACCACCGTCAATCGCCGCACCGTCCCGTCGCCGGCACCACCTTGGTGAGCCTCTTCTTGTGTTCTTATCCTTTTTATAAAAAAATTGTATTTGTATGATTTAGATAGTTACTTGCATAATTTTCTTACTTGTATGATTGTTGTTATATATAGTGCCATAGTTATGATATCCGTGCCTGTCGGCCCTCGTCCGGTTTAGGATTCGGATGTGGTATATTCTCTTTTATAACTATTTGTTGTATTTCGTGTTAATGACAATTATGCCCATCAAGTTGACATAGATATTTTTATCTAGGAGGTAGTTAAACCGGAAATTCCAACCGACCCTATTGTCGAGAAGTTAAATTTAGTTGAAAAAGAAAATGAGGATTTGAAAGGAAAATTGAAAAGAGTTGAAGAACAGAAGATGAAATTGGAGTTGTACGTTGCCGATGTCGTCGATGATCACAAGATCAAGATGGATGCAATGCGCTTGAAGATTAGAAAGATTAGAAAATATGCCATTAATAAAGAGGCTTGGTATCATAATGCTGTTGGATCAATTGTTACCTTAGTTGCGATTTTGATCGCATTTGTTGTTGCATTTAAATGTTTTAGCTAGATAGTTGTATGTTGTTTCAGGAGAATAAGTGTGTATGAACTTTATGTATGAACTTGTATTAATTTGGTCTTTTCGGTGTTGTGTAATGAAGATGAACTGGCAATGGATGTACGATGACCGACGTTCTCCCCAGTTCATTAATGGCGTGCATAGTTTTCTGCGTGCGGCTGAGGCAAACAAGCGGGATGGTTTTATGTGTTGCCCATGTGGTGTGTGTAAGAATGATAAGACTTACTCTAGCGCAAAACAAATTCACGTCCACCTTTTTACGTCCGGTTTCATGTCCGGCTATAATCGTTGGACCAAGCACGGAGAAAGAGGGGTTCTAATGGAAGAGAATGAAGAAGAAGAGGATGATGACAACTATCCTGGGTTTCCTGAATATGATGGTACTACAGTGGGGGAAGAGAATGAAGAAGAAGAAGCTGAGGCATCAGATGAGCCCGCTGATGATCTTGTTCGGGCCATTGCTGATGCAAAGAGAAACTGCGAAAGTGAAAAGGAGAAGTTGAAGTTGCAGCGCATGTTAGAGGATCACAAAAAAAGGGTTGTACCCAAATTGTGAAGATGACAACACAAAGCTCGGTACCACACAGAAATTGCTGCAATGGAAGGTAGAGAATGGTCTATCTAACAAGGGATTTGAAAAGTTGCTAAAAATAATGAAGAACAAACTTCCAAAGGAAAACGAATTGCCCGACAGTACATACGAAGCAAAGAGGGTTGTCTGCCCTCTCGGATTAGAGGTGCAGAAGATACATGCATGCCCTAATGACTGCATCATCTACCGCGGTGAGGAGTACGAGAATTTGAATGCATGCCTGGTATGCGGTGCATTGCGATATAAGATCACTCGCGATGACCATGGTGATGATGTTGAGGGCGAGCGCCCGAGGAAGAGGATTCCTGCCAAGGTGATGTGGTATGCTCCTATAATACCACGGTTGAAATGTTTGTTCCAAAACAAAGAGCATGCCAAGTCATTGCGATGGCACAAAGAAGACCGTAAGAAAGACGGCAATTTGAGAGTACCCGCTGATGGGTCACAGTGGAGAAAAATCGAGAGAAAGTGGCCGGGCTTTGCAGATGACCCAAGGAACGTATGGTTTGGTTTAAGTGCAGATGGTATTAATCCTTTTGGGGAGCAGAGCAGCAAGCATAGCACAAGGCCTGTGACTCTATGTATATATAACCTTCCTCCTTGGTTGTGCATGAAGCGAAAGTTCATTATGATGCCAGTGCTCATCCAAGGCCCTAAGCAATCCGGCAACGACATTGATGTGTACCTAAGGCCATTAGTTGATGAACATTTACAGCTGTGGAATAAAGAAGGCGTACGTGTGTGGGATGAGCACAAACAACAGGAATTTGACCTACGAGCATTGTTGTTTGTAACCATCAATGATTGGCCTGCTCTTAGTAACCTTTCAGGACAGACAAACAAGGGATACCATGCATGCACGCACTGTTTAGATGAGACTCAAAGTATATATTTCGACAAATGCAAGAAGAATGTGTACCTGGGACATCGTCGATTTCTTCCGACCAAGCATGCCTTAAGAAAGAAAGGCAAGCATTTCAAAGGTGAGGCAGATCACCTAAAGAAGCCCGTCCTCCGTACTGGTGATGATATACTTGATATGGTCAAGGATTTACAAGTAATCTTTGGAAAGGGTCTTGGCAGACAATCTGTTCTGATTAACGCTGACGAACATGCCCCCATGTGGAAGAAGAAATCTATATTTTGGGAGCTAGAATATTGGAAAGTCCTAGAGGTCCGCTCTACAATCGACGTGATGCACGTCACGAAGAATCTTTGCGTGAACCTGCTAGGCTTCCTGGGAGTGTATGGGAAGACAAAAGATACACCGGAGGCACGACAGGACCAGCAACGTATGAACGCAAAAGACGGCATGCATCCAAAGCAGTATGAAGGTCCTGCCAGCTACGCTCTTACCAAAGCAGAGAAGGCATTTTTTTTAATGCCTGCTCAGTCTGAAGGTCCCGTATGGCTTCTCGTCGAATATAAAAGGAATAATAAATATGACAGAGAAAAAAATTCCAGAACCTAAAGTCTCATGACTACCATGTGATCATGACGCAATTGCTTCGGGTTGCGTTGAAGGGGCTTCTACCAGAAAATGTCCGATTAGCCATTGTGAAGCTATGTTCATTCCTCAATGCAATTTCTCAGAAGGTAATCGATCCGGAAATCCTACCAAGCTTACAGAATGATTTGGTCCAATGTCTTGTCAGTTTCGAGTTGGTGTTCTCACCATCCTTCTTCAATATTATGACGCACGTCCTAGTTCACCTAGTCGAAGAGATTGCCATTCTGGGTCCTGTATTTCTACACAATATGTTCCCCTTTGAGAGGTTCATGGGAGTCTTAAAGAAATATGTTCGTAACCGTGCTAGGATAGAAGGAAGCATCTCCGAGGGCCATGAAACAGAGGAGGTTATTGAGTTTTGTGTTGACTTTATTCCTGACCTTAAGTCGATTGGTGTTCCTCAATCGCGGCATGAGGGGAGACTGCGTGGAAAAGGCACGCTTGGACCAAAATCAATAATATGTAGGGACGGGCATTCTTGGGCGCAAGCACATTCTACAAAATTCTACCTTGGTGACCCCGTATATCGAGAAACACATGGATATTATATGCTCCAAGAACCCAAAGCAGTCTGACCCCTGGATTAAACGTACACACATTGAGGCTTTCGGCGGTTGGTTGTAAACACATCTCATGAATGACGACATTGTTGAAGATGACTTGTAGTTGTTGGCCAAGAGACCATCTTCGACTATATTGACTTTCCAAGGATACGAGATAAATGGGAATACATTTTACACGATCGCCCAAGATAAAAAGAGCACCAACCAAAACAGTGGTGTCCGCTTTGACGATGCAGCAAACACCAATAGGGAAAAGGACACATATTATGGTTACATAGAGGAGATATGGGAACTTGACTATGGAAGTGATTTGAAGGTCCCTTTGTTCCGATGCAAATGGGTCAATCTGACTGGAGGAGGGGTAATGGTAGACCCGCAGTATGGAATGACAACAGTGGATCTCAACAATCTTGGGTACACAGATGAACCATTCGTCCTAGCCAATTATGTGGCGCATGTTTTCTATGTGAAGGACATGTCTACCAAACAGAGAAAAAGAAAAGATAAGAAAGCGGATACATCATACGATGAGCCAAAGCGCCACATAGTTCTTTCAGGGAAAAGAAACATCATGGGAGTGGAGGACAAGACAGACATGTCAACAGATTATGAAAAGTTTGATGAAATTCCTCCCTTCACAGTGAAGACTGACCCAAGCATCCTGTTAAATGATGAAGATTGTCCATGGTTACAGCGCAATAAGCAAGGGACACACGAGAAGAAAAAGTTTAATACCCCAAGATCCCACTCTGGGATGTGATTGGCTTCACCGTCATCACTTTTCTTCTCTACCGAGTAGCTGAGATGGTCCAATTTGTACACGAAGTGTATCCAGTTTTTGTTGTATCCCTCTCAACTTTTTAACATATGCTATGTGGGCGAAATGATGATTCCATGCCAAGTTTCAACCTTTTTAGAGTTCATTCGTAGTGTTTTTTAATTTCAGGGCCGTTTAGCTCAAAAAAATCATTAAATGCATGAAGAATAGCAAATGAAGTTAGAAAGGGTTAAAATTTGAAGATGTGGCTTATAATGGTGCATATTGAATGCACAAAAAGTCTGGAGTTGAAATAAGTTAAAAAAATTAAATGCCTTTGTAACAGATGAGTTTTCGTCCAAAGCCCTCATACTTCGAAGGAGATGGTCCAGTTTGTACACGAAGTGCATCCAGTTTTTGTCGTAACCCTCTCAACTTTTTAGCACATCCTATGTGGGTGATATGATGATACCATGCCAAGTTTCTACCTTTTTAGATTTCATTTGTAGTGCTTTTTAATTTCAGGGTCATTTAGCTCAAAAAATCATTAAATGTATGAAAAATAGCAAATGAAGTTAGATAGGGTTGAAATTTTAAGATGTGGCTTAGAATGGTGCATATTGAATGCACGAAAAGTTTGGAGTTGAAATAAGTTACAAAAAATGAAATGCCTTTGTAACAGTTGAGTTTTCGTCCGAAACCCTCATACTTCAAAGGAGATCATCCAGTTTGTACACGAAGTGCATCCAATTTTTGCCGTATCCTTCTCAACTTTTTAGCACATGCTATGTGGGTGAAATTATGATACCATGCCAAGTTTCTACCTTTTTAGATTTCATTTGTAGTGCTTTTTAATTTCAGGGTCATTTAGCTCAAAAAAAATCATTAAATGCATAATGAAGTTAGATAGGGTTGAAATTTGAAGATCTGGCTTAGAATGGTGCATATTGAATGCACAAAAAGTCTGGAGTTGAAATAAGTTTAAAAAAATGAAATGCCTTTGTAGCAGATGAGTTTTCGTCCGAAACCCTCATACTTCGAAGGAGATCGTCCAGTTTGTACACGAAGTGCATCCAGTTTTTGTCGTAACCCTCTCAACTTTTTAGCACATGCTATGTGGGTGAAATTATGATTCCATGCCAAGTTTCTACCTTTTTAGATTTCATTTGTAGTGCTTTTTAATTTCAGGGTCATTTAGCTCAAAAAAATCATTAAATGCATGAAAAATAGAAAATGAAGGTAGATAGGGTTGAAATTTGAAGATGTGGCTCAGAATGGTGCATATTGAATGCACAAAAAGTTTGGAGTTCATTTGGGTGATTTTGATTAAAACAAATGAAGGTATAAAACTAAAAGAGTTAAACAGAATCTGGTTTTGATTAAAACACCTATTTAAATTATCCTAAAAATTCCCAAGTTTAACATAATGATAAAACATACTAATATTAAACAACAGGAAAAACAATCAATCAAAAATCTATTTTTAAACTAAAGTTATTCACAAATTAGTGTTTCACACAAATTTCAAATGAATTCAAATTTAACCTATTTAAATTTGAAAACTACTGGGACTAACAGAAAGTTTGTAATTGTTTTGACCTAAAGCAAAAAGATTCATTAAAAAACTATAAATATTCTAACAGTTATCCAAATCTAAAAACAGAAATTAGAAAAACAAAACAAAACAAAAAAGAGAAAATACAGCTTTAGTGCCGGTTGGCGCTACCAACCGGGACTAAAGGTCCCTTCCCGCGTAGAATTTGGGCCGCCAAAAAGAAGGGCCATTAGTCCCGGTTGGTGCTACCAACCGGGACTAAAGGGTAGTCCTTTAGTCCCGGTTGGTAGCACCAACCGGGACTAAAGACCTTTAGTCCCGGTTGGAGCCACCAACCGGGACTAAAGGTACTGGGGTATATAAGCACATACTTAGAAAATTTCCCCAACCTCTCCCATTCTCCCCCGACGCCGACGCCCTGCCCCGACGCCGCCAGGCTGCTGCTCGTCGCCATCGCCGCCAGGCTACCGCTCGTTGCCGATGCCGTCGCCGCTCGTCGCCGTCGCCGCTTGTCGACGTCGCCAGGCTGCCGCTCGTCACCGTCGCTGTCGCCGTCGCTGCTCGTCGTCGTCGCCCTGCCCCGACGCCGCCAGGCTACCGATCGTCGCCGTCGCGCCGCTCTCCTAGTCAACCCCTCGGTGAGCTCTCCTCGTCGCGGTCGCCGTAGTAATTTTTAATGTTTTAGTTGTTTAGTTTTTTTAATGTTTTAGTTAATTTAGTTGTTTTATTTGTTTTATGTTTTAGTTGTTTAGTTTTTTTATGTTTTAGTTAATTTAGTTGTTTTATGTTTCAGTAATTTAGTTTTTTTATGTTTTAGTTGGAAATAATGTAGTATCGTCGGTCGTCGGTGACGCGATATCGAGGAGTCCCCGATGATCGTCGGTGAGGGAGAGTCCCCGACGATCATCGGTGAGGAGTCCCCGATGATCGCCGATGAGGAATCCCCGACGATCCTCGGTGAGGAGTCCCCGATGATCGTCGGTGAGGAGTCCGCGACGATCGCCGGTGAGGAGGAGGCGACGGCGACGGTGATATATGATGTTTAGATGTTTAGGGTTTAGATGTTAATATGTTTTAGTAAATGAGACTTTTTACTAGGCATTAGCTATTTTATATTAGGCAGATATATGATGTTTAGATGTTTAAATGTTAAGTTGCATAGCGTAGCCGTTGAGTCGACGATGCCCGGCCAGCATCCTTGTCGTCGACTCGGTGGCAACAACCCGCTTGAGAGGTGCCATGTCCGGGACTGGGCTCCGCCGGGCTGGCACTAGGAGGTGCTACCTTCCGGGGCGCGCAGCTTGGTGAGGAATCAGGGTCCCGTCGTCGACCTGGAGGTTCTTTGGTGGCGGTCGCGTGGATCACTGTCGGTGCGGAGGGAGCCGGCCTCCACGGAGGTGGTACGTCGCCGTGTCAGGGAGGAGGACGAGCACGTCCAGTGCTACATGGTTGCGTTGGACGCCAGGTTCTCCAATACTTGGCAGGTTCTTCAGGGATCTCACCCGAGCTATGATCCTATCATAGTTCCTTCTCTTTGGGTGTCCACCGCCTGCGCCGCGAGACGTCAACTAGATCTGTATTAGTGATATTATATAATAATATTCCAGATGTATTAGTGATAATATTCGATGATGTATTAGTGATATTATATGATCATATTCGAGATGTATTAGTGATACTATTCGATGATGTATTAGTGATATTATATGATCATATTGTTGCATTGCCTTGTATTGATTTGCATATCTCCGGTTTTGCTTATTGAATGCATTCTAATTGTATTATATTTGTTCTGGATTAGTTAAGCTATGGACGGTAGAGACAGAGACCGTGATCAAGAGAATGTCATGTACGACATGATACGCTCCGGAAACGAAGAGAATGAAGAAGTAGATGATGGCTCACAATACCTTAACCCATCCGGTGAGGGAATTGAGGAAGAACAACCAAGAGACGAAGGGGAACCAGCTGACAATGATGGCGAAGAAATTTTTCTCCATCATCAGAAGTCCGGCGAGGTATTAATTTGCCCTCTGGTGATCATCAGAAGTATTGATTGATTTGTATATATTAACGAATCTTTCTTCTTTTAGCCCTCTGGATCGAGCAAATATTCTACAAGGGTTAAACGTGGCCCGACAAAAAAGTTGAAAGAAGGCATAAAGTACAACATCGATCAAATCAGAGCAGATGGCGAACCGATTGCTCCTAAAATTAATGCAGACAAATTTATACTTTAATGCGGAGTTATCGTTAGGGACCAAATCCCGATCACCGCTCAAGAATGGAATCAGCAAAAAGATCGCGGAGTTCCTTTTGTCAGCCAAAGAGCAAAAGATCTGCTTTGGGAGGCGCTCATGAAACATTTCACCCTACCAGAGGGTCTCACAGATCTCCAACGGGAGAAAGTCAAGAAGTGTGCTCTTAAGAAGATGGCCACACAGTTCCAGACTTGGAAGAAAAGATTATGGACCAATTACTTGAAAGGAGGAAAGAAGACTCCAGAATTCAAAGGAGAATATACGAAGTTAAAAGATGACTGGGACAGATTTGTGCAGTTCAAGGAATCAGAAGCAGCTAAGGAACGGTCGAGAGTAAACAAGATAAATGCCAAGAAAAAAATGTGGCACCATCATCTGGGGCCAGGTGGCTACAAGTATGGGTTGCCTTTGTGGGAAGAATCCGAGAGAAACATGAAGGTTGCAGGGGTCACTCCAGAAATAGAGAATTGGACCGACAGGTGCAGGACTTGGTTTTATGCACATGGGGGAAAGTTGGACCCAAAGACAGGGAAGGTTCTTGAACAGGCAAGTCTTAAAGAAGCCACGGACGAGTTACTTAAAGCAATAGCAGAAGCTCGAATGGGTCTGTACCAGCCCAAGAGAGAGAACAACAAGCTTACGCGCGTCCTCAAGAAACCTGAACACCCGGGACGAACACGAGGCAAAGGCCTTGTTTCGTGGCTTCTGGAGTTTGCGGATTGGAACGACAGTTATAGAAGCCGTGAGAGAAAGAAGAAGCATGAAGTAGATCGGATTCAAATGGTAGAAGCAAAGAACGCGGACTTGGAACGCAAATACATGTTGCAGTAGGAGCAAATCAACAAACTTAGCCAGCAAGGCGCGTCTCAGCAGCAGGAGCATCCAGATGCAGCATTGGATGGTACCATTCCATCATCTATGCCAAAAAGCAGCGTGGGTTCCACGGGGGTCCCGGCCGATGAGGCACTGCTGGCTCGCTACCCCGTGGATGATATCCTAGAGTCGATAGTTTGTGAGCTACACGTGAAACTGAAGAACATATCCATGAAGGTGGCGGACGGCTTTGCTTTATCGAGTGGACCTGAAGCAACCTTCCACGGCAATCCGATTCCACCTGGCTATGCCCGTGTCGGGGTGGATGAAGTTGTGTCGGCATATGAATCACTAGATCTTGACTACCTTGGAGGTGAAGGGGAGCGGACACTGGGAGAAGCCATTCGTTGTCTCATTTTATGGAAAAAGGAATGCATCGTGTTTCCAAACTCGGTGCCAAGGCCACCGACTCCTCCTCCAAGTCCGCTGCGTCAGCAGACTCCAGCCCACCTCGAGACGGAGCGCAGGGCGAGTCCTCCAAGTCCACCGCGTCAGCAGACTCCAACCCACCTCGAGACGGAGCGCAGGGCAAGTCCGCCATATCGATCTCCGCCACGTCAGCATAGTCCATCCCACCCCGAGACGGAGCCTAGCGCAAGTCCGCGATATCGATATCCGTCATCGCCAAAGCGGAAGAGAGCACAAAAGAAGAAACCTGAGCCTCCTGTCAAAAAGAAGTTAGCTTACGAGAAGTTACCTTAGGAGATGACTGCCGAGGAAATCGATGAACAAGAGGCTAAGGAATTGCAAGCCCATTTTGGACCGAAACAGCCCCCGCCGCCAAAGGAGAAAATACCTGAGGAAGTTGTACAACACTTTTTGAATGCAGCTAAACCGGCGGAGAAAAGGCCGCTATCAGACTATGAACGCTCTATTAGCAAGTCCTATCATAAACAAAAAAAAACAGAAGTCGAGCGATAGTAGTAAATGCGGGAAAATTGTTCCCCAGCTCGGAGAACAGGCAGTGCAATCGATCATCCCGCTCAAGGTGAGTACTGATAAGGTGGTAATAACCGACGCTGATAGAGAGAATGCTAGACAGCTGGGTATCACTATTGAACAACTCCTAGAGATCGAGGAATTCCCACCGACGGATCCGAAGGAACTAGAATGGGCATATGTCCCCGAGAACCCTCTCGTGAGTCCTGAAGATGAGAAGCTTCTATCAACGCA
Organism: Elymus sibiricus; assembly: GCA_039707655.1. Taxonomy (NCBI): domain Eukaryota; kingdom Viridiplantae; phylum Streptophyta; class Magnoliopsida; order Poales; family Poaceae; genus Elymus; species Elymus sibiricus. The sequence goes on along the minus strand of CM077665.1, from coordinate 527,061,554 downwards.
AATGCACAACTTGCATGACTGGTACATGAGAGAAGTAAAGAGCGGGAGACAAAGCCTCATGGTGAAAATCAAGCGAGAGCATTACATCCATGAAAATGATTTGTGGATTGAAAATGAAGAATTCTTTCAGTTATTCAATCAAAAAGCACTCGACAAATCTATCGTCAGTTGCTACTGTCTGTAAGTGATTTCTTTCTGTAATTTAATTAAGTCTCTAGCTCAGCTCGTTCATTGCCTGTAATTATCCTCACTATATTCTTTTGTGTGGTATTGTGCAGAATGAAGATTTTTGAATTGGAAAGAGATGGGGTCTATGGCATTGGGTTCATTGACCCAAATACCGTTAATGAAAAGGTGTTAACTACTTACTCTAAAAACACGAAGAAAATGTTGCTAAGGTTTTTGAAGGCCCTAAATACCAAACCAAAATACTTTTACCTTACAACTTCAAGTGAGTGTTACTTTTACCTTACTTTTACCTTATATATATATACTCGATGTTAAGTGTAGTTGATGAGTTATGCATGCCCGCTTATACAAATCGTGTCCGTAGCTTCCACTGGATCCTGCTAATCATTAGAATTGACGATGGAACTGTTGAAGTACTGGACTCACTAAGTAAAGACCCTGAAGAATACAGAAGCCTGCATTCGATGCTCGACAGGTAATTTCAATCATTTACGCACTATGTCGGCCTCTTTAGTTCGTTTCCTGATATCAAGTAATTAGTAACTCCTTTATTCATTTTCTTTGCCGGGCAGGGTTTGGAAAAAGTTCACCAAAGATGTTAGAGGTGAATGGAAAGACGAGCTGAAATGGCGAAGGTCCAAGGTATTTAAGTAGTACTAGCTACGTCCGCGCATCTCTTTAAGTATAGTTTCAATACCATTATCATGCTTGATTATTATCTGATTGAATTATATTCTCATAAAGTGCATGAGGCAGGAACAAGGGACTAGTTTATGTGCATATTACGTTTGCGAGAACATTCACATTATGACTGAAAAGATCAGAACTACAAGAGATCTTTGGGTACGTAAACACCATTCACATTTTTTTATCATGATGTAATATATATACAGACAACTAACATGTTCATATTGATCTCCTTCTTTAAAGATGCACGAGATGCGGGATAAGCTCCTACCAAAGGACCGCATACGAGCAATTCAAGAGGAAATTGCGGGTTTTTTGCTTGAGTAGGTCATATCTCCCGACGGAGAATACCATTACACCTAATGCCTGCATGTAATGATTTGTAAATTGTAGGAGAAATTGTATATACCAAATTGTATATATGTGTATGCATGGTCGTACTAAAAGTTCTATGTATATGATTGGTTCTATGAGATATTCTATTATATATGCATAACGTGTACAGTATGTAGCAGTGTAAAATATGTTTGAAATGAAAACGAATTAAATCGAATACACAAAATGAAAAGGAAAAATAAACAATAAAACCTAAACCCATAAAACCCAAAGCCCCTAAATCTTTAGTCCCGGTTGGTGTTACCAACCGGGACTAAAGGTCCCCATCCCTTGGCGCCCGCTGCCGACCACGTGGCAGGGGTTTAGTCCCGGTTCGTAGCCAACTGGGACTAAAGGCTTGGACCCTTTAGTCCCTATACATTAGTCCCAGTTGGGGAACCGGGACTAAAGGCCCTTCCCAACCGAGACTAATGGCCTGTTTTCTACTAGTGCAAGCAAATTTGTATGTGCCATCTCTAAATTTTCAAAATAAATTATCTCTTTTGTGTGCCCGTACCGCTCATGAAACGGTGGGGAGTGTCCAATATTTTTCCGTGCCATATGTGTTATTCTCAAGATGAGTGTTTATTCACTTGTCATTGCACGAGAGTGCGGCGGTAATAGGGATGCCCATTCCCGAAATGAAAAAGAAAAAATATTTACTTTATCTTGTCAAATAATAAATTCCTTGGAAAGTGTTGGTATGGAAGGCAACCGTGGATACGGCCCGCCATGGAAAGTGAAAGTTTGGTCGAAAAAGGAATAAACTTTATTTTCTGTTTGGGAACCGCCTATGATATATCTAGCATGGAAAGTATTGTGAGCTACTTTGTCGTTTTTGTTGACAGGAAAAGCATGCCACCCAAAATATTTTTTCTCTCTCAATTTAAAACTTTGAGCTCTGGCACCTCTACAAATCCCTACTTCCCTCCGCGAAGGGCCTATCTATTTACTTTATGCAATTTTTATTTTTGCTTTGAGTATCCATCTTATCTTATAAGCACCAACTTGGGGGCACTATGATCGTACTTGAGCATTGGGCATAGCTAATATTTGAGTGTGTTTCATGAATGGATCAATGATTGAGCATGATGGGCTAGGGATAACTTTCTTTAGTGTTGATATTTTGAAAGACATGGTTGCTTGTTGACATGCTTGAGTATTGAAGTCATTATGTTAAAACTAGACTATTGCTTTGAATCATTTACAAGTCCAACTTTCCATGCTATACAAAGAAGAAAAGAATATGATGAACATGTTAGGCAGCATTCCACATAAAAATTTCTGTTTTTATCATTTACCCACTCGAGGACGAGTAGGAATTAAGCTTGGGGATGCTGATACGTCTCCAACGTATCTATAATTTTTGCTTGTTCCATGCTGTTATATTATCATTCTTGGATGTTTTACAATCATTTTAGTACAACTTTATATCATTTTTTGGGACTAACCTATTGACATAGTGCCAAAGTGCCAGTTGCTGTTTTTGCTTGTTTTTTACTTCATAGAAAATTAGTACCAAACGGAGATAAAACGCTGCGGGGATTTTTGTGGATTTTTTACGGACCAGAAGAAACCAGATGGGCCAAAGATCACCAGAAGAGGGGGCCCAGGGTGGCCAGCCCCCTCCAGGGCGCGCCAAAGGCCCCCTGGCGCGACCTGGTGGGTGCTAGGCACCTCGGGCACCCCCTCAACCGAGTATCATGCCTATAAATTCCCAGAAAATGCAAAAACCCTAGAAGAGTCGACGAAACACAATTCCAGCTGCCGCAAGTTCCAGAACCGCGAGATCCAATCTAAACACCATCACGGAGGGGTTCATGTTCCTCATAGGTGCCTCTCCGATAATGCGTGAGTAGTCCACCACAGACCTTCGGGTCCGTAGGCAGTAGCTAGATGGCTTCTTCTCTCTCTTATGATTCTCAATACAATGGTCTCTTGGAGATCTATTTGATGTAAATTTTTGCGGTGTGTTTGTTGGGATCCGATGAATTTTGAGTTCATGATCAGTTTCTATCCATGAATATTATTTGAGTCTTCTTTGATCTCTTATATGCATGATTACTTATAGCCTCGTATTTCTTCTTCGAATCTTTGGTTTAGTTAGGCCGACTAGATCAATTTGTCTTGCCATGGGAAGAGTTGCTTTGTGATGGGTTCGATCTTGCGGTGTTCTTTCCCAGTGACAGAAGGGGCAGCAAGACACGCATGTATCGTTGCTATTAAGGATAACAAGATGGGGTCTATTCCTACATGAATAGATCTTGTCTACATCATGTCATCGTTCTTATTGCATTACTCCATTTTTCCATGAACTTAATACACTAGATGCATGCTGGATAGCGGTCGATGTGTGGAGTAATAGAGGTAGATGCAGGCAGGAGTCGGTCTACCTATCTTGGACGTGATGCCTATATAATGATCATCGCCTTGGATATCGTCATGACTATTCAATTTTCTATCAATTGCCCAATAGTAATTTGTTCACCCACCGTGCGCTATACTCATGAGAGAAGCCACTAGTGAACCCTACGGCCCCCAGGTCTACTTTTCCTATCATATTGCTTTCCGATCTATGTTTTTTGCAATCTTTGTTTTCAGATCTACAAAACCAAAAACCCAAAAATATATTGCAGCATATTTACTCTTTTTATTTGTGTTCTTGAGAGATCTATCTCTCCTATCTATCACTACCTAATCTATCTTATTACCGTAGAGAGATTGACAACCTCTCTTTCGCGTCGGGTTGCAAGTATTTGTTGTTTGTGTGAAGGTGCTGCTTATTGGGTGGCGGTGATCCTCCTACTGGTTCGATAACCTTGGTTTCATAACTAAGGGAAATACTTACCGTCGCTGTGCTGCATCATCCCTTCCTCTTTGGGGAAATAACGACACAGTCCAAGCCACGTCATGAATTTATAGGCCAGAGAGGGGCATCGGGAGGCGCCCGAGGGGGTCATAAGCCATCAGGGCGCCCCCTGGTGGCACGCCCTGTTGGCTTGTGGGTCCCTCGTGGCTCCTCCGGCCTCCCTCCGAAGCTTCCAGGTCTTCATTTGGTCCAAAAAAAATCATCAAAAAGTATCATGGCAATTGGACTTTGTTTGGTACTGTGAACCTGAAAAGTCAAAAACATGCAGAAAACAGCAACTGGCACTGGGCACTGGGTCAATAGGTTAGTGCTCAAAAATAATATAATTGGTAAATAAATACCCAAAAAGTATCCTAGAATGATAATATATTAGCATGGAACAATCAAAAGTTATAGATACGTTCGAGACGTATCAGCATCCCCAAGCTTAATTCCTGCTCGTCCTCGAGTAGGTAAATGAGAAAAACCAAATTTTTGATTTGACATGCAACCCATTATGTAATCTTTGGTATGTATGCTCATTGAGAAATGATGAATTAACAAACAACAACATAGTAATATTTATAAGTATAAGAAACAAAATCATTGATTTTTTAAAGTATACGATCCTAAAATAATGTTTACCCCTACTCATCTTATTATATTATCAAGGCATGACTCCGTATTCACCACATAAATAAAATGTTAAGCACCACGGCGTCCAAGTCAGGCAATTGGATTGTACTTTTTAAATATGCATCGACTTTTTATTCTTCACGTAATACATGAGCGTGAACCATTGGACATAGCATATAGGTGGTATAGAATATGATGGTAGATATCAAAGGGGTAAAAAGTGGAGAAGATAGTCTCGCATCAACTAGGCGTACCAACGAGCTATGGAGATGATCATCGATAGATGTCAATGCAAGGAGTAGGGATTGACATGCAAATGATGCACTAGAGCTATAAGTGTATGAAAGCTCAACTGAAACTAAGTGGGGTGTGCATCCAACTTGCTTGCTCATGAAGACCTCAGGCATTTGAGGAAGCCCGTCATCGGAATATACAAGCCAAGTTTATTATATGAAAAGGTACTAGCATATGGAAGTGTCAACATAGGAGACTCTCTATATGAAGAACATGGTGCCACTTTGAGGCACAAGTGTGGTAAAGGATAGTAGCCAAGTCCCTTCTCTCTTTTTCTATCATTATTTTATTTTATTTTTTTATGGTGGGCTTTTATGTTGTTTTTTTATTTTTGCATCCCCAATTCATTTTTTTTATATGGTGGGCTCATTTGGCCTCCCCCATTTTTATTTTATTTTTCGTCCGGAGACTCATCCCGACTTGTGGGGGAATCATAGTCTCCATCATCCTTTCCTCACTGGGACAATGCTCTAATAATGATGATCATCACACTTTTATTTACTTACAACTCAACATGAAGAACTGATAGGAAGATATGACTCTATATGAATGCCTCTGGTAGTGTACCAGGATGTGCAATGATCTAGCGTGACATGTATCAAAAACATGATGAACGGTGGCTTTTCCACAAATACTATGTTAGCTCCATATGATCATGCAAAGCATTATGATGATGAACGAACTAGTCATGTGAAGTGATGTTGGAACTTGCATGGCAATATATCTCGGAATGGTTATGGAAATGCCATAATAGTTAGGTATGGTGGCTGTTTTGAGGAAGATATAATGAGGCTTATGTGCAATAGAGCATATCATGTCACGGGGTTTGGATGCACCGGCGAAAGTTGCACCGATCCTCGAGGTGAGAATGGGCTATGCACGGTACCGAAGAGGCTAGCAAATATGAGATGGTGAGAATGCGTATGTCCATGGTGTCACATTAGTCATAAATAACTCACATACTTATTGCAAAGTTTTATTAGTTTTATCACAAATCAAAGTACTTCTCGCATGCCCCGAGGGAGGAGGTTGGTAGGAGTTAACCATCGCGCGCCCCCGACTCGAAACAACACTAGGATTTCAACGAGGAATAAAAATGCTCACACATCATCACCATGCCTCTTTAATTTTTAGATGAATAACAAGTTAACACCTCTTAATATCGACACTTCTATGAATCAACAATTGTGGAGTCACACCTTTTTCATATTACCACATCAATGTCATTAACCCACAACTTCTCTATATGTGCTACATTATGGTTTTGATTATCATTCATTGAATACCTAATATTTTTGGACTAGTCTTATGACCCATGAAAATTACCGTCACTATTTATTCAGCTCTTAAACTAATATAAGTGAATAACGAGAGCATATTATTTCTATAAAATCTAAACGCCACCGTGCTCAAAAAGATATAAGGGAAGTACTAGAGCAACTGCCAAGCTCAAAAGATATAAGTGAAGCACATAGAGTATTCTAGCAAATTATCATGAAGGTGTGTATCTCTCAAATAGGTGTGTCCATCAAATGATGATTGTGACAAACTGAAAGTAAAAGCAAACAAAAGCAAACGACGCTCCAAGCAAAACACATATCATGTGATGAATAAAAATATAGCTCCAAGTGACATACTGATGGATTGAGACGAAAGAGGGGATGCCTTCCGGGGCATCCCCAAGCTTAGATGATTGAGTCTCCTTATAATTGTACTTGGGGTTCCTTGGGCATCCCCAAGTTTAGGATCTTGCTACTCCTTATTCCGTAGTCCATCATGATCACACCCAAAACTTGAAAACTTGAGTCACACAAAACTCAACAAAACTTCGTGAGATCCGCTAGTATAAGCAACATATTGCATACTTTAGGTGCTGTGGTAAATTGATTCTTAATTCATTTTTTCATAATAGGTACTTTATTCTAACTTCTCCATGGCTTACACCCCCCGATATAGTCCATAGCATAATCAAAACAAGCAAACTATGCAAGCAAAACAGAATCTGTTTAAAACAAAACAGTCTGTAGAAATATGTAAAGAGCCCATAATTCTGTAACTCTAAAAATTCTGAAAAATTAGGACAATGTAAAAAAATTGTATATAAATACTGTGTAAAAATTGCAGATAATTATCATGCTCCAGTAAAAAATGCAAATTCCTACACTGGACTCAAAGTTTCTGTTATGTTTCAGCATCGTTTCGACTCATCTTGTGAGTCATCCCAAACGCTTTACTTGGCACAAACACTAATTATAACATAAAAAAATAATCATTACAGATGCAACAATCATGTTATCACAAAATAACAGAAAGTATTTGGTTGTGTCCCAACATGCTCTTTCTTTATAGCCATTAAGATAGGCTTGAAATTTCAATGATGCTCACATAAAAGATAAGAATTGAAGCACAAAGAGAGCATAATATAGCATGTGACAAACTCATTTAAGTCTAACATACTTCCTATGCATAGTAATTTTATAGGAAAACCAATTATCAAGACAAGAAATATCTAGCACATGCAAATAGGAAGAGTGAAGCATTAATAATTTCAACACAAAGAGAGATAATTGAATAACATGCAAATTCCTATAAGCTTATTTGCCTCTCTCATAATAATTACATGTAGTATCATAATCAAACTCAACAATATAACTATCATGTAAAACATTCTCTTTATGAACCATATGCATACAAGTCTTATAATCATCCAAGGTAGTGGGGTCATTATTACCTAAAGTTGACGCTCTTCCAAACCCACTTTTCGTAGTGTTGCAAATATCATAATCAATAATAGATTCATCATGAAGCTCAGAATTATAAGAAATATCATGATTATCACCCCAATCATGATCATTAGCACAATTGACATTCATAGAATTTATACTAACAAAATTACAATCATGCTTTTCATTCAAGGAACTATCATGAATCACTTTATAAGTTTCTTTTAATACTTCATCACAATTTTTATATTCATGATTTTCAAGCAAGACCTCATAAAGATAATCTAGTGAATTCTCACTAGAAATTGTTTCAACATAATCGGGTCTTTGGAAAAGATTAGCAGGTGGATGAGTATCCATTTATCTTAAATTTTGCATTTACTTTCTGTTTTGGTGTGAGAAAGATAAGGATAACATAACTAGGCAAGCAAGCAAATATAAATATTTTTTATTTTTGATTTTTAAAAGAAAAACTAAATATAACAGCAAATAAAAATAAGAACAAGTGAATAATAATTTGTGCGAAGTTACTTGATAGTTGGTGATGGTATTCCCCGGCAACGGCGCCAGAAATCCTTCCTGATACTCGTGATCTGCGTTGGGTTTTCCGTGAAGAGGAATGGGTTATCATAGCACAAAGTGGGTAAGTATTTCCCTCAGTTATCAAACCAAGGTTTATCGAACCAATAGGAATACCAATCCTCAACCGTCTTCAGCGGCTGCACACAAAAGAACAAACAACTTGCACCCAACGTTGGCAAGAGGGTTGTCCATCCCCTTGATCTCGTTATTTGCAAGCAAGTGAGCTGTGTAGATAATTATAAATTGCAAAGTAAAATAATAAATAACAGCAAGGTAATAATAGCGTTTGTGAATATATAAGTGGATAGACCCGGGGGCCGTAGAGTTCTATAGTGGCATCTCTCATAAGCAAAGCATACAGTGGGTAAACAAATTACTGTTGGGCAATTGATAGAAAAGCGAATAGTTATGCGATTTTCATGGCAATGATCATGCGTATATAGGCATCACGTCCATAAGCAAATAGGCCGACTCCTGCCTACACCTATTACTATTACTCCACCCATCGACCGCTATCCAGCATGCATCTAGAGTATTAAGTAAAACATAGTAATGCTTGGAGAACATTGACATGATGTAGACAAAGTAAACTCAATCAATATGAATAAACCCCATCGTTTTATCCTTAGTAGCAGCAACACAAAGATGCAACTTGTCCCCTTCTATCACAGGGATATAGAAACTCGTCAGGTTGAACCTACTACGACGCACCACTCCCACCGAAGAAATATCAATCTAGTTGGCCAAACTATCTCAATAGATTGGAGAGCATTACGAAGCTATGATGATCATTCAAATAAGAATCATAGTATTTAGATTTGACTCAAATACTTTTCATGAATAATATGAACATAAACTCACAATTCATCGAATCCCAACAAACACACCATACAAAGGGATTACATCGGATAGATCAAGGCAAAGATGCGATGAACATTGTATTGAAGATCGAGAGATAGAGAGAGAGAGAGATAGAGATTGCCTTCTAGGTACTACCTACGGACCCGTAGGTCTGTGGTGAACTACTCACACATCATGGTGAGAGGAGCAAGGTTGATGAAGAAACCCTCCGTGATCGATCTCCCCTCCGGCAGGGTGCCGAAACGGAGGTGTAGATGGCCTCCCGTCGGAACAAAGACTAGCGGCGGCGGAAAAAGTGTTTCGGGAGCGCTCTCGAAGGTTTTAGGGTATTTGTGAATTTATAGGCCAAAGAGGAGCATCGGGAGGTGCCTGAGGGGGCCACAAGCCATCAGGGCGCGCCCCTATTGGCTTGTGGGTCCCGCGTGGCTCCTCCGGCCTCCCTCCAAAGCTTCCAGGTCTTCTTTTGGTCCTGAAAAAATTATCAAAAAGTATCGTGGCAATTGGACTTCGTTTGGTACTGTAAACCTGAAAAGTCAAAAACATGCAGAAAACAGCAACTGGCACTGGGCACTGGGTCAATAGGATAGTGCTCAAAAATATTATAAATTGGTAAATAAATACACAAAAAGTATCCTAGAATGATAATATATTAGCAGGGAACAATCAAAAATTATAGATACGTTGGAGACGTATCAGGGCGGTTGTGGGCAAACGGAGGGGGCGGTTCGAAGAAGAAGGGGGTGTATGCCCCGTCAGCGGAGAACCTGTGGTTGCGAGACCAAGCATGCATGGGGCGAACCGCAACGATGCGCGTCCCGTAACGGCCACCCAACGGCCAAACATCGCAAGGGATGTCCCGCGGGTTCTTCAAAAGGTTCACCGCCCGCACCGTGGCGAGTTCCCGCCCGGAGAGGACCAAAGGGTCGATCTCCAGAACCTTGCCGAACCCCGAGAACATCGTAGGGATGCAGTTCGGCGTAATGAACTCAGCAGGGAAGCCCGTGGCCGCAATGACGGACACGACATCGAGCCTTGGGTTGATGCGGTCGAACATCTCCTCGGGGAAAAGATCGATGCGGGCGCCCTCGTGCATGAAAAGCTCGTGAGAGAGGGAATCCCTCCGGTCCTCCCAGGAAGCAAAGCGAAGGTACATGGCCCCCACCGACGATGGGACAACCTCGGGCAGGAGATGCCCGATGTTGTCGAGGACGGAGGCCTGCACCGCCAGCGTGGCGTTGATGAAAGCATAGGTGGGCTCGATGGCGACCACCACAAGCCACCGCGCCGCCTCGTAATCGCCCTCAGGCATGAAGACCTCGAGGACGTCAGGGCGCTCCGAGTCCGCAATGGCCGAGGGGATGGAGTTGCCCAACGAAACCGCCAACGGGGAGCGGGGCGAAGCGCGCGTCCCAGAGGAGGACGAGACGTGGTCACGGGACGCGAGCAGCTCGGGTGGGATCTCTCCCACAGGCGCGGCCACGACCAGGGCGGCCACTTCGGGGTGTCCACGCTCCCCCGGCTCCTTCGACGGGGAGGGCGGCGGAGAGCGGACCACCTGGGTGATGGAGATGTCACGAGGACAGGAGGGCGGAGGGCTGACGTCGACTGCGGCCGCGTTGGAGGAGCTCGTCTCCCCCTCCTCGAGGCGACGCGTCTTGATCCCCACGGCCCTCCCCGACGCGGCGGACGGGCGAGCGAGAGGGTATGGAGTGGACTGCCGCCAGGTCCGGGGGGGGGGGGGGAGGAGGAGGGGAGCCGCGTGCCCAGGGAAGGACGCAGCCTTGGGGACGGGAACAGGGGCGCGCTTGGGGGCCATGGCACATCGAGGCGAGGAGGCACGGTGGCCGGGCACTCGACAGCGCCGGCACCTGACTTGATCCCGACAGTCTCTCACAAAATGGCGGGGCGACAGGCAGCGGAAACAGCCATGGGGGGGGGGCGGCAGGCGAGAGGAGCGAATGCATGCATGGGCTGGCCTCCGCAGCGGCAGCAGCCAACGCGGGGAGAGGGGACGGGCTGGCTTCCACAGCCGCAGCAGCAATTAACACTGTGGGTGGGGGAGGGGGGGCACCCGGAGTAACGCAGCCAGCCGCTCCCTGGCAGGGCACTAGGCCGAGCCCCGCACCGACTCCGCCCTCGTTGTCACACGGATGAGGGACACGATGGACGGGGCGCCGCTGAGCAAGGAGGATGTCAGCATCCTCGTGGTGCGAACGCAGCGAATCGGAGCCCAGCACAGTGCCCCGAAGCGTGGGTAGGGGGAGAAGAGCAGGACGGAAGGAGGACGCGACGATCGGACAACGAATAGATAGGAGATTAATCCGCCCACGCGCCGTAACTGCAGGTTGGTGGGAGCGGCGTCCCGCGCGAGCCCCGCGCGCCCTCGCAGCAGCCACGTCAGCACGGGTCCCACGGAGGGAGGTGATGTGGCCACCAATGCCAAATCAGTGGTTCTGCATCCAAAAATTATTGAAGCCACACGTGTATGTATACATACGCAGTGGCCTGTATATACGGAGTGGCCGATTGAGATTTTGACCGGCTCAATGTTGCTCCAAGTTCCTCCACCAGGTGAAGAAGTCATACCAAATTTTAGGACTCCACCAGAAAATGTTTTGGTATAATCGTCCGTAAAGAAACAATCACGTTTGTAGTTTGAAACTGCTACGTGACGTTCCATCATTAAAAGGGCACAATGCATGGCGGGGAACAATGCATGGACGACTTAAACATCGAACATATAAAGGAGCTAGCCACATCGCCCCCTATAGCACTATGAATAGTGCTCTGCCACCGCCTGTAAATTCGATGCCCCGTCGGGGGCATTTTCGTCATTTCATGCATTGAACATATAAAGGACAGGTAGCGCAGAGAAGTGAGCGAGCAGCGAAGTGCCCGTGACCTAATCCGCCACCCCCGCAGATTCCTCCTCCTCTCCTTTCCTCGCCAGGGCCTCGCCCTCACCAGCCACCGGTGACCTCCCAGCCCTCCATCTCCGCCTCGTCGCCCTGGCCGCCTCGTGCTCTGCCTCGATCCGGCCTCGGGAGGAGGAGCTCGAGCCGAGGAGCACAGCAGCAGGGGAGGAGAAGATTGACGACGGCGGAGCAAAGAAGAGGATGGGAGATCGAGGAGGGGGTGTTCCATTGCAGAGGAGATGGGAGATGAGGGTGGGCGGAGCTCAGGCATCAGCACCAGATCCGCGGAGTGCTTGAGGGGACGCCGGCGGGCCGGCACCTCACCATGGCTATTGTTTGGCGGCGGCAAGAAGAAGGCCCCCTGAAGGTGTGGCTGCTGGTCATTGAAGTGCAGAGGCGGTGGCGAGGTGAGCTCGGAGGAGTGGCAGAGATGGGGCACCTACTCGCCCCTCCCGTGCGTGGTAGCCTCCATCGTCCACCAGCTGCTCGAGATGGAGTCCGTGGCCGGCGAGAAGACCAGCGGCGTGGCGGATAGGCCCGTCGTCTTCCTCGACTCCGGCGGCCGGCCATCCGCCGCCGCACCTCGCGCCCAGCATCTTACCTGCTCCGCCTCCCTGCTCACTATCTCTACCACCTCCTCACGGGCACGCATGCTTTCAGTAAGCCTTTTAGTCTGTGGTGTCATGTCTTCCGACCATGTTGCCATCAACTCGGCCATGTGTTCCCAGATCCACTGGTCGCCATTCAACTCCATGAGCAATTGGTACTTGGCTTCATGTGCATATGGTCTTCGATGGATGATTATTGTGTCCATTGTTGTGCTCGATTTTGGGTTGACATAATCCATATCATAGATTTTTTCTTATCTTCAGGCCTGTGTTATACCTGATCCTTAATTAGGCTCGATGGAAGCAGCAGTAAGGCAGCTGTGTTCTCTTATGTAGTTCATCGCATCTAATCCTTTATTATGTACATGAAGAATTGGCAGCAGAGGGGAACCACATTGCCTGATCCTAATTCTTCTGCTGCAATGATATCATCAGATTGGCATAAGCATGAATCAAGCTTAGTTAGTATACCATCGTGAATAGATAGAATTCACATTGCCATGGTTCTTGCCTAGAATATTATATATGGACAATCATTTTGACCTGTGCCAACTGACGAAGAGTTCGCCTGCAGAAGTAAATTGCTGAATTTATTAGCGTTCTCTTCGTACTCTTATTTGATAGTATGTTCCAAGCAAGAATCATTTCCTAGATGTACTTTTTTCCCATATGTTTATATCTATCAAGTATACATACTCTGTTATTCGAGGAGAAGATTGCACCTGGAGGATATAAAACCTATGCTTTATAACTAAGTGCCTACATAAGCTTAGGTGAGGCCTCAGGAGAATATTTTAATTTCCTCACCTTCTATTCTTTGTCTATTTAAGATGGTTCCCAATCTCAACTTTAGTTATATTCAGCTGAATTTAATCATGGATTTCATAAATGTTAGCTAAACCAGAAAGGTTAACCGTTGATCGTGCATTTTAGGAATGTTTGCTTTTTTTGCATCTTGTTGGTGTTTTGTACTAGATATGCCCCCTCCAGATAGATATGCTATTAAGTAAAATTGTGGCAGACAAAAATGGATGTGGTTTTTAACTTTTTATTTTAGATTATCATGAGAAAGAGCAGGAAAGAAATAGAGAACACAAAGGTCAAATTGTTGTTATTCAGCCAACTGTCTTGCAGTGATTAATTGATGAATGGTTCACGGGGAATGTGTACCCAGATATATTTACATTTTTAGCTTTACTGATGTAGGAACAGGGGGAGCTTACTATACATCCTACAATGTTGTTGATTGTAAAGTTAACTTAAGGCCTTTGTTACTGCATTCGGTTTTGGAGATGCACGGGGAAGGCCGTCCTCTAATGAGCAAACTTGTTGGGTTTGGATGAGTAGGTCAGCAACAATCGGTCTTTGCTGAAATTATTTTAATGTCTTTTCATTCCAATTCTGTCTTCACAGGACGAGAACGATCATTAACATGTATTTTTTTGTCATCTGGTCTGTATCTAATTTATTGATATGAAAATGAGTGATTGTGATGAACCTTTTTCCTAATTATAGTTGCTCTGAATTAATCGTACTGATGCATATCTTATCTATATTAATGAAGATGTACAGATAAGCTCAAAAACATGGATCTTTTTTGTTTGCCTACAGTCTAACTCCTGATTTATGAACCCTCTACCCAGAAGTTGACTTTGCATCTTCATTGTAGATCTGTTTGGTGAGGCAAATGATGAGGACTCCGGCGCTGGTGCTGGATGAAAACTATGTGCATGTGCGTGTCCAGCAACTCAATGGAAGAAAGAGTCTGACAACTGTTCCGGGCTTGAAGAAAGATAACAGCTACAACAAGATTCTCAAGGATCTTAAAAAGAATTCGGCTGTAATGGTACTGTAGTCCAGGATTTAGAACTAGGCGAGGTACAACGGTGTTCTCTTATTTGGTTGATCAAAGCTCTCTCATGTAAATATTTATATACTGATGAATTATCCTCTATATTTTCAGGTCATCCAGGGGGACCAACGTACATGCGGCCGTAGCGCAGCGCCCGGCGAGGGGCCAACGAAGGTCCGTGCTGGTCGTCGTGAGCCGCTGCCACGCCTAAGGGGAAGCGACCTGGGCAGACCATCTCCGGCATAAGAACTACGAGCTCATGCTGCAACTTCAATTGGGCATCAGGTGATTCCTGGTTAATTAGCACTTGCCATTCACAAGAGGTTTATTTTGTTTTTCAAGAATTTATTTCAGATATGCATAGATGCGTACAGATTGGTTGTGATAATTTTTGTTCTTGCATACAAAGCCAGTAATATGAACTATTTGTTTTGAATTTCAGTTATACAAGTCAGTATTTTTAGTCTTTCGTATGGTCATTGTGTGCACGATTTGTTCAAAGAGGGTTTTAACCGTGGCCTGCAAGCTTTGAGCATTTGCCAACTGAGCTTATATTTTGATATTTAAATTATAATAGGACAATGCCTCTTTAGTTGTAATGGTGATACTCCTAATGTGGAAGTAAACACTATTGAGATAACTACAGAAAAAACATGACATGTGAACAATTCTCGGTTTAATGGTGTGAGCATAAATAATAGGAGCTAATCATTGTGCCATGTTCAAAATCGGTACCATAAAAGATAATTGAATAGCAAGTCCTGTAGAGTTACTAACACATAGTTTATTTCTAACTGCATGATCTGAACTGCACATTCTGAAAGTATATTGGACTCTTCCCTTGGGAAATTAGACCGCCATCGCATTACTTTGTTAATAAATGACATGCCAACTTGTTGGTTCAGTTTAAAGCTGTAGGCAGAGGTTTGCGGTAGGAAAAAAATCATTGCGCCAGTTGAGAACCAAGGCGTTTATTTGTGACTGTATGATCTGGATTGTGCTTCTCTGAAAGTATCTTAGGCTCATGCTCTTGGGAGATTAATCTGTTGTGGTTTTGCTTGGTAAATAATGACATGCTAAAATGTTGGTTGTTAGTACAGAGGTGGTGACAATATTTGGTTCTTTGGTATTGATTTCATGATTTGTGGTTAATACATGATGTTGGTATCTGATCTCTTTGTTGCTCATGCCTCACTTGATGTTGCATATGGTACACGCAAAATATCATTGGATTGGCATATATCGTACTTCGCTACTGCCTACACGCAATTCCATTTGATTTTGCTTTTGCTGATCGTTTCTAGGTGTCTGCTGATGAATCATGTAAGGGTGGCGCAGAAGGCATAACTCACAAGACGGAAAAGACCGTGTTTTTCTAGCTCTTAGTGTTTTTGTTTTGATGATTTTGCTATCTCGACGATCTATGTTTGACAATCTGTTACCTTTTACAGGCCTTCAAGTGCATGTGGAAGTGTATTATGCAATAATTATGCGACAATGACACTCTGCTTATTCGTACGTTCACACCCTCTGAAGACCACAATCAGACTAAGAAGATGCCTAAATAAGTTGTGAGGCTGCCTATATATGTGTTTTCGTAAACCGATATAAGTCATTCTACTATCTGTACTACTATCTGTAATACAATCCACATTGCATTATATTTCCAGCTACATCTCCTACTTACTCGTTACTAACATTGCTTCTAATTAGCTTCTTGCGCCATTGGCGCAACCGGGTCATCTAGTACTAGTAGTTATGTAAGGAAGTTGAGTCTAGGAGTCCAAGGTAATCAAGGCGCGTATAATTAAATTAGTTAATTTGTTAATTAGCAATAAGAGAGAGTCTGTATCAAGTTAAATTACTTGTGTGCCGATTCGCTGGATATATTTGTATCGCCTATATAAAAGGCTGGTCATGGCCGTTGTAAGGGATTAGTTTTGAGGTTATATTTTGGGTCCCGATATTCACCACACGTGTGGCATATTAGACATGCGTCCACACACCGTGTGTCATACGTAGGAGGCAGCCCACACGGGTCGTGTGTGGGCGAACAATAGAACTGCCCACACGTGTGGGCGTGGCTATTTCGTGCCACACGCCAAACAAGTACTAGTCATCCCCACCCGCGTGTGTGGCACGAAGCAAATCTGCCCATACGTCCTCGCGCAGCTACGTTAGTTAACCGCGGGATGGCAACTCTAGTTACCCCCGGGGATGGCAACTCTAGTTATCCCGGATGGCAACTGTAGTTGTAAAAGCATGGCAACTCTCTCTGTTTTGGTTAACTATACTTACCCGCGGGATAACACTTTAGTTACCCGGGGATTGTTGCCATGTGTGTTTACCTAGCTGCCGCGTGTGGTTCAATCATAGTTTCCATGTATGGTTAATCGTAGTTGCCATATGTGTTTACCTGGTTGCCACGTGCGCGCAACTGCAGTTGCCATCTAGCAACGAATCGTAGTTGCCATGTGTGTTTACGTAGTTGCCACGTACGCGCACTGCAGTTTCCATCTAGCAACGTACGAGTGATGTGTGGGCGAAGAGCAGTTCGCCCACACGCGGTGGACTAGGTGATGACTGTGTGGGCAGAAACCGGTTCGCCCACACGGCGCAGCTGGCAACCGCGCGTTGTGGGTCGTGTGGGCGAACTCTCCAACGCCCACGCACACGATGATGCCTACGTGGCACAGAAATTCCAACAGATTCCTTTAAGATTCGTGCAAAATAGAATCAGCGTGGATAGACGCGTGTGGGCGAAGTGTAAACTGCCACACGTGTGTGCGTTATCTTTTCCCTATATTTTCTACAGGTTAGACAACATGTGTATCGAATATTAAGCGGCCCTCTTTGGGTGTCGTTGTTATTTATTTTGTGTGAATTTTCCGAGTGGAAGTTGCACTTGGCTCAAGGTCCGTCGTCATCGACGGGTTGCACGCTGGTTACGTCTACTTTGACGGAAGGTTTCTCGTGTGTCGAGAGATTGTCCGTTGATCGTCGTCGCCCCATCTTCAGGTTACTCGTACTGCTCGTGTAATTGGGAGATTATTTAACGGTCGATATTGGAGTTTTTTGCATCGTAAAAGATCGAGACAAATCATCGGCACGTCCGATGTCGCGCCCTCATCAAGTGGTATCAGATTACTGGGTTTATTACGGTGCAATTTTGTCCCTATAATTTGTGGTTCAGATTCAAGAATTGCAATGAGGACAGAGTATTACTTTGACGGTGAGATGTCACGAAGTGAGAAGGATCTGTCGTATGCGCTTTCTTGGTTCCAAATCTACACAAGGGTGCAAGTTGGAAGAATTACTTGTGCTACAATGATGGATCGTTCTTCAACAATAAATTTGGAAAGTCAAACCATGGTGGATGCGTTGAAATTATCAGTGATAGAACATCCTGACCCATATAAGCTCCCCTGGCAGGGCAAATTGGTAACTATCAAATACCAAGTGGAAGTCCGCTTCACATTATGTGGATATACCGACTTGATTGTTTGTGATGCAGGGGCAACTTCGCCTCAATCCTGGGTATGGTATCAGAGCCTACAATAATGGAGGGAGAGGCACCACGGGAGAGTGAGCTTAACATACAACTTCAGAGGCTACAATATGACAATAATAAAGTGGATAAAGGACAACGCCGAAGTTTGTTTCAGACTCAGTGTGACATCAAGGGAATTTCGTGCAAATTAATTATTGATGGTGGTAGCTGCACAAATGGCATTAGTAAGGCGTTGGTAGCAAAGATTGGTTTGTCCATATGGCGATATGAGGAACCACATCGTTTGGAGTGGTCGAACAATTGTGGACAACTTAAAATTACACATAAAGTGTGTGTGCCGTTTTCTGTTGGACAACATGTTGATGAGGTGGAGTGCGATGTTTTGCCATTGGAAGTCTGTGATTTGTTACTAGGACGACCATGGCAATATGACCGCAATGTGATGCATGCTAGAAGGATGAATACATATACTTTTGTTCATGAAGGGACATTGAGGACACTGAAGCCCTTGGAGGAGGAAACGATTCGCTCAAATGTGATGTTGACAATTCACAAGAAATATACTTTGAAAGACATGTCAAAACCGAGGACGGTTTCTCTTCAAGTGGAGGATGATGATATTCTTTCAGTAAAGAAGAAGGTCCCTAAATCTATCACGAATCCGAGGACGGCTTCGTTTCAAGAGGGAGGGAATGATGTGGCCACCAATGCCAAATCAGTGGTTCTGCATCCAAAAATTATTGAAGCCACACGTGTATGTGTACATACGCAGGGGCCTGTACATACGAAGTGTCCGATTGAGATTTTGACCGACTCTTGCTCCAAGTTCCACCACCAGGCGAAGAAGTCATACCAAATTTTAGGACTCCACCAGAAAATGTTTTGGTATAATCGTCCGTAAAGAAAAAAATCACGTTTGTAGTTTGAAACTGCTACGTGACGTTCCATCATTAAAAGGGCACAGTGCATGGCGGACTTAAACATACTACTCCCTCCGTTCTTAAATATAAGTCTTTTTAGACATTTCAATAGGGGACTACATACGGAGCAAAATGAGTGAATCTACACTCTAAAATATGTCTATATACATCCGTATATAATCTATCTACTATCTATCTACTATCTACTATCTACTACCCCTATAAATGGAAGAGAGGGCTAATCCAACTTAAAATCTGGACCATCTAATTTGATAATACCCCTATAAATGGAAGAGAGGGCTAATCCAACTTAAAATCTGGACCATCTAATTTGATAATCAAGGGTTTTAAATCGTCGTTAACGAAATCCTTCGTTAACACATCCTTCGTTAACACCGCGAAGCCCCACTAGCGGCTACGCACGTTCTCCTCGCGAAGCCCCACGAAACCGCACCAGCCCCGCCTCCTCTTCCCTCCCCACACCCGCTCGCCCCCGCCTTGCCAGGGTCGCCTCCCGCCGCTCAACGCCGCCGGTCGCTAGGCCGCTCGTCCCGCCGCTCGCGCCCGCCTCGCCTCCCGCCGCTCAGCGCCGCCGGTCCCGCCCGCACCGGTCGCCTCCCACCGCTCAGCGCGACCGGTCGCTAGGCCCCGCACCCGCCGCTCTGCCCCCGCCTCGTGCAGCCGCCGCTCGCCCCCGCCTCGCTGCCCGCTCGACCCGTCCCCGTCGGTGCCGCCGCTCGCCCCCACCCGCACCGCCCGCTCGGCCTGCCGGTGTCGGTTCCGCCGCTCGCCATCCCCCACCCCCGCCTGACCTGCGTCGGCGGAGGCGGGGTCCCTCTACTCTGTCGAGTAGTAGAGGCAGCACGGGACGGAGTGGGCTCAGCCTGCATCGGCGGCGGCGGGGTCCATCTCCCGCAAGCAGCAGCGGCGTGGAAACTGCAGGCTCGGCCACGAACATGGATTTCTCTGGGGGCATTCGACTCCTCGCCTCTGTTCCTCGACCTCGCGTCAGAGACGCATATGCGCCTGCGGCCGTTTCTCCTCATCGTCAGCGACGCAGATGCCGCCGTTGTCGTTCCTCGCACAGCCGAGGACGCGGAAGCCGTTGCCGCTGCTCCTCTACGCGATGGTGAGACACACGGCGTAATCTCTGCCCTCCAGAACCATGGCAGCATGCCGTTGACTGCCCCAGGGACAGCAGGGAGGCACACTGCTAAGGGATGCACCATGTAGCGTGTGGATGCCCACCAAATGTTCGATGAGTTCCATGCCATGATCTTTCTATATAGCTAGCCCTCTCTGTTTCAGTCTCTCCCTGCACATATATGATCTTATTTTCTTTCAGTTTTTTGCTAGATTTAACACTGATATTTGTTCAAATCCTATCCAGGTAACAACTCCAAAGGAATTAGTATGGTGCTCTGTTTCTATATGTTCAGTGTGTCTAGAAACCAACATGCTCACTGCTAAAGTTCTTGCAGGTGTATTGCTTTAATTTGAGAAGGCTCTATATAACACGGGAAAAGTTACTACTGAAGAAATCATTTCTGCAACACTCGATCTTGAGTCTGCACTTGCTAAAAGAGATGCACCCAAAACAATATACTCCTGATTGTTTGATTGGTAACGTCCTCTCACAGAAAACTCTAATTCGATTCTTTTTACTTCCTAATCTTGTCATTTTGCATTTAATCATTATCCTATATGCACAGGATGGTAGAAAAATATTATTAGTGTCTACATTGGAAAGGATCCAAACTCTAAACAAGTGATTGGTGAATAATTTTTTATCTAGGTTCAGAAGTTGATAATCCACTATAGTTCTTTCATTGTGCAGGCAGACTCAGGTATGACAACAAGTTTCTTTTGCTTCTGCCGTCAAATTGCTGAATATGACTTTGAATCTCAACTGCACTTGACTGCACCTTCTATCTTGATCTGCTTGACAACTTATAATTCGCACAAGCATTATCCTGCATAGTTTGTCCATGGTCTGAAAGAACAATTCCTGGTGATATATTCCAAATATTGTTGTTGCCTAGATCCTATGGACAATATGTACGGTCGCGCTGTCGTTATCCATTTACCATCAAGTAAGTTTTCACTATGTTTTGTTTCGGTTCCTGTTCATAATCCCTAAACCATGTAGATTGCAGAGCAGAGCTAGATGATGGACATCTTCACTAATCAGCAGGTCTTCTTACCACATTTCTATTGTTTTCTACAGTTGATGACTTCAAATTATTCAAGAGCGCGCGACGCACAAGGATGTAAGGTTTTCGCACTTGCATCCATAGAAATCTGGGTGTTGGTAAATTCTATTTTGGATGGATTTTGAAGGGAACTTTTGTTTTTATCGAGGATCAGACAATACTAAGGGACTAACAAGAACACAGTAAATCCATAGTTCCCTAGCTTAGAATATAACCTGATGTGGTAACTTTCTTGGAGCTCTGGAAATAATTCCTCTGGAACTAAATCATTCAGTCATACCTTCAGTTTTATAAATAATGGCTCTGGATATATACCGGGATCTCTCATCTTGGTTATTTTAATATACTCCATTGCAAAACCAGAAGCTCAAGCTAGGCTAGGCTAGGCTAGGCTCACAGAATAATGATGATTATTACTTAGCTAAAATCCTAAGATCTGGACCTCCCCACCCATTTTCTCTAGCTGGCAGCAAGAATACTGAACAGAAAGCACTATGCCCGGTTGCGTTGTAAATATGCCTAATCAAGTTCCATATGGATATAATTTCATTGTGTTTACCTTGTGAAATCGATGCTGATGTGGTCATCAAAGTTTGATCCGTTCGCGGGCAGATGCGTCAAACTACATATTAAACCAGGTATATTTAATCATTTCGAACAGTTATTTAACCAGTGCTGATACAAATAAAAATCACGGCAACATTTGTCGATTTGTTTTCGACCAGAAGTGGGTTTGGATTAATAGTTGATATATTGCTATTATTAGAAACACTCATATTTAAGAATTTTGGTTAAATTGGTTGTGTCTTGTGTAGCTGATATTGATATGTTGAACATTATTCAAGCCCATTGATATGTTGCAGCCATATATTTCCTATTTCTTAGTGAATCACATTTCAATTGATATCTCAGTCGTAAGAGTTCGAGGGCGAGTCCATCGTGATATGCACTTCCATCCCTCTTTTCTGTTTTTTGGCAAACATATATTCTAGATTTCAGTTTTTGTAATGGTTATTTAACTGGATATGATAAATCGATAATTACAAAGAATTGGAATGCAATGGACAAGAAAAATATATGAGAAGAATCAGGAAAAATATATGTCGGGATCTGTATTTAAAATTGAACAATATATATATTACAATCCACACATACTATGCAATCAAATTGGTAGAATCCATGTATCCTGTTTTCATCAGGTTTTTATCAAATTGGTAGAATCCATGTATCCTATTACAATCCACACATACTAACCAAGCCGGCAAATTTTTATCAGGTTTTTCTTTACCTTAGCATCAAGCCCTTAGTTGGGTGTACCTCGTACTCTATAGCAAGCAAATGATTCTGATTTCATGAAACACCATGGCTAGGCCAACAGAATAATTAGATAAAAAATCTCATGAGTTTCCAAAAGGAAACTCATGAGATTTTCCTTTTGGAAAACCACTGCAATGAGCTTCATATTCAGTTTTTGTTAGATGTTTGTCTGCTTGAAGTGTGTACAGATTGAATAATTAGAAGAAAACTCATGTGATTTTCATTTTGGAAAACCACTGCAATGAGCTTCATATTCAGTTAATTGTTAGATGTTTGCCTGCTCGAAGTGTGTACAGATTGAATAATTAGAAGAAACTCATGCGGTTTTTCTTTTTGAAAATCACTGCAGTGAGCTTCATATTCACTTTTCTGCTAGATGTTTGCCTGCTTGAAGTGTTTACAGATTAGAATAATTAGAAGAACCTCATCTGATTTCCTTTTTTGGTGAACCACAGATTAGAATAAGTAGAAGAAACTCATGCTTTTGTTTTCTATTTAGACTAGACTAGCTGTAATTGTTGAGAATCATAGAGACAAAGGTCCACCATGTAAATGAATGGTACTCAATTAGTAGTAATAGATATAACATGAGTTTGCTAATTTAGCTTAGCACAAAGGTGGAAATTGACTGGGTCCAGCAAGGAGCTTTCTTGCAATGCATCAGCGTGCATGCACTCAGGCACTCAGTAACAGCACCAATCTCACAAATCTCTTGACACAAATCAAATAAAGTCTTGTTGTACTGGACTGGAGGACTAGATAGAAAACACACAAACTGAATGTGTAAATTCGAATTCAGCAGACACATAGACTGATTGTTGTTGTACATGGGAAAGGATATGAGCAAAACTAAACTTCCTTGTCCCGGAGCCCAAGAGTTGGGATCGTTCTTCTTCATCATGTCAGGTTTGGATCTGGGTCAAGGGCCCATCGTTTTGGTCGCTAAGAGGTGCTTGGCCTGGGAGACGGAGGAAGGGGCCCGGGAGGGGATCCCTGGCTGCCGGCGCTGCTGCTCCGTGGGGTTCGCGCCCAGCGACCTCGAGCTTCATGTTCAGTTTTCTGTTAGATGCTTGCCACAAGTGTGTACAGATTGCATGTAGCAACTTTCTTCAAGTGTCAACAGACTACAGGATGTATGTTTCTTAAAAAATGTCAATTTTTTCAAACCATTTGATGCCAAATTACAAGTAGTCAGGAGGAGATTTCTACGGGGGCTAGAGGGAAGCGAAAAAACTCATGCATCTCTTTTAATTAATGCGAAATTCATGTCTTTAAAGGAGTTGACAATCTTAGAATGTGCCAATAGATGCAATACATCCCCTTTCTATGCCTATTTTAAGTATTGGGTGTGTACTTTGCCACTCATCATATTATAATACTACTCTTTAGAAACGATGGAGCTCATAAGTGAAGTAGTATCCAACTGAAATTATTGTTGTTGTTTTAGTTTTTTCGCTTCCCTCCCTACATCAAATTATCATGTTGGTTCCTCAGTCGATCAGTCCAAATGAAAGTATACTCATGAGACATTACTGACTATCTCATTTTGATTTTACAGATATAGTCTTCTAACCATGTATCGGTGTCAGAGACATCTTCTGAGAAGAAGCGCCGGGGAATGAGAGAACAATATGTTGGGATGATGGCAGAAGATAAAGAGGTCGTGTTGCGTGAGAAGCATGTGTACAAGATGGGAAAAGGCCATACTGTCCCATCATCTGACCAATCCGACATTCCGGAGGCGCAAGGTGGATCCAACATCCCCTCACCAAGTAATGTTCGCATGTGTATTTTCATGCATTCACCTCCTCATATTCACATTGTGGATGCCTTGCTCCATTTGACAACTTTTCTGCTCTTTCGGGGTGGTATTGACACATTTTCAAGGAGGCTGCGTCATTGACAAGGACTCCGATGCACATGGAATTTTCGAGTCTGTGGGGCAGGTTACTGAACTTGAAGGTGTATTGTCTTTCTGTATAGCATAACCCACATTCATTATGTTTATTTGATTTCAATAATTGTGTTCTCGTAGAATGCTTGGATATATACCACCAAAGAGGGAGAAACCTGCCATGATGATGACGCGATGATGAATGTCGACTATTCAGTGCACAAGGTTATAACAGACGATTATAATTCATCACTATAGCAAGCCTTCATTGCGGTTAAGGAATGTTGAGGTTAAGGTACACACATTTGTTGGATTGCTTTATCATCATCCAGTATTCGTATGCATATCTATGAGAAGAACTTTGTTTTGATGTACATGGAGCTTACCTTGATTAATTTTTCTTGCTGGAAACAGTTAGCTTGATTTAAATTGCGATGGAAACAACATTACCTATTTTCTTTTTTTGGCTCTATGCATAATATACATTGAAGTATTTTCTTGTTTTGTAATACTTTTGGTACAAACACAATATAATTCTATGCATGTTTCTGACATATGCTTGTAATATTAGTCGAGACGTGCATTTGCACGTGCAAGCTTACTAGTCCAAATAGTGAAATCTGTAAAAAGACTTATATTTAGGAACGGAGGGAGTAGTAGTTACGTAAGGAAGTTGAGTCTAGGAGTCCAAGGTAATCAAGGCGCGTATAATTAAATTAGTTAATTTGTTAATTAGGGATAAGAGAGAGAGTCTGTATCAAGTTAAATTAGTTGTGTGCCGATTCGCTGGATATTTGTATCGCCTATATAAAAGGCTGGTCACGGCTGCTGTAAGGGATTAGTTTTGAGGTTATATTTTCTACAGGTTAGACAACATGTGTATCGAATATTAAGCGGCCCTCTTTGGGTGTCGTTGTTATTTATTTTGTGTGAATTTTCCGCGTGGAAGTTGCACTTGGCTCGAGGTCCGTCGTCATCGACGGGTTGCGCGCTGGTTACGTTTATTTTGACGGAAGGTTTCTCGTGTGTCGAGGGATTGTCCGTTGATCGTCGTCGCCCCATCTTCAGGTTACTCGTACTGCTCGTGTAATTGGGAGATTATTTAACGGTGGATATTGGAGTTTTTTGCATCGTAAAAGATTGGGACAAATCATCGGCACGTCCGAGGTCGTGCCCTCGTCAGGAGGAGTGCAAGGTGAGGTTAATGGCGACGAGCAGGCCGGGGGCGACGGCGACCAGGAAACCGGCGACCGCCTCACTGGCCACACGCACTGAGAAGACGAGGTCCCCGGCGTTCTCCGCGACCAGCCGCTCCGTCGGGCCACAGAAGAAGTAAGAAAGCAGAGAGGAGACGCCCTCGACCGAGAAGCAGTGGCGAACGGCACCGACACCCAGACGGTGCCGGGGTTCGCCAGGGAAGGGAACTCGGAAGGGTCGAACGGAACGCCCGAGAGGAAGGCAGACAGGATGCGGGAACGGAAAACGATACCTGGACGCGGCACCATAGTGGCAGCAGCAGCAGGGGAGCAGGCGACATCAGCGGCGGCGGCAACTAGGCCCGGACGTTGGCCAAGGCTCAGATCCGGCGGCCCTGCTGCGGCAGGGACGCCGACGGGGGCGTTTGGGGTGGCGGGGGTGGGTGGTAGGCCGTCATGGGAGGCACCGGCGGCGACGCCCAGCGAGTCGCCAGGCGGGTCGCGAGAGCGCATTCGAATCTTTGTCACCAACCTCCGATTCCAGATTTCCCCAACCGCGGTCCTACGGTTGACAAGCCAGGCCTCCAACCGAGGAGCTAGATGGTTTGATTACCCGTTGACATGCCAGGCCCTACGTGCCAGCCGCCGTACCGAGTCTAGTTGTTGCGGCTGCATATAGATGAGATCAATTTCAAGAGGATAATAACGTGCTTATCCTCTCTCCACGGGAATATAGCACCTGCAGAACAACTCGGCCGCAGCGTCCGTGCACCTCGTACATATCCATTCTGCTGTGACGCTCGCCTATAAATGCTACGTACGCATAACACTTGAGGGGGAAGGCACCTAGCCAAGAGGAGACGCGCCTGCGGTGGCAGCGTCGAGGGCGGGACGACGTGCCGGCGTCAGGCGTCAGCGGCTCAGCGCGCACGCCGTGCAGGGCGAGCTCACGTACGCGGACGCGGCGCGGCACAGGAGAAGAGAAGCACACACACAGAAGAAATGAAGGAGTGACTACACGCGTCAACGGAAGGCCGCGGACACCGCACCGACAGACCAGGCGCTCGGCGTCGGGGCACTCGTAGCCGGGACGGCCACGGATGACGCACCGATGGCCATGACCATGACGGACGTCCGCCGGCGAGCTCGTCGAAGCATTCTTTCATATAGACTGTCACACGCTATATCAACAATCAACACAAGCATCCATCTTCATTAATGACATCCCTACATGATTAATCTTATGAATACTTCTTGTTAGAATTAACCTTGTTGTGTAGGCATGCATCATGTTTATTTCATAGAATTATTTGAGTCATGCATGTAGGTATGTCCACTACTAGCTGCGGCCATGTACTCACGTAGAGATGAGACCGCGTGTGAGCATGCAAGTTACTAGTAGTGAGTTAGTTATTTAGGTAGCATGTACTCGGTCAAGTTGTGGTGGCGCCGTGTTACATACGTACATGTGCCGTTGGGTTGATCTGCTCCGCATGGATGTGGTAACCGCATGAACCATTGCTGCTTGGAGTCCCAGCGGCCAAGTCAGAGAGGATATTGACGTGGACATATAAGGGCATGTACATTAGAGTATCTCCAACAAGTGCCGCAAAAACGCCCCGCGCTGCAAAATTTCGCGTTTTATCACGCGCGCAGCGAAACCGGGCGCTCTAGCGGCCGTCCAAAAACTGCACGCACGGCATAAGTGCTTCCGCGCGCGGAGCGAAACGGCATCGCACGCCGCTTATTTGGTGCGCCCGCTCCCGCGCGTGGAACCACTCGAGCGCTCGCGCATCGTCTCCCACCTCCCTCCACCCCAGTGCCCGTGCCGCCGCCGCGCCACCCCTTTGCTCCGGCGACCCGACGGCGTTTCCCGGACCTATCCCCGCGCCTCTGCAGCTTCCTCCCCCTCCCTCTAGTCGCCGCCGGCCCCTGCGCACGCTATTCCTCCGGCGAAAAGCGCTCGGCCGCCCACAGCCGCTCGGCGCCCACAAGGTGTTCAACAGAATG
The DNA here is from genome assembly GCA_039707655.1 of Elymus sibiricus. NCBI lineage: Eukaryota > Viridiplantae > Streptophyta > Magnoliopsida > Poales > Poaceae > Elymus > Elymus sibiricus. Next base: position 527,033,923 of record CM077665.1, on the reverse strand, counting down.
CCCACAAGGTATATATTGCTCAAAGTACACATTTTTTACATTAATTGGATGCTTATTGTTCATAGTTTTTATAGACTAGTTTAAATTCAATATTGTAGATGAGTTCATCATATAATTCTTCTGAAGAAGAATTTGATATGGAAGAGGAAGAGAACCTTGCAATCATCGTAGCTATGCACATCAATAAAAAACCAAAGCACGGTGGTTCGGTTATGGGTCGGCAGAAAATTTGGAGGGACAAGATCGATGCCGACAACAGATTGATGAGGCACTATTTTGTGGAGAATCCCACATACCCCGAGTCGTATTTCCGGCGCCGTTTTAGGATGAGCACTGAGTTGTTCAGGCGCATTGCAGAGAAACTAGCGAGCCATGATCGTTTTTTTTCAGCAAAGAAGGAATGCTGCCGGAGAACTCGGGCATAGCACCTTTCAAAAGGTGACAGCCGCTTTGTGAAGCCGTTGAAAAAACCGCAAGGTAAGGAAAATCTAGATTTTCACAATGTTCAGGCGGCGGCTAGGAAAGATGTGCAGAGAGCATTTGGGATTTTGCAAGCCCAATTTGCTATTGTGAGAGGACCGGCTAGATTTTGGGATCAAAAGATCCTTTGGTACATCATGCACGCTTGTGTGATCATGCATAACATGATCATCAAGAATGAACGTGGCCAAGATTTAGACTACTCTCAGTACGAGCTCTTGGGACATCCCGTGCGAGTGCGGCGGAGTGCTGCGAGAGTGGCCCGATTTGTTGCTTCCTATCATGCTATTCGGCGTGCCGAAACGCATGACGATCTTCAGAACGATCTCATCGAGGAGTGGTGGGAATGGAATGGCCGACAGAACGCATGATGATTTGGTTATTTGATGTTGTATGTTTGATGTTGTATTGTTAAACTATTTGTTGTATTGGATGATAAACTATTTGTTTGAGTTGTAATAATAAAATTAAACTATTTATTGTTGATTGTTTGATCTTTTGGTTTTATTTTTGGAGTGCATATGTTGTTTGTATAGGACGCGTGCGCCGTGTATTTGCAGCGCCTGCTGGAGCGCCGCGCGCGCGCTAAATTTTGCGGCGGCCGCTGAAGCCAGTGCTGTGCTGCGCGCTAAAAAACGTTAGTTGCGCGCGCTATAACCGTTTTTTGCGCGCCGCGCGTTGCGCGCCCGTTGGAGATGCTCTAAGTATAGACAACGGTTTGTCTGTAGCGACACTCCACCCCAATTATAGACAGAGGTAAAAACACCTTGTACAATAGACTGTCTGTTTTACTATCTGTAGCACTCTAAAATATAGAGGAGGGAGAGACTAATCCACAGCTTAAGGAGGCAGTTGCCGGCAGCTTTGCAGACGGTACACCAAACAACGCTAGAAGGCAGTCTGTAGCGACCGGCCAGATGTCCAGGGCTGCAGATCGGTGGTAATTTTACCGACGGACTCGTTCTCTCTCTTCATTCTCTCTCTTCCACGTCATTTAAAATCCTAGTTGTCCTTCCTTCCAGACACCTGACTGCACATTATTGTACATGCCCTAAGCGGGTGCAGTTAGTTGGGGCCTGCGCCGAGTGATCCGATCTCCAGGCACTTGGAACTGTTGGAAGGGTAGTGGAGCAGTTTTAGTGGATCAGGCTGTTAGGCTTGGTCCTGTGTGTGTATGTGCATGAGCTGTGTTATAAAGATTTGTAATCATGTTGTTTATTTTGGTTAAGAGACAACAAGAGAAAAACACAAGTGCGTGTGCATCAAACTCTGTGTGTTCTTCTCTCCCATGTGTGTGCAGTGTGCGTGAGTCTTCTTCCTCCCTGGACAAGGCCTAGGCTGTTCCAACACTTCTTCCCTCTTTTCATCCCTCAGTTCAGCGATGACGGAGAGCGCCCCCCGGTGGAGGACGCACACACAGCCGGAGGCAGCAATGCTACTTCGCCAATGAAAGGAGCCTGAGTAGGACCTTGCACTGGGTACACTCGTAATCGGGACGGAGGCCGCGGATGACGCAACGGCGACCGTGGAGCCGTGGACGACGACCCCGGGCACACGCCGGAGTACAGGACGGCGGTACCTTCTTGCATGTGCGCCAACACACTACATCGGCACACATAACGAGGGGCGACGACTATACGACACACGTGCGCGCCAATGGAGACCGCGGCATCGCACCTATAAGGCAATAAGTACCATGTACTTGATGCACCCTGTAGCCGAGATGGTTGCGGATGACACTCCGGCGGTCGCGATGCCCTCGACGTACCAGGGCGACGCGAGGCGTGCGCCGGAGAACAAGCAGGCAATGATTTCTTCCAGGTGGCGATGACTCCGGGGCTGCTGCCATAGGGTTGTGTTCTGCATGTTGTCGTTCGAGGACCTTCGGCGGCAACGTCGACAATGTCATCTTCACCAACATCCGTCGCCGGACGACGCTAGGTACCGGAGACCATCAGAGTCATGCTCGACCATCGGCATACATACCCCACACCATGCTCCCGGCACGCTCGGGCTGCAGGTCCTCTTAACTGGACGCCTATAGACCCCCCCTTCTTCACTCGTTAACTCCCGTACCAGGCACACACCAAGTACGTAGCTCCCCACCATGCTTGCTCCCCAATGAGGAGCGGCACATACGGCGTCACATTCAAGTGATGGGGAAGTTGACGACCGCATCATGACCGGAACCATGAAGTTCCGCGAGCGTCCACACATAGGACGTCATAAACCAGCCATGAGATGCCTACATATATACGTACGTGAAGAAGATGTGGCACCAATCAATCTAGTATGCTGTTCAAATCCAGTAAGGTAATTAAACATTTAAACATCAAAATATATAACATTTTGCATAGCATGGGCATATGTATTTTCAGGTATAAGATGAGTTCGCAATGTCAAGCCTCATCACCAACATGCCGACATCGCCGGGCCGACGACGTCAACGTGTCACACCCCTCAGCAACCGCGGCGCTCGAGCCATCCTCTACAACTTCTACGTTCACCGCCTACGACCAGGCGGTGCCATCGACATCAACTTCCGGCTCGACGAGGAAGGCTACTACATCAACATGACCTCGCAATCTTCATCAACTTCTCGCCTGGCGAGAACAACGGCCACCTCCGCACGTCGCCATTCAGCTACATCGATACGGCATCACAATCTTCATCAACTCTTCATCTGGCGGGGAAGTTGTCTACATCGGCACCGCCGGACGTTCACATGACATCGCCCTTCTTCGACTTATCGCCTAGCGAGGACGACAACTGCATTGGCACGCCGCCATTCTTCTACACCAACGGTCTACACCAAACGGAGGTCGTCCCTGTAACTACGACGCCCCGAGGTCTACATCGACAAGCTTGTATTGTCATCATCTTCAAGCTACCCCAGCACGCGGCAACCCTCAAGTCTACTCCGACTTCTGCATCAACACACTTCCACAACATCGTCCAAGCTCCGACGAGGTGAAGCCACTTCGCCGAAATGTCTTTTTCCGATGAAGCAGCCCATATCTTGTAGGGCACCGACGTGGCGAAGGCAAGACATCCAGTCCGACACAGACGAGGCGGACACCACCAGGTCGGGCTCCGACGAGGTGAAGCCACTTCGCCGAAATGTCTTTTTCTGATGAAGCAGCCCATATCTTGTAGGGCACCGACGTGGCGAAGGCAGGACATCCAGTCCGACACCGACCAGGCGGACACCACCAGGTCGGGCTCCGACGAGGTGAAGCCATTTCGCCGAAATGTCTTTTTCCGATGAAGCAGCCCATATCTTGTAGGGCACCGACGTGGCGAAGGCAAGACATCCAGTCCGACACCGACGAGGCGGACACCACCAGGTCGGGCACCGACGAGGCGAAGGCCACCCATCCCCCTGAGCTGACGAGGCCAAGCACCTTCATCATTGGACATCGACAAGCCGGAGGGATATGGCCAAGCATCGCCAGAGCAACGGATGTACCGTTCCATCCCTGTATGCATCATCACCATCATCTACACCGGGCGCTTGGAGGAGATGAGACTTAAAGACAACGACCATTGCAGCAGCTTAATCGGAGGTGGTCCATGACTTCGACTCGTGAACGTAATTAATCAGGAACCTTTCTTGGCCCTGTGAAATAGAACTTCACAATTGCCCAAGTCATAACGGCCGTGCTAGCAGGCCACTAAGCGCATATGTAATGAAAACTTGTAGTTTTGTATCTCCGATGAGAGATTAATAAAGTGCAAGTTTACTTATGTTTATTTTGTTTACTTAATACACTGACACGTCTGCAACATTTATTACCCTTGGCACGAAGAGAGATAATGACATAAAAACCATTGTTGTTTTTATTATTTTTCGTGTCAAACATGAGGGTCAAGATCTGGGCACCGCGCTCCTTTGGCAATGTCTCAGCAGGGGTTTAACCTCATCTCTATGCTAATTTATACTAAAAAATGGGGTAGTAAAATTTTGAACACTATGGTGATTACATTTTGCACTTCTTATTATTTGTACAATACAAGGGATGGGACTTTCTAGCTCCAGTCCTCCTCCTCGGAACTGGCTCCACGTCGCCGGTTGTGCTATCATCGACTTCCTGGCCATGGACACGTCGGGCTGGGTGCCCGATCTGCGCATCTGGCAGCGGATCTCTGTTCCGATCATCCCTTCACCTCATGGTGGCTACAGACTATTACGATTCGCCGCCTATGATTGTCCCCCTGGTGTCCTGGGAGGGGAGGGGGTTCTATGTCATTGTTGCCATGCCCACCTCTCCGTCGACTGGTCATGCGGTGGCTGTCGTCGATACGAGCAGACGAGTCCCCCCCCCACCCCGCGCCCGGGTCTGGAGGGGCTTCATCTGGGCGGCACGCTTATTTGCCAACGGCTTAGCAGGTGGTTAGCTATGTGTTTGCTTCATCGACAATGTTGCCGCTTGGGCCTGCGAGGTGCTCGGGTGGGTCCCGTTGGGTCCATATTCTACTCTTGCGGCAGGTAGGGGTCAGGTTGACTTTGAGCAAGTTGGAGGGAAAGGAGAGATCTTTGACGCTAGGGCATCGGCCCGGGAAGGTGGGCTGCGCGGTCCGTTGTGCGGTCCGCTCTGCGGCGGACAACATCACAGTGGTGGTGACGTTTCTCCTTGGTTGTGTTATCCTGAGGAGTGAGGCGACATGAATTCGGCGGTGATGATGCTTTGGCAGTGGCATAGCCCAAATCGTGGTGTGGAGGTCTGTTTTGTTGGCAGCAGACTTGGGTTTGTGTCTCCACGGCGTGGCGCGGGTCTCTAGGGGAGAGCTCCACGCTTTGGCACCCGTGATATCGATGCAGAAACTTGTTAATACATGACAGTCCTAGTCTGTCACAGATCAGCCAAAAACTGTCATGCGTGACCACGCATGATGAATTTCAAATCTGTCATGCATATCGCATCATAATTTGATATCACACCTTCCATGACGGTTCTTGGCTGTCATGGGTCTGCACCAGGTCCGCCAAGCCCAAACATGGCTGTGACGGAACAAACCATCACCGATTTACATGACGTGGATGCAACGTGCACCTAACCAGGCGTCTACATGGATCTGACGTGGAGACTAACATGGCCCATGTTGTAACCAGCCTAATTAAGGATTTGGCCCAATAATGTTGGTGGACAGTCCAACCGATCAGCTGTTGTTTATCTTTGTCATGTCCATTAGCCTACCTATTTTTCAGTCCAACCCATTAGCCCCTTTTTTTAGTCCAGCCTGTTTTCTCGATGCAACACAATTTACAACAGGACAAACCAAATTATACTCATTCAAAAAATAGCAATTGTTCACATGACAATTCAGAGTTCCAACAATCTAGTCTAATTTGAAAAAACAAAGCTTAGGATCAAAACATGACAACCATATCTAGAAAGCGATGTAAGAATTTTTAAAAAATAAATAATCTCCAGCACTACACCACCGCTTCAAGGTAGTCGGGCCCAAGTAATTCCTGCTAGAAAACTTCGATCTCCAGCCAAACCTACATAGAATCAAAACACATGTAAAATTATAGTATGTTATAAAAGCCAGCTCCCAAAACAGAAGGATTATTTATACAACTATATTAAGAAGTCAGGTAATAATTGAATTAGGCATCAAGGCAGTAATGAAGTTCATTTCAAGGGTTTCACTTTGTGTCACCTATTTCAAGAAAATAGGAGCAATCAGACAAAGATTGGCATGCTAGAGAAACAATGAGTACAGCAGGATGAAGATGTACTTGCAACCATGTTAATACAAAACTTAAACATTCAACCAGAAAAACAAAAGAATAAGGGAGGAATAATTTAACCAGAGAACACCTTTGCTCAAGCCTAAACAACAAAGCATCGAGCTGATCGAGCCCAAACAGCACCAATCCCTCAGTATCCGCAGATAACATTCGGCTATATGGCCACGAAACAGAGTATGGCACATCCACGGGCTCAGAGCAGAGGAGGGAGGGAGAAGTACAAATGTTCACCGAAGAGGAAAGCAAACAAACATGATGGAGACATGTACTTAGTTTTTTTTTTGTGAGAGGAAGTTGTGCGCCTGTATATGTATTTAGTTTATCTGGATCAAACATTTGTGTACTCTAAAAGAAATGCGAACAAACGTGAGAGAGAGAGACCCTTAGTTTTTTTGTGAGAGGAAGCTGTGTGCGCCTGTACAAATACTTAGTTTTTCTGGATCAAAATTTTCTATACAAGAGGTCAGCTGAAAATTATGTAAAGAAAATCCTGCCAGCATATACATTGTACCACACCCTTCCTTAATAAACAAGAATGACAGTAAAAAAGAATGACAAAGACTAACTTCAAGATAATTAACACAAACTGGGCATAAACACAGGCCAAGTTCAAATCAAAATATGCAATGTTGTGGACTATATTAACTCAATGTTTAAATCAAAATCGGCAGCAAAGGATTTTTCATCTAACTCGATGTTTATGCTGCAAGTTCATCTTAGAGCACCAACAAATACAGTACTAAACAATACTTGCTCGCCAAGTGAACTTCAAATAGCATGCAAAATATTTACAAAAAATATGGTAAAGTTTCATTGAGAGATCTCCCACACTAATAGTTTGTGGAGTACTAAGCTGTGTACTTGTTATTAGATGAAAAATTCAAAAACTGTACTGTAGTGAACTATGAAACACGAAATTACTTGATAAACAGTGAAATAATAGTTAAGAAATTGCAGCTTGAATTGATCATGCCTTGCTTATAGTCAAGGGCGGGTAGAAAAGCTAGTCTATTATCCATGTTACTTCTGTTCATAACTATTCTATATGCTCAGGGCTACGGGTTTCCCACTTGGCTAGCATTGAGAGTACTATTATTCATAACAGGAACAGTAATGAAATGAACAAGTAAATTTGTAAACGCGGTGCTTGGAGTAAGAACCGGAACACTTGTGCATGCGTAGCAGGCTCGATCCGGAGGGCTAAAAGAAGAAAGAAGCGTTAATATATGTACATACAAATCAATTAATGCATCTAGTCAACAGAGGCTTAATTAATATATATACCTCGCCGGACTTTGCGACAGTCAAGGCTCCAACACCGGAGCCGTCATCTTCTCCTTCCATTCGATCACCGGAGCCGTCATCTTCTCTTCCCTCACCATCGGAGTCGTTGAGGTGATATCATCATCTCCCTCGTAGATCATTTCCCCCAACAGGTCTTCTTGTTCTAAGTCTCTGTCGTGTTCCATAGTTTCTGTAAATATTACAACATGGCAATATACAAACCATGAGAGATAAGCAACTTTAGAGCAAGATTTCTCAAGGACTGTGCTAAATATCAAACGTTAGGTTCGTAAGCAATAGATCCGAACGATTTCTTAATTCCTTCAATCACCCTCACTCTCGAGTCCTCCTTTCTTTTTTAAACGTGGATGGAGGCCCTAACATCGAACTCAATTTGATTAGTTTTTAAAGTTTTAAACATTCCCTTACGCTCGCGCAGATCAATGACTCGTGTACCATGCGGTGGCCGAGCTTATCACCTTGGAATTGACATCGAATATTATCATATAATATCACTAATACAACTCGAATATTATCGTATAATATGGCTAATACATCTCGAATAATCCAGTTAATGCATCATTGAATATTCTCACTAATACATCGCGAATATTATCATATAATATCACTAATACAGCTCGAATATTATCGAATAATCTAGTTGACCCGCGGTTTCTGAGGCGCGGGCGGTGGACACCCAAAGAGAAGGAACCATCACAGGATCATAGCTCGGGTGAGATCCCTGAAGGAACTGCCAGGTATTGGAGAACCTGACATCCAACGCAACCATGTAGCGACGGACGTGCTCGTCCTCCTCCCTGACACGGCGACGTACCACCTCCTCGGTTGCCCGCTGCCTTCGCACCGATAGTGGCCCACACGACCGCCACCAAAGAAGCTCTGGGTCGACGACGAGACCCGGATTCCTCACAAAGCCGCGCGCTCCGGAAGGTAGCACCTCCCAGTGCCAGCCCGGCGGAGCCCAGTCCCGGACATGGCGCTTCTCAAACTGGTTGTCAGCGCCGAGTCAACGACGAGGATGCGGGATGGGCATCGTCGACGAGAACAAATTGTGGCTAGCAAATAACATTTCATTTAACAACAATAACAACAATACCATATTTAATAACAAATCCACACGCATACACACTCGAACACAACATATACGACTACATACCATATTTAATAACAAATTGTTGTTTAAAAAAATGTTCTCGTTTTTCAATTTTGCACCTACTTGTTTGTTAAGTTTGAGATTCTGAAACATTGGTCACAAATAATTTCAGTTTTTGAAAATATGTTCACAAACGGAGCATACGCACTTCATACGGAGCATCTACAGAACTTGTCTATAGAAATTTTCATATTGATTTCTATGATCATATATAGATCTTCATCATCCGATCCATACATTTATATGTTTCATCTCATCCAATCAATAAACAAATGGGTAACAAACTTATAGCAAATCAGCACGGGTAACAAACTTATACCAAATCAACATTTATATGTTTCCTAAAAATTGTCCATGGGACGTTCCTCTCTAGTCTTGGAGAAACAAAGTCTACTGGGAGATCAAAGATTTCTTTTCAGCATCCTGGGTGGGGGGGGGGGGGGGGGGGGCATGGCGCCGCCGCGCTCAGATTCATGTGGGCCATGGCACCGCCGCGCTCGAGGACGAGATTTTTCTTAAGCGGGGTAGTGTTGTAACACCCCAAAAATTTAATCATGTTTATTAATTAAAAATTTGCTAGGTATTTAAATTCTTATTTTTCTGGATCATCTATTGATTTCAGAACCACTCCTCTCTCATTTATGAAATTTTCCCTCCAAGTAGAAGCTTTTCAAAAATATTGTGGGACTTGAGTGTCTACTCAAAAACATTTCATTTTAATTTTTATATGATCAGTGGAAACATTGTTATATTATTTTACAAAGCTTTATTTCTTTTAAAATGGTCTTTTCATACTTTTAAGAGCCTCATTTGCACTACAACCAGTTGATAACTTCATTTTTAAATTCTAAAAAAAATTGTAGATGACATGTGATGCACTTGGACCTCTTTTATACAAAAACCCAACTGGGTCTTTTGGAAAATTTGAGCATATCATCCTATTTTCTATTCTGGTCCATTTTAAAGTTTTGAACTGCAACCCCAATGTAGTTTGCCCCAATGCCCTTGGGATTTTTCCTACTTATAGTAAGCCCTATCAAACCCTTAAGTCTAGAAGCTTAGCCCCATTGGCATAGTTTAAGATTATGCAATAGCTTCATTTTGTTACTGCCCAGAAATGAACTTTTATAAAACTTGCACTAACTAGTTTTCAGTTTTCAAAAACCAACCTTGCCACCTTACCTAGAATCCAAAGAGACCCCAGCCTGGAAAGTTTGGTGGCCAGCACAGCCCACTAGATACCCCTGGCATTTTGACAAACAGGTTGTGGGCATAGCCAGTTTTGGCAAAGCTTTTAGTTTACTTTGTGGAATTGCTTTTTGTGCCAAATCAGTATGTCTGGGAGAACCAAAGTGACCACATGAGCTATCCTGTGAAGTTTCACTCGAAGCCAAGCCTCCTAGCACGCTCTGGCATTTCGCCGAGCACCTACCGTACATGCCCAGAGCGCGCTTATTGCAGCCGCACGCCCGAGTTGCCGCACCCCACCTACCCCCGCCCCTGGCCCTTGCTCGCCCGTAGGGACACGCCCCCGACCCCTCCTAGCCCACAGGGTCACCCTGACCGCCTCCTGGCATCCGGCAGCGCCGCCGATGTAGCCCCTTGGAGGTACGCCGGCTTTCGTGACCGTCTCTGCCATGGCCGGCGCCGTCCAGCCTCTCCTCGAGCGCCAGCTGCCCCTGGAATAGCTCGAGCCTATCCGCTCGCGCCGCCAGCCTCGCCATCCAGCGACACGTCGACCTGCGACCACAGAAACGGTCGGGCGAAGTTCCTATACACGGCCGCGGCGGAACCGACCTCGCCGCCTATAAAAGCCGGACCCCGAGCTTGCTCAGCTCCTCAGAAACCTCCTCCCATTCCTTGCGAGCCTCCTAGAGCTGCCAATCAACTGGAAGCTATCGCCCGTTTATCTCCGGTCAGGTTCGGCCGCCGTCTCCCACCGTTGAATTCGGCATCACCAGAGCACCCCCCTCCCTCTTCTCTTCGCCATTAGCTCCACCTGGACCTCGAAAGCCCGTTTTAGTCGCCAGTGTTGCCTAAGCGAGCCCGTGGACAGGAGTTCCTTCTTCGCCGGAGCTTCCCTCCGTCATAGATGAAGGGCCGCTTAACCTCAAGCCCTGCCGCGCCCCTAACCTTTCCCAATGGATGCGGCCTTCCATCTCGAGCATCTCCGTATGCAGAGCACCGCGATTGGTGACCTGTGTCGCCGGGAATCACCGCCGAAGATCATCCCTGTCCCTGCCCAGACGCGCGGGAGGTGGGGGATAAACCCGACAGGTGGGTCCCACCTGTCGGTGAGACAACCCCTTCCTTGATCGCGCAACTGCGCTGGCACGTTTTCCCCGCGAGAAGACGTATTCACGTGAGTACGTTTTCCTCGTTAGAAGGCGCGCTCTGACTGAACCGTTTTCTTTTTCAGCCTTTTTATAAAAATCAGAGGGTTGACTGAAGTTTGACTGCTTCTATCTTTTAAACCACAAACCCAATTGAATTGATTCTTTTTCCCAACTCTCCTAAATTTCATCTAGTTTATTTTAGGATTTATTTGAAAATTTTCCAAGACAACTTTTTGTGTTGTTTTTGAATTGTATGTTAATTAGAATAAATTCTAAAATAGGAAATGGAGGAAGAATTAAGCTTTCAAATTTTGGAGTGCACCCCACCTTTCTGCAACCTCAAGGCAAGCATTCTGAACCTTGGTATAATATATGTTGTGTGATGTTTGATGTGGAGAATAAAGCTTTATCACCATGTGGCATGAAGTGTGCATTATTTCATGTGAAGGCGTGATCATGCTCATAAGTGCATGATGACAATTTCTTGCTGTTGGTAATTGAGATACTTGTGACAGTATTCACCCTCTTGTGCCTCTCATGCCTACCGAAAGGAATCCGGGAGAAGTCTCTGTCTTGGGTAGACACGGGTTTGGTGCTGACATTTCGTTGGGACGAGAATGATCAGTAAGGCATGGTGAGGTATGATGAGTAGTGATTCTGTTAGATGGTGTGGAATATATTTGTTATGCTAATCATGCAGGAAACACATAACCTCCCGAGTCGACTGTAGATCGAGTCTTGTTCCAGTAACCCCCATACTTGTTTCGTGCTACCACTTGTCCCTATCGCAGGTAGGGTATGGTTCAGTAAGTTGTCAACCCCTTTCTTAGCACACACCGTACAGAGAGGCCATAGTGAAAGATACCAGTGGCCCCTGGTAGGCATGTCACTTGGTTCGGGGGCATGGGTGTTTCGGTTGGACCGAGGGGGTTGCTCCCCTGTTTTGCGCGCGGTATAAATGTTGTGATCCCATGCTAATCAAGGTTGTAGCCTCCCCACTTAGAGTTTTGCTTAACGAGTGTCATGGGTGATTCCAGGCACCGGTAAGTTAAGCTGGTGTGTGCGGGTAATGTGTGTTTTCAATTCAAAGACCGTAAGCGGAATTAGTCCCGGTGGACTAAAGGAATTCGTTACTCGTGGGTAAAGAGTACACCCTCTGCAGAGTTTATATCTATTCGAATAGCCGTGTCCGCGGTTAAGACTACAGTCTGGGAAGGGTCAAGTGTCGGTCTTAGTGTCGGTCTTAGGAGGAATTCTTCTAAACTTGAATATTGATCATGAAGTGTGATGAATGATGATTATGATTATTATTATTGTGGACTAACCATTTACATTATTTGGATTATTGAGTATCCCTGGGATGGTTCTACCTCCTGGATACTCATTGTGATTATTACTTTATAAGCCCTCTATGTGGCGTCGCTCAGACGTCCGACTGTGGCATGCTAGTGTTTATTTTCTTTATAAGCCCTTTATGTGGTGTCCCTCAGACGCTCGATAGTGGCATGCTTGTATTTATTTTCTTTATGTGCCCTTTATGTGGCGTCGCATAGACGCCCGACTGCGGCATGTATGTTATTTAATTTCATTATAAGCCCTTTATGTGGCGTCGCTCAGACGCCCGACTGTGGCACGCATGTTATTTATTTTTCTTCTAAGCCCTTTATGTGGCGTCGCTCAGACGCCCGACTGAGGCATGCTTTATATTATTATCCTTTCGAGGCGTCGCTTCAGACACCCGATCGGTTTATTTTTATCCTCTGATTGCTTATTCATGTTTAATATGAATGACCTGCTTGCGTGCATCATGAATTTTATTTTGTGACTGGTTAAGTGATCGTGGATTATTTCAGTGCATGAATACCACCTGCTATGTTAGACATGTTTTCATTATGTTTGTGAGTACATTCAAAGTACTCACTGGCTTGTCCCTGGCTATGACTTGGCCAGATTTCCTGCTTGGAGAGGAGCGAAATGTCGACAGCCCCGGAGCCTAGGCATCAAAGATAGCAGCCACGCGAAGATAGGAGTTATCCAGGTCAGCTGTTCCTCTGGGAAATGGAGTCCCATAGACGCTGATGACCCCGAACCGCTTCCGCCACCAACCACTAGAAACTTTTTGTTGTACTCTTAGACCACCATGGTCGTGTACTTCAAATATTGTATTTTGCTTGGAATTTTTGTATCAAGAATGTGTCTCATCAACTAACAGTAATCCTGGGGCTGGTGAGCACAAGGACCATTTACTAGGAAGTTAATATCATGGAAAACCAGTCCTGACAATGGGCCCTCATGGGGTCGGCTGCCCAGCCCATCAGGGGCTGGTGCGCCACCTCTTGGGCCCATGTGGCCCCCCAGGGTGGGTGGTCCCCTCCCGGTGGACCCCCGAAACCCATTCGTCACTCCCGGTACACTACCGGAAATAGCTGAAACTTTTCCGGAACACAAATACCACTTTCCTATATATAAATCTTTACCTCCGAACCATTCCGGAGCTCCTCGTGACGTCCGAGATCTCATCTGGGACTCCTAACAACCTTCGGTTACCAACATATATAACTCAATAATACCGAAACGTCACCGAACGTTAAGTGTGCAGACCCTGCGGGTTCGTGAAATATGTAGACATGACCGAGACACCTCTACAGGCAATAACCAATAGCGGGACCTGGATGCCCATATTGGTTCCTACATATTCTACGAAGATCTTCCTCGATTGAACCTCTATGTCAAGGATTCAGTTAATCCCGTATGTTGTTCCCTTTGTTTATCGGTATGTTACTTGCCCGAGATTTGATCGTCGGTATCTCTATACCTAGTTCAATCTCGTTACCGGCAAGTCTATTTACTCGTTCCGTAATACAAGATCCCGTGGCTAACACTTTAGTCACTTTGCTTGCAATCTCATTATGATGTTGTATTACCGAGTCGGCCTTGAGATACCCCTCCGTCACACGGAGTAACAAATCCCAGTCTCGATCCATGCCAACCCAACAGACACCCTCGGAGATACCTGTAGAGTACCTTTATAGTCACCCAGTTACGTTGCGACGTTTGATACACACAAGGCACTCCTCCGGTCTCAGCGAGTTGCATGATCTCATGGTCATAGGAACAGATACACTAGTAGAAAACGGCCCATTTGTCCCGGTTCCAGAGGCCCATTTGTCCCAGTTCTGGAACCGGGACTAAAGGGTCGGGACTAAAGCCCAAAACCTTTAGTCCCGGTTCGCTTACGAACTGGGACCAAAGGGGCTCCACGTGGCCACTGCGGTGAGCCCAGGCAGGAGGACCTTTAGTCCCGGTTGGTCACACCAACCGGGACCAAAGGGCATGCACGCGTCAGCATCTGGCAGGAGCTGGGGTTTTTGTTTTTTTTGAAGGGGGGGGGGGGGGGTTGGGGGGTTTTGAAGGGTTAATTTAGGGGTTTCATATTGTGTTAGCTAGCTAATAGAGAGAAGTGTCCTCTCTTTCTCCATGCTTGGTCGACGCTAGCTACTATACATATAGAGAGAACTCGACGCTAGCTAATAAGAAAATGAAGGAAACCATTAATTACACAAGACCGTCATGCTGAACATATATCTAGAGAGAAGTGACATCTCTTTCTCCGTGCTTGGTCGAACAACAAGTTTTCGTATATCTATCCGACGCTACTACATATATAGAATATAACATCTTTTACAATCCCTAACATCATCTACCTAAGATCCAATCACAAATCCACATGGTATTCTCCGTCTTTAGGTATGACGTGGTCAAGAAAGAATCCCGTCAATTCCTCTTGAATTGCTCGTATGCGATCATGTGGTAGGAGTTCATCCCGCATCTGCCAGATCTAATTTAAAGAAGGGGGGTCAATACATGCATATATATGAATAAAACTCAACACAATTGATGGTAATATATAAAATAAAATTGTGAATATTATTTACGTACTTCAAATTGTTTGTCAGAGAAGCCCCGCTCAGAGGTCGAGTGGCGAATGAACTCGCATACGTAGTATGCACATAAAACAGTCCCTTCTTTCTGGTACAAGCACTTTACGAGAATAGAGTTCAATCAAACTGATAAGCAAGCATGGTAATGATATATTGATGAAAATTTGAATCAATTAGAGATGCGCGGAACTAGCTAATACTACTTACTTTGGGGTGCGTAAATCGCAACTCCTTGTTTAGACCGGGAACCTTTCGGGTGAACTTCTTCCAAACCCTGCCAGGCAAAGAAAATGATTACTTGATATCAGGAAATTAACGAAAGTTGCATGCCGATATGGTCCCGGTATTGACTGAACTTACTTCTTGAGCATTGCAGTCATGTCCGCATAATCCTCGGGATCTTTACGTCTCGAGTCTAAGACAGTTACTAATGCCCCGTCAAGCTTAATGGATAGCAGAATAAAGTGGAAACTGCGCACGCATATATAACTCATCAATTACATTACTTAACCTCGGGTAAGCGAAACCGAGTATACAGAGAAGACAGCAACACTCACTTGAAGTTGTAAGGAAAGAGTATTTCCCTTTTGTTTTGATGTATAAGGAATGACTTTAGCAAGTTCTCCTCGGTCTCTTTGATTGAGTTTCGTACCGTCCATTCATTTACGGCATCTGGGCTAATGAACCCAACGTCGAAGATTCCTACTTTTTTGCATTCGACGATCTTCAATCTGCATAATATAGTGAGGATAATTATATATACATGCAATGAACGAGCTGAGCTAGAGACTTAACTATAGAAGTAATACTTACAGACAGTAGGAAGTCATGAGTTGTTTGTCGAGGGCCAGTTGATTGTATAACTGAAATAACTCCACAAATTCAATAGGCATCACGGGAAGTCCAATGAATTCGTGCTCTGGTTTCACTGCCACATACATAGTGTCTCTCGCAGACTCCCTGTAGGTTTTCATGTACCACTCATGCAATTTGTACATCATCGTTGTTAGAGGAGGATGATCAGGTTTGACGAGAGGCTTCCCGTGCACGTATTTATATTTTTCTTTTGTTACCTCAACCGTTTGAAAAATCACATCATCCCCCAAGTAATCACCAGGATTGGTACCGGGCACCATCCCCGAATGATTAGCAACGATATCGCTAGACACCTTGAGCGGGGGGCACGATTGCTTCTCCTGTTCGCCGAGCTGGGGAATTGTTTTCCCACTTCTTCGTTCTGCTAACCTTGCATCACTGGAAGTACTTCCCGACCGCCGCGCTTCTTCATATGTCTTTTTAAGAATGCGGACATAGTTGGAATCCGGCGGAGGCGGTGGTGGTCGCTTCAGGGCATCGATAGTGCGCTTCACTTTCACCGGATCTAGCTTCTCCTTCGGAGGTGGAGTTTTCTTTGCAAAATGGTCCCTCACTTGGGCACGACATATGTCCTCGTTTTCCTGCTCGGTCCTCTCATATGGTAACTTTTCCAGAGGCTTGAGAGGTGGACCGCATCTGAATTGCCTCCCGCCTCTGCTTGTACTGCTAGCCGCCGGAGCAGCGGCGTTTCTCTTCCGTCGTTGCTGACGAGGCGGAGAAGGAGGCGGAGTGCTCCGACACGCCGGAGGAGCCGGAGCGGCGGCGTCTATCTTCCGTCGTTGCCGACGAGGCGGAGGAGGAGGCGGACTGCTCCGACGCGCCGGAGTAGGCGAAGGAGGAGGCGGAGTGCCCTCACCCGTCGGAGGAGCCAGAGAAGGAGGCGGAGTGCCCTGATCACTCGCCGGAGGAGGAGGAGGAGGAGGCGGAGTGCCCTGACTCGCCGGAGGAGGAGGAGGCGGAGGCGTCCAGTTTGGAAGCTTGATGTACTCCTTCTGCCATAGACATGTACTCCTCAGAGCACGAACCAGCTGATTCTCCCCTTCACCTGTAGGGTGGTCAAGCTCGAGCTCCTCAAATCCCTCCATTACTTCATCCACCATCACAACAGCATAGCCATGTGGAATCGGAAGGCAGTGAAAAGTTCCGTTGGGTTGAGGAGGTGCAACAGAGCCGACAGCCGCCTTGAAAGTGAGGTTCCGGCATTTCATCATAAGCTCGCAATGTTGAGCCTCCGTGATAGTATCCACGGGGTAGCTAGGAGCCGTGAAGTCAGGCTGAACGGGCTCCGTGGAAGCCACGCTGCTTCTCCGCTGAGATGGCGGGGTAGCTTATGGGGTAGCTTCGTGCCGCTGAGATGGTTGGCCGGCAGCTCGCTGGCTCTCAGCTTCCTCTAGCTTTTGTAGTCTTTCATTGAGCTTCTGCATGTCGCTCAGCTCCGCTTTCCTATTTCTCTCCCGGCTTCTATAACCGCCTGCGTCGGAAACCCAACCTTCCACGGAACGGAGCCTGGTGTGCCTCGTGTTCGTCCAGGGTGCTCAGCATTCCCTAGGGCCTCAGTCAGCTCATCCTTCTCTCTGTCGGGAATGAACGTCCCTTCCTGCGCTGCGGTGATATACTTCTGAAGCTTCTTGACGGGTATTGCAAGTTGCTCGTCTGTCCAACGGCATTTCCCTGTTTCAGGGTCCAAAGTTCCCCCAATCCCGAAGAACCAGGTCCTTGAACAGTCTGGCCAGTTCAATGTCTGTGGTTCGACCCCTTTAGCAATCAGGTCATTCTCAGCTTTGTCCCACAACGGCCGGGCTTTGAGGTAGCCACCTGACCCCTTGTGATGGTGATACTGCTTCTTTGCAGCATTGTTCTTGTTTGTCTCTTGCATTTTCTTACTCTTGTCCGATGTCTTGTAGGCCACAAATGCGGGCCAGTGATCTCTTATCTTCTCAAATCGGCCGGTGAATTCTGGAGTCTTCCCTTTGTCGACAAACTTTGATTTCAACTCATTCTTCCACCTCCTGAATAGATCTGCCATCTTCTTAAGAGCACACGCCTTGACCAGTGGCTCTATAACTGGCTTATTCGGATCCTCCTCTGGCGGGAGGGTGAAATTTGCCTTGAGCGAGGTCCAAAGATCATCTTTCTGTCTATCGGTGACATAATCACCTTCAGGGACGTCGTCGTCCTTAGGCTTATTCCATTGCTTGATGCTGATCGGAATGTTGTCCCTAACAATAGCTCCGCACTAAGCAGAAAATGCGTCCTTGGTCCGCTTGGGTTCAATCGGATGGCCATTGTTCGCGAGTGCTGTGATCGTGAACCTTTCATCCTTGCACAACCTTTTCTTCGGGCCTCGTCTCGTTACCGAAGTTTGGCTCGATCCGGAGGGCTATAAAAGAAGAAAGAAGAGTTAATATATGTACATACCAAAACAATTAATGCATCAATTAGCTAGTCAGCACAGGCTTAATTAATATATATACCTCACCGGACTTTGCAACAGCTCCCTCCTCCGTTCGGTCACCGGAGCCGTCATCATGGTCTCCTTCTTCCTCCGGCATTCGGTCACCGGAGCCATCATGATCATGTCCTTCCTCCTCCATTGTTCGATCACCGGAGCTGTCATCCTCTCCTTCCAGACCATCGGTGTCGTTGAGAAACGACAAGACATCACGTCCGGCGAGGATTATCTCCCCCAACAACTGTTCTTATTCCAAGTCTCTTTGATCCATAGTTTCTGCAAATATTACAACATGGCAATTAATATACAAACATGAATGTCCGATGTCCGGACCGCCTCTCTCATGAATGTCCGACGTCCGGACCGCCTCTCTCATGAATGTCAAACAAGGGATTCTCTTAACCTTTAAGGGATTTAACAAAATGGCGCCATTCTGGATGTGCAGAAAATGGTCCATATTTTTCCTGATCTCATCTACCCTTCTATATGTCACGTTGTCTAGTGTCAAAGGATTCAAGAAAACCATGGCTTCATCATTAGCCGGAAGTAACAGGCGCATAATGGTACGAAGCACTCCAAAATTATTTTGGAACGGAGTCCCGGATAGGATAATTAATTAGCTTTTTGGTACGAAGTTCAGCAAGAGCCTTCCGAATATCGCTATTTGGAAGGCCTTTGCTGAAATTCGTACCAAAAAGCAAATTATTCTATCCGGAACTCCGTTCCAAAACAACTTTGAAGAGCTTCGTAGCATCATGCGCCTGTTACTTCCGGCTAATGATGAAGCCATGGATTTCTTCAATACTTTGACAGACAACATGACATATAGAAGAATATATATATAGATGAGATCAGAAAAATTTTTGGATCAACTTGTGCACATCCATAATGGGGGCATTCTTGATAAATCTATGCTACAGGAGTTTTCTATATGAACAAGTTATCGGGGAGGGGGGTAGACGACAACGACGCTCACCCCTCATGTCCGACGTCCAACGTCCCCCCTCATAACTAATTCAATGTAATGCAACGATCTCAATGTCGGAATCATCGTCTACCGGGAACGAACAACACCGACAAACAGAGAAATGAACACATTCAATGTTAAAGCATTGAATTGACCTAGTGCAATAGATAGTCATATTAAGTGAAGTGGAATTCAAATATATGCTAAATTCCAACTTCAACACTATTTATTACTTTATCCTAATCATGAAATGTCCTACTTGGGGATGTTAACTTGCTCAAACATGCATGAACATGGCATAAACAGATTAATTTGATTTTTCTGATCATTTTTCATATATAATTTATTTTCATCTGAGTTACGGTTGAATTTCTATGATTTTTTCAAAGTTTATAACATTTTCTGGAAATTCCTGAATTATTTTATTACTAGAAATTCAATTAATGCGTCAGCAACACGTCAGCACCCGTGGCTCGTCGCCGGCGAGGCCTGAGACGGCGGAGGTGCTCGGGAACGGTCCTCCGGTGACCAAAATGACAGCGGAGAGGCTTCGCGGGGAGCTGGGACTCGCGCGCGTTCATCTGTGCAGTCGGCTTCACCGGAGGTGGCCGGAGCTGAGCACAGTGACGACGGAGGCGGCGACCGGAGCTCGGCCTCGAGCGGGTCCGGGGCTACAGAGCACGGGGAGGCTTGCCGAAGGGCTCTACGGCGTCCTGGCGTCACAAGGAGCACAACCGTGCCACGACTGCAAGCGGCAGAGCTCGGGAGCATGAGGCGCGGCAACAATGGCGACGGCCTGTCGTGGGAAACGAACACCTATGGGATCGCTATCGAGCGGATCCCTTTACGGTTCGGCAAGGGGAGAGGATTGCACAAAGAGCAGAACTAACGAACAGCACACGGGGATTTACCCAGGTTCGGGCCGCACGGATGCGTAAAACCCTACTCCTGCTTTGATTGTATTATTGTGGATGTCCTTGGCCAAGTTCTGGGAGCTACAGTATTCAGTAGCTACGCATGCAGAATGGGCTTCCGAAGTCCCCTTTCTGTACGCCTCGGGCCTCCTTTTATATAAGTCAAAGGGGGTACCACAGTGGCGTACGAGATAAGGCATGAGGTGGAAAGTAGCTAAAGTGTTACCACAGTGTTATCATACCTAACCCTGACGGCTTAGGACAAACTCATTAAATGCACCGTGAGGTGTCCGTCGAGGTGTCCCTTAGCGTCTCGGGCTTGGAAGAGCTTTACAGGGGATGGGCAAAAGCAGCCATCCCATCAGCACCGCTTAAGCATCTCGTGGCCAGCATTACGCCACGTCACCATGAGGACAAGCCCTAAACGACAAGGCTGGCCGCTGCACTGGAGCGATAGCGCTGCACTGTGCAGAGCCTTGCCGGGACCGAATCCTTGCCGGGCCCGGGGCTTGCCGGGACCGAATCCTTGCCGGTCCCGGGGCTTGCCGGGACCGAATCCTGCCGGGCGCGAGGCTTTGCCGGCAAGGGTCTTGCCGGAAGCGAGGTCTTGCCGGGCGCGAGGCCTTGCCGGCAAGGGTCTTGCCGGGCCTCCGCAACCCTTTGGTCTTCTGTCTGGTCGTTGACTTGAACGTCTCCTTGGCATCTTAGTCTCGTGATTACTCCTAGCTATTCCCCGGCAAGGCTTGCCGCGGTACGGCTACAACTGCCCGTGCACAAGTAAGGGGTACTAAAAAGACCCATACTTTAGTACACCGACAGGAGCCCCCGGGCCTAGGCCATACACGGGCGCCAGGCCTGTTGGGCTAGGCCCAAAACAGTGCACGGGCACGCGTGGCAGGGAATAACTGCTCGCAATCATTATCTCTTTTACCACGCCCCTCCACTATGCGCATTAATCGCGCGACGTGGGAGACGTGGGCGGAAACTCCGCTGCAAAAGCGGGCGGTAAACAGCCTGCCTCGCGCCTTCCCCATAAAAAGGGAATCGCAGAGGGCACTGCTCATTTACCCCCCTCCGCCTTTCCAATCTCAATCTCAGAACCGTCGCCGTCATCTTCTTCCTCGCGCCCAAAGCAGAGCTTGTCTCCCTCCACCCTCCTCCACCATGCTCTCGACGTCTTCAGCGCCCACCTCCATAGCCACCATGCCGCCTAAGCCGAGCAAGGGCAAGGCGGCGGAAGCGGCCGCCGCGGAGAGCAGGTTGGCGAAGATGCGGAAGGAACGCGCTGTCTTCCCCTCGACGCTTGATGCGGAGACCTTGAAGAAGAGGTACCGGTTCGCATGGGCGACCGAGACCACGGCGCATCCAGCCACGAGAGTGAGTGTAGCTTCTCGTAGGGCAGAGCCAGGAGATTATCCCTTCTTTGCCGATTACTTCTGGTGTGGCCTCTGTCCTCCGTACTCGGATTTCTTTGTAGATATCATGCTCACCTACGGCTTCCAGCTGCTAGATTTCACGCCAAATGCCGTGACTTGTATGTCCGTCTTCGCGCACCTTTGCGAGAATTTTGTTGGGGTCATCCCGAGCACTGCACTTTTTCGGCACTACTTCTACCCCCGCATCCAAAAGGGCGACGCCCTCTCCGGCAGCATCACTTGGATTCCGAGGACGGCAACCAAGGAGACGTACCCAGAGGGGCTCTACCGCGAGAGATGGGATGAGTGGCGCGGCAAGTGGTGCTGGGTTTGGGAAAAGGAGCTCAAACCGTTCTGCGAGGTGCGAAAGCAGAAGGTGGTCCGCGGCAAGGATTGGAGCGCCGCGGACCCTGACGACAGCAAGCTCACCATCGCCATCACCAGGATACTGCGCCTCAGGGCTGCCGGGTTGAAGGTGGAGATGATTGCTTCAGATTTCCTTCGCCGGCGCATCGCCCCACTGCAGAACAAGGGGCGCCCTGCCTGGGAGTACGCGAACGCCGCCGACGTCATGAGGGTGCGGCCTGGGCTGGATAATGATCTGACAGCCATAGGGCACGCGGCCCTCTGCCAACAGCTGTTCAAATCTGGAGCAGTGGGAGACTTGCCGGCAGGCGTCGTCCCACTATGCAACAACTCGTCGCTGACCTCCATCATCGCCATGATGCCGGTGCTCAATGCCCATAGCATCGACGAGAGGTGGATCGAGCCGTCCGCGGAGCAGGCGCTGGCGTTCTTCGACAACTTGACGGAGAAGGCCATCCGCGGGGAGAACCTTGTCCGCGCCACCACGGAGGAGGAGCTCGCCTACATCGCCAGCAGGGCGGAAGAGGCAAACCTTGCCGAAGAAGCCGGCAACACTGAGTCCAGCGAAGGCGAGGACTTGCTGCGGGAAGATCTTGCCGGGCGAGGTCAGGCTGCCGGGGAGCCGAGCGGAGCCGTTGCCGGGAGTTCTTCTGCCGGAGGCGCCGTCGAAGAGGAAGAAGAGGAGGAGGAAGAGCCCCCAGCTCTTCAACACAGGAAGAGGCGCGTCCTCCGGAAGAACGCCACTGGCGCTCCAGCCCGCCAACCTTCCTCAAGCAGCGAGGCTTCCGGCAAAGGGGCGGCCGGCGAGGCCGCACCGCAAACTGCCGCTGCCAAGCGGCCCAGGACCAATCCTCCTCCTCCTCCGTCAGGAACTGCGGCGGTGGTCGGCTTCGACCTCTCCGCCATCAGCTCCGAGGAAGAAGAAGAAGAGTAAGAGTCCCGCCACAGCCTTGATTCTTATCCTTCTAGTTTTGCTTGATTAACTTGCTCTGTTTTTGCCTCCTCAGGGATACGGAGACTCTGGCGCAGAGGATGGCGAAGAGGGCCAAGACCTCAACAAGCGTCGAGCCGCCGGCAAGCACCTCGGGCGCGCCGGAAACGGTTCTCGTCAGCTCGGAGTCAAGCCCAGAACGGAACCCTCGATGCAGCCCTCGACGCAGCCCCCGGCGCAGCCCCCAGCGTGAGTCTTCTACTCACTACCCACTGGCGTGTGCCGGGGTGTGCATCTTCTGTGCTGACATCTCCGGGCGTGCAGGAGTGGAGCAACAGCGAGAAGCAACAGCGGGAGCTGCCTCTGCCATGCCACCTCCGTTGACCACACCGCCCAGGGGAGAGTCTTCGGGCAATCTCTACCGCGACGAAGGGGAGGGGCCGGCAAGTGCAGGCTCCGGCAATCCCTTCCTTGACGCAGGTAAAGTTACTTGCCCCAAAGAATTCTTGTCGCTTTGGTTTTTCTTCTTTTTGTCTTCTTGAACTTCCTTCCCAGCTTCATCTTAATCAATTCCTTGGCTTTCAATCTTCTTCTGATAGAGCTCATGGACACTGACGTTGTCATTGAAGAGACTGCCAAGGATGCCGCCACTGAAGCCGACAAGGTTGCCGCCGAGGAGGCCGCCAAGCATGCCGCCGCCAAGGCCGCCAAAGCTGCTGCCGCCGAGGCTGCTGCCGTTGAGGCCGCCAAGGCCGCTGCCGCCGAGGCCGCCAAGGCCGCGCAAGAGGAGGCCGCCAAGATGTCCGCCGAGGAAGCCGGCGAGGAGACCCGCGGCCATACTGACGGCGCTTCCGCCGCAGGAGCGCCAGGCGCTCCTACTGCCGCGGGGCCCTCAACTGCCGAAGACCAACCCTCGTCGTCCCAGGCCCCTTCCTCAAGCCAATACATCAGGGCCGGCAAAAACGTTGTTAGCATGCCGGGGTCGGCAAACATCGAAGAGCTGGTTGAAGGAGAACATCTTGACGGGAAAATCACCACCGCCGCCGCCAGTGAGCTCAAGGAGGAGCAGCTACTTCAAGCCATGAATGACAACTATCAGAAGCTCCAAATGCTCTACCGTGCCCGGAAGGAGAAACTGGACTCCCGGGCAGCGCTCGTCGAGGCCGCGGAAGGAGACTTCCAACAACGCGTCACGGAGACACAGGCTTGGTACGGCGAGGCCCTCCAAGAGCTGAATATTTACCGGGAGCAGCTGGCGGAAGAGCGGAACATCCTCCTGCTGAAGCAATCAGACATCGAGAAAGCGCAGGAGGAGGTCGCCCAGCAAGCCGCCGCGGCAGAAGCCCTCTTGACGCAGCGCCGCATCAGCCTTGACGCTCAAGAAGAGGACCTTGCCGCGCGCGAGGCGGCGCTTGCCGCCAAGCTTCGCAACAAGGATGAAGAGTTCGAAAGTCTTGTCACACGGCGGGTCCAGGAGCTTGAGCAGAAACACTTGAAGACACTCAGAGCTCTAACTGAAGACCACGCCGGCAAGCTCAAAGAGGCCCTCGACGCTGCCGGAGCTGCGGAGACCGCCAAGAACTTGCTGGAGGAGAAGACGAAGCAGCTGGAGGCCGCTCTCGAGGACCACGGCAAGAAGGTCTCAGCACTCAAGGCCGAGAGAGACAAGGCTCTCCATAGCCTGATGGAGACGCAGGCTGCCGCGTCCGAGAAGGTCCAGCAGCTTTCCTCCGCCAAGGACTCCATTGAAAATCTGAAGCTGAAGCTATCCATGCTGGAGGAGTCTCTTGAGGCCGCCCGAGTTCGCGAGAGGACTCTTATCAAAGACCTCCATGACGAACAGGAGTTGCTCCAGAACGCCGCCACCACCCACAACGAGTACACTTCTAGCGTGAAGCTCTGGACTGCCAGGCTGGCAGACGTCGCCGAGAAGCTTGGCGCGGAGCTGGAGGCCATGGACTTGCCGGGCTTCGGATACTCTATCGACGACAACATATCCTCAAGCGCCAGGCTAACCATGTTCTTCGACAAGCTCGTCGACGCCCTCAAGCTACTCCAGGCGAACCAGACAAGCAAGCTGGCCGACGAATCCCGGAAACTCTGCCAACTCGTCCTCCGCAAGGTGTTGATGAAGGTGGCGTACAGGAACCCTGGCATCGACCTCTCCAAAGCCTCGAAGAGCTTGCCGAAGGACGCGGACGTCAAGGCTCTCGAGGAGCTTGTCGCGCCCATCGTCGATCGGGTGAGCCAGGTGAAGAGGGTCGAGGGCGATCGCCGGGACTAGCCACATCCGCCTCATCTCTTCTCCATCTTGCCACCGGCGTCATATGTAAAAGACAATTTGTCTTGTGTCAGAAACGCGGCAAGCACTAGATGTAATATAACTTGCTCTCTTTGAATTATGGCATGCTATTCCCTTTGTTCAATTTCTTTCTGTATGGTGTATGCCCTACGCTTTGCTGGGAACTTGCCGGAGCGTAACCCCGTCGCGAGCGCTGGATTCGGGTCGTCAGCAGCTTGCGGGCAGTGCTGCTCACGGCAAGAAATCTTGACGCTTTCAGCGCGGCCACCTAGACTGTTGAGCGGACTCGAAACAGAGTAAGGGCGCAGCCGATCACGACAAGATTCTCTTGATGCTTTCAGCGCGGCCACCTAGACTGTTGAGCGGACTCGAAACAGAGTAAGGGCACAGCCGATCACGACAAGATTCCATCGCGTGCAGGTTTTCCATACAAAGCCGAAATCGTTCAAGGGAATACAGCCTTACAAAAATCAAAATCTGCTTAAGGGGTTTAGCAACTTAGCTCTGCTTTTCGTCGCTATTCTTTTTCTTCCAGCAAGGCGCCAACCTTGAACGTCGTCTGGTATCCATACCACTATTCTCCTTCCCCCCGGCAAACTTGCGCGCGAGGGAATCTTCTGTCTCTTGAGAAAAAGAAAGAAGAGAAAATAAAAGTATGGAACCTTGACGGTTCGTTAGCTCTTACCGGGATCGAGTGCAATACACATCTCAGATAACACATGCATATAAAATGACATGAAAATCAACAAGAAACGTAAAGCACACAGATCTTATTAAATATGCACAGGTATGTGCCTGCTCTGTACAAAGGATTACATGCCAGTGGCAACACTTGTACAGAATGGCGTTGCCGGGATCTTGCCGGAGCGTTACGCTGCCGCGAGCGCTGGATTCGGGTCGTCAGCAGCCTGCTGGCCGTATCGCTATCACAGCAAGAAACCCGAACAACTGCGCCTTACGGGTAGAACTTGGGAAGGTGCTCGATGTTCCAGAAGTGGCTCACTGGCAAGCCCTCTTCGGTCTCCAGGCGGACAGCGCCAGGCCTGGTGACTCGCACTACCCGGTAAGGGCCTTCCCACTTCGGCGTCAACTTGTTGGAATTCTTGGCCGACTGAACGCGCCGAAGAACAAGGTCGCCTTCCTCAAGACTCCGGGCGTGAACCTTGCGGCTATGGTAGCGGCGCAAAGCTTGCTGGTAGCGAGCGGCTCGCACAGCAGCCCGAAGACGGTTCTCCTCAAGGAGCAGCGCGTCATCTTGCCGCAGCTGCTCTTGCTCAAGCTCATCATAAGCGAGCACTCGAGGTGACCCGTATATGAGTTCCGTGGGGAGAACTGCTTCCGCTCCGTAGACCAGAGCGAAGGGCGTCTGGCCGGTGGCTCGATTCGGCGTCGTCCTGATCGACCAAAGAACCGCCGGCAGCTCATCAATCCAGCGTCTTCCATGCTTGTGCAGCTTGTCGAAAGTTCTGGTCCGGAGACCACGCAGCACTTCAGCGTTCGCCCTTTCCGCTTGGCCATTGCTTCTCGGGTGAGCAACAGAGGCAAAACAGATCTTGCCGCCAAGGTCTTGGATGTACTGCATGAAGGTGCGACTTGTGAATTGCGTACCGTTGTCGGTGATGATCCTGTTCGGCACACCAAAACGGCACACAATCCCCTTGAAGAACTTGACTGCTGACTGTGCTGTCACCCTCCTCACTGCTTCCACTTCTGGCCACTTCGTGAACTTGTCGATAGCAACGTACAAGTACTCGAAGCCCCCGGCAGCGCGGGGGAAGGGACCCAGTATGTTGAGCCCCCAGACCGAGAAGGGCCAAGAGAGAGGGATCGTCTGGAGAGCTTGAGCTGGCTGATGAAGTTGCTTCAAATGAAATTGGCATGCTTCACACTTGGTTACTAGTGCCGTTGCATCCTGGAGGGCAGTAGGCCAGAAGAATCCTTGCCGGAATGCCTTGCCGACAAGGGCTCTCGAGCCTATGTGGGATCCACATATGCCCCCATGAATCTCTGCCAACAGCTCTAGTCCGTCCTCCCGAGGAATGCACTTCAATTTCACACCGTTGGGTCTCTTTCTGTACAGGACGTCGTCGACGAACTGGTACATACTTGACTGACGGGCTACTTTCTCAGCTTCTTCCTGCTCCTCAGGGAGTTCTCCTGTCTGAAGGAAATGGACTATTTGCTGTGCCCATGCCGGAGCTTGTGGCTCGACGACAAGGACTAAAGGCGACTCTTCAGCTGCGGGAGCATTTGCTTCTACGGCAAGAACCTGAGGTTCTTGGCGGAGCAGCTGCTCACCGGCAACTGGTATTTCTTCGGCGGCAGGGGCGCTTGCTTCGGCGGCAAGAACCTGGGGTTCTGCGCGAAGCCGCTGCTCACTGGCAACCGTGTCGTTCCCGGCAAGATCCTTGCCGGGGGCTTCGGGAAGCCCTGCCGGGAAGTACTCGCCGGTACTTAACTTTCTTCTCTTATCAGGCCTTGTCGATGGCGACGCGGATGGTTGAGTCAAGCGGAGCACAAAAGTCCCTGGTTCCACAGGCAGCTTGAGTGCGGCACGCTTCGACAGGTCGTCGGCAACGCTGTTCTCTGATCGAGGAACATGCTCTGTCTGAAGACCGTCAAAGCGCTCCTCCAGCTTCCTCACTTCATCGATGTACGCTTCCATTAACGGGCTCTGATAATCTTTGTTGACCTGCCTCACGACGAGCTGGGAGTCACCTCTGACGATGAGCTTCTTGATCCCAAGGTCTGCCGCGATCCTGAGACCGGCAAGCAGTCCTTCATACTCTGCCGTGTTATTGGTCGATCTCTCCCTGGGAAAATGCATCTGGATGACGTACTTGAGGTGCTCTCCGGTGGGTGCGACAAGCAGCACGCCGGCACCGGCGCCTTGCAGCGAAAAGGCTCCATCAAAGTACATGATTCATTTGCGATCTGTTTCCTTGCCGGGAATCGCTGATTCTTGAACTTCGTCGTCTGGCGTTGGGGTCCATTCTGCAATGAACTCTGCCAAGGCTCTGCTCTGGATAGTTGAAGAACTTTCAAACTTGAGACCAAAGCATGACAGCTCCAACGCCCACTCCACGATCCTGCCGGTTGCTTCTGGGTTCCGGAGAATCTGTTGCAGCGGAAAGCGAGTGACGACGGTGACGTCATGTGCTTGGAAGTAATGGCGCAGCTTCCTCGAGGCCATGAGAAGGCCGAAGAGCAACTTCTGCACACCAGAATATCTCGACCTAGCCCCCTGCAACAGGGAGCTGACGAAATAGACTGGGCGCTGCACCATCTTCTTCTGCACTGCTTGACTTGACTGCGCGGATCTTTCCTTGTCGGCACCAGACTCTGCCGGGGCCGGCCCCGGCAAGTCACTTGGCGGGCCTGCCGTTGCCGCTGCATCCTCCTCTGCTTTTCTCTCTGCCACTAGCGCAGCACTAACCACTTGATTCGTTGCCGCCAGATATAGCAGCAACGACTCTTGTGGTCTAGACGCGACTAGTACTGGCGGAGAGGAGAGGTACTTCTTCAAATCCTGCAGCGCTGCCTCCGCTTCTGGAGTCCATTTCATTGGACCTGCCTTCTTCAAAATTTTGAAAAACGGCAGGGCACGCTCAGCAGACTTTGCAATGAACCTACTCAAAGCAGCGATGCAGCCGGCAAGGCGGCGCACATCCTTAACTCGTCTTGGCGCTTCAATCTGCTCAATTGCCTTGATCTTGTCGGGATTGGCTTCAATTCCATGCTGAGATACAAAGAACCCGAGAAGCTTGCCGGATGGGACGCCAAACACGCACTTCTCGGGATTGAGCTTCAGGTTGATCCTGCGCAGATTTGCAAATGTCTCCTCCAGATCTTGAATGAGCGTTGCCTTGTCCTTGGTTTTGACCACTATGTCATCCATGTAAGCTTCCATATTTCTATGCAGCTGGGCCCCGAAACCAATCTGGACAGCTCTTGCGAAGGTCGACCCAGCACTTTTCAACCCGAAAGGCATACGCAAGAAGCAATATGTGCCACACGGGGTGATAAATGCGGTCTTCTCTTCGTCTTCCTTCGCCATGAAGATCTGGTGGTAGCCTGAGTATGCGTCAAGAAATGACAGCAAATCGCAGCTGGCAGTGGAATCCACAATCTGGTCGATGCGCGGCAAGGGAAAGGGATCTTTCGGACATGCTTTATTGATATCTGTAAAGTCAATACATAGCCTCCATTTACCGTTCGCCTTGCGCACAACAACTGGATTGGCCAACCATGTAGGATGGAGGACTCCTCTAACCAGGCCTGCCGCCTCAAGCTTCTTAATCTCTTCTGCAATAAATTCTTGCCGCTCCAAAGCTTGCTTCCGCACCTTCTGCTTGACGGGCCGCGCGTGAGGACAGACAGCTAGGTGGTGCTCAATTACCTCCCTGGGAACACCGGGGATGTCAGATGGTTGCCATGCAAACACATCGACATTCGCCCGCAGGAAGGCAACGAGCGCGCTTTCCTATTTGTCGTCAAGGGTGGAACTTATGGTGAAAGTTCCCCCCGTCCCGTCCTCCTTGGCGGGCACCTTCTTGGTCTCAGGCGGAGCAGCCTTGGATTTCTTGGTCTGGCCAGCAGAGCTCTCTGGTGCACCCTCGACGGTAGCGCAGCACTCCGGAGAGGCGCGCTTGCCGGAGTTTGTACCAGAGGTCTTGCCGGGCTTCTTCTTCTTGCCGGGATCTTGAGCGGCAGGAGCATGCGCCTTGGCGGCGGACGCTGCAACTGCTTCCCGGTAAAGCTTGTCGGTGCAAATGAGCGCGTCTTTCTTGTCGGAGTGGATAGTGATGACGCTCATTGGACCGGGCATCTTCAAGACGTCGTAGGCGTAGTGCGAGGCCGCCATGAACTTAGCCAGCGCTGGGCGGCCGAGGATTCCATTATATGGCAACGGAATCTTGGCGACGTCGAAGACGACCTTCTCCGTCCTGAAGTTCAGCTCGCTGCCGAAAGTTACCGGCAGGGTGATCTTGCCTTTCGGCTGGTTCCTTCCCGGATTGACCCCTTGGAAAGAACCTGTCTCCTCAAGGTCCTCGTTAGGAATCTGCAGCCTCTTGATGACGTCTGGCGAGATCAAGTTCAGGCTGGCCCCACCGTCAACTAACATTTTCGTCACCTGGAGGTTGCAAATCGTTGGTGAAACCAACAACGGCAAACACCCGACCGCAGTTGTGCGATCAGGGTGATCCTCGGCATCAAAAATGATAGGCGTGTGGGACCACTTCAGTGGCTTCTGTGCATCAATAGAGGGTTCTGCCGCATTAATCTCACGTGCCCACCGCTTGAGTTGGCGGTGAGAGAAATGCAACGAAGCGCCCCCGTCGACGCACATGGCCTCTGTAGCCTTCTGGAACTCGTGTTCGCTGGACTCGTCGCCCTCTGCATCACCATCATCATCTCCTTGCTCTTTGGCGCAGCCCCGGGTAGGCTTCTCTTGCTGCTGCCTGGGCTTGCCGCGGCGACCCCCTTGACCGCGCTTCCTGCCAGACCCTCCGGCACCATCTTGAGCTCTCTCCTTGTCGCGCCTTTCGTACTTGGCGCGCTGCTTCTCGGCAAGCTCCTCAACTTGCCGGCAGTCTTGGAGATCACGGCCCTTGGTGCGGTGGATCTTGCAGTACTGCTTGCCGGATCCTTCTGGCTTGTCGGCAGCCGCCAAGGCTTGACACGCCGCACACCCGGCAACCTCCTTGCCGGGGTCGTCGGTCTTGGACTTCTTGGCGGTGCCGGTGTTGCCGGAACCTTCAACGGCAAGCACGGCCTTGCCCTTGCGCTTCTTGTTCTTCCGCCGCCTCTTCTTTGCCGGGGCAGGAGCGTCTTCGCTATCGGAGTCGACTCCAGCGCCAGCGTTCTCGCCGGGGAGCCTCCTTCCTTCTTTTGCCCGAGCACATTTATCGGCCAAAGCGTAGAGCTCGGCGACATCCCTGACTTTGTTCATCGCCAGCTCCTCCCGCATCTTACGATTGCGCACATTCTGATGAAAGGCGCTGATGACGGCGGCGGGATGAACGTCAGGAATGTTGTGCTGGATGCGGCTGAACCTCTGGATATACTTGCACAAAGTTTCGCCCTCCTTCTGGGGAATGATGTGCAGATCACTCTCCTGGCCAGGAGCTTGATGGCCGCCGGTGAAGGCGCCAACAAACTGATGGCATAGGTCGGCCCAAGAAGAGATGGAATTCTCAGGCAGGTGCATCAACCACGATCTCACGTTGGGCTTCAGCACCAACGGAAAGTAGTTGGCCAATACCTTATCGTCACGAGCCCCGGCAGCCTGCACCGCGATGGTGTAGATGCTCAAGAAGTCGAACGGATGGGTCTTGCCATCGTACTTCTTCGGTACTTCCGGCTTGAAGGAGCGGGAGCTAGGCCACTGGACTTGCCGCAGCTCACGAGTAAATGCTGGATAACCCACCTCGTAGGGTAGGCAGCCAGGGTACCCTGGCGCGGGCTCGTCAACAGCGGTCCCAGCGCGCTTGTCAGACTGGCGACGCACTTCCCTTCGGCGCTCGATGGTGGTTCGAGCGTCCTCCTTCTTCCGTTCCCGAAGAACGTGACGTTGATCTCGGCGAACCCACGGATCAGATGACGCCGTGGAACCATCCTCACGGGCACTGGTCTGTCGAGTTAACGACCGCTCTTGATGCAGTGGAGGGGAATGCAACGTAGTCGTTCCAGCTCCGGTCTTCTCTCCATCGCCACGCACCAGCCTAGATTACTGCAGCCGCGAGGGTTCACCCTGCTGCGGTATGTCGTTGTTGGCTAGGCCGTTGAGGCTCTGGATAGCGGCTCGCCACTCGTCTAGCTTCTCCGCGGTGGGAGGGAAGTCTAGGAGCAGCTGAGCTCGCGCCAACGCCTCTACTGGCGTAGGCGGCGGCGACAGGTGCGAAGAACGTGAGGTGCTCAAACTCCTAACAGGGTTAGAAGGAGCACCATCACGACTCTGCACCCGCGCGTGGCTTCCA
The DNA here is from genome assembly GCA_039707655.1 of Elymus sibiricus. NCBI lineage: Eukaryota > Viridiplantae > Streptophyta > Magnoliopsida > Poales > Poaceae > Elymus > Elymus sibiricus. The sequence goes on along the minus strand of CM077665.1, from coordinate 527,001,747 downwards.
CCAGCGCGCTGGCGTGGATCTTGGCCCTGCGCACCCTGGGAGTGATGCGCAGGGGTCTTCCCATGCGGACGCCTAGAACCACCAACGTCTTGAGGCCGCACGTCACGCGCATCCTGAGAAGGTCGCGGTGCATGCGCCGGCGTATTCGTCCTGGAAGGCGCCGCTCCATCCTTGGAAGTCGCTGCACCACCCGCAGGTTGCGCAGCTCCATCCTTGGACCTGTTGCTCGTCCGGCTCGGATCGCCGGAACGCCGTGGAAGCTTGGAGCCTCCACCTCCTCCACCCGCGTCTACCCCGACGCCTGCGCGCGCAGCATCAGGCACGACGGATGCGGATGGACCAACCGCCATGAAACCCTTCTTCTTGGGAGCCATGGTGGTGAAGATGATCGAAGATCTGACGCGCTGATCGCTAGATCAGGTTCGCACAACCTCGATCCCCCTACCTGGCGCGCCAAAGATGTCGTGGGAAACGAACACCTATGGGATCGCTATCGAGCGGATCCCTTTACGGTTCGGCAAGGGGAGAGGATTGCACAAAGAGCAGAACTAACGAACAGCACACGGGGATTTACCCTGGTTCGGGCCGCACGGATGCGTAAAACCCTACTCCTGCTTTGATTGTATTATTGTGGATGTCCTTTGCCAAGTTCTGGGAGCTACAGTATTCAGTAGCTACGCATGCAGAATGGGCTTCCGAAGTCCCCTTTCTGTACGCCTCGGGCCTCCTTTTATATAAGTCAAAGGTGCTACCACAGTGGCGTACGAGATAAGGCATGAGGTGGAAAGTAGCTACAGTGTTACCACAGTGTTATCATACCTAACCCTGACGGCTTAGGACAAACTCATTAAATGCACCGTGAGGTGTCCGTCGAGGTGTCCCTTAGCGTCTCGGGCTTGGAAGAGCTTTACAGGGGATGGGCAAAAGCAGCCATCCCATCAGCACCGCTTAAGCATCTCGTGGCCAGCATTTTGCCACGTCACCATGAGGACAAGCCCTAAACGACAAGGCTGGCCGCTGCACTGGAGCGATAGCGCTGCACTGTGCAGAGCCTTGCCGGGACCGAATCCTTGCCGGGCCCGGGGCTTGCCGGGACCGAATCCTGCCGGGCGCGAGGCTTTGCCGGCAAGGGTCTTGCCGGGCGCGAGGCCTTGCCGGCAAGGGTCTTGCCGGGCCTCCGCAACCCTTTGGTCTTCTGTCTGGTCGTTGACTTGAACGTCTCCTTGGCATCTTAGGCTCGTGATTACTCCTAGCTATTCCCCGGCAAGGCTTGCCGCGGTACGGCTACAACTGCCCGTGCACAAGTAAGGGGTACTAAAAAGACCCATACTTTAGTACACCGACACGGCCGGAGCTCGGCCTCGATGGGGACGGCGGCTAGAGGACGAAATCAAGCACGATACTAGGGGGGAAAGAACCAGGGGGTCACCACGAGTCCGGAAGGGCGACGGCGACGGCGAGGGCGACGGCGAGGCAACGGCGAGCACGACGGGGGCAGCTGGCGAGGGCGACGACGGCGGGCGACGACGGGCGCGGCGGGCGGCGGCGACGGCTGGGGCGACGGCGGGCGGGCAGCCTGGCGGCGTCGATTTCGTCGGCGTCGTCAGGGGCGAGATGAGAATGCTGAAAATTCCTAAGTGTTGGCTTATATATGGAGAGCATTGGTCCCGGTTGGTGGCAGCAACCGGGACTAAAGGGGTGCATTGGTCCCGGTTGGTGCCACCAACCGGGACCAAAGGTCAGTTTTCAGCAGCCCAAAGGGCTGGAAACAGGGACCTTTGGTCCCGGTTGGTGCCACCAACCGGGACTAAAGGGGTGCATTGGTCCCGGTTGGTGGCACCAACCGGGACCAAAGGGTGGTGCTGCCCGGGGCCAAATTTTTAGTCCCACCTCGCTAGCCGAGAGAGCTCGAGAGTGGTTTATAAGCGCTGCTGCGCACACCCTCTCGAGCTCCTCTCAACTGCAGGCCTCCGGGCCTAATCTGGCACTGCCTGTGGGCCTATTGGGCCTTCTGCAGGCCTGAATCTTGGCCCAACAAGCTGGTTGGGTTTCTAGTCGTATTCAGGCCGTGGTGGCCCAGTAGGTGGCATTTTTTTAAAAAAAATTCCAGTTTTTTGTTTTGTTTTTTTCTTTATTTATTTTATTTTGTTCCTACTTACTATTTTTCAGTGATTCTTTTTGCTTTTAGGTCACAAAAATTACAAACTTTCTGTTAGTGCCATTAGTTTTCAAATTTGAATAGTTTAAATTTGAATTTTTTGAAATTTGTGTGAATCACTAGTTTGTGAATAACTTTACTAAAAAAATAGATTTTTGAGTGATTCTTTTTCCTGCTATTTAATATTACTGTGTTTTATCATTATATTCAATTTGGTAAGTTTTAGGTTATTTTAAATGTCTGTTTTAATCAAAAACAGATTTGGTTATTTTAGTTTGCTATTAAAGTTTCTAACAAAAAAAATCTTTATGAAAATTCTTTTTGCTATTAATGTTTTGAACAAAAAATTCTTTGATAATTTTAGTTGCATAAATTTTATATAATTTTAGTTTCAAAAATACTAGAGGTTTATAAAAGTTTTTTAGTTGATTCCTTTTGCTATTAGAGTTTTATAAAAGCTTTTTAGTTGATTCTTTTTGCTATTGAAGAATATTATAGTTTTGTTTTAGTTGATCATAACAGAATATTTTAATTGATTATTTTTAGTTCATTCTTTTTGCTATTAGAGTTTCATAAAAGTTTTCTAGTTCATTCTTTTTGCTATTAGTTCATTCTTTGAGCTAAATGACCCTGAAATTGAAAAGCACTACAAGTGAACTCTGAAAAGGTTAAAAGTTGGCATGGTATCATCATTTCACCCACATAGCATGTGCTAAAAAGTTGAGAGGGTTACGGCAAAAACTGGATGCACTTCGTGTACAAAACGGACAATCTCTTTCGAAGTATCAGGGTTTCGGACGAAAACTCATCTGTTACAAAAGGATTTCATTTTTTGAACTCATTTGAACTCCGGACTATTTGTGTGTTCAAAATGCACCATTCAAAGCCACATCATCAATTTTCAACCCTTTCTGACTTCATTTGGTATTTTTCATGCATTTACTGATTTTTTTGAGCTAAATGACCCTGAAATTGAAAAGCACTACAAATGAACTCTGAAAAGGTTGAAAGTTGGCATGGTATCATCATTTCACCCACATAGCATGTTATAAAAAGTAGAGAGGGTTAGGGAAAAAACTGGATGCACTTCGTGTACAAAATGGACAATCTCTTTCGAAGTATTAGGGTTTCGGACGAAAACTCATCTGTTACAAAGGGATTTCATTTTTTGAACTTATTTGAACTCCAGACATTTTGTGTGTTAAAAATGCACCATTCAAAGCCACATCATCAATTTTCAACCCTTTCTGACTTCATTTGGTATTTTTCATGCATTTACTGATTTTTTTGAGCTAAATGACCCTGAAATTGAAAAGCACTACAAATGAACTCTGAAAAGGTTGAAAGTTGGCATGGTATCATCATTTCACCCACATAGCATGTTCTAAAAAGTTGAGAGGGTTACGGCAAAAACTGGATGCACTTCGTGTACAAAATGGACAATCTCTTTCGAAGTATCCAGGTTTCGGACGAAAACTCATCTGTTACAAAGGGATTTCATTTTTTTGAACTTATTTAAACTCCAGACTTTTTGTGTGTTCAAAATGCACCATTCAAAGCCACATCATCAATTTTCAACCCTTTCTGACTTCATTTGGTATTTTTCATGTATTTACTGATTTTTTTGAGCTAAATGACCCTGAAATTGAAAAGCACTACAAATGAACTCTGAAAAGGTTGAAAGTTGGCATGGTATCATCATTTCACCCACATAGCATGTTATAAAAAGTTGAGAGGGTTACGGGAAAAACTGGATGCACTTCGTGTACAAAACGGACAATCTCTTTCGAAGTATCGGGGTTTCGGACGAAAACTCATCTGTTACAAAAGGCATTTCATTTCTTGACATGTAACTGCAATGATATAGTTGTGGAGAGAAAGTCTTCACTTTTTCTTCGCTTGTGTCCTTTGCTTATTGCGTCGTAACCATGGATAATCTTCATCGTTTAACAGGGTGCTTGGGTCAGCCTTGACTTTGAAGGGAGGAATTTCATGAAACTTTTCATAATCTTCAGACATGTCTGTCTTGCCCTCCAATCCCACGATGTCTCTTTTTCCTGAAAGAACTATGTGGCGCTTTGGCTTATCGTATGATGTATTCGCTTCCTTATCTTTTCTTTTTCTCGGTTTGGTAGACACGTCCTTGACATAGAAAACCTGCGCCACATCATTGGCTAGGACGAATGGTTCGTCTGTGTACCCAAGATTGTTCAGATCCACCGTTGTCATTCCGTACTGTGGGTCTTCCTGTACCCCGCCTCTTGACAGATTGACCCATTTGCACTGAAACAAAGGGACCTTGAAATCATGTCCATAGTCAAGTTCCCATATGTCCACTATGTAACCATAATATGTGTCCTTTCCCCTCTTGGTTGCTGCATCAAAGCGGACACCGCTGTTTTGGTTGGTGCTCTTTTGATCTTGGGCGATTGTGTAAAATGTATTCCCATTTATCTCGTACCCTTTGTAAGTCAATACAGTTGAAGATGGTCCCCTGGCCAACGAGTACAGCTCATCAGAAATAGTGTTGTCACCCATGAGACGTTTTTGCAACCAACTGCCGAAAGTCCTGATGTGTTCATATGTAATCCAATCGTCACACTGCTCCGGGTGTTTGGAGCGCAGAATATTCTTGTGTTCATCGACATACGGGGTCACCAAGGTAGAATTCTGTAGAACTGTGTAGTGTGCTTGAGACCAAGAATGCCCGTCCCTACATATTATTGAGTCCGCTCCTAGCGTGCCTTTTCCAGTCAGTTTCCCCTCATACCGCGATTGAGGGAGACCAATCTTCTTAAGGTCAGGAATGAAGTCAACACAAAACCCAATGACATCCTCTATTTGATGGCCCATGGAGATGCTTCCTTCTGGCCTAGCGCGGTTACGAACATATTTCTTTAAGACTCCCATGAACCTCTCAAAGGGGAACATATTGTGTAGAAATACAGGGCCCAGAACGACAATCTCGTCGACTAGATGAACTAGGACGTGCGTCATGATATTGAAGAAGGATGGTGGGAACACCAGCTCGAAACTAACAAGACATTGCACCAAATCACTCCTTAACCTTGGCAGGATTTCTGGATCGATCACCTTCTGCGAGATTGCATTGAGGAATGCACATAGCTTCACAATGGCTAATCGAACGTTTTCCGGTAGAAGCCCCCTCAATGCAACCGGAAGCAGTTGCGTCATAATCACGTGGCAGTCATGAGACTTTAGGTTCTGGAACTTTTTCTCTGCCATATTTATTATTCCCTTTATATTCGACGAGAAGCCAGACGGGACCTTCATACTGAGCAGGCATTCAAAGAAGATTTCCTTCTCTTCTTTGGTAAGAGCGTAGCTGGCAGGACCTTCATACTGCTTTGGATGCATGCCGTCTTTTTCATGCACACGTTGCTGTTCCTCCCGTGCCTCCGGTGTATGTTTTGTCTTCCCATACACTCCCAAGAAGCCAAGCAGGTTCACGCAAAGATTCTTCGTCATGTGCATCACGTCGATTGCAGAGCGGCCCTCTAGGTCTTTCCAATAGGGTAGGTCCCAAAATATAGATTTCTTCTTCCACATGGGTGCGCGTCCCGCATCGTCAGTCGGAACAGATAGTCCGCCAGGACCCTTTCCAAAGATTACTTGTACGGAGGGCGGGCTTCTTCCGGTGATCTGCCTCACCTTTGAAATGCTTTCCTTTCTTTCGACATTGATGGTTGGTCGGAAGAAATCGACGATGCCCCAGGTACACATTCTTCCTGCATTTGTCCAAATATATACTGTCGGTGTCATCTAAACAGTGTGTGCATGCGTGGTATCCCTTGTTTGTCTGTCCTGAAAGGTTACTGAGAGCAGGCCAATCGTTGATTGTTACAAACAGCAACGCATGTAGGTCAAATTCCTCCTGTTCGTTCTCATCCCACACACGTACACCTCTTCCATTCCATAGCTGTAAAAGTTCATCAACTAATGGCCTTAGGTACACATCAATGTCATTGCCGGGTTGCTTAGGGCCTTGGATGAGCGCTGGCATCATAATGAACTTCCGCTTCATGCACAACCAAGGAGGAAGGTTATACATACATAGAGTCACAGGCCATGTGCTATGCTTGCTGCTCTGCTCCCCAAAAGGATTAACGCCATCTACACTTAAATCAAACCATACGTTCCTTGGGTCACCTGTAAAGTCGCTCCACTTTCTCTCGATCTTTCTCCACCGCGACCCGTCAGCGGGTGCTCTCAACTTCCCGTCTTTCTTACGGTCTTTTATGTGCCATTGCATCAACTCAGCATGCTTTTTATTTCTGAACAGACGTTTCAACCGTGGTATTATAGGAGCATACCACATCACCTTGGCAGGAACCCTCTTCCCGGTGCGCTGGCCCTCAACATCACCAGGGTCATCTCTTCTGATCTTATACCGCAATGCACCGCATACCGGGCATGCGTTCAAATCCTCGTACGCACCGCGGTAGAGGATGCAGTCATTAGGGCATGCATGTATCTTCTGCACCTCCAATCCTAGAGGGCATAGAACCTTCTTTGCTTCGTACGTACTGCCGGGCAATTCGTTATCCTTTGGAAGCTTCTTCTTCATTATTTTTAGTAGCGAACTAAATCCCTTGTCAGACACTCCATTGCAGCAATTCCAGTGTGGTACCGAGCTTTCTGTTGTCATCTTCGCAATTTGGGTACAACCCTTTTTTGTGATCCTCTAACATGCGATCGAACTTCAACTTCTCCCTTTCACTTTCCCATTCTCTCTGTGCATCAACAATGACCCGGCGAAGATCATCATCGGGCACATCGTCTGGTTCCTCTTGATCTTCAGCTTCCCCCATTGCAGCATCACCATATTCAGGGGACGGGTAGTTGTCATCATCCTCTTCTTCTTCGTTGTCTTCCATCATAACCCCTCTTTCTCCGTGCTTGGTCAAAACATTATAGTGTGGCATAAAACCCTTCTCAAGTAGGTGGAAGTGAAGGGTTTTAGAGTTGGAGAAAGCCTTCGTATTCTCACAGACAATACATGGACAATGCATAAAACCATTCTTCTTGTTTGCCTCAGCCGCTTCGAGAAAATTATGCAGGCCCTTAATATACTCGGAGGTGCGTCGGTCACCGTACATCCATTGCCGGTTCATCTGCGTGCGTTATATAATAAAGTGTATTAAAAACCATTACAACATATCATGAATAGAGAAGTGACCAAATTAATAGAAATTCATCATCACATTAAAGCCAAAGTATAGTAGTGACCAAAATAAATACATAACGTTCATACATAGTTCTCATTATTGAACAACATATAGCTCTCTAGAGCATCTAATTAAAACATACATTGAAACTATAAAATTTAAATGCAACAACAAATGCGATCATAACCGCAACTAAGGTACCAATTGATCCAATGGCATAATGATACCAAGCCTCAGTATGAATGGCATATTTTCTAATCTTTCTAATCTTCAAGCGCATTGCATCCATCTTGATCTTGTGATCGTCGACGACATCGGCAACATTCAACTTCAATTTCTTCTTCTCCTCTTCAACTCTTTGTAATTTTTCTTTCAAGTAATTGTTTTCTTTTTCAACCAAATTTAACTTCTCGACAAGAATTTCTATGTCGGTTGGAATTTCCGGTTCACATACCTCCTAGATTAAAAAATCTATGTCACGTTGGTCGGCATAATTGTCATAAACACTAAATAAAACAAATAGTTATAAAAGATAATATATACCACATCCGAATCATAGACAGGACGAGGGCCGACGGAGGCGGATACCAAAACCATCGCACTATATAATAACAAACAATAATAAAAGTAAGAAAATTACACAAGTATCTATCTAAATCATACAAGTAAGAACTTTTTTCTTTTAGAAAGAAGATAAAAAGAAGAGGCTAACCACGGTGGTGCCGGCGTCGAGATGGGCGCGGGCGATCGATGGCGGTGAGGACGGGGACGGGACAGGACGGACCGCCAAACCTAGACAAATCTTGAGGAAAATGGAGCTTGGACAAGGAGCTTCGAGAGGAGAAAGCTTAAGTGTGGCTCGGGCATTTCATCGAACCCCTCATGTGCATAGGAGGTGAGCTAGAGCACCACAAAAGCTCTCCCACGGCCGGCCAAAAAAACAGAGCAGTGCAACTGCTCGCGGACAGGGGGTATATATAGGCCAACCATTGGTCCCGGTTTGTGGCTGGAACCGGGACTAAAGGACACCATTTGGTCCCGGTTCCAGCCACAAACCGGGACCAATGGTTGTGGGCCAGGAGCGAGGCCCATTGGTCCCGGTTCGTGTCTGGAACCGGGACAACAGGGGTCAGACAAACCGGGACCAATGGCCCACGAGGCCCGGCCGGCGCCCTGGCCTCACGAACCGGGACCGATGCCCCCATGGGTCCCGGTTCGTGAGTGAACCGGGATTAATGGGATTTCAGGCCTGGACCAAAGCCCTGTTTTCTACTAGTGATACTTGACATGTAGAAAAACTATAGCAATAAACTGACACGATCACATGCTACGTTTATAGTTTGGGTCTTGTCCATCACATCATTCTCCTAATGATGTGATCCCGTCATCAAATGACATCTCATGTCCATGGTCGGGAAACCTCGACCATCTTTAATCAACGAGCTAGTCTACTAGAGGCATACTAGGGACACAGTGTTGTCTATGTATCCACACATGTATTTGAGTTACCAATAAATACAATTATAGCATGGATAATAAACGATTATCATGAACAAGGAAATATAATAATAACCATTTTATTATTGCCTCTAGGGCATATTTCCAACAGTCTCCCACTTGCACTAGAGTCAATAATCTAGCTCACATCTCCATATGATTTACATTGTGATGAATCTAACACCCATACAGTTCTGGTGTTGATCATGTTTAGCCCGTGGAAGTGGTTTAGTCAACGGGTTTGTGACATTCAGATCCGTGTGTACTTTGCAAATATTTATGTCCTCTTCCTTGATGTGATTGACGTGGCTTGAGACTGCGTCGGTATTTCCCCAAAGAGGAAGGGATGATGCAGCACATCGACGGTAGGTATTTCCCTTAGTTATGAAACCAAGGTTATCGAACCAGTAGGAGGATCACCACCACCCAATAAGCAGCACCTGCACACAAACAACAAATACTTGCAACCCGATGCGAAAGAGAGGTTGTCAATCTCTCTACGGTAAAAAGATAGATTAGGTAGTGATAGATAGGAGAGATAGATCTCTCAAGAACACAAGATAAAAAGAGCAAATAAAATATGCAGCAATATATTTTTGGATTTTTGGTTTTGTAGATCTGAAAACAAAGATTGCAAAAAGGTAGATCGGAAAGCAATATGTTGGAAAAGTAGACCTGGGGGCCGTAGGGTTCACTAGTGGCTTCTCTCATGAGTATAGCGCACGGTGGGTGAACAAATTACTGTTGGGCAATTGATAGAAAATCGAATAGTCATGACGATATCCAAGGCGATGATCATTATAGGCATCATGTCCAAGATAGATAGACCGACTCCTGCCTGCATCTACCTCTATTACTCCACACATCGACCGCTATCCAGCATGCATCTAGTGTATTAAGTTCATGGAAAAACGGAATAATGCAATAAGAACGATGACATGATGTAGACAAGATCTATTCATGTAGGAATAGACCCCATCTTGTTATCCTCAATAGCAACGATACATGTGTGTCTTGCTGCCCCTTCTGTCACTGGGAAAGAACACCGCAAGATCGAACCCATCACAAAGCACCTCTTCCCATGGCAAGAAAAATCGATCTAGTTGGCCTAACTAAACCAAAGATTCGAAGAAGAAATACGAGGCTATAAGTAATCATGCATATAAGAGATCAAAGAAGACTCAAATAATATTCATGGATAGAAACTGATCATGAACTCAAAATTCATCAGATCCAAACAAACACACCGCAAAAGTTTACATCAAATAGGTCTCCAAGAGACCATTGTATTGAGAATCATAGACAGAGAGAGAGAGAGCAAACCATCTAGCTACTGCCTACGGACCCGTAGGTCTATGGTGGACTACTCACGCATCATCGGAGAGGCACCTATGAGGAAGATTAACCCCTCCATGATGGTGTTTAGATTGGATCTCGAGGTTCTGGAACTTGCGGCGGCTGGAATTGTGTTTCGTCGACTCCCCTAGGGTTTTTGGAATATTTGGGAATTTATAGGCATCAGAGGCGGTGGAGAGGCGCCCCGAGGAGGGCACAACCCATCAGGGTGCGTCGGGCCCCCCTTGGCGCGTCCTGGTGGGTTGTTGTCTCCTCGGCCCACTCCCCCTGCACTTCTTTGGCCCACTGGGTGTCTTCTGGTCCAGAGAAAATCTCCAAAAAGTTTCGTTGCGATTGGACTCCGTTTGGTATTGATTTTCTGCGAAGTAAAAATCAAGCAAAAACAGCAACTGGCACTTTGGCACTATGTCAATAGGTTAGTCCCAAAAAATGATATAAAGTTGTTATAAAATGATTGTAAAACATCCAAGAATGATAATATAACAGCATGGAACAAGCAAAAATTATAGATACGTTGGAGACGTATCAGCATCCCCAAGCTTAATTCCTACTCGTCCTCGAGTAGGTAAATGATAAAAACAAATTTTTTGATGTGGAATGTTGCCTAACATGTTCATCATATTCTTTTCTTTTGTATAGCATGGACATTTGGACATGTAAATGATTCAAAGCAATAGTCTAGTTTTAACATAATGACTTCAATACTCAAGCATGTCAACAAGCAACCATGTCTTTCAAAATATCAACACTAAAGAAAGTTATCCCTAGTCCATCATGCTCAATCAGTGATCCATTCATGAAACACACTCAAATATTAGCTATGCCCAATGCTCAAGTACGATCATAGTGCCCCCTAGTTGGTGCTTTATAAGAGAAGATGGAGACTCAAAGAAAAAAATAAATATTGCATAAAGTAAATAGATAGGCCCTTCGTAGAGGGAAGTAGGGATTTGTAGAGGTGCCAGAGCTCAAAGTTTTAAATTGAGAGAGAAAAATATTTTGGGTGGCATGCTTTTCCTGTCAACGAAAACGACAAAGTAGCTCACAATACGTTCCATGCTAGATATATCATAGGCGGTTCCCGAACAAAAAATAAAGTTTATTCCTTTTTCCACCAAACTTTCACTTTCCATGGCGGGCTGTATCCACGGTTGCCGTCCATACCAACACTTTCCAGGGAATTAATTATTTGACAATAATGTAATTTTTTTTTCTTTTTCATTTCGGGAATGGGCATCCCTATTACCGCCGCACTCTCGTGCAATAACAAGTGAATAAACACTCATATTGAGAATAACACATCTAGCATGGAAAAATATTGGACACTCCCCACCGTTTCGTGAGCGGTACGGGCACACAAAAGAGAAAATTTATTTTTGAAAATTTAGAGATGGCACATATACAAATTTGCTTGGAACAGCAAGGAAATACCGCATATAGGTAGGTATGGTGGACTCATAAGGCAAAAATTGGTTTAAGGATTTTGGATGCACAAGTAGTATTTCTACTTAGTACAAATGGAGGCTAGCATATAGATTGGGAAGCAACCAAACCAAGAAACGAAAATTCACATAAGCGAGCATTGAGCATAACTAACACCGAATAATGCACCATAAGTAGGATGTAACTTCATTGCATAACTATTGACTTTCGTGCATGCATAGGGAATCACACACCTTAACACCAATGTTCCTACTAAGCATAATTACTTACTAACATGACTCACATATTACTATCATCATGCTTCAAAACTATTACAATGAATCAAGTTTAATTTTCCCAATGATCTTCATGAAAGTTTTTATTATATCCTCCTTGGATATCTATCACTTTGGGACTAGTTTCATATATTGCCATTTCTTTTTGGCAAGCTCAAACAAGTTTAAGTGAAGCACATGAGCATAAAGATTTCAACTCTCAAAAAGGTATAAGTGAAGCATGAGAGGATTTCTTCAAAATTTACCTACTCTCAAATTAATCTAAGTGAAGCATGAGAGTTTTTCTACAATAATTCCAAGCACACCATGCTCAAAAAGATATAATTGCAGCACTAGAGCAATTCTATAGCTCAAAAAGTTTAAGTGAAGCGCATAGAGCAATTCTAACAAATCATAGCATGATTTTGGCTTTCCCAAATAGGTGTGTACAGCAAGGATACAAGTGAAAAACAAACAAACAAAGAAAGCAAAGATACAAGACGCTCCAAGCAAAACTCATGATATGTGACGAATCAAAATATAGCTCCAAGTAAAATACCGATGGTCGTTAGAAGAAAGAGGGGATGCCACTCGGGGGCATCCCCAAGCTTAGTTGCTTGTTTCTCTTTGGATATATCTTGGGGGTGCGGCAGCATCCCCAAGCTTAGGATTTTTATCACTCCTTATTCCTCCAGCCATCGTGATCTCACCCAAAACTTGAAAACTTCAATCACACAAAACGCAACAAAATCTTCGTGAGATCCGTTAGTATAATAAAGCAAATAACTACTTTAGGTACTGTTGAAAACCCATTCATATTTTATTATTGCATTATACCTACTGTATTTTTACTTTACCGTGGCTCATACCCGTCAATATAACCCATAGATTCATCAAAACTAGCACACAATGCAACGAAAACAGAATCTGTCTTAAACAGAATAGTATGTAGTAATCTGTACTCTAACCATACTTCTGTAACTCTAAAAATTCTGAAACCTTAGGACAAAGTAAGGAATTTTATAGCAATACTGTGTTAATATTTCATCTCAAGATCACGTTCCAGCAAAAAACGTAAATTCATATACTGGACGCAAAGTTTCTGTTTCAGATTCAGCATCGCTTCTACTCATCTAATGAATCATCATAAAGGCTCTACTTTGCACAAACACTAACTAAACCATAAAAACACAATCATAACAGAGGAATAATTGTGTCAACACTCAAAAACAGAAAGATAAAGAAAAAAGAGGAAAATAAATTTATTCATTGGGTTGCCTCCCAACAATCGCTATCGTTTTACGCCCCTAGCTAGGCATGATGATTTCAATGATGCTCACATAGAAAGTAGTAATTGAAATATGCAAGAGAGCATAATGAATCTCATGACAAGCACATTTAAGTCTAACCCACTTCCTATGTATAGGGATTTTGTGAGCAAACAATTTATGGGAACAAGAATCAACTAGCATAGGAAGGCGAAACAAGCATAACTTCAAAACTTTGAACACATAGAGAGGAAACTTGATATTATTGCAATTCCTACAAGCATATGTTCCTCCCTCATAATAAATTTCAGTAGCAACATGAAGGAATTCAACAATATAACCATCACATAAATCATTCTTTTCATGATGCACAAACATAGAATTTTCATTACTCTCCACATAAGCACATTCCTTTTCATCCATGGTAGTGGGAGCAAACTCAACAAAATAACTATCATAAGACACTTGATTGACATAACCACATTGCAAATTAAAACCATGATGATAAGTTTCATGTTTATCATTGCTCATTATAGCATACGTGTCATCATGAATAGGAGGCATGCGATCATCATAATAAATTTGCTCATCAAAACTTGGGGGACTAGAAATATCATCTTCATCAAACATAGCATCCCCAAGCTTGTGGCTTTTCATATCATTAGCATAATTGACATTAATAGAATTTATAGTAACATCATTGCAATCATGCTTTTCAATCAAGGAGCTATCACTAATCACTTCATAAATTTCTTCTTTCAACACTTCATCAAAATTTCTAGATTCATGATTTTCAAGCAAAACTTCATAGAGATAATCAAGTGCACTCAACTCACTAGCAATTGGTTCATCATAATTTGGTCTTTTGAAAAGATTAGCAAGTGGATGAGGATCCATATCAATAGATTTTTAGCAAGCAAAGATGCAAGCAAATAGAAGGCACATGGCAACACAAGCAAACATAGCAAACAAAAAGAGATCCGGCGAGAAAAAGGCGAACGAGAAAGAAGGCGAATAAAACGACAAATTGGTGAAGTGGGGGAGAGGAAAACGAGAGGCAAATGGCAAATAATGTAATCGCAAGGAGATGAGATTTGTGATTAGGAACCTGGTACATGATGATGGAGTCCCCTCGGCACCCACGATAGGCACGTAGAAGAGACCGCTTCCTCCCCGGCAACGGCGCCAGAAATTCCTTTGACGTGGCTTGAGACTGCGTCGGTATTTCCCCAAAGAGGAAGGGATGATGCTGCACAGCGACGGTAAGTATTCCCCTCAGTTATGAAACCAAGGTTATCGAACCAGTAGGAGGATCACCAACACCCAATAAGCAGCACCTGCACACAAACAACAAATACTTGCAACCCGACACGAAAGCGAGGTTGTCAATCTCTCAACGGTAAAAAGAGAGATTAGGTAGTGATAGATAGGAGAGATAGATCTCTCAAGAACACAAGACAAAAAGAGAAAATAAAATATGCAGCAATATATTTTTGGGTTTTTGGTTTTGTAGATCTGAAAACAAAGATTGCAAAAAGGTAGATCGGAAAGCAATATGTTGGAAAAGTAGACCCGGGGGCCGTAGGGTTCGCTAGTGGCTTCTCTCATGAGTATAGCGCACGGTGGGTGAACAAATTACTATTGGGCAATTGATAGAAAATCGAATAGTCATGACGATATCCAAGGCGATGATCATTATATAGGCATCACGTCCAAGATAGGTAGACCGACTCCTGCCTGCATCTACCTCTATTACTCCACACATCGTCCGCTATCCAGCATGCATCTAGTGTATTAAGTTCATGGAAAAATGGAGTAATGCAATAAGAACGATGACATGATGTAGACAAGATCTATCATGTAGGAATAGACCCCATCTTGTTATCCTTAATAGAAACGATACATGCGTGTCTTGCTGCCCCTTCTGTCACTAGGAAAGAACACCGCAAGATCGAACCCATCACAAAGCACCTCTTCCCATGGCAAGAAAAATAGATCTAGTTGGCCTAACTAAACCAAAGATTCGAAGAAGAAATACGAGGCTATAAGTAATCATGCATATAAGAGATCAAAGAAGACTCAAATAATATTCATGGATAGAAACTGATCATGAACTCAAAATTCATCGGATCCCAACAAACACACCGCAAAAGCTTACATCAAATCGATCTCCAAGAGACCATTGTATTGAGAATCATAAGAGCGAGAGAGAGGAAGCCATCTAGCTACTACCTACGAACCCGTAGGTCTATGGTGGACTACTCACGCATCATCAGAGAGGCACCTATGAGGAAGATGAACCCCTCCGTGATGGTGTTTAGATTGAATCTCGAGGTTCCGGAACTTGCGGCGGCTGGAATTGTGTTTCGTCGACTCCCCTAGGGATTTTGGAATATTTGGGAATTTATAGGCATCAAAGGCAGTGGAAAGGGGCCCCGAGGAGGGCACAACCCATCAGGGCGCGCCGGGGCCCCCCTCGCGCGCCCTGGTGGGTTGTGGTCTCCTAGGCCCACTCCAAAAAGTTTCGTCGTGATTGGACTCCGTTTGGTATTCTTTTTCTGCGAAGTAAAAAACAAGCAAAAACAGCAACTGG
This sequence comes from Elymus sibiricus, assembly GCA_039707655.1. Taxonomy (NCBI): domain Eukaryota; kingdom Viridiplantae; phylum Streptophyta; class Magnoliopsida; order Poales; family Poaceae; genus Elymus; species Elymus sibiricus. The sequence continues at coordinate 526,985,989 of CM077665.1, read as the reverse complement.
CACTTTGGCACTATGTCAATAGGTTAGTCCCAAAAAATGATATAAAGTTGTTATCAAATGATTGTAAAACATACAAGAATGATAATATAACTGCATGGAACAAGCAAAAATTATAGATACGTTGGAGACGTATCAGTGATCGCGGATGGAATTGAAGCGTCGCTTTATGTGTCTGGTCCTCTTGTGAAACTAAGTTCCTTGGCCAGAGCAATGGCACCAGTGTTGTCACAGAATAGAGTCATTGGGTCCAGTGCACTGGGCACAACTCCAAGATCCGTCATGAACTGTTTCATCCAGACACCTTCCTTCGCTGCCTCCGAGGCAGCTATGTACTCCGCTTCGCATGTAGAATCAGCTACCACGCTTTGTGTTGGGGATATAACCCCGTGGTAAGACCCGCCCAGGAGGGGCCGGGTCATACCTGGCGGCTCATAACTGAAGACCTCTAAGGTGGGCTGGAAGATGAAGGCCAGGCCGCGTGGCGGCTTGCCAGATGGGCCAAGGCTGAGGCCCAAAGACAGAAGATGGCTTGAAGACTCGGGTGGCTAAGCCGCCCGGAGGCGGCTTACCCACGATGGTAAAGCGGCTTAGAGACAGAATAGACTACGTTGTGTGAGTCGGTTTGAGACTCGTGTAACCCGGGGCCTGGACCTTCTATATAAAGGTGAGACCCCGGGGCGGCTTAGACAGAAACCAATCGATCGAGAACTAGGTTAAGCAATCCGCTCCCTTGTAATCGATACACCAATCAATACAACACAAGCAGGACGTAGGCTTTTACCTCTACTTGAGGGGCCGAACCTGGGTAAACTCGTGTCCTTCGTCCCGATCAATCCCTTTGAGTCCACTACCATGGCGATGGCCTTGAACCTAAGTCTTCGGACATTGCCGTGTTAAAACCACGACAGTTGGCGCCCACCGTGGGGCTAGCGCTCGGTGGTGTTGAGTTCTCAAAGGGCTCTCTCCCAGGGATCGAGGGGTACGCTGTTGGCAGGATGACCAAGAGTCGCCGCGGCCGGCTCTACATCGACGACGCCGGCTGGGGCCCCGAGGCTGACTCCATTGAGTACGGTTTCCGGGTCCCCTTCGGCGGGATTCACGTCTTCATCGGCAAGATCAGCGGATCTGAACCCGGGCCGGACACCTGCACCGACATCGTCAAGCCGGCCCGGCACGAGCAACCCGCCCGACGCGTGCAACCCGCCTGTGCTAAACCGGGCAGGAAACATGTCTTTGTCGGCTTCACTCAGGGCATGGATTTCGAAGGATCTATGTCGCAAGAGGAAACTCTCGTCTGCTCTGAGGATGGATCTTCGAGCGGAGAGACGGAGTCAATTTATCAGCTCCACAATGGCGGGCTCGGGGGCTACGTCGAGCCTTACCTCGAGTCGGAGTTCCAAGCGCCGGAGAAGTATGAGCCGCCGAACCGTGCTGCCGTCTTTATGGCGGGTACAGCGGCGGCTCCTGGCAGTTCAGCCGCCGGCGCGACTGGATCTGGGGCTGGCCGGCCTCCGGCTCAGGTTCTTCTGGATCTGATGGGCGAGCTTACAACCCTGATGGCGACTGAGGTCACTGCTGAAAACCAAGCGGCCCGTAATACGGAGATCGCAAGGTTGAAGAACCAGATGACCGAAATCCAGCAGGAGATTAATGAGCTGAAGGCTCAGATGGATGCTGAGGCGGAGCGCCTTAGGGCGGACGCTTTCCGTCTTGAGTTAGAGCAGTAGTCAGCAGCGGCGGTTCAGCGGATGAGGCACCAATCCCGCTTGCCGGATCAGTATGAAGCAAGAAATCTTTTCAACACGCCAGGAACAGGACAGAACGTGCCTTTGGCCGTGACCCGGACGACGGAAGTGCCTGGAAGCCGGGCGGCGGGTCAGCATCATCAGATTAACCCGCCCCGGCGAAACCAGGCTACACCGACTTCTTTCCCAACACCGGCGGGTCATTATTCTAACCCGGCGTAGAACATGGTGGTGGCGGCAACCCGGCTTGCTGCAATCCCCATCCCCGACGAGTCGCGTTTTGCAGAAGAGGTGCGGAACGCTGTCGGATACCTGCGGACGGCGGTGGCCCAGCAGGAAAGGTATACTTACAGCAGGAGTCGCGTGCATTCAACCCCCATCCCCAGTCGCAGCTACAGCCGGCGTTATGAGTCGCCGGCGGTTTCTAGCAGTGAATGACATCGGAACCCGCCGCGAGCCGATCGGGCGGCTCTGGATGCTCAGGCACTGGTGGATCGAGCAAGAGCACAGCGGGAGGCGGCGGCTCTGGCAGCGACGGCGGCTTATCAGGAACCCTCAGTTGCACCCTCCGTATCGGTTGGGGCAGGATTAACCTCCAGGGCTGTGGGAGTGCCGTGTTTGACACCGGCTCTGCGAAACGAGCGTCTGCCGAAGGACTTCAAGGGCCCTCGCAAGGTGCCTAACTACACAGCTGACTTACCTCCAGAGGCTTGGATCGAAAGTTATGAGCTGACCATGGAGATGTTAGATGTCAGCGATGCAGTATGTGCCAAATACTTCATCATGATGCTGGAAGGGCCAGCTCGCACGTGGTTGAAGGGCTTGCCACCCAATACCATTGACTCCTGGGCCGGGTTGAAGGCAAAATTCATCAAAAATTTCAAAGGAACGTGCAAGCAGCCTATGACGATCGTGGATTTAGATCATTGTGTGCAACAGGTGGATGAGTCGGCTCATCATTGGGTCCGGCGGGTCTCAACCATCATCCACTCTTCAGAACAGATTACGGCGGCTCAAGCGGTTTTGATTCTGGAGAAGAATTGCCACTTTACGCCTTTGAAGCAGAAGCTTGGCCGGCTTAAGCGCTCATGTCAAGACATGGGGGAGCTCATGGCGGCTCTCACTAAATATGCAGATTCTGACAACACGAAGGACCCGGGCTCTGATGATGAAAAATCAGGTCAGGGGAAGAAGGGTAACAATGGAAAAGGTCAACAGCAAAACGCAGCTGGAAACGGCAATTCTGGCAAGCAGCGATCCGAACTGGTGGCGAACACTAGCGCTGGAAACAATCGTGCTAAGGGCAACGGGAATTTCAGGCCACCCTTTAACAAGGGTAAGACTCCTTTTAACCTGGAAGAGCTGCTCAATAAACCTTGTCCGGAGCATAGTCAGCCTGATAGGCCGGCATGCCATACATGGAGGAATTGCAGCATTATGCAACAGTTTCGAGATTACAGCCTTCAACAGCATCGCAATAACGGCAATGCTCCGTCTGGCGGCTCAAGACCAGGCGGATCAGGGGCCGGCTTTGGTGCTGGCGGCTCAGGGTCCGGTTACCAGGGTCAAGGCAATCAAGGAAGACATCAACAGTCTGGCGGTGGAGGCCAGCAACAGCATAACCAATCAGGGTACCAGAGTAACCCGAAGCAGCTCATCGGGGGTCAATATCATGTCTTTACGACCTGCCATGACAAGCGAGACCAGAAGGTGCGCAAGCGGGCGGTTAATGCAGTCATGCCGACTCTCCCGCAGTATCTGAAGTGGTCTGAGTATGACATAACTTGGAGCCGGGAGGATCACCCGCCGCGTGTTGATAACCCGGGGCAGCTGGCTTTGGTAGTTGCCCCCCAAGTTGGAGGATATGTGTTCACCAAAGTGCTCATGGACGGTGGCAGCAGCATTAACATCCTATACTATGACACTTTCCGTCGGATGGGTTTGCTTGACAAGGATCTTAAGCCCTCTTCCACAGTGTTTCATGGTGTGGTGCCTGGCAAGTCGGCTTATCCAGTGGGCAAGATTTCTCTGGAGGTAGCCTTTGGTGATGAATACAACTACAGGGTGGAGTCCTTGTGGTTTGAGGTGGTCAAAATCAAAAGTCCATATCATGCTCTGTTTGGACGGCCGGCTTATGCCAAGTTCATGGCTAGGCCTTGCTATGTCTACTTATAGCTCAAGATGCCCGGGTTAAGAGGAACGATTACTGTGCATGGTGATCGGAAGACGGCTATTGAGTGTGAGGAAGGTGATGCAGCTTATGCAGAGTCAAGCTGTGCAGAGGCAGAACTCAAGTTTTACAAAGAAAATGTCGACCCGGAAGATATGACTCCACTCAAGAAGCCTAACACGGAATCTGAGCCGCCCCTCAAGTTTGCGGCAGATGATACCAAGCTGGTGGATTTCACTGAGGGCGACTCATCGCAACAGTTCACTATCGGGGCTAACATGGATCCCACATAGGAAAGCACGCTCATCAAATTCATCCGTGAGAATCGGGACATCTTTGCATGGAAGCCATATGACATGCCGGGTGTACCGAGAGAATTTGCTGAGCACCACCTTAATGTGGATCCTAAGTTCAAGCCGATCAAACAATTCCTTCGTCGTTTCAATGAAGAGCGGCGCAAGGCTATTGGAGAAGAGGTGGCCCGGCTCTTAGCAGCAGGGTTCATCGTGGAGGTTTTTCACCCGGAATGGTTAGCTAACCCGGTGCTGGTGCTTAAGAAAAACAGCACTTGGCGTATGTGTGTGGATTACACGGACCTTAACAAAGCCTGTCCAGTTGACCCATTTGCTCTCCCCCGTATCGACCAGATCATTGATGCAACGGCGGGTTGTGAGAGTTTATGCTTCCTGGACGCTTATTCAGGTTATCACCAGATCAAGATGGCAGTCAAAGACCAAGAGAAGACGGCTTTCATTATGCCTTTTGGTGCTTTCTGCTACGTGTCTATGCCCTTTGGGCTCAAGAGTGCCCAGGCGACTTATCAGCGTTGTGTGCAGAACTGTCTTCACGGTCAAATTGGACGCAATGTTCATGCCTATGTGGACGATATCGTGGTCAAGTCAAGGAAGAAGGAAACTCTGCTGGACGACCTAAAGGAGACTTTCGATAACTTACGGGTTTACAAGATGATGCTTAACCCGGCCAAGTGTGTTTTTGGAGTTCCTACAGGCAAGCTCTTGGGGTTTCTGGTCTCTGAGCGTGGAATTGAAGCTAACTCGGACAAGATAAAGGCGATCACTTCTTTGTCTGAGCCGGCGTGCATCAACGACGTTTAGCGCCTGGCGGGTCGGATCGCTGCTTTAAGCCGATTCATAAGCCGCCTAGGTGAGAAAGCAATTCCCTTGTATCAGATGATGAAGAAAACAGACAACTTTGTCTGGAGTAAGGCGGCGGGTGAAGCGTTCGAGGCGCTCAAAAAACAGCTGTCTGAGCCGCCGGTCTTGGCTGCTCCGGCTGAGAAGGAACCTTTGCTCCTCTACGTGGCGGCTAACAACAGGGCAGTCAGCGCTGCGGTTGTTGTGGAGCGCAAGGTAGCCGGAAAGGAATATCCGGTTCAGAGGCCGGTTTACTATGTCAGCGAAGTCCTGGTTGAATCCAAGCAAAGGTACCCACATTGGCAGAAACTGATATATGGGGTGTTCATGGCGAACCGTAAGTTGAAGCATTACTTCCTGGGACACCAGATTACGGTGGTCAGCTCAGCCCCGTTGGGAGACATAATTCAAAACAGAGAAGCCACTGGCAGGATTGCTAAGTGGGCATTGGTGCTTGGGCCCCTTAATCTGAAGTATATTCCTCGCACGGCGGTTAAGTCTCAAGCTTTGGTGGATTTTATCAATGACTGGACAGAGTGTCAGTCGCCCAAGGAGAAGCCGGATAATACATACTGGACGATTCATTTTGATGGATCCAGGCAGTTGGAAGGCTCGGGGGCTGGAGTTGTCTTAACTTCCCCAAAAGGTGACAAGTTCTGTTATGTGCTAAGGTTAATGTTTCCTTGTACTAACAACGCAGCTGAGTATGAGGCTTTGCTTCATGGCCTCCGTGTGGCTAAGGAGATGAACCTAAGCCAGGTTAGATGCCTCGGCGACTCGGACCTCATGGCTCAGCAAGTTTCAGGCATGTGGGACTCCAAAGACCTACGGATGGCGGCTTATCGTCAGGCAGTCGACATCATTGCAGGTCACTTCAAGGGTTATCAGGTGGATCATATTGATCGTTGCAAGAACAAGGTGGCTGATGCATTGTCAAGGGATGGCTCTCAGCATAAGCCGGTGCCGCCTAACGTGTTCTTGGACGTGTTATATCACCCATCAGTTAAGCTACCTTCGGAGGAGGATCTGGCTATACCTGACCCGGAGGGGTGGCTGGTGGCGGCTCTGCATGCTATTCCAGACTGGACGTTGCCTTACATGGCGTATCTAACTCGCGGCGAGTTACCTGAGGACGAGACCTTGGCAAGGCAAATCATCAGACGATCCAAGTCTATGACTATCCACAATGGCGAGTTACATAAGCGCAGCGTCACTGGCGTCTTCCAGTGTTGTGTTTCTCCGAAAGAGGGTAAGGAGATCTTAAATGAAATTCATGCTGGTGACTGTGGTCATCATGCCGGCTCAAAATCTCTGGTGGCCAAGGCTTTTCGACATGGTTTCTTCTGGTTGACGGCTCATAAGGACGCAGAAAACTTGGTTCTCAAGTGTGATGGCTGTCAAAAGTTCGGGCGGCGTGCTCACGTATCGGCTCAGGAATTGCGCATGATCCCAATTACTTGGCCGTTCGCGGTCTGGGGGCTTGATATGGTCGGGCCCTTCAAGAGATCCAAAGATAAGAAGACCAACCTTTTGGTGGCGGTGGATAAGTTTACCAAGTGGGTGGAGGCTGAGCCAGTCGGCAAGTGTGACGCGGCTACGGCGGTTCAGTTTGTCAAAAAACTGATCTATCATTTTGGTTACCCTCATAGTATCATCACAGATAATGGCACAAACCTATCCAAGGGGGCTATGCAAGTTTTCTGTGAAAGTGAACACATCCGGCTTGACGTCTCTGCTGTGGCTCATCCACAGTCCAATGGTTAGGCAGAGCGTGCTAATCAGGAGATCCTGAGAGGTATCAAGCCTCGGCTTATGGTTCCTCTACAAAGAACACCGGGTTGTTGGGTTGAGGAGTTACCATCAGTTCTCTGGAGCATCAGAACAACTCCCAACCGGTCAACAGGCTATACGCCTTTCTTCATGGTTTACGGCGCAGAAGCCGTGTTACCAAGTGACATACGTCATGACTCGCCAAGAGTGGCGGCTTACGTTGAAGCAGACAATGAGGCAGCGCGTCAGGACGCGTTAGATGCTTTGGATGAAGAGTGTGATTTGGCGGTGGCTCGATTGGCGATTTATCAACAAGACCTGCGTCGCTATCACAGCCGCAGGGTCAAGACCCGGACGTTTCAAGAAGGCGACTTAGTGTTGCGCCTGATTCAAGATCAGACGGATGCGCACAAGTTGTCTCCTCCATGGGAAGGGCCTTTCGTGGTTAGCAGAAACCTCAACAATGGGTCATACTATCTCATTGACGTACGGGATGAGTCACGCACTTCTGGGCAGGAGACCCACCGGCCGTGGAACATCGCTCATCTACGGCCTTACTATACTTAGAGTCATTGACTCCCCCCATTGTATATCATCATTGTATATATCACACACATATATATATATATATAATAAAGTTGGCATCCCTGCAAGCCGGGGCCTCTGCCGTTTTACGTATCTCACATTGCTCAAAGATGGATACAATCATACGATCATTTGGGGGCTTTCAACCCGCCGGGTTAAGCTTCAACCCTCTTGATCAGGCTCTTCAGCCGAAATTACAAGGTCACTTGGGGGCTTCTAACCCACCGGGTTAAGCTTCAACCCTCTTGATCGGCTCTTCAGCCAAAATAGCACCATCATATGACGGCTTACAAGACGGCGGTTTACAAGATGGTGTGCAAGTTGATATCATCGACAAGGTCATTTGGGGGCTTTCAACCCGCCGGGTTAAGCTTCAACCCTTTCGATCAGGCTTCTCAACCACTGTAAGGCGGGTCGTGGACCCAAACGTTGACTCCGTCAACAAGGATCACTAGGGGTGCAGTGAGTTGTGAGCTTACCCCCTTTTCGATCTGCAAGGCCGGGTTATACCTGCCTATAAGTTGCTGCTGCTTTGCCAGGGGTGCAGCGAGTTGTAAACTTACCCCCTGCAAGGGCCTGCTACAGCGGCGAGGTAAACTCTCCCATCTTCTGCGTACTCTCCGCCAAGTGGCCCGTCGTACCCTTGAGGTTCAAACGATGGATTTACGTCACGTGAGAAGTAGCTTATGGGCTCTAAGGGTATTCACCCCCTGCTGTGTCTCTTTCTGGTTCGCTACGCTCTTATCAGTTAATCTCGCCTAGAGACCCTGAGCCGGTCAAAGAATTGACGGTCACTCTCACTAGAGACCCTGTACTGTTAAGAGTTCAAGTAGTGAGATTACCCAGAAGAACCGGTTTATGAGTTTTTTGGAAAAAAGGAAAGATCATGAGATTTAACGTCTCCGGGTTGTGCTTTTTCAATCCGCTCTTACAGCAAAACAGAGCATATTCTGTCTCGTTTATTTTTTGCAGGGTTTATCTTCTCAGATGAACCGCCGTGCAAGCTAGTATCATAAGCTGGACAAAGACAAACAAGGCATATGGCAAGCTAGGCAACAGATTCATACGTGCACGATGGCACGGCTCAGACAATTAAAGTTTTTCTAAGCCTATTACAAAGCTCTCCACGAGAGCCCAAAAGGCAACAGACTTCAGTTTTGTACAAACTTTCAGTTTGGCGGCTCAGGCGGCCGAGTTATCAAATTTACAGTGTTCAGCTCGATGGCGGGTCATCCTGCGCCGGGTCTTCGACCTCTTCTATCTGAAGATTGTCCACATCCCAGTTGCAGTTTGTTAGAGCTTCAAACTGAGCCTCTTCGAAGAGGGCAGACGGGTCAATCTCAGGGGCGAAAAGGTGCTTACGGCGTGCAGGAGTCAAGTTTTTGGCTTCAAAAGTCGGACCGCGCACTCTCTTGCTGGGCTCGCTGTAAGCCGCCTGGTATGTTGACAGATCAAGTTCATCCACCAGCGTTGATGCAAGCACCCTGGAGGCTTTCCTGCATCGGGCATAGTCTTCTGCTGTAAATTCTGAGCCGTCGTCTTTTCTGGATGGGAACCCATCCATCATCTCTTCAGCAGTCAGCTCAGGAGCAAAGGCTAGACACCGGCTTAGCGCGGCCATAGCTCCCTACCAGGCGGCTGATCGTTTAAGCTCTTCAACCTGTTTGGGCAGCGTGGATAAGAGTTCTATAACTCCCTTCATATACTTGGGGATGCTATTCTCAGTCAGCATTGCTTTGATAGTGCAAAGAGTCCCGCAGTAGAGTTGTTCCGCTAAGGAGTATACTGCCTTCAATTTCTAAAAGCTATCAGATGATAACTGGCAGCTTCTCTGACCTGCAAGACATGTTTGGCGTTATAAGCCGCCCCCACAAGATTTTCAACAAAGCAAGGAAATTGGCTCAGTCTTCAAAACTTACCAAAGATGGCAGAAGTCATCCTGGAGATATGGCGCTTGAGGCTTTGCAATTCTTCTGATACAATTGTAAGCCGCCCCTCCGCGTCGTCCGCGCGTTTGGTTAGGGCAGCTTGTTCCGATTCAGTGGTTTTCTTGAACAGAGCAAAATCAACTTGTGTTTTCTCAAGTTCTTCTATGGCAACCCGCCATTTATTTTCCGCCTCTGACCGAGCGGTTTGCTGTGAAGCAAGGTTATCTTTTAGGCCGGTCAATTCAGACTCAGCCGCCTCTAAAGCATCCTGTATCATACAAGTGCAAAAACAGGATTAAGTCGCCAGGATGAGCTATTGGAGGATAATTGATGAAACCGTTATGCTACAAGTTTCTAGCACATTGCAAGCAATATGCTCGACACTTGGGGGCTAATGTCTTTTTGCTCTTCAAGTACAGTTCCGGTTCATCTTCGCAAAGATAAGCTGGTACTTGGGGGCTACAGACGACGCTCTTAAGTATTTCATTAAGTTCCGGCTCATCTTCGCAAAGATAAGCCGGCACTTGGGGGCTACAATCGGCGCTCTACAGATCTGCAATACAGTCCCGGCTCATCTTCATGAAGATCAGCCGGCACTTGGGGGCTACAATCAGTATTTTCAAAAGTTTCCAGCGAAATTCCGGCTCATCATTTTATGTTAACCCGGACTTGGGGGCTACCGTGGATCAACTCTTCAAATTGAGTATCGGCTTAGTATCTATCCTAACCCGATACTTGGGGGCTACAATCCATGTTATTTGGAGTATGATATAGATTGGAAGACCCGGTCTACTATTTACAATACTAAACCAGCTCTTGGCGGCTATGTAAGGGTACAAGGAAAAAGCTGGTAAGAAGATTACCTCATATTTCTTCTTCATCAGGTTAACAAGCTTGAGCTCCAAATTCCGGCTTGACGTCAGGCGGTTCAGAAACCCAGCGTGAAGCTCGTCAGCAGTTAGTTTCTCTAGCACAGGGAATTCAAAGTCGAGCCTTTCAGGCGAAGCTTCAGCTTTGCCGGAATGTCTTGACAGTACATGGTGTTCAGGGGATTGATGACCCGTCTTAGCAATGATAACGCCTGGAAGAACTGTGTCTTCGGCGGCTGTTGAAGGCTTGGGCGACTTAGGATCATCCCTTGGAGGACCTTTAGTGGCCGTGTCATGATCTGCCGGCTCAGATGGCTGGTGAGTGTCTTCAGGGGCATCCTTCATAACATCAGTGGGCTCAGCATGAGTTAAAGGGGAGTCCGGCTTAGAAAATTCTGGCTCTTGGATAGTAGGGGCGGCAGTAGACCCGCCAGTCTTCCTTCGTTTCGCTTGGGCCCTGGAAGGCATAGAAAATTGTTACATAGAGGACGAGTATTAAAGCGTTTGGTGCAAAAATAAAGATACGCACTCTGGGTTGATCTTCATTGGAGGCATCTTGGAGGCAGTTGAGTCGTCAGAGGAAGGAGGAGAATCCTGAAGGCAGTTAAGACAATACAAAGAAGAGTAAGGTTACAATGCAAGTTTGATTAAAGTTACATCTCAGTTAAAGAGTACCTCAGCTGTCCGTTTCCGTGGAGCCGGAGCATGTGATAACCCGGCCACGAGATCTTCAGAGCCGGTGCTCCGGGTCTGACGTCGGGAGGTGTGCTGTTGCTTTTTCAAAAGAAAATTGGGATCTAAATGAGCAAGAGGATGAGAGAAGGGGACTTTCCGGACGACCCGCCGTATTCTGTCTTGTGGAAAGCTCTCTGAGTCAGAAATGTCAATTACCTCAGGGGCGTTTGCATGGCTCATCTCCATTTCATCCTGTGAATAATTATTGTCAATAATTTGCATAAAGAGACGGCCAAGGGAGTCAAGTTTTACCTCCGAGTCATCAGATTCAAGCGGCTCTGGAGTGGCGGCTTTCTTCTTCTTCTGAGCGGGGGTTTTCACCTTTGGCTTCCTCACTGGCGGGTTATACTTCTTTTTCCAGAAAGGGGAGTCGGCCTATACATAAGCCGCCAACAAAGGTTAAAAGGTGCAAGACAAATGTGACCAATTGAGGGAAAAGAGTCTTACATCTGGAGCTGGGTTCTTGGCATAAAAGGGTTTAAGCCCGGTTTTGTTGCAAACCGCTTGCTTTTCACCTAGAAGTCCTTTGACGGTGGAATTGATATCTTCATCAGTCAGAGGGGTGGCATTGAAGCAGAGGGGGTCATTGGGCTCACCCGTATATTCGTGCATAGGCCGGTCACGCCGGCTCAGTGGCAGAATCTTCCAGCTAACCCAGCAGCGGGTTAGATCGACGCCTGTGAAGCCGTGGGCCATTAAGGCTCTGACCTTTGCGAAAGTTGGAGCGTATTTTGCTCGTTCTGCGGCTGACATCCGGCCTGGGAGTTCTCCGGAATTGGGAAGCCGGGTAGGGCGATAACCCGGCAATGGATTCTCTCCCTCCGGAGAAGTGTCTTTACAGTAAAACCAGGTCTTGTTCCAGCCTTTGGGATGACTTGGCAAGGTAGCTATGGGATATGGCAAATCTCTCCGTCTCTGGATTGTAACACCGCCAAGCTCTAAACACGGTCCAGCCGCTACTTCAGTTTGGCGGTTGACGTAGTGGTATTCACTGAAGAAGTCCACAGACGACTCTTCTTGCAAATAAACTTCACACAAAACTTGAAACTGGCAAATATTGGTCACGGAGTTTGGACCTATATCTTGAGGATGAATTTTGAAGGAGTGAAGAATGTCCCGGAAAAACTTTGACCCGGGCGGGCTAAAACCGCGGAGGAGGTGATCAGTGAACAAGACGATTTCTCCTTCCTTGGGCTCAGGCCTTCTTTCAGGTCCTGGAACTCGCCAGTGTATAACATCTTTAGCCGGAAGCATGCCCGACTCGACAAAATTAAGCAGAAGTTCTTCGGTGACTCCGGAGCGGACCTAATCGCAAGATGATGGTGCTCTTGACATGATGGCGGTTTAAGCTGTGAGAAGATGCAAGGTATGGCGGGTTAAAAATATATTAGACGGACAAGGAAGCAGTGGTCAGCATAACATGAGGAGTTATGCCGCCCAGGCATTTTATCAGAGCCGCCGGTACAATGGCGGGTTAAATAGACCTGGCAGCGCTGAGAAATATGGCTAAGTGCGGACGAACACGTTTCACATATTATCAATACAGCTGCAAGATCTACGGGTAAAGGAAAAATGGAAAATATTCAAAAACCTAAAAAAGCTGACGAAGAACAAGCGGACAGTACGCAACGGGGTTCGCTATACAGATTCAAAGCAAGTAGGGCATTGGTATTAAGGGCATAATCGCAACAGATAGGCAGTGCCACGGGATGCAAAGCGATGCTCAGCGGTCTGTGCCATGATGAACACTGATGAACTCCTATGAACAACAGAGGAACTCGGAACCCTAATGGAGATGGATCCAGATTGGAACAAGGACTGGAAGAAGCACCTTGCGGATGCGGACGCGCCGGCGGAAAATCTGGTCTGGCTCAGGTCGACGCAGCAGCCGGCGATGGGGGCAACGGTGAAGAACTGTCACGTGCGGTGGAGCTCCAGAGGTTCGGCCGTTCGAAGGAGGAAGACGATAGTGACAGTAGAGGAAAGGAAAAGGGCACCACGTGTCCCTATTTATGAGTTGGAAGGGCAACAGTGCGCGCGAAAATTGGGGAGGCACAGTGATGATTGACCGAACGTGGCGCCTCGATTTTCGGGATGGCCTTTCAATGAAAAAGATCCGTTACATACGTCATGGAATCTTTTTAGAATATTCGACATGACGTCATGGCGGGTTACAACTTGTCTTTTCAGATGACAGAAATATGAAGACTCGCCGCCAAGTGAGTTGAAGATTGACATGAGTTGGCTCAAATCAACCTGGGGCCTAATGTTGGGGATATAACCCCGTGGTAAGACCCGCCCAGGAGGGGCCGGGGCATACCTGGCGGCTCATAACTGAAGACCTCTAAGGTGGGCTGGAAGATGAAGGCCAGGCCGCGTGGCGGCTTGCCAGATGGGCCAAGGCGGAGGCCCAGAGACAGAAAATGGCTTGAAGACCCGGGTGGCTAAGCCGCCCGGAGGCGGCTTACCCACGATGGTAAGGAGGCTTAGAGACAGAATAGACTATGTTGTGTGAGTCGGTTTGAGACTTGTGTAACCCGGGGCCTGGACCTTCTATATAAAGGTGAGACCCCGGGGCGGCTTAGACAGAAACCAATCGATCGAGAACTAGATTAAGCAATCCGCTCCCTTGTAATCGATACACCAATCAATACAACACAAGCAGGACGTAGGCTTTTACCTCTACTTGAGGGGCCGAACCTGGGTAAACTCGTGTCCTTCGTCCCGATCAATCCCTTTGAGTCCACTACCATGGCGATGGCCTTGAACCTAAGTCTTCGGACATCTGCCGTGTTAAAACCATGACACTTTGCTTGGAACTGCACCAGCTTACCGCTCCCCCATTGAGAATGTATATGTATCCGGTTTGAGACTTGGAGTCATCAGGATCAGTGTCAAAGCTTGCATCGACATAACCCTTTACGACGAGCTCTTGTCACCTCCATAAACGAGAAACATTTCCTTAGTCCTTTTCAGGTACTTAAGGATATTCTTGACTGCAGTCCAGTGTTCCATTCCTGGAACACTTTCAAACCTTCCGGTCATACTTATGGCAAGGCTGACATCTGGTCTTGTGCACATCATTGCATACATGATAGAGCCTATGGCAGAAGCATAGGGGATGACACTCATCTTTTCTCTATCCTCTGCAGTCACTGGGCATTGAGTCTTACTCAACTTCACAACTTGCAATACAGGCAAGAACCCCTTCTTGGACTGATTCATTTTGTACTTCTTCAAAACTTTGTCAAGGTATGTGCTGTGTGAAAGTCCTATTAAGCGTCTCGATCTATCTCTATAGATCTTGATGCCAAATATGAAAGCAGCTTCTCCTAGGTCCTTCATTTAAAAACTCTTGTTCAAATATTCCTTCACGCTTTCCAAAAGTTCTATATTATTTCCAATCAGCAATATGTCATCCACATATAATATTAGAAATGCTATAGAGCTCCCACTCACTTTCTTGTAAATACAAGCTTCTCCGTAAACTTGTATAAACCCGAATGCTTTGATCACCTCATCAACGCGAAGATTCCAACTCCGAGATGCTTGCACCAGTCCATAATGGATCGCCGGAGTTTGAAAACTTTGTCAGCATTCTCTGGATCGACAAAACCTTCAGGTTGCATCATATATAACTCTTCCTTAAGAAAACCGTTAAGGAATGCAGTTTTGACATCCATGTGCCAAATTTCATAATTGAAAAATGCAGTTATTGCTAACATGATTCTGACGGACTTAAGCATCGCTACGGGTGAGAAGGTCTCGTCGTAGTGAACTCCTTGAACTTGTGAAAAACCTTTTGCCACAAGTCGAGCTTTATAGACGGTGACATTACCGTCCGCGTCCGTCTTCTTCTTAAGGATCCATTTATTCTGAATGGCCTTTCGCCCTTCAGGTAATACTTCCAAAGTCCATACTCTGTTTTCATACATGGATCCCATCTCGGATTTCATGGCCTCTAACCATTTGTCAGAATCCGGTCCCATCATCGCTTGTCCATAGCTCGTAGGTTCATCATTGTCCAACAACATGACCTCTAAGACATGGTTATCGTACCACTCGGGAGCAGTACGTGTCATTGTCGACCTACGAGGTTCGATAGCAACTTGATCCGAAGCCTCATGATCACCATCATCAGCTTCCTCTTCAACCGATGTAGGCTCTACAGAAACATCTTTCTGCACTGCGCTACTCTCTGGTTCAAGTAAAGGTTCAACAACCTCATCAAGTTCTATCTTCCTCCCACTCAATTCTTTCGAGAGAAACTCTTTATCGAGAAATGACCCGTTCTTAGCGACAAACACTTTGCCTTCGGATCTGAGATAGAAGGTATACCCAACCATCTCTGTTGAGTATCCTATGAAGACGCATTTCTCCGCTTTGGGTTCCAGCTTTTCAGGCTGAAGCTTTTTGACATAAGCATCGCATTCCCAAACTTTAAGAAACGACAACTTTGGTTTCTTGAAAAACCACAGTTCATATGGCGTCGTCTCAACGGATTTCGATGGTGCCCTATTTAAAGTGAATGCAGCTGTCTCTAATGCATAACCCCAAAACGATAGTGGAAAATCGGAAAGAGACATTATAGAACGCACCATATCCAATAAGGCTCGATTACGACGTTCGGACACACCATTACACTGTGGTGTTCCAGGCAGTGTCAATTGTGAAACAATTCCACATTGTCTTAAGTGATTGCCAAACTCATAACTCAGATATTCTCCTCCTTGATCAGATCGTAGGAATTTAATCTTCTTGTTACGATGATTCTCAACTTCACTCTGAAATTGCTTGAACTTTTCAAACGTTTCAGACTTGTGTTTCATTAAGTAAATATACCCATATCTACTTAAGTCATCAGTGAACGTGAGAAAGTAGCAATATCCACCGCGCGCCTCAACCCTCATCGGACCGCACACATCAGTATGTATGGTTTCCAACAAGTCACTTGCCCGTTCCATTGTTCCGGAGAATGATGTTTTAGTCATCTTGCCCACGAGGCATGGTTCACATGTGTCAAGCGATTCAAAATCAAGTGACTCCAAAAGTCCATCAGCATGGAGCTTCTTCATGCGTTTTACAGCAATATGACCTAAGCGGCAGTGCCACAAGAAAGTGGTACTATCATTATCAACTCTACATCTTTTGGCATCAATGTTATGAACATGTGTATCATCACTATCGAGATTCAATAAGAATAAACCCCTCACATTGGGTGCAAGACCATAAAAGATATTACCCATATAAATAGAACAACCATTATTCTCTGATTTAAATGAGTAACCGTCTCACATTAAACAAGATCCGGATATAATGTTCATGCTCAACGCAGGCACTAAATAACAATTATTCAGGTTCATCACTAATCCCGATGGTAATCGAAGAGCGAGCGTGCCGATGGCGATCACATCAACCTTGGAACCATTTCCAACGCGCATCGTCACTTCGTCCTTTGCCAGCCTCCGTCTATTTCGTAGTTCCTGCTTTGAGTTGCAAATGTGAGCAACCGAACCGGTATCAAATACCTAGGCACTACAATGAGAGTTGGTAAGGTACACTGATGTCTACTACGCAGCTTTATTCTTGTAGACTTTGTTGGGCCTCCAAGCGCAGAGTTTTGTAGTACAGTAGCAATTTTCCCTCAAGTGGATGACCTAAGGTTTATCAATCCGTGGGAGCTGTAGGATGAAGATGGTCTCTCTCAAACAACCCTGCAATCAAATACAAGAAATCTCTTGTGTCCCCAACACACCCAATACAAGGGCAAATTGTATAGGTGCACTAGTTCGGCGAAGAGATGGTGATACAAGTGCAATATGGATGGTAGATATAGGTTTTTGTAATCTGAAAATATAAAAACAGCAAGGTAGCAAGTAACAAAAGTGAGCACAAACGGTATTGCAATGCTTGAAAACAAGGCCTAGGGTCCGTACTTTCGCTAGTGCAATCTCTCAACAATGCTAATATAATTGGATCACATAACCATCCCTGACAGTGCAACGAAGAATCACTCCAAAGTTCTTATCTAGCGGACAACATAAGAAGAAATTGTTTGTAGGGTATGAAACCACCTTAAAGTTATTCTTTCCGATCGATCTATCCAAGAGTTCGTACTAGAATAACACCATATGATACGCATCAACCAATTCTAATGTCACCTAGATACTCCAATGTCACCACAAGTATCCATGAGTTAATTATATGATACGCATCAAATAATTTCAGATTCATAATACTCAATCCACACAAAGAACCTCAAAGAGTGCCCCAAGATTTCTATCGGAGAAAGTAGGACAAGAACATGTATCAACCCCTATGCATAGATTACCCCAATGTCACCGCGAGAATCCGCAAGTTGAGTACCAAAACATATATCAAGTGAATCAATAGAACACCCCATTGTCACCACGGGTATCCACATGCAAGACATATATCAAGTGTTCTCAAATCCAATATTTAATCCAACATAACGATATCTCAAAGGGAAAGATTCAATTCATCACAACACGATAGTAAGGGAAACACAGCATATGACCCAACTATATTAACAAAGCCCGTGATACATCAAGACCGTGACATCTCAAGAACACGAGAGAGAGAGAGATTGAACACATAGCTACTGGTACATACCCTCAGCCCCGAGGGTGGACTACTCCCTCCTCGTCATGGCCTCCGCCGGGATGATGAAGATGGCCACCGGAGATGGATTCACCTTTCCGGCAGGATACTGGAACGCCTCCAGATTTTTTTTCCGTCGATATAGAGAGTTGTGGCGGCGGAGCGGAGAGTCTGGGGTTATTTCTGATGGTTTCTATATTTATAGGATTTTTGGCCGTCGGTTTCACGCCAAGATGGGCCACGAGTTGGGCACGATACACCAGGGCGGGCCTAGGCCCTCTGGCATGCCCTGGTGGGTTGTGCCCACCTCGTGGCTCTTCTCCGGTGGTTCTTCGCTCCAATATTGCTTATTTGGTCCAGAAAAAATCACCAAAAAGGTTTGGGCGATTCCAAGAACTTTCATTTTCTGCACAAAAACAACACCATGGTAATTCTGCTGAAAACAACGTCAGTCTTGGTTAGTTCTAAATAAATCATATAAAGTGCATCAAAACCTTATAAAAGTATTGTAAACATAGATGAATATGGCATGAATACTTCATAAATTATCGATACGTTGGAGACGTATCAGCTTCCCCAAGCTTAATTCCTACTCGTCCTTGAGTAGGTAAATGATAAAAGAACTAATTTATGAAGTGTGAATGCTAGCATAATATATGAGTTTGATCACTGATAATTTTTGTCAATTTTCTAGCATCATAACCAGCAACTTTTTCTCATAAAGATTATCATGATAGAGTAGCAACCAATTCACATGTTATGGTTCAAACAATGAATTCTCTTGAAACTTAGCAACCTATGTTCTTAGTCACCAAACAATTCCAATTCAAATTATTCTCAACAAAGTCTAAGTAAGAGCCCCACATACTCAAGCATCATATAGTGTTCTATGATTGCTAGTACTCAAAGCATATTTTTAGAACAAATGGCATCCATCAAACACAGAGAAAGATAGGGGCTTAATGTTTCGCCTCCCAACTCATTTATCATAAAGATAATTGTCAACAATAATAAGTCATGATCAAATATATTTGACTGGATATATATGTTTGGATCTGTCCCCACCACATGATGCTTGCCAACTAATAGACTGAGGTTGGAATAAGAAGTTGACTCAACATGAATAGTAAATAACATGAAAGTAAATAGATTGTCCCTTCGCAGAGGGAAGCAGGGATTTGCAAAGGTGCCAGAGCTCAAAGCTTAAATCAGAGATAAATATAATTTTGGGAGGTGCACCCTTCCTGTCAACATTATGAGCAAGAGTTATCAATATCTTCCATGTTAAACACATTAGCGGCGGTTCCCATGCGGTAAAAGTAAAGGTTTACCTCCACCAACAAACACATTCCACGGCTAGCCGAATCCACGGGTACCGTCCATACCAACAACATTCCTGGGGGAGTTTTGTTTAATTATTTGCATTTTTTTTACTTCGGGACTAGGAATCCCTATTACCGCCCCTCTCGTGCAAGGACGAGTGAATAAACACTCATCATGAGAATAAGCCACTTAACATGGAAGATACTGACCACCCCCTGTCGCTCCATGAGCGGCCCAGGCACACAAAATAGGTGTTCATTTGAAATTTTAGAGGTTGCACATGCAAATTTACTTGGAATGGCAGTGAAATACCATATATAGGTAGGTATGGTGGACACTCATGGCAAGAAACTGGGTTTAAGGGTTTTGGATGCACAAGTAGTATCTCTACTTAGTACGAATTTTTGTCTAGCAAAAGGTCCTAAGCAAACACCACATGTTGGAGGATACATAAAAATATAACTTCTATGAAAATATACACAACCATAACTCATTACGTTGTCTTCCTTGTCCAACTTCAACTAATTTTCTCAAGTATGAAAATAATTAATGGGTATTCACAATCATAGAAGATGTCCATGATAATATATTTGTATGTGAAAGTTCTCTTCCTTATACCAATCATTCACGAATTGCTTGTATGACCAATATTGTGATTGTCAAACTTCAATAGATTTTACTTTCTAAACCATATGTGAAGCTACTACTAAGCATAAAGAACATTGATAATTTCATATTTATGATATTTCATTCATTCACAATTTCCTCGTAGGATATAAGTGAAGCACAAGAGTAAACATCAAAGTACTCTCAAAAGATATAAGTGAAGATCAATGAGTAGTCAAACAATAAAGTAGCTATGTGAGGACTCTCTCTCTCAATAAATATTTTCAGATCTGAGTATTTTATTCAAACAGCAAACTAAACAAAAATAGAACTCCAAGAATAGCACGCATCATGTGAACGAATAAAAGTTTAGGCTCAACATAGGCTAACCGATAGTTGGTGAAGAGAGGTGGGATGCGTAGCATCCCCAAGCTTAGATGCTTGAGAATTCTTGAAATATTTACTTGGGGTGCCTTGGGCATCCCCAAGCTTGAGCTTTTGTATCTCGTTCAATCCTCTCATATCCCGGTTTCACCTGTTCTCAAAAACTTCATCCACACAAAACTCGAAAAGAAATCGTGAGATAGGTTAGTACACATAAAAACAAATCAACACTTCATGTACTGCCTAGAACAGTTGCACAATAATTTTCAAACATCATCTACTGTTTACTATCATTTCCACAATTTATATCTACCAATATAGGCTATGGAAACTATAGGATAAGCAGATAACAAAACTATGACAGCAATCTGTCCAAACAGAACAGTCTGTAGCAATTTATGAAAACAGTGTACTTATGTAACTCAAAAAATTATGAACATTTAGGACATGCTAAATAATTTATATGACAACACTGTGTAAAAATTTCAGAAACTTTCCACGTTCCAGTAAAATATGAAAATTCAAACTCTACAGCAAAAGTTTCTGTTTTTACACAGCACACATCAAAACATGCAATGCAAGCATCCAAAGACAATTCTTGGAACTTTTTATTGAAAAACAAGATTATAAATAACACCTAACAGAGAAAAATAAAATAAAATGATGCTCCAAGCAAAACTCATATTATGTGACGAATAAAAATATAGCTCTAAGTAAGATATACCGATAATGTTGAAGACGAAAGAGGGGATGCCTTCCGGGGCATCCCAAAGCTTAGGCGCTTGAGTCTTCCTTGGATATTACCTTGGGGGTGCCTTGGGCATCCCCAAGCTTAGGTTCTTTTCACTCCTTATTCTCCTCATATGGGTGTCTCACCCAAACCTTGAAAACTTCAATCACACAAAACTTAACGAAACTTTGTGAGAAGGGTTAGTGTAATAAAGATAAATCATTCACATAGGTACTGTAAAGACAAGATTCATAATTGTTCCCACATGATACCTACTGTATTCTACCATTCACATAATTTATATAACTGAATATAAGCTATGGGAACACTAAAACAAGCAAACTATGCATGCAAAACAGAATCTGTCAAAAACAGAACAGTCTGTGAAGATCTGTAGTATAGCCATACTTCCCTGTATCTAAAAATTCTGAAAAATTAGTAAAACCTGAAGCATTTGTATGTCAAGACTTTGTAAAAAATTCAGATCATTATCGAGCTCCAGTAAAAAATGAAAATTCCTGTACTGGAGTCAAAAGTTTCTGTTTTGGTTCAGCATCAATTCTACTCATCTTGTGAGTCATCCCAAAGGCTTTACTTGGCACTTTATTGTAATAAAAGACACAAAACATGATTAATACAGTATCTTAATCATGTGAACACACAAAAACATTAAGGAAAAGTGTTGGGTTGTCTCCCAACAAGCGCTTTTCTTTAATGCCTTTTAGCTAGGCATGATGATTTCAATGATGCTCACATAGGAATAGTAATTGAAACATGCAACTGAGCATCATGAATCTCATGACAAGCACATTTAATTCTAACCCACTTCCTATGCATAGGGATTTTGTGAGCAAACAATTTATGGGAACAAGAATCAACTAGCATTGGAAGGCAAAACAAGCATAACTTCAAAACTTTGAACACATAGAGAGGAAACTTGATATTATTGCAACTCCTACAAGCATATATTCCTCCCTCATAATAACTTTCAGTATCATCATGAAGGAATTCCACAATATAACTATCACATAAATCATTCTTTTCGTGATGCACAAGCATAGACTGTTTATTACTACCCACAGAAGCAAAATTCTTCTCATTCATTGTAGTGGGAGCAAACTCAACAAAATAACTATCATGAGACACTTGATTGACATAACCACATTGAACATTAAAATCATGATGACAAGTTTCATGGTTACTATCACTCTTTATAGCATACATGTCATCATCATAATCATCATAGATAGGAGGCATGCCCTCATCATAATAAATTTGCTCATCAAAACTTGGGGGACAAAAAATAGCATCTTCATCAAACATAGCATCCCCAAGCTTGTGGCTTTGCATATCATTAGCATCATGGCTATTCAGAAAATTCATGCTAACAATATTGCTATCATGCTCATCATTCAAGGAATTCTCGTTGCTTATTTTCATAATTTCTTCCTCTACCAATTGAGCACAATTCTCCAAACTATCATTTTCACGAAAGACATGATAAAGACGAATAATATGAGGCCACCTCAATTCCATTTTTTTGTAGTTTTGTTTTATAAAACCAAACTAGTGAAAAACAAGAAACTAAAAGATTTAATTGCAAGATCTAAAGATATACCTTCAAGCACTCACCTCCCCGGCAACGGCGCCAGAAAAGAGCTTGATGTCTACTACGCAACTTTATTCTTGTAGACTTTGTTGGGCCTCCAAGCGCAGAGTTTTGTAGGACAGTAGCAATTTTCCCTCAAGTGGATGACCTAAGGTTTATCAATCCGTGGGAGGTGTAGGATGAAGATGGTCCTCTCAAACAACCCTGCAATCAAATACAAGAAATCTCTTGTGTCCCCAACACACCCAATACCATGGCTAATTGTATAGGTGCACTAGTTTGGCGAAGAGATGGTGATACAAGTGCACTATGGATGGTAGATATAGGTTTTTGTAATCTGAAAATATAAAAACAGCAAGGTAGAAAGTAACAAAAGTGAGCACAAACGGTATTGCAATGCTTGTAAACAAGGCCTAGGGTTCGTACTTTCGCTAGTTCAATCTCTCAACAATGCTAATATAATTGGATCACATAACCATCCCTCAACATGCAACGAAGAATCACTCCAAAGTTCTTATCTAGCGGAGAACATAAGAAGAAATTGTTTTAGGGTACCAAACGACCTTAAAGTTATTCTTTTCGATCGATCTATCCAAGAGTTCGTACTAGAATAACACCATATGATATGCATCAACCAATTCTAATGTCACCTAGATACTCCAATGTCACCACAAGTATCCATGAGTTAATTATACAATACGCATCAAACAATTTCAGATTCATAATACTCAATCCACACAAAGAACCTCAAAGAGTGCCCCAAGATTTCTATCGGAAAAAGTAGGACAAGAACGTGTATCAACCCCTATGCATAGATTACCCGAATGTCACCGCGGGAATCCGCAAGTTGAGTACCAGAACATATATCAAGTGAATCAATAGAACACCCCATTGTCACCACGGGTATCCACATGCAAGACATATATCAAGTGTTCTCAAATCCAATATTCAATCGAACATCACGATATCTCAAAGGGAAAAATGCAATTCATCACAACAAGATAGTAAGGGAAACACACCATATGATCCAACTATATTAACAAAGCCCGTGATACATCAAGATTGTGACATCTCAAGAACATGAGAGAGAGAGAGAGATTGAACACATAGGTACTGGTACATACCCTCGTCCCCGAGGGTGGACTACTCCCTCCTCATCATGGCCTTCGCCGGGATGATGAAGATGGCCACCGAAGATGGATTCCTCTCTCCGGCAGGGTACTGGAACACCTCCAGATTGGTTTTTCGTCGATACAGAGAGTTGCGGCGGCGGAGCGGAGAGTCTGGGGTTATTTCTGATGGTTTCTATATTTATAGGATTTTTGGGCGTCGGTTTCACGCCAAGATGGGCCATGAGGAGGGCACGATACACCAGGGCGCGCATGGGCCCTCTGGCGTGCCCTGGTGATTTGTGCCCACCTCATGGCTCTTCTCCAGGGGTTCTTCGCTCCAATATTGCTTATTTGGTCCAGAAAAAATCACCAAAAAGTTTTGGGCGATTCCGAGAACTTTCATTTTCTGCACAAAAACAACACCACGGTAATTCTGCTGAAAAAAGCGTCAGTCCGGGTTAGTTCTAAATAAATCATATAAAGTGCATCAAAACCATATAAAAGTATTGTAAACATAGATGAATATGGCATGAATACTACATAAATTATCGATACGTTGGAGACGTATCATACCCATCAATAACATGTATATCATATATACCTTGTTTGGTGTTGGCCGCCTTCTTGTCAGCCAGATACTTGGGGCAGTTCCGTTTCCAATGACCAGTTCCCTTGCAATCAAAGCACTCAGTTTCTGGCTTGGTTTCTTCGCAGGAGGGGCAACTGCTTTGCCACTCTTCTTGGAGTTACCCTTCTTGCCCTTGCCATTCTTCTTGAAACTAGTGGTTTTATTGACCATCAACACTTGATGCTCCTTCTGGATTTCAGACTCAGTGACTTTCAGCATCACAAACAGCTCGGCGACTGACTTGTTCATCCCTTGCATGTTATAGTTCAACACGAAACTTTTGTAGCTAGGTGGCAGTGATTGAAAAACTCTGTTAGTGATCGCCTCTGGTGGGAGGGGCATCCCGTGCATGTTATAATTCAGCCAGACGGTTGGAATACGCAGACATTCTGAGTATGTGTTCACTGACAGACCCGTTCTCCTCCATCTTTCAAGCATAGAACTTATCGGAGGTCTCATACCTCTCGATCTGGGCATTCTTCTCAAAAATAAACTTCAACTCCTGGAACATCTCATATGCTCCATGACGTTCAAAACGCCTTTGAAGTCCCGGTTCTAAGCCATACAACATAGCACATTGAACTATTGAGTAATCATCCGAACGCGACTGCCAGGCATTCACAACGTCTGCAGACGACACCGAAGCGGGTGGTTCACCGAGCGGTGCATCAAGGACATAAGCCTTCTGGGAAGCCGTGAGGATATTCCTCAGATTACGGGCCCAGTCTACAAAGTTACTTCCATCATCTTTCAGCTTGGCTTTCTCTAGGAACGCATTGAAATTCAGGGGAACTATTGCGCGAGCCATTGATCTACAACATAAATTTGCAAAGGTTACTTAGACTATTGTTCAAGATAATAAGTTTAGTTAATCATATTACTTAAAAACTCCCACTCAAATTGACATCCCTCCGGTCATCTGAATGCTACATGATCCAAATTCACCAACCCAAGTCCGATTATCACGTGAGATGAAGTGGTTTCAATGGTGAACATCTCCATGTTGATCATATCTACTATATGATTCATGTTCGACCTTTCAGTCTCTTGTGTTCCGAGGCCATGTATGTACATGCTAGGCTCGTCAAGTTTAACCCGAGTGTTCCGCATGTGCAACACTGGCTTGCACCCGTTGTATGTGAACGTAGAGTCTATCACACCCGATCATCACGTGGTGCTTCAAACCGATGAACTTTCGCAACGGTGCACACTCGGGGAGAACACAATTTTATCTTGAAATTTTAGTGAGGGATCACCTTATAATGCTACCGCCTTCCTAAGCAAAATAAGATGCATAGAAAGGATTAATCACATGCAAATCATAAGTAACATGATATGGCCATGAACTTGTGCTTTTGATCTCCATCTCCAAAGCACCGGCATGATCTCCATCGTCACCGGCATAACACCATGATCTCTATCATTGTGTCGCCATCGGGGTTGTCGCACCAACCATGCTTCTACTACTATTGCTACCGCTAAAGTAAAGCATTACGTAGCATTTAATGATTGACACGCAGGTTATACAATAAATAAAGACAATCATATGGCTCCTGCCGGTTGCCGTATGCATCGACATGCAAGTCGATATGAACTATTACAAAACATGATCATCTCATACATCAAATATATCTCATCATGTCTTTGGCCATATCATATCACAACATACCCTGCAAAAACAAGTTAGACGTCCTCTAATTGTTGTTGCATGTTTTACGTGGCTGCTATGGGTATCTAGCAAGAATGATTCCTACCTACGCATAACCACAATGGTGATATACAAATTGCTATTCAACCTTCTACAAGGACCGCCTTTGTCAAATCCGATTCAACTAAGGTGGGAGAGACAGACACCCACCAGCTATCTTTATGTAACAAAGTCACATGTCAGTCGATGTAACCGGTCTCATGTACGTGGACATGTAAAGTTGGTCCGGGCCGCTTCATCCCACAATACCGCTGAATCAAGAAAAGTCCAAGGGAGGGAGCAATCTGAATATCAATGCCTACAAACTCCTTTGTGTTCTACTCATGATCTCATCTACGCATAGACCTAGCTCATGATGCCACTGTTGGGGAACATTGCATGGGAAACAAAAAATTTCCTACGCACACACAAGATCTATCCATGGAGATGAGCATCTACGAGAGGGGAGATCGGATCCACATACCCTTGTAGATCGCTAAGCGGGAAGTGTTAGGAAACGCGGTTGATGTAGTCGAACGTCTTTGCGATCCAAATCGCAAGCCGTCACGCGATCCAATCACGATCTAGTGCCAAACGGACGGCACCTCCGCGTTCAGCACACGTACAGCTCGATGACGATCTCCGCCTCCCTGATCTAGCAAGCGAGGGTGGAGAGGTAGATGAGTTCTCCGGTAGCACGATGGCATGGTGGCGGTGGTGGTGAACTAATCCGGCAGGGCTTTGCCGAGCTCTACCGAACTAATCTAGAGGAGCAAGACGGTCTGGAGAGGAGAGGGCAGCACACGGCTTTTCGTGTTGGGCTGCCCTCAAACCTTCACTATATATAGGAGGAAGGGGTGGGAGGAGGCGCCCTAGGGTTTCCCCTAGGGCCTTGGCCGCCGGCCAAGAGGTGGAATCCACCTCCAATAAGGACGTGAGGCGCTAGGGAGGAGTCCTACTCGAACAAGTACTCCTCCCACCCTCCACCTTTTTCCTCTTGGGCGCATGGGCCCTCATGGGGTCGGCTGCCCAGCCCATCAGGGGCTGGTGCGCCACCTCTTGGGCCCATGTGGCCCCCGGGGGTGGGTGGGCCCCTCCCGGTGGACCCCCGGAACCCATTCGTCACTCCCGGTACACTACCGGAAATACCCGAAACTTTTCCGGAACCCAAATACCACTTTCCTATATATAAATCTTTACATCCGGACCATTCCGGAGCTCCTCGTGACGTCCGGAATCTCATCCAGGACTCCAAACAACCTTCGGTTGCCAACATATATAACTCAATAATACTGAAACATCACCGAACGTTAAGTGTGCAGACCCTGCGGGTTCGAGAACTATGTAGACATGACCGAGACACCTCTACAGCCAATAACCAATAGCGGGACCTGGATGCCCATATTGGTTCCTACATATTCTACGAAGATCTTTATCGGTTGAACCTCTATGTCAAGGATTCAGTTAATCCCGTACGCTGTTCCCTTTTTTTATCAGTATGTTACTTGACCGCGATTCGATCGTCGGTATCTCTATACCTAGTTCAATCTCGTTACCGGCAAGTCTCTTTACTCGTTCCGTTTTACAAGATCCCGTGGCTAACACTTTAGTCACTTTGCTTGCAAGCTCATTATGATGTTGTATTACCGAGTGGGCCCTGAGATACCTCTCCGTCACACGGAGTAACAAATCCCAGTCTCGATCCATGCCAACCCAATAGACACCCTCGGAGATACCTGTAGAGTACCTTTATAGTCACCCAGTTAAGTTGCGACATTTGATAAACACAAGGCACTCCTCCGATCTCAACGAGTTGCATGATCTCATGGTCATAGGAACAGATACTTGATATGCGGAAAAACTATAGCAATAAACTGACACGATCATATGCTACATTTATAGTTTGGGTCTTGTCCATCACATCGTTCTCCTAATGATGTGATCCCATCATCAAATGACATCTCATGTCCATGGTCAGGAAAGCTCGACCAACTTTGATCAACGAGCTAGTCTACTAGAGGCATACTAGGGACACATTGTTGTCTATGTACCCACACATGTATTTGAGTTTCCAATCAATACAATTATAGCATGGATAATAAACGATTATCATGAACAAGGAAATATAATAATAACCATTTTATTATTGCCTCTAGGGCATATTTCCAACAAAAGCAACCAGAACTCCTCTCATCTGGACATGGCTCGGCATAAGGGGTCCTCTGATCAGAGAAACCACACAGTATGGGTGGAATCTGGTAAAACTTGGGATTTCCCAGCTATAAGTCTGAAAACTCACTGGAGAGAAATTCTTCACTTTTTCTTCGCGTGTGTCCCTTGCTTATTGCGCTGTAACCTTGGATAATCTTCATCATTTAACAGGATGCTTGGGTCAGTCTTCATTGTGAAGAGAGGAATTTCATCAAACTTTTCATAATCTTCTCACTTGTCTGTCTTGTCATCGACTCCCACGATGTTTCTTTTCCCTGAAAGAACTATGTGGCACTTTGTCTCATCATATGATGTATATGCTTCCTTATCTTATCTTTTTCTCGGTTTGGTAGACATATCCTTCACATAGAAAACATGCGCCACATCATTGGCTAGGACGAATGGTTCCTTTGTGTACCCAAGATTGTTGAGATCCACTATTGTCATTCCGTACTGCGGGTCTATCATTACCCCGCCTCCTGTCAGATTGACCCATTTGCACCGGAACAAAGGGACCTTAAAATCACGTCCATAATCAATTTCCCATATCTCCTCTATGTAACCATAATATGTGCCCTTTTCCCTATTGGTGTTTGCTGCATCAAAGCGGACACCACTGTTTTGGTTGGTGCTCTTTTTATCTTGGGCGATCTTGTAAAATGTATTCCCATTTATCTCGTACCCTTGGAAAGTCAATACAATCGAAGAACGTGTCTTCGACAACGAGTACAGCTCATCTGCAACAATGTTGTCATTCATGAGGTGTGTTTGCAACCAACCGCCAAAAGTCGCCATGTGTGTATGTTTAATCCAGGGGTCAGACTGCTCCGGATTCTTGGAGCATACAATATCCATGTGTTTCTTGATATACGGGGCCACCAAGGTAGAACTTTGTAGAACTGTGTAGTGTGCTTGCGCCCAAGAATGTCTGTCCCTACATATTATTGATTTCGGTCCTAGCATGCCTTTCCACTCAGTCTCCTGACGTGGCTTGAGACTGCGTCGGTATTTCCCCAAAGAGGAAGGGATGATGCAACACAGTGACGGTAAGTATTTCCCTCAGTTATGAAACCAAGGTATCAATCCGTAGAGGAAGATCACGCACCTACGTAGACAGCACATGCACACAAATAACAAATACTTGCAACCCGACGCGTAAGAGAGGATGTCATGCTCTCAACGGTTAAAAGATAGATTAGGTAGTGATAGTTTTGTCAAATAGATCTCGCAAGAACACAAAATAAGATAGGTAAACAAAAAGTACAACAAGGTATTTTTGGTTTTTCTGGATTAATAGATCTGAAAACAAAAAGGCAAAATAGTAGATCGGAAAGCAATATGTTGGAAAAGTAGACCCGGGGGCCGTAGGTTTCACTAGTGGCTTCTCTCATGAGTATAGCGCACTATGGGTAAACAAATTATTGTTGGGAGACTGATAGAAGATCTAATAATCATCACGCTATCCAGGCAATAATCATTATGTAGGAATCACGTCCAAGACAAGTAGAGCAAAATGATTCTACGTCTACTTATATTACTCCACACATCGACCGCTATCCAGCATGCATCTATTGTATTAAGTTCATGGAGAAACGGAGTAATGCAATAACAACATTGACATGATGTAGACAAGATCTATTCATGTAGGAATAGACCCCATCTTGTTATCCTTAATGGCAAAGATACATGCGTGCCTTGCTGCCCCTTTGGTCACTGGGAAAGAACATCGCAAGTTCAAACCCATCACAAAGCACCTCTTCCCATGGCAAGAAAAATCGATCTAGTTGGCCTATCTAAACCAAAGATTCAAAGAAGAAATACGAGGCTATAAGTAATCATGCAAATAAGAGATCAAAGAAGACTCAAATCATATTCATGGATAGAAACTGATCATGAACTCAAAATTCATCGGGTCCCAACAAACACACCGCAAAAGTCATTACATCAAATAGATCTCCAAGAGACCATTGTATTGAGAATCATAAGAGAGAGAGAGGAAACCATCTAGCTACTGCCTACAGACCCGTAGGTCTATGGTGGACTACTCACGCATCATCGGAGAGGCACCTATGAAGAAGATGAACCCCTCTTTGATGGTGTTAGATTGGATCTTGAGGTTCGGGAACTTGCGGCGGCTGGAATTGTGTTTCGTCGACTCCTTTAGGGTTTTTCGAATATTTGTGAATTTATAGGGTCGATAGTCGGTGGAGGGGGTTCCCGAGGTGGGCACCACCCACCAGGCCGCGCCAGGGGCCTCTCGCGTGCCCTTGTGGGTGGTGGGCACCCTGGGCCTCCTCTCTAGTAAGATTTTGGCCCATCTAGGGTCTTCTAGTGCACAAAAAATCTCCAAAAAATTCAGGACATTTGGGCTCCGTTTGGTACTGATTTTCTACGAAGTAAAAAAACAAGCAAAAACAGCAACTGGCACTTTCGCACTATGTCAATAGGTTAGTCCCAAAAATGATATAAAGTTGCTATAAAATGATTGTAAAACATCCAAGATTGATAATATAACAGCATGGAACAAGCAAAAAGTATAGATACGTTGGAGATGTATCAGCATCCCCAAGATTAATTCCTACTCGTCCTCAAGCAGGTAAATGATAAAAACAGAATTTTTGATGTGGAATGCTGCCTAACATGTTCATCACATATTCTTTTCTTTGTAGCATGGACATTTGGACTTTTAGATGGTTCAAAGCAATAGTCTAGTTTTGACATGAAAACTTTAATACTCAAGCATATCAACAAGCAACCATGTCTTTCCAAATATCAACACTAAAGCAAGTTATCCCTAGCCCATCATGCTCAATCATTGATCCATTCATGAAACACACTCAAATATTAGCTACACTTAATGCTCAAGTACGATCATAGTGCCTCCTAGTTGGTGATTTATAAGAGAAGATGGAGACTCAAATTGAAAAATAAAAATTGCATAAAGAAAATAGATAGGCCCTTCGCAGAGGGAAGTAGGGATTTGTAGAGGTGCCAGAGCTC
Organism: Elymus sibiricus; assembly: GCA_039707655.1. NCBI lineage: Eukaryota > Viridiplantae > Streptophyta > Magnoliopsida > Poales > Poaceae > Elymus > Elymus sibiricus. The sequence continues at coordinate 526,955,122 of CM077665.1, read as the reverse complement.
AAGGTTTAAATTGATAGAGAAAAATATTTTGGGTGGCATGCCTTTCCTGTCAACGAAAACGGCCGAGAGATTTCAATATCTTTCCATGCTAGATACATCATAAGCGGTTCCCAAATAGAAAATAAAGTTTATTCCTTTTTCCACCATACTTTCAATTTCCATGGCTGGCTGAATCAACGGTTGCCTTCCATACCAACACTTTCCAAGGAATTTATTATTTGACAACATAAAGTAAAAAATTCTTTCTTTTCATTTGATTTCGGGAATGGGCATCCCTATGACCATCGTACTCTCGTGCAATGACAAGTGAATAAATAGTCATCTTGAGAACAACACATCTAGGATGGAAAAATATCAGTCACCCCCTTCCGTTTCATGAGCGGTACGAGCACACAAAAAGGAAAATTTATTTTGAACATTAGAGATGGCACATACAAATTTGCTTGGAACGGCACGAAAATACCGTATATAGGTAGGTATGGTGGACTCATACGGCAAAACTGGGTTTAAGGATTTTGGATGCACAAGTAGTATTTCTACTTAGTACAAGTGAAGACTAGCAAATAGATTGAGAAGCATCCAATCAAGAAACGAAAAATCACATAAGCGAGCATTAAGCATAACTAACACCGAATAATGCACCATAAGTAGGATGTAATTTCGTAGCACAACTATTGACTTTCGTGCTTGCATAGGGAATCACAAACCTTAACATCAATATTCTTACTAAGCATAATTACTCACTAACATAACTCACATATTACTATTAACATGTCTCAAAACTATTACAAAGAATCAAGTTTAATTTGTCCAATGATCTTCATGAAAGTTTTTATTATATCCCTCTTGAATATCTATCACTTTGGGACTAGTTTCATATATTGCCATTGCTTTTGACAAGCTCACATGGATATAAGTGAAGAACATGAGCATAAAAATTTCATCTCTCAAAATAATATAAGTGAAGCATGAGAGGATTTATTCAAAATTACTAACTCTCAAATTAATATAAGTGAAGCATGAGAGCATTTCTTCAAACAAGTCAAAGCACGTCGTGCTCAAATTGATTTAAGTGAAGCACTAGAGCAATTTCATAGCTCAATAGATTTAAGTGAAGCATATAGAGCAATTCTAGCAAATCATAGCATAATTTTGGCTCTCTCAAATAGGTGTGTGCAGCAAGGATAAAAAGCAAATAAAGCAACGATACAAGACGCTCCAAGCAAAACTCACGATATGTGATGAATAAAAATATAGTTCCAAGTAAGATACCGATGGTCGTTAGAAGAAAGAGGGGATGCCACTCGGGGCATCCCCAAGCTTAGTTGCTTGTTGCTCTTTGGATAATATCTCGGGGTTCTGTAGCATCACCAAGCTTAGGCTCTTCTTACTCCTTACTCCTTCATCCATCGTGATCTCACCCAAAACATGAAAACTTCAATCACACAAAAGTTGACAAAATTCTCGTGAGATCCGTTAGTATAATAAAGCAAATCACTACTCTAAGTACTGTTCTAAACTCATTCATATTTTATTATTGCATTATATCTACTGTATTGCAACTTTACCATGACTTATACCCCCCAATACAAGCCATAGATTCATCAAAACAAGCACACAATGCAACGAAAACTGAATCTGTTTCAGACAGAACAGTTTGTAGTAATATGTACTCTACCCATACTTTCGTAACTCTAAAAATTCTTAAAAAATAGGACAACATCAAGAATTTTTATAGAAATACTGTGTAATTTTTTTAGCTCAATATCACTTTCCAGTAAAAAATGAAAATTCGTGCACTGGAGACAAAGTTTCTGTTTCAGATTCAGCATTGTTTCTACTCATCTTAGAAATCATCCTAAAGGATTTACTTGGCACAAACACTAATAAAAACATAAAAACACAATCATAACAGGAGCATAATTGTGTAAACACTCAAAAACAGAAAGGGAAATATAAAAATAATTTTATTCATTGGGTTGCCTCCCAACAAGCGCTATCGTTTTACGCCCCTAGATAGGCATAACGCATAGATTCATGTATTGTCATCTTTAGTTTTTACTCAATAGAAGGCCCTCATGATTGATTCATATGGTGGCTTAATTCTTGTTCTAGGTAAGTGTTCCATACCCTTTCGAAGTGGAAACTGAAATTTAATATTGCCTTCTTTCATATCAATCACAGCACCTATAGTGCGTAAAAACGGTCTACCAAGTATGATGGGACAAGACGGATTGCAATAAATATCAAGAACAATAAAATCAATGGGCACATAGTTCCTATTTGCAAGAATAAGAACATCATTAATTCTTCCCAAAGGATTTTTAATAGTAGAATCCGCCAAGTGCAAATTAAGAGAACATTCTTCAATATTGGTAAGACCAAGCACATCACATAGAGATTTCGGAATTGTGGAAACACTAGCACCCAATTCACACAAAGCAAAGCATTCATAATTTTTAATCTTGACTTTAATGGTACGTTCCCACTCATCATGCAATTTTCTAGGAATTGACATCTCTAATTCCAACTTTTCTTCTAAGGATTTCATCATGGCATCAACAATATATTTAGTAAAAGCTTTATTTTGTTCATAAGCATGGGGTGAATTTATCATAGATTGCAGCAAACAAATACAATCAACCATGGAGAAACTCTCATAATTAAAGTCTTTGTAATCCAAAATAGTGGGCACATCACTAGTTAAAGTTTTTGCCTCTCCAAACCCATTTTTATCAATATTTTCATCAAGATTTTCACCCCGCAAATTATTGGGACGCCCTCTAGCTAAAGTTGACTCTTCTTCATTCCCTTTATCATCAATTTTAACATTACTAAACAAGGAATCAATAGAGCAAACACCAATCATTTTAAGATCTTCATCATTGTTATGAAAGTAATCGCTAGAAAACACTTTTTCTAAAAAATCTCTTTTAGCTCTAAGCATAGCGGTTCTTTTCTTACATTCATCCATAGAAACATATAAAGCCTTAATTGATTCATTAATCTTGGGTGGAAAAGCATTCAACTTGAGATTTTCTACATCATGGGAAATTCTATCAATGCTTCTAGACATATCATCAATCTTATTCAACTTTTCTTCTATCATAGTGTTGAAAACTTTTTGAGCATTAATAAATTCTTTAAAACTATTCTCAAGATCAGAGGTCTTCCTATTATTATTGTAAGAAGGATTACCATAGGAATTACCATAATTATTAGAGGAATTTCCAGGAAAAGGCCTAGGATTAAAATTACCTTTATAAGCATTGTTATTGAAATTGTTTCGTGAGATGAAATTCACATCTACGGAATCACTATTTTTCTTAATCAAAGTAGACAAACGCACATCATTAAGATCAATAGGGGCATTTTTACTAGCAACCAACTTCATAAGAGCATCAACTTTTTCACTCAAAGTACTAATTTCTTCTACCAAATTCACTTTTTTACTAGTAGGTGCTCTTTCGGTATGCCATTGTGAATAATTTGCCATAATATTATCTAGGAACTTAGTAGCTTCACCCAAAGTAATTTCCATAAAAGTACCTCCCGCAGCGGAATCTAAAAGATTTCTAGAGACAAAATTTAATCCCGCATAATTTTTTTGTATGATCATCCAAAGATTTAAACCATGAGTAGGACAATTTCTTAGCATCAACTTCATTCTTTCCCAAGATTGTGCAACATGTTCATGCTCAAGTTGCTTAAAATTCATGATTTGAGTTCTTAGGGAAATAATTTTCGCGGGCAGAAAATACTTAGTAATAAAAGCGTCCTTGCACTTATCCCTAGAATCGATACTGTTGCGAGGCAAAGAAGAAAACCAAATTTTTGCACGATCCCGCAAGGAGAAAGCAAATAATTTCAATTTCACAATATCATTGTTGACATATTTTTTCTTTTGCATATCACACTATTCTACGAATGTGTTTAGATGGGACGCGGCATCCTCATTAGGAGTACCGGAAAATTGATCTTTCATGACAAGATTCAACAAAGCGGTATTAATATCACAAGTCTCCGCACTAGTGGCAGGAGGAGCAATAGGAGTGCTAATAAAATCATTATTATTGGTATTAGAAAAATCAGACAACTTGGTGTTTTCTTGAGTCATCGTGACTACGCAAAAAAGATTGCAAGCAAACAAGAGATCTGACGAGAAAAAGGCAAACAAAAAAGAGAGGGCGAATAAAATGGCAAATTTGTGAAGTGAGGGAGAGGAAAACGAGAGGAAAATGGCAAATAATGTAAATTTCAAGGAGATGAGATTTGTGATTAGGCACCTGGTAGATGAGATCGCTTCCTCCCCGGCAACAGCGCCAGAAATTCCTTTGACGTGGCTTGAGACTGCGTCGGTATTTCCCCAAAGAGGAAGGTATGATGCAGCACAGTGACGGTAATTATTTCCCTCAGTTATGAAACCAAGGTATCAATCCGTAGAGGAAGATCACGCACCTACGTAGACAACATCTACACACAAATAACAAATACTTGCAACCCGACGCGTAAGAGAGGTTGTCAAGCTCTCAACGGTAAAAAGATAGATTAGGTAGTCATAGTTTTGGCAAATAGATCTCGCAAGAACACAAAATAAGATAGGTAAAAAAAAGTGCAGCAAGGTATTTTTGGGTTTTTGAATTAATAGATCTGAAAATAAAAAGGCAAAATCGTAGTTCGGAAAGCAATATGTTGGAAAAGTAAACCCGGGGGCCAGAGGTTTCACTAGTGGCTTCTCTCATGAGTATAGCGCACGGTGGGTGAACAAATTACTGTTGGGCAATTGATAGAAGATCAAATAATCATGATGATATCCAGGCAATGATCATTATATAGGCATCACGTCCAAGACAAGTAGACCAAAACGATTCTGCATCTACTTCTATTACTCCATACATCGACCGCTATCCAGCATGCATCTAGTGTATTAAGTTCATGGAGAAACGGAGTAATGCAATAAGAACGGTGACATGATGTAGATAAGATCTATTCATGTAGGAATAGACCCCATCTTGTTATCCTTAATGGCAACAATACATGTGTGCCTTGCTGCCCCTTCTGTCACTGGGAAAGAACACCACAAGATCGAACCCATCACAAAGCACCACTTCCCATGGCAAGAAAAATCGATCTAATTGGCCTAACTAAACCAAAGATTCGAAGAAGAAATACGAGGCTATAAGTAATCATGCAAATAAGGGATCAAAGAAGACTCAAATCATATTCATGGACAGAAACTGATCATGAACTCAAAATTCATCGGATCCCAACAAACACACCGCAAAAGTCATTACATCAAATAGATCTCCAAGAGACCATTGTATTGAGAATCATAAGAGAGAGAGGAAGCCATCTAGCTACTGCCTACGGACCCGTAGGTCTATGGTGGACTACTCACGCATCATCGGAGAGGCACCTATGAAGAAGATGAACCCCTCTGTGATGGTGTTAGATTGGATCTCGAGGTTCTGGAACTTGCAGCGGCTGGAATTGTGTTTCGTCGACTCCTTTAGGGTTTTCCGAATATTTGTGAATTTATAGGGTCAATAGTCGGTGGAGGCGGTTCCCGAGGTGGGCACCACCCACCAGGCCACGCCAGGGGCCTCTGGCGTGCCCTGGTGGGAGGTGGGCACCCTGAGCCTCCTCTCTGGTAAGTATTTGGCCCATCTGGGGTCTTCTGGTCCCCAAAAAATCTCCAAGAATTTCAGGATGTTTGGGCTCCGTTTGGTACTGATTTTCTGTGAAGTAAAAAACAAGCAAAAACATTAACTGGCACTTTGGCACTATGTCAATAGGTTAGTCCCAAAAAATGATATAAAGTTGCTATAAAATGATTGTAAAACATCCAAGATTGATAATATAACAGCATGGAACAAGCAAAAAATTATAGATACGTTGGAGACGTATCATCTCCCCTCATGCCGCGATTGAGGAACACCAATCGACTTAAGGTCATGAATAAAGTCAACACAAAACTCAATAACCTCCTCTATTTCATGGCCCTTGGAGATGCTTCCTTCTGGCCTAGCACGGTTATAAACATATTTCTTTAAGACTCCCATGAACCTCTCAAAGGGGAACATATTATGTAGAAATACAGGACCCAGAATGGCAATCTCGTCGACTAGGTGAACTAGGACGTGCGTCATAATATTGAAGAAGGATGGTGGGAACACCAACTCGAAACTGACAAGATATTGGACCAAATTATTCTGTAACCTTGGTAGAATTTCCGGATCGATTACCTTTTGAGAAATTGCATTGAGGAATGCACATAGGTTTACGATGGCTAATCGAACATTTTCTGGCAGAAGCCCCCTCAATGCAACCGGAAGCAATTGCGTCATAATCACGTGGCATTCATGAGACTTTAGGTTCTGGAATTTTTTTCTCTCCCATATTTATTCTTCCCTTTATATTCGACGAGAAGCCAGATGGGACCTTGATACTGAGCAGGCATTCAAAAAAGATTTCCTTCTCTGCTTTGGTAAGAGCATAGCTGGCAGGACCTTGATACTGCTTTGGATGCATGCCATCTTTTTCGTTCATACGTTGCTGGTCCTCCCGGGCCTCCGGTGTATCTTTTGTCTTCCCATACACGCCCAGGAAGCCTAGCAGGTTCACGCAAAGATTCTTCGTCACGTGCATCACGTCGATTGCAGAGCGTACCTCTAGGACTTTCCAATAGGGTAGCTCCCAAAATATAGATTTCTTCTTCCACATGGGTGCGTGTCCGTCAGCGTCATTCGGAACAGATTGTCCGCTAGGACCCTTTCCACATATTGCTTTTAAATCCTTGACCATATCAAATATATCATCACCAGTACGGGGGACAGGCTTCTTCCGGTGATTTGCCTCACCTTTGAAATGCTTGCCTTTCTTTCTTAAGGCATGCTTGGTCGGAAGAAATCAACGATGTCCCAGGTACACAACCTTCTTACATTTATCCAAATATATACTTTTAGTCTCATGTAAATAGTGCGTGCATGCATTGTATACCTCGTTTGTCTATCCTGAAAGGTTACTAAGAGCAGGCCAATCATTGATGGTTACAAACAACAACGCTCGTAGGTCAAATTCCTCCTGTTTGTGCTTATCCCACACACGTACACCTTTTAAATCCCACAACTATAAAAGTTCTTCTACTAATGGCTATGATTGCTGCTCTGCTCCCCAAAAGGATTAATAACATCTGAACTTATACCAAACCATAAGTTCCTTGCATCATATGCAAACTCCGGCCACTTTCTCTCGATTTTTCTCCACTGCGACTGACGTGGCTTGAGACTGCGTCGGTATTTCCCCAAAGAGGAAGGGATGATGCAGCACAGCGACGGTAAGTATTTCCCTCAGTTATGAAACCAAGGCAATGTGATGACTATTAGATGTAATGACTTTTTGCGGTGTGTTTGTTGGGATCCGATGAATTTTGAGTACATGATCAGTTTCTATCCATGAATATTATTTGAGTCTTCTTTGACCTCTTATATGCATGATTACTTATAGCCTTGTATTTCTTCTTCTAATCTTTGGTTTAGTTAGGCCAACTCGATCGATTTTTCTTGCCATGGGATGAGGTGCTTTGTGATGGGTTCGATCTTGCGGTGTCCTTTCCCAGTGACAAAAGGGGCAGCAAGGCACGCATCTATCGTTGCTATTAAGGATAACAAGATGGGGTCTATTCCTACATGAATAGATCCTTTCTACATCATGTCACCATTATTATTGCATTACTCCGTTTTCCATGAACTTAATACACTAGATGCATGCTGGATAGCGGTCGATGTGTGGAGTAATAGTAGTAGATGCAGAATCGTTTAGGTCTACTTATCTTGGACGTGATGCCTATATAATGATCATTGCCTTGGATATCGTCATGATTATTTGATCTTCTATCAATTTCCCAACAGTAATTTGTTTACCCACCGTGTGCTATACTTATGAGAGAAGCCACTAGTGAAACCTATGGCCCCCGGGTCTACTTTTCCAACATATTGCTTTCTGATCTAACTTTTTGCCGCTTTTGTTTTCAGATCTATTAATCCAAAAACCCAAAAATACTTTGCTGCACTTTTTATTTACTTCTTTTATTTCGTGTTCTTGTGAGATCTATTTGCCCCACCTATTACAATCTAATCGATCTTTTTACCATTGAGAGATTGACAACCTTTCTTACGCGTCTGGTTGCAAGTATTTGTTCTTTGTGTGTAGGTGCAGTTTACATAGCGTTGCGTGGTCTTCCTCCTTGTATTGATACCTAGGTTTCATAACTGAGGGAAATACCTACTGTAGCTGTGCTGCATCATCCCTTCCTCTTTGGGGAAATACTGACGCAGTCTCAAGCCACGTCATAGGAATTTCTGGTGCCGTTGCCGGGGAGGAGGTGCGTAAGCAGTCTCTCGTCAGCGTGACAATCTCTGGCACCGGGAGACATCATCAACATCTATCAGGTTCCTAATCACAAATCTCATCTCCTTACAATTTACATTATTTGCCATTTGCCTCTCATTTTCCTCTCCCCCACTTCACAAAATTTGCCGTTTTATTCGCCCTCTTTCTCATTTGCCAATTTCCCGTTCGATATTTTGCTTACTTGTCATCATGAGTGATTTTGGTATGGCAAAAACAGATGATAGCAGGACTCCTAAAATTAGACGTTCTGGTAATCTAGATTCTAAAACTTTTGTTTTGGGGCAAGGGAACATTATAGGAAAAGAAACTATCCAAGAATTTTCAATTGTGTTGGAAATTTGACTCTTGAAGATGCTCCTATACTTAAAAGAACTAAAACTTATGCGAAAGCTATCTCAGCACTAGTTCTGAAACTTGAAAATAGGTTTATCCGCACACATCCTACCTTGCAAAGATTGTTTTATGAGCTACCCGTTATAAAGGATCCTCATAAAAAGTTAGCTACCCTTGTTCTCATGAATGAATTTGATCACATAATATGAGAAGCTAGGGAATTTTTTGATTATTTTGGTAAGAGCTATGAAAAAATGGTAATAGGTGAGATTATTTACAAAAGCGACTACATGTTAAGACATTTGCTTGGAAATAATCAAATTTTTGATGAGAACCTTAAAAAGGAAGTCCCCGTTTTAGATATGATCCAACAAACTTTTAATGATGTTAATCAACAATACTCTTGGATTGTAGCCGGTAATCAAAGAGGATACCTAGATGGACAACTTGATCGTGCTAAAACTTCTATGGATAATGTGTTTCAAGTTATATTTACAAAGCCTCTTGACGAAAATACATCTATGAAGAAAAGAATAAAGATGACAATACTTGAATCTATGTGTTATGCCTAGCTAGGGGCGTAAAATGATAGCGCTTGTTGGGAGGCAACCCAATGAATAAAATTTATTTTATCTTCTCCTTTCTGTTTTTGAGTGTTTACACAATTATGCCTCTATTATGATTGTTTTTTTATGTTTTATTTAGTGTTTGTGCCAAGTAAAGCCTTTAGGATGATTCATAAGATGAGTAGAAACAATGTTGAATCTGAAACAGAGACTTTGACTCCAGTGCGCGAATTTTCATTTTTTTACTAGAGCGTGATAATGAGCTTAAATGTTAACACGGTATTTATATACAAATTCTTTACGTCGTACTAATTTTTCAGAATTTCTAGAGTTACAGAAGTATGGGTAGAGTACAGATTACTACAGATTGTTCTGTTTGAGACAGATTCTGTTTTCGTTGCATTGTGTGCTTGTTTTGATAAATCTATGGCTTGTATTGGAGGGTATAAGTCATGTAAAAGTTAGAATACAGTATATATAATCCAATAATAAAATATGAATGGGTTTGAAACAGTACTTAGAGTGGTAATTTGCTTTATTATACTAACGGATCTCACGAAGATTTTGTTAAGTTTTGTGTGATTGAAGTTTTCAAGTTTTGGGTGAGATCACGATGGATGAAGGAATAAGGACTAACAAGAGCCTAAGATTGGGGATGCCCATGGCACCCCAAGATAATATCCAAAGAGGAACAAGCAACTAAGCTTGGAGATGCCCCGAGTGGCATCCCCTCTTTCTTCTAACAACCATCGGTATTTTACTTGGAGCTATATTTTTATTCGTCACATATCATGAGTTTTGCTTGGAGCGTCTTGTATTATATCAGTCTTTGCTTGATTTGCTTTCTATTTTTTTCACAAGTATACTTGCTGGACACACCTATTTGAGAGAGCCAAAATTATGCTATGATTTGTTATAATTGCTCTATATGCTTCACTTAAATTTTTGTGCTATGGAATTGCTCTAGTGCTTAACTTATATCTTTTTGAGCACGGCGTGCTTTTACATGTTTGAAGAAATTCTCTCATGCATCACTTAGATTAATTTGAGAGTTAGTAAACTTTGAAGAAATCCTCTCATGCTTCACTTATACTATTTTTAGATATGAAACTTTTATGCTCATGATCTTCACTTAAATATATGTGAGCTTGTCAAAAAGCAATGGCAATATATGAAACTAGTCCCAAAGTGATAGATATTCAAGAGGGATATAATAAACACTTTCATGAAGATCATTGGACAAATTAAATTTGATTCCTTGTAATAGTTTTGAGACATGATGATAGTAATATGTGAGTTATGTTGGTGAGTAATTATGCTTAGTAAGAATATTGATGTTAAGGGTTGTGATTCCCTATGCAAGCACGAAAGTCAATAGTTGTGCAATGAAATTACATCCTACTGATGGTGCATTATTCGGTGTTAGTCATGCTTAATGCTCGCTTATGTGAATTTTCGTTTCTTGGTTGGTTGCTTCTCAATCTATTTGCTAGCCTCCACTTGTACTAAGTAGAAATACTACTTGTGCATCCAAAATCCTTAAACCAAGTTTTGCCACATGAGCCCACCATACCTACCTATATGCGGTATTTCCATGCCGTTCCAAGCAAAATTGTATGTGCCATATCTAATTTGCAAAATGAATTTTCCTTTTTGTGTGCTCGTACCGCTCATGAAGCGGAAGGGGGTGACCGATATTTTTCCATGCTAGATGTGTTATTCTCAAGATGAGTGTTTATTCACTTGTCATTGCACGAGAGTATGGCGGTAATAGGGATGCCCAGTCCCGAAATGAAAAAAGAAATTTACTTTATGTTGTCAAATAATAAATTCCTTGGAAAGTGTTGGTATGGAAGGCAACCGTGGATTTGGCTAGCCATGGATTGTGAAAGAATGGTGGAAAAAGGAATAAACTTTATTTTCTAATTGGGAACCGCTTATGATATATCTAGCATGGAAATATATTGAAAGCTCTCGGTCGTTTTCTTTGACAGGAAAGGCATGCCACCCAAAATATTTTTCTCTCTCAATTTAAACCTTGAGCTCTAGCACCTCTACAAATCCCTACTTCCCTCTGTAAAGGGCCTATCTATTTACTTTATGCAATTTTTATGTTTACTTGAGTCTCCGTCTTCTCTTATAAAACACCAACTAGGGGGCACTATGATCATACTTGAGCATTAGGTGTAGCTAATATTTGAGTGTGATTCATGAATGGATCAATGATTGAGCATGATGGTCTAGGGATAACTTTCTTTAGTGTTGATATTTTGAAAGACATGGTTGCTTGTTGATATGCTTGAGTATTGAAGTCTTCATGTCAAAACTAGACTATTGCTTTGAACCATCTAAAAAGGTCCAAATGTCCATGCTACAAAAGAAAAGAATATGTGATGAACATGCTAGGCAGCATTCCACATCAAAAATTCTGTTTTTATCATTTACCTACTCGAGGACGAGTAGGAATTAAGCTTGGGGATGCTGATACGTCTCCAACGTATCTATAATTTTTTATTGTTCCATGCTGTTATATTATCAATCTTGGATGTTTTAAAATCATTTTATAGCAACTTCATATCATTTTTTGGGACTAACCTATTGACATAGTGCCAAGTGCCAGTTGTTGTTTTTTGCTTGTTTTTTACTTTGCAGAATATCAGTACCAAATGAAGCCGAAACACCGTGAAACTTTTTGGAGAATTTTTTGGGCCAGAAGACATCCAGTGGGCCAAAGAAGTGCCAGAGACGAAGGCCGAGGAGGGCACAAGACACCAGGGCGCGCTAGAGGCCCCTGCGCGGCCTGGTGCATCGTGCCCACCTCGGGACGCCTCTCCACCGCCTATCAGCTCTATAAATACCCAAATATTCCAAAAACCCTAGGGGAGTCGATGAAACACAATTCCATTCGCCGCAAGTTCCAGAAGCGCGAGATCCAATCTAACAACATCACAGAGGGGGGCATCGTCTTCATGGGTGCCTCTCCGATGATGCGTGAGTAGTCCACCATAGACCTACAGGTTCGTAAGTAGTAGCTAGATGGCTTCCTCTCTCTCTTTTGATTCTCAATACAATGGTCTCTTGGAGATCTATTTGATGTAATATAATGACTTTTTGCGGTGTGTTTGTTGGGATCCGATGAATTTTGAGTTCATGATCAGTTTCTATCCATGAATATTATTTGATTCTTCTTTGATCTCTTATATGCATGATTACTTATAGCCTCGTATTTCTTCTTCGAATCTTGGGTTTAGTTAGGCCAACTAGGTCGATTTTTCTTGCCATGGGAAGAGGTGCTTTGTGATGGGTTCGATCTTGCGATGTCCTTTCCCAGTGACAAAAGGGGCAGCAAGGCACGCATGTATCGTTGCTATTAAGGATAACAATATGGGGTCTATTCCTACATGAATAGATCTTGTCTACATCATGTCACCGTTCTTATTGCATTACTCCGTTTTTCCATTAACTTAATACACTAGATGCATGCTGGATAGTGGTCAATGTGTGGAGTAATAGTAGTAGATGCAGAATCGTTTCGGTCTACTTATCTTGGACGTGATGCCTATACAATGATCATTGCCTTGGATATCGTCATGATTATTATATCTTCTATCAATTGCCCAATAGTAATTTGTTTACCCACCGTGTGCTATACTCATGACAGAAGCCACTAGTGAAACCTACGGCCCCCGGGTCTACTTTTCCAACATATTGCTTTCCGATCTATCTTTTTGCCGCTTTTGTTTTCAGATCTATTAATCCAAAAACCAAAAAAAAAATACTTTGTTGCACTTTTTTTATTTACTTCTTTTATTTTGTGTTCTTGTGAGATCTATTTGCCCAACCTATTACAATCTAATCTATCTTTTTACCGTTGAGAGATTGACAACCTCTCTTACGCGTCGGGTTGCAATTATTTGTTCTTTGTGTGCAGGTGCCGTTTACATAGCGTTGCGTGGTCTTCTTCCTTGGATTGATACCTTGGTTTCATAACTGGGGGAAATACTTACCGTAGCTGTGCTGCATCATCCCTTCCTCTTTGGGGAAATACCGACGGAGTCTCAAGCTACGTCAATCTCCAAGAGACCATTGTATTGAGAATAAAAAGAGAGAGAGGAAGCCATCTAGCTACTGCCTACGGACCCGTAGGTCTATGGTGGACTACTCACGCATCACCGGAGATGCACCCATGAAGACGATGCACCCCTCCGTGATGGTGTTAGATTGGATCCCGCGGTTCTAGAACTTGCGGCGGCTGGAATTGTGTTTCGTCGACTCCCCTAGGGTTTTTGGAATATTTGGGTATTGATAGAGCTGATAGGCGGTGGATAGGCGTCCCGAGGAGGGAACAACCCATCAGGCCGCGCCAGGGGCCTCTGGCGCGCCCTGGTGGGTTGTGGCCTCCTCGACACTCCTCTATGGTACTTCTTTGGTCCTCCAGGTGTCTTCTGGCCCAAAAATAATATCCAAAAAGTTTCACTGTGTGTGAGCTTCGTTTGGTACTGATATTCTGCAAAGTAAAAAACAAGGAAAAAACAGCAACTGACACTTGGCACTATGTCAATAGGTTAGTCCCAAAAAATGATATAAAGTTGCTATAAAATGATTGTAAAACATCCAAGATTGATAATATAACAGCATGGAACAATCAAAAATTATAGATACGTTGGAGACGTATCAGCATCCCCAAGCTTAATTCCTTCTCGTCCTCGAGTAGGTAAATGATAAAAACATAATTTTTGATGTGGAATGCTGCCTAACATGTTCATCACATAATCTTTTCTTTTGTAGAATGGATATTTTGACTTTTAGATGGTTCAAAGCAATAGTCTAGTTTTGACATGAAGACTTGAATACTCAAGGATACTAACAAGCAACCATGTCTTTCAAAATATCAACACTAAAGAAAGTTATCACTAGCCCATCATGCTCAATCATTGATCCATTCGTGAAACACACTCAAATATTAGCTATACCTAATGCTCAAGTACGATCATAGTGCCCCCTAGTTGGTGCTTTATAAGAGAAGATGGAGACTCAAATAAAAGTAAAAAATGCATAAAGTAAATAGATAGGCCCTTCACTGAGGGAAGTAGGGATTTGTAGAGGTGCCAGAGCTGAAAGTTTAAATTGAGAGAGAAAAATATTTTGGGTGGCATGCCTTTCCTGTCAACGAGAATGACCGAGAGCTTTCAATACCTTTCCATGCTAGATATATCATAAGCGGTTCCCAAACAGAAAATAAGTTTATTCCTTTTTCCACCATTCTTTCACAATCCATGGCTAGCCGAATCCACGGTTGCCTTCCATACCAACACTTTCCAAGGAATTTATTATTTCACAACATAAAGTAAATTTCTTTTTAATTTCGGGACTGGGCATCCCTATTACCGCCATACTCTCGTGCAATTACAAGTGAAAAAACACTCATCTTTAGAATAACACATCTAGCATGGAAAAATATCGGTCACCCCCTTCCGCTTCATGAGCGGTACGAGCACACAAAAAGAAAATTCATTTTGAAAATTAGAGATGGCACATACAAATTTGCTTGGAACGGCATGGAAATACCGCATATAGATAGGTATAGTGGACTCATATGGCAAAACTGGTTTTAAGGATTTTGGATGCACAAGTAGTATTTCTACTTAGTACAAGTGGAGGCTAGAAAATAGATTGAGAAGCAACCAACCAAGAAACGAAAATTCACATAAGCGAGCATTAAGCATAACTAACACCGAATAATGCACCATAAGTAGGATGTAATTTCATTGCACAATTATTGAATTTCGTGCTTGCATAGGGAATCACAAACCTTAACACCAATATTCTTACTAAAGCATAATCACTCACCAACATAACTCACATATTACTATCATCATGTCTCAAAACTATTACAAGGAATTAAATTTAATTTGTCCAATGATCTTCATGAAAGTGTTTATTATGTCCCTCTTGAATATCTATCACATTGGGACTAGTTTCATATATTGCCATTGCTTTGAACAAGCTCAAATAATTTAAGTGAAGAACATGATCATAAAAGTTTCATCTATCAAAATAATATAAGTGAATAATGAGAGAATTACTTCAAAATTTAGTAACTCTCAAATTAGTCTAAGGAATCATGAGAGCATTTCTTCAAAAATTTAAAGCATGCCGTGCTCAAAAATATATAAGTGAAGAACTAGAGCAATTCCATAGCTCAAAATTTTTTAAGTGAAGCATGTAGAGCAATTCTAACAAATCATAGCATAATCTTGGCTCTCTCAAATAGGTGTTTCCAGCAAGGATACTTGTGACAAAATAAAAAGCAAATCAAGCAAAGCCTCATATAATACAAGACGCTCCAAGCAAAACTCATGACATGTGACGAATAAAAATATAGCTCCAAGTAAAATACCGATGGTCGTTAGAAGAAAGAGGGGATGCCACTCGGGGCATCCCCAATCTTAGTTGCTTGTTCCTCTTTGGATATTATCTTGGGGTGTTGTATCATTCCCAAGCTTAGGCTCTTTTCACTCCTTATTCCTTCATCCATCGTGATCTCACCCAAACTTGAAAACTTCAATCACACAAAACTCAACAAAATCTTCGTGAGATCCGTTAGTATAACAAAGCAAATCACCACTCTAAGTACTGTTGCAAACCCATTCATATTTTATTATTGCATTATATCTACTGTATTCTAACTTTACCATGGCTTATACCCTTCAATACAAGCCATAGATTCATCAAAACAACCACACAATGCAACGAAAACAGAATCTGTCAAAAACAGAACAATCTGTAGTGATTTGTACTCTAACCATACTTCTGTAGCTCAAACAATTATGAACAATTAGGAAAACGTCAGAAATTTGTATTTCAATCTTGTGTAAAAAATTCAGAATTTTTCGTCGCTTTTGTGATTTTTAAGAATTCTTTTACTGGACGTAAAAGTTTCTGTTTTTCAACAAGATCAAATCAACTATCACCCAACATGATCTTAAAGGATTAACTTGGCACAAACACAAAATAAAACATAAAAAACACAATCAAAACAGTAGAATAATTGTGTAAACCCTCAAAAACAGAAAGAAAAAGGTAAAATAAATTTTATTCATTGGGTTGCCTCCCAACAAGCTCTTTCTTTATAGCCATTAATAGGCTTGAGATTTCAATGATGCCCTCTTGAAAGATAAGAATAGCAACACAAAGAGAGCATCATGAAGCATATGGGAAACACACTTAAGTCTAACATACTTCCTATGCATAGGCATTTTATAAGCAAAACAATTATCAAGGCAAGAAAAAACTAGCATATGGAAGGAAGAAGAAAGAGACAATAGCATTCTCAACATGAAAAGAGGTAATTTAGTATCACAAAAATTTCGACGACCATAATTTCCTCTCTCATAATAATTACATGTAGGATCATAATCAAATTCAACAATATAGCTATCATAAACAATACTCTATTTATGATCAACATGCATAAAGTTTTTATCATCTTCCAAAATAGTGGGATTATCATCAACTAAAGTTATGACCTCTCCAAACCCACTTTTATCATAAAATTCATAAGATTGAACACTCTCCAAATATGTGGGATTCTTTTTACCTCAAGTTGACGCTCTCCCAAACCCACTTTCGATATTGTTGCAAATATTATTATCAATAACATATTCAACACGAGGCTTAAATAAATTTTCAAGATCATAAGAAGCATTATCACTCCAATCATGATCATTGCAATAAGAAGTGGACGTGAAAAAATTATCATCCCTAAGCTTGTAGTTTTGCATATAATTAACATAATTGACATTAATAGATTTTATAGTAACATCATTGCAATCATGCTTTTCAATCAAGGAGCTATCATGAATCACCTTATAAATTTCTTCTTTCAACACTTCATCAAAATTTTCAGATTTATGATTTTCAAACAAAACTTGATAGAGATAATCAAGTGCACTCAACTCACTAGCAATTGGTTCATCATAATTTGGTCTTTTGAAAAGATTAGCAAGTGGATGAGGATCCATATCAATAGATTTTTAGCAAGCGAAGATGCAAGCAAATAGAAGGCACATGGCAACACAAGCAAAGATAGCAAACAAGCAAAAAAGGCAAACGGAAAAAAAAGGGCGAATAAAACGACTTTTTTTTGTGAAGTGGGGAGATGAAAATGAGAGGCAAATGGCAAATAATGTAAATTGCAAGGAGATGAGATTTGTGATTAGGAACCTGATAGATGTTGATGATGTCTCCCCCCCACCAACGGCGCCAGAAATTCCTTTGACGTGGCTTGAGACTGCGTCGGTATTTCTTCAAAGAGGAAGGGATGAGGCAGCACAACGACGGTAAGTATTTCCCTCAGTTATGAAACCAAGGTTATCGAACCAGTAGGAAAACCACACAACACTATGTAAACGGTACATGCACACAAAGAACAAATACTTGCAGCCCGACGCGTAAGAGAGGTTGTCAATCTCTCCACGGTAAAAAGATAGATTGGTTTGTAGTAAATTGGATGGATAGATCGCACAAGAACACAAAATAAAATAAGCAAATAAAAAGTACAGCAAAGTATTTTTGGGGTTTTGGAATAATAGATCTGAAAACAAAAGTGGCAAAAAGATAGATCGGAAAGCAATATGTTGGAAGATAGACCCGAGGGCCGTAGGTTTCACTAGTGGCTTCTCTCATGAGTATAGCACACGGTGGGTAAACAAATTACTGTTGGGCAATTGATAGAAGATCAAATAATCCTGACGATATCCAAGGCAATGATCATTATATAGGCATCACGTCCAAGATAAGTAGACCGAAACGATTCTGCATCTACTACTATTACTCCACACATCAACCGCTATCAAGCATGCATCTAGTGTATTAAGTTCATGGTGAAACGGAGGAATGCAATAAGAATGATGACACGATGTAGACAAGATCTATTCATGTAGGAATAGACCCCATCTTGTTATCCTTAATAGCAACGATACATGCGTGCCTCGCTGCCCCTTCTGTCACTGGGAGAGGACACCGCACTACAAGAAATCTGTTAATACATGACGGTTCTAATCCGTCACCGCTTAGGGTGCCCATTCATGACGGATTTGAAATCCGTCATGTATATCGCATCATAATTTCACATCATGCCGTCCATGACGGTTCTTGTCCGTCATGGGTCTGTCCAAGGCCCGACCAAGGCACAAACCATTGTGACGGAATGGTCCGTCATGGACGGACGCAACGTTGGATTTTCAATTGACCAATTGGAAGGACGTGGCAGCCTACATGGACAATATTTTTCGTCACAGAAATCGTCATGGATATAGGAACAATTTAAATTTAATTCAGCCATTACCTTATTCATTCAACCCAATTTTCACCAAGTACATTTTTAAGCATAATGCATTACTCAAATTGTAGTGACAATTTTAGCCCAAGAAAAGGTATTTCCAAAGTGTCATGCGTACACATATGAATAAATATGTAGTCATCCACAAGTATCTACAACATTGTAGTTTACAAATTCATCCATGAAATGATAATTGACAGCATAAATTGACAAAATATATCACTCAACAAAGTTAGGAAACAGTGCAATCCAGTTGAGACAAACAGAACACTTAAACTATTGGAGTTGTTATTGAACTTCTTGTCGTCAGCCCTCCTGATGGAAACCTTGATGGAAACTATCACGTCGTCCAAATTGTGATGGCAGCAGCAAGTAGCCCGGTACACAATCATACCTAGCATATTTACAAGACAATTAGATATTTGTAGATATGAACAGATAGTAAAAACAAGAGAAGTGCAAAAAAAGTAAACAGGAAAATCTATTATATAATTATAAAACAATAGAAAACGAACGCCATAGATGTAACAATAGAAGAGCTAAAAAGAACGGCTGTGATTAAAAGAAGTTTATCAAGTAGATGTCTATGATTGAGAAGGGTAAAACAAAACACGTATGGAAGGACACTTGCCATCTTTTCGCAAAAAAAAGACTCTTGCCATCATCACGTGTGTTGTACAGACATACAATATGTTTTCGAATATAGCTATGCTACTAGAAAATCAATCAACATACTGCTAAAAAAATTAAAAAAATAAGTCCACATCAGCCCAATTTGTCACACTCAATCAAATCGAGAGTAAAACACACTTGCAACACTAAAAACAGAATAAAGAGCATGTGGTGTTAAAAAAACATGTACATGGCCATCATTGACACGAACATGGATACATGCACATTAAAAAAAACTTCGAAAAAAATATGCAAAGGTCTATTCAGAATAAATAAACATCCGCAGATGACACGTACAAGAAAAGTCCAATTTTGACACGTTACAAAACTAAACTTACAAGAAGGTTTCTAGAAGAAAAAATATGCACATGTAAATCTTCTTACCTACAAGGAAATATATTGCAAAGCCTAGCCCCCTTGCACATATCACACGTACATGCATGAGCAGAATTTGCTCAACATGTTCAGGCGGGCACATTCAAACGGTCATCCAACAAAGAAAATAGTTCTGCAAAATAATCCAACCAAACAGACAAGCCACCAAATACAAATGATCATGGTTGATAATTTGTTTGAGTTAGTATTTGATACGAATAATAGCAAATAAATTAATAATTGACAATGCAAAACTACCATCCTTAGTACACCATCCTTGGTATTTACGCGATGGTAGTGGAGCCCAACTACAATCCATAGCAAAAGGATCGACATCGTAAGCGTCGCTTACATGTAGCTGGTCTTGGCTGCCCAGGGCGCTGCTTGTGCTGGCCAAGAGGGATGGTCGTGGTGGTTCAGATGGTGTCTTGGCACCTGGGATGGATGCTGGGTGTGTGTGCACCTGCCTACCTATGTGAGGAAGAGGAAGGAAATCAATCACGCAAGCACTCAGCCCAGCAGCCAGCAAGTGCGCACATAGTACGGCAGCACCAAGCACGCATGCCGCAGGAAGCAAGCGCATAGCGGACCTGACGACCACAACAAGCAACAGTACGAGAGGACTAAAGGAGAGCAGGGATTGGGAATAGGATACCTTGCTGGCAAATGGCGACGGGCGCCGGCGGTGGCGGCGAGGCGACTCCACATAGCTGCAAGGCGATTCCAAGCAGCGGCGGCGGCGGCAAGCTGATGCCGTGAGATCATAATCAGACAATTAGAATGTTAAGTGATCAAAATAAAAAGCGAGGGATAACATCAAGAAGTTTTCGAATCACTTGTCAGAAGCACTATTGAGGAGGGCGACCTAGACATGGAGAAAACGAGTTGAAGAAAAAATGTGTTGTGTCGCTGTGTTGGCAAGTGCTAGCTCGGTGTGTGCCTCCGGGTTGAGAGAGAGTGGGCTAACACGTGGCCTGGGTACTAATACATGTGCTTAGTACACAAATTAACACGTTTAAACCTTTGTGTTCTTACTGTAGGACAGCCACAATGTAACGATGTAGTTTTCTTCTTAGATTCAGATTAAACTTATTTTTGGATTACATATTCACCGGGCTGCTGGAGACAACAAGGACAGAAAAACAAATGCCTAGGGAAAAACTCTGTACAGAACATGTCACATGTTAATACAGTAACAGAAATCATGTCCCCAAGACCTAGAGAAAAAAATCCAAGCTGAACTAGATCTTGGTATAAAACTAAACTAAATTAGATCTTGATAGAAGGAAACATGCCGCAGTGCAGCAGTTTGTCTCTACTAGGTAACCTGCAGTTTGTCTCTACTTGGTATCCTGCAGTGTACAAGATACAGAAAAAATTCAAAGAAAATTCAGTGTTAAAGATTAAGACAGGAAGCACGCACACACAACACACCGGCTGCTGCACCGGAGCCCTCAATAGCAGCTACCGCCACCTTGCCTCACTCACTGGTTAATAAGGTTCTAACTTGGCACCGGAGCACTCACTGTCTCCCTCCCTCATACACATCAGCGACTAAAAAAAGGCCATCAATCAGACGAGTCAACAACACACTCTGAAACCAAAGATATCATACGGAGTAGTGCTTGATTCAGGATCAAGCACAAATTTCCTGCTGGAACTTTTGTCAAGACAGAGAGAAGGAATTCATAAGGTTATTCACTACAAGTACAATGAACAATTTATCTGCAACTGCTAAGATATCATCCTGAAACTTACTGGTCATCGACATGCTGCTCCTTGAAGGCCAAGTACTCAGAAACAGTTCACGAACAGCAGGGCTCTCCAAAACTTCCTGCGGGCGTGCATCGGGGGATCAGACCAAATCAAGGGAGGCGGGTCCGGGGGCATGAGGGACGGATTAATGTGATCTGGGTCAGACGGGGGCTAACCTTGGTGGACAAGGTGTCGCCGACGGCAGCCCAGGAGTAGGTCACCACCGCTGGACCTTGGACAGCGACAGAATCACGCAACCCGCAAGGTGGGCACGAGGGGGCGTAGTGTGGACGGAGAGGAGCTGCCGGAGACGCGTTGGGTGGACGGAGAGGAGCCGCCGGAGATGTGCAGCGTAGGACACGATGCCGCATACGAAACCCTAGCCATGGCTAGGGGTCCGGGTGAGCACCGAAGACCGGGAGCGGCGGATCCAGCGGGACTGCAGGACGAAGTGGTTAGAGAACAGCTCGTGGTGGCGGACATCGTCGGGATCGAAGGGCGTTGGAATCGGCGTGAGTGGTTGCACGAGGGAGAGAGAGATGCGTTGCGAGAGGGATGGATGGGTGGTGGATCCGGCGGATCTGGTAGTTACCGGAGCTGTGAGGTGAGGGGAAGGGAGGGGGCGGCAAGCGGCGAGCTGTGGTAGGAGCGCCACGAAGAGGTCGTGGGTGGCGGCGTGCTGAGGAAGACGAGGGAGGGGGCTGCAGAGGGAGAGAGGAGGGGCCGAGGAGGAGCATTTAGGGTTAGCATTTTATACGGGAGCGGTTAGGCGGGCTTCGGCGGGCTTTCGGCGGGCTTACGGGGTTGTACTAGACCGTCGATGACAGTATTCGAAAATATCATCAGAAATCCTTCATGCATTAACAGGTTTCTTGTAGTGCCGTAAGATCGAACCCATCACAAAGCACCTCTTCCCATGGCAAGAAAAATCGATCTAGTTGGCCTAACTAAACCAAAGATTCGAAGAAGAAATACTAGGCTATAAATAATCATGCATATAAAAGATCAAAGAAGACTCAAATAATATTTAAGAATAGAAACTGATCATGAACTCAAAATTCATCGGATCCCATCAAACACATCGCAAAAAGTCATTATATCAAATAGATCTCCAAGAGACCATTGTATTAAGAATCAAAAGAGAGAGAGGAAGCCATCTAGCTACTGCTTATGGACCCGTAGGTCTATGGTGGACTACTCACGCATCATCGGAGAGGCACCCATGAAAACGATGCACCCCTCCGTGATGGTGTTAGATTGGATCTCGCGGTTTAGGAACTTGCGGCGGATGGAATTGTGTTTCGTCGACTGCCCTAAAGTTTTTGGAATATTTGGGTATTTACAGAGCTGATGGGCGGTGGAGAGGCGTCCCGAGGAGGGCAGAACCCATCAGGCCACGCCAGGGGCCTCTGGCGCGCACTGGTGGGTTGTGGCCCCCCTCGGCCCTCCTCTCTGGTACTTCTTTGGTCTTCCAGGTGTCTTCTGGCCCGGAAAAATCTCCACAAAGATTCACGGTGTGTGGGCTTCGTTTGGTACTGATATTCTGCGAAGTAAAAAACAAGCAAAAAATAGCAACTGGCACTTGGCACTATGTCAATAGGTTAGTCCCAAAAAATGATATAAAGTTGCTATAAAATGATCGTAAAACATCCAAGATTGATAATATAACAGCATGGAACAATAAAAAATTATAGATACGTTGGAGACTTATCAGCGACCCATCAGCGGGTACTCTCAACATTCCGTGTTTCTTACGGTCTTCTTTGTGCTCTTTGTTTCTGAACAAACGTTTCAACCGTAGTATTATAGGAGCATATGTCACGCCCAAGATGCGATCCTATCCTTATTTTTGGCACGAGGGCCTCGACAGGGATAGAAGCGCATCTCGTCGTGTTGCAAGAATGGATATCATTACAAGTACATGTAAAGAAGAGATGAGTATATGGGATTGGCTTACACTCGCCACAAGCTACATCCATATCACATCAATACAACACCATAACAATCATCATACAGAAGAGCAGGGTCCGACTACGGACGAAAACAAACGATAAAATGACATCCATCCTTGCTATCCCAGGCTGCCGCCTGGAACCCATCCTAGATCGGTGAAGAAGAAGAAGAAGAACTCCAAATCAAAACAAGCATCGCGCTCACGTCATATCATCGCATTACCTGTACCTGCAACTGTTGTTGTAGTAATCTGTGAGCCACGGGGACTCAGCAATCTCATTTCCAAGGGTATCAAGACTATTAAAGCTTAATGGGTGAGGCATGGTTAAGTGGTGAGGCTGCGGCAAGCGGCTAAGCATTTATTTGAGTGGCTAACTTACGAGTACAAGAATAAAGGGGGACGATTGTCGAATAAGCGGACGTGAACTAGTAATGATCTCTAAGAGATCCTGAACACCTACTTACGTCAAACATAACCCCACCGTGTTCTCTCTCGGATCAGAAATTCACAAGAAGAGACAGTCACGGTTACGCACACAGTTGGTGTATTTTATTTGAGTTTACTTCAAGTTTGCTATGACCGGGTGTTATCAAAGTTTCCAAGTTGCCACATAACCGCGGGCACGGCTTTCCGAAAGATTTAACCCTGCAGGGGTGCTCCGACTCATCCATCACAAATTAACCACACTCAGCGGGAATAACCTCGACCACGAATCTCATGATCTTCCTTGGCAATTCCGTTGGAAAACCTCAACCTCGAGATAGCCCAAAGTATCGGAATTCCTCACACAAGACGTTCGAGAAAGGTAAAACAAGTCCAGCAAGGCCGCCCGGCGTGTCGACGATCCCGATAGGAGCCGCGTATCTCGTTCTCAGGACACGACGGATAAGCGAAGCGTACGGTGGCCTGATAGACATCTCCCGAGTTGCCCCGGGTTGGCCCCGCACGGTGCTCTAGTTTGGACCAACACTCATGAGGAGCACTGGCCCGGGTTGTTGATTAATTATCCTCGGGGTGATCATGCCCTATGCAAATTTTAGTTGTGATTAAGCAAATAGTACCAATGTTGGGCCTTGCCAGACAAGTTTTATCCTAAAACGAAAGTCAAGGGGGTCCCCATAACAACCCCGAGCATGTTAGGAGCGCTCATTTATGGAACATAACACCGGTACACAAGTAACTAGGGCGGCAAGAGTGGAACAAAACACCGAGCAAAAGGCCAAGCCTTCCACCCTTTACCAAGTATATATGTGCATTAAATTAAATAGCAATAATATTGTGATAGCTGGAAACAATGCACCTGCAACTAGCAACGCTATAAGAAGGGCTGAGCAAGCGGTAACATAGCCAAACAATGTTTTGCTGGGATATGGAAAGGTTAGAGGCTTTCATGGCGATTTGGGAGGCTTGACATACAAGTGGTAGGTAGCGAGACAGCGATAGAAACGAGACATCTAGCATGGCAATGATAGTAATGGTATCCAGGGAAATGATCATCTTGCCTGAGATCCCGCTTGGAAGAAGAACGAGTCCATGAAGAAGACGAACCAACGTAGTCGAACGAATCCTCACACTCCGAAGCGGTTTCGGAACTCTATCGAGAAGAAGCAATCGGAAACAACAATCAACACATGAACAACACCACAACGAATGCATGACTGATGCACAAACAAACATGATGCATGTCCGGTTTAGATATGCAAGGCATGACAATCACAACAATCAAATACTACACATTAAGTGAAGCTCAATATGCAACAAGTTGCATATTGACGAAACTCCACATTTGAATATTTAGTTCACTCTCGTTTAGGTACACAACAATATTAAATGTTGTTAAACATGGCAAGAGGTGAAGCATAAGTAAACTACACATCTAGGCATATTAAATGAGGCCGGAAACAACATATAACATTTCCGAAACGACCCCATATGTTAATTTCGAAATTGGTCCAGATCTGAACTAATCAGGTGTTATATTTATTAAACAGGGAAATAAAGTGCACAATGCAATTCTACTCGTCATTCTAGTCGATTTACATATATAGAACGTTTGAAACGGAGCTACGGTCTAAAAGATATGACATCCGCAAGATGCATATGACATGAATGCAAAATGCATGCAAACACCCACCACAAACATGTTAAATCATAGATGCAGCAAGATATTATGAAACTTCATGAAATTCTAAGCAAGTTACATATGCAACATGTTCAAAACGGAGCTACGGTTCAACCACAATCATCAATGCAAGATTTTAATTAAATCTGCCCAAAACAGCAACATAGCATATTGCACGCATGAAAACAATAAGCTACAAGATTCTAAAAGGCGCCAACTAAGCATGGGGCAGTAGCATATAACATACACTTCATTTCATCTTCACATATCATACTCAAAACAGTTATGGAACACATGGTAGGAAGCTCACAACATGGCAACAAAATATGGCAGATTAGGACTTAGTGAAAATAACAGGTTTTTAGCTTAGCAGATTTCACGGAGGCATATTGGCAGCAGTAAAACCATATGCTACAGGGCATATTATGGCATGAAAATTAACAGGATGGTAGTAGACATGATGCATTACAAATCATTACTTTATGGCAACATCAAATTATGCTCAGATTCATGGCAACCATCCACACAACATGGCATATTGAAGAAAACAGATTCTCAGACAGTGAAAATTAGGATAGTCATGAGCAGCAGTTTTTAACAGATTGACATATTGAGCAACAGAAATAATTATGATGCAAAACCTATTTATGCAAGCTATTGGCACAACATGATAGAGCATAACATGCTTAACAAGAGACTCCTTGTGGCATCACCAAAAGACTCCTAGAACACTAGCAAAACACATGGCAAGACAGCAACAAAATAACAGATTCCAGACTTAGAAATATTTTGGACCCTCAAAACAACAGATTTTATAGCATGTTGGCAACAAGAAAAACAACACCTAAACATGCATTTCTATGACAACCAAAAATACCAGGGCCTAGCACACATGTCCAAGGGCATATCTCATGTTCGAAATTATTTCATATCATGCATGGATTAAATCCCACAAAATGGACAAAAGGGCATCATGGCAAAAATGACATGCACAAGAACTTCCTCCAATGACAAAACTAAATGCACAGTTAAATTCTATGGATTTTTCTACCCTGAAAACACATATAATATGCATAGGTTATGTGGGAAAATATGTCACAATTAATTATGCAAGTTTATGGCCTAATCCCGTTTTAGCAATTATAAATGCAAGTTAAATGCAAATATTACAATGGACAAGTTTGTCATGCATGAAAATGCGATGCCGATAATATGAACATTTTTTTAATATATTGTTGGATTAATTTGGATGCACGATTAATTAAATATGCTCGACACGAAATAATGCATTTATGCAAAATGATGCAAACAACGGGTGTAAGTATTTTTATCATCGATGAAAATGGCATATAATTATCCTACACATTTTTCTGAGCACTTTACATGTATAAATTATCTCGATCCGGTGCACGGTTAATTATATATGAGCGATGCGAATTTTAGGCCTCCTGAAATTACTAAAAGCTCAGGACGCAATATAGTTTTACTGCGCACGGGCGCTGGATAGGGCGACTGGGGCTCACCAATGGGCTCGGCCCATTGAGCAGAGGAGGCCTGATGGGCGGTCGGCGCAGCAGGCCCACGCGACCGAGCGCCACGGTCAACGCGGACGGGGCGAAGCGGGCTGGCGGCGCGACCCTCCTGGTCGAAGCAGAGGGGGACGTGGCCGGCGACGGCGCTGGCACAGGACGACGCGACCCCGGCGGAGGGTCTCGAGGCGAAGGCGCAAGGCGGCGGCGGATCGAACGGATCCGGCCGGGATCTCGCCGGATCCGGGCCGGAGGACGACGAGGCTGGCCGCGGGCGATGGAGGCAAGGGCTCCGACGGCGGCTCGGGGCTTCACGGCGGCGGAGCTAGGCTGCTCCGGCCACGGCGGGAGGCGGCAAGGTCGCCGGAGGGGCGCGGCGGCGGGGCCGGCGGCTTGGCGAGGCTACGGGAGCTCGGCTCCTTGCGCAGGGAGGCGGCGGCGCGAGCTCGGGAGGAGAGCGGCTGCGGGACTGCGGGCTCTGCGGTCGCCCGGACATGTCTGGGTTGGCCGCCGGACATGTCCGGTAGGTGGGAGGCAGGCGCGGTGGAGTGGCGGCTGGAGGTTGGTGGGCACGGAATTCGAGGCATGGGGCTAGGGTTTCCCGATCTGGACGCCTAGGGCATCTATTTATAGGCAGGGAGGCTAGGAGAGGGGGTTTTGCACCGTTTTCGAGCCGTGCGATCGTAATCGGACGGCTCCGGTCGCGAGGTTGGGTTAGGTGGGCTAGGTGGGCTGTGTAGAGAGGGTTGGGCTGAGAAGAGAGGGAAGTGGTGGCCCGACGGCAGGGTTTTTAAAACAGCAAAACATCCGACAATTAAACCGGCGGTGGAGCCGCTCTAGGACTAACGGTCAGGGTATCAAACGAGCTCTGATCGCGACGAAATTTGGCAGGCGGTCCACCTACAACATATTACGACCGCACGCCAAGTTCCGACCCAATCCGAGAAAGTTTTATACACACTTTTAAAAACAATATTTTAACGATGCCGCGGGCGCGTGCGTGTGTGGTTGGGCTCGAAACGGTCGACGACACGAACGAAGCGAACCGGCAACTACGAACGGATGCAAGTTTTCGAAAACAGGTGACGATGCCATGCACATGATGCGATGATGAATGCGACAAACAAACGAATCACATGACGACAACGGAACAAAAGGGGAATCTTCTGGACCGTCGGTTCCGGGCTGTTACAGCATACCACATCATCTTCGCAGGAACCCTCTTCCTGGGGCGCTCGCCCTCAACATCAGCCGGGTCATCTCGTCTGATCTTATACCGCAATGCACCGCATACCAGGCATGCATTCAAATTCTCGTCCTCCTCACCGCGGTAGAGGATGCAGTCATTAGGACATCCATGTATCTTTTGCACCTCTAACCCTAGAGTGCAGAGAACCTTCTTTGCTTCGTACGTACTGTCAGGCAATTCGTTATCCTTTGGAAGCTTATTCTTCATTATTTTCAGTAACTTCTCAAATCCCTTGTCAGATAAACCATACTCTGCCTTCCATTGCAGCAATTCCAGTGTGGTGCCGAGATTTGTGTTGCCATCTTCGCAATTTGGGTACAGCCATTTTTTGTGATCCTCTAACATGCGATCGAACTTCAACTTCTCTCTTTCACTTTCGCATTCTCTCTGTGCATCAACAATGACCCAGCAAAGATCATCAGCGGGCACATTTGGTGCCTCTTAATCTTCAACCTTCCCCTTTGCAGTATCACCGTATTCAGGGAACATAGGACGATAGTTTTCATCATCCTCTTCTTCATTGTCTTCCATCATAACCCCTCTTTCTCCGTACTTGGTCCAACAATTATAGTGGGGCATGAAACCGTACTTAAGCAGGTGGAAGTGAAGGGTTTTTGAGGAAGATTAATCCTTACTATTCTCACAGTCAACACATGGACAACACATAAAAGCATTCAGACTGTTTGCCTCAGCCACATCGATAAAATTATGCAGGACCTTAATGTACTCGGAAGTGCGTCGGTCACCGTACATCCTTTGCCGGTTCATCTGCATTATATAATTAAGTATATAAAAAACCATTACAGAACATCATGAATAGAGAAATGACCAAATTAATACAAGTTCATCATCACATTAAAATCAGAGTACAGTAGTGACCAAATGTTATTACTGCAAAAATAAATACATAAAGTTCATACATAGTTCTCATAAAACAACATACAACTATGTAAAACATTTAAATGCAACAACAAATGCGATCAAAATCGCAACTAAGGTAACAATTGATCCAACAGCATAATGATACCAAGCCTCTTTATCAATGACATATTTTCTAATCTTTCTAATCTTCAAGCGCATTGCATCCATCTTGATCTTGTGATCATCGACGACATCGGCGTCATACAACTCCAATTTCATCTTCTCTTCTTCAATTCTTTTCAATTTTTCTTTCAAATAATCATTTTCTTTTTCAATTAAATTTAACCTCTAGACAAAAGGGTCGGTTGGAATTTCCGGTTCACATACCTCCTAGATAAAAATAATTATGTCAAGTTGGTCGGCACAATTGTCAATAAACACGAAATGAAACAAATAGTTATAAAAGATAATATACCACATCCGAATCATAGACCGGACGAGGGCCGACGGGGGCGGATACCAAAACCATGGCACTATATAATAACAAACAATAATACAAGAAAATTATACAAAAAGCTATCTAAATCATACAAGTAAGAATTTTTTCTTTCAAAAAAATATAAGAACAAGAGGCTCACCACGGTGGTGCCAGCGACGAGATCGGCACGGGCGATCGACGGCAGTTTGGACGGGGTTGGAGGAAGAACAGAGGAGAAAGTTTAAGTGTGGCTCGAGCACCTCATATCATGTTTGTTTTGTGTGAACTCAAGTGGCATCATGCTCTTAGGCATTTCATCGAACACCTCATGTGCATAGGAAGAAAGAGCAAAGTAGCACACACCTTCCACCCTCTATGAGCGAAAAACAGAGGAGTGGGTGAGCAGGGGCGAGGATATATATAGGCAGTTTCTTAGTCCCGGTTGGTATCTAGAACCGGAACTGAAGACCGACCTTTAGTCCCGGTTGGAGACACGAACCGGGACAAAAGGGCCTCGCTCCTGACGCAACCCCTTTAGTTCCGGTTGGTGACACCAATCGAGACTAAAGATCCCGCTCGAACCGGGACTGATGCCTACCGAGCCCCGGCCGGCGTCCTAGCCGCTCGAACCGGGACTGATGCTTGCATTAGTCCCGGTTCGTAACGCGACCGGACTAATGCTCCGATCCAGCTAGAACGAAAGCCTCGTTTTCTACTAGTGAGCGATGTCCCTGGCCGAGACAGACAGGCAGCCATCGTACATACTGTGGAACAAGGCACGGTCGCCGAGGCTGGTCACCTGCGTCAGCTCTGGGTGGCCTCCATTGTTGTCGCCGAAGTCCACCGAGAAGAGC
This sequence comes from Elymus sibiricus, assembly GCA_039707655.1. NCBI lineage: Eukaryota > Viridiplantae > Streptophyta > Magnoliopsida > Poales > Poaceae > Elymus > Elymus sibiricus. The sequence goes on along the minus strand of CM077665.1, from coordinate 526,924,619 downwards.
GTGAAGGCCAATTCTTGAGCGATGACACGTCGAACGATGAGCAGCATCTGTCCGGCGGACTCGACGAGGTGGAGGGCTGTGGCGGAGCTTCATGGGGGCCAACCTGGACCACATAGTTTGTGTGCCGTATATTCAGTAAAAACAGGCTAAATCACATAGTTTTGCCCCTCCTTAGCCCATTGCCCCTCCACAGATTTGGTCCAAGCTCCGCCACTGGTGGAGGGTGTCGACGAAGCGCCAAAATGGCACGGTTTTCGGCAGCGTAGCGATCATGTTATCGAGTGGTGCTTGTCTGGTAGGGTATACAGCTGCACGATCCCAAAGCTTAGGCGCTTGAGTCTTCCTTGGATATTACCTTGGGGGTGCCTTGGGCATCCCCAAGCTTAGGTTCTTTTCACTCCTTATTCTCCTCATATGGGTGTCTCACCCAAACCTTGAAAACTTCAATCACACAAAACTTAACGAAACTTTGTGAGAAGGGTTAGTGTAATAAAGATAAATCATTCACATAGGTACTGTAAAGACAAGATTCATAATTGTTCCCACATGATACCTACTGTATTCTACCATTCACATAATTTATATAACTGAATATAAGCTATGGGAACACTAAAACAAGCAAACTATGCATGCAAAACAGAATCTGTCAAAAACAGAACAGTCTGTGAAGATCTGTAGTATAGCCATACTTCCCTGTATCTAAAAATTCTGAAAAATTAGGAAAACCTGAAGCATTTGTATGTCAAGACTTTGTAAAAAATTCAGATCATTATCGAGCTCCAGTAAAAAATGAAAATTCCTGTACTGGAGTCAAAAGTTTCTGTTTTGGTTCAGCATCAATTCTACTCATCTTGTGAGTCATCCCAAAGGCTTTACTTGGCACTTTATTGTAATAAAAGACACAAAACATGATTAATACAGTATCTTAATCATGTGAACACACAAAAACATTAAGGAAAAGTGTTGGGTTGTCTCCCAACAAGCGCTTTTCTTTAATGCCTTTTAGCTAGGCATGATGATTTCAATGATGCTCACATAGGAATAGTAATTGAAACATGCAACTGAGCATCATGAATCTCATGACAAGCACATTTAATTCTAACCCACTTCCTATGCATAGGGATTTTGTGAGCAAACAATTTATGGGAACAAGAATCAACTAGCATTGGAAGGCAAAACAAGCATAACTTCAAAACTTTGAACACATAGAGAGGAAACTTGATATTATTGCAACTCCTACAAGCATATATTCCTCCCTCATAATAACTTTCAGTATCATCATGAAGGAATTCCACAATATAACTATCACATAAATCATTCTTTTCGTGATGCACAAGCATAGACTGTTTATTACTACCCACAGAAGCAAAATTCTTCTCATTCATTGTAGTGGGAGCAAACTCAACAAAATAACTATCATGAGACACTTGATTGACATAACCACATTGAACATTAAAATCATGATGACAAGTTTCATGGTTACTATCACTCTTTATAGCATACATGTCATCATCATAATCATCATAGATAGGAGGCATGCCCTCATCATAATAAATTTGCTCATCAAAACTTGGGGGACAAAAAATAGCATCTTCATCAAACATAGCATCCCCAAGCTTGTGGCTTTGCATATCATTAGCATCATGGCTATTCAGAAAATTCATGCTAACAATATTGCTATCATGCTCATCATTCAAGGAATTCTCGTTGCTTATTTTCATAATTTCTTCCTCTACCAATTGAGCACAATTCTCCAAACTATCATTTTCACGAAAGACATGATAAAGACGAATAATATGAGGCCACCTCAATTCCATTTTTTTGTAGTTTTGTTTTATAAAACCAAACTAGTGAAAAACAAGAAACTAAAAGATTTAATTGCAAGATCTAAAGATATACCTTCAAGCACTCACCTCCCCGGCAACGGCGCCAGAAAAGAGCTTGATGTCTACTACGCAACTTTATTCTTGTAGACTTTGTTGGGCCTCCAAGCGCAGAGTTTTGTAGGACAGTAGCAATTTTCCCTCAAGTGGATGACCTAAGGTTTATCAATCCGTGGGAGGTGTAGGATGAAGATGGTCCTCTCAAACAACCCTGCAATCAAATACAAGAAATCTCTTGTGTCCCCAACACACCCAATACCATGGCTAATTGTATAGGTGCACTAGTTTGGCGAAGAGATGGTGATACAAGTGCACTATGGATGGTAGATATAGGTTTTTGTAATCTGAAAATATAAAAACAGCAAGGTAGAAAGTAACAAAAGTGAGCACAAACGGTATTGCAATGCTTGAAAACAAGGCCTAGGGTTCGTACTTTCGCTAGTTCAATCTCTCAACAATGCTAATATAATTGGATCACATAACCATCCCTCAACATGCAACGAAGAATCACTCCAAAGTTCTTATCTAGCAGAGAACATAAGAAGAAATTGTTTTAGGGTACCAAACGACCTTAAAGTTATTCTTTTCGATCGATCTATCCAAGAGTTCGTACTAGAATAACACCATATGATATGCATCAACCAATTCTAATGTCACCTAGATACTCCAATGTCACCACAAGTATCCATGAGTTAATTATACAATACGCATCAAACAATTTCAGATTCATAATACTCAATCCACACAAAGAACCTCAAAGAGTGCCCCAAGATTTCTATCGGAGAAAGTAGGACAAGAACGTGTATCAACCCCTATGCATAGATTACCCGAATGTCACCGCGGGAATCCGCAAGTTGAGTACCAGAACATATATCAAGTGAATCAATAGAACACCCCATTGTCACCACGGGTATCCACATGCAAGACATATATCAAGTGTTCTCAAATCCAATATTCAATCGAACATCACGATATCTCAAAGGGAAAAATGCAATTCATCACAACAAGATAGTAAGGGAAACACACCATATGATCCAACTATATTAACAAAGCCCGTGATACATCAAGATTGTGACATCTCAAGAACATGAGAGAGAGAGAGAGATTGAACACATAGGTACTGGTACATACCCTCGTCCCCGAGGGTGGACTACTCCCTCCTCATCATGGCCTTCGCCGGTATGATGAAGATGGCCACCGAAGATGGATTCCTCTCTCCGGCAGGGTACTGGAACACCTCCAGATTGGTTTTTCGTCGATACAGAGAGTTGCGGCGGCGGAGCGGAGAGTCTGGGGTTATTTCTGATGGTTTCTATATTTATAGGATTTTTGGGCGTCGGTTTCACGCCAAGATGGGCCATGAGGAGGGCACGATACACCAGGGCGCGCATGGGCCCTCTGGCGTGCCCTGGTGATTTGTGCCCACCTCATGGCTCTTCTCCAGGGGTTCTTCGCTCCAATATTGCTTATTTGGTCCAGAAAAAATCACCAAAAAGTTTTGGGCGATTCCGAGAACTTTCATTTTCTGCACAAAAACAACACCACGGTAATTCTGCTGAAAAAAGCGTCAGTCCGGGTTAGTTCTAAATAAATCATATAAAGTGCATCAAAACCATATAAAAGTATTGTAAACATAGATGAATATGGCATGAATACTACATAAATTATCGATACGTTGGAGACGTATCATACCCATCAATAACATGTATATCATATATACCTTGTTTGGTGTTGGCCGCCTTCTTGTCAGCCAGATACTTGGGGCAGTTCCGTTTCCAATGACCAGTTCCCTTGCAATCAAAGCACTCAGTTTCTGGCTTGGTTTCTTCGCAGGAGGGGCAACTGCTTTGCCACTCTTCTTGGAGTTACCCTTCTTGCCCTTGCCATTCTTCTTGAAACTAGTGGTTTTATTGACCATCAACACTTGATGCTCCTTCTGGATTTCAGACTCAGTGACTTTCAGCATCACAAACAGCTCGGCGACTGACTTGTTCATCCCTTGCATGTTATAGTTCAACATGAAACTTTTGTAGCTAGGTGGCAGTGATTGAAAAACTCTGTTAGTGATCGCCTCTGGTGGGAGGGGCATCCCGTGCATGTTATAATTCAGCCAGACGGTTGGAATACGCAGACATTCTGAGTATGTGTTCACTGACAGACCCGTTCTCCTCCATCTTTCAAGCATAGAACTTATCGGAGGTCTCATACCTCTCGATCTGGGCATTCTTCTCAAAAATAAACTTCAACTCCTGGAACATCTCATATGCTCCATGACGTTCAAAACGCCTTTGAAGTCCCGGTTCTAAGCCATACAACATAGCACATTGAACTATTGAGTAATCATCCGAACGCGACTGCCAGGCATTCACAACGTCTGCAGACGACACCGAAGCGGGTGGTTCACCGAGCGGTGCATCAAGGACATAAGCCTTCTGGGAAGCCGTGAGGATATTCCTCAGATTACGGGCCCAGTCTACAAAGTTACTTCCATCATCTTTCAGCTTGGCTTTCTCTAGGAACGCATTGAAATTCAGGGGAACTATTGCGCGAGCCATTGATCTACAACATAAATTTGCAAAGGTTACTTAGACTATTGTTCAAGATAATAAGTTTAGTTAATCATATTACTTAAAAACTCCCACTCAAATTGACATCCCTCCGGTCATCCGAATGCTACATGATCCAAATTCACCAACCCAAGTCCGATTATCACGTGAGATGAAGTGGTTTCAATGGTGAACATCTCCATGTTGATCATATCTACTATATGATTCATGTTCGACCTTTCAGTCTCTTGTGTTCCGAGGCCATGTATGTACATGCTAGGCTCGTCAAGTTTAACCCGAGTGTTCCGCATGTGCAACACTGGCTTGCACCCGTTGTATGTGAACGTAGAGTCTATCACACCCGATCATCACGTGGTGCTTCAAACCGATGAACTTTCGCAACGGTGCACACTCGGGGAGAACACAATTTTATCTTGAAATTTTAGTGAGGGATCACCTTATAATGCTACCGCCTTCCTAAGCAAAATAAGATGCATAGAAAGGATTAATCACATGCAAATCATAAGTAACATGATATGGCCATGAACTTGTGCTTTTGATCTCCATCTCCAAAGCACCGGCATGATCTCCATCGTCACCGGCATAACACCATGATCTCTATCATTGTGTCGCCATCGGGGTTGTCGCACCAACCATGCTTCTACTACTATTGCTACCGCTAAAGTAAAGCATTACGTAGCATTTAATGATTGACACGCAGGTTATACAATAAATAAAGACAATCATATGGCTCCTGCCGGTTGCCGTATGCATCGACATGCAAGTCGATATGAACTATTACAAAACATGATCATCTCATACATCAAATATATCTCATCATGTCTTTGGCCATATCATATCACAACATACCCTGCAAAAACAAGTTAGACGTCCTCTAATTGTTGTTGCATGTTTTACGTGGCTGCTATGGGTATCTAGCAAGAATGATTCCTACCTACGCATAACCACAATGGTGATATACAAATTGCTATTCAACCTTCTACAAGGACCGCCTTTGTCAAATCCGATTCAACTAAGGTGGGAGAGACAGACACCCACCAGCCATCTTTATGTAACAAAGTCACATGTCAGTCGATGTAACCGGTCTCATGTACGTGGACATGTAAAGTTGGTCCGGGCCGCTTCATCCCACAATACCGCTGAATCAAGAAAAGTCCAAGGGAGGGAGCAATCTGAATATCAATGCCTACAAACTCCTTTGTGTTCTACTCATGATCTCATCTACGCATAGACCTAGCTCATGATGCCACTGTTGGGGAACATTGCATGGGAAACAAAAAATTTCCTACGCACACACAAGATCTATCCATGGAGATGAGCATCTACGAGAGGGGAGATCGGATCCACATACCCTTGTAGATCGCTAAGCGGGAAGTGTTAGGAAACGCGGTTGATGTAGTCGAACGTCTTTGCGATCCAAATCGCAAGCCGTCACGCGATCCAATCACGATCTAGTGCCAAACGGACGGCACCTCCGCGTTCAGCACACGTACAGCTCGATGACGATCTCCGCCTCCCTGATCTAGCAAGCGAGGGTGGAGAGGTAGATGAGTTCTCCGGTAGCACGATGGCATGGTGGCGGTGGTGGTGAACTAATCCGGCAGGGCTTTGCCGAGCTCTACCGAACTAATCTAGAGGAGCAAGACGGTCTGGAGAGGAGAGGGCAGCACGCGGCTTTTCGTGTTGGGCTGCCCTCAAACCTTCACTATATATAGGAGGAAGGGGTGGGAGGAGGCGCCCTAGGGTTTCCCCTAGGGCCTTGGCCGCCGGCCAAGAGGTGGAATCCACCTCCAATAAGGACGTGAGGCGCTAGGGAGGAGTCCTACTCGAACAAGTACTCCTCCCACCCTCCACCTTTTTCCTCTTGGGCGCATGGGCCCTCATGGGGTCGGCTGCCCAGCCCATCAGGGGCTGGTGCGCCACCTCTTGGGCCCATGTGGCCCCCGGGGGTGGGTGGGCCCCTCCCGGTGGACCCCCGGAACCCATTCGTCACTCCCGATACACTACCGGAAATACCCGAAACTTTTCCGGAACCCAAATACCACTTTCCTATATATAAATCTTTACATCCGGACCATTCCGGAGCTCCTCGTGACGTCCGGAATCTCATCCAGGACTCCAAACAACCTTCGGTTGCCAACATATATAACTCAATAATACTGAAACATCACCGAACGTTAAGTGTGCAGACCCTGCGGGTTCGAGAACTATGTAGACATGACCGAGACACCTCTACAGCCAATAACCAATAGCGGGACCTGGATGCCCATATTGGTTCCTACATATTCTACGAAGATCTTTATCGGTTGAACCTCTATGTCAAGGATTCAGTTAATCCCGTACGCTGTTCCCTTTTTTTATCAGTATGTTACTTGACCGCGATTCGATCGTCGGTATCTCTATACCTAGTTCAATCTCGTTACCGGCAAGTCTCTTTACTCGTTCCGTTTTACAAGATCCCGTGGCTAACACTTTAGTCACTTTGCTTGCAAGCTCATTATGATGTTGTATTACCGAGTGGGCCCTGAGATACCTCTCCGTCACACGGAGTAACAAATCCCAGTCTCGATCCATGCCAACCCAATAGACACCCTCGGAGATACCTGTAGAGTACCTTTATAGTCACCCAGTTAAGTTGCGACATTTGATAAACACAAGGCACTCCTCCGATCTCAACGAGTTGCATGATCTCATGGTCATAGGAACAGATACTTGATATGCGGAAAAACTATAGCAATAAACTGACACGATCATATGCTACATTTATAGTTTGGGTCTTGTCCATCACATCGTTCTCCTAATGATGTGATCCCATCATCAAATGACATCTCATGTCCATGGTCAGGAAAGCTCGACCAACTTTGATCAACGAGCTAGTCTACTAGAGGCATACTAGGGACACATTGTTGTCTATGTACCCACACATGTATTTGAGTTTCCAATCAATACAATTATAGCATGGATAATAAACGATTATCATGAACAAGGAAATATAATAATAACCATTTTATTATTGCCTCTAGGGCATATTTCCAACAAAAGCAACCAGAACTCCTCTCATCTGGACATGGCTCGGCATAAGGGGTCCTCTGATCAGAGAAACCACACAGTATGGGTGGAATCTGGTAAAACTTGGGATTTCCCAGCTATAAGTCTGAAAACTCACTGGAGAGAAAGTCTTCACTTTTTCTTCGCGTGTGTCCCTTGCTTATTGCGCTGTAACCTTGGATAATCTTCATCATTTAACAGGATGCTTGGGTCAGTCTTCATTGTGAAGAGAGGAATTTCATCAAACTTTTCATAATCTTCTCACTTGTCTGTCTTGTCATCGACTCCCACGATGTTTCTTTTCCCTGAAAGAACTATGTGGCACTTTGTCTCATCATATGATGTATATGCTTCCTTATCTTATCTTTTTCTCGGTTTGGTAGACATATCCTTCACATAGAAAACATGCGCCACATCATTGGCTAGGACGAATGGTTCCTTTGTGTACCCAAGATTGTTGAGATCCACTATTGTCATTCCGTACTGCGGGTCTATCATTACCCCGCCTCCTGTCAGATTGACCCATTTGCACCGGAACAAAGGGACCTTAAAATCACGTCCATAATCAATTTCCCATATCTCCTCTATGTAACCATAATATGTGCCCTTTTCCCTATTGGTGTTTGCTGCATCAAAGCGGACACCACTGTTTTGGTTGGTGCTCTTTTTATCTTGGGCGATCTTGTAAAATGTATTCCCATTTATCTCGTACCCTTGGAAAGTCAATACAATCGAAGAACGTGTCTTCGACAACGAGTACAGCTCATCTGCAACAATGTTGTCATTCATGAGGTGTGTTTGCAACCAACCGCCAAAAGTCGCCATGTGTGTATGTTTAATCCAGGGGTCAGACTGCTCCGGATTCTTGGAGCATACAATATCCATGTGTTTCTTGATATACGGGGCCACCAAGGTAGAACTTTGTAGAACTGTGTAGTGTGCTTGCGCCCAAGAATGTCTGTCCCTACATATTATTGATTTCGGTCCTAGCATGCCTTTCCACTCAGTCTCCTGACGTGGCTTGAGACTGCGTCGGTATTTCCCCAAAGAGGAAGGGATGATGCAACACAGTGACGGTAAGTATTTCCCTCAGTTATGAAACCAAGGTATCAATCCATAGAGGAAGATCACGCACCTACGTAGACAGCACATGCACACAAATAACAAATACTTGCAACCCGACGCGTAAGAGAGGATGTCATGCTCTCAACGGTTAAAAGATAGATTAGGTAGTGATAGTTTTGTCAAATAGATTTCGCAAGAACACAAAATAAGATAGGTAAACAAAAAGTACAACAAGGTATTTTTGGTTTTTCTGGATTAATAGATCTGAAAACAAAAAGGCAAAATAGTAGATCGGAAAGCAATATGTTGGAAAAGTAGACCCGGGGGCCGTAGGTTTCACTAGTGGCTTCTCTCATGAGTATAGCGCACTATGGGTAAACAAATTATTGTTGGGAGACTGATAGAAGATCTAATAATCATCACGCTATCCAGGCAATAATCATTATGTAGGAATCACGTCCAAGACAAGTAGAGCAAAATGATTCTACGTCTACTTATATTACTCCACACATCGACCGCTATCCAGCATGCATCTATTGTATTAAGTTCATGGAGAAACGGAGTAATGCAATAACAACATTGACATGATGTAGACAAGATCTATTCATGTAGGAATAGACCCCATCTTGTTATCCTTAATGGCAAAGATACATGCGTGCCTTGCTGCCCCTTTGGTCACTGGGAAAGAACATCGCAAGTTCAAACCCATCACAAAGCACCTCTTCCCATGGCAAGAAAAATCGATCTAGTTGGCCTATCTAAACCAAAGATTCAAAGAAGAAATACGAGGCTATAAGTAATCATGCAAATAAGAGATCAAAGAAGACTCAAATCATATTCATGGATAGAAACTGATCATGAACTCAAAATTCATCGGGTCCCAACAAACACACCGCAAAAGTCATTACATCAAATAGATCTCCAAGAGACCATTGTATTGAGAATCATAAGAGAGAGAGAGGAAACCATCTAGCTACTGCCTACAGACCCGTAGGTCTATGGTGGACTACTCACGCATCATCGGAGAGGCACCTATGAAGAAGATGAACCCCTCTTTGATGGTGTTAGATTGGATCTTGAGGTTCGGGAACTTGCGGCGGCTGGAATTGTGTTTCGTCGACTCCTTTAGGGTTTTTCGAATATTTGTGAATTTATAGGGTTGATAGTCGGTGGAGGGGGTTCCCGAGGTGGGCACCACCCACCAGGCCGCGCCAGGGGCCTCTCGCGTGCCCTTGTGGGTGGTGGGCACCCTGGGCCTCCTCTCTAGTAAGATTTTGGCCCATCTAGGGTCTTCTAGTGCACAAAAAATCTCCAAAAAATTCAGGACATTTGGGCTCCGTTTGGTACTGATTTTCTACGAAGTAAAAAAACAAGCAAAAACAGCAACTGGCACTTTCGCACTATGTCAATAGGTTAGTCCCAAAAATGATATAAAGTTGCTATAAAATGATTGTAAAACATCCAAGATTGATAATATAACAGCATGGAACAAGCAAAAAGTATAGATACGTTGGAGATGTATCAGCATCCCCAAGATTAATTCCTACTCGTCCTCAAGCAGGTAAATGATAAAAACAGAATTTTTGATGTGGAATGCTGCCTAACATGTTCATCACATATTCTTTTCTTTGTAGCATGGACATTTGGACTTTTAGATGGTTCAAAGCAATAGTCTAGTTTTGACATGAAAACTTTAATACTCAAGCATATCAACAAGCAACCATGTCTTTCCAAATATCAACACTAAAGCAAGTTATCCCTAGCCCATCATGCTCAATCATTGATCCATTCATGAAACACACTCAAATATTAGCTACACTTAATGCTCAAGTACGATCATAGTGCCTCCTAGTTGGTGATTTATAAGAGAAGATGGAGACTCAAATTGAAAAATAAAAATTGCATAAAGAAAATAGATAGGCCCTTCGCAGAGGGAAGTAGGGATTTGTAGAGGTGCCAGAGCTCAAGGTTTAAATTGATAGAGAAAAATATTTTGGGTGGCATGCCTTTCCTGTCAACGAAAACGGCCGAGAGATTTCAATATCTTTCCATGCTAGATACATCATAAGCGGTTCCCAAATAGAAAATAAAGTTTATTCCTTTTTCCACCATACTTTCAATTTCCATGGCTGGCTGAATCAACGGTTGCCTTCCATACCAACACTTTCCAAGGAATTTATTATTTGACAACATAAAGTAAAAAATTCTTTCTTTTCATTTGATTTCGGGAATGGGCATCCCTATGACCATCGTACTCTCGTGCAATGACAAGTGAATAAATAGTCATCTTGAGAACAACACATCTAGGATGGAAAAATATCAGTCACCCCCTTCCGTTTCATGAGCGGTACGAGCACACAAAAAGGAAAATTTATTTTGAACATTAGAGATGGCACATACAAATTTGCTTGGAACGGCATGAAAATACCGTATATAGGTAGGTATGGTGGACTCATACGGCAAAACTGGGTTTAAGGATTTTGGATGCACAAGTAGTATTTTTACTTAGTACAAGTGAAGACTAGCAAATAGATTGAGAAGCATCCAATCAAGAAACGAAAAATCACATAAGCGAGCATTAAGCATAACTAACACCGAATAATGCACCATAAGTAGGATGTAATTTCGTAGCACAACTATTGACTTTCGTGCTTGCATAGGGAATCACAAACCTTAACATCAATATTCTTACTAAGCATAATTACTCACTAACATAACTCACATATTACTATTAACATGTCTCAAAACTATTACAAAGAATCAAGTTTAATTTGTCCAATGATCTTCATGAAAGTTTTTATTATATCCCTCTTGAATATCTATCACTTTGGGACTAGTTTCATATATTGCCATTGCTTTTGACAAGCTCACATGGATATAAGTGAAGAACATGAGCATAAAAATTTCATCTCTCAAAATAATATAAGTGAAGCATGAGAGGATTTATTCAAAATTACTAACTCTCAAATTAATATAAGTGAAGCATGAGAGCATTTCTTCAAACAAGTCAAAGCACGTCGTGCTCAAATTGATTTAAGTGAAGCACTAGAGCAATTTCATAGCTCAATAGATTTAAGTGAAGCATATAGAGCAATTCTAGCAAATCATAGCATAATTTTGGCTCTCTCAAATAGGTGTGTGCAGCAAGGATAAAAAGCAAATAAAGCAACGATACAAGACGCTCCAAGCAAAACTCACGATATGTGATGAATAAAAATATAGTTCCAAGTAAGATACCGATGGTCGTTAGAAGAAAGAGGGGATGCCACTCGGGGCATCCCCAAGCTTAGTTGCTTGTTGCTCTTTGGATAATATCTCGGGGTTCTGTAGCATCACCAAGCTTAGGCTCTTCTTACTCCTTACTCCTTCATCCATCGTGATCTCACCCAAAACATGAAAACTTCAATCACACAAAAGTTGACAAAATTCTCGTGAGATCCGTTAGTATAATAAAGCAAATCACTACTCTAAGTACTGTTCTAAACTCATTCATATTTTATTATTGCATTATATCTACTGTATTGCAACTTTACCATGACTTATACCCCCCAATACAAGCCATAGATTCATCAAAACAAGCACACAATGCAACGAAAACTGAATCTGTTTCAGACAGAACAGTTTGTAGTAATATGTACTCTACCCATACTTTCGTAACTCTAAAAATTCTTAAAAAATAGGACAACATCAAGAATTTTTATAGAAATACTGTGTAATTTTTTTAGCTCAATATCACTTTCCAGTAAAAAATGAAAATTCGTGCACTGGAGACAAAGTTTCTGTTTCAGATTCAGCATTGTTTCTACTCATCTTAGAAATCATCCTAAAGGATTTACTTGGCACAAACACTAATAAAAACATAAAAACACAATCATAACAGGAGCATAATTGTGTAAACACTCAAAAACAGAAAGGGAAATATAAAAATAATTTTATTCATTGGGTTGCCTCCCAACAAGCGCTATCGTTTTACGCCCCTAGATAGGCATAACGCATAGATTCATGTATTGTCATCTTTAGTTTTTACTCAATAGAAGGCCCTCATGATTGATTCATATGGTGGCTTAATTCTTGTTCTAGGTAAGTGTTCCATACCCTTTCGAAGTGGAAACTGAAATTTAATATTGCCTTCTTTCATATCAATCACAGCACCTATAGTGCGTAAAAACGGTCTACCAAGTATGATGGGACAAGACGGATTGCAATAAATATCAAGAACAATAAAATCAATGGGCACATAGTTCCTATTTGCAAGAATAAGAACATCATTAATTCTTCCCAAAGGATTTTTAATAGTAGAATCCGCCAAGTGCAAATTAAGAGAACATTCTTCAATATTGGTAAGACCAAGCACATCACATAGAGATTTCGGAATTGTGGAAACACTAGCACCCAATTCACACAAAGCAAAGCATTCATAATTTTTAATCTTGACTTTAATGGTACGTTCCCACTCATCATGCAATTTTCTAGGAATTGACATCTCTAATTCCAACTTTTCTTCTAAGGATTTCATCATGGCATCAACAATATATTTAGTAAAAGCTTTATTTTGTTCATAAGCATGGGGTGAATTTATCATAGATTGCAGCAAACAAATACAATCAACCATGGAGAAACTCTCATAATTAAAGTCTTTGTAATCCAAAATAGTGGGCACATCACTAGTTAAAGTTTTTGCCTCTCCAAACCCATTTTTATCAATATTTTCATCAAGATTTTCACCCCGCAAATTATTGGGACGCCCTCTAGCTAAAGTTGACTCTTCTTCATTCCCTTTATCATCAATTTTAACATTACTAAACAAGGAATCAATAGAGCAAACACCAATCATTTTAAGATCTTCATCATTGTTATGAAAGTAATCGCTAGAAAACGCTTTTTCTAAAAAATCTCTTTTAGCTCTAAGCATAGCGGTTCTTTTCTTACATTCATCCATAGAAACATATAAAGCCTTAATTGATTCATTAATCTTGGGTGGAAAAGCATTCAACTTGAGATTTTCTACATCATGGGAAATTCTATCAATGCTTCTAGACATATCATCAATCTTATTCAACTTTTCTTCTATCATAGTGTTGAAAACTTTTTGAGCATTAATAAATTCTTTAAAACTATTCTCAAGATCAGAGGTCTTCCTATTATTATTGTAAGAAGGATTACCATAGGAATTACCATAATTATTAGAGGAATTTCCAGGAAAAGGCCTAGGATTAAAATTACCTTTATAAGCATTGTTATTGAAATTGTTTCGTGAGATGAAATTCACATCTACGGAATCACTATTTTTCTTAATCAAAGTAGACAAACGCACATCATTAAGATCAATAGGGGCATTTTTACTAGCAACCAACTTCATAAGAGCATCAACTTTTTCACTCAAAGTACTAATTTCTTCTACCAAATTCACTTTTTTACTAGTAGGTGCTCTTTCGGTATGCCATTGTGAGTAATTTGCCATAATATTATCTAGGAACTTAGTAGCTTCACCCAAAGTAATTTCCATAAAAGTACCTCCCGCAGCGGAATCTAAAAGATTTCTAGAGACAAAATTTAATCCCGCATAATTTTTTTGTATGATCATCCAAAGATTTAAACCATGAATAGGACAATTTCTTAGCATCAACTTCATTCTTTCCCAAGATTGTGCAACATGTTCATGCTCAAGTTGCTTAAAATTCATGATTTGAGTTCTTAGGGAAATAATTTTCGCGGGCAGAAAATACTTAGTAATAAAAGCGTCCTTGCACTTATCCCTAGAATCGATACTGTTGCGAGGCAAAGAAGAAAACCAAATTTTTGCACGATCCCGCAAGGAGAAAGGAAATAATTTCAATTTCACAATATCATTGTTGACATATTTTTTCTTTTGCATATCACACTATTCTACGAATGTGTTTAGATGGGACGCGGCATCCTCATTAGGAGTACCGGAAAATTGATCTTTCATGACAAGATTCAACAAAGTGGTATTAATATCACAAGTCTCCGCACTAGTGGCAGGAGGAGCAATAGGAGTGCTAATAAAATCATTATTATTGGTATTAGAAAAATCAGACAACTTGGTGTTTTCTTGAGTCATCGTGACTACGCAAAAAAGATTGCAAGCAAACAAGAGATCTGACGAGAAAAAGGCAAACAAAAAAGAGAGGGCGAATAAAATGGCAAATTTGTGAAGTGAGGGAGAGGAAAACGAGAGGAAAATGGCAAATAATGTAAATTTCAAGGAGATGAGATTTGTGATTAGGCACCTGGTAGATGAGATCGCTTCCTCCCCGGCAACAGCGCCAGAAATTCCTTTGACGTGGCTTGAGACTGCGTCGGTATTTCCCCAAAGAGGAAGGTATGATGCAGCACAGTGACGGTAATTATTTCCCTCAGTTATGAAACCAAGGTATCAATCCGTAGAGGAAGATCACGCACCTACGTAGACAACATCTACACACAAATAACAAATACTTGCAACCCGACGCGTAAGAGAGGTTGTCAAGCTCTCAACGGTAAAAAGATAGATTAGGTAGTCATAGTTTTGGCAAATAGATCTCGCAAGAACACAAAATAAGATAGGTAAAAAAAAGTGCAGCAAGGTATTTTTGGGTTTTTGAATTAATAGATCTGAAAATAAAAAGGCAAAATCGTAGTTCGGAAAGCAATATGTTGGAAAAGTAAACCCGGGGGCCAGAGGTTTCACTAGTGGCTTCTCTCATGAGTATAGCGCACGGTGGGTGAACAAATTACTGTTGGGCAATTGATAGAAGATCAAATAATCATGATGATATCCAGGCAATGATCATTATATAGGCATCACGTCCAAGACAAGTAGACCAAAACGATTCTGCATCTACTTCTATTACTCCATACATCGACCGCTATCCAGCATGCATCTAGTGTATTAAGTTCATGGAGAAACGGAGTAATGCAATAAGAACGGTGACATGATGTAGATAAGATCTATTCATGTAGGAATAGACCCCATCTTGTTATCCTTAATGGCAACAATACATGTGTGCCTTGCTGCCCCTTCTGTCACTGGGAAAGAACACCACAAGATCGAACCCATCACAAAGCACCTCTTCCCATGGCAAGAAAAATCGATCTAATTGGCCTAAGCCTCCTCTCTGGTAAGTATTTGGCCCATCTGGGGTCTTCTGGTCCCCAAAAAATCTCCAAGAATTTCAGGATGTTTGGGCTCCGTTTGGTACTGATTTTCTGTGAAGTAAAAAACAAGCAAAAACATTAACTGGCACTTTGGCACTATGTCAATAGGTTAGTCCCAAAAAATGATATAAAGTTGCTATAAAATGATTGTAAAACATCCAAGATTGATAATATAACAGCATGGAACAAACAAAAAATTATAGATACGTTGGAGACGTATCATCTCCCCTCATGCCGCGATTGAGGAACACCAATCGACTTAAGGTCATGAATAAAGTCAACACAAAACTCAATAACCTCCTCTATTTCATGGCCCTTGGAGATGCTTCCTTCTGGCCTAGCACGGTTATAAACATATTTCTTTAAGACTCCCATGAACCTCTCAAAGGGGAACATATTATGTAGAAATACAGGACCCAGAATGGCAATCTCGTCGACTAGGTGAACTAGGACGTGCGTCATAATATTGAAGAAGGATGGTGGGAACACCAACTCGAAACTGACAAGATATTGGACCAAATTATTCTGTAACCTTGGTAGAATTTCCGGATCGATTACCTTTTGAGAAATTGCATTGAGGAATGCACATAGGTTTACGATGGCTAATCGAACATTTTCTGGCAGAAGCCCCCTCAATGCAACCGGAAGCAATTGCGTCATAATCACGTGGCATTCATGAGACTTTAGGTTCTGGAATTTTTTTCTCTCCCATATTTATTCTTCCCTTTATATTCGACGAGAAGCCAGATGGGACCTTGATACTGAGCAGGCATTCAAAAAAGATTTCCTTCTCTGCTTTGGTAAGAGCATAGCTGGCAGGACCTTGATACTGCTTTGGATGCATGCCATCTTTTTCGTTCATACGTTGCTGGTCCTCCCGGGCCTCCGGTGTATCTTTTGTCTTCCCATACACGCCCAGGAAGCCTAGCAGGTTCACGCAAAGATTCTTCGTCACGTGCATCACGTCGATTGCAGAGCGTACCTCTAGGACTTTCCAATAGGGTAGCTCCCAAAATATAGATTTCTTCTTCCACATGGGTGCGTGTCCGTCAGCGTCATTCGGAACAGATTGTCCGCTAGGACCCTTTCCACATATTGCTTTTAAATCCTTGACCATATCAAATATATCATCACCAGTACGGGGGACAGGCTTCTTCCGGTGATTTGCCTCACCTTTGAAATGCTTGCCTTTCTTTCTTAAGGCATGCTTGGTCGGAAGAAATCAACGATGTCCCAGGTACACAACCTTCTTACATTTATCCAAATATATACTTTTAGTCTCATGTAAATAGTGCGTGCATGCATTGTATACCTCGTTTGTCTATCCTGAAAGGTTACTAAGAGCAGGCCAATCATTGATGGTTACAAACAACAACGCTCGTAGGTCAAATTCCTCCTGTTTGTGCTTATCCCACACACGTACACCTTTTAAATCCCACAACTATAAAAGTTCTTCTACTAATGGCTATGATTGCTGCTCTGCTCCCCAAAAGGATTAATAACATCTGAACTTATACCAAACCATAAGTTCCTTGCATCATATGCAAACTCCGGCCACTTTCTCTCGATTTTTCTCCACTGCGACTGACGTGGCTTGAGACTGCGTCGGTATTTCCCCAAAGAGGAAGGGATGATGCAGCACAGCGACGGTAAGTATTTCCCTCAGTTATGAAACCAAGGCAATGTGATGACTATTAGATGTAATGACTTTTTGCGGTGTGTTTGTTGGGATCCGATGAATTTTGAGTACATGATCAGTTTCTATCCATGAATATTATTTGAGTCTTCTTTGACCTCTTATATGCATGATTACTTATAGCCTTGTATTTCTTCTTCTAATCTTTGGTTTAGTTAGGCCAACTCGATCGATTTTTCTTGCCATGGGATGAGGTGCTTTGTGATGGGTTCGATCTTGCGGTGTCCTTTCCCAGTGACAAAAGGGGCAGCAAGGCACGCATCTATCGTTGCTATTAAGGATAACAAGATGGGGTCTATTCCTACATGAATAGATCCTTTCTACATCATGTCACCATTATTATTGCATTACTCCGTTTTCCATGAACTTAATACACTAGATGCATGCTGGATAGCGGTCGATGTGTGGAGTAATAGTAGTAGATGCAGAATCGTTTAGGTCTACTTATCTTGGACGTGATGCCTATATAATGATCATTGCCTTGGATATCGTCATGATTATTTGATCTTCTATCAATTTCCCAACAGTAATTTGTTTACCCACCGTGTGCTATACTTATGAGAGAAGCCACTAGTGAAACCTATGGCCCCCGGGTCTACTTTTCCAACATATTGCTTTCTGATCTAACTTTTTGCCGCTTTTGTTTTCAGATCTATTAATCCAAAAACCCAAAAATACTTTGCTGCACTTTTTATTTACTTCTTTTATTTCGTGTTCTTGTGAGATCTATTTGCCCCACCTATTACAATCTAATCGATCTTTTTACCATTGAGAGATTGACAACCTTTCTTACGCGTCTGGTTGCAAGTATTTGTTCTTTGTGTGTAGGTGCAGTTTACATAGCGTTGCGTGGTCTTCCTCCTTGTATTGATACCTAGGTTTCATAACTGAGGGAAATACCTACTGTAGCTGTGCTGCATCATCCCTTCCTCTTTGGGGAAATACTGACGCAGTCTCAAGCCACGTCATAGGAATTTCTGGTGCCGTTGCCGGGGAGGAGGTGCGTAAGCAGTCTCTCGTCAGCGTGACAATCTCTGGCACCGGGAGACATCATCAACATCTATCAGGTTCCTAATCACAAATCTCATCTCCTTACAATTTACATTATTTGCCATTTGCCTCTCATTTTCCTCTCCCCCACTTCACAAAATTTGCCGTTTTATTCGCCCTCTTTCTCATTTGCCAATTTCCCGTTCGATATTTTGCTTACTTGTCATCATGAGTGATTTTGGTATGGCAAAAACAGATGATAGCAGGACTCCTAAAATTAGACGTTCTGGTAATCTAGATTCTAAAACTTTTGTTTTGGGGCAAGGGAACATTATAGGAAAAGAAACTATCCAAGAATTTTCAATTGTGTTGGAAATTTGACTCTTGAAGATGCTCCTATACTTAAAAGAACTAAAACTTATGCGAAAGCTATCTCAGCACTAGTTCTGAAACATGAAAATAGGTTTATCCGCACACATCCTACCTTGCAAAGATTGTTTTATGAGCTACCCGTTATAAAGGATCCTCATAAAAAGTTAGCTACCCTTGTTCTCATGAATGAATTTGATCACATAATATGAGAAGCTAGGGAATTTTTTGATTATTTTGGTAAGAGCTATGAAAAAATGGTAATAGGTGAGATTATTTACAAAAGCGACTACATGTTAAGACATTTGCTTGGAAATAATCAAATTTTTGATGAGAACCTTAAAAAGGAAGTCCCCGTTTTAGATATGATCCAACAAACTTTTAATGATGTTAATCAACAATACTCTTGGATTGTAGCCGGTAATCAAAGAGGATACCTAGATGGACAACTTGATCGTGCTAAAACTTCTATGGATAATGTGTTTCAAGTTATATTTACAAAGCCTCTTGACGAAAATACATCTATGAAGAAAAGAATAAAGATGACAATACTTGAATCTATGTGTTATGCCTAGCTAGGGGCGTAAAATGATAGCGCTTGTTGGGAGGCAACCCAATGAATAAAATTTATTTTATCTTCTCCTTTCTGTTTTTGAGTGTTTACACAATTATGCCTCTATTATGATTGTTTTTTTATGTTTTATTTAGTGTTTGTGCCAAGTAAAGCCTTTAGGATGATTCATAAGATGAGTAGAAACAATGTTGAATCTGAAACAGAGACTTTGACTCCAGTGCGCGAATTTTCATTTTTTTACTAGAGCGTGATAATGAGCTTAAATGTTAACACGGTATTTATATACAAATTCTTTACGTCGTACTAATTTTTCAGAATTTCTAGAGTTACAGAAGTATGGGTAGAGTACAGATTACTACAGATTGTTCTGTTTGAGACAGATTCTGTTTTCGTTGCATTGTGTGCTTGTTTTGATAAATCTATGGCTTGTATTGGAGGGTATAAGTCATGTAAAAGTTAGAATACAGTATATATAATCCAATAATAAAATATGAATGGGTTTGAAACAGTACTTAGAGTGGTAATTTGCTTTATTATACTAACGGATCTCACGAAGATTTTGTTAAGTTTTGTGTGATTGAAGTTTTCAAGTTTTGGGTGAGATCACGATGGATGAAGGAATAAGGACTAACAAGAGCCTAAGATTGGGGATGCCCATGGCACCCCAAGATAATATCCAAAGAGGAACAAGCAACTAAGCTTGGAGATGCCCCGAGTGGCATCCCCTCTTTCTTCTAACAACCATCGGTATTTTACTTGGAGCTATATTTTTATTCGTCACATATCATGAGTTTTGCTTGGAGCGTCTTGTATTATATCAGTCTTTGCTTGATTTGCTTTCTATTTTTTTCACAAGTATACTTGCTGGACACACCTATTTGAGAGAGCCAAAATTATGCTATGATTTGTTATAATTGCTCTATATGCTTCACTTAAATTTTTGTGCTATGGAATTGCTCTAGTGCTTAACTTATATCTTTTTGAGCACGGCGTGCTTTTACATGTTTGAAGAAATTCTCTCATGCATCACTTAGATTAATTTGAGAGTTAGTAAACTTTGAAGAAATCCTCTCATGCTTCACTTATACTATTTTTAGATATGAAACTTTTATGCTCATGATCTTCACTTAAATATATGTGAGCTTGTCAAAAAGCAATGGCAATATATGAAACTAGTCCCAAAGTGATAGATATTCAAGAGGGATATAATAAACACTTTCATGAAGATCATTGGACAAATTAAATTTGATTCCTTGTAATAGTTTTGAGACATGATGATAGTAATATGTGAGTTATGTTGGTGAGTAATTATGCTTAGTAAGAATATTGATGTTAAGGGTTGTGATTCCCTATGCAAGCACGAAAGTCAATAGTTGTGCAATGAAATTACATCCTACTGATGGTGCATTATTCGGTGTTAGTCATGCTTAATGCTCGCTTATGTGAATTTTCGTTTCTTGGTTGGTTGCTTCTCAATCTATTTGCTAGCCTCCACTTGTACTAAGTAGAAATACTACTTGTGCATCCAAAATCCTTAAACCAAGTTTTGCCACATGAGCCCACCATACCTACCTATATGCGGTATTTCCATGCCGTTCCAAGCAAAATTGTATGTGCCATATCTAATTTGCAAAATGAATTTTCCTTTTTGTGTGCTCGTACCGCTCATGAAGCGGAAGGGGGTGACCGATATTTTTCCATGCTAGATGTGTTATTCTCAAGATGAGTGTTTATTCACTTGTCATTGCACGAGAGTATGGCGGTAATAGGGATGCCCAGTCCCGAAATGAAAAAAGAAATTTACTTTATGTTGTCAAATAATAAATTCCTTGGAAAGTGTTGGTATGGAAGGCAACCGTGGATTTGGCTAGCCATGGATTGTGAAAGAATGGTGGAAAAAGGAATAAACTTTATTTTCTAATTGGGAACCGCTTATGATATATCTAGCATGGAAATATATTGAAAGCTCTCGGTCGTTTTCTTTGACAGGAAAGGCATGCCACCCAAAATATTTTTCTCTCTCAATTTAAACCTTGAGCTCTAGCACCTCTACAAATCCCTACTTCCCTCTGTAAAGGGCCTATCTATTTACTTTATGCAATTTTTATGTTTACTTGAGTCTCCGTCTTCTCTTATAAAACACCAACTAGGGGGCACTATGATCATACTTGAGCATTAGGTGTAGCTAATATTTGAGTGTGATTCATGAATGGATCAATGATTGAGCATGATGGTCTAGGGATAACTTTCTTTAGTGTTGATATTTTGAAAGACATGGTTGCTTGTTGATATGCTTGAGTATTGAAGTCTTCATGTCAAAACTAGACTATTGCTTTGAACCATCTAAAAAGGTCCAAATGTCCATGCTACAAAAGAAAAGAATATGTGATGAACATGCTAGGCAGCATTCCACATCAAAAATTCTGTTTTTATCATTTACCTACTCGAGGACGAGTAGGAATTAAGCTTGGGGATGCTGATACGTCTCCAACGTATCTATAATTTTTTATTGTTCCATGCTGTTATATTATCAATCTTGGATGTTTTAAAATCATTTTATAGCAACTTCATATCATTTTTTGGGACTAACCTATTGACATAGTGCCAAGTGCCAGTTGTTGTTTTTTGCTTGTTTTTTACTTTGCAGAATATCAGTACCAAATGAAGCCGAAACACCGTGAAACTTTTTGGAGAATTTTTTGGTCCAGAAGACATCCAGTGGGCCAAAGAAGTGCCAGAGACGAAGGCCGAGGAGGGCACAAGACACCAGGGCGCGCTAGAGGCCCCTGCGCGGCCTGGTGCATCGTGCCCACCTCGGGACGCCTCTCCACCGCCTATCAGCTCTATAAATACCCAAATATTCCAAAAACCCTAGGGGAGTCGATGAAACACAATTCCATTCGCCGCAAGTTCCAGAAGCGCGAGATCCAATCTAACAACATCACAGAGGGGGGCATCGTCTTCATGGGTGCCTCTCCGATGATGCGTGAGTAGTCCACCATAGACCTACAGGTTCGTAAGTAGTAGCTAGATGGCTTCCTCTCTCTCTTTTGATTCTCAATACAATGGTCTCTTGGAGATCTATTTGATGTAATATAATGACTTTTTGCGGTGTGTTTGTTGGGATCCGATGAATTTTGAGTTCATGATCAGTTTCTATCCATGAATATTATTTGATTCTTCTTTGATCTCTTATATGCATGATTACTTATAGCCTCGTATTTCTTCTTCGAATCTTGGGTTTAGTTAGGCCAACTAGGTCGATTTTTCTTGCCATGGGAAGAGGTGCTTTGTGATGGGTTCGATCTTGCGATGTCCTTTCCCAGTGACAAAAGGGGCAGCAAGGCACGCATGTATCGTTGCTATTAAGGATAACAATATGGGGTCTATTCCTACATGAATAGATCTTGTCTACATCATGTCACCGTTCTTATTGCATTACTCCGTTTTTCCATTAACTTAATACACTAGATGCATGCTGGATAGTGGTCAATGTGTGGAGTAATAGTAGTAGATGCAGAATCGTTTCGGTCTACTTATCTTGGACGTGATGCCTATACAATGATCATTGCCTTGGATATCGTCATGATTATTATATCTTCTATCAATTGCCCAATAGTAATTTGTTTACCCACCGTGTGCTATACTCATGACAGAAGCCACTAGTGAAACCTACGGCCCCCGGGTCTACTTTTCCAACATATTGCTTTCCGATCTATCTTTTTGCCGCTTTTGTTTTCAGATCTATTAATCCAAAAACCAAAAAAAAAATACTTTGTTGCACTTTTTTTATTTACTTCTTTTATTTTGTGTTCTTGTGAGATCTATTTGCCCAACCTATTACAATCTAATCTATCTTTTTACCGTTGAGAGATTGACAACCTCTCTTACGCGTCGGGTTGCAATTATTTGTTCTTTGTGTGCAGGTGCCGTTTACATAGCGTTGCGTGGTCTTCTTCCTTGGATTGATACCTTGGTTTCATAACTGGGGGAAATACTTACCGTAGCTGTGCTGCATCATCCCTTCCTCTTTGGGGAAATACCGACGGAGTCTCAAGCTACGTCAATCTCCAAGAGACCATTGTATTGAGAATAAAAAGAGAGAGAGGAAGCCATCTAGCTACTGCCTACGGACCCGTAGGTCTATGGTGGACTACTCACGCATCACCGGAGATGCACCCATGAAGACGATGCACCCCTCCGTGATGGTGTTAGATTGGATCCCGCGGTTCTAGAACTTGCGGCGGCTGGAATTGTGTTTCGTCGACTCCCCTAGGGTTTTTGGAATATTTGGGTATTGATAGAGCTGATAGGCGGTGGATAGGCGTCCCGAGGAGGGAACAACCCATCAGGCCGCGCCAGGGGCCTCTGGCGCGCCCTGGTGGGTTGTGGCCTCCTCGACACTCCTCTATGGTACTTCTTTGGTCCTCCAGGTGTCTTCTGGCCCAAAAATAATATCCAAAAAGTTTCACTGTGTGTGAGCTTCGTTTGGTACTGATATTCTGCAAAGTAAAAAACAAGGAAAAAACAGCAACTGACACTTGGCACTATGTCAATAGGTTAGTCCCAAAAAATGATATAAAGTTGCTATAAAATGATTGTAAAACATCCAAGATTGATAATATAACAGCATGGAACAATCAAAAATTATAGATACGTTGGAGACGTATCAGCATCCCCAAGCTTAATTCCTTCTCGTCCTCGAGTAGGTAAATGATAAAAACATAATTTTTGATGTGGAATGCTGCCTAACATGTTCATCACATAATCTTTTCTTTTGTAGAATGGATATTTTGACTTTTAGATGGTTCAAAGCAATAGTCTAGTTTTGACATGAAGACTTGAATACTCAAGGATACTAACAAGCAACCATGTCTTTCAAAATATCAACACTAAAGAAAGTTATCACTAGCCCATCATGCTCAATCATTGATCCATTCGTGAAACACACTCAAATATTAGCTATACCTAATGCTCAAGTACGATCATAGTGCCCCCTAGTTGGTGCTTTATAAGAGAAGATGGAGACTCAAATAAAAGTAAAAAATGCATAAAGTAAATAGATAGGCCCTTCACTGAGGGAAGTAGGGATTTGTAGAGGTGCCAGAGCTGAAAGTTTAAATTGAGAGAGAAAAATATTTTGGGTGGCATGCCTTTCCTGTCAACGAGAATGACCGAGAGCTTTCAATACCTTTCCATGCTAGATATATCATAAGCGGTTCCCAAACAGAAAATAAGTTTATTCCTTTTTCCACCATTCTTTCACAATCCATGGCTAGCCGAATCCACGGTTGCCTTCCATACCAACACTTTCCAAGGAATTTATTATTTCACAACATAAAGTAAATTTCTTTTTAATTTCGGGACTGGGCATCCCTATTACCGCCATACTCTCGTGCAATTACAAGTGAAAAAACACTCATCTTTAGAATAACACATCTAGCATGGAAAAATATCGGTCACCCCCTTCCGCTTCATGAGCGGTACGAGCACACAAAAAGAAAATTCATTTTGAAAATTAGAGATGGCACATACAAATTTGCTTGGAACGGCATGGAAATACCGCATATAGATAGGTATAGTGGACTCATATGGCAAAACTGGTTTTAAGGATTTTGGATGCACAAGTAGTATTTCTACTTAGTACAAGTGGAGGCTAGAAAATAGATTGAGAAGCAACCAACCAAGAAACGAAAATTCACATAAGCGAGCATTAAGCATAACTAACACCGAATAATGCACCATAAGTAGGATGTAATTTCATTGCACAATTATTGAATTTCGTGCTTGCATAGGGAATCACAAACCTTAACACCAATATTCTTACTAAAGCATAATCACTCACCAACATAACTCACATATTACTATCATCATGTCTCAAAACTATTACAAGGAATCAAATTTAATTTGTCCAATGATCTTCATGAAAGTGTTTATTATGTCCCTCTTGAATATCTATCACATTGGGACTAGTTTCATATATTGCCATTGCTTTGAACAAGCTCAAATAATTTAAGTGAAGAACATGATCATAAAAGTTTCATCTATCAAAATAATATAAGTGAATAATGAGAGAATTACTTCAAAATTTAGTAACTCTCAAATTAGTCTAAGGAATCATGAGAGCATTTCTTCAAAAATTTAAAGCATGCCGTGCTCAAAAATATATAAGTGAAGAACTAGAGCAATTCCATAGCTCAAAATTTTTTAAGTGAAGCATGTAGAGCAATTCTAACAAATCATAGCATAATCTTGGCTCTCTCAAATAGGTGTTTCCAGCAAGGATACTTGTGACAAAATAAAAAGCAAATCAAGCAAAGCCTCATATAATACAAGACGCTCCAAGCAAAACTCATGACATGTGACGAATAAAAATATAGCTCCAAGTAAAATACCGATGGTCGTTAGAAGAAAGAGGGGATGCCACTCGGGGCATCCCCAATCTTAGTTGCTTGTTCCTCTTTGGATATTATCTTGGGGTGTTGTATCATTCCCAAGCTTAGGCTCTTTTCACTCCTTATTCCTTCATCCATCGTGATCTCACCCAAACTTGAAAACTTCAATCACACAAAACTCAACAAAATCTTCGTGAGATCCGTTAGTATAACAAAGCAAATCACCACTCTAAGTACTGTTGCAAACCCATTCATATTTTATTATTGCATTATATCTACTGTATTCTAACTTTACCATGGCTTATACCCTTCAATACAAGCCATAGATTCATCAAAACAACCACACAATGCAACGAAAACAGAATCTGTCAAAAACAGAACAATCTGTAGTGATTTGTACTCTAACCATACTTCTGTAGCTCAAACAATTATGAACAATTAGGAAAACGTCAGAAATTTGTATTTCAATCTTGTGTAAAAAATTCAGAATTTTTCGTCGCTTTTGTGATTTTTAAGAATTCTTTTACTGGACGTAAAAGTTTCTGTTTTTCAACAAGATCAAATCAACTATCACCCAACATGATCTTAAAGGATTAACTTGGCACAAACACAAAATAAAACATAAAAAACACAATCAAAACAGTAGAATAATTGTGTAAACCCTCAAAAACAGAAAGAAAAAGGTAAAATAAATTTTATTCATTGGGTTGCCTCCCAACAAGCTCTTTCTTTATAGCCATTAATAGGCTTGAGATTTCAATGATGCCCTCTTGAAAGATAAGAATAGCAACACAAAGAGAGCATCATGAAGCATATGGGAAACACACTTAAGTCTAACATACTTCCTATGCATAGGCATTTTATAAGCAAAACAATTATCAAGGCAAGAAAAAACTAGCATATGGAAGGAAGAAGAAAGAGACAATAGCATTCTCAACATGAAAAGAGGTAATTTAGTATCACAAAAATTTCGACGACCATAATTTCCTCTCTCATAATAATTACATGTAGGATCATAATCAAATTCAACAATATAGCTATCATAAACAATACTCTATTTATGATCAACATGCATAAAGTTTTTATCATCTTCCAAAATAGTGGGATTATCATCAACTAAAGTTATGACCTCTCCAAACCCACTTTTATCATAAAATTCATAAGATTGAACACTCTCCAAATATGTGGGATTCTTTTTACCTCAAGTTGACGCTCTCCCAAACCCACTTTCGATATTGTTGCAAATATTATTATCAATAACATATTCAACACGAGGCTTAAATAAATTTTCAAGATCATAAGAAGCATTATCACTCCAATCATGATCATTGCAATAAGAAGTGGACGTGAAAAAATTATCATCCCTAAGCTTGTAGTTTTGCATATAATTAACATAATTGACATTAATAGATTTTATAGTAACATCATTGCAATCATGCTTTTCAATCAAGGAGCTATCATGAATCACCTTATAAATTTCTTCTTTCAACACTTCATCAAAATTTTCAGATTTATGATTTTCAAACAAAACTTGATAGAGATAATCAAGTGCACTCAACTCACTAGCAATTGGTTCATCATAATTTGGTCTTTTGAAAAGATTAGCAAGTGGATGAGGATCCATATCAATAGATTTTTAGCAAGCGAAGATGCAAGCAAATAGAAGGCACATGGCAACACAAGCAAAGATAGCAAACAAGCAAAAAAGGCAAACGAAAAAAAAAGGGCGAATAAAACGACTTTTTTTTGTGAAGTGGGGAGATGAAAATGAGAGGCAAATGGCAAATAATGTAAATTGCAAGGAGATGAGATTTGTGATTAGGAACCTGATAGATGTTGATGATGTCTCCCCCCCACCAACGGCGCCAGAAATTCCTTTGACGTGGCTTGAGACTGCGTCGGTATTTCTTCAAAGAGGAAGGGATGAGGCAGCACAACGACGGTAAGTATTTCCCTCAGTTATGAAACCAAGGTTATCGAACCAGTAGGAAAACCACACAACACTATGTAAACGGTACATGCACACAAAGAACAAATACTTGCAGCCCGACGCGTAAGAGAGGTTGTCAATCTCTCCACGGTAAAAAGATAGATTGGTTTGTAGTAAATTGGATGGATAGATCGCACAAGAACACAAAATAAAATAAGCAAATAAAAAGTACAGCAAAGTATTTTTGGGGTTTTGGAATAATAGATCTGAAAACAAAAGTGGCAAAAAGATAGATCGGAAAGCAATATGTTGGAAGATAGACCCGAGGGCCGTAGGTTTCACTAGTGGCTTCTCTCATGAGTATAGCACACGGTGGGTAAACAAATTACTGTTGGGCAATTGATAGAAGATCAAATAATCCTGACGATATCCAAGGCAATGATCATTATATAGGCATCACGTCCAAGATAAGTAGACCGAAACGATTCTGCATCTACTACTATTACTCCACACATCAACCGCTATCAAGCATGCATCTAGTGTATTAAGTTCATGGTGAAACGGAGGAATGCAATAAGAATGATGACACGATGTAGACAAGATCTATTCATGTAGGAATAGACCCCATCTTGTTATCCTTAATAGCAACGATACATGCGTGCCTCGCTGCCCCTTCTGTCACTGGGAGAGGACACCGCACTACAAGAAATCTGTTAATACATGACGGTTCTAATCCGTCACCGCTTAGGGTGCCCATTCATGACGGATTTGAAATCCGTCATGTATATCGCATCATAATTTCACATCATGCCGTCCATGACGGTTCTTGTCCGTCATGGGTCTGTCCAAGGCCCGACCAAGGCACAAACCATTGTGACGGAATGGTCCGTCATGGACGGACGCAACGTTGGATTTTCAATTGACCAATTGGAAGGACGTGGCAGCCTACATGGACAATATTTTTCGTCACAGAAATCGTCATGGATATAGGAACAATTTAAATTTAATTCAGCCATTACCTTATTCATTCAACCCAATTTTCACCAAGTACATTTTTAAGCATAATGCATTACTCAAATTGTAGTGACAATTTTAGCCCAAGAAAAGGTATTTCCAAAGTGTCATGCGTACACATATGAATAAATATGTAGTCATCCACAAGTATCTACAACATTGTAGTTTACAAATTCATCCATGAAATGATAATTGACAGCATAAATTGACAAAATATATCACTCAACAAAGTTAGGAAACAGTGCAATCCAGTTGAGACAAACAGAACACTTAAACTATTGGAGTTGTTATTGAACTTCTTGTCGTCAGCCCTCCTGATGGAAACCTTGATGGAAACTATCACGTCGTCCAAATTGTGATGGCAGCAGCAAGTAGCCCGGTACACAATCATACCTAGCATATTTACAAGACAATTAGATATTTGTAGATATGAACAGATAGTAAAAACAAGAGAAGTGCAAAAAAAGTAAACAGGAAAATCTATTATATAATTATAAAACAATAGAAAACGAACGCCATAGATGTAACAATAGAAGAGCTAAAAAGAACGGCTGTGATTAAAAGAAGTTTATCAAGTAGATGTCTATGATTGAGAAGGGTAAAACAAAACACGTATGGAAGGACACTTGCCATCTTTTCGCAAAAAAAAGACTCTTGCCATCATCACGTGTGTTGTACAGACATACAATATGTTTTCGAATATAGCTATGCTACTAGAAAATCAATCAACATACTGCTAAAAAAATTAAAAAAATAAGTCCACATCAGCCCAATTTGTCACACTCAATCAAATCGAGAGTAAAACACACTTGCAACACTAAAAACAGAATAAAGAGCATGTGGTGTTAAAAAAACATGTACATGGCCATCATTGACACGAACATGGATACATGCACATTAAAAAAAACTTCGAAAAAAATATGCAAAGGTCTATTCAGAATAAATAAACATCCGCAGATGACACGTACAAGAAAAGTCCAATTTTGACACGTTACAAAACTAAACTTACAAGAAGGTTTCTAGAAGAAAAAATATGCACATGTAAATCTTCTTACCTACAAGGAAATATATTGCAAAGCCTAGCCCCCTTGCACATATCACACGTACATGCATGAGCAGAATTTGCTCAACATGTTCAGGCGGGCACATTCAAACGGTCATCCAACAAAGAAAATAGTTCTGCAAAATAATCCAACCAAACAGACAAGCCACCAAATACAAATGATCATGGTTGATAATTTGTTTGAGTTAGTATTTGATACGAATAATAGCAAATAAATTAATAATTGACAATGCAAAACTACCATCCTTAGTACACCATCCTTGGTATTTACGCGATGGTAGTGGAGCCCAACTACAATCCATAGCAAAAGGATCGACATCGTAAGCGTCGCTTACATGTAGCTGGTCTTGGCTGCCCAGGGCGCTGCTTGTGCTGGCCAAGAGGGATGGTCGTGGTGGTTCAGATGGTGTCTTGGCACCTGGGATGGATGCTGGGTGTGTGTGCACCTGCCTACCTATGTGAGGAAGAGGAAGGAAATCAATCACGCAAGCACTCAGCCCAGCAGCCAGCAAGTGCGCACATAGTACGGCAGCACCAAGCACGCATGCCGCAGGAAGCAAGCGCATAGCGGACCTGACGACCACAACAAGCAACAGTACGAGAGGACTAAAGGAGAGCAGGGATTGGGAATAGGATACCTTGCTGGCAAATGGCGACGGGCGCCGGCGGTGGCGGCGAGGCGACTCCACATAGCTGCAAGGCGATTCCAAGCAGCGGCGGCGGCGGCAAGCTGATGCCGTGAGATCATAATCAGACAATTAGAATGTTAAGTGATCAAAATAAAAAGCGAGGGATAACATCAAGAAGTTTTCGAATCACTTGTCAGAAGCACTATTGAGGAGGGCGACCTAGACATGGAGAAAACGAGTTGAAGAAAAAATGTGTTGTGTCGCTGTGTTGGCAAGTGCTAGCTCGGTGTGTGCCTCCGGGTTGAGAGAGAGTGGGCTAACACGTGGCCTGGGTACTAATACATGTGCTTAGTACACAAATTAACACGTTTAAACCTTTGTGTTCTTACTGTAGGACAGCCACAATGTAACGATGTAGTTTTCTTCTTAGATTCAGATTAAACTTATTTTTGGATTACATATTCACCGGGCTGCTGGAGACAACAAGGACAGAAAAACAAATGCCTAGGGAAAAACTCTGTACAGAACATGTCACATGTTAATACAGTAACAGAAATCATGTCCCCAAGACCTAGAGAAAAAAATCCAAGCTGAACTAGATCTTGGTATAAAACTAAACTAAATTAGATCTTGATAGAAGGAAACATGCCGCAGTGCAGCAGTTTGTCTCTACTAGGTAACCTGCAGTTTGTCTCTACTTGGTATCCTGCAGTGTACAAGATACAGAAAAAATTCAAAGAAAATTCAGTGTTAAAGATTAAGACAGGAAGCACGCACACACAACACACCGGCTGCTGCACCGGAGCCCTCAATAGCAGCTACCGCCACCTTGCCTCACTCACTGGTTAATAAGGTTCTAACTTGGCACCGGAGCACTCACTGTCTCCCTCCCTCATACACATCAGCGACTAAAAAAAGGCCATCAATCAGACGAGTCAACAACACACTCTGAAACCAAAGATATCATACGGAGTAGTGCTTGATTCAGGATCAAGCACAAATTTCCTGCTGGAACTTTTGTCAAGACAGAGAGAAGGAATTCATAAGGTTATTCACTACAAGTACAATGAACAATTTATCTGCAACTGCTAAGATATCATCCTGAAACTTACTGGTCATCGACATGCTGCTCCTTGAAGGCCAAGTACTCAGAAACAGTTCACGAACAGCAGGGCTCTCCAAAACTTCCTGCGGGCGTGCATCGGGGGATCAGACCAAATCAAGGGAGGCGGGTCCGGGGGCATGAGGGACGGATTAATGTGATCTGGGTCAGACGGGGGCTAACCTTGGTGGACAAGGTGTCGCCGACGGCAGCCCAGGAGTAGGTCACCACCGCTGGACCTTGGACAGCGACAGAATCACGCAACCCGCAAGGTGGGCACGAGGGGGCGTAGTGTGGACGGAGAGGAGCTGCCGGAGACGCGTTGGGTGGACGGAGAGGAGCCGCCGGAGATGTGCAGCGTAGGACACGATGCCGCATACGAAACCCTAGCCATGGCTAGGGGTCCGGGTGAGCACCGAAGACCGGGAGCGGCGGATCCAGCGGGACTGCAGGACGAAGTGGTTAGAGAACAGCTCGTGGTGGCGGACATCGTCGGGATCGAAGGGCGTTGGAATCGGCGTGAGTGGTTGCACGAGGGAGAGAGAGATGCGTTGCGAGAGGGATGGATGGGTGGTGGATCCGGCGGATCTGGTAGTTACCGGAGCTGTGAGGTGAGGGGAAGGGAGGGGGCGGCAAGCGGCGAGCTGTGGTAGGAGCGCCACGAAGAGGTCGTGGGTGGCGGCGTGCTGAGGAAGACGAGGGAGGGGGCTGCAGAGGGAGAGAGGAGGGGCCGAGGAGGAGCATTTAGGGTTAGCATTTTATACGGGAGCGGTTAGGCGGGCTTCGGCGGGCTTTCGGCGGGCTTACGGGGTTGTACTAGACCGTCGATGACAGTATTCGAAAATATCATCAGAAATCCTTCATGCATTAACAGGTTTCTTGTAGTGCCGTAAGATCGAACCCATCACAAAGCACCTCTTCCCATGGCAAGAAAAATCGATCTAGTTGGCCTAACTAAACCAAAGATTCGAAGAAGAAATACTAGGCTATAAATAATCATGCATATAAAAGATCAAAGAAGACTCAAATAATATTTAAGAATAGAAACTGATCATGAACTCAAAATTCATCGGATCCCATCAAACACATCGCAAAAAGTCATTATATCAAATAGATCTCCAAGAGACCATTGTATTAAGAATCAAAAGAGAGAGAGGAAGCCATCTAGCTACTGCTTATGGACCCGTAGGTCTATGGTGGACTACTCACGCATCATCGGAGAGGCACCCATGAAAACGATGCACCCCTCCGTGATGGTGTTAGATTGGATCTCGCGGTTTAGGAACTTGCGGCGGATGGAATTGTGTTTCGTCGACTGCCCTAAAGTTTTTGGAATATTTGGGTATTTACAGAGCTGATGGGCGGTGGAGAGGCGTCCCGAGGAGGGCAGAACCCATCAGGCCACGCCAGGGGCCTCTGGCGCGCACTGGTGGGTTGTGGCCCCCCTCGGCCCTCCTCTCTGGTACTTCTTTGGTCTTCCAGGTGTCTTCTGGCCCGGAAAAATCTCCAAAAAGTTTCACGGTGTGTGGGCTTCGTTTGGTACTGATATTCTGCGAAGTAAAAAACAAGCAAAAAATAGCAACTGGCACTTGGCACTATGTCAATAGGTTAGTCCCAAAAAATGATATAAAGTTGCTATAAAATGATCGTAAAACATCCAAGATTGATAATATAACAGCATGGAACAATAAAAAATTATAGATACGTTGGAGACTTATCAGCGACCCATCAGCGGGTACTCTCAACATTCCGTGTTTCTTACGGTCTTCTTTGTGCTCTTTGTTTCTGAACAAACGTTTCAACCGTAGTATTATAGGAGCATATGTCACGCCCAAGATGCGATCCTATCCTTATTTTTGGCACGAGGGCCTCGACAGGGATAGAAGCGCATCTCGTCGTGTTGCAAGAATGGATATCATTACAAGTACATGTAAAGAAGAGATGAGTATATGGGATTGGCTTACACTCGCCACAAGCTACATCCATATCACATCAATACAACACCATAACAATCATCATACAGAAGAGCAGGGTCCGACTACGGACGAAAACAAACGATAAAATGACATCCATCCTTGCTATCCCAGGCTGCCGCCTGGAACCCATCCTAGATCGGTGAAGAAGAAGAAGAAGAACTCCAAATCAAAACAAGCATCGCGCTCACGTCATATCATCGCATTACCTGTACCTGCAACTGTTGTTGTAGTAATCTGTGAGCCACGGGGACTCAGCAATCTCATTTCCAAGGGTATCAAGACTATTAAAGCTTAATGGGTGAGGCATGGTTAAGTGGTGAGGCTGCGGCAAGCGGCTAAGCATTTATTTGAGTGGCTAACTTACGAGTACAAGAATAAAGGGGGACGATTGTCGAATAAGCGGACGTGAACTAGTAATGATCTCTAAGAGATCCTGAACACCTACTTACGTCAAACATAACCCCACCGTGTTCTCTCTCGGATCAGAAATTCACAAGAAGAGACAGTCACGGTTACGCACACAGTTGGTGTATTTTATTTGAGTTTACTTCAAGTTTGCTATGACCGGGTGTTATCAAAGTTTCCAAGTTGCCACATAACCGCGGGCACGGCTTTCCGAAAGATTTAACCCTGCAGGGGTGCTCCGACTCATCCATCACAAATTAACCACACTCAGCGGGAATAACCTCGACCACGAATCTCATGATCTTCCTTGGCAATTCCGTTGGAAAACCTCAACCTCGAGATAGCCCAAAGTATCGGAATTCCTCACACAAGACGTTCGAGAAAGGTAAAACAAGTCCAGCAAGGCCGCCCGGCGTGTCGACGATCCCGATAGGAGCCGCGTATCTCGTTCTCAGGACACGACGGATAAGCGAAGCGTACGGTGGCCTGATAGACATCTCCCGAGTTGCCCCGGGTTGGCCCCGCACGGTGCTCTAGTTTGGACCAACACTCATGAGGAGCACTGGCCCGGGTTGTTGATTAATTATCCTCGGGGTGATCATGCCCTATGCAAATTTTAGTTGTGATTAAGCAAATAGTACCAATGTTGGGCCTTGCCAGACAAGTTTTATCCTAAAACGAAAGTCAAGGGGGTCCCCATAACAACCCCGAGCATGTTAGGAGCGCTCATTTATGGAACATAACACCGGTACACAAGTAACTAGGGCGGCAAGAGTGGAACAAAACACCGAGCAAAAGGCCAAGCCTTCCACCCTTTACCAAGTATATATGTGCATTAAATTAAATAGCAATAATATTGTGATAGCTGGAAACAATGCACCTGCAACTAGCAACGCTATAAGAAGGGCTGAGCAAGCGGTAACATAGCCAAACAATGTTTTGCTGGGATATGGAAAGGTTAGAGGCTTTCATGGCGATTTGGGAGGCTTGACATACAAGTGGTAGGTAGCGAGACAGCGATAGAAACGAGACATCTAGCATGGCAATGATAGTAATGGTATCCAGGGAAATGATCATCTTGCCTGAGATCCCGCTTGGAAGAAGAACGAGTCCATGAAGAAGACGAACCAACGTAGTCGAACGAATCCTCACACTCCGAAGCGGTTTCGGAACTCTATCGAGAAGAAGCAATCGGAAACAACAATCAACACATGAACAACACCACAACGAATGCATGACTGATGCACAAACAAACATGATGCATGTCCGGTTTAGATATGCAAGGCATGACAATCACAACAATCAAATACTACACATTAAGTGAAGCTCAATATGCAACAAGTTGCATATTGACGAAACTCCACATTTGAATATTTAGTTCACTCTCGTTTAGGTACACAACAATATTAAATGTTGTTAAACATGGCAAGAGGTGAAGCATAAGTAAACTACACATCTAGGCATATTAAATGAGGCCGGAAACAACATATAACATTTCCGAAACGACCCCATATGTTAATTTCGAAATTGGTCCAGATCTGAACTAATCAGGTGTTATATTTATTAAACAGGGAAATAAAGTGCACAATGCAATTCTACTCGTCATTCTAGTCGATTTACATATATAGAACGTTTGAAACGGAGCTACGGTCTAAAAGATATGACATCCGCAAGATGCATATGACATGAATGCAAAATGCATGCAAACACCCACCACAAACATGTTAAATCATAGATGCAGCAAGATATTATGAAACTTCATGAAATTCTAAGCAAGTTACATATGCAACATGTTCAAAACGGAGCTACGGTTCAACCACAATCATCAATGCAAGATTTTAATTAAATCTGCCCAAAACAGCAACATAGCATATTGCACGCATGAAAACAATAAGCTACAAGATTCTAAAAGGCGCCAACTAAGCATGGGGCAGTATCATATAACATACACTTCATTTCATCTTCACATATCATACTCAAAACAGTTATGGAACACATGGTAGGAAGCTCACAACATGGCAACAAAATATGGCAGATTAGGACTTAGTGAAAATAACAGGTTTTTAGCTTAGCAGATTTCACGGAGGCATATTGGCAGCAGTAAAACCATATGCTACAGGGCATATTATGGCATGAAAATTAACAGGATGGTAGTAGACATGATGCATTACAAATCATTACTTTATGGCAACATCAAATTATGCTCAGATTCATGGCAACCATCCACACAACATGGCATATTGAAGAAAACAGATTCTCAGACTTAGTGAAAATTAGGATAGTCATGAGCAGCAGTTTTTAACAGATTGACATATTGAGCAACAGAAATAATTATGATGCAAAACCTATTTATGCAAGCTATTGGCACAACATGATAGAGCATAACATGCTTAACAAGAGACTCCTTGTGGCATCACCAAAAGACTCCTAGAACACTAGCAAAACACATGGCAAGACAGCAACAAAATAACAGATTCCAGACTTAGAAATATTTTGGACCCTCAAAACAACAGATTTTATAGCATGTTGGCAACAAGAAAAACAACACCTAAACATGCATTTCTATGACAACCAAAAATACCAGGGCCTAGCACACATGTCCAAGGGCATATCTCATGTTCGAAATTATTTCATATCATGCATGGATTAAATCCCACAAAATGGACAAAAGGGCATCATGGCAAAAATGACATGCACAAGAACTTCCTCCAATGACAAAACTAAATGCACAGTTAAATTCTATGGATTTTTCTACCCTGAAAACACATATAATATGCATAGGTTATGTGGGAAAATATGTCACAATTAATTATGCAAGTTTATGGCCTAATCCCGTTTTAGCAATTATAAATGCAAGTTAAATGCAAATATTACAATGGACAAGTTTGTCATGCATGAAAATGCGATGCCGATAATATGAACATTTTTTTAATATATTGTTGGATTAATTTGGATGCACGATTAATTAAATATGCTCGACACGAAATAATGCATTTATGCAAAATGATGCAAACAACGGGTGTAAGTATTTTTATCATCGATGAAAATGGCATATAATTATCCTACACATTTTTCTGAGCACTTTACATGTATAAATTATCTCGATCCGGTGCACGGTTAATTATATATGAGCGATGCGAATTTTAGGCCTCCTGAAATTACTAAAAGCTCAGGACGCAATATAGTTTTACTGCGCACGGGCGCTGGATAGGGCGACTGGGGCTCACCAATGGGCTCGGCCCATTGAGCAGAGGAGGCCTGATGGGCGGTCGGCGCAGCAGGCCCACGCGACCGAGCGCCACGGTCAACGCGGACGGGGCGAAGCGGGCTGGCGGCGCGACCCTCCTGGTCGAAGCAGAGGGGGACGTGGCCGGCGACGGCGCTGGCACAGGACGACGCGACCCCGGCGGAGGGTCTCGAGGCGAAGGCGCAAGGCGGCGGCGGATCGAACGGATCCGGCCGGGATCTCGCCGGATCCGGGCCGGAGGACGACGAGGCTGGCCGCGGGCGATGGAGGCAAGGGCTCCGACGGCGGCTCGGGGCTTCACGGCGGCGGAGCTAGGCTGCTCCGGCCACGGCGGGAGGCGGCAAGGTCGCCGGAGGGGCGCGGCGGCGGGGCCGGCGGCTTGGCGAGGCTACGGGAGCTCGGCTCCTTGCGCAGGGAGGCGGCGGCGCGAGCTCGGGAGGAGAGCGGCTGCGGGACTGCGGGCTCTGCGGTCGCCCGGACATGTCCGGGTTGGCCGCCGGACATGTCCGGTAGGTGGGAGGCAGGCGCGGTGGAGTGGCGGCTGGAGGTTGGTGGGCACGGAATTCGAGGCATGGGGCTAGGGTTTCCCGATCTGGACGCCTAGGGCACCTATTTATAGGCAGGGAGGCTAGGAGAGGGGGTTTTGCACCGTTTTCGAGCCGTGCGATCGTAATTGGACGGCTCCGGTCGCGAGGTTGGGTTAGGTGGGCTAGGTGGGCTGTGTAGAGAGGGTTGGGCTGAGAAGAGAGGGAAGTGGTGGCCCGACGGCAGGGTTTTTAAAACAGCAAAACATCCGACAATTAAACCGGCGGTGGAGCCGCTCTAGGACTAACGGTCAGGGTATCAAACGAGCTCTGATCGCGACGAAATTTGGCAGGCGGTCCACCTACAACATATTACGACCGCACGCCAAGTTCCGACCCAATCCGAGAAAGTTTTATACACACTTTTAAAAACAATATTTTAACGATGCCGCGGGCGCGTGCGTGTGTGGTTGGGCTCGAAACGGTCGACGACACGAACGAAGCGAACCGGCAACTACGAACGGATGCAAGTTTTCGAAAACAGGTGACGATGCCATGCACATGATGCGATGATGAATGCGACAAACAAACGAATCACATGACGACAACGGAACAAAAGGGGAATCTTCTGGAGCGTCGGTTCCAGGCTGTTACAGCATACCACATCATCTTCGCAGGAACCCTCTTCCTGGGGCGCTCGCCCTCAACATCAGCCGGGTCATCTCGTCTGATCTTATACCGCAATGCACCGCATACCAGGCATGCATTCAAATTCTCGTCCTCCTCACCGCGGTAGAGGATGCAGTCATTAGGACATCCATGTATCTTTTGCACCTCTAACCCTAGAGTGCAGAGAACCTTCTTTGCTTCGTACGTACTGTCAGGCAATTCGTTATCCTTTGGAAGCTTATTCTTCATTATTTTCAGTAACTTCTCAAATCCCTTGTCAGATAAACCATACTCTGCCTTCCATTGCAGCAATTCCAGTGTGGTGCCGAGATTTGTGTTGCCATCTTCGCAATTTGGGTACAGCCATTTTTTGTGATCCTCTAACATGCGATCGAACTTCAACTTCTCTCTTTCACTTTCGCATTCTCTCTGTGCATCAACAATGACCCAGCAAAGATCATCAGCGGGCACATCTGGTGCCTCTTAATCTTCAACCTTCCCCTTTGCAGTATCACCGTATTCAGGGAACATAGGACGATAGTTTTCATCATCCTCTTCTTCATTGTCTTCCATCATAACCCCTCTTTCTCCGTACTTGGTCCAACAATTATAGTGGGGCATGAAACCGTACTTAAGCAGGTGGAAGTGAAGGGTTTTTGAGGAAGATTAATCCTTACTATTCTCACAGTCAACACATGGACAACACATAAAAGCATTCAGACTGTTTGCCTCAGCCACATCGATAAAATTATGCAGGACCTTAATGTACTCGGAAGTGCGTCGGTCACCGTACATCCTTTGCCGGTTCATCTGCATTATATAATTAAGTATATAAAAAACCATTACAGAACATCATGAATAGAGAAATGACCAAATTAATACAAGTTCATCATCACATTAAAATCAGAGTACAGTAGTGACCAAATGTTATTACTGCAAAAATAAATACATAAAGTTCATACATAGTTCTCATAAAACAACATACAACTATGTAAAACATTTAAATGCAACAACAAATGCGATCAAAATCGCAACTAAGGTAACAATTGATCCAACAGCATAATGATACCAAGCCTCTTTATCAATGACATATTTTCTAATCTTTCTAATCTTCAAGCGCATTGCATCCATCTTGATCTTGTGATCATCGACGACATCGGCGTCATACAACTCCAATTTCATCTTCTCTTCTTCAATTCTTTTCAATTTTTCTTTCAAATAATCATTTTCTTTTTCAATTAAATTTAACCTCTAGACAAAAGGGTCGGTTGGAATTTCCGGTTCACATACCTCCTAGATAAAAATAATTATGTCAAGTTGGTCGGCACAATTGTCAATAAACACGAAATGAAACAAATAGTTATAAAAGATAATATACCACATCCGAATCATAGACCGGACGAGGGCCGACGGGGGCGGATACCAAAACCATGGCACTATATAATAACAAACAATAATACAAGAAAATTATACAAAAAGCTATCTAAATCATACAAGTAAGAATTTTTTCTTTCAAAAAAATATAAGAACAAGAGGCTCACCACGGTGGTGCCAGCGACGAGATCGGCACGGGCGATCGACGGCAGTTTGGACGGGGTTGGAGGAAGAACAGAGGAGAAAGTTTAAGTGTGGCTCGAGCACCTCATATCATGTTTGTTTTGTGTGAACTCAAGTGGCATCATGCTCTTAGGCATTTCATCGAACACCTCATGTGCATAGGAAGAAAGAGCAAAGTAGCACACACCTTCCACCCTCTATGAGCGAAAAACAGAGGAGTGGGTGAGCAGGGGCGAGGATATATATAGGCAGTTTCTTAGTCCCGGTTGGTATCTAGAACCGGAACTGAAGACCGACCTTTAGTCCCGGTTGGAGACACGAACCGGGACAAAAGGGCCTCGCTCCTG
Source organism: Elymus sibiricus (assembly GCA_039707655.1). Taxonomy (NCBI): domain Eukaryota; kingdom Viridiplantae; phylum Streptophyta; class Magnoliopsida; order Poales; family Poaceae; genus Elymus; species Elymus sibiricus. The sequence continues at coordinate 526,884,411 of CM077665.1, read as the reverse complement.
ACGCAACCCCTTTAGTTCCGGTTGGTGACACCAATCGAGACTAAAGATCCCGCTCGAACCGGGACTGATGCCTACCGAGCCCCGGCCGGCGTCCTAGCCGCTCGAACCGGGACTGATGCTTGCATTAGTCCCGGTTCGTAACGCGACCGGACTAATGCTCCGATCCAGCTAGAACGAAAGCCTCGTTTTCTACTAGTGAGCGATGTCCCTGGCCGAGACAGACAGGCAGCCATCGTACATACTGTGGAACAAGGCACGGTCGCCGAGGCTGGTCACCTGCGTCAGCTCTGGGTGGCCTCCATTGTTGTCGCCGAAGTCCACCGAGAAGAGCGTGAAGGCCAATTCTTGAGCGATGACACGTCGAACGATGAGCAGCATCTGTCCGGCGGACTCGACGAGGTGGAGGGCTGTGGCGGAGCTTCATGGGGGCCAACCTGGACCACATAGTTTGTGTGCCGTATATTCAGTAAAAACAGGCTAAATCACATAGTTTTGCCCCTCCTTAGCCCATTGCCCCTCCACAGATTTGGTCCAAGCTCCGCCACTGGTGGAGGGTGTCGACGAAGCGCCAAAATGGCACGGTTTTCGGCAGCGTAGCGATCATGTTATCGAGTGGTGCTTGTCTGGTAGGGTATACAGCTGCACGATCCCAAAGCTTAGGCGCTTGAGTCTTCCTTGGATATTACCTTGGGGGTGCCTTGGGCATCCCCAAGCTTAGGTTCTTTTCACTCCTTATTCTCCTCATATGGGTGTCTCACCCAAACCTTGAAAACTTCAATCACACAAAACTTAACGAAACTTTGTGAGAAGGGTTAGTGTAATAAAGATAAATCATTCACATAGGTACTGTAAAGACAAGATTCATAATTGTTCCCACATGATACCTACTGTATTCTACCATTCACATAATTTATATAACTGAATATAAGCTATGGGAACACTAAAACAAGCAAACTATGCATGCAAAACAGAATCTGTCAAAAACAGAACAGTCTGTGAAGATCTGTAGTATAGCCATACTTCCCTGTATCTAAAAATTCTGAAAAATTAGGAAAACCTGAAGCATTTGTATGTCAAGACTTTGTAAAAAATTCAGATCATTATCGAGCTCCAGTAAAAAATGAAAATTCCTGTACTGGAGTCAAAAGTTTCTGTTTTGGTTCAGCATCAATTCTACTCATCTTGTGAGTCATCCCAAAGGCTTTACTTGGCACTTTATTGTAATAAAAGACACAAAACATGATTAATACAGTATCTTAATCATGTGAACACACAAAAACATTAAGGAAAAGTGTTGGGTTGTCTCCCAACAAGCGCTTTTCTTTAATGCCTTTTAGCTAGGCATGATGATTTCAATGATGCTCACATAGGAATAGTAATTGAAACATGCAACTGAGCATCATGAATCTCATGACAAGCACATTTAATTCTAACCCACTTCCTATGCATAGGGATTTTGTGAGCAAACAATTTATGGGAACAAGAATCAACTAGCATTGGAAGGCAAAACAAGCATAACTTCAAAACTTTGAACACATAGAGAGGAAACTTGATATTATTGCAACTCCTACAAGCATATATTCCTCCCTCATAATAACTTTCAGTATCATCATGAAGGAATTCCACAATATAACTATCACATAAATCATTCTTTTCGTGATGCACAAGCATAGACTGTTTATTACTACCCACAGAAGCAAAATTCTTCTCATTCATTGTAGTGGGAGCAAACTCAACAAAATAACTATCATGAGACACTTGATTGACATAACCACATTGAACATTAAAATCATGATGACAAGTTTCATGGTTACTATCACTCTTTATAGCATACATGTCATCATCATAATCATCATAGATAGGAGGCATGCCCTCATCATAATAAATTTGCTCATCAAAACTTGGGGGACAAAAAATAGCATCTTCATCAAACATAGCATCCCCAAGCTTGTGGCTTTGCATATCATTAGCATCATGGCTATTCAGAAAATTCATGCTAACAATATTGCTATCATGCTCATCATTCAAGGAATTCTCGTTGCTTATTTTCATAATTTCTTCCTCTACCAATTGAGCACAATTCTCCAAACTATCATTTTCACGAAAGACATGATAAAGACGAATAATATGAGGCCACCTCAATTCCATTTTTTTGTAGTTTTGTTTTATAAAACCAAACTAGTGAAAAACAAGAAACTAAAAGATTTAATTGCAAGATCTAAAGATATACCTTCAAGCACTCACCTCCCCGGCAACGGCGCCAGAAAAGAGCTTGATGTCTACTACGCAACTTTATTCTTGTAGACTTTGTTGGGCCTCCAAGCGCAGAGTTTTGTAGGACAGTAGCAATTTTCCCTCAAGTGGATGACCTAAGGTTTATCAATCCGTGGGAGGTGTAGGATGAAGATGGTCCTCTCAAACAACCCTGCAATCAAATACAAGAAATCTCTTGTGTCCCCAACACACCCAATACCATGGCTAATTGTATAGGTGCACTAGTTTGGCGAAGAGATGGTGATACAAGTGCACTATGGATGGTAGATATAGGTTTTTGTAATCTGAAAATATAAAAACAGCAAGGTAGAAAGTAACAAAAGTGAGCACAAACGGTATTGCAATGCTTGAAAACAAGGCCTAGGGTTCGTACTTTCGCTAGTTCAATCTCTCAACAATGCTAATATAATTGGATCACATAACCATCCCTCAACATGCAACGAAGAATCACTCCAAAGTTCTTATCTAGCGGAGAACATAAGAAGAAATTGTTTTAGGGTACCAAACGACCTTAAAGTTATTCTTTTCGATCGATCTATCCAAGAGTTCGTACTAGAATAACACCATATGATATGCATCAACCAATTCTAATGTCACCTAGATACTCCAATGTCACCACAAGTATCCATGAGTTAATTATACAATACGCATCAAACAATTTCAGATTCATAATACTCAATCCACACAAAGAACCTCAAAGAGTGCCCCAAGATTTCTATCGGAGAAAGTAGGACAAGAACGTGTATCAACCCCTATGCATAGATTACCCGAATGTCACCGCGGGAATCCGCAAGTTGAGTACCAGAACATATATCAAGTGAATCAATAGAACACCCCATTGTCACCACGGGTATCCACATGCAAGACATATATCAAGTGTTCTCAAATCCAATATTCAATCGAACATCACGATATCTCAAAGGGAAAAATGCAATTCATCACAACAAGATAGTAAGGGAAACACACCATATGATCCAACTATATTAACAAAGCCCGTGATACATCAAGATTGTGACATCTCAAGAACATGAGAGAGAGAGAGAGATTGAACACATAGGTACTGGTACATACCCTCGTCCCCGAGGGTGGACTACTCCCTCCTCATCATGGCCTTCGCCGGTATGATGAAGATGGCCACCGAAGATGGATTCCTCTCTCCGGCAGGGTACTGGAACACCTCCAGATTGGTTTTTCGTCGATACAGAGAGTTGCGGCGGCGGAGCGGAGAGTCTGGGGTTATTTCTGATGGTTTCTATATTTATAGGATTTTTGGGCGTCGGTTTCACGCCAAGATGGGCCATGAGGAGGGCACGATACACCAGGGCGCGCATGGGCCCTCTGGCGTGCCCTGGTGATTTGTGCCCACCTCATGGCTCTTCTCCAGGGGTTCTTCGCTCAAATATTGCTTATTTGGTCCAGAAAAAATCACCAAAAAGTTTTGGGCGATTCCGAGAACTTTCATTTTCTGCACAAAAACAACACCACGGTAATTCTGCTGAAAAAAGCGTCAGTCCGGGTTAGTTCTAAATAAATCATATAAAGTGCATCAAAACCATATAAAAGTATTGTAAACATAGATGAATATGGCATGAATACTACATAAATTATCGATACGTTGGAGACGTATCATACCCATCAATAACATGTATATCATATATACCTTGTTTGGTGTTGGCCGCCTTCTTGTCAGCCAGATACTTGGGGCAGTTCCGTTTCCAATGACCAGTTCCCTTGCAATCAAAGCACTCAGTTTCTGGCTTGGTTTCTTCGCAGGAGGGGCAACTGCTTTGCCACTCTTCTTGGAGTTACCCTTCTTGCCCTTGCCATTCTTCTTGAAACTAGTGGTTTTATTGACCATCAACACTTGATGCTCCTTCTGGATTTCAGACTCAGTGACTTTCAGCATCACAAACAGCTCGGCGACTGACTTGTTCATCCCTTGCATGTTATAGTTCAACATGAAACTTTTGTAGCTAGGTGGCAGTGATTGAAAAACTCTGTTAGTGATCGCCTCTGGTGGGAGGGGCATCCCGTGCATGTTATAATTCAGCCAGACGGTTGGAATACGCAGACATTCTGAGTATGTGTTCACTGACAGACCCGTTCTCCTCCATCTTTCAAGCATAGAACTTATCGGAGGTCTCATACCTCTCGATCTGGGCATTCTTCTCAAAAATAAACTTCAACTCCTGGAACATCTCATATGCTCCATGACGTTCAAAACGCCTTTGAAGTCCCGGTTCTAAGCCATACAACATAGCACATTGAACTATTGAGTAATCATCCGAACGCGACTGCCAGGCATTCACAACGTCTGCAGACGACACCGAAGCGGGTGGTTCACCGAGCGGTGCATCAAGGACATAAGCCTTCTGGGAAGCCGTGAGGATATTCCTCAGATTACGGGCCCAGTCTACAAAGTTACTTCCATCATCTTTCAGCTTGGCTTTCTCTAGGAACGCATTGAAATTCAGGGGAACTATTGCGCGAGCCATTGATCTACAACATAAATTTGCAAAGGTTACTTAGACTATTGTTCAAGATAATAAGTTTAGTTAATCATATTACTTAAAAACTCCCACTCAAATTGACATCCCTCCGGTCATCCGAATGCTACATGATCCAAATTCACCAACCCAAGTCCGATTATCACGTGAGATGAAGTGGTTTCAATGGTGAACATCTCCATGTTGATCATATCTACTATATGATTCATGTTCGACCTTTCAGTCTCTTGTGTTCCGAGGCCATGTATGTACATGCTAGGCTCGTCAAGTTTAACCCGAGTGTTCCGCATGTGCAACACTGGCTTGCACCCGTTGTATGTGAACGTAGAGTCTATCACACCCGATCATCACGTGGTGCTTCAAACCGATGAACTTTCGCAACGGTGCACACTCGGGGAGAACACAATTTTATCTTGAAATTTTAGTGAGGGATCACCTTATAATGCTACCGCCTTCCTAAGCAAAATAAGATGCATAGAAAGGATTAATCACATGCAAATCATAAGTAACATGATATGGCCATGAACTTGTGCTTTTGATCTCCATCTCCAAAGCACCGGCATGATCTCCATCGTCACCGGCATAACACCATGATCTCTATCATTGTGTCGCCATCGGGGTTGTCGCACCAACCATGCTTCTACTACTATTGCTACCGCTAAAGTAAAGCATTACGTAGCATTTAATGATTGACACGCAGGTTATACAATAAATAAAGACAATCATATGGCTCCTGCCGGTTGCCGTATGCATCGACATGCAAGTCGATATGAACTATTACAAAACATGATCATCTCATACATCAAATATATCTCATCATGTCTTTGGCCATATCATATCACAACATACCCTGCAAAAACAAGTTAGACGTCCTCTAATTGTTGTTGCATGTTTTACGTGGCTGCTATGGGTATCTAGCAAGAATGATTCCTACCTACGCATAACCACAATGGTGATATACAAATTGCTATTCAACCTTCTACAAGGACCGCCTTTGTCAAATCCGATTCAACTAAGGTGGGAGAGACAGACACCCACCAGCCATCTTTATGTAACAAAGTCACATGTCAGTCGATGTAACCGGTCTCATGTACGTGGACATGTAAAGTTGGTCCGGGCCGCTTCATCCCACAATACCGCTGAATCAAGAAAAGTCCAAGGGAGGGAGCAATCTGAATATCAATGCCTACAAACTCCTTTGTGTTCTACTCATGATCTCATCTACGCATAGACCTAGCTCATGATGCCACTGTTGGGGAACATTGCATGGGAAACAAAAAATTTCCTACGCACACACAAGATCTATCCATGGAGATGAGCATCTACGAGAGGGGAGATCGGATCCACATACCCTTGTAGATCGCTAAGCGGGAAGTGTTAGGAAACGCGGTTGATGTAGTCGAACGTCTTTGCGATCCAAATCGCAAGCCGTCACGCGATCCAATCACGATCTAGTGCCAAACGGACGGCACCTCCGCGTTCAGCACACGTACAGCTCGATGACGATCTCCGCCTCCCTGATCTAGCAAGCGAGGGTGGAGAGGTAGATGAGTTCTCCGGTAGCACGATGGCATGGTGGCGGTGGTGGTGAACTAATCCGGCAGGGCTTTGCCGAGCTCTACCGAACTAATCTAGAGGAGCAAGACGGTCTGGAGAGGAGAGGGCAGCACGCGGCTTTTCGTGTTGGGCTGCCCTCAAACCTTCACTATATATAGGAGGAAGGGGTGGGAGGAGGCGCCCTAGGGTTTCCCCTAGGGCCTTGGCCGCCGGCCAAGAGGTGGAATCCACCTCCAATAAGGACGTGAGGCGCTAGGGAGGAGTCCTACTCGAACAAGTACTCCTCCCACCCTCCACCTTTTTCCTCTTGGGCGCATGGGCCCTCATGGGGTCGGCTGCCCAGCCCATCAGGGGCTGGTGCGCCACCTCTTGGGCCCATGTGGCCCCCGGGGGTGGGTGGGCCCCTCCCGGTGGACCCCCGGAACCCATTCGTCACTCCCGATACACTACCGGAAATACCCGAAACTTTTCCGGAACCCAAATACCACTTTCCTATATATAAATCTTTACATCCGGACCATTCCGGAGCTCCTCGTGACGTCCGGAATCTCATCCAGGACTCCAAACAACCTTCGGTTGCCAACATATATAACTCAATAATACTGAAACATCACCGAACGTTAAGTGTGCAGACCCTGCGGGTTCGAGAACTATGTAGACATGACCGAGACACCTCTACAGCCAATAACCAATAGCGGGACCTGGATGCCCATATTGGTTCCTACATATTCTACGAAGATCTTTATCGGTTGAACCTCTATGTCAAGGATTCAGTTAATCCCGTACGCTGTTCCCTTTTTTTATCAGTATGTTACTTGACCGCGATTCGATCGTCGGTATCTCTATACCTAGTTCAATCTCGTTACCGGCAAGTCTCTTTACTCGTTCCGTTTTACAAGATCCCGTGGCTAACACTTTAGTCACTTTGCTTGCAAGCTCATTATGATGTTGTATTACCGAGTGGGCCCTGAGATACCTCTCCGTCACACGGAGTAACAAATCCCAGTCTCGATCCATGCCAACCCAATAGACACCCTCGGAGATACCTGTAGAGTACCTTTATAGTCACCCAGTTAAGTTGCGACATTTGATAAACACAAGGCACTCCTCCGATCTCAACGAGTTGCATGATCTCATGGTCATAGGAACAGATACTTGATATGCGGAAAAACTATAGCAATAAACTGACACGATCATATGCTACATTTATAGTTTGGGTCTTGTCCATCACATCGTTCTCCTAATGATGTGATCCCATCATCAAATGACATCTCATGTCCATGGTCAGGAAAGCTCGACCAACTTTGATCAACGAGCTAGTCTACTAGAGGCATACTAGGGACACATTGTTGTCTATGTACCCACACATGTATTTGAGTTTCCAATCAATACAATTATAGCATGGATAATAAACGATTATCATGAACAAGGAAATATAATAATAACCATTTTATTATTGCCTCTAGGGCATATTTCCAACAAAAGCAACCAGAACTCCTCTCATCTGGACATGGCTCGGCATAAGGGGTCCTCTGATCAGAGAAACCACACAGTATGGGTGGAATCTGGTAAAACTTGGGATTTCCCAGCTATAAGTCTGAAAACTCACTGGAGAGAAAGTCTTCACTTTTTCTTCGCGTGTGTCCCTTGCTTATTGCGCTGTAACCTTGGATAATCTTCATCATTTAACAGGATGCTTGGGTCAGTCTTCATTGTGAAGAGAGGAATTTCATCAAACTTTTCATAATCTTCTCACTTGTCTGTCTTGTCATCGACTCCCACGATGTTTCTTTTCCCTGAAAGAACTATGTGGCACTTTGTCTCATCATATGATGTATATGCTTCCTTATCTTATCTTTTTCTCGGTTTGGTAGACATATCCTTCACATAGAAAACATGCGCCACATCATTGGCTAGGACGAATGGTTCCTTTGTGTACCCAAGATTGTTGAGATCCACTATTGTCATTCCGTACTGCGGGTCTATCATTACCCCGCCTCCTGTCAGATTGACCCATTTGCACCGGAACAAAGGGACCTTAAAATCACGTCCATAATCAATTTCCCATATCTCCTCTATGTAACCATAATATGTGCCCTTTTCCCTATTGGTGTTTGCTGCATCAAAGCGGACACCACTGTTTTGGTTGGTGCTCTTTTTATCTTGGGCGATCTTGTAAAATGTATTCCCATTTATCTCGTACCCTTGGAAAGTCAATACAATCGAAGAACGTGTCTTCGACAACGAGTACAGCTCATCTGCAACAATGTTGTCATTCATGAGGTGTGTTTGCAACCAACCGCCAAAAGTCGCCATGTGTGTATGTTTAATCCAGGGGTCAGACTGCTCCGGATTCTTGGAGCATACAATATCCATGTGTTTCTTGATATACGGGGCCACCAAGGTAGAACTTTGTAGAACTGTGTAGTGTGCTTGCGCCCAAGAATGTCTGTCCCTACATATTATTGATTTCGGTCCTAGCATGCCTTTCCACTCAGTCTCCTGACGTGGCTTGAGACTGCGTCGGTATTTCCCCAAAGAGGAAGGGATGATGCAACACAGTGACGGTAAGTATTTCCCTCAGTTATGAAACCAAGGTATCAATCCATAGAGGAAGATCACGCACCTACGTAGACAGCACATGCACACAAATAACAAATACTTGCAACCCGACGCGTAAGAGAGGATGTCATGCTCTCAACGGTTAAAAGATAGATTAGGTAGTGATAGTTTTGTCAAATAGATTTCGCAAGAACACAAAATAAGATAGGTAAACAAAAAGTACAACAAGGTATTTTTGGTTTTTCTGGATTAATAGATCTGAAAACAAAAAGGCAAAATAGTAGATCGGAAAGCAATATGTTGGAAAAGTAGACCCGGGGGCCGTAGGTTTCACTAGTGGCTTCTCTCATGAGTATAGCGCACTATGGGTAAACAAATTATTGTTGGGAGACTGATAGAAGATCTAATAATCATCACGCTATCCAGGCAATAATCATTATGTAGGAATCACGTCCAAGACAAGTAGAGCAAAATGATTCTACGTCTACTTATATTACTCCACACATCGACCGCTATCCAGCATGCATCTATTGTATTAAGTTCATGGAGAAACGGAGTAATGCAATAACAACATTGACATGATGTAGACAAGATCTATTCATGTAGGAATAGACCCCATCTTGTTATCCTTAATGGCAAAGATACATGCGTGCCTTGCTGCCCCTTTGGTCACTGGGAAAGAACATCGCAAGTTCAAACCCATCACAAAGCACCTCTTCCCATGGCAAGAAAAATCGATCTAGTTGGCCTATCTAAACCAAAGATTCAAAGAAGAAATACGAGGCTATAAGTAATCATGCAAATAAGAGATCAAAGAAGACTCAAATCATATTCATGGATAGAAACTGATCATGAACTCAAAATTCATCGGGTCCCAACAAACACACCGCAAAAGTCATTACATCAAATAGATCTCCAAGAGACCATTGTATTGAGAATCATAAGAGAGAGAGAGGAAACCATCTAGCTACTGCCTACAGACCCGTAGGTCTATGGTGGACTACTCACGCATCATCGGAGAGGCACCTATGAAGAAGATGAACCCCTCTTTGATGGTGTTAGATTGGATCTTGAGGTTCGGGAACTTGCGGCGGCTGGAATTGTGTTTCGTCGACTCCTTTAGGGTTTTTCGAATATTTGTGAATTTATAGGGTTGATAGTCGGTGGAGGGGGTTCCCGAGGTGGGCACCACCCACCAGGCCGCGCCAGGGGCCTCTCGCGTGCCCTTGTGGGTGGTGGGCACCCTGGGCCTCCTCTCTAGTAAGATTTTGGCCCATCTAGGGTCTTCTAGTGCACAAAAAATCTCCAAAAAATTCAGGACATTTGGGCTCCGTTTGGTACTGATTTTCTACGAAGTAAAAAAACAAGCAAAAACAGCAACTGGCACTTTCGCACTATGTCAATAGGTTAGTCCCAAAAATGATATAAAGTTGCTATAAAATGATTGTAAAACATCCAAGATTGATAATATAACAGCATGGAACAAGCAAAAAGTATAGATACGTTGGAGATGTATCAGCATCCCCAAGATTAATTCCTACTCGTCCTCAAGCAGGTAAATGATAAAAACAGAATTTTTGATGTGGAATGCTGCCTAACATGTTCATCACATATTCTTTTCTTTGTAGCATGGACATTTGGACTTTTAGATGGTTCAAAGCAATAGTCTAGTTTTGACATGAAAACTTTAATACTCAAGCATATCAACAAGCAACCATGTCTTTCCAAATATCAACACTAAAGCAAGTTATCCCTAGCCCATCATGCTCAATCATTGATCCATTCATGAAACACACTCAAATATTAGCTACACTTAATGCTCAAGTACGATCATAGTGCCTCCTAGTTGGTGATTTATAAGAGAAGATGGAGACTCAAATTGAAAAATAAAAATTGCATAAAGAAAATAGATAGGCCCTTCGCAGAGGGAAGTAGGGATTTGTAGAGGTGCCAGAGCTCAAGGTTTAAATTGATAGAGAAAAATATTTTGGGTGGCATGCCTTTCCTGTCAACGAAAACGGCCGAGAGATTTCAATATCTTTCCATGCTAGATACATCATAAGCGGTTCCCAAATAGAAAATAAAGTTTATTCCTTTTTCCACCATACTTTCAATTTCCATGGCTGGCTGAATCAACGGTTGCCTTCCATACCAACACTTTCCAAGGAATTTATTATTTGACAACATAAAGTAAAAAATTCTTTCTTTTCATTTGATTTCGGGAATGGGCATCCCTATGACCATCGTACTCTCGTGCAATGACAAGTGAATAAATAGTCATCTTGAGAACAACACATCTAGGATGGAAAAATATCAGTCACCCCCTTCCGTTTCATGAGCGGTACGAGCACACAAAAAGGAAAATTTATTTTGAACATTAGAGATGGCACATACAAATTTGCTTGGAACGGCATGAAAATACCGTATATAGGTAGGTATGGTGGACTCATACGGCAAAACTGGGTTTAAGGATTTTGGATGCACAAGTAGTATTTTTACTTAGTACAAGTGAAGACTAGCAAATAGATTGAGAAGCATCCAATCAAGAAACGAAAAATCACATAAGCGAGCATTAAGCATAACTAACACCGAATAATGCACCATAAGTAGGATGTAATTTCGTAGCACAACTATTGACTTTCGTGCTTGCATAGGGAATCACAAACCTTAACATCAATATTCTTACTAAGCATAATTACTCACTAACATAACTCACATATTACTATTAACATGTCTCAAAACTATTACAAAGAATCAAGTTTAATTTGTCCAATGATCTTCATGAAAGTTTTTATTATATCCCTCTTGAATATCTATCACTTTGGGACTAGTTTCATATATTGCCATTGCTTTTGACAAGCTCACATGGATATAAGTGAAGAACATGAGCATAAAAATTTCATCTCTCAAAATAATATAAGTGAAGCATGAGAGGATTTATTCAAAATTACTAACTCTCAAATTAATATAAGTGAAGCATGAGAGCATTTCTTCAAACAAGTCAAAGCACGTCGTGCTCAAATTGATTTAAGTGAAGCACTAGAGCAATTTCATAGCTCAATAGATTTAAGTGAAGCATATAGAGCAATTCTAGCAAATCATAGCATAATTTTGGCTCTCTCAAATAGGTGTGTGCAGCAAGGATAAAAAGCAAATAAAGCAACGATACAAGACGCTCCAAGCAAAACTCACGATATGTGATGAATAAAAATATAGTTCCAAGTAAGATACCGATGGTCGTTAGAAGAAAGAGGGGATGCCACTCGGGGCATCCCCAAGCTTAGTTGCTTGTTGCTCTTTGGATAATATCTCGGGGTTCTGTAGCATCACCAAGCTTAGGCTCTTCTTACTCCTTACTCCTTCATCCATCGTGATCTCACCCAAAACATGAAAACTTCAATCACACAAAAGTTGACAAAATTCTCGTGAGATCCGTTAGTATAATAAAGCAAATCACTACTCTAAGTACTGTTCTAAACTCATTCATATTTTATTATTGCATTATATCTACTGTATTGCAACTTTACCATGACTTATACCCCCCAATACAAGCCATAGATTCATCAAAACAAGCACACAATGCAACGAAAACTGAATCTGTTTCAGACAGAACAGTTTGTAGTAATATGTACTCTACCCATACTTTCGTAACTCTAAAAATTCTTAAAAAATAGGACAACATCAAGAATTTTTATAGAAATACTGTGTAATTTTTTTAGCTCAATATCACTTTCCAGTAAAAAATGAAAATTCGTGCACTGGAGACAAAGTTTCTGTTTCAGATTCAGCATTGTTTCTACTCATCTTAGAAATCATCCTAAAGGATTTACTTGGCACAAACACTAATAAAAACATAAAAACACAATCATAACAGGAGCATAATTGTGTAAACACTCAAAAACAGAAAGGGAAATATAAAAATAATTTTATTCATTGGGTTGCCTCCCAACAAGCGCTATCGTTTTACGCCCCTAGATAGGCATAACGCATAGATTCATGTATTGTCATCTTTAGTTTTTACTCAATAGAAGGCCCTCATGATTGATTCATATGGTGGCTTAATTCTTGTTCTAGGTAAGTGTTCCATACCCTTTCGAAGTGGAAACTGAAATTTAATATTGCCTTCTTTCATATCAATCACAGCACCTATAGTGCGTAAAAACGGTCTACCAAGTATGATGGGACAAGACGGATTGCAATAAATATCAAGAACAATAAAATCAATGGGCACATAGTTCCTATTTGCAAGAATAAGAACATCATTAATTCTTCCCAAAGGATTTTTAATAGTAGAATCCGCCAAGTGCAAATTAAGAGAACATTCTTCAATATTGGTAAGACCAAGCACATCACATAGAGATTTCGGAATTGTGGAAACACTAGCACCCAATTCACACAAAGCAAAGCATTCATAATTTTTAATCTTGACTTTAATGGTACGTTCCCACTCATCATGCAATTTTCTAGGAATTGACATCTCTAATTCCAACTTTTCTTCTAAGGATTTCATCATGGCATCAACAATATATTTAGTAAAAGCTTTATTTTGTTCATAAGCATGGGGTGAATTTATCATAGATTGCAGCAAACAAATACAATCAACCATGGAGAAACTCTCATAATTAAAGTCTTTGTAATCCAAAATAGTGGGCACATCACTAGTTAAAGTTTTTGCCTCTCCAAACCCATTTTTATCAATATTTTCATCAAGATTTTCACCCCGCAAATTATTGGGACGCCCTCTAGCTAAAGTTGACTCTTCTTCATTCCCTTTATCATCAATTTTAACATTACTAAACAAGGAATCAATAGAGCAAACACCAATCATTTTAAGATCTTCATCATTGTTATGAAAGTAATCGCTAGAAAACGCTTTTTCTAAAAAATCTCTTTTAGCTCTAAGCATAGCGGTTCTTTTCTTACATTCATCCATAGAAACATATAAAGCCTTAATTGATTCATTAATCTTGGGTGGAAAAGCATTCAACTTGAGATTTTCTACATCATGGGAAATTCTATCAATGCTTCTAGACATATCATCAATCTTATTCAACTTTTCTTCTATCATAGTGTTGAAAACTTTTTGAGCATTAATAAATTCTTTAAAACTATTCTCAAGATCAGAGGTCTTCCTATTATTATTGTAAGAAGGATTACCATAGGAATTACCATAATTATTAGAGGAATTTCCAGGAAAAGGCCTAGGATTAAAATTACCTTTATAAGCATTGTTATTGAAATTGTTTCGTGAGATGAAATTCACATCTACGGAATCACTATTTTTCTTAATCAAAGTAGACAAACGCACATCATTAAGATCAATAGGGGCATTTTTACTAGCAACCAACTTCATAAGAGCATCAACTTTTTCACTCAAAGTACTAATTTCTTCTACCAAATTCACTTTTTTACTAGTAGGTGCTCTTTCGGTATGCCATTGTGAGTAATTTGCCATAATATTATCTAGGAACTTAGTAGCTTCACCCAAAGTAATTTCCATAAAAGTACCTCCCGCAGCGGAATCTAAAAGATTTCTAGAGACAAAATTTAATCCCGCATAATTTTTTTGTATGATCATCCAAAGATTTAAACCATGAATAGGACAATTTCTTAGCATCAACTTCATTCTTTCCCAAGATTGTGCAACATGTTCATGCTCAAGTTGCTTAAAATTCATGATTTGAGTTCTTAGGGAAATAATTTTCGCGGGCAGAAAATACTTAGTAATAAAAGCGTCCTTGCACTTATCCCTAGAATCGATACTGTTGCGAGGCAAAGAAGAAAACCAAATTTTTGCACGATCCCGCAAGGAGAAAGGAAATAATTTCAATTTCACAATATCATTGTTGACATATTTTTTCTTTTGCATATCACACTATTCTACGAATGTGTTTAGATGGGACGCGGCATCCTCATTAGGAGTACCGGAAAATTGATCTTTCATGACAAGATTCAACAAAGCGGTATTAATATCACAAGTCTCCGCACTAGTGGCAGGAGGAGCAATAGGAGTGCTAATAAAATCATTATTATTGGTATTAGAAAAATCAGACAACTTGGTGTTTTCTTGAGTCATCGTGACTACGCAAAAAAGATTGCAAGCAAACAAGAGATCTGACGAGAAAAAGGCAAACAAAAAAGAGAGGGCGAATAAAATGGCAAATTTGTGAAGTGAGGGAGAGGAAAACGAGAGGAAAATGGCAAATAATGTAAATTTCAAGGAGATGAGATTTGTGATTAGGCACCTGGTAGATGAGATCGCTTCCTCCCCGGCAACAGCGCCAGAAATTCCTTTGACGTGGCTTGAGACTGCGTCGGTATTTCCCCAAAGAGGAAGGTATGATGCAGCACAGTGACGGTAATTATTTCCCTCAGTTATGAAACCAAGGTATCAATCCGTAGAGGAAGATCACGCACCTACGTAGACAACATCTACACACAAATAACAAATACTTGCAACCCGACGCGTAAGAGAGGTTGTCAAGCTCTCAACGGTAAAAAGATAGATTAGGTAGTCATAGTTTTGGCAAATAGATCTCGCAAGAACACAAAATAAGATAGGTAAAAAAAAGTGCAGCAAGGTATTTTTGGGTTTTTGAATTAATAGATCTGAAAATAAAAAGGCAAAATCGTAGTTCGGAAAGCAATATGTTGGAAAAGTAAACCCGGGGGCCAGAGGTTTCACTAGTGGCTTCTCTCATGAGTATAGCGCACGGTGGGTGAACAAATTACTGTTGGGCAATTGATAGAAGATCAAATAATCATGATGATATCCAGGCAATGATCATTATATAGGCATCACGTCCAAGACAAGTAGACCAAAACGATTCTGCATCTACTTCTATTACTCCATACATCGACCGCTATCCAGCATGCATCTAGTGTATTAAGTTCATGGAGAAACGGAGTAATGCAATAAGAACGGTGACATGATGTAGATAAGATCTATTCATGTAGGAATAGACCCCATCTTGTTATCCTTAATGGCAACAATACATGTGTGCCTTGCTGCCCCTTCTGTCACTGGGAAAGAACACCACAAGATCGAACCCATCACAAAGCACCTCTTCCCATGGCAAGAAAAATCGATCTAATTGGCCTAACTAAACCAAAGATTCGAAGAAGAAATACGAGGCTATAAGTAATCATGCAAATAAGGGATCAAAGAAGACTCAAATCATATTCATGGACAGAAACTGATCATGAACTCAAAATTCATCGGATCCCAACAAACACACCGCAAAAGTCATTACATCAAATAGATCTCCAAGAGACCATTGTATTGAGAATCATAAGAGAGAGAGGAAGCCATCTAGCTACTGCCTACGGACCCGTAGGTCTATGGTGGACTACTCACGCATCATCGGAGAGGCACCTATGAAGAAGATGAACCCCTCTGTGATGGTGTTAGATTGGATCTCGAGGTTCTGGAACTTGCAGCAGCTGGAATTGTGTTTCGTCGACTCCTTTAGGGTTTTCCGAATATTTGTGAATTTATAGGGTCAATAGTCGGTGGAGGCGGTTCCCGAGGTGGGCACCACCCACCAGGCCGCTCCAGGGGCCTCTGGCGTGCCCTGGTGGGAGGTGGGCACCCTGAGCCTCCTCTCTGGTAAGTATTTGGCCCATCTGGGGTCTTCTGGTCCCCAAAAAATCTCCAAGAATTTCAGGATGTTTGGGCTCCGTTTGGTACTGATTTTCTGTGAAGTAAAAAACAAGCAAAAACATTAACTGGCACTTTGGCACTATGTCAATAGGTTAGTCCCAAAAAATGATATAAAGTTGCTATAAAATGATTGTAAAACATCCAAGATTGATAATATAACAGCATGGAACAAACAAAAAATTATAGATACGTTGGAGACGTATCATCTCCCCTCATGCCGCGATTGAGGAACACCAATCGACTTAAGGTCATGAATAAAGTCAACACAAAACTCAATAACCTCCTCTATTTCATGGCCCTTGGAGATGCTTCCTTCTGGCCTAGCACGGTTATAAACATATTTCTTTAAGACTCCCATGAACCTCTCAAAGGGGAACATATTATGTAGAAATACAGGACCCAGAATGGCAATCTCGTCGACTAGGTGAACTAGGACGTGCGTCATAATATTGAAGAAGGATGGTGGGAACACCAACTCGAAACTGACAAGATATTGGACCAAATTATTCTGTAACCTTGGTAGAATTTCCGGATCGATTACCTTTTGAGAAATTGCATTGAGGAATGCACATAGGTTTACGATGGCTAATCGAACATTTTCTGGCAGAAGCCCCCTCAATGCAACCGGAAGCAATTGCGTCATAATCACGTGGCATTCATGAGACTTTAGGTTCTGGAATTTTTTTCTCTCCCATATTTATTCTTCCCTTTATATTCGACGAGAAGCCAGATGGGACCTTGATACTGAGCAGGCATTCAAAAAAGATTTCCTTCTCTGCTTTGGTAAGAGCATAGCTGGCAGGACCTTGATACTGCTTTGGATGCATGCCATCTTTTTCGTTCATACGTTGCTGGTCCTCCCGGGCCTCCGGTGTATCTTTTGTCTTCCCATACACGCCCAGGAAGCCTAGCAGGTTCACGCAAAGATTCTTCGTCACGTGCATCACGTCGATTGCAGAGCGTACCTCTAGGACTTTCCAATAGGGTAGCTCCCAAAATATAGATTTCTTCTTCCACATGGGTGCGTGTCCGTCAGCGTCATTCGGAACAGATTGTCCGCTAGGACCCTTTCCACATATTGCTTTTAAATCCTTGACCATATCAAATATATCATCACCAGTACGGGGGACAGGCTTCTTCCGGTGATTTGCCTCACCTTTGAAATGCTTGCCTTTCTTTCTTAAGGCATGCTTGGTCGGAAGAAATCAACGATGTCCCAGGTACACAACCTTCTTACATTTATCCAAATATATACTTTTAGTCTCATGTAAATAGTGCGTGCATGCATTGTATACCTCGTTTGTCTATCCTGAAAGGTTACTAAGAGCAGGCCAATCATTGATGGTTACAAACAACAACGCTCGTAGGTCAAATTCCTCCTGTTTGTGCTTATCCCACACACGTACACCTTTTAAATCCCACAACTATAAAAGTTCTTCTACTAATGGCTATGATTGCTGCTCTGCTCCCCAAAAGGATTAATAACATCTGAACTTATACCAAACCATAAGTTCCTTGCATCATATGCAAACTCCGGCCACTTTCTCTCGATTTTTCTCCACTGCGACTGACGTGGCTTGAGACTGCGTCGGTATTTCCCCAAAGAGGAAGGGATGATGCAGCACAGCGACGGTAAGTATTTCCCTCAGTTATGAAACCAAGGCAATGTGATGACTATTAGATGTAATGACTTTTTGCGGTGTGTTTGTTGGGATCCGATGAATTTTGAGTACATGATCAGTTTCTATCCATGAATATTATTTGAGTCTTCTTTGACCTCTTATATGCATGATTACTTATAGCCTTGTATTTCTTCTTCTAATCTTTGGTTTAGTTAGGCCAACTCGATCGATTTTTCTTGCCATGGGATGAGGTGCTTTGTGATGGGTTCGATCTTGCGGTGTCCTTTCCCAGTGACAAAAGGGGCAGCAAGGCACGCATCTATCGTTGCTATTAAGGATAACAAGATGGGGTCTATTCCTACATGAATAGATCCTTTCTACATCATGTCACCATTATTATTGCATTACTCCGTTTTCCATGAACTTAATACACTAGATGCATGCTGGATAGCGGTCGATGTGTGGAGTAATAGTAGTAGATGCAGAATCGTTTAGGTCTACTTATCTTGGACGTGATGCCTATATAATGATCATTGCCTTGGATATCGTCATGATTATTTGATCTTCTATCAATTTCCCAACAGTAATTTGTTTACCCACCGTGTGCTATACTTATGAGAGAAGCCACTAGTGAAACCTATGGCCCCCGGGTCTACTTTTCCAACATATTGCTTTCTGATCTAACTTTTTGCCGCTTTTGTTTTCAGATCTATTAATCCAAAAACCCAAAAATACTTTGCTGCACTTTTTATTTACTTCTTTTATTTCGTGTTCTTGTGAGATCTATTTGCCCCACCTATTACAATCTAATCGATCTTTTTACCATTGAGAGATTGACAACCTTTCTTACGCGTCTGGTTGCAAGTATTTGTTCTTTGTGTGTAGGTGCAGTTTACATAGCGTTGCGTGGTCTTCCTCCTTGTATTGATACCTAGGTTTCATAACTGAGGGAAATACCTACTGTAGCTGTGCTGCATCATCCCTTCCTCTTTGGGGAAATACTGACGCAGTCTCAAGCCATGTCATAGGAATTTCTGGTGCCGTTGCCGGGGAGGAGGTGCGTAAGCAGTCTCTCGTCAGCGTGACAATCTCTGGCACCGGGAGACATCATCAACATCTATCAGGTTCCTAATCACAAATCTCATCTCCTTACAATTTACATTATTTGCCATTTGCCTCTCATTTTCCTCTCCCCCACTTCACAAAATTTGCCGTTTTATTCGCCCTCATTCTCATTTGCCAATTTCCCGTTCGATATTTTGCTTACTTGTCATCATGAGTGATTTTGGTATGGCAAAAACAGATGA
Source organism: Elymus sibiricus (assembly GCA_039707655.1). NCBI lineage: Eukaryota > Viridiplantae > Streptophyta > Magnoliopsida > Poales > Poaceae > Elymus > Elymus sibiricus. Next base: position 526,864,919 of record CM077665.1, on the reverse strand, counting down.
TAGCAGGACTCCTAAAATTAGACGTTCTGGTAATCTAGATTCTAAAACTTTTGTTTTGGGGCAAGGGAACATTATAGGAAAAGAAACTATCCAAGAATTTTCAATTGTGTTGGAAATTTGACTCTTGAAGATGCTCCTATACTTAAAAGAACTAAAACTTATGCGAAAGCTATCTCAGCACTAGTTCTGAAACTTGAAAATAGGTTTATCCGCACACATCCTACCTTGCAAAGATTGTTTTATGAGCTACCCGTTATAAAGGATCCTCATAAAAAGTTAGCTACCCTTGTTCTCATGAATGAATTTGATCACATAATATGAGAAGCTAGGGAATTTTTTGATTATTTTGGTAAGAGCTATGAAAAAATGGTAATAGGTGAGATTATTTACAAAAGCGACTACATGTTAAGACATTTGCTTGGAAATAATCAAATTTTTGATGAGAACCTTAAAAAGGAAGTCCCCGTTTTAGATATGATCCAACAAACTTTTAATGATGTTAATCAACAATACTCTTGGATTGTAGCCGGTAATCAAAGAGGATACCTAGATGGACAACTTGATCGTGCTAAAACTTCTATGGATAATGTGTTTCAAGTTATATTTACAAAGCCTCTTGACGAAAATACATCTATGAAGAAAAGAATAAAGATGACAATACTTGAATCTATGTGTTATGCCTAGCTAGGGGCGTAAAATGATAGCGCTTGTTGGGAGGCAACCCAATGAATAAAATTTATTTTATCTTCTCCTTTCTGTTTTTGAGTGTTTACACAATTATGCCTCTATTATGATTGTTTTTTTATGTTTTATTTAGTGTTTGTGCCAAGTAAAGCCTTTAGGATGATTCATAAGATGAGTAGAAACAATGTTGAATCTGAAACAGAGACTTTGACTCCAGTGCGCGAATTTTCATTTTTTTACTAGAGCGTGATAATGAGCTTAAATGTTAACACGGTATTTATATACAAATTCTTTACGTCGTACTAATTTTTCAGAATTTCTAGAGTTACAGAAGTATGGGTAGAGTACAGATTACTACAGATTGTTCTGTTTGAGACAGATTCTGTTTTCGTTGCATTGTGTGCTTGTTTTGATAAATCTATGGCTTGTATTGGAGGGTATAAGTCATGTAAAAGTTAGAATACAGTATATATAATCCAATAATAAAATATGAATGGGTTTGAAACAGTACTTAGAGTGGTAATTTGCTTTATTATACTAACGGATCTCACGAAGATTTTGTTAAGTTTTGTGTGATTGAAGTTTTCAAGTTTTGGGTGAGATCACGATGGATGAAGGAATAAGGACTAACAAGAGCCTAAGATTGGGGATGCCCATGGCACCCCAAGATAATATCCAAAGAGGAACAAGCAACTAAGCTTGGAGATGCCCCGAGTGGCATCCCCTCTTTCTTCTAACAACCATCGGTATTTTACTTGGAGCTATATTTTTATTCGTCACATATCATGAGTTTTGCTTGGAGCGTCTTGTATTATATCAGTCTTTGCTTGATTTTCTTTCTATTTTTTTCACAAGTATACTTGCTGGACACACCTATTTGAGAGAGCCAAAATTATGCTATGATTTGTTATAATTGCTCTATATGCTTCACTTAAATTTTTGTGCTATGGAATTGCTCTAGTGCTTAACTTATATCTTTTTGAGCACGGCGTGCTTTTACATGTTTGAAGAAATTCTCTCATGCATCACTTAGATTAATTTGAGAGTTAGTAAACTTTGAAGAAATCCTCTCATGCTTCACTTATACTATTTTTAGATATGAAACTTTTATGCTCATGATCTTCACTTAAATATATGTGAGCTTGTCAAAAAGCAATGGCAATATATGAAACTAGTCCCAAAGTGATAGATATTCAAGAGGGATATAATAAACACTTTCATGAAGATCATTGGACAAATTAAATTTGATTCCTTGTAATAGTTTTGAGACATGATGATAGTAATATGTGAGTTATGTTGGTGAGTAATTATGCTTAGTAAGAATATTGATGTTAAGGGTTGTGATTCCCTATGCAAGCACGAAAGTCAATAGTTGTGCAATGAAATTACATCCTACTGATGGTGCATTATTCGGTGTTAGTCATGCTTAATGCTCGCTTATGTGAATTTTCGTTTCTTGGTTGGTTGCTTCTCAAACTATTTGCTAGCCTCCACTTGTACTAAGTAGAAATACTACTTGTGCATCCAAAATCCTTAAACCAAGTTTTGCCACATGAGCCCACCATACCTACCTATATGCGGTATTTCCATGCCGTTCCAAGCAAAATTGTATGTGCCATATCTAATTTGCAAAATGAATTTTCCTTTTTGTGTGCTCGTACCGCTCATGAAGCGGAAGGGGGTGACCGATATTTTTCCATGCTAGATGTGTTATTCTCAAGATGAGTGTTTATTCACTTGTCATTGCACGAGAGTATGGCGGTAATAGGGATGCCCAGTCCCGAAATGAAAAAAGAAATTTACTTTATGTTGTCAAATAATAAATTCCTTGGAAAGTGTTGGTATGGAAGGCAACCGTGGATTTGGCTAGCCATGGATTGTGAAAGAATGGTGGAAAAAGGAATAAACTTTATTTTCTAATTGGGAACCGCTTATGATATATCTAGCATGGAAATATATTGAAAGCTCTCGGTCGTTTTCTTTGACAGGAAAGGCATGCCACCCAAAATATTTTTCTCTCTCAATTTAAACCTTGAGCTCTAGCACCTCTACAAATCCCTACTTCCCTCTGTAAAGGGCCTATCTATTTACTTTATGCAATTTTTATGTTTACTTGAGTCTCCGTCTTCTCTTATAAAACACCAACTAGGGGGCACTATGATCATACTTGAGCATTAGGTGTAGCTAATATTTGAGTGTGATTCATGAATGGATCAATGATTGAGCATGATGGTCTAGGGATAACTTTCTTTAGTGTTGATATTTTGAAAGACATGGTTGCTTGTTGATATGCTTGAGTATTGAAGTCTTCATGTCAAAACTAGACTATTGCTTTGAACCATCTAAAAAGGTCCAAATGTCCATGCTACAAAAGAAAAGAATATGTGATGAACATGCTAGGCAGCATTCCACATCAAAAATTCTGTTTTTATCATTTACCTACTCGAGGACGAGTAGGAATTAAGCTTGGGGATGCTGATACGTCTCCAACGTATCTATAATTTTTTATTGTTCCATGCTGTTATATTATCAATCTTGGATGTTTTAAAATCATTTTATAGCAACTTCATATCATTTTTTGGGACTAACCTATTGACATAGTGCCAAGTGCCAGTTGTTGTTTTTTGCTTGTTTTTTACTTTGCAGAATATCAGTACCAAATGAAGCCGAAACACCGTGAAACTTTTTGGAGAATTTTTTGGGCCAGAAGACATCCAGTGGGCCAAAGAAGTGCCAGAGACGAAGGCCGAGGAGGGCACAAGACACCAGGGCGCGCTAGAGGCCCCTGCGCGGCCTGGTGCATCGTGCCCACCTCGGGACGCCTCTCCACCGCCTATCAGCTCTATAAATACCCAAATATTCCAAAAACCCTAGGGGAGTCGATGAAACACAATTCCATTCGCCGCAAGTTCCAGAAGCGCGAGATCCAATCTAACAACATCACAGAGGGGGGCATCGTCTTCATGGGTGCCTCTCCGATGATGCGTGAGTAGTCCACCATAGACCTACAGGTTCGTAAGTAGTAGCTAGATGGCTTCCTCTCTCTCTTTTGATTCTCAATACAATGGTCTCTTGGAGATCTATTTGATGTAATATAATGACTTTTTGCGGTGTGTTTGTTGGGATCCGATGAATTTTGAGTTCATGATCAGTTTCTATCCATGAATATTATTTGATTCTTCTTTGATCTCTTATATGCATGATTACTTATAGCCTCGTATTTCTTCTTCGAATCTTGGGTTTAGTTAGGCCAACTAGGTCGATTTTTCTTGCCATGGGAAGAGGTGCTTTGTGATGGGTTCGATCTTGCGATGTCCTTTCCCAGTGACAAAAGGGGCAGCAAGGCACGCATGTATCGTTGCTATTAAGGATAACAATATGGGGTCTATTCCTACATGAATAGATCTTGTCTACATCATGTCACCGTTCTTATTGCATTACTCCGTTTTTCCATTAACTTAATACACTAGATGCATGCTGGATAGTGGTCAATGTGTGGAGTAATAGTAGTAGATGCAGAATCGTTTCGGTCTACTTATCTTGGACGTGATGCCTATACAATGATCATTGCCTTGGATATCGTCATGATTATTATATCTTCTATCAATTGCCCAATAGTAATTTGTTTACCCACTGTGTGCTATACTCATGACAGAAGCCACTAGTGAAACCTACGGCCCCCGGGTCTACTTTTCCAACATATTGCTTTCCGATCTATCTTTTTGCCGCTTTTGTTTTCAGATCTATTAATCCAAAAACCAAAAAAAAAATACTTTGTTGCACTTTTTTTATTTACTTCTTTTATTTTGTGTTCTTGTGAGATCTATTTGCCCAACCTATTACAATCTAATCTATCTTTTTACCGTTGAGAGATTGACAACCTCTCTTACGCGTCGGGTTGCAATTATTTGTTCTTTGTGTGCAGGTGCCGTTTACATAGCGTTGCGTGGTCTTCTTCCTTGGATTGATACCTTGGTTTCATAACTGGGGGAAATACTTACCGTAGCTGTGCTGCATCATCCCTTCCTCTTTGGGGAAATACCGACGGAGTCTCAAGCTACGTCAATCTCCAAGAGACCATTGTATTGAGAATAAAAAGAGAGAGAGGAAGCCATCTTGCTACTGCCTACGGACCCGTAGGTCTATGGTGGACTACTCACGCATCACCGGAGATGCACCCATGAAGACGATGCACCCCTCCGTGATGGTGTTAGATTGGATCCCGCGGTTCTAGAACTTGCGGCGGCTGGAATTGTGTTTCGTCGACTCCCCTAGGGTTTTTGGAATATTTGGGTATTGATAGAGCTGATAGGCGGTGGATAGGCGTCCCGAGGAGGGAACAACCCATCAGGCCGCGCCAGGGGCCTCTGGCGCGCCCTGGTGGGTTGTGGCCTCCTCGACACTCCTCTATGGTACTTCTTTGGTCCTCCAGGTGTCTTCTGGCCCAAAAATAATATCCAAAAAGTTTCACTGTGTGTGAGCTTCGTTTGGTACTGATATTCTGCAAAGTAAAAAACAAGGAAAAAACAGCAACTGACACTTGGCACTATGTCAATAGGTTAGTCCCAAAAAATGATATAAAGTTGCTATAAAATGATTGTAAAACATCCAAGATTGATAATATAACAGCATGGAACAATCAAAAATTATAGATACGTTGGAGACGTATCAGCATCCCCAAGCTTAATTCCTTCTCGTCCTCGAGTAGGTAAATGATAAAAACATAATTTTTGATGTGAAATGCTGCCTAACATGTTCATCACATAATCTTTTCTTTTGTAGAATGGATATTTTGACTTTTAGATGGTTCAAAGCAATAGTCTAGTTTTGACATGAAGACTTGAATACTCAAGGATACTAACAAGCAACCATGTCTTTCAAAATATCAACACTAAAGAAAGTTATCACTAGCCCATCATGCTCAATCATTGATCCATTCGTGAAACACACTCAAATATTAGCTATACCTAATGCTCAAGTACGATCATAGTGCCCCCTAGTTGGTGCTTTATAAGAGAAGATGGAGACTCAAATAAAAGTAAAAAATGCATAAAGTAAATAGATAGGCCCTTCACTGAGGGAAGTAGGGATTTGTAGAGGTGCCAGAGCTGAAAGTTTAAATTGAGAGAGAAAAATATTTTGGGTGGCATGCCTTTCCTGTCAACGAGAATGACCGAGAGCTTTCAATACCTTTCCATGCTAGATATATCATAAGCGGTTCCCAAACAGAAAATAAGTTTATTCCTTTTTCCACCATTCTTTCACAATCCATGGCTAGCCGAATCCACGGTTGCCTTCCATACCAACACTTTCCAAGGAATTTATTATTTCACAACATAAAGTAAATTTCTTTTTAATTTCGGGACTGGGCATCCCTATTACCGCCATACTCTCGTGCAATTACAAGTGAAAAAACACTCATCTTTAGAATAACACATCTAGCATGGAAAAATATCGGTCACCCCCTTCCGCTTCATGAGCGGTACGAGCACACAAAAAGAAAATTCATTTTGAAAATTAGAGATGGCACATACAAATTTGCTTGGAACGGCATGGAAATACCGCATATAGATAGGTATAGTGGACTCATATGGCAAAACTGGTTTTAAGGATTTTGGATGCACAAGTAGTATTTCTACTTAGTACAAGTGGAGGCTAGAAAATAGATTGAGAAGCAACCAACCAAGAAACGAAAATTCACATAAGCGAGCATTAAGCATAACTAACACCGAATAATGCACCATAAGTAGGATGTAATTTCATTGCACAATTATTGAATTTCGTGCTTGCATAGGGAATCACAAACCTTAACACCAATATTCTTACTAAAGCATAATCACTCACCAACATAACTCACATATTACTATCATCATGTCTCAAAACTATTACAAGGAATCAAATTTAATTTGTCCAATGATCTTCATGAAAGTGTTTATTATGTCCCTCTTGAATATCTATCACATTGGGACTAGTTTCATATATTGCCATTGCTTTGAACAAGCTCAAATAATTTAAGTGAAGAACATGATCATAAAAGTTTCATCTATCAAAATAATATAAGTGAATAATGAGAGAATTACTTCAAAATTTAGTAACTCTCAAATTAGTCTAAGGAATCATGAGAGCATTTCTTCAAAAATTTAAAGCATGCCGTGCTCAAAAATATATAAGTGAAGAACTAGAGCAATTCCATAGCTCAAAATTTTTTAAGTGAAGCATGTAGAGCAATTCTAACAAATCATAGCATAATCTTGGCTCTCTCAAATAGGTGTTTCCAGTAAGGATACTTGTGACAAAATAAAAAGCAAATCAAGCAAAGCCTCATATAATACAAGACGCTCCAAGCAAAACTCATGACATGTGACGAATAAAAATATAGCTGCAAGTAAAATACCGATGGTCGTTAGAAGAAAGAGGGGATGCCACTCGGGGCATCCCCAATCTTAGTTGCTTGTTCCTCTTTGGATATTATCTTGGGGTGTTGTATCATTCCCAAGCTTAGGCTCTTTTCACTCCTTATTCCTTCATCCATCGTGATCTCACCCAAACTTGAAAACTTCAATCACACAAAACTCAACAAAATCTTCGTGAGATCCGTTAGTATAACAAAGCAAATCACCACTCTAAGTACTGTTGCAAACCCATTCATATTTTATTATTGCATTATATCTACTGTATTCTAACTTTACCATGGCTTATACCCTTCAATACAAGCCATAGATTCATCAAAACAACCACACAATGCAATGAAAATAGAATCTGTCAAAAACAGAACAATCTGTAGTGATTTGTACTCTAACCATACTTCTGTAGCTCAAACAATTATGAACAATTAGGAAAACGTCAGGAATTTGTATTTCAATCTTGTGTAAAAAATTCAGAATTTTTCGTCGCTTTTGTGATTTTTAAGAATTCTTTTACTGGACGTAAAAGTTTCTGTTTTTCAACAAGATCAAATCAACTATCACCCAACATGATCTTAAAGGATTAACTTGGCACAAACACAAAATAAAACATAAAAAACACAATCAAAACAGTAGAATAATTGTGTAAACCCTCAAAAACAGAAAGAAAAAGGTAAAATAAATTTTATTCATTGGGTTGCCTCCCAACAAGCTCTTTCTTTATAGCCATTAATAGGCTTGAGATTTCAATGATGCCCTCTTGAAAGATAAGAATAGCAACACAAAGAGAGCATCATGAAGCATATGGGAAACACACTTAAGTCTAACATACTTCCTATGCATAGGCATTTTATAAGCAAAACAATTATCAAGGCAAGAAAAAACTAGCATATGGAAGGAAGAAGAAAGAGACAATAGCATTCTCAACATGAAAAGAGGTAATTTAGTATCACAAAAATTTCGACGACCATAATTTCCTCTCTCATAATAATTACATGTAGGATCATAATCAAATTCAACAATATAGCTATCATAAACAATACTCTATTTATGATCAACATGCATAAAGTTTTTATCATCTTCCAAAATAGTGGGATTATCATCAACTAAAGTTATGACCTCTCCAAACCCACTTTTATCATAAAATTCATAAGATTGAACACTCTCCAAATATGTGGGATTCTTTTTACCTCAAGTTGACGCTCTCCCAAACCCACTTTCGATATTGTTGCAAATATTATTATCAATAACATATTCAACACGAGGCTTAAATAAATTTTCAAGATCATAAGAAGCATTATCACTCCAATCATGATCATTGCAATAAGAAGTGGACGTGAAAAAATTATCATCCCTAAGCTTGTAGTTTTGCATATAATTAACATAATTGACATTAATAGATTTTATAGTAACATCATTGCAATCATGCTTTTCAATCAAGGAGCTATCATGAATCACCTTATAAATTTCTTCTTTCAACACTTCATCAAAATTTTCAGATTTATGATTTTCAAACAAAACTTGATAGAGATAATCAAGTGCACTCAACTCACTAGCAATTGGTTCATCATAATTTGGTCTTTTGAAAAGATTAGCAAGTGGATGAGGATCCATATCAATAGATTTTTAGCAAGCGAAGATGCAAGCAAATAGAAGGCACATGGCAACACAAGCAAATATAGCAAACAAGCAAAAAAGGCAAACGGAAAAAAAAGGGCGAATAAAACGACTTTTTTTTGTGAAGTGGGGAGATGAAAATGAGAGGCAAATGGCAAATAATGTAAATTGCAAGGAGATGAGATTTGTGATTAGGAACCTGATAGATGTTGATGATGTCTCCCCCCCACCAACGGCGCCAGAAATTCCTTTGACGTGGCTTGAGACTGCGTCGGTATTTCTTCAAAGAGGAAGGGATGAGGCAGCACAACGACGGTAAGTATTTCCCTCAGTTATGAAACCAAGGTTATCGAACCAGTAGGAAAACCACACAACACTATGTAAACGGTACATGCACACAAAGAACAAATACTTGCAGCCCGACGCGTAAGAGAGGTTGTCAATCTCTCCACGGTAAAAAGATAGATTGGTTTGTAGTAAATTGGATGGATAGATCGCACAAGAACACAAAATAAAATAAGCAAATAAAAAGTACAGCAAAGTATTTTTGGGGTTTTGGAATAATAGATCTGAAAACAAAAGTGGCAAAAAGATAGATCGGAAAGCAATATGTTGGAAGATAGACCCGAGGGCCGTAGGTTTCACTAGTGGCTTCTCTCATGAGTATAGCACACGGTGGGTAAACAAATTACTGTTGGGCAATTGATAGAAGATCAAATAATCCTGACGATATCCAAGGCAATGATCATTATATAGGCATCACGTCCAAGATAAGTAGACCGAAACGATTCTGCATCTACTACTATTACTCCACACATCAACCGCTATCAAGCATGCATCTAGTGTATTAAGTTCATGGTGAAACGGAGGAATGCAATAAGAATGATGACACGATGTAGACAAGATCTATTCATGTAGGAATAGACCCCATCTTGTTATCCTTAATAGCAACGATACATGCGTGCCTCGCTGCCCCTTCTGTCACTGGGAGAGGACACCGCACTACAAGAAATCTGTTAATACATGACGGTTCTAATCCGTCACCGCTTAGGGTGCCCATTCATGACGGATTTGAAATCCGTCATGTATATCGCATCATAATTTCACATCATGCCGTCCATGACGGTTCTTGTCCGTCATGGGTCTGTCCAAGGCCCGACCAAGGCACAAACCATTGTGACGGAATGGTCCGTCATGGACGGACGCAACGTTGGATTTTCAATTGACCAATTGGAAGGACGTGGCAGCCTACATGGACAATATTTTTCGTCACAGAAATCGTCATGGATATAGGAACAATTTAAATTTAATTCAGCCATTACCTTATTCATTCAACCCAATTTTCACCAAGTACATTTTTAAGCATAATGCATTACTCAAATTGTAGTGACAATTTTAGCCCAAGAAAAGGTATTTCCAAAGTGTCATGCGTACACATATGAATAAATATGTAGTCATCCACAAGTATCTACAACATTGTAGTTTACAAATTCATCCATGAAATGATAATTGACAGCATAAATTGACAAAATATATCACTCAACAAAGTTAGGAAACAGTGCAATCCAGTTGAGACAAACAGAACACTTAAACTATTGGAGTTGTTATTGAACTTCTTGTCGTCAGCCCTCCTGATGGAAACCTTGATGGAAACTATCACGTCGTCCAAATTGTGATGGCAGCAGCAAGTAGCCCGGTACACAATCATACCTAGCATATTTACAAGACAATTAGATATTTGTAGATATGAACAGATAGTAAAAACAAGAGAAGTGCAAAAAAAGTAAACAGGAAAATCTATTATATAATTATAAAACAATAGAAAACGAACGCCATAGATGTAACAATAGAAGAGCTAAAAAGAACGGCTGTGATTAAAAGAAGTTTATCAAGTAGATGTCTATGATTGAGAAGGGTAAAACAAAACACGTATGGAAGGACACTTGCCATCTTTTCGCAAAAAAAAGACTCTTGCCATCATCACGTGTGTTGTACAGACATACAATATGTTTTCGAATATAGCTATGCTACTAGAAAATCAATCAACATACTGCTAAAAAAATTAAAAAAATAAGTCCACATCAGCCCAATTTGTCACACTCAATCAAATCGAGAGTAAAACACACTTGCAACAGTAAAAACAGAATAAAGAGCATGTGGTGTTAAAAAAACATGTACATGGCCATCATTGACACGAACATGGATACATGCACATTAAAAAAAACTTCGAAAAAAATATGCAAAGGTCTATTCAGAATAAATAAACATCCGCAGATGACACGTACAAGAAAAGTCCAATTTTGACACGTTACAAAACTAAACTTACAAGAAGGTTTCTAGAAGAAAAAATATGCACATGTAAATCTTCTTACCTACAAGGAAATATATTGCAAAGCCTAGCCCCCTTGCACATATCACACGTACATGCATGAGCAGAATTTGCTCAACATGTTCAGGCGGGCACATTCAAACGGTCATCCAACAAAGAAAATAGTTCTGCAAAATAATCCAACCAAACAGACAAGCCACCAAATACAAATGATCATGGTTGATAATTTGTTTGAGTTAGTATTTGATACGAATAATAGCAAATAAATTAATAATTGACAATGCAAAACTACCATCCTTAGTACACCATCCTTGGTATTTACGCGATGGTAGTGGAGCCCAACTACAATCCATAGCAAAAGGATCGACATCGTAAGCGTCGCTTACATGTAGCTGGTCTTGGCTGCCCAGGGCGCTGCTTGTGCTGGCCAAGAGGGATGGTCGTGGTGGTTCAGATGGTGTCTTGGCACCTGGGATGGATGCTGGGTGTGTGTGCACCTGCCTACCTATGTGAGGAAGAGGAAGGAAATCAATCACGCAAGCACTCAGCCCAGCAGCCAGCAAGTGCGCACATAGTACGGCAGCACCAAGCACGCATGCCGCAGGAAGCAAGCGCATAGCGGACCTGACGACCACAACAAGCAACAGTACGAGAGGACTAAAGGAGAGCAGGGATTGGGAATAGGATACCTTGCTGGCAAATGGCGACGGGCGCCGGCGGTGGCGGCGAGGCGACTCCACATAGCTGCAAGGCGATTCCAAGCAGCGGCGGCGGCGGCAAGCTGATGCCGTGAGATCATAATCAGACAATTAGAATGTTAAGTGATCAAAATAAAAAGCGAGGGATAACATCAAGAAGTTTTCGAATCACTTGTCAGAAGCACTATTGAGGAGGGCGACCTAGACATGGAGAAAACGAGTTGAAGAAAAAATGTGTTGTGTCGCTGTGTTGGCAAGTGCTAGCTCGGTGTGTGCCTCCGGGTTGAGAGAGAGTGGGCTAACACGTGGCCTGGGTACTAATACATGTGCTTAGTACACAAATTAACACGTTTAAACCTTTGTGTTCTTACTGTAGGACAGCCACAATGTAACGATGTAGTTTTCTTCTTAGATTCAGATTAAACTTATTTTTGGATTACATATTCACCGGGCTGCTGGAGACAACAAGGACAGAAAAACAAATGCCTAGGGAAAAACTCTGTACAGAACATGTCACATGTTAATACAGTAACAGAAATCATGTCCCCAAGACCTAGAGAAAAAAATCCAAGCTGAACTAGATCTTGGTATAAAACTAAACTAAATTAGATCTTGATAGAAGGAAACATGCCGCAGTGCAGCAGTTTGTCTCTACTAGGTAACCTGCAGTTTGTCTCTACTTGGTATCCTGCAGTGTACAAGATACAGAAAAAATTCAAAGAAAATTCAGTGTTAAAGATTAAGACAGGAAGCACGCACACACAACACACCGGCTGCTGCACCGGAGCCCTCAATAGCAGTTACCGCCACCTTGCCTCACTCACTGGTTAATAAGGTTCTAACTTGGCACCGGAGCACTCACTGTCTCCCTCCCTCATACACATCAGCGACTAAAAAAAGGCCATCAATCAGACGAGTCAACAACACACTCTGAAACCAAAGATATCATACGGAGTAGTGCTTGATTCAGGATCAAGCACAAATTTCCTGCTGGAACTTTTGTCAAGACAGAGAGAAGGAATTCATAAGGTTATTCACTACAAGTACAATGAACAATTTATCTGCAACTGCTAAGATATCATCCTGAAACTTACTGGTCATCGACATGCTGCTCCTTGAAGGCCAAGTACTCAGAAACAGTTCACGAACAGCAGGGCTCTCCAAAACTTCCTGCGGGCGTGCATCGGGGGATCAGACCAAATCAAGGGAGGCGGGTCCGGGGGCATGAGGGACGGATTAATGTGATCTGGGTCAGACGGGGGCTAACCTTGGTGGACAAGGTGTCGCCGACGGCAGCCCAGGAGTAGGTCACCACCGCTGGACCTTGGACAGCGACAGAATCACGCAACCCGCAAGGTGGGCACGAGGGGGCGTAGTGTGGACGGAGAGGAGCTGCCGGAGACGCGTTGGGTGGACGGAGAGGAGCCGCCGGAGATGTGCAGCGTAGGACACGATGCCGCATACGAAACCCTAGCCATGGCTAGGGGTCCGGGTGAGCACCGAAGACCGGGAGCGGCGGATCCAGCGGGACTGCAGGACGAAGTGGTTAGAGAACAACTCGTGGTGGCGGACATCGTCGGGATCGAAGGGCGTTGGAATCGGCGTGAGTGGTTGCACGAGGGAGAGAGAGATGCGTTGCGAGAGGGATGGATGGGTGGTGGATCCGGCGGATCTGGTAGTTACCGGAGCTGTGAGGTGAGGGGAAGGGAGGGGGCGGCAAGCGGCGAGCTGTGGTAGGAGCGCCACGAAGAGGTCGTGGGTGGCGGCGTGCTGAGGAAGACGAGGGAGGGGGCTGCAGAGGGAGAGAGGAGGGGCCGAGGAGGAGCATTTAGGGTTAGCATTTTATACGGGAGCGGTTAGGCGGGCTTCGGCGGGCTTTCGGCGGGCTTACGGGGTTGTACTAGACCGTCGATGACAGTATTCGAAAATATCATCAGAAATCCTTCATGCATTAACAGGTTTCTTGTAGTGCCGTAAGATCGAACCCATCACAAAGCACCTCTTCCCATGGCAAGAAAAATCGATCTAGTTGGCCTAACTAAACCAAAGATTCGAAGAAGAAATACTAGGCTATAAATAATCATGCATATAAAAGATCAAAGAAGACTCAAATAATATTTAAGAATAGAAACTGATCATGAACTCAAAATTCATCGGATCCCATCAAACACATCGCAAAAAGTCATTATATCAAATAGATCTCCAAGAGACCATTGTATTAAGAATCAAAAGAGAGAGAGGAAGCCATCTAGCTACTGCTTATGGACCCGTAGGTCTATGGTGGACTACTCACGCATCATCGGAGAGGCACCCATGAAAACGATGCACCCCTCCGTGATGGTGTTAGATTGGATCTCGCGGTTTAGGAACTTGCGGCGGATGGAATTGTGTTTCGTCGACTGCCCTAAAGTTTTTGGAATATTTGGGTATTTACAGAGCTGATGGGCGGTGGAGAGGCGTCCCGAGGAGGGCAGAACCCATCAGGCCACGCCAGGGGCCTCTGGAGCGCACTGGTGGGTTGTGGCCCCCCTCGGCCCTCCTCTCTGGTACTTCTTTGGTCTTCCAGGTGTCTTCTGGCCCGGAAAAATCTCCAAAAAGTTTCACGGTGTGTGGGCTTCGTTTGGTACTGATATTCTGCGAAGTAAAAAACAAGCAAAAAACAGCAACTGGCACTTGGCACTATGTCAATAGGTTAGTCCCAAAAAATGATATAAAGTTGCTATAAAATGATCGTAAAACATCCAAGATTGATAATATAACAGCATGGAACAATAAAAAATTATAGATACGTTGGAGACTTATCAGCGACCCATCAGCGGGTACTCTCAACATTCCGTGTTTCTTACGGTCTTCTTTGTGCTCTTTGTTTCTGAACAAACGTTTCAACCGTAGTATTATAGGAGCATATGTCACGCCCAAGATGCGATCCTATCCTTATTTTTGGCACGAGGGCCTCGACAGGGATAGAAGCGCATCTCGTCGTGTTGCAAGAATGGATATCATTACAAGTACATGTAAAGAAGAGATGAGTATATGGGATTGGCTTACACTCGCCACAAGCTACATCCATATCACATCAATACAACACCATAACAATCATCATACAGAAGAGCAGGGTCCGACTACGGACGAAAACAAACGATAAAATGACATCCATCCTTGCTATCCCAGGCTGCCGCCTGGAACCCATCCTAGATCGGTGAAGAAGAAGAAGAAGAACTCCAAATCAAAACAAGCATCGCGCTCACGTCATATCATCGCATTACCTGTACCTGCAACTGTTGTTGTAGTAATCTGTGAGCCACGGGGACTCAGCAATCTCATTTCCAAGGGTATCAAGACTATTAAAGCTTAATGGGTGAGGCATGGTTAAGTGGTGAGGCTGCGGCAAGCGGCTAAGCATTTATTTGAGTGGCTAACTTACGAGTACAAGAATAAAGGGGGACGATTGTCGAATAAGCGGACGTGAACTAGTAATGATCTCTAAGAGATCCTGAACACCTACTTACGTCAAACATAACCCCACCGTGTTCTCTCTCGGATCAGAAATTCACAAGAAGAGACAGTCACGGTTACGCACACAGTTGGTGTATTTTATTTGAGTTTACTTCAAGTTTGCTATGACCGGGTGTTATCAAAGTTTCCAAGTTGCCACATAACCGCGGGCACGGCTTTCCGAAAGATTTAACCCTGCAGGGGTGCTCCGACTCATCCATCACAAATTAACCACACTCAGCGGGAATAACCTCGACCACGAATCTCATGATCTTCCTTGGCAATTCCGTTGGAAAACCTCAACCTCGAGATAGCCCAAAGTATCGGAATTCCTCACACAAGACGTTCGAGAAAGGTAAAACAAGTCCAGCAAGGCCGCCCGGCGTGTCGACGATCCCGATAGGAGCCGCGTATCTCGTTCTCAGGACACGACGGATAAGCGAAGCGTACGGTGGCCTGATAGACATCTCCCGAGTTGCCCCGGGTTGGCCCCGCACGGTGCTCTAGTTTGGACCAACACTCATGAGGAGCACTGGCCCGGGTTGTTGATTAATTATCCTCGGGGTGATCATGCCCTATGCAAATTTTAGTTGTGATTAAGCAAATAGTACCAATGTTGGGCCTTGCCAGACAAGTTTTATCCTAAAACGAAAGTCAAGGGGGTCCCCATAACAACCCCGAGCATGTTAGGAGCGCTCATTTATGGAACATAACACCGGTACACAAGTAACTAGGGCGGCAAGAGTGGAACAAAACACCGAGCAAAAGGCCAAGCCTTCCACCCTTTACCAAGTATATATGTGCATTAAATTAAATAGCAATAATATTGTGATAGCTGGAAACAATGCACCTGCAACTAGCAATGCTATAAGAAGGGCTGAGCAAGCGGTAACATAGCCAAACAATGTTTTGCTGGGATATGGAAAGGTTAGAGGCTTTCATGGCGATTTGGGAGGCTTGACATACAAGTGGTAGGTAGCGAGACAGCGATAGAAACGAGACATCTAGCATGGCAATGATAGTAATGGTATCCAGGGAAATGATCATCTTGCCTGAGATCCCGCTTGGAAGAAGAACGAGTCCATGAAGAAGACGAACCAACGTAGTCGAACGAATCCTCACACTCCGAAGCGGTTTCGGAACTCTATCGAGAAGAAGCAATCGGAAACAACAATCAACACATGAACAACACCACAACGAATGCATGACTGATGCACAAACAAACATGATGCATGTCCGGTTTAGATATGCAAGGCATGACAATCACAACAATCAAATACTACACATTAAGTGAAGCTCAATATGCAACAAGTTGCATATTGACGAAACTCCACATTTGAATATTTAGTTCACTCTCGTTTAGGTACACAACAATATTAAATGTTGTTAAACATGGCAAGAGGTGAAGCATAAGTAAACTACACATCTAGGCATATTAAATGAGGCCGGAAACAACATATAACATTTCCGAAACGACCCCATATGTTAATTTCGAAATTGGTCCAGATCTGAACTAATCAGGTGTTATATTTATTAAACAGGGAAATAAAGTGCACAATGCAATTCTACTCGTCATTCTAGTCGATTTACATATATAGAACGTTTGAAACGGAGCTACGGTCTAAAAGATATGACATCCGCAAGATGCATATGACATGAATGCAAAATGCATGCAAACACCCACCACAAACATGTTAAATCATAGATGCAGCAAGATATTATGAAACTTCATGAAATTCTAAGCAAGTTACATATGCAACATGTTCAAAACGGAGCTACGGTTCAACCACAATCATCAATGCAAGATTTTAATTAAATCTGCCCAAAACAGCAACATAGCATATTGCACGCATGAAAACAATAAGCTACAAGATTCTAAAAGGCGCCAACTAAGCATGGGGCAGTATCATATAACATACACTTCATTTCATCTTCACATATCATACTCAAAACAGTTATGGAACACATGGTAGGAAGCTCACAACATGGCAACAAAATATGGCAGATTAGGACTTAGTGAAAATAACAGGTTTTTAGCTTAGCAGATTTCACGGAGGCATATTGGCAGCAGTAAAACCATATGCTACAGGGCATATTATGGCATGAAAATTAACAGGATGGTAGTAGACATGATGCATTACAAATCATTACTTTATGGCAACATCAAATTATGCTCAGATTCATGGCAACCATCCACACAACATGGCATATTGAAGAAAACAGATTCTCAGACTTAGTGAAAATTAGGATAGTCATGAGCAGCAGTTTTTAACAGATTGACATATTGAGCAACAGAAATAATTATGATGCAAAACCTATTTATGCAAGCTATTGGCACAACATGATAGAGCATAACATGCTTAACAAGAGACTCCTTGTGGCATCACCAAAAGACTCCTAGAACACTAGCAAAACACATGGCAAGACAGCAACAAAATAACAGATTCCAGACTTAGAAATATTTTGGACCCTCAAAACAACAGATTTTATAGCATGTTGGCAACAAGAAAAACAACACCTAAACATGCATTTCTATGACAACCAAAAATACCAGGGCCTAGCACACATGTCCAAGGGCATATCTCATGTTCGAAATTATTTCATATCATGCATGGATTAAATCCCACAAAATGGACAAAAGGGCATCATGGCAAAAATGACATGCACAAGAACTTCCTCCAATGACAAAACTAAATGCACAGTTAAATTCTATGGATTTTTCTACCCTGAAAACACATATAATATGCATAGGTTATGTGGGAAAATATGTCACAATTAATTATGCAAGTTTATGGCCTAATCCCGTTTTAGCAATTATAAATGCAAGTTAAATGCAAATATTACAATGGACAAGTTTGTCATGCATGAAAATGCGATGCCGATAATATGAACATTTTTTTAATATATTGTTGGATTAATTTGGATGCACGATTAATTAAATATGCTCGACACGAAATAATGCATTTATGCAAAATGATGCAAACAACGGGTGTAAGTATTTTTATCATCGATGAAAATGGCATATAATTATCCTACACATTTTTCTGAGCACTTTACATGTATAAATTATCTCGATCCGGTGCACGGTTAATTATATATGAGCGATGCGAATTTTAGGCCTCCTGAAATTACTAAAAGCTCAGGACGCAATATAGTTTTACTGCGCACGGGCGCTGGATAGGGCGACTGGGGCTCACCAATGGGCTCGGCCCATTGAGCAGAGGAGGCCTGATGGGCGGTCGGCGCAGCAGGCCCACGCGACCGAGCGCCACGGTCAACGCGGACGGGGCGAAGCGGGCTGGCGGCGCGACCCTCCTGGTCGAAGCAGAGGGGGACGTGGCCGGCGACGGCGCTGGCACAGGACGACGCGACCCCGGCGGAGGGTCTCGAGGCGAAGGCGCAAGGCGGCGGCGGATCGAACGGATCCGGCCGGGATCTCGCCGGATCCGGGCCGGAGGACGACGAGGCTGGCCGCGGGCGATGGAGGCAAGGGCTCCGACGGCGGCTCGGGGCTTCACGGCGGCGGAGCTAGGCTGCTCCGGCCACGGCGGGAGGCGGCAAGGTCGCCGGAGGGGCGCGGCGGCGGGGCCGGCGGCTTGGCGAGGCTACGGGAGCTCGGCTCCTTGCGCAGGGAGGCGGCGGCGCGAGCTCGGGAGGAGAGCGGCTGCGGGACTGCGGGCTCTGCGGTCGCCCGGACATGTCCGGGTTGGCCGCCGGACATGTCCGGTAGGTGGGAGGCAGGCGCGGTGGAGTGGCGGCTGGAGGTTGGTGGGCACGGAATTCGAGGCATGGGGCTAGGGTTTCCCGATCTGGACGCCTAGGGCACCTATTTATAGGCAGGGAGGCTAGGAGAGGGGGTTTTGCACCGTTTTCGAGCCGTGCGATCGTAATCGGACGGCTCCGGTCGCGAGGTTGGGTTAGGTGGGCTAGGTGGGCTGTGTAGAGAGGGTTGGGCTGAGAAGAGAGGGAAGTGGTGGCCCGACGGCAGGGTTTTTAAAACAGCAAAACATCCGACAATTAAACCGGCGGTGGAGCCGCTCTAGGACTAACGGTCAGGGTATCAAACGAGCTCTGATCGCGACGAAATTTGGCAGGCGGTCCACCTACAACATATTACGACCGCACGCCAAGTTCCGACCCAATCCGAGAAAGTTTTATACACACTTTTAAAAACAATATTTTAACGATGCCGCGGGCGCGTGCGTGTGTGGTTGGGCTCGAAACGGTCGACGACACGAACGAAGCGAACCGGCAACTACGAACGGATGCAAGTTTTCGAAAACAGGTGACGATGCCATGCACATGATGCGATGATGAATGCGACAAACAAACGAATCACACGACGACAACGGAACAAAAGGGGAATCTTCTGGAGCGTCGGTTCCGGGCTGTTACAGCATACCACATCATCTTCGCAGGAACCCTCTTCCTGGGGCGCTCGCCCTCAACATCAGCCGGGTCATCTCGTCTGATCTTATACCGCAATGCACCGCATACCAGGCATGCATTCAAATTCTCGTCCTCCTCACCGCGGTAGAGGATGCAGTCATTAGGACATCCATGTATCTTTTGCACCTCTAACCCTAGAGTGCAGAGAACCTTCTTTGCTTCGTACGTACTGTCAGGCAATTCGTTATCCTTTGGAAGCTTATTCTTCATTATTTTCAGTAACTTCTCAAATCCCTTGTCAGATAAACCATACTCTGCCTTCCATTGCAGCAATTCCAGTGTGGTGCCGAGATTTGTGTTGCCATCTTCGCAATTTGGGTACAGCCATTTTTTGTGATCCTCTAACATGCGATCGAACTTCAACTTCTCTCTTTCACTTTCGCATTCTCTCTGTGCATCAACAATGACCCAGCAAAGATCATCAGCGGGCACATCTGGTGCCTCTTAATCTTCAACCTTCCCCTTTGCAGTATCACCGTATTCAGGGAACATAGGACGATAGTTTTCATCATCCTCTTCTTCATTGTCTTCCATCATAACCCCTCTTTCTCCGTACTTGGTCCAACAATTATAGTGGGGCATGAAACCGTACTTAAGCAGGTGGAAGTGAAGGGTTTTTGAGGAAGATTAATCCTTACTATTCTCACAGTCAACACATGGACAACACATAAAAGCATTCAGACTGTTTGCCTCAGCCACATCGATAAAATTATGCAGGACCTTAATGTACTCGGAAGTGCGTCGGTCACCGTACATCCTTTGCCGGTTCATCTGCATTATATAATTAAGTATATAAAAAACCATTACAGAACATCATGAATAGAGAAATGACCAAATTAATACAAGTTCATCATCACATTAAAATCAGAGTACAGTAGTGACCAAATGTTATTACTGCAAAAATAAATACATAAAGTTCATACATAGTTCTCATAAAACAACATACAACTATGTAAAACATTTAAATGCAACAACAAATGCGATCAAAATCGCAACTAAGGTAACAATTGATCCAACAGCATAATGATACCAAGCCTCTTTATCAATGACATATTTTCTAATCTTTCTAATCTTCAAGCGCATTGCATCCATCTTGATCTTGTGATCATCGACGACATCGGCGTCATACAACTCCAATTTCATCTTCTCTTCTTCAATTCTTTTCAATTTTTCTTTCAAATAATCATTTTCTTTTTCAATTAAATTTAACCTCTAGACAAAAGGGTCGGTTGGAATTTCCGGTTCACATACCTCCTAGATAAAAATAATTATGTCAAGTTGGTCGGCACAATTGTCAATAAACACGAAATGAAACAAATAGTTATAAAAGATAATATACCACATCCGAATCATAGACCGGACGAGGGCCGACGGGGGCGGATACCAAAACCATGGCACTATATAATAACAAACAATAATACAAGAAAATTATACAAAAAGCTATCTAAATCATACAAGTAAGAATTTTTTCTTTCAAAAAAATATAAGAACAAGAGGCTCACCACGGTGGTGCCAGCGACGAGATCGGCACGGGCGATCGACGGCAGTTTGGACGGGGTTGGAGGAAGAACAGAGGAGAAAGTTTAAGTGTGGCTCGAGCACCTCATATCATGTTTGTTTTGTGTGAACTCAAGTGGCATCATGCTCTTAGGCATTTCATCGAACACCTCATGTGCATAGGAAGAAAGAGCAAAGTAGCACACACCTTCCACCCTCTATGAGCGAAAAACAGAGGAGTGGGTGAGCAGGGGCGAGGATATATATAGGCAGTTTCTTAGTCCCGGTTGGTATCTAGAACCGGAACTGAAGACCGACCTTTAGTCCCGGTTGGAGACACGAACCGGGACAAAAGGGCCTCGCTCCTGACGCAACCCCTTTAGTTCCGGTTGGTGACACCAATCGAGACTAAAGATCCCGCTCGAACCGGGACTGATGCCTACCGAGCCCCGGCCGGCGTCCTAGCCGCTCGAACCGGGACTGATGCTTGCATTAGTCCCGGTTCGTAACGCGACCGGACTAATGCTCCGATCCAGCTAGAACGAAAGCCTCGTTTTCTACTAGTGAGCGATGTCCCTGGCCGAGACAGACAGGCAGCCATCGTACATACTGTGGAACAAGGCACGGTCGCCGAGGCTGGTCACCTGCGTCAGCTCTGGGTGGCCTCCATTGTTGTCGCCGAAGTCCACCGAGAAGAGCGTGAAGGCCAATTCTTGAGCGATGACACGTCGAACGATGAGCAGCATCTGTCCGGCGGACTCGACGAGGTGGAGGGCTGTGGCGGAGCTTCATGGGGGCCAACCTGGACCACATAGTTTGTGTGCCGTATATTCAGTAAAAACAGGCTAAATCACATAGTTTTGCCCCTCCTTAGCCCATTGCCCCTCCACAGATTTGGTCCAAGCTCCGCCACTGGTGGAGGGTGTCGACGAAGCGCCAAAATGGCACGGTTTTCGGCAGCGTAGCGATCATGTTATCGAGTGGTGCTTGTCTGGTAGGGTATACAGCTGCACGATCTCGTCTGAGCAGATGATGGTGGCGTATAGCCTTCCTTGGAAGAGCATGGCATTCCGGACAGGAAGCTTGCGGTGGAGGACCTCCCATTGGCCCGAGCCGGCCTCGGCGGCGACCACCACACTTGTGTTTGGGAACCAGACCACGACGGCCATGGGCCATGGCGCTCGTCCTGCTGCTGCATACTGCGGCCTTCATGTCACGTAGAGACTCCATGTCATGTCCTTGACCTCCTGGTGGTACACTGTGGCGAGGGACGGGAAGTAGATGGTGACGCGGGTGAAGGGGTGGAGCACACGGACGACGGTGGTGCGCTTGCGCAGGAGGACGAGTAGGCCGTCGCTGAAGCCGACGATGCTGTAGCCCCGGAGCGCCGGCAGGGGGACGCGGAGGGGCCGGGCGGTGCGCGTGTGGAACATGACGATCTCGCGCGCGTCATCCGGCCGAACCGCGTCGCCGTCGCAGAGCGCCACCCAACCGTGCGGCCGGAGACGTGGATTGCACAGGTCGCGCGGCGAGGGCGCCGGCGTGGAGGCGCGCCAGCCGGAGCAGATGGCGCGGAAGGTGATGTAGTCTGTCACGTCGAGGAGGAGGTCGGTGACGAGGCCGACTATGTCGGTGGCGAGAGACGGCCAGCCGCCTGTTGCCTGGTCCGGCGCCGGCCCGGTCCGGCGGGCGGCGCCTTTGTGGTTTCTCCCCATCCTGCACGTACGATCGCAATTAACCTAGCTAGGCTTACCATCCTCCGTCCACTGGATCAATACTTCATTGGATCGCATCGTACGTATACGTATACGATACAAACTGCTGGTATGTTAGCTACGTATGCGTACATTACGTCTTTTATTTTCTGCCACGACTCCGATTCTTACTCTGATTCAGTTCGGCAGCACAGACTCCCAGCACTTATTATATACGTATAACCACCCGTATGAACCATTGGTTGCCTCGAGCACTCCCAATGGCACACCACGTCGAGCACCTGCACTCGCCCGAAGCCGTCGACGAGGCCATCTTCCTCGAGGCCGGGACCGAGCGCCTGGTGGTCGTCCGGTTCGGCCAGAGCTCGCACGCTGACTGCCTGCGCGTGGACGCCGCCATGGCCGCCGCCGCCGAGCGCGTCGGCCCCGTCGCTGCGCTCTACGCCGTCGACATCGACGAGGTGCAGGACTTCAACGCCATGTACGAGCTCCACCAGAGGCCCTGCACTGTCATGTTCTTCTACGGGTACTCGTACGTCGACGTACGCGGCCCCCTCTCTAGGGACGACATCGTCTGGGCCGCATACGGCGGCGATGACTTCGCCGGCATTGTCACGGCGGTGCACGAGAGAGCCAGGGCTGGTCACCGCATCGCCGTATTCGGCTAGGAGCTGCCAGCAGTACTGTAGCACGGTTCCAAGATTATTAGTTCTTTTTTTCATAAGGGATTGATTATGCGAGGATCGTTGTCCATGCATGTAGTATGTGATAAGAATCAATGTTTGAACATCTCACAACAAGTACTTCAACAATATTCTTGTTATTCAGGATCACTCGCAACTTATGGG
This sequence comes from Elymus sibiricus, assembly GCA_039707655.1. Classification (NCBI taxonomy): domain Eukaryota; kingdom Viridiplantae; phylum Streptophyta; class Magnoliopsida; order Poales; family Poaceae; genus Elymus; species Elymus sibiricus. Next base: position 526,841,183 of record CM077665.1, on the reverse strand, counting down.
GTTGGGTGACGATTTTTACTGCTTTGCTTGTTTGAGCGAACTAGTGGACTTGCACGTGCACGCACGTCTCTACGAGACACATCTTTTGAATAAGAATGCACTTTTTAGTTTTTACATATAGTGTGTCATTTACTCTTAGTTCGGTTTATCTGTGACCACGGGCACCCCTGGCTGCAAGGAAACACCGCATTGCAGCCACTAACTCATGGTTGGCCATTACACCTCCGTAACCATGTTATGTTTAGGCTTCACAGAGTAAAATGCACAGAACCACCACATTAATGTCATAGCTCTTGAAAAACCATCACTTTACAAAATGTAATACTTTACACCGCAGCAGAATTTTGACAGTGACAAAAAACACTGATCCAAAATGCTAAGCGCTTCGCTGACGTCACTAATTAGCCCGGCCAGCTCGTCTGGCTGAGTTGGCAGAAAAAATGACACGCAAGCAAATTATGGAGTAGCGGACGTGGCCGATGGAGTAGCGAACGTGGCCAATGGCGGCGGGCCCCGAGAGCGACGCGAGCCTGGACGGGTCGTCGAAGACGTCGGCGACGAGCCCCAGCCCGGTGATGGACTTGAGCTTGCCGTCGCCCCAGCCGGTGGATCCCGGCTCCCTCCTCCCCACAGTGCTGCAGCTTCTGTAGGCCCAGGTAGCAAAGCGAGGCCGCGTCCGGGTGGCCCACGACACCCACCAGGCCACACTCCTCGCGCTGGTGGTCGTCAGATTCGTCGTCCGCCCCGTAGGAGAACGGGGTCATGCAGTCCGGCAGGACCACCCGGGCCGGCGGCGAAAGGCGGAGGCGCAGGGCGAGATGGGACGGGTTGGGGGCATACCCGAGTCACTGCTGGTGGTGACGAGTCAGCCTGGACATGGTCCGGTCCGATCCGGTCCCGGTCCGAGCCGGCGTTTGGACCGGCCGCCGGTGGTCCGGTCCGGACCGGACCGAGCTGTCCACTGGACTGCTTTTTCAGGACGGGCTCGAAAGCCAGCTGGCTCGGTCAAGCTTTTTAGGACCGTGTGGACCGATTCCACAACTACTTCCAGCAGTTGTTTAGCTCCTATTTAGCTGCAACTTAGGTCCTAGTTAGCTGCTGTTTAGGCATCTGTTGATATAATAGAGCAAATAAAGCAGAAATGCAACAAGAATAACTAAATTTGGACAGCAAGCACTGGACTAAATTTGGACAACAAGAATAACTAAATTTGGACAACATTTCATTTGATTTTTGGACATCAAAACAACTGATTTTGTCAGGAAACAAAGCACAAATCAGGTTAAGCACAGATATCACATCCACAAACATAAGGTCTTTTCATCATTGAACGACACGATTATAAACTTGCAATGACAATTTCAAGTTCATGTCAATTGATAAGTTCAACATAACACAAATGAGAGGTTGATCTCCAAACTTACAATAACAATTCATAGTTCTTGAGTCGACAAGTTCGAACATAACACAAATTCAAAAGTAGCCTTCACATGAGAAAGATCACTTTCTCATCCATCTCCTAAATAGCAAGATCAATAGCCCCATGATGAATGTCTACAAGTAAGATAAGCAACATTCACATAAATAATGTTTGGTATTGTATAACATGTGAAACATGTAGGAAGAATAGTTACCACTCGTTGATCTCCTCCACAACGGGTAAGAGGATGGTCTCAACATCATCCTCTTCACTCTCATCCTTCGGCTACAAGCGTGGAAGTTACACAAATGATCACATCACATACAACAAGACCAAAATTGAAAGAAAAAAAGGTAAGGAAGATATTGCAAACATACCACAAAATTCAAGTCGACGTGCGCACCCTTGATATAACTTGCACCACAAACTAATGCCTCCACCATAACCGGCTTTAAAGAACTCCGGTAGTCATCTAATACGACACAAGTTGACAAAAGTATTTCGAGGATGAGAATTTGACAAGTTTATATCTAAAGTTCGTTTGTAGGAGTTGACATACCTAAAAACCTTCCGGACATGCTGAAGGTAGATTCTGAAGACACTGAGGTAGCCGGGATAGTAAGGAACCTCTTGGCTATCTTGGCCATAATTGGGTACCTAGGAGCATTCACCTTCCACCAATCAAGAAGATCAAGAGATTTACTGGGAGGGGCAACTTCATTCTCTAAGTAGTTCCTCAACTCACTCTTTGATATTCTTGTTGAACGGGCCGATAAGAAGGACTCGTACCCAGCTTGAACCGGGATACTAGGAATGTTTGTAGACAAAGATGAACTTGCTCCATTTCTAGCTCGCTTATCTTGGGCAACACATTTGTCATACAAGGCCTCCAACTCTTTCTTCACAAGACTGATTTCAGTCCTAAACCTCGTACTTTCTTTTCCATATAGTTCTCCAAAGGCCCACTCTATGTAATTCATCTTGTACCTAGGAGAAAATCAGCAAGCATTCTACTAAAAAAAGCAAGCATTGGAGCAAAACAACAAGCATACGAATAAAAACAACAAGCATACGAGTAAATTAGCAAGCATATGAGTGAAAGGAGGAAGCATTGGAGTAAATACAACAAGCATTCTATTAAAAACAACAAGCATTGGAGTAAATCATATGAGTTAAAAACAGCAAGCAAGCATATGTACCGTGGATCAAAGATGGTTACAATCACCATGGCATTATTCTTTTCTTCCCAATATTTGTCAAACTTATCCAACATCTCTGCACCCATTTTCTTGTAGTGATCACTATCACTGGCAATTGCATTTCTGATTGCAATCTTGACACCAACAATGTATGGGTAGAAGATGTTCGAAGTGGGATATAAACTTCCTGAAAATGCTTTTGTCACCTCAGCCAAACTCTTAAGTAATGGAGATATAAGGTCATACATGTCCCACTCCGCGTTTGTTGGTGCCCAAGCATAGTTGGCATTGGAGCCAACATGAGAGGTCAAGGCTTCCTTGTATTGACGAGCAGTGATAATCATCTGATAGGTTGAACTCCACCTTGTTTGACAATCCAGGTGTAAATGATTGTCAACTTTGACACCCAAGCTTTTGCAAGTGTCAACAAAAGCATGGAGACGAGAAGGTGACCTCTTGAAGTACTTCACCGTCTCTCTCAAGCTCTTTATCAAATTATCTAAGACCTCTATCCCATCTTGCACCACCAAGTTGAGGATGTGTGCACAACAACGGATATGAAAATATTGGCCTTCGAAGTCATGACCTACAAAAGGTAACTTCTATATGAGCACAAATAACAAGCGTATGAGGAAAAACAGCAAGCATAGGAACAAAAACAGCAAGCATAGGAGGAAAAACAACAAGCATAGGAACAAAAACAGCAAGCATAGGAGGAAAAACAGCAAGCAGACCTCTCCGAAACAAGAACTTGGCCTTCAAAGCATCGATCGCACCATCATTGTTTGAAGCGTTGTCAAGTGTGATGGACATAATTTTTGTCTCAATATTCCATTCTGTCACACACGCATAGAGAGCATCCGCAATGACAATTCCGGTGTGAGGAGGATCCAACTCTATGAAACCAAGTACACAGGTTTGCATCTTCCAATTATCATCTATATAGTGTGCAACCACACACATGTAAGATAAGGTTTGGTTGCTTGTCCACAAATCCGTGGTTAAAGATATGGAGCTCACACCCCTTAGGACAGATTTAAGCACCTCTTTTTGCGGAGCCGGAGGCAACGGCTTCTGCGGCACGCATGCCGGCACCGGTGCAGTCGGGGAGACGCGTAGGAGGCGGAGGGTGTTTCTTTACCCTACAAATAAACTCTCCCATTGGGGCATTGGGAAAGTCTTTTGCCTTCCTAAACTGTGCCTTAGGCTTGCCCTTCCTCGGAACCGGCGGAGGCAGCGGCGAATCTTTCCTAAGTAGGTAATTCACGCTCTTCTCCTTTGCATGTTGGGCTAGTGGCCTAGTGCCGTGCTAGCACTAGCAGTAACAGTCGGCCGCAAGCCCGCAACCAGCAACAGCAAGTAGCAGTGGTGCTAGCAAGTAGCAACAACTAGCCTCGGTGCGGCACGCGAGCAGCAAGCAAGCAACAGCAAATAGCAGCGGTTTAGCAAGCAGCAAGAAGCAGCGGCGCGCGAGCAGCAAGCAGCAAGCAGCAGCAGCAGAAATTTGGAGCCGGACAGCCGGCGGTAAGCAGGTTACCTCTTCCTCTTCATGGCGCTCGGCGAGGAACCAGTGAAGGCGGGACCGATGGCGTGTTGCCCTTGCTGCGACCCCTGTGTGAAGGTGCTCCTCCAGCTCGGACTCGGACGAGATGGCGCCGGCGGTGAAGGGAAGAGGCCGCAGGTGGTGGCGCCGTCGCCTTAGGGTTAGGGTTCGTGTCGATGGAGAGGAGGAGGCGTCTGTGAGCGAGGAAGAGGGGAATCAAGCGAGGAGGAGGAGGAATCGAGCGAGGGCCGACCGAGGCATATGTCTGTCCAGATCGACCCTTGTTGGGCTCGGTCCGCTCGTTCGGCCCGGTTAAAGACCGGAACGGACCGAATTATTTTCGGTCTGAATTATTGGGCCCGGACCGGCCTGTTTTGTTGTCGGGCCTGGACCGTACGGTCCGGTCCTGAACGGGCCACGAGCGGGCCGAAAAGCTTGTTCGTGCCGTCCAGGCTGAGTGACAAGTGGAGACGGAGGTGGTCTAGTGGTGATGGAGCAGGCGCGACTTGGACGAGGAGGTGGCGGCGGCGACCATTATTGGGCTATGGATGGGGCGGAGGAGGGACTTGAAGACCTACTCGCAGCTCTTCCCTCCCCCGATTCAGATCCATGATGGGAGCCCAAGCTGCTCCTCGAGCACCACCTCGACCCGGCGTCGGCGAGGAAGGAGGCAAGCCAACGGGGAGGTAGCAGGGGCCGACGGGGAGTAGAGCAGGGGGCAGACGATGAGGTAGCACGGGCCGGCGGAAAGTTGTTGTTCAGATCCGAGAAAGTGAGCAAGGAGGAACAAGAAGACCAAGGCCCTATTTGGATCTCAGGGTTAGAGCTAGTTTGGGTTAGTTGGGGGCTCAAATAACCCAAAAGCATCCAAACAGGAGGGTTAGAGTAGAGTTAGTTGCTCTAACCCAGCCAAAAAAAAAACAACCCGGTGGAGAGGTGCTTATTTGAGTTAGTTTAGGTGGGACCCACAAAAAGAACAATTTTCTCTCTGCCTCCACCACACCGGATCCTATCCTCATCCCTGTCCCTCTCGTCCACATCCCGCGCCTCCCTCTCGTCCACACCACGCCGCCCCCGTCCGCCCACACCACGCCGCCCCCGTCGGCCGCCATCGCGTCGCCTCCCTCCGGCTCCATCCCGCCGCCGGCCACCCCGTTTCCATCCCGCATCCCGCCGCCAGCCACCCCGTATCCATCCCCCATCCCGCCGCCCCAAGCCGCCCCCATCCCAGCCGGCCCCAACTACGCCGGCCGCCGGCCCCAGCCGCCCCCGGCCTCCTCAACTCGCAAGCTCCGGCGTCAGACAGAGGCCACACAAGATCCGGCCACACCAAATCCGGCTGGAAAGAGGGAGAAAGTGCATTTATTGTCAATCTAACCCTGTCATCCAAACACCACCTTTAGCTAGAGTTAGTTCAAAGTTAGCCACGAGTTAGAAACTAACTCTAACCTCTAGCTATGTTAGAGTATCCAAACAGGGCCCAAGTCCAATTTGTCTATGTGGCATTTATTTCCTGCCAACTCAGCCCGACATGTGGCCCTAGCCGATTAGTGATGTTAGTGAAGCACTTAGCATTTTGGATCAGTGTTTTTTGCCATTGTCAATTCTTCGCTGCGGTGCAAAGTGTCACGTTTTGTAAAGTGATGGTTTTGCGAGAGATATGACGCTAATGTGATGGTTTTGTGCATTTTACTCGGCTTCACATGATTAGTTTTTTCTTTTCAAAGACATGCTTGAATGACTACAAAGAGACAATGATCGAGCCACTGTAGTATCATCAACCTCAACATTTGCATTCAGTTTGGTCCAGACCTGACAAGAATACGCATCAGTCGACTTGGCAATCGATGTGAAGGTGAAAAAAAAATGTAATCTACATGAGTTAAAGAGATGATTGAACAAAACACAAGCAAAGTCAATTTGCCAGACCAAACTTGTGGTGACTGGGAAAAATATCACAAAATAAAATACAAAACTCGTATATCGGCGCTAATCATCACGGACAAAAAAAGTACAAACAATAATATCACTAACAAATTGAAATCGAACTGAATAAATATTTGGTAATTTGGTTGTTCTAATTGTGAGGAGAGAATCTCTGGTGTACTTTTATATTCAAAAGAATCTTTTTAATCATCTAGCATCTTAACCTTGTAGATCAAGCACCCTGATTAGCTCATCCCGCATCAAACGAAGTAAACCATTATCGTTGTCTAGCATCATAGCTGGTAGTTTCAAATATATATTTTCCTGTGAACCTTAGCCTGGAAACGATCAACCAACATCAGAACATCCTACTCTAACTAACCAGCATCAGAATATCGTCCAAACAAACATCTTAACTTCTCAATGATAGAAATAGAAGAGAAGTATGGACAAGTGCAAGCATGAAGAAACTGGACTACATAATAAAGACCTCCAATTCAGTGAACTTATTGTACTTACTCCAAATTAGCAACAGTGTATGAGTAGAAAAGTAAAAGGAACAACACCAATAACTCAGAAATTAGTTCCCTGTAGTACATATAAAGAGATGGCGGAAAATCTTAGAGGTTGTCACAATGGAAGATATTAAATAAAAAAGAAAGCTTGCAGCAGCTGCATTAGTATATAATTACAGTGGTCAATTGTTCATCAATAGAACAGTTCTCAGCCTGTTCTCATCTCATGGTTCCTTCACGCCGGTATCTTCACCTCTTCGCGCTTGGTTTGAATTCATGAACCAAAAAAAGTGAGCACAAACAAAGTGAGATACCCAATATATGGCACCTCCACACCACTGCAGTCGTCCGCCTTGCTGACGTCACTGGCTTGGCCAAGAGGTTCATCTTGCTCAGACGGCACCGACCTGACCAAGTTGGACGTCTACATCAACATAATGGTTCCTTGCTAAAGATGGCTCACACTATAACTCTTTTAGTATTGGAATAATTGTTATTTCCTTTTTGATGTGCCCATACCATCTACTGCGTTAACTCAGAAGAACAAGGAAGAGTTAAAGGGGAAATACTGCCACAAAGCAAATGGATGAAGAATCAAGAAAAAAAACTCAAAAATCATAGAAGCTATCAATAGGAGAACACAAACTTGCAGAGCTTGACACATTCAAAGACATGATCAATATCCATTACTGAACGAAAATAATAAGTTCATTCGATTTTTGAACAACTTTTCTCATAGCTCCTCTGCACCTAGCAGACTTATTTGACCTAAAATGCAGTTCAGACTCCTGAAACATCATCCAATCTATTCGGAAATTTTAAGTTATAACATATTTTCAAATAAAATGGTGCCTCGGCTCATGCGAAATGTGAAATATATAACTTCAAAGATTATAGTGATAATAGAAAAAGTACACACCAGGAACTTTTTTAAATACGTAATTATATACCGGAGAAATCAGATCATTCCTTTTAGGAAGGTGTCCTTCATGCCCTTCTTCCACCCCGACTTCACGTCAGTCGTCAGGATCTCCTCCAACGGAATCATCTTCCAGCACATAGTCGCCATGAGCAAGTAGCAATCATTGTTTATCATAGCACACAAAATCAGTTTATTGTTCTACTGAAGATATGCACCCAAGATTGACACTTAATAATTCAGAATGGATGTGCAGGCTATCAATAATACATATGAATTGTCAAACCGAACAATGCATTTCTTAGGCTTAATCTGGACCAGTTAACACAGGCTCCAATATTCAAGAATGTACCGCCTCTTGAATCTTAATCAGCAAATAAAAATTTATCACACATATATAAGGGAAGGGACACTCACCTACTGTATTCGCCAACGCCCACCTCCTCGAGTTGTTAAGTGTGTGCGGGTGTACATGCTGGGAGGTAATCGAACCACCATCTCGTTATGCTCACAAATACAAAGTTTAGAACCACACTGATCCGGCTAAAGGAAATGATGCGTAGCAAGAACACGATTGCAAGGGCATGACCCGCCATAATAAAAAGGGATCAGAGTGTTCACCGCACCTCCTCTGAATCCCAACCAGTACCACATGGAGAAAACACCCAAACAAAAATGGAACCTCCTTTGAATCCCGTGAGGCTGTCAGCGACATTGGTCTCCTGCATCCATGAAGGCCACCAACAGAGGAGGACGAACAGTACAGTGAGGCGATTTCAGGGGCGATTCTTCAATCCCCGCCTGCGTTTCGTGCTGGGCAGCGGACGGATCTGATGGCTCCCCTTGGGTCGCTGCTCGCCGGCGATTAGCGAACCCCCGGAGGTGACCCCCGTCTGGGATTGCACATCTGCAATCTCTCTCTCTTGCTCCCCCTTTTTGCCCCGGTTCTTCCTCTCGCTGGTCGGTGCGGCGGCTTGACTCTGGCTGGCTGTGGTTCGGGGTGATTACGGGGCAATCCTTGCATTGCTGCCCACCCTTGGCCACTGCTGACTGGATCTGCCGGCGTGCTCATGGCAGGGACTACGGGGGAGAAGGGGAAGAGCGGTGAGGCGGCCGCCCGTTTGACCACGTGCAGCGGCGGTGCCCCATCGGGGCCGCTGCTTTCCAGCTTTGGGAAGGGGGCGGCGGTCTCTGATCCGGTGCATGAGACGGGTGGCTCCGGCTCCGGCTCCGGTGCACCTGTTGAAGACCTGTTGGAGCGCTTGAGGCTGACAGCAGTCGAGGCGCAACCCGTGTTGCTGGACGATGAAGACGCCGCCGATCTAGTTGACTCCGATTGTGCGCTGGTGGGGAAGGTACTTTCTCCTAGTGTTCTTCACATTCAGACGATCACGTCGGCGATGAGGCCGGCTTGGGGCAATCCGAAAGGGCTGCTATTCCACCCTGCAGGGGACAATCTGTTCGTTGCAGAATTTGGTACGAGAGAGGACCGTGTACGTGTGATGGAAAACTCACCATGGGTGGTCGGCAAGCACGCCGTCCTGCTCAAGAATTACAATCTGGACATCCAGCCGATGCAGGTTAATTTTGACCGGCTGGCCATTTGGGCCAGGATTATGGCACTCCCGCCAAGGCTGATGAACTCAAAGCTGGGCATGGAGTTTGCCAAGCCAATCGGAACAATTCTCCGGGTGGAGGCCGACTCAGGTGGACGCTGCTGGGCAGCCTTCATGCGCGTTAGAGTTGAAATTGTGGTGCAAGAACCTTTGGTTCGTTATGTGACGATAACCTCAGCCAAGCTCAAGACCACTGAAGTTTATGCCGTGATGTATGAGCGCCTCCCTCTCTATTGCTTTTCGTGTGGGTTACTCGGACACTCCTCAATCTTGTGTCCTGCCCCCGCGGAACGTGATGTTAATGGTGACTTGCCCTATGCGGCAAAGAGACTTTGCGCCATCGTTGACCAGATTCGGAAGTCAAATGTTGCAAAGTCAGGCAATGCCTCGTCATCTGCTGGCTATGATTCCCAACACCCTAGTCAGAAGGTTCCTTCTGGAGGCTCCCGGTCATCTGCAGCTGGAAGTAGAGCGACGAACTTTGGCATGGCTGCTACTGGAGATGAGGATGGGGAGGTTTCCTCCCCCATCAAAGGTGGTCGGATGGCCAACCAGGGCAGGGGGCGCCCCACTCGCGGCCGCGGAACGGGTCGTTCTGCTGACACTGGGAAAGAGTTGTTTCCCGCTCAGAAATCCAAGAAGGGGATGAGTGGGCAGAAAAGAAAAAAGGCAAAGGACCAGGCTACTACTTCTATGGTAGATGTGCAACTTCCTGATGCGGCGAATGCCCTTGCTCTGGTGGTCTCGGCCAATGCAAGCGATGGGTTTCTTGATACTGGGGAGAACCAAGGAAATGACCCCAACAAGAAACTGAGAACAACACCTCTCGATCGGCGGATCCGGCGGCGGCTGCGGAGCAGCCCCACCAGACGCAATGAGTATCCTATGCTGGAACTGTCGCGGCTTGGGGTCGGACGCGACAGTGGGCGAGCTTCGCTGGCTAGTGAAGACTTATCGACCCTCGATCCTCTTCTTGTCGGAGACCAAGATGGTGGATCGTAAAGCAAAGAACTTTATGTGGTCTTTGGGCTACTCTGGTTCTTTTGCTGTCAGCTCCGAGGGCCTCAGTGGAGGCTTGGCCCTTTTCTGCTCCTTGCCATATTCAGTTTTGCTGAAGGGTTTTAACTCGCACTGCATTGATGTACTGGTCTCATCGGATGATCTGGCTTCCTGGCGGGCGACCTTTGTTTATGGGGAACCAAAACGGGAACTCCGTCATGAATTTTGGAGCTTGATGTGGAGGCTGTCCAAGTCGTGGAAGGGACCGTGGATCTGCTGTGGCGATTTCAACGAGGCTCTCTGCCATGATGAGCACTTTGGGGCTCGTGACCGATCTGATGCTCAAATGGAGCTGTTTCGTACCTGTCTTGATGAGTGCGGGCTGGTGGACCTTGGTTTTTCTGGCCCGAAATTCACCTGGACCAACCGGCAGGACGCACAGTGCAATGTGCGGGTCAGACTTGACCGCGCTGTGGCCAACAGCGATTTTACTGCCATGTTCGAGTTCTATCAGGTGGAAAACATAATTACTACCACCTCCGACCATTATGCGGTGACCATCTCCCTCGACTCCCAGCAAGTGATGGGTGATCGGCCCCCTGTGCAACACAAATTCCGCTATGAGGCTATGTGGCGCCGTGCTGAAGGCTACACTGAGGTAGTGGAGAATGCTTGGAGAGCCCATGCCACTGGAGCTCACTCGCTGCAAGATACATGGTCCGTTTTGAACCATGTGTCAGGTGCTCTGAAGGAATGGAGCAATGTGGCCCTCGGGTTTGTCCGACGCGACATCCAGAGGACCGAAAGGAGACTCAAGTCTCTGCGCATGTCACCTGTGAATGCGGCTGGGCTGAAGGAGGAACGCGAGCTGGAGTGTCAGCTATGTGAATTGTTTGAGCGCGAGGAGATCATGGCTCGACAACGGGCCCGGATCGACTGGCTCCGTGAGGGAGACCGCAATACTGAGTTCTTCCATGCTCGGGCCTCTGCACGACGACGCACCAACTCTATCAAGGCTTTTGTGCGGGAGGATGGCTCCAAGTGTGTTTCTTAGGATGGGTTGAAAAAGATGGTACATGATTTTTATGAGGATCTCTTCTCTGCTGAAAACTGCACCTCAATCGAAATGGTGTTGGATGCTATCCCGAGGAAGGTGGATGACCACATGAATGCCGAGCTATGCAAACCATATAGTAATGAGGAGATCAAGGTGACTCTCTTCCAGATGGGACCCACGAAGGGTCCTGGGCCAGATGGGCTGCCAGCCATGTTCTATCAAATTCACTGGGATCTGATCCAGCATGATATTTGTGATGCAATTCGCTCTTTCTTGAGTGGTGAGGCTCTACCTGAAGGACTTTGTGACTCAATCATTGTCTTAATCCCAAAGGTTCAGAATGCCCAGCACCTCTCCAAATTCCGCCCTATTAGCCTGTGCAATGTCTTGTACAAACTTGCATCTAAAGTTCTCGCTAATAGACTGAAGGTTTTTCTAACCGACATTGTCTCGGAGTTTCAAAGTGCTTTCGTGCCGGGCCGCTTGATCACGGACAGTGTGCTCGTTGCTTATGAATGTTTGCATACTGTTCGGAAACAACATTCCAAGAGGCCTTTCTTTGCCCTCAAAGTGGATATGATGAAGGCGTATGACCGCATCGAGTGGTCATACCTCCATGGGTGCCTCCAGAAGTTGGGTTTTGCCCCTGTTTGGATACAAACTGTGATGCGCTGCGTTACCTCGGCAAGATATGCGGTGAAGGTGAATGGTGAACTCACTTCTGCCGTGGTGCCGTCCAGGGGGCTCCGCCAAGGAGACCCCATCAGCCAATACCTGTTCTTGCTGTGTACGGAAGGTTTGTCTGGATTACTGCAAAGGAGGGAGAGCCTTGGCGAGCTACAAGGGATTCGAAATGGTATGCAAGGCCCCCCATATCTCACTTGCTTTTTGCAGATGATAGCATCTTCTTTGCACGCAGTGATAACAAAAGTGTGGAGGCTCTGGATTCTGCTCTCCATCAATATTGTGAGGCCTCTGGGCAAAGGATCAACTTGCTCAAGTCTTCGATTTTCTTTGGGAGGCACTGCCCTGATGGTGTCAAAGAGACTGTAAAAGGGTGCCTTGGGGTTGACAACGAAATTCTCCATGACTCTTATCTCGGTATGCCCACTGAGATTGGACGAGCAGCCACCAACTCCTTCAGTTTCTTACCGGGCCGGGTTTGGAAAAGGATCAATGGCTACAGTGATAGGCCGATGTTGCGGGCTGGAAAGGAAATTTTTCTGAAATCTGTAGCACAGGCCATCCCTAACTATGTGATGAGTTGCTTCCAATTGCCTATCTCTATTTGCGAGCAAATGAAGACCTACATCGCCAACCACTGGTGGGGTGTCGAAGTTGGCCGTCAAAAAATGCATTGGCGTTCTTGGGAGTGGCTTTCGACCCCAAACTTCCTTGGTGGAATGGGCTTCCGCGACTTGGTGCTTTTCAACCAGGCGATGCTAGTGCGTCAGTGTTGGCGTCTCTTGACCGAACCCGACTGTTTGTGTTCGAGAGTCTTAAAGGGACGCTACTAACCGGATGGATGTTTTTGGAATGCCCCCAAACCAAGATCATCTTCATTCACCTGGCGCAGTTTGCTTTTCGGACGTGGACTGATTCAGAAGGGGGCTCATTGGGGTGTGGGAAATGGCACCCGGATCAAGGTTATGGAAGACCATTGGATTCCAGGTTTCCCTCCTGGAACTTTCAACCCAATTCTTCCTATTCCAGACGCAACTACAGTTCAGTTCTTTTTGGCTGAGTCATTGGTGACTTGGGACGGAGACCTTGTGCGAAGCTTCTTTGCTGATCCTATTGCGGAACAAATTCTACAAGTCCCCATAAGTCATTTTGGGGGAGATGACTTCCTGTCGTGGCCTCATGACAAGCATGGCATTTACTCGGTCAAGTCTGGCTATAATCTTACTAGAAGTGAATGCTTCTTCTCTTCTTCAAGTGGGAAGGGCAAGGGTCTGGCTTCCAATCTGCACGTGCAAGAAAAGGAGTGGAAGGCCCTTTGGTCAGTCAATTGTCCAAACAAAATGAAAATTGTCTTGTGGCGTTTTGTGCATGATTGTTTGCCTACAGGTTTCCAGCTGGTGAGGCGACACATTCCTGCTGATGATGGTTGTTTCTTCTGTAACCGGACTGAACGTGTGGAGCATCTCTTCCTGCTGTGTCCCTCCGCCCGTTCAGTTTGGAAAGGGGTTAAAGAGGAGTTCAGCATCAGGCTGTGCCGAAAAGACATGGTTAATGGCCGTCAATGGATGTTCGACTTCCTGGCTCGTGCCTCGAAGATTCAAGCTACTGTCTTGGCTATCACTCTATGGCATATCTGGGAAGCTAGAAATGAGGTACGTAATAATGGTACTGATGGGCATCCTGCTAGAACTGCTTCAAAAATTCGTGCCTATGTCTGTATGGTGGTGCAGCATTGTTCTAAGCCTAAACCTGATCCCAGGCGTGAGTCTTCTTCTTCAACTCTTATTTGGACTCCGCCACCTGCTGGTTTGGTGGCTGTGAATGTTGATGCGGCATTGTTTCCATCTATCCAGCGGATGGGCATGGGTTTTGTGGCTCGGAATCATCTTGGGGAGTTCATGTTTCCTGGCAACGAACAGCTTCAAGGCTTCTCTGAACCTGAGTTGGCTGAGGCGCTTGCCATTCGGCGTGCTCTTGAGGTTTGTCGATCTGAAGGCTGTACATCAATTGTTTTGGCATCTGATTGCCTCTCCATGGTGAACATAATCAAGTCTATGGCTCAAGATCGATCAAGAGTGGGCGTTGTTGTCTCGGACATCAAGTCTCTCGCGTCTGGGTTTACTCAAGGTTCTTTCTTACATGTCAGGCGTGGTATGAATGTAGCAGCACACAAACTAGCTCGTAGTTGTGAGCATTCTGCTAATCTTTTTTATCTAGGTGTGGTTCCAGACTGTATCAGGGACGACCTGTGTTGTGATGTTCAGTAATCAATGAAGTTCTGTTATTCTCAAAAAAAACAGAGGAGGACGACATCGATGGGCCACTCCTTTGACCACTCGGCGCGCGGCGCCATTAGGAGTAGGGGCCGCGACCGAAGCAGCCGTAGGTCGATGCACCGCGAAGTTCTCCATCGTGAGCGCACAAGGGGCCTGGGTCTGCGAGCGGACGGCCTCCAGCCTCGCAATTCTCATCACACGGGATGTTAGCGCTAATTACGCAGCGTGGGATCCCTTCCCTACTATTGTGGACGTGAGAATGGCAGAGTTTTTGTCTGCCCATGAAAAGTGCTAAACGCAGTTTTGGACGTGAATTAACGTAATCTCGACGGTTAGATGTAATTTTGTGATCTGATCGGGAGGCTGTAATTCTTCCGTGTTGTTATGTGTAGGCTAGGCTGGGTGTACTTAACGATGCATATGTTTGCTTGTTTAGTAGTAGTATAGAAGTATAGATGTGTCATTAGACCATTGACTTAAACTAATTGTACACTTTAGGCCAACAAGTCGGTAATTGATTGGTTTAGATCAAAACCAATTTGATGGCCACGTGACTGCCATGTCACACATTGAACCGCTAATAAATTAACTAATTTTTACAAATGGTCTTTCTGCAACAACGTTGATTTCTTTGTTCAAACCGCGTTAAAAAGTTAAAACTAACTAAAAAGGCCACATGAGCCTGAGTTGAACAGGGCTCCAACCGTGACTGCTAGCGTAGAACCCATGCAAATATTACTACGGCCATGCATGCTAAGAGATTTGTGTATAGATTAGGTCAAATTAAATAGTATATTCCCGGAAAAAAGGTTAAATAGTATATATTTTTAATGTGGCATGTTTAATTTTAAAGGTTTTTTTTTCTTTTGTGCGATTAATTTACTTCCATTACGGTTGTTGCTTTCTCTTTTGCTAGATGTGTCCTTATGTTTGAGATCTTATCATTCCCTCCTTTCCTACTGATTGCATCAGAGGGTTTATATAATTTTTTAAATGCACTTCCACAACATTTAACTCTACTTTTGCGGTATGACATATATACCTGATGCATCTTATGCAAGAAGATCTTAATATTGTAGTGGTTCACTAGTAGAAAACAGGGCTTTGGTCCAGGCCAGAATATAGCATTAGTCCCGGTAGTGTTACGAACGGGGACTAATGGGTGCATCAGTCCCGGTTCATGAGGCCAGGACGCCGGCCGGGCCTCGACGGGCACCAGTCCCGGTTCGTCTGACCTCTTTAGTCCCGGTTCCTGACACGAACCGGGACTAGGTCCTCGCTCCTGGCGCAGCCCCTTTAGTCCCGGTTGGTAGCTGGAACCGGGACTAAAGGGAAGTCTTTTATCCCGGTTCGAGCCACCAACCGGGACTAAAGATATGCCTATATATATGCTTGCCCCTGCCCGCTCACTCCTCCGTTTTTTGGCCGGCCGGCGTGTGGGAGGTGTGTGCTGCTCTGCTCTCACCTCCTATGCACACGAGGTGTTCGATGAAATGCCCGAGCCACACTTAAGCTTTCTCCTCTCCAAGCTCGACCTCCAAGCTCCATTTTCCCCAAGATTTGTCTAGGTTTGGCGGTCCGTCACGTCCCGTCCCCGTCCTCACTGTCGTCGATCGCCCGCGCCGATCTCGTCGCCGGCACCACCGTGGTGAGCCTCTTGTTCTTATCTTCTTTTTAAAAGAAAAAAAATTCTTACTTGTATGATTTGGTTTTAATGTGATGATGAACTTGTATTAATTTGATCACTACTGTACTTTGGTTTTAATGTGATGATGAACTTGTATTAATTTGGTCACTTCTCTATTCATGATGTTCTGTAATGGTTTTTGATACACTTAATTATATAATGCATGCAGATGAACCGGCAATGGATGTACGGTGACCGACGCACCTCCGAGTACATTGAGGGCCTGCATAAATTTCTCGAAGTGGCTAAGGCAAACAAGCAGAATGGTTTTATGTATTGTCCATGTACTGTCTGTGATAATACGAAGGATTACTCTAACTCGAAAACCCTTCACTCCCACCTGCTTGAGAAGGGTTTCATGCCACACTATAATGTTTGGACCAAACACGGAGAAAGAGGGGTTATGATGGAAGACAACGAAGAAGAAGAGGATGATGACATCTATCCTATGTTCCCTGAATACGGTGATACTGCAACGGGGGAAGCTGAAGATCAAGAGGCACCAGACGATGTGCCCGATGATGATCTTGGCCGGGTCATTGTTGATGCACAGAGAGAGTGCGAAAGTGAAAGGGAGAAGTTGAAGTTCGATCGCATGTTAGAGGATCACAAAAAAGGGTTGTATCCAAACTACGAAGATGACAACACAAAGCTCGGTACCACACTGGAATTGCTGCAATGGAAGGCAGACAATGGTGTATTTGACAAGGGATTTGGTTCGCTACTGAAAATAATGAAGAACAAGCTTCCAAAGGATAACGAATTGCCCGACAGTACGTACGAAGCAAAGAAGGTTCTCTGCCCTCTAGGATTGGAGGTGCAGAAGATACATGCATGCCCTAATGACTGCATCCTCTACCGCGGTGAGTACGAGGAATTGAACGCATGCCCGGTATGCGGTGCATTGCGATATAAGATCAGACGAGATGACCCTGGTGATGTTGAGGGCGAGCGTCCCAGGAAGAGGGTTCCTGCCAAGGTGATGTGGTATGCTCCTATAATACCACGGTTGAAACGTCTGTTCAGAAACAAAGAGCATGCCAAGTTGTTGCGATGGCACAAAGAAGACCGTAAGAAAGACGGGAAGTTGAGGGCACCCGCTGACGGGTCGCAGTGGAGAAAAATTGAGAGAAAGTGGGGGGACTTTGCAGGTGACGCAAGGAACGTATGGTTTGGTTTAAGTGCAGATGGCATTAATCCTTTTGGGGAGCAGAGCAGCAAGCATAGCACATGGCCCGTGACTCTATGTATCTATAACCTTCCTCCTTGGTTGTGCATGAAGCGGAAGTTCATTATGATGCCAGTGCTCATCCAAGGCCCTAAGCAACCCGGCAACGACATTGATGTGTACCTAAGGCCATTAGTTGAAGAGCTTTTACAGCTGTGGAATGAAAAAGGTGTACGTGTGTGGGATGAGCATAAACAAGAGGAATTTGACCTACGAGCGTTGTTGTTTGTAATCATCAATGATTGGCCTGCTCTTAGTAACCTTTCAGGACAGACAAACAAGGGATACAACGCATGCACGCACTGTTTAGATGATACCCAAAGTATATATTTGGACAAATGCAAGAAGAATGTGTACCTGGGACATCGTCGATTTCTTCCGACCAAGCATGCCTTAAGAAAGAAAGGCAAGCATTTCAAAGGTGAGGCAGATCACCAGAGGAAGCCCGTCCTCCGTACTTGGTGATGATATACTTGATATGGTCAAGGATTTACAAGTAATCTTTGGAAATGGTCCTGGCGGACAATCTGTTCCGAATGACACTGAGGGACACGCACCCATGTGGAAGAAGAAATCTATATTTTGGGACCTACCCTATTGGAAAGACCTAGAGGTCCGCCCTGCAATCGAAGTGATGCACGTGACGAAGAATGTTTGCGTGAACGTGCTAGGCTTCTTGGGCGTGTATGGGAAGATAAAAGATACACCGGAGGCACGGGAGGACCAGCAATGTGTGAATGAAAAAGACGGCATGCATCCAATGCAGTATCAAGGTCCTGCCAGCTACGCTCTAACCAAAGCGGAGAAGGAAATCTTCTTTGAATGCCTGCTCAGTATCAAGTCCCGTCTGGCTTCTCGTCGAATATAAAGGGAATAATAAACATGGCAGAGAAAAAATTCCAGAACCTAAAGTCTCATGACTGCCACGTGATTATGACGCAACTGCTTCCGATTGCATTGAGGGGGCTTCTACCAGAAAATGTTCGATTAGCCATTGTGAAGCTATGTGCATTCCTCAATGCAATTAAATCCTACCAAGGTTACAGAATGATTTGGTCCAATGTCTTGTCAGCTTCGAGTTGGTGTTCCCACCATCCTTCTTCAATATTATGACGCACGTCCTAGTTCACCTAGTCGACGAGATTGCCATTTTGGGTCCTGTATTTCTACACAATATGTTCCCCTTTGAGAGGTTCATGGGAGTCTTGAAGAAATATGTTCGTAATCGTGCTAGGCCAGAAGGAAGCATCTCCACGGGCCATCAAACAGAGGAGGTCCTTGGGTTTTGTGTTGACTTTTTTCCGGACCTTAAGCCGATTGGTGTCCCTAAATCGCGGTATGAGGGGAGACTGAGTGGAAAAGGCACGCTAGGAGCGGATTCAATAATATGTAGGGACAGGCATTCCTGGGCGCAAGCACACTACACAGTTCTACAGAATTCTATCTTGGTGGCCCCGTATATCAATGAACACAAGAATATTCTACGCTAGAAACACCCGGAGCAGTCTGACGACTGGATTACACGTGAACACATCGGGACTTTCGGCGGTTCGTTGCAAATGCATCTCATGCGTAACAACATTGTTGGAAATGACATGTACTTGTTGGCCAGGACACCATCTTCGACTGTATTGACTTACCAAGGGTACGAGATAAATGGTAATACATTTTACACGATCGCCCAAGATAAAAAGAGCACCAACCAAAACAGTGGAGTCCGCTTTGATGCAGCAATCACCAATAGGGAAAAGGACACATATTATGGTTACATAGAGGAGATATGGAAACTTGACTATGGACATGAATTTAAGGTCCCTTTGTTTCAGTGCAAATGGGTCAATTTGTCAGAAGGCGGGGTACAATTAGACCCGCAGTACGGAATGACAACAGTGGATCTCAAAAATCTTGGGTACACAGACGAACCATTCGTCCTAGCCAATAATGTGGCGCAGGTTTTCTATGTGAAGGACATGTCTACCAAACCGAGAAAAAAAAGATAAGGAAGCGAATACATCAAACGATGAGCCAAAGCGCCACATAGTTCTTTCAGGGAAAAGAAACATCGTGGGAGTGGAGGACAAGACAGACATGTCTGAAGATTATGAAAAGTTTCATGAAATTCCTCCCTTCAAAGTGAAGGCTGACCCAAGCATCCTGTTAAACGATGAAGATTATCCATGGTTACGGCGCAATAAGCAAGGGACACACGCGAAGAAAAAGTGAATACTTTCTCTCCACAGCTATTCTGATGATGGCTTTGATCTAGAATATCACTGCAGTTACATGTCAAGAAATGAAATCCCTTTTGTAATAGATGAGTTTTCGTCCGAAATACACGAAGTGCATCCAGTTTTTCCCGTAACCCTCTCAACTTTTTAGCACAAGCTCAAAAAAATCATTAAATGCATGAAAAATAGCAAATGAAGTTAGAAAGGGTTGAAATTTTAGGATGTGGCTTTGAATGGTGCATATTGAATGCACAAAAAGTCTGGAGTTGAAATAAGTTAAAAAAAATGAAATGCATTTCTAACAGACGAATTTTCGTCCGAAACCTTGATACTTCGAATGAGATGGTCCAATTTGTACACGAAGTGCATCCAGTTTTTGCCGTAACCCTCTCAACTTTTTATCACAAGCTATGTGGGTGAAATTATGATACCATGCCAAGTTTCAACCTTTTCAGAGTTCATTTGCAGTGCTTGTCAATTTCAGGGTCATTTAGCTCAAAATAAATCATGAAATCCATGAAAATTGCAAATGAAGTCAGAAAAAGGATGAAAATTGATGATGTGGCTTTGAATGGTGCATATTGAATGAAAGTATGGAGTTAAAATATGTTAAAAACGAAATCCCTTTTTGTAATAGATGAGTTTTCGTCCGAAACCCCGTTACTTCGAAAGAGATTGTCCAGTTTGTACACGAAGTGCATCCAGTTTTTTCCGTAACCCTCTCAACTTTTTAGCACATGCTCTGTGGGTGAAATTATGATACCATGCCAAGTTTCAACCTTTTCAGAGTTCATTTGCAGTGCTTGTCAATTCCAGGGTCATTTAGCTCAAAATAAATCATGAAATATATGAAAAATAGCAAATGAAGTCAGAAAAGGGTTGAAAATTGATGATGTGGCTTTGAATGGTGCATATTGAATGCAGAAAAAGTCTGGAGTTAAAATATGTTTAAAAAATGAAATCCCTTTTATAATAGATGAGTTTTCGTCCGAAACCCTGTTACTTCGAAAGAGATTGTCAAGTTTCTACACGAAGTGCATCCAGTTTTTCCCGTAACCCTCTCAACTTTTTAGCACATGCTATGTGGGTGAAATTATGATACCATGCCAAGTGTCAACCTTTTCAGAGTTCATTTGCAGTGCTTGTCAATTTCAGGGTCATTTAGCTCAAAATAAATCATGAAATGCATGAAAAATAGCAAATGAAGTCAGAAAAGGGTTGAAATTTGATGATGTGGCTTTGAATGGTGCATATTGAATGCAGAAAAAGTCTGGAGTTAAAATATGTTAAAAAAATTGAAATCCCTTTTGTAATAGATGAGTTTTGGTCCGAAACCCTGTTACTTCGGAAGAGATTGTCCAGTTTGTACACGAAGTACATCCAGTTATTACCGTAACCATCTCAACTTTTTAGCACATGGTATGTGGGTGAAATTATGATACCATGCCAAGTTTCAACCTTTTCAGAGTTCATTTGCAGTGCTTGTCAATTTTAGGGTCATTTAGCTCAAAATAAATCATGAAATCCATGAAAAATAGCAAATGAAGTCAGAAAAGGGTTGAAAATTGATGATGTGGCTTTGAATGGTGCATATTGAATGCAGAAAAAGTCTGGAGTTAAAATATGTTAAAAAATGAAATCCTTTTTGTAATAGATGAGTTTTTATCCGAAACCCTGTTACTTCGAAAGAGATTGTCCAGTTTGTACATGAAGTGCATCCAGTTTTCCCGTAACCCTCTCAACTTTTTAGCACATGCTATGTGGGTGAAATTAAGATACCATGCCAAGTTTCAACCTTTTCAGATTTCATTTGCAGTGTTTTTCAAATTCAGGGTCATTTAGCTCAAAGAATGAACTAATAGCAAAAAGAATGAACCAAAAAGCTTTCATAAAACTCTAATAGCAAAAAGAATGAACTAAAAAGATTTTATAAAACTCTAATAGCAAAAAGAATGAACTAAAAAGGTTTTATAAAACTCTAATAGCAAAAAGAATCAACTAAAAAGAATCAAAATAATATTAACTAAAATTATCAAAGTATTTATTTGTTAAAAACTTTAATAGTAAAAAGAATTTTCATAAAGTATATTCTGTTACAAGCTTTAATAGAAAACTAAAAATCTTTTATAAAACTCTAATAGCAAAAAGAATCAACTAAAAAGAATCAAAATAATATTAACTAAAATTATCAAAGTATTTATTTGGTAAAAACTTTAATAGTAAAAAGCTTTTATAAAACTCTAATAGCAAAAGGAATCAACTAAAACATATGCAAAAAAATAACATTAAAATTTTAAAAACATAATATATGCAAAAAATAAAAAAAGGCCCGCCTACTATCCACAACAGCCTGCATACGACTAGAAACCCTAGAAATGGGCCAGGATGCAGGCCCGCAGTGCTAGCAGGCCCAACAGGGCGTGAGATAGGCATGTACTGCCTGCAATAGAGAGGAGCTCGAGAGGGCAGCGGCAGCAGCGCTTATAAACCACTCTGTCAGGGATATAACCCGCCACTACTTTATTCAACACCGCCGGGTCATTATTCTAGCCCGGTGGAGAACATGGTGGCGGCGGCAACCAGGCTTGATACAATCCCGATCCCCGATGAGGCGCCCTAGGCAGAAGAGGTGCGGAATGCCATCGGATACCTACACACGGCGATGGCCCAGCAGGGGAAATATAATTACAGCCGGAGTCGTGTGCATTCAACCCCCATCCACAGCCGGCGTTATGAGTCGCCGGCGGTCTCTAGCAGTAACCCGCCGCAAGCTGATCGGGCGGCTCTGGATGTTCAAACACGGGTGGAACGGGCAAAAGCACAGCAATAAACGGCGGCTCTGGCAGCAGCGGCGGCTTATCAGGATCCCACAGTTGCCCCTTCCGTCTCAGGAGGAGCGGGGGCGAATTCCAGGGCTGTGGGAATATCATGTTTGGTGCCGGCTCTGCGGAATGAGCGTCTGCCGAAGGATTTTAAGGGTCCTCGTAAGGTGTCCAATTACACTGCTGATTTACCTCCAGAGGCCTGGGTTGAAAGTTATGAGCTAGCCATGGAGATGTTGGACGTTAGTGATGCGGTCTGCGCCAAGTATTTCATCATGATGCTGGAAGGGCCGGCTCGCACATGGTTGAAGGGTTTGCCACCCAACACCATTAACTCCTGGGCCGAGTTAAGGGCGAAATTCATCAATTTTTTTAAAGGAACATGCAAGCAGCCCATGACGATTGTGGATTTGGACCAGTGTGTGCAGCGTGAGGACGAGTCGGCTCATCACTGGGTCCGGCGAGTCTCCGAAATCACCCACTCTTCTGAGCAGATTACAGCCTCTCAGGCGGTTTTGATTCTAGAGAAGAATTGTCACTTCACGCCTTTGAGCAGAAATTTGGCCGGCTCAAACGCTCATGCCAAGACATGGGGGAGCTCATGGCGGCTCTCACCAAGTACGCAGATTCTGATAACACGAAGGACCCGGACTCTGATAATGAGAAATCAGGTTAGGGGAAGAAAGGTAGCAATGGCAAGCGGAAGCACCCAGATGGCGGGTCAGAACTGGTGGCAAACACCAACGTCAGGAACAACCGTGCTAAGGGCAACGGGAACTTCGAGCAGTTTTTTAACAAGGGAAAAACTACTTTCAACCTGGAGGAGAGGCTTAGCCAACCTTGTCCAGAGCACACCCGGCCGAATAAGCCGGCAAACCATCTATGGAGGGATTGTTATACTATGAGACAGTTCCGGAATTACAGCATTCAACAGCATCGTGATAACGGTGATGGCCCATCGGGCTTTGATGCTGGTGGCTCAGGGTCCGATTACCAGGGTCAAGGCAACCATGGAGGTCATAATCAACAGCCTCGCGGCGGAGTCCAGCGGCAGAATAACCAGTCAGGGTATCAGAGGAACCCGAAACGCCTTAACGAGGATTACTAAAACACCTCAAACGGGATCATTTATAACCCGTAATGGGCAACTTCAACCTTCCGTGGAGATTATTAAGCCGACTCCTCAAGTCATCTTAAAGACTTGGGGGCTATGCAGTTATGACTCGGCAAAGATCGTTATTTCAAAGAAGATAAAACCTGGTCCTGGAGATTGTCGCCACATTCCAACAGGTGACCCGCCGTTCTCTTGACAGTCAATCGATATGACCCTGAACTGTCAAGAGCCGGCTTATGATTTACGTCTCTTTGACAGTCAATCTATATGACCCTGAACTGTCAAGAGCCGGCTTATGATTTACGTCTCTTGACGGTCAATCGATATGACCCTGAACTGTCAAGAGCCGGCTTATGATTTACGTCTCTTGACGGTCAATCGATATGACCCTGAACTGTCAAGCGCCGGCTTATGATTTACGTCTCTTGACGGTCAAACGATATGACCCTGAACTGTCAAGAGCCGGCTTATGATTTACGTCTCTTGACGGTCAATCGATATGACCCTGAACTGTCAAGAGCCGGCTTATGATTTACGTCTCTTGACGGTCAATCGATATGACCCTGAACTGTCAAGAGCCGGCTTATGATTTACGTCTCTTGACGGTTAATCCATATGACCCTGAACTGTCAAGAGCCGGCTTATGATTTACGTCTCTTTGACAGTCAATCCATATGACCCTGAACTGTCAAGAGCCGGTTTATGATTTACGTCTCTTTGACAGTCAATCCATATGACCCTGAACTGTCAAGAGCCGGCTTATGATTTACGTCTCTTGACGGTCAATCTATATGACCCTGAACTGTCAAGAGCCGGATTATGATTTACCTCTCTTTGATAGTCAATCTATAAGACACTGAACTTGTCAAAGGAGTCGGTTTTATAAATTGTTGTACTCTTAAACAGTCAATCTTTAGAGACCCTGAACTTGTCTCTTGACAGTTAATCTCGCGATAAGACCCTGAGCTGGTTAAGGTTAAAACGACGAATCTGTGCCATATGAGAGCCGGCATATGAGTGGCAATCATGCCTAAGTCTTTACATCGTAATCTCTGCAAGCATAATAAAGACACTAAATATCCGACATGGCTGGCTATTCTTGAAGAGCCGTCCTATTGATTATAATGCCGGGTTATCTAGATCGACCGGCTCTTGGATTTCTTCAACCAGTGCTATATAGTATACTACAGCACTCATGGATTTCTCAAGCACATATTTGCCGGGTTGCACCGCAACCACGAGCAGGGATTTCATTGTTCATAACCGGGTTACAACAAGGGTCAAGGAATCATATTACTCTTATACAGTCCTGAGTCGCCGCAGGCAGTCAACCCGGCACTTGGGGGCTACATTATTCAAATCCGGCTTATATCAAGTACGCAAGTCCCATGTCGCTGCAAGCATGCACCACAGCACTTGGGGGCTAATGCAAGCCGGTTTTCAAGACAGTACATTATCAAGCAAGACCCTGTTATTTCAAGGAGATGACCGGTTTTCTACAATCCTTATAAAGTCTCGGCCCATCACATGCTGAAGAGCCGGCTCTTGGGGGCTACACCAGTTGAAGCTTTATAAGGTATAAGAAAGTTATAAGTCCTAGGCTGCTGCAGGCGAGACAACCTGGTACTTGAGGGCTGCACAGTCAAACATATTATTGCAAAGCGCCAAGTCATCATGGATACACTTGGAGCTTGGGGGCTACAGGTAATATGAATATATCAAAAAAGTTGAAAAGAGTTATCAAAGTCAGCTGGAGTCTGGTTATCTGACCCGGCGTCACCAACATTACATGATCCGGCGATTCAAAGATTATAATCCGGCGGTGATAACCCGCCGAGAGTATTGGAGGCCGACTCAATGGCATATGGGTGTTGTATTCCCAGAATTTTACTTTGAAGGACACTGACAAGCAAGACGATTGAGAAGACGGCTCGAGCTTAGCACGAATAAATTCAAAGCTAACCTGGGGACTAATGTCAGGGATATAACCCCGCGATATAACCCGGCCGGAGTATAACCCGGCCAGGACTTGGCGATTCACTGAAGACCCGGTCACCAGCTTGGCGGTTCATAGTCAAGACCCATAAGGTGGGCCAGAAGACGGAGACCAAGCCACACGGCGGGTTGACCAAGTGGGCCAAGAGGAAGACAAGACATGAAGACCAGGCCATATGGCGGCTTGCCAGATGGGCTGAGGTCAAGGCCCAAGAGGCATGAGGCGACTCATGGGCCAGAAGATGTAAGCCGCCATAAGATGACTTGTTCTGTAAGACTAAGGAGTTGGAACCAGGATCGGTTACGTTGTATAACCCGACCCGGACTCGTGTAAGCCCAGGGCCTCGACCTATGTATATAAAGGTGAGCCCCTGCGGCGTGTTAGACAGGTTAAGACAGACAGACAAGCCTTACGGCGAGACAGACCAAGCAGTCGAGAGCTAGGGCAAGCAAGCCGCCCCGTGTAATCGATACACCAGTTAATATAGCATAAGCAGGACGTAGGCTTTTACCTCCACCGTGAGGGGCCGAACCTGGGTAAACTCGTGTCCCTTGTCCCGTTTAACCCCTTTGAGTCCACTTCCATGGCGTTGGCCTCGAACCTAAGTCTTCGGACATCTGCCGTGACAAAACCACGACACACTCCGAGCCCCTCTCGACTAGTGAGGTGGGACTAAACTTTTGGCTGCGGGAAGCACAGCCCTTTAGTCCCGGTTGGTGGCCCCAACCGGGACTAAAGGGCTGTGCTTCCCGCCCTTTGGGCTGCTGAAATTTACCTTTAGTCCCGGTTGGTGGCTCCAACCGGGACTAATGGGGGCCTTTAGTCCCGGTTGGAGCCACCAACCGGGACTAAAGGGTGGACTATATAAGCGGGACTTGGAAGTTTCTTGTCCTCCATCCATCATTTTATTCTCCTCTCCCCCGACGGCGCCGATGACCACCTCGACGCCGTCAGGCTGCCGGATTTGGCCGTCGCCCTCGCCGACGCCCTGCCGTCCCCAAGCCCGCTGACCGTCGCCGGCGCCGGACCTCCTCGTGCGCCCTCCTCCCCGTCGCCGCGTGCCCCAGAGCCGGCCCGTTCCTCATCGCCGGCCTCCAGCTCCATCGCCGTGCCCCCAGTGAGCTCCCCCCTTTCCCAAGGCCTCCGCCGCCCCTGCCCTGCGCTGCCGCCGCCGCCGCCCCTACCCTGCTGCTTAGCCGCCGCCCCTGCCCTGCATTTTTTATGTTCATGTATATGTATGTATGTTCATGTATGTATGTATATGTTCATGTATGTATGGCATTATATTTTTTATGTTCACCAAATTTTCATAGGTTGATGGTGATCTATCGTGTGCACTTGGGAAAAGCTCACCAACAAACATGATCATTTCTTACATACAAAAACAGATAAAAGATTCAAATGAATAGTGCTCAAGTTAAATAACATACACATTATATAAAATTGTGTTTCTTAGGTTGCAATAAGGCATGTATGTATGTATAGATTGATGTATATAGGGATGGGGTTGCATTCGGGTCATCAAATTGATAGAGAAATTCATAGACCTTGGTACGATAAGCTAATTTATAAAGTCTTAATTGCATTTTCTTACGTTTGACAACTGCTTGGGCTTATTAGGGACCATGAGGCGTAAGATCTGCAAGGTTTGCCAAAATTCATGTATGGACAGTCTTGGAACTGCAGTGCAGTTCGGGGTATTTTTGAGAAAGGGATTTTAAAAATCAGTGGTAACGGTCTTTAACTTGAATTTGTATTGAATTCTGATCATTTGTTTAACTATTTTATTGACTTTATTGTTGATTATTAACTGCTGCATAGTGTGTTCCATGCAACATAAGGGAGGACTTCAACAATTCATATGGTAACGTGTTGTACTTTGAGGATGATGAGGAGCGCGAATTCGAATTGGATCTGCGCAAAGGAAAGAATAAAACCATCATATATGGTGATGGATGGGAGCAGTACATTGCATTGAACAATTTTAAAGGAGGATAACTCGTAGCTTTTTCCTTAATAGGAGAGGTGAATAGGTTAAGGACATTATATGTCCAAAGCGATGATGATGACGATGACCAAGATGACATCGTCAGCCAAGATGACCAAGATGACATCGACAACCAAGATGAAGATGAGGACATCCAAGATGTAGAGGAGGACATCGAAGATGAAGATGATGGTCCTATCCTTTCTGCATTTTTTCTCAAAGGATGAAGAAGCTTACTCGGGATGATAAAGCTAGTGTGAAAGAAATGTTACCATCCTCTTTGGCGTTCTTGGGGAAGCCCTTTGTGCACCGTCTAACAAAAACAAACATGGTCAAAAAAGTTATGGTGAGATGTTTTATATTCTTTCATCTCTTTTTGGTCATAACCAAGTATGGTGAGATGTCTAACATTCTGTGCTCTCTATTTTTCTCTTAATGATGGGGTCTTCAGAAGTTACCTTTGAAGATGTTTTCCGGAGTGGACATTCCCGATGTCGGTACTGCTGGAGTAATCCATGGACCAAGAGGGCATGTCACGAACGTCCAATACAAGACAGAGGATGACGGGCGCATATCATTCCACAAGGCCGGCTGGCAGGAGTTCATCAAGGGAAAGAGAGAACTAAGGGTGGACACCCTTGTGGTAATCACTATAAGGAAGAGCAACCGCAAGGACTATCAGATGATGGTTGTTGTTAACCATGTTTAGAACTAAGTCATGAATATATCAGCTGGAGAACTGTTAGTTAATTAATTAGTATGTTAAGATGAATGTGATACATTGATGTTTGTTTCTTAAGTTGAACAACTTTCAAGTGATACTGATGGTTCTTTCTATATATTGATCATGACGATGTTGTGTAATGGTTCTTTCATTGCTATATGTAGTAGATAGCGTCGAGTTGAATGAAAAGCATAAAATAAAAATGGTAAACACAAAAATAAAAGGGGGAAACACAATATGAAAACCCCTAAACCCATCCTTTAAAAAAAACCAGAGCCTGGCAGCTGCTGACGCGTGGCTGCCTTTTAGTCCCGGTCGGTGTTACCAACCGGGACTAAAGGTCCTCTTGCCAGGCGCCCCACGGCGGCCACGTGAAGCTCGTTTAGTCCCGGTTCGTAAGCCAACCGGGACTAAAAGTGATCGGCATTAGTCCCGATCGTTTTGTCCCGGTTGTAGAACCGGGACTAAAGGCCCTCTGAAACCGGGACTGGTGCCCTGTTTTCTACTAGTGGTTAGCAAGCTCCTTATATTGCACTTAGGTCCTGGGTTCAATTCAAGTCCCATGCAATGCATGACATTTTCATTGTTTTCCCACGGTTATCGGCTGAAGCTAGAAGCCCAACCCAGTTTCGGGGGCTACTGCATTGACGATTCACTGCAGGAAACTCAAAAGTGCAATACGGTTTTCTGAGATGATTATGATCAGGGCCGGGCCAATAGGTGTGCCGAGTGTGCAGCCCGCACTGGGCCCAGAAATTCTGGCGGCCCGAAATTTTTATGCAAGGCTATGCATATTTTTCCTCCTGGACGATAGGCCGCGTATGGCATTGGGCCACTGGCACCTGGCCGTCCGCATGACTCTGCCTGAGGCCGCTGCTGATGCGATGCCTCGATTAGAAACAGAACCAGATCAATCGCATCCAGAGGAAATTTGCAGGCGAGACAGCGCATTCAAACCAGATCAAAATCAATCGCGTGGCATTGCATCGAGAGCCGGCGGCGGGCGACGCGGCGACAGGCAGGGCAACGAGCCTTCTGAGTTCTCTCAAAAAAAAACTTCGTCTGAACTCTAATGAACATGTTCCTCTTGCTATCGCCAAAATAGGTAGGTCAACAAAACATGTTCCTCTCACCACGCTAACCACGTGAGATCATGTGTAGGATCGAGCGTGAAGGGTTCTCCATCTAGATTTGATACCGGCAGTCGTTAAACAATTTATCAATACTTGCATGGTCCAGGCCCTAATTTAAGTGTTTAACTACTTCTGCCGGCTAGGGCTGGCTTGTCCTCCTGTTTAACTTTGGTTCCTATAGTCCTACTCCTAATTTCTAAATTCGGATTAACTTTTCGCAAGGATCGTTACTTCGTTAGAGTTTGGTTCTTGCCTCCTTGTTTAAAGATTATAGTATAGCAGTTCATCCGGACTTGACTCAAGACTAGGTCAGTTAGACGGTTCGTGTAATTCTCAAACATTGACGTATAATCTCCAAGGGATATCTGCTGACTGCTACCATATCACTTCAATTTTATTTTCTTCATCTTTTTGTAGTGTTTCAATAATACAGATTTGAATCATCATGGAGAGAAGATTTATCACGAGGATATCATTGAAGATTTTATTTCAAAGAATAATAAAAGAATGATGTTGTTCAAATAAATATTATGCAATCTGGAGTTGAAGAGGTATGCTTTTTTATGTATTCAATTATTATGTAACACATTATATCATATACATTATAATTGTTCATTAGTTTATTTTTTTCCACTGAGACAGGGCCCCATCTTTTAGTTTTGCACAGGGCCCCGGATTTTGCCAGCTTGGCCCTGATTATGATGGTCGGCCGCTCACACCCGACCTAAGTCTCGCGGGCTACTGCACACCGCGTTATTCCTAATAGTATGTTACCAAGTGAGAATTTGATCCTCATGGCGATTTTATGGATCGACCTGCATCTCGGGGGCTACTAGGATCAGTGGTTTTATTCTATCCTTCAAGTCCATACTGGATTTGAGGCCGGTACACACCTTGAGAGCCACTCGTTATATATCTCGACAGAGAAAAAGTTCTGCAAAAAATCAGCTTGCAAAAACCGGCTTGGAGGAAAACTTTTTTTTCCATGGAGGCCAGTCATCTACATCGTCAACTCATGACCGAGGTGGTCCATACCACTTCGGAAGCAGCCCGATATGGAAGCCAGATGTGAGCGGCTGTCTGCACCTACACGGGAGACTTTTCCTGCATGTAAATAGGTCGTTCCCCTTCAACATTTTGAAAGGCCGAGGTGGTCTACGTCACCTTCGATGCAGTCCAGCGTAGAAGCTCGGGTGCAAGAAGACATTGATTGAGGAAAATTCCGTTGAACAAGTTTCCAGACTGGCGACTGGAGACGACGAGCAGCTCGGATAAGCCGAGGTGCAACCAGACTTGAAGACCGGCTCAGGGGCTACTGACGGTGTCCCGGATATGGGGCCTCTCACCATGTCGGCTCCCGGCCTGGTGTGCCGAGCTGATGATCCCCTTGTCGGTTCTGTCCTGGGCCACTTTGGGCGGCTCATGACAATCTAAGAACACTAGTCGTTCAATACAATGACTCCTTATCCATGGAGGACCCCACTCCACCGATGTAGCCGACTAGGACTCCTGTAATAGTAGGCCTCCGGTAACTTATATAAATTAGGGTTGGGCTAGTCGATAGAGGACAGATTAGATCATTAGATCTACACACAACGATCTTGAGGTAGATCATTTGTACTTTGTAATCCATCCAAAAGCAATAAAACACCAGCATAACGTAGAGTTTTATCTCCATGGAGAGCCCGAAACTGGGTAAAAGCCCGTGCCCCTGTTACCATCGTATCAAGACCCATAGTTCGAGACCCCCTACCTGACATTTACTAGAATTGACTCCGTCACGGGCTGGTCATGACCCCTACCTGAGATTTGCCGAACTTGATTTTGTCATGGGCCGGGAGCAATTGGACACAATTGTTGTGGTTAGTTGGGGCCTGGGAGGCATCGACGGCTAGGTGTATGTGGTACCGTGTCAGTCTAGAACGGGCGGTGGTGGGAAGGTGGAGCGCTCTTGACATGTGCATAGTGTCACAAATCACTCTACTCTTGCTTATGGGACCGGAGCGGCAGATGTCTGCTCCTCTTCGAACATGGCTTCTCTCTCTCTCTCTCTTTCTCTCTCTCTCTCTCTCTCTCTCTGATGTTGACAAGGTTGTCAAACATACTTGTGTTGAGTACGACCGATGCGGTAGATATGAGTGCTCTTTTGGGAAGCTGCAACGAAGTCGAAGTTGTTGGTCATAAACGTAATTGGCGATGTACTATGATGCCATGTTCGTCAGCGATGTGCTTTCCCATTTGTGTTCTGTTTCCTCGGCATTTCGGCATTTTCGTATGTCTGGTGGTACTTTCGATCTAGATTAGCTTGGAGTCTAGTGCCCTTTATGTACATTTTTTCTGGTTTCACTCCAATAAACTTAGCAATGTCACCCATCGGGTTCTTGTTATGTAATGGAATCTTAACAACTCTCTTGTTGACATTAAAAAAATGGAATCTTCGTTACCCAGGGTGCACTTATTCTATGAATGTGTATGTCCGCACAATTACATATATCTGATATGTGTGAACAAAATAAAAAAAAATAGAATGGCAGGTTTCCAACTACATTATATGACAATGTAGAGTCCCGTGTAATCCCTATGCCAAGGCCTACTATGATATCGTCCACATCAACAAAAAGTACATAGCAGCGAGGCGTAGAGGAGTCTGGTCAGCAAAGCAACGCCTCCATCAACGGATATGACTCATAATCGTCGCTAGACACAACTAATAAGGGAAAACCCTTGGGTTATTTATTCGGGCAACATGTATCTACGCTCCATAGAAATGCCTCCCGAATGCAAACACTGCAGAAGATCGTTATCATTGGTCCGAAGAACACTCAAACCTAGTTTTTCATTCGGGATAGTCGGTACAAAATTACCGATTGAGCGAGCTTCACATCATCATCACCGAATCTAAACAATGGCTAGACTACCAATCTGCGACCATCACAGCCGATAACCGTTAGGAGACCACCATTAAGATTTGCTTGCGGAACCCATCGATTTCCAAATAGCAATCCCCATATAATAGGTGACACCACAAAATAGGATGCCTCAACGACCATCAAAACGGCCTTGAGGGAGTATATGTCGAAATGCAATCACCAGGCAAAGCCAATCGCCACACGATGAGCGCGATGCAACGCATGAAAAAACAGTGTCGCTGGCACCATACGCCAAAGTGGACCTCCGTGATCGTCACCTTCCACACTAGAATGTTATGCCAAGGATCACCATGATCTGAAAGTGCCTCACTGACATGGATCAGTTGATCTCGTCTAGCTGTCAAGGCTCCGACCTAACCTCGCTAAGACTTAGGAGAGATATCGGCAAAGACAAGATGGTAATGAAGGAGTCACTTCTTTCCCTCGGAGGAAATAGTGAGGTCGTCCCTCATGACAAAGAAGTGAGAAGACGAGGAGGATAATCCTGAGGGGGAACCCTAGTCACCCCTAGGTCACAGGAGGGTGCCCCAATAGGGAATCATTTTTCCATGACAATTGCTAGCTATACATTATGCAAGTATTAGAGCATTATGATGAACATGTTAAAGTTCCTAATATATTCCTTTGTAATTAATGAGTTTAGTTTAGTTTTGATCCCTAAACTGCAAATATTGTAAAGTTCGACCCTTAATTTTAGATGTTTATATTTAAGGAGAACTCTAGGCCAGGGTGATAAGGACATAAGCCCAAGGTATATGCGTACATATCAAAGAGTACTATGAATATTAGTACCCCAATGGAATGTCCACTCAAAATTATAGGTTCACAAATTAGGCGTGGTGTTTGAAAAATTAGCTAATGAATACAAAAAAAGTGTTGGCTTGACTTGTTTTTAAGTGGACTAGATTGGCTTCAAGCGGGTTTAGAGGGGTCAAGTTATTGGCATCTTCAAGAGTTGTACATATATTTCGGCTGAAACTTTATATTTAGTCAAAAATAAATTAAGCCAAACAAAAGTAAATAGTACAAACATACAAAATTCTTGATTCTAAATACTCATCCATGTCCGAATGGTATATTTTTGGTACCATTCGTAGACACACATGTGCCGTCGGGTTAACAACTACATCTCCAACTCCCCACCCCCACCTCCCGCCCGAAACCACGATGGTTATACACCAATGTAGAATACTCTATGAAGTTATGTAGATATTTAATAATATTTTGGAAGCCACATATGAACACACTATAATGCCCCAAGATGAAAATTATTTTTGGAGTAACGCGATACATCTGCTTGATTAGTGGTGCCAAAAAATGATTTTAAACAGGCCAATATATAAAAAAGTATCATTTTTTGAATGAGGAAATGTATTTCTACTCACAAATATTAGAGTTTTATGAAAGTATTTATCTTAAAACATATGAGAATGATTGTGTTATTAAATCTGCTAGTATAGGTAAAAATATCATTTGAGATGACATGTCAATAGTTTCAATAGAAAATTACATAGATTTAGTGACAAGATGAATTATGACGAAATAAAAAAATTAGTATAAATAAGTGAGATAAGTCTAACGCACTGCCAGTCCAATACTTGAAAACATAACTAACTTACAAATCGCTTGAATTGATCATCTATAAAGCACCAAACCGAGTTCTGGCTTCACAGCTTTTGCTACTGGTTCACAGCTTTTGCTATGGTACAACTGCTCTAACAAAGAACAATAATAAATAATACACTATAGAAAACAATTTCCTTTCTCAAACAGCGAGAACTTGAAATCGGCAAGAGGAATTAAATATGGAACATACCATCGTGTAAAGCCACCAAAAGCCCAAGAAAAATAGAGAGGCAGGCGGCCGAGATGAAGTACTCCGCCACAAGAGATGTAGAGCATGAGGAATGCACCATGCATTGACGCCAACCATGATGAGCTCTGGATCTGCGACGACGCGACAGAGGCTGGCGGCCACCAATGTCTAGCAGCATCGCGTTGGGCATGCCTGACACACAGAAGAGTGAGGCCTGTCTCGCCACGAGTGTGGGCTCGCATTAGTTCGCCAGCTATGGTCGGGGGGTCACGACGGCTACCGGGAGCAATGCGGCTAGCAGGAGGAATTTGAAGGGGCCTTTGTTGAGAAAGGTAGTGGAAAAACGAAAAACAAATCGCACAAACATACAAGCCCATAATCACCATGCACATGCAAGAACTATCAGATCTAGATTGGACTGCTTACCAACACAACTCAACTAAGAGGAGAGTTGGTGAAGCGAGTTGATGCAGATTTCCGCATTTAGATCCTATCTCCGAGCCATGAGAATTTCATTCCTCGAATTGATCCGTAGAACAAACACCGTTTTTTCGGTTTTTATTAGTTTCGTCCAAATTCTCTGTTTCTTTACAAAAACTTCTGGTTCTCTCTGGAAGCACTTTCAATTATATTTGGAATTTTTTTGATGAATTTTTCTCATGCTACTACACTTCTAGTTATCAATTGATCTTTGACCCTTAAGCATGTGACCCCACAGCTTCTTAAAGTGTAGACATGAACTCGAAACTCCTTTCGTTTCAATGATTAATAGCGCAATGGACATCCATATTGACCATGTAATTACATGAATAAATATCAAGTGAACATGTTGTTCCCGTCTACTATTCCCTTTGATGTTGATACTTTACAAAACCCGAGGTGAGATTTATCGGCATCCCCGTGAATCGGCTTTGTTCTCTTTTATCGTTCTCGTGTTTCGGTATCCCCGTGAACAAGTTCGCCGCGTCTGGCCAGCTGATGATGGATACCGTCACATCAAGGGCCCTAAAAATATCTCTCCATCGTCGGAGGAGCAAATCCTAGTCCCGAGCTATCAAATCCCTTGTCATACTTTTCTGATGCACGTGTAAATTGTCGTGATCACCCTGCTACGCATGGCGTTTGACGAACCCCAAAGTACACCGTCCGGTATGAAAATAGTTCATACTCTC
Source organism: Elymus sibiricus (assembly GCA_039707655.1). Classification (NCBI taxonomy): domain Eukaryota; kingdom Viridiplantae; phylum Streptophyta; class Magnoliopsida; order Poales; family Poaceae; genus Elymus; species Elymus sibiricus. The sequence goes on along the minus strand of CM077665.1, from coordinate 526,806,192 downwards.
ATGGTCTAATGAATTATGCAAACTGTAACATATGTGTGTGTATATTTGTAACTAAATAACAGTGTTGTCAAAGTATAACAATCAATTGAAGCCTAGGGAAGCTGGCCACAAAGTAAGAATTAAGAGTAATCCACAGACACATCCACAGATGTTATAACAGTGTGCTTAACCATTAGGATTTGTCACATCTTGTCTTGCAAGAGGCTAACGAATTCAAGAGCGTAGCCGTAGCCTTTGCAAATTCAGGTGCATGTGGCCAGTCCATCTCAAGTTGGGACAAAATACAGCTAATGAAACTGTACATGGTAGGACGAAAATGACGATTCAAACTCAAACCTGATAGCAGTGATAGGTGAGTTGATATATGCAATGGCAGTGGCAATGGAAAATGCACAATGCCGTTTTGAAAAGATGATATTAAGGTGAGCTCAGGCAAGCGATATATATCTAAATGCCTAAATCAAACATAAAAAGAAAAAGAAAAAGAAGAAAAAAATACCCACACGAATCTTTACGTAAGAGCAGTGATATAGGACTTAGATGTGCAATACTTATCTCACATCTAGATTGTTAAATTGTGATTCAAATTCTACCGTGTTGGACTAGACGTAGTACAAACGGTGTGGGCTTTTGCGTTGACGTCGACACGTGCGAGTACAACTCGTTTACTTGTCCTCCAAAGACTCTCTTGTATTGCCCCTCATATATACTCCATGTAGTCGCACCTAAAGACGGCATGTCGTCTCGTACTTGTAATACTCCTCCTCATAGTGATTGCGCCTTCGTGCGTCCATGATTTTCTCCCGCAAGGGTTTTCACGTAAAAATTTGTGTCTCTCATGTCTCGTTGATCTCGTTTTATCTAACAAGTGGTATCAGAACCTAGTTGCAGATACAAGTTTCGTCCGAGACCGAGAGAAGCTAGGGTTGCTGCGCCGCCGCGATCAGGCGATCCGCCGAATCCGGATCGATTTCTCCCGTGCCGCTGTACGAAGCCGAGCCGCTGTTCCGCTGCTGCTCGTACCGCATCGAGTCCCAAGGCAACACGGATCCGCTGCACTGCTGCTGCTGCCGCTGCTTCGCATCAGTTGATCCAAGCAGTACACGAGTACTTGGATTTGTTGATCTCTCTCACGTGAAGGCAAGGCCGAGTGCTAGTTCAGATTTTTTTTTTCTTCAATCGCTACATCTACTCGAAGGCTACCAGGTGCTATTTACTCCGTTCGTTTGATCTGCATATTAATTCTATCAAGAATTTTCTCTACCGGCTTGTACTACTTTGTGCACACAGATTTATCGATTCATGGCATCCATGAAGTACGATCTTCCGCTGCTGGACCGTGACACAAGGTTTACCCTATGGCAAGTCAAGATGCGGGCGTTGTTGGCACAGGCCGACTATGATGATGCACTGGATAGTTTTGGGAAGAATAGAATTGAGGATTGGACCGCCGAGAAGAAAAGAAGGGATCGTAAGGCTTTGTCACAAATTCAACTCCATTTGCATAATAATATTTTGCAGGAACTTTTGAGCGAGAAAACTGCCGCCGCTCTATGGTTAAAGCTGGAAGGGATTTGCATGACAAAAGATCTCACCAGCAAGATGCATCTGAAGCAAAAATTATTCATGCACAGGTTACCCGAGGGAGGTAATGTTTTGAATCATATTTCAGAACTTAAGGATATTATATCCGATCTAGCTGCAATGAAGGTTAAGTACGACGAGGAAGATACTGCTTTAATGTTACTTTGTTCACTGCCAAGTTCTTATATCAATTTTCGAGACACCATATTATACAGTCGTGATACTCTCACGCTTAATGAAGTTTATGAAGCTTTGAACTCTAAGGAGAAGATGAAATTAATGGTGCCTCATGCTGGTTCAAGTTCATCCCAGGCCGAAGGATTATCTGTTCGTGGCAGGACAAATGAGAAGAACTCACATAACGGAAACAAAGACAAAAGTAAGAACGGCCACAGGGGCCGGTCGCAATCCAGAGACAAGAAACAGTCTTGTCGATATTGCAAGAGAGACGGGCATGACATCTCAGATTGTTTCAAGTTGCAGAACAAGAAAAAGAGGAACGGTACATATAAACCGAAAGGTAACAAACAAGGTGAAAATTCTGCTAATGTCGCTCGTGATGATAGTTCCGATGATGCTCTTGTTGTTATTGCTGGATGTGCTGAGACCAATGATGAGTGGGTACTTGACACTGCGTGTACTTTTCATATGTGCCCGCATAGAGATTGGTTTACTACTTTTGATTCTACTACTGCTGCTGGTTCCGTTTTGGGTTTTGATAATTCACCATGCAAGATTGAAGGCATAGGTTCCGTTCGAATCAAGATGTTTGATGTCACAATCAGAACTTTGACAGATGTTCGGTATATTCCGAAGATGAAGAGAAATCTTATCTCTGTTAGTGCCCTTGATGCAAAGGGGTACAAATATTCAGGTGGAGATCGCGTTTTGAAAGTCACCAAAGGCTCTCTTATTGTGATGAAAGGTGACTTAAGTTCGACCAATGGTCTTTATTACCCTCGAGGTTCTACCATTTCAGGTAACGCTACTCCAGTTATTTCAAAGAATTCTGATTGTGATGCTGCTAACCTTTGGCATATGCGTCTTGAACATATGAGTGAACTTGGTTTGGCAGAGTTACATAAGAGAGGTCTTCTTAAAGGATATGAAACTGGTAAATTGAAATTTTGTGAGCATTGTATCTTCGGCAAGCATAAGGGGGTGAAGTTCAACACTTCGACTCATACAACTGAAGGTATTCTTGATTATGTTCATTCCGATTTATGGGGACCATCTCGCAGAAAGTCACTAGGTGGTGCTAGTTACATGCTGACTATTATTGATGATTATTCGAGAAAAGTTTGGCCTTATTTCTTGAAGCATAAATGGCAAGCATTCTCATCTTTTAAGGAGTGGAAGGTTATGATTGAGAGGCAAACTAAAAAGAAGGTAAAAATACTTCGCACTGATAATGGTATGGAATTCTGTTCTAACAAATTTGAGAATTATTGCAAGTCTGAAGGCATTGTCAGACATTACACCATTCCTTATACTCCTCAACAAAACGGTGTTGCTGGGCGTATGAACAGGACCATTCTTTCCCGAGCCCGTTGCATGTTGTCCAATGCAGGTTTGCATAGGCGTTTTTGGGCTGAGGCTGCTTCCACTGCTTGTTATCTCATTAATCGTTCACCATCTATTCCTCTTAATAAGAAAACTCCAATTGAGGTATGGTCTGGTTCACCTGCTGATTATTCACAATTGAGAGTTTTTGGTTGCACTGCTTATGCTCATGTTGATAATGGAAAGTTGGAGCCTAGGGCTGTTAAGTGCATCTTTCTTGGTTATAAGTCTGGTGTTAAAGGTTTTAAATTGTGGAATCCTGAAACACAGAAGGTTGTTATTAGCAGAAACGTTATCTTTAATGAATCTGCTATGTTGCATGATGTTCCATCTATTAATGTTACTGTTGAGAGTGAACATCAGCCTACTATTCAACAGCCTACTGTTCAGGTGGAGCATGTTATTTCAGGTGATACTTCTGATAAGGAAAATGTTGATGCACATGATGAACTCGCCGTTGATGATGAATATGTCACTCCAAATCAGCCTATTGTTCCAGCCAGTTGGAATCTCGCACGTGACAGAGTTAGGCGGGGTATTAATGCACCTGAAAGATTAATTGAAGAGTGCAATATTGTTTCTTTTGCTTTATCTGTTGCAGAAGAAATTGAAGGTAATGATGAGCCTTCTTCATATTCCGAGGCTATTATTTCTGGTGATAGTAATAAGTGGATGACCGCTATGCATGATGAGATGGAATCACTTGAAAAGAATGGCACTTGGGATTTAGTAAGATTACCAAGAGAGAAGAAACCTATTCGTTGCAAGTGGGTTTTCAAAAGGAAAGAAGGTGTTTCTCCTGATGATGAGGCAAGATATAAAGCAAGGTTGGTTGCTAAGGGTTATAGCCAAATTCCAGGTATTGATTATAACGAAGTATTTTCTCCTGTTGTGAAGCATAGCTCTATTAGCACTTTACTCAGTATTGTTGCCATGCATGATTTTGAGCTTGAACAATTGGATGTTAAAACTGCATTCTTACACGGAGAATTAGAAGAGGATATTTATATGGAACAACCTGAAGGTTTTGTTATTCCTGGAAAGGAAAAGCTTGTCTGTAAGTTAAAGAAATCTCTTTATGGATTGAAGCAATCCCCTCGACAGTGGTACAAGAGATTTGACACCTTTATGCTCTCTCAAGGTTTTAAACGGTCTAATTATGATAGTTGTGTTTATTTGAAAACTGTCAATGGTTCAACTATTTATTTGCTCCTTTATGTTGATGATATGTTAATTGCTGCAAAGAGCATGTCAGAGATTAATGAACTAAAGAAGCAATTGAGTAATGAATTTGAGATGAAGGATTTGGGTGCAGCAAAGAAAATACTTGGCATGGAAATATCCAGAGATAGACCGTCTGAAAAAGTATATCTAAGTCAGAAGGGATATATTGATAAAGTTCTTCGTCGTTTTAATATGCATAATGCCAAGCCAGTAAGTACTCCGTTAGCTGCAAACTTCAAATTATCATCAGCCTTATGTCCTGAGTCAGATGCAGATATTGAGTACATGTCTAGAGTTCCCTATTCGAGTGCAGTTGGTTCACTAATGTATGCCATGGTTTGTTCTCGTCCGGATTTATCATATGCATTGAGTGTTGTCAGTAGATACATGGCTAATCCTGGAAAAGAGCATTGTAAAGCAGTTCAGTGGATTTTCAGATACCTGCGAGGTACTTCTAATGCTTACTTACAGTTTGGGAAAACTAGAGATGGACATGTTGGTTTTGTTGATTCTGATTTTGCTGGTGATTTGGATAAGAGAAGATCACTTACAGGTTATGTTTTCACCATTGGTGGTTGTGCTGTGAGTTGGAGAGCAACTTTGCAGTCTATTGTGGCGTGTTTCACTACCGATGCCGAGTATATGGCTATTTCTGAGGCTTGCAAAGAAGCTATCCGGTTGAGAGGCTTATACACTGAGCTTTGTGGAGATTCATCTTGCCCTACCGTATTTTCGGACAGTCAAAGTGCATATATCTTACAAAGAATCCAATGTATCATGAGAGAACAAAGCACATTGATGTCAGATTTCACTATATTCGAGATGTTGTTGCTGAAGGTGATTTGAAGGTATGCAAGATAAGTATGCATGATAATCCTGCTGATATGATGACAAAGCCAGTTCCTACCAATAAGTTTGAGCTTTGCTCAGGCTTAGTTGTTATTTCTCACTAGTCCTATGAACTTTGACGCACAAGGTGTTTATGCTGATTTGGATGGAGTTATTTACTTTCTTCGACTACTGGAGGTAATTTGGCTCAAGGTGGAGATTGTTAAATTGTGATCCAAATTCTACCGTGTTGGACTAGACGTAGTACAAACCGTGTGGGCTTTTGCGTTGACGTCGACGCGTGCGAGTACAACTCGTTTACTTGTCCTCCAAGGACTCTCTTGTATTGCCCCTCATATATACTCCATGTAGTCGCACCTAAAGACGGCATGTCGTCTCGTGCTTGTAATACTCCTCCTCATAGTGCTTGCGCCTTCGTGCGTCCGTGGTTTTCTTCCGCAAAGGTTTTCACGTAAAAATATGTGTCTCTCGTGTCTCGTTGATCTCGTTTTATCTAACATAGATGTGTTTTAGCAAAACCGTATTCAATTAGCTCTCTCTCCGGTCGCAAGCATACTGCAGCAGTTGAGGGTTCCTCCGAAACGCATGCCGTGAATAATACTAGTGCACACTACTCTTGCAAACGGCATGTACAGTGATATTAGTTACTAATCGGATCACATGGGTGTCCTTTGTCTCCTGTAACTGTAAACTGGTGTATATAGAAAATTTGGGTGTGGATTAATAAGCGAGTGACGACGACTGTGACGGCTACGACGCCCGTCTAAAGAAGAGGAAGATGGTGGAAAGAGGAGGGCCAGGGCTGCACGATGGCACCGTCCATGGGGAAAGATAAGAGCTCGATAGCCCCACCACTCCATGTACGTATGTAATGTATATTGCACATGCACCCACTTTGTGATTAGTTTGGTAATACGTTATTGCTGTTCTCTGCCTTGAGTGATGGGGATCGGCCCACGCCTCCCAGCCTGCCTGATCGAAGAGACTCTCCGGTGCCCATCATTCATCCATGCAAGCACCATACAAAATCATCTCAAATTTGTGCTACAAAGATAGTATGTGTTCAAAATTGAAATCACTCCTTAGCTTACTTGTCTTACTCAAAGTACGGTTTAGACCGTCTTACTCAAAGTGTGCTTTGAGCTTGCTAGTGAAGCCACTAAAAAATTAACGTTGTCTGGCATGCATGCATGCATGCCTGGCTCGGCTAATTAACCTTGAATAATCCTCAATCTCAATACACTTGAATAATCTATGTGGATATGAAATGCCTCCGACTTGCACTACACTTGCCTAACTGCCTAATTAAATATAGGTTCTTGCTAGTGCCCCCAAAAAATATATGTTCAATAATGCCAATTTAGTTTACCTCTCATCAGATATTCTGAATCGATTCTTTATGAGTTATATTCCTAGGTGGTTCCAACCTCCAACTACAAAATAATCTGACGGAGAGCAACTAATTAAGTATGCATGCATGATCAGCATTATCTTAGTTTATATACCCGTTGATGGATCACGTAGGAGAAGCAACGAATAAAGCCGTGCTGAAACTAAAGGGAGCATCCAGGAAAGCCACCATGTTGAACTGGAGAGTACGGAGGGGAATCGGATTAAGCTTAATTTGGTGGTTAGCGGTTCGCGCTAAGCTTTGGAGCAAATTAATTGTTTAAGCAGTAGAGTGCTAGGTAAAGCTGTTGACAATAACAGTGCTTCTGTCTATTTGAATGGAGCAAGTACATATGCATTACTTGTTTCACTTTTGCTTCGGTACATTTTCTAGCAGCATACCATCATCGGTTCATTTGTAGTTTATCTCATTCTAGTATGATTTCAGCTTAATCATTTGTAGTTTATCTCATTCGAGTATGATTTTCAGATTTAAGTGCACGGATGGATACATTCGACATGTCGTCGTCGAGAGTGAGCACTTTTCTCTTACGTACGTCAGACGCCTAGCTTGCCACCGAACTTGCTTCCGAAGCTGGCAAAAGGAGCATCGGAGCATGTACAATGGTGACATATGGATACAGATGCCTCACGATAAAAAAAATAGCTTGAGGCATCTATATTTATTTGTTCTCTCCAATGCAAGCTACTACTAGTGACCTCATTAAGAAAAGAAAAAAGATTTCGGTATACATGCATCTTTACTTTCCACTTTAACTTTTCAGCTTTTTACATCGGGCCACACTTTTTTTTTCCTCAAGCACCGGCCTCCTGCTGAAGATCTCGTTACACCATCCGAACCTACATCCAAACCTACGTGATATGTGAAGCATCACCCTGAGATTATGCATTGGTCATGCCCTAACGCAGGCATCCAATCCGGGGACGTACGTACGTGTTCTGCTCGTGACCCGCGCGTGTGTGCGTGCAATCCACCGCTCCGCCGCGCGCCGGTCGGTGTCAGCAGAGCACGTACGGTGGCGACTTTATATATGCACCAAAGTCGTGGATTAGCAAAGCACTTTATCCACTAGCTTTTGGAGGAGTGGTCTGGAGGCAAAAAACACATATTTGACCTTATTGCGTAACTAATTCAAGATATGAACTGCTATTGGAAAAATTTCACAAACTGACCGTTTTGTGTGGCGCCTGACAGACGGGCGCTGCACTGCACTATGCAGCGCCTCAGTCTTAGGCGCCACACTTTCGGCCAGCGTGGCAGCCCGGGGCCAGGCGAGGCCCCACAGTGCAATGTGCAGCGCCTAAGAGCTAGGCGCCACACAGTATAATGTGCAGCGCCTAGCGCTTAGGCGCTGCACATTGACTTAAACCTCATCGGGCCAGCCCCTTCCCAGGCAGTTCTTCCCTCTCCCAGCAGTTCCTCTCTGTCGAACAGAGAGCAGGGGCGGCGCCCCCTTCGATCCCCTCCCCCCACCCCTCTCAGATCTGGCGATTTTAGCCGTGGAATCGATCTCTAATCCCTCATACTAGGTAAACTCCTCTGTTCCCCTTTCTTTCCCTCCGTAAATTCGTTGCCATTGTAGAGATTTGTCCAAGATTGGGTGGAACCCTTGATTTGATTGGATTGGATCTTTATTTGTCCAAAATTTAGTGTTGTGATTTAGGATGTGTAGTATTGTTCATTAGTTCACAATGTATGATTCTTGTTAGTGAAACCCTAGATTGTTTAGTTTTTTTAGATATATATGAGATGCCTAGTTTTGTAGATAATTATGAGATGTTGAGTTTTGTAGTTGTATACGAGATGTTGAGTCTTTTTTAGATATATATGAGATGTTGAGTTTATTTGAAATATGAGATGTTGAGATGAACACATATGACATAGGAGATATATATGAGAATTTTTCAAATGAGTATTGTAAATCATTTATTCATTGTGTGAGAAGGAGATGTTGAGATTCTTGTAGATGAATACATATGACATATTGAGTGTATGCCGATATTGGAGATGAACTCATATATGTGTATTGTTTGAATTTTGTAAGGATGGTTTGGCTTCTCGACGATGCCTATGACACACGACACCGGGCCTACATGATGCGCGAGCAGGGGATGGTAATAATGAGTAATGTAAATATTTTGCAAATTTGCCTTTAGTTGAAATTCACATGCCCTAAGATTTGTCATTACTTGTTTTTTGCAGAAGCTTGAACCTCTAAAGATTCGGTATCACGGGGTCTCTGGTGCTGCCATGCCCTACGATAAGCGGTACACACCCTACATCCAGCAGGCAGGACTCCTCCCGTGGATTCAGTTGGTCAGCCGGTCCACGCCGAACCTCAACGCTCCACTGGTGTCCTCTCTTGTTGATCGGTGGAGGACGGAGACGCACAGTTTCCATCTTCGGACTGGGGAGATGACCGTGACGCTCCAGGATGTCTCCTTGATCACCGGTCTTCCTATCGACGGGAGGCCTCTCTGTATGAGCACCGATTCTGATGGGTGGCGCCAACAGATGACTGCTCTTATCGGTATGGCTCCTACCGAGGCTGAGGCTGATGTAGAGGAGGGACAAGAGAAGAAGAAGAAGGAAAGGAAAGCAGCCGGAGCTCCTTTCACGTGGATTCAAGCAAACTTCGCGCATTGCCCTGAAGGTGCCACTGATGATGTGATCCAGACACATGCTCGTGTCTATATATGGTACGTTATCTCTAGGACTTTGTTTCCTGATGCCACTGGCAAGAACGCTCCATGGATGTGGTTGAAGGCGTTGACCGTCTTCGAGAGCAGATGGAGCTGGGGTTCAGCGACTCTTGCCTACTTGTACCGACAGGTAAGGTTTGTTTTGTTATCAATTCATTTCTTCATTAGCAATGCAACCTTGATGTCAAGTTAACATTGTTTTCTTTGATATGCAGCTCGACGATGCGTGTTGCAGGATCACAGATAGTGCATGCATTGGTGGTAATATGCTTCTACTTTCTGTATGGAGCTGGGAGCGTCTGCCTGTTGGACGCCCGAAGAGCGTCAAGTTTAATCCTTGGGATGAAGAAGCCGATTTACGGCGCCCCACTTGGGCTTACAAGTGGGATGTGGTATCCGAGATGACGAACGATGTCAATCTCATGTACCAAAAGTACATCGTCGAGTTGGACACGATTACGCTTGAGCAGGTAACGAGGACATTACATCAATCATTTCTCATGCTTGTCTGAAAACTTGTCATCAATGTTGCGTTGTTGTCCTATTTCATAGGTGGAATGGCAGCCATATGGCGCGAATGACACATTAGGGGTCACCCACGAGTTTGTCCTCAACCCGATGTGCTTGCGGGATAGGGATCTTTGGCTTATGCGGTGCCCACTGATATGCAACTGGGCGGTTGAGCTTCATTTACCACACCGCATGTATCGTCAGTTTGGTCTGTTCCAGGCTCACCCGCCGGAATGGGTGGACACGGACAAAGCACTTCATAGGTAAGAGAGCATAAACCGTATTGACTTAGCATCGCCACTCCTTTTTGATTGTGCTAATGTTTGGTTTTCTACCATGCAGTTTGGACAGGAAAAGGCAGCGGAAGATAAAGGAGTGGGACAAGCATCATGCATCGTATGTTACCCATTTCCATCTTAGTGTGGAGCAAGCTCGTGAAAGTGCACGCTCCCAGCTTCGTGAGCATTGCTCACTTGCTTTCGATAACTACCTACGATGGTTTCTTCAAAATGCTCGAGTTGAGATATGCCCGCCGGCATACAATGATGATATTCTTGAAGATCCCGCAAACTTTGAGGATCTATCGAAGCAGCAGTACAACAAAAATGTCAGAGAAGGGCTAGGAGTCCCTGTTGTTCCGGTGATTAACTATGTGGTAAAGTGTTCCCTTCTTTACTTTCCCGTTGACCGTATTACACATGTTTGAATGGCTAACGTGTTACTTCGTTCTCATCCGTAGCGCAACCAGATCAAGAAAGCAGCGGATGAAAGCCAGTCTATTCTGGAGAAGACACCGGTTGGAGAACGCAATGATGAAGGTCCACTTCGAAAATTCCTGAAGGTACATATCGCACTCAGGTGTCAATGTTACATATGTTGCGGAGTTTGGTATCTTATACACTTGTTCATGTTACAGAGTCAAGCCAAGAAGTTAAGGCGGTTATCGAACCTTCTCGGTTGCCGTGACCCAGAATATGATGAACCATCAGCCTCTAGGTCTGGTACACCACCAGACCCCTTATCTCACCATCAGGGGGACGATGTGAGTTCCTCATATGCTTATGTGGATGATGAGGGTGCGGTCACCCAACAGATATGACTAATCTTTTAGATGTAATTCTCACTTGATTACGACGCCGGTCTTTACCATAATGTTTGATTGTGTGATAGGTTGAGGAACTTGATGATGACATGACTTTGTCAGACGCTCAACTTCGGTCCGCATACATGTTGAAGCCTAGGAAGCCCACACGCCGGTTCACGCCCTACGACTATGACAACAGAGGCAACCCAAAGGTGCCCGTAGAGAGCTCACAGATGGCGAACTTGGATGATGAGGCGGAGGAGGAAGAGGAGGAAGAGGAGGCTCCTCCTGTCAGGAGGAAGAAGATAACCACCAGGCGTGGCAGCAGGAACACGCGCGGAAGGCATTAGTCGTTGTCCTATTTATTATGAAACTGAACTTGTGAGGTTATGTGATATGTGAAACTGAACTTGTGAGGTTATGTCATATGTGAAACTGAACTTGTGAGGTTATGTTATATGTTGGTGAACTCTTAGTACTGTGCTACTTGTCTTAAATGATGAACTCGTCGGCATATTACTTGTGTTTGTTCAAATTGGTGTGAATTTCAAGTTATTGTAAGTGCTGTGATGTTCATGTTAATTGAAATTCCTGTCAACAACTTCTGTTTTTGCTGTTTAGCAGTTATCAGTACTGCAGCGCCTCACAACTAGGCGCTGTACTGTACTGTGCAGCGCCCAAGGGTCAGGCGCTGCACATGTGGTTCCAGAGAGCAACAGAAGCTTTGCACGAGCTGTTCAGGCTAAAAAATCCCAAGTCAGAGTGCAGCGCCGAGGCTTAAGGCGCTGCACTGTACTATGCGACGCCTGATCCTTGGGCGCTGCATAGTATAGTGCAGCGCCTAGAACCTGGGTACTGCAGTGCTGTTACCTGCAAAACTGCAAAAACAGGAGCTCTTTTTGTACGATTCCAATGACACATTCATTAGAAATTATAAGATAGTCCAATTAGGTCTACAAGATGGTCCACGACACATTCATTAGAAATTACAAATTAGGTCCACAAGATAGTCCACGACACATTCATTACAAATTTTGTACGAGGCCATTTCCCCTTCTTGTCACGTGCCTCATCCTCCGCTTGCGCCTCACGCCTTTGCAAGCTTTCTTGCCCTCTCCTCCTCATGAGCATGTTTCGCTTGGCGTGCCCTCTCCTCCTCTCGTTTCTTCCGCTCCATCCTCTCCTTTTGACGATGCTCTTCCTCCAAGCCTCTTCGAAGCGATTCTTCGAACCGCTGCTGGCGCCAAAGACAATCTCTATATTGGTCCTTTTGGACTTCTTCTGGCACTTCATGATCTATCCACGTGAAGTACTTGCATAGAGGAGGCGGTGACTGCATACAATTTTTTTATTAGTGTTGACACACATTTGAGAGTAACATGTTACTTCTCTAGCATACCGGTAATATTCTGCTGCTCTCTGGAGACTCATGTCCAGATGTTACTCCTCTACCACCACCACGGTCTAGACCACCACCACGGCCTCTACCACCACCACCACGGCCTCTACCACCACCACGGCCAAGACCATCACCACGGCCTCTACCACCACGGCCAAGACCTAGTTGACTCCCTCTTTGTTGCCTAGTTCCTCGTTGGCTTGGTTGATTTGATTGGTTTGACACTTGGGCACTTGTTTGGCTTGGTTGGCTACTACTTGGTTGACTTGGTTGGCTACCATTTTCTTGGCTTGTGCTTGCATCATTTTTCTTTGATCTCTTTCTTGGTTTGCTACAAGTTCTTGTGTTGTGTCCCCCATCATTGCACTCCCCACAACGGGATTGCTCACGAGGCTCTTGGAATTGGCCGGTGCCAGATTCTCGACCTCCGCCATATCCCCATCCGTCCATGTCACCTCTAAGACGCTTTGTCTTACGTCTTCCCGGTGTAATGACCTTCAATTCTGGGTCGGGCCATAGTTGAACTCCATGATACTCTGGCCATTGTGATTGCTCCAAGTATGGCTTAAACCGGGGAGCCCATGTATTCTTTACCGTCATGATTGAGAACTCAGACTCCCGCACGGTAAGAGGGTGATTGACGTCCACATTCCTAACACGAGATGTGTTTAACAAGTGCGAGCATGGGAGATGAGGCAATGATGGCCTCATGCAAGTGCAATCACACCGTGTTAGGGAGACCTCGAAAGCCCGGCCTCCGTGTTGGTGGCCATCGTATGTGGTTCCTCCAGGCTCTTTCACTTCATACATCCAATCGTTGTCGTCATATAGTACAGCTTCTTGGGAGTCTGCCTTCCGTGATTGAAATTCCAACCAATCTTCAACCTTTGGTGGGAAATTATACTTGTGCTTTTCCTTGTTCTCACCAGCAATCTGCTTATCCGTCTCCATTGATTACTTTAAAAAGTACGCATTCATCTTGTCAAATGTGTATTGAACTATTGCCGTCACGGGTAATGCACGTACACCCTTGAGCACCTTATTGAAGCATTCTGCCATGTTGCTTGTCATTTGATCGTACCTCCGGCCATCTTCATCGAAAGCACGTGCCCACTTATTCCTTTCTACAATGTTCTTATTGAGAAAGTCAACGCCTCCTGCATCAAGTTTCTTGTGTGTGAGCAATGCATTGTATAAGTTGGCGAACCGCTTTTCGGACAAAGCGAAACAACAATCTTGAAGATCATCGGCCAACTCCTTGATACCACATGCCCTATAAAAGTTTGCACAAAAGTGCCTCATGCACCATCGATGGTGCAACTTTGCATGTCCGGGAATGTCAATCACCACCGCGTTTAGAATTCCTTGATGGCGATCCGATATGACACAAATTTCCCTTTCAGCCGGTATTACCCTTGTTCTCAATTGACGCAAGAACCACTCCCAGTTATCATTGTTCTCGACCTCAACCAAAGCGAAAGCCAAAGGCAAAACCCGGTTATTGGCATCACTTGCTATTGCAACCAATATAGTGCCCTTGTATTGTCCGGTCAAGAACGTGCCATCAATGGCGATGACGGGCCGACAATGCTCAAAAGCCCTCACGCTTTGCTCAAAGGCCCAAAATGCACGGCCAAATACTCTGACGGTCCTCCCATTGTGAATCAATGTTTGGTGCCCATGAGGCTCGACCACGTGAACCATGCCTGGGTTTGTGGCAGCCATAGCTAACAACAACCTAGGGAGTCGGTTGTATGCTTCCTCCCAATTGCCATACAACATCTTGACTGCGGCTTGTTTCGCCTTCCATGCCTTGCCGTACTTCACCTTGTAATGAAAGATGGCTTTCACAAGGTCAATGACACTCTTAATGCTCATTGTTGGAAGTGTGGATATTGAGTTGGAAAACCTGTAAGCGATGAACTCGGACGTGAGTTGTCTGTGTTCTTGGGACACAAGCTTGCCATCCGCATTCTTGTGTCGGCACATGTGACTTGGTACACAACTCACTATGCGCCAAGTGGGACCTCCTTTCCATGGCCTTGCACGCACAATCCATGGACATCTTGCCACTTCACATTTAACCGTGTAACGCACATTGACGTCCGAGTTGGCCACTCTATGTGGACAATAATGCGTAACCGAGTAGTTCTCGAGCCACATCTTCAATTCCAAGAAGGATTCAAACTCACAACCGGGATATATCCCGTTCTTGCCGTCTCCCAAATCACGGTGAGAACTTGGCCTAGCTCCAAGAGATATACATTTGCCACCATCTACAACGGCTTCATCCGCGAGACTAAGATCCTTGAACAATGCTGTCTTGTGATCCCGTCGGAATACCTTCTTAAATGCTTCGGCCTCCTTCGCCGTGAACCCCTCCTCATCAACTTCTTCATCGGGACCATCATCATCCGAGTCCGATGCATATGAAATGGAAAAAGGGATGGATTGGTCCATTGTCTCTTGCAAATTATATTTGTCGAGATCACCCACATTGTTGCCATGGAGATCAACTTCGTTGTCATCCTCCTCGTACTCATCATTATCCTCTTGAAAAGCTTCATTTTGGTTGTTGGAAATTGGGCTCAATGTTGGCCAAACTTGTTGCGTGAAATGAGGTTCACACATTTGATATTGGCTCACGGGTGGAGGAGTACTAGCAACCAATGGGGAGGGGTTCCGGTTCAAGTCCAAATGCAAACTAGACTCAACCTTCTTGGAGGCAAATAACTCAAGAGCCTTGTTTAGAGATTCGGCAACCGTCTCCTTGTATGCAACCCAACGTTGCTCGGAGTTCACACGCATTGTCTTCCAACGGATGTGCATTCCAAAGCCAACATTATGCCTTCCCTCCAACTCAACAACGTCACCTGGGTCCATCCAATTCAAATCCTTCCTCACTTGTTCCAAGACATCCGCATAGCTAGGACTTGTATCAAACACCATGTCAAGCTCATCCGGGTCCGGCTCAACATTGCCTTTCAAAAAGGCCTCTTTATCCGCATGATGAACATAAACAGTTAAACACATGTTCTTCCCATCCCTAAAAAAATCAAAAACACACATATATCAAATAAGTACTTAACCGAATATTTGCACAAAGTACATAAGCCCTAACATAGATATGAAACAATAACCCTAACCCCCACTTTACAATAACCACAACCCTAACAATAGCATAACCCTAACCCTAACCCCAACATAACAACACACATAACCTAACCCTAGCATAGTAGGAAGCCTAACCCTAGCAAATTGGGAAAGATACATAACATGTTTCAACACAAATTTCCAAATCCAAGCAACAACTAGGGTTTCCCCAAACTAACAAGATATGAGCTAATGTGACAATTCCTATGGATGAAAACGAGGGGATCGGAGGAGATTACCTTAAGGGAGGGGTTGGCTTCGAAATCCACGCACAAATACTCCGGATTTGCAAGATTTGAGAAGGATTTGAGTGGGGGGAGAGGGGAAGAGAACGGTGTGGGTGGGGTGGGGGGTGTGTGGGGTGGGGGGGTGGGGGCAGCCTAAGTGACACACAGGCAGTGCAGCGCCTAAGAGCTAGGCGCTGCACATTATACTGTGTGGCGCCTAGCTCTTAGGCGCTGCACATTGCACTGTGGGGCCTCGCCTGGCCCTGGACTGCCACGCTGGCCGAAAGTGTGGCGCCTAAGACTAAGGCGCTGCATAGTGCAGTGCAGCGCCCGTCTGTCAGGCGCCATACAAAACGGCCAGTTTGTGAAATTTTTCCAATAGCAGTTCATATCTTGAATTAGTTATGCAATAAGGTCAAATATGTGTTTTTTGCGTCTGGACGGGCGTGCTCCCGATCGGCGCGCAGCCCACCGCTTTCCGCGGCCAAGGCCAAGGCCAAGGCGACGGGCGAACGCGACAGGTTATCAAAAGGCACAGTGTCAACCCGTACGGAGTTCCTTTCGCAAGGCACATCATGTGTATTTCCTTCGTTTTTTATTTACTCCACATATTAAATTTGTATAAAGTTAAATTTTAAATATATTTTTTGATAAGTTTGTACAAAAGTATATCATTATTTATCATTGCATATATTTTTACATCATATTAGTTTATTACTATAAATGTTCATATGTTTTCTAAAAATTTCATCAAATTTTATAAAAATAGACTTCGGTCAAAGCAATATGCGAGTAAATAAAAACGGAGAAAGTACTACCACTACAGAAAAGTGAAGTGCATTTGGCGGAGATAACGTGGCCGGCAAGAGATCAGCCGGGCCGGGCGATGGCCGGATGGGCGTACTTGTGGAGTGAGACGGTGCGGCCAACGCGACCAACGTGGCGAGCTTAACTAAACAAATCCAATGGAATTTGCTTGACTTGCGCCTGAATTAATTCCCCTGGGAACTGAAAGCAGCAGCCTAGGAGAGAAACTCGTCTACTGTCTGCCCAAAGCTTATTCATCTTGTCCGCCTTGCTTTAATTTGCATCTTGTACCACTGTTACGGAAGAAACTTCGTCGCATAAAAGAAGAAGAAAAAGCGGAAGAAACTAACTAAGGAGCGCTAGCCTACCCAAGGGTCACTTGGGTGGGTTGAGAGAGCGTCACATGACGTGCTCTTAGCTGCAACCACGTGTCGTGCTTTTGATGTATTCTTCGGGTTTTTATTAATTTTTTGAAAGAGTTTTCAGATTTTAAATGTTTTTTTCTTGTTTTTCACCGATCTTTTTTTGCTTTTTGGGCTTTTGACCGAAAAACCGTGTTTTTTTTTCCGCGAGCCTCTCTGAAATAGAAAAAATAACGCGTTTTTTTTCTTTCGCGAGAGGCACAATTTTGTTTTCGCGAGAGTTACGGCCGCGCCTATCTGAAAAGAAAAAAAATGTTTCTTCCTTTCACGAAAGACACGGTTTTGCTTCCGCAGGAGTCACGGATTTGCTTCCGTGAGAGACACGGTTGTGCCTCTCTAAAACAAAAAAAATGTGTCGTGCCTCTAGCGGAAGGAAACAAAAAGAGAACGTGTTTTTTCCATTTCAGAGAGGCACGACCATGTCTCTCGCGTAAACAAAACCGTACCTCTCGCGAAAGGAAAAAATCGGACAGACGCGGCCATGCCTCCCTCGGAAGAAAAAAAATGTATTTTTTTTCATTTCAGAGAGGCACACCCGCGTCTCTCGTGGAAGCAAATCATGCCTCTCGAAAACGGAAAAAAGCACACGGTTTTTTCCTTTCGCGAGGCGCACGGTTTCGTCAAAACCTATCAATATGGGGTCTAGTTTGAAGATCTCGACGCGAGAATCCAACGGTAAAAATGGTTCGAGATTTAGACGCACGGTTTAAGAGCTAAAACATTTAGAATAAAGGATCTAGGAAAAGGGAAAACCTCCCACGTTGCGAGAGGTGGCGCATATGCAGTGCGTCACTTGTCTCAGCCTGGGAAGATGGGAGTGACCTTTGCAAAGAGTGCTTCTTAATTAGTGATTTCGTACTATTACTTTTAGGTCGTTTGTTTAACTGCATTCATTGTTGGCTCTGCATAGCACGAAACTTAAAACACGTGTCGGCCTGTTTCGCTGGGAACGTTCAGTTTGGCAGTCTCCAGCGAGCCAGGTGAGCCATAGCAAGCGCACATGGATGGACCCCTTGCACGACAGGAGTTTGGAGGGATGGAGCTACTACACAACATGTACGTGCTATCTTCTTTTACCTCCAGTAAGCTCTTTCCTAATCTCCTTCTTACTTCTCCCTTCTAATCTACACAACGGTGCTTCGATTCGAGATAAGCTCTACGCGTAAAATATGCACATTGATTTTACGGTTCCATTTTTGCGGTTGGTTCGTAGTTTCGTTGACCGTAAATGCTCAATTTTGTGCTCGTGTTTGGAGCTATTTTGGACGAATTTTGTCAAATTTATTGCGCACGGCCGACCATTTGAAACTTCCTTTGACCAGTAGCTTTATTTCACAGTTCCACATGACATTTTTGTTGCATATTTTCTATTTCGACGATCGTAAACGAGAAGATATACATCTTCCTTGTGATTGTACATATGCATATGTGTCATCTGATTTAAGGCACTGCTTAATCATTCCTCTAGGCCGGCGTGGTCCCTCTCGATCTCCTCTCCCACATCTTGCTGTAGTGGTGTCATCATCGCCGGTGTTCATCTTGGCCTTCTCTCGTGGATCCTACTGCACTCACCCCGCCATGGCGAGCATAGTCTATTCCTTATCCTTTGTCCTTGCCTCAGAGCACTTCTATTCGTCCCTCTCGATGCCGACGCCTCTGGATCTCCTTGCCCGCGTCCTACTACACTGGAGTAGTTTCCGGCGTCGTTTATCTCGGCCTCCTCTCTCTCGTCCTACTGCACTGTCGATGCCATGGCACGCGCACTGCATTTCTCCTTCTCTGTCATCGGTCTCCGTGCGGACTTTCTCCGCGGTAACGACGCTAGCAACTAATTCGTCGTGCCGCCATCGGGGTCGCTAGCCACGACTCTGTGCTCGTCGTGTCGGACGTGGCGCCACAGCCACCGTGCACCGCAGTCATCATGGTTCGACACGCACTGCATTTTTCCTCCCCCGTCCTCTGCCTCAGCGCTCCTCCGCACGGACTTTCTCTGTGGCGACGGTGCTAGCAACTATGGTTACCCGTGGCGCCGGTAGGAACACTCGTCCGAGGCTTCGTGCTCGTCGTGTCGGACGCGGTGCCGCGATCACCGTCCATCACAGTCGCGAGGCACGGTGTAACTGTGTGTGTTAAGTGTAAGTGTTAGCTTTTAATCATATATCGTCTATACAACCAAACACCATGTAGTTGCATGATCCGTGCCAATGCAAGACACCAAATGGTATGCCAAGATTGCTCCCCTAATACAAGAGACCTAGATGTGGGCGACCAAACGATAAGCAAATGTCAATTTTATGTTTGTTTTCCCTCAAGCAGCCTTCGTCAAGCCAGGCTTCACGGGCCAGGCTCCACCGGAAAGGTAACCAAAGACGCACTTAGTAATCGCAAGCATTTTCTTGATATCGCTTTTTGCGCTACTTGCCACCGTATATACTATATAGTCCATGATTCCTGCCACCACGAAGGCGACAAGCCTGGCTAGGGCGGCGGTGGTGGGGACGCCGGGTCGTCGACGACGTGTGCTTTGGCCGGTATGACATACTCCGGATGCATCATGTACACCGGGATGCCTCACCAGCGGATGTACCTATCCTGCGCCACTGGCCACTGCCCTGCTCGTTGCACTTTGCTCCCCCGCCGTCGCTCTCACACGGATAACACATAGCAGTATAGCACACACCACCACAACTGATACTGATAGGATCATAGGACACACAACAACCGTTAGTCTTTTCTTTTTCACAATGAAACTTTCGTTGTTGCCCGGGCTGTACTTAGTAGGATGTGTACATACACGTTAGTTATAAATCCGATAATCTCATCGGAAAAAAAGGGAGTTCGGACCATCCATGGCACACTTCACACCACGTCGATCACAACGAAGAGGTTCGCTCGGACCCTCCATTCTCCGGTCACTAGATCACTTGTCTGTATGTCCTAACATTACACATCCACATTGCATTGCACCAGCGAACACATATATGTATATAGAGAGGGCCACGCCGCCACTGTCACAAAAAGGCTCCAAGCTACTCATCCATTCCTGCAGAAAAACATGCTCCTATACTTAACCCAAAAAGGTTTTCGTCCCACTTTATATATAAAGCAGTGATCCTCAACAGCCCGGTACAAAAACCCGCCAACACTACACACACGCACACACCCAAGACAAGATACATAGATGCTGAGCGCAGCAACAACAACCTTAGTGCTACAATAGCAACCGGGGTCCTCAACCGTGGACACGCCACCGCAAAGAGATGAAGCCACATACGACGAACCGTGGGCTCCAAGACGGCGCCTTCAGGAAGGAACGACACCGGAGCGCCGCCACCGCCCGACCCGAGGATCAGAGTTTCCCCTGGAGCAACACGATGGGCAATGAAAGCCGCAACGACACCTTCAAGAAGGGAACGAGGTTCGCCGCCGCCAGTCCGTCCGAAGATAGAACATGTATTCACCCCGGCCAACACTCACCGCCACCGAACGCCACACCCTGGCGACCACGCCGCCCACACGGCCATGGCCACCGGGAAGCACCTAGCCACGAGCTCTGGCAATGAGCACCACGGGACCACCACCAGGGCCGCCGCCCCCGACATCCAAGACCTGGACACCACCTCACTCGAGACCCGCCGCTACCCCAACCAAAGATGTGGGCGAAAAGGACCCGCCTTTCGCACCTCTGGCCTGCCCCCAACGCCTCCATCGACTCGTCTTGCAGCCGGGCACGAGACGAGGTCGGTCCTGCTGCAGGGCACGAGACGAGGTCGGTCCTGCTTCCGGGCGCGAGACGAGATCGGTCCTGCTGCCGAGCGCGAGACGAGCGATGGACCGTAGTCGGGGGAGGGCCGAACCTTCAACGACGGTAGCGACCAGACGACGAGGAGAGGGACCGGAGGTCAAAAGGGGCCGCCTACAAACGAGCCGATGCCGCAGCCGATCCGCCAAACTGCGGTGATGCCCGCTCAGCGAATGGAAGCCGCCACGCCCAGAGGGCCGAGCCACCTCGCCGCCGCCGCCCACAACCGGAGCAGCCGCCACGCCGGACCGCTTCCCCAACCCGTGCCGCCCATCGGAACAAAGCGTCAAATCCGGCTGGCACACATCCACCACCACCAGCCCCAGCCCGCCTCGAGCCCCCGATCGAAACCAGAGAATAGGAAGGGCAAGACTCGCACCGCTACATCACCACCTCCGCCAGCAGACCACCACTGCGAAGACGACCGCCCGCAGCCCGCACCCACCGCGTCTGGATCTGGCAGCCGCCTTCACCACATCGGCCGTGCACCACCAGGGCATGGCCCGTCACGCCGCCACCTCACCCGCTCGCTACCACCAGCGCCGATGCGACGCCCGCGGTGGAGCCCCATGGAAGCGCCACCACCAGGTCCGGGGCCGTCGGCCTGTGCTAGCCACCCCACACGAAGAGACGAGAAGGGACCCGCCGTCGCCGGTGGCGACCGGGCTTCGCCCGGCCCCGCCCTCTCGTGGCGGCGAGGGAGGAGGGGTGCGCTGGCGGCGGTGGTGCGGTCGCCCTCCCCGTCGCCGCGGGAGCGACGCGGGAGGGGATAAGGTCTCGGAGAAACTTTTATATCAAACATGCTCCTATATTTCTAAAGGATTGGATGGAGGTGGTTGTGGTTGTGGTGTCACCCTAACAGTGATCCTGTGATTCTGCAGGGTTAGTGGGGTGCTAATTAATCTCTGCTCTACCATTGTTTAGTGTTCATAATTGAAGTCTAGAGCAGCTAGCCCCTGTTAGCTTCGAGCAAATGAAGATTTAAGAAATAGCCATGGACAGAGACTCCCTAGCTAGATAGCTAGGTAGCTCCATCACTCCATGGCACTAACAGTGCGATTAACCATTAGGATTTGTCACATCTGGTCGTGCAAGAGGCTATCTAGGAATTCAAGGGTTTAGTGATAGCCTTTACAAATTTAAGCGCATGGGGCAATGATATGTAGTTTTGCTCACGCTCATCCCAACGAAAAGCTAGATACTAGTTGGTACATGGGACAAGGACATCAAGTGGTTAAACGACAGCACTAACACAAAGCATATAACTTCAAATGAAATTTTATAGCATGCAAGTACCATACTGCCTTATAAAGTTTCATATAACTAACCATTTATATAGCAAGTACTAATTATAAACCGCACTAGTTTAGTCCATGACAGGTATACATTTGTGATTTTGCGTATGTCAAACTGAAAGCAATACTACAGCGTCCGGCCAGAGCAAAGTACAACATATACTTGTAGAAAAGTAATAGCGAGATAGCTAGAGAGTATTTGTGCATGAAGCTGAAAATGTTCTCTTGGCTTCATGTCTGAGCCATCCTTTCTTTTCGGGCTAGGTGCATCCTGAATGTCTTTGAGATATCTTGTTAGTACAGAGGCTAGGTGTTATTGGTATTTTTGTGAAATTAATATATTTCATTTTTGAAAGAAAAAAATGTCCGAGCCAACAGAAAAACTACAGGTGTCGCATGAGATTTTGGAACTTTACATACCTGATAAATGGTCTATGTCGAATCATTTTTCGCAGCTCGGATTTTCCTTTTTCCATAGCAGAAATAAAATGAACAGCAGACTTGTGTGTATGTGCGTGTATGTGCTGGCGTGTGTATTGAGAGAGAAACAGTAAAGACAGGGCAAAATCAATCGTTTCCTGACCATTGTACGGTCAGTTTTTTTTTACTTTTGTCATCTCATTAGCACTACATGATTTGAATATAAAGTTTGTTGTCCACATGAGCTGATTATTCGCTTCAAACAGTGACCTAGTGCAAAAGCAACATGTAGCAGTTTCCAAGCAACATGTAGCAGTTTCCATCTCGGGCCGGCCGCGCTCGACATCACCTCCCCCGTGGCTGGTCACCGGCCTCTGTCTGCGGCTTCCCCTTCGGTCGCTGCCCGCCAGAGTGCCCACCTGTCCGGCTGTAAGGTCATGGCCGACGGACGCGTGCCGACCATCGCGGAGAAGGCTGCCATGCGCGCGGCGGCGCGCGACCTTCCGCCAGGTACCACCTCAGAGCTCCCTAGCTCAGATTGCGCTGATTCTCGTTTCGTGATTCTTAGTTCTGTGGCCCTCACACACCTGGACGTGGTAGCGAGCGACTGTGACATTGTGTTCCGTGGGGAGAAAGGGCCGCGCTTGGAGCAAATTTCAGCTATATGTGCCAAGGAGCGGCTGGACGGAGTGTTAGCAGAGGCCCATGCGCGTGAAATGCGCCGGTCCGAAGTTGATAGGTCCCGCACTGAGCATGGAGGCGACGGGTCATCGGTGCATCCCACCGCGGATGACCCTGGGCATGGCGAGCCTAGGGTCGACGCGACAGTGGGCATCCCTGGCCCATCTGCATCTGGCGGAGGCAACCCCGCAGTAGGCCGGGTGCTACGGGGGAGACCCCCCACACGCCTCCATCCCTCTGAGCAACGGATAGAGGGGCGTGGCGCTAGTGCCGGACTCCCCTCGCGGGACTCCGCCTCCGACACCGGCGATGCCCCCACTAGGCGGGGGCGGCGCGGGCGCCCGACAAAACAAGGCACCAGACCCACAGGTGGCGGGCGGGCTAGTTTGGCCCCACATGTTGGGCCCATTAGTTCCCCGAATATGGTTCCCTAATGAAGCTCCTATGTTGGAACATAAGGTGCTTCGGGCACCTAGGTCGGAAGCGCCAACTAATCAAATACATCAGGCAGGAAGGGATAGATATTGTGGGTC
Source organism: Elymus sibiricus (assembly GCA_039707655.1). Lineage (NCBI taxonomy): Eukaryota > Viridiplantae > Streptophyta > Magnoliopsida > Poales > Poaceae > Elymus > Elymus sibiricus. The sequence continues at coordinate 526,782,526 of CM077665.1, read as the reverse complement.
TGCAATAAACCATCCGCCAGGACTTCTCCATCCATGAACTTCAACGCCTCTCCCACCACACTTTCGCGTGGCAGTGGCTGCCCGCTGCAGGCCTCTCGGGGGGGATCTTGCTGGGGGTCCGAGAAGACGCATTCTCGGTGGAGGACATGGACCGCGGGGAGTTCTTCCTTAGTATGTCCATCACGGACCGACGTGTGAACCTCAGTTGGGAGGTGATCATTGTCTACGGCCCGGCTGACCATAGTAGGTCGGCGGACTTCTTGGGCGAACTCCGGGATAAGGTGGGCCGCTGCAATACACCCGTGGTGATTGCAGGCGACTTTAATCTTATTCGGGTAGTGGAAGATAAGAGCTCCCGGAATGTAGACCGGGGGCGGATGAGCCTGTTCAACGACTGCATTGCCGACCTCGCTTTGCAAGAGGTGGCACGCGTAGGTGCACGTTACACGTGGACCAATAAACAGGCCGACCCTATCTGCAGCGTGCTCGACAGGGTTTTCATCTCGACGCTGTGGGAAGCCTCGTTCCCGCTGTGCTCGCTTAGAGCGGTCACTCGGATAGGCTCTGACCATGTCCCTCTGCTATTCTCATCAGGGGACGACACCCCCACTAGACCGGGGAGGTTCCACTTTGAGGAGAGCTGGTTAAGGCAACCAGGGTTCATGGAGATGGTGCAACAACGGTGGCTAGAAGCCGCGGCAACGCCAGCTAGAGCGTACTATGCGACCGACATATGGCACCATTGTTCGCACCTGACCCGCCAGTTTATGCGCGGATGGGGCGCCAACCTGGGTGCGGAATCTAGAGCTCGCAAGGCGCAGCTGCTCGGCCAGCTGAAGGACCTCGATGTGTTGGCCGATTCGGTGGGCCTCTCGGCTGATGATTGGCTGAGACGCCATGCCCTAGAATCCTCGTTGATGGAGATATATAAGTGCGAGGAGCTATTCTGGCAGGGGCGCGGTGGTTAGAAATGGCTCCTCCAAGGGGAGGCAAATACCGCATACTTCCAGGCAATCGCGAATGGTCGGAGGCGCAGATGTGCAATTCCGTGCCTCTGGGAGGGTGAAAACCTACTAGAGCATCCGGAGGAGATCTGGGAGCACATTTACTCCTTTTACAAGGAGCTCTTCTCGGCTACAACACGTAGCGGTGTATCGATCGCCGAGGACTTTTGGCCACCCGATGAGCGGGTGTCCGAGGCCGAGAACGCCGAGCTTACCCTCCCTTTCTCGGAGGACGAGGTCGGTAAGGCAATCGCCTCTATGAAGGCGACCTCGGCCCCGGGCCTAGACGGGTTGCCGGTAATCTTCTTCCAGACATTCTGGAATATAATAAAACCGGTGATCATGCCAATGTTCCATGAATTTTACATTGGAACCTTTGACATGGCCCGGATCAACTACGGCGTGATTACCCTGATCCCCAAAATAGTTGGGGCGACGGACATTAGGCACTTCAGACCAATTACAGTAATCAATGTGTTGGAACGCATCTTCGCTAAAGTCTGTGCGACTCGGCTAGCCCTCGGGGCGGAGCGGCTAGATCACCCCCTTCAGACGGCGTTCTTGAAGGGCCGTCGGATTCACGACGGGATCTTAGCCTTTCACGAAATTGCTCATGAGGTCCACTCGCGGGGGACCAAGGGTGTCTTCCTCAAGTTGGACTTCCAGAAGGCTTATGACCGCCTGGACTGGTCCTTCCTGAGACTAGTGTTGAACCGCCGAGGTTTCGATGACAGATGGTGCACTTGGATTATGCAGCTGGTCCAGTCCAGCAAGACGACAATTAACATCAACGGCGAGGTGAGTCCATACTTCTCCTCCTCGGCTGGGGTGAAGCAGGGGGGCCCGATATCTCCCCTCCTCTTTAACCTGGCTGTTGATGTCCTGGCTGGGATCCTCGACAAAGCCCGGATGGAAGGCCACCTTAAAGGGCTGGCCGACCACCTCATCCCCGGTGGAGGTGTCACCCACCTTCAATACGCGGATGACACCATGATTATGGTGGAGGGTTCTGATACAGACATCGTGAACCTGAAATTCCTCCTGCTTTGTTTTGAATCGATGTCAGGGCTAAAGATTAACTTCGATAAAAGCAAAGTCTTCATCCTGGGCTACTCGGCTGAGGAGCAGTAGAGGATCGCCGATAACCTTAATTGCAGACTGGGGGCATTTCCCACAACTTACCTTGGGATGCCCCTCGCCGAATCCAGAATCCCGACTTCGGGATTCGACCCACTAGTTGGCCGGGTGGCCTCGAAGGCCGAACCTTGGCGAGGACGTTTTACTTCCAAGGGAAGCAAAACGGTCCTTATTGATGCGAATATGGCTAGTCTGCCCATGTTCATGATGAGCCTTTATATCTTGCCGGAGAGCATGCATGCATCTTTTGACAGGAAACTAGCCAGGTTCTTCTGGCAGGCCGCTGATGGCCGCGAGAAGTACCACATGGTTAAATGGGCTGACATTTGCTTGCCCAAGGAGCAAGGAGGGTTAGGAATCACGGCCTCTCAAGTTATGAATAAGGCCCTCATGCTACGCTGGGTCTGGAGGATCCTCCGGGGAGAGGGTGGCTTGTGGCTCCAACTCATCCAGGCGAAATACCTTAGAGGGGAGCCACTCCTGGCCTATTCTCGTGCGGGAGGCTCCCAATTCTGGCGTGCTATCCAGAAAATAAAAGAGGAAGTTCGCGTGGGAATCTCATTTAATATTGGGAATGGGCAGGGAACACAGTTTTGGCTCGACCCATGGATGGGGGATGAGACACTCAGGACAACATTCCCAACATTGTTCTCCATCTTCACGGACCCTTTCATCCTAGTCTCGAACGCCTACCACCAGGAACGTTGAGAACTTAGCTTCAGACGAACATTCGGCCCGATTGAAACGGCCGAGTGGCAGCGTCTGCTAGACGCCTTACCACAGGGGCTACAGGAACACCGGGACTTTGTGGCTTGGCGTCTATCCCCTTCAAGGGAATTCTCGGTAAAAACAGCATATCGCGCGCTATGCCGCGCGCCCCCAACTCGTTTGACAGCTATTTCGCAACCAGCTCCCCTCGGGGACGGAGGTGCGCAAGCGACAGGGACCGAGCAACGGCCTATGCCCGCTTTGCTTGGTTCCCGAAACGACGACCCACATCATGTTCTCGTGCACGGCGGCACGGAACATGTGGGAATTCATACGGGAGGCCCTTGGACTCGAGTGGGCGGCTGAGGACCTCGCGGAGTTCCTCCACCTTAGGGCCAACCAGACTGGACGCTGCCGCCGTTTGTTTTGGCTTGTTTTTGCCGCTATGGCATGGACACTTTGGACGACTCGTAATAAAATGGTGATAGAGAGGATTTTCCAGAGGCAGGCGTCTGATTCCCTCTTCAAATTCCTTGCTTTTATGCAGCACTGGCATCCGTTATCTAGACAGAGAGACAGGGAGCGGCTGGAGGCCATGCTGGACGCGCTTCAGGCTGCGGCGCGTCGCCTTGCTACGACTTAGGCGATCTTCCCTTCTGCCACTCGGTGGCCTTTTTCTCATTCTTCTTCCTCTTTCTTGGGCTGAGCTGTGCCGTGGCCCCGGCTGCTATGTTGAATGACTTTGGACATGGTTGTATGGTTCTATGCTTTATCTATAAAGCGGGGTGAAAGCCTGTTTCGAGAGATCTGGATAGCCATGGCCTGGCAATGACATGAAACAAGATTCACCAAAGAAACATGCACTGCCTGCTCCTGCGTCCCTTTAATTCTACTATATGTTGACGAAGTTTTGAACCTGTTGCCATTGCCTGGTTAGATATAGTACTAGACCATTCTGCTTTCTTCTCTTTCATTTGTTAATCGCCACTTGTTGGGATGGGATGAGCAGGCATGGAGTCTTCGGAAAGGTATTTCTTGTACTGGTGTAGGAGTATTAGTATGACTGTCTTCCTCTGGGTTACTGCTGCGCTTTATCCTGGGAGACACAAGTACCGGACCATAATAATTCAGGCATTGTGGCCTTAACTTTTCATGGGTGAGAGACACAAATGCTTTAGGTGGTACTAGTAGCAGCATTCCTAGTAACTGGGATATCATGAAGCATTCCAAGTAGCGGCAACGGTTCAGTTCATGTCCACTTTCAGTAATTGTGGGGTATCGATCAGTTCTTTGAGGGGGCGACTAGTTTCTAGTAGCAGCATTCCTTGTAATTGGGATATCATGAAGCATTCCAAGTAGCGGCAACGGTTCAGTTCATGTCCACTTTCAGTAATTGTGGGGTATCGATCAGTTCTTTGTGGGGGCGACTAGTTTCTAGTAGCAGCATTCCTAGTAACTGGGATATCATGAAGCATTCCAAGTAGCGGCAACGGTTCAGTTCATGTCCACTTTCAGTAATTGTGGGGTATCGATCAGTTCTTTGTGGGGGCGACTAGTTTCTAGTAGCAGCATTCCTAGTAACTGGGATATCATGAAGCATTCCAAGTAGCGGCAACGGTTCAGTTCATGTCCACTTTCAGTAATTGTGGGGTATCGATCAGTTCTTTGTGGGGGCGACTAGTTTCTAGTAGCAGCATTCCTAGTAACTGGGATATCATGAAGCATTCCAAGTAGCGGCAACGGTTCAGTTCATGTCCACTTTCAGTAATTGTGGGGTATCGATCAGTTCTTTGTGGGGGTGACTAGTTTCTAGTAGCAGCATTCCTAGTAACTGGGATATCATAAAGCATTCCAAGTAGCGGCAACGGTTCAGTTCATGTCCACTTTCAGTAATTGTGGGGTATCGATCAGTTCTTTGTCGGGGCGACTAGTTTCTAGTAGCAGCATTCCTAGTAACTGGGATATCATGAAGCATTCCAAGTAGCGGCAACGGTTCAGTTCATGTCCACTTTCAGTAATTGTGGGGTATCGATCAGTTCTTTGTGGGGGCGACTAGTTTCTAGTAGCAGCATTCCTAGTAACTGGGATATCATGAATCATTCCAAGTAGCGGCAACGGTTCAGTTCATGTCCACTTTCAGTAATTGTGGGGTATCGATCAGTTCTTTGTGGGGGCGACTAGTTTCAGTTTCAGTCTTTGAGATTTGCTTCACGCCAACTCCTCCAAGCGTCACCGGTAACTAACCTGATCAGTCAGTAAGTACCTAGTGCCGATCGCAATCCAACACCAATCTGCATTCCATTGCAGAATCCGGATGTGATGATGCCATTAGTAAAGCTAACGCGACCAACAAAGCCAGCCAGCACCAACACAACACGGATGTGCGGTTTGTGGGTGTGCAGTGCTAACAAGGAAGGAATCCATCACGCGCAGACACATACACATGTATGATCCATCCATGGCAAAAACAACGCCCAAAGAGACGAGCCAGCTTCTGCAATTTCTTCACATCTAAGCCTCCGCGCACATCAATTCTCTTTGCCAATCATATATATGCACCATGCATTATTCTGCAAGCAAGCAGAATCGGATTCAATCGAGCACGGAGATGCCTACTTGGCACGGAGATCTCTCGAGGCTTTGGGACTTTGACTGTCGTATAAAGGCCAGTGACACACACGGAAGCTTCCATCCGTCGGTCCGCCGGTGAGGATCCATCAGCCGTTTGGCAGCACTCGGATAGCCGGCCGTGTTTATCAGTCATCACGAAACTTTGCGAGGAAGAAAAATCAACGTGGTCGCTTTCGTCCAAGATCCCATACATTCATCAGAGACGGTTACACTTTAGATCCTTCCGATTCCTTTCTTCACCCTTCCCTTTTCTCTTTCTCTTTTCAGAGGCAGGATTGGGAGATGGGGTGCATCCATCCATCATCCTAGTATATATAGGAAATGTGGGTATTCATGAGTGAGTGACGACCACGACGACGACGTTAGTGTAAAGAAGAGAGCAAGAGGAAGATGCATGGTGGAAAGAAGAGGGCCCCGGCATGCACGATGGCACCGTCCATGGAGAAAGATAAGAGCCTGATAGCCCCCACCACTTTATGCAATGTATGTATGCAATTGGTCTGGTTTGGTGCGTTATTGCTTCCCCTCAGCCTTGACTGATGGGGTCTGCCCAGCCCATGCTTGATGCCTCTGCCTGTCTGCACTCGCTACCATGGACCATCACTCATTCATACAAGCACAATACAAAATCTCTCTAAAAAGCACAATACAAAATCATTCCAAATTTGATCTACAAAGATGGTTTTTGTTCAAAACTAAAGTCGCTACTTAGCCTACTTGTCTTACTCAAAGTGCGCTTTAGACTGTCTTGCTCAAAGTTTGTTTTAAGCTTGTTAAGAAAGCAATTACAGCATTAAGCTATTCTGGCATGCATGACTGGCTCGCTTAATTAATCTTGACCGCCGCAGCCCCGCAAGTTGCTGAACACCTCAAGCTGCAACTACAAGTGGATACCTGAATAACAATGTGGATATGAAATGTCTCCTACTTGCACGGCACTTGCTTAGTTGCGTGATTAAATTAGGTTCTTTGTAGTACTGGCAAAAATATTAGCGGTTCGGTAATGCCAATTTAGTTGACATCTCATCAGTTATTCTGAGCCATTCTTCATTAGCTTATTCTTAGGTAGTTCCAACTAAACAATCATCGGATGGAGAGCAACTAAGTATGCATACATAATCGGCTTATCTTAGTTTATGCACTTCTTAATGCATCACGTGGTATTTGTTTTAGGAGAAGCGACGAATAAAGCCGTGTTGAAACTAAAGGGAGCATCGACGAAAGCCACCAGGGCCTGTTTAAATGGAATGTACGGAGGGGAACCAGATTAAGCTTTAATTTGGTGGTTAGTGGTTCGTGTCTCAGCTTTGTAGCTAATTATTCCTTGTTTAAGCTTTAGAGTGCGCTAGGCAAACCTTATTCAAATAACAGTGCTTCAGTCTTTCAAACGCATGAACGCACCACCTTTCCCCACTTTTGAAATGGAGCAAGTATGTTTTTTTGAAAAGGAGGAAAACTCCCGACATCTGCATCTGAATGATGTATGCAGCCATATTATTAGTTTAAAATGTCGCATAAAAATTCCGTGATATATAAGTCGCTCTCAAAAGAGTATCCATCTTACGCCCAGGGGTATCCAAATGTGTTTGCTAATTTCTTTTCCCTCATCAATTTGATTAGGCCTAGGGGTATCCATCTTAAGTTTATTGCCGCATGTCGTTTAAACTAGTGCACACGACACAGTTAAATGGATGGATGTGGCTAGATCTTAGTCGACGAAGATTTAACCAAGTCACATTCAAATGATAAAATATATAAAAAAGGAAGAAAAAATTAATTTTTTTTTACATGGATCTTCATGTAAAATCCCATGAATATAACATCGACTAAGACTTAAGTCTTAGTTCATCGCGTATATTGATTACTAGTTCTGCTTGCATGGAAAGTATTATACACATAACTTGCCATGATACCCCCACTAGGAGAGGCTTAAAACTAATTCACTTATCTTCTTCTTGATAACTTTTTTTGTGATTTTTCTTCTTGATAACTTTGTTGATAAACTTCCGGGCCTCCATGTCCTTTGGACGCATCAAGGAACCATAAAAACAGCCCAAGCGCTGCATGTGCCGCTTTTTTTAACACAGTACAGATGCAAGCGTTTATATACACGCGCATACACTCACCCCTATAAACACATACGCACACCCTACCACTATGAGCACCTTCGAGAGACTGAGCCGGCATATCATCTTGAAATTTACGAAGTCACCGTAGGCACCTCGTCGTCGACGGGAACGTCTCCTCTCACTAAATGCGCATCGCCGGAAAATCCTGAAATAAATCCAAGAATAAATGCGAGCACCAGGACTTGAACCCTGGTGGGCTGGGGATACCACAGTCCCTCTAACCATCCAACCACAGGTCTTTCGATCGATTTATTTCGCATCAGAGCTTGATTGCCAGTTAATTTCGTCGTCCATCTACATCTCTTCAATTTTTTTTATTTTTTTAGAAAAGGAGGATATACCCCGGCCTCTGCATCTGGACGATGCATGCGGCCATTTTATTAATTATTAACAAAGACCATATAATATAATACATCAGTAAATCTAAAGCCACCATCTAGGCAACACATATTGCTACTCCTATCCCTTTGATGAAGGGGTGCGGAATATCCGAGCCAAATATCAAACAGACATCGCACCAAAACTTAACATCTAAAGCCGGATGCCCTAGCCCAGCCACGTACCGGGACTGGGTCACACACCGGACCGACGCATTCTTAGAGGCTGTCGCCGCCATCTTCCATCGGTCCATCCCCACAGCCGGAACTGACGCATCGACCTTGCTCGGCCTACCGTCGATGCCACCACGGCACCACACAACGCCACCATCCTGCACGTATACGTCCACACGCGCCCGTCGCCGAACTTCCGTAGCGCCATGCCGCCCGGATTCGCCGTCAGCCTTGCAGTAGATGTAACACCGCTCCTCCTCGTGTCCCCTCCAGCCAACACGTGCCCCAAAACGATGCCCCGGGGAGGGACAACGGCATCGAAGGTGCCATCATCGTCCGATCCGGTAGACCCAAATCCAGGGTTTCCCCTTGAGCATCACGAGTGGGGTGCCACGACCAGCAACAACGATGCCTCGAGAAGGGAACGACGTCACAAACGCCGCCATCATCCGCCATGACCGTAGTCGACGCGATTTTCACTGGAAGTCACGTCCCCCCGATCTCGCGGCTGACTGGAACCGTACGGAGTTTGGCCGTGAAGACCAAAGTCGCCGTCGACACGCCGACAGGGCCCTCACCGGTCCTCCATGCGCCGCCTCTTGAAAAAACCCTATCGGGACGGCTCTGGACGGGACGCTAGATCCACGGCTTCCGTCCACCCATCTCTTGGCATAGAATCCACCGAAGGGAAGAGCGCCATGTCGTCCATGGATCTGGCCGCTGCCGCACAGGCAAGGAGCACTGCCCTACCTGCTGCTCGCGGATCCAACGCCGGAGTCTCCCCTGTCGCCTCCGGGAGATCCCACAGCACACCACCCGCCCTAGCGCTTTGGCGTCTGGCCGGCGGCCACCGCGGACGCTGGCAGCGGCGGCAGGAAAGGAGATGGGATGGATCTGACGGTGCTAGGGTTTGAGTCCCCTGGCTTCGTCCAGGGAGGCGACGCGAGGGGCGAGAGGAGGACAGAAACATCTACGTCTCTTGATGTAGGATGTCACCCCGCGGATATGCACCCGATCTCGTGATCGCGATTTGGAACGTCCGCGGGCGACGTAATGAAATGGATTACTACTGCCGCTGCTAGCTCGTTCACGTTCTGCCGTCGTCCGTACGCGTGGACTGTGGCGCTGTCCCGGGACGGCGACCTCCGGCCGGCGCCGCTAGTATTTCTGTCGACGCTCGACAGAACAGGGAGGGAAAGAGACCTATGTATACCGGTCAGCGACGACGGCGTGCAGCTCCATATCCCGGCGTCGCACTCGGAGCGTCTGTTGGCGTTAGCCCTAGCTAGCTCTCTCCCTCACAGCTCGACGATGACGCACCTTGTCGATGACTCGAACATGGAATCCCTTATGGCAATGGCCTCTGCAACATGGCCATAACCTCCTTGCCGCCGGTGACGCAATTTACCGGATGACATACCTTTCTCCATCGCTCGTGACGCAGCTTGACGAGGATGAAGACATGCACCGTCCGCTAGCAGCACCGTGCCGCCAACGGCGTCCACCTTGCGCCGACGACGTCCCCCCTCACATGGAGTCCGCCACGCCGCCACCACCGCCTCGGATCGATAAGGCTCTGATACCAATTGTTGGCGCTAGCCCTAGCTAGGTCTCTCCCTCACAGCTCATGAACCGAGGTGGAAGAAGAAGAAACGAGGAGACAGCACAATTTTTCTCCGGCCGGCGCACGAATGCCGCCGCGGGCGCACCAACGCCCTACTTTCTTCTTTTCTCAGCTGGCTCACATCGCTACACCAGATACATCAACGAGCAGTAGTACACGGGATTTATACCTGGGCTAAACCACATGCGCGCGTACGCACGCCTGCCCAGCTCGCGACCCGCTCCGCCCAATCCGCACCCACGACGCGCTCACGCGCACGACGCGGCCGCCGTCCAACGGCCACCACAACGAGCTCCCGCTACTCTCGGCAACGACTCAGACGTGGCCACATACCGGCGTCTGTACACGACCTGATCCTAGACCTAAACGCACACTGGGCACACCCGCCACTGCTACGTACAACCTAGACACACACACTCGCCACGCTTCCGCTGCGTCCTGCACGTCCCGGCCCACCCGACGAGCCCGACCGCACCAGTGCGTCCCGCACGTCCCGCGCGCACCCGACGAGCCCGACTGCACCAGACGGCGTGGTTTATTCCAACACACACCCCCTAAGCCACGGCCTCGCCGTCGCCGGAGTTGTTGCAGCTTCCGTCGTTGTCGTCGTCAGTAGCGGACCCAGAAAATGTGCAAGACCCAGGCCACCTTCGAGTACTGTAGCTACTGTAGCTACAGTCAACGAAATAAACAACATGCACGCCCCAGGCTGCTGCCCGGGCTGCCTGGGGCCTGAAACCGCCTCTGGTCGTCGTCACGCCCGCGGACTCGACCTGGCGCGCTGACGCCGGTCTCCACCGCCACGGACTCGACTTGGCACACTAACGCCGGTCGCCACCCTGCCCGCCGCGCGCCGCTGCCGCGCCGCCGAGGCCTCCACGTCCACTGCGCTCGTCCCGAACGAATGTTGGGGCTGGCCTCCGGCGACCCACGCCGACCCAGCACTCAAACGACGAACATGTAGCCGAACTCGAGCACGAACTCGAGCACAACGGCGACATGTGCCTTGGCCACAAACGCCTCCGCCGGACGTCAACCGCGCGCTTCTACGCGCAGCTGCGCCTCCACGCCGCCGTGCCGCACATCCGCGGCCTCCGCACACGACGCTACAGCGCGCCGCCTCCGCGTCCGCAGCGCTCCCCGCGGACTCACCGCGTGCCTCGGCCACCGCCGTCGCGCAGCACCTCCATGCCGCCGTGTGCATGCTGCACCACGCCGCGGCACGCCGCTGCGCCGTCGTAGGCCTCCAGGAACTAACCGCTCTGATGCCAATTGTTGGCGCCGCCTCTCGCAGCGCCGCTCTTCTTCTTCCTCGAGCTGCCTCACGCAACTCTCTTGTGGTTTCTCTCTCTCTTCTTCTCTCAAGAAAGCTAGCTTTGCCATGTCTCCCGGTGAGACTCACAGACGCTACATTTTTCCTTAGCCCACGACACACTTGACGCACGCCACAACTGATTGCGTCCGCTTCTTGCTCCACGTTGATCTGCCGCCGGACTTGGACGTTGTGACTCTACGGAGCTGTACCCATTTTGCTAACTAACATATCCATGCAGCAGACTACCTAACTCACCATTAGCTTGTACAGACACGTCATCTCATCTCTACGTGAGTGTATAGCCTGAGCCGAATGGCTAAGCATGTCTATGTGCATGACACTACTAAATAAATATAATGATCACCAAGGTTAACTCTAACAATCACCCCTTTAACCTTGTTCTTGTTTATTCGATCACCTCCATTGCGACCTTCACGGTAAGCGCCCCGCCGTGGCACGCTCGTTGTCGCACTTTTGCCACCGGTGCCGCAACTCGCCGGTGAGTCGCCTTCATGTTCGCCACCGGTGTCACAACTCACCGGTGACTCGCCTCCATGTTCGTCACCGGTGCCGCAACTCGCCGGTGACTCGCCTCCATGTTGTCGACGATGACGCACCTTGTCGATGACTCGAACATGGAACCCCTTATGGCAATGGCCTCTGCAACATGGCCATAACCTCCTTGCCGCCGGTGACGCAATTTACCGGATGACATACCTTTCTCCATCGCTCGTGACGCAGCTTGACGAGGATGAAGACATGCACCGTCCGCTAGCAGCACCGTGCCGCCAACGGCGTCCACCTTGCGCCGACGACGTCCCCCCTCACATGGAGTCCGCCACGCCGCCACCACCGCCTCGGATCGATAAGGCTCTGATACCAATTGTTGGCGCTAGCCCTAGCTAGGTCTCTCCCTCACAGCTCATGAACCGAGGTGGAAGAAGAAGAAACGAGGAGACAGCACAATTTTTCTCCGGCCGGCGCACGAATGCCGCCGCGGGCGCACCAACGCCCTACTTTCTTCTTTTCTCAGCTGGCTCACATCGCTACACCAGATACATCAACGAGCAGTAGTACACGGGATTTATACCTGGGCTAAACCACATGCGCACGTACGCACGCCTGCCCAGCTCGCGATCCGCTCCGCCCGATCCGCACCCACGACGCGCTCACGCGCACGACGCAGCCGCCGTCCAACGGCCACCACAACGAGCTCCCGCTACTCTCGGCAACGACTCAGACACGGCCACGTACCGGCGTCTGTACACGACCTGATCCTAGACCTAAACGCACACTGGGCACACCCGCCACTGCTACGTACAACCTAGACACACACACTCGCCACGCTTCCGCTGCGTCCCGCACGTCCCGCACGCACCCGACGCGCCCGACGAGCCCGACCGCACCGGACGCCGTGGCTTATTCCAACAGCGTCGTGGGCGCTCAACGAGCGCAGTATATCGCGTCTCGCCCTACAGTCTTTTTTTCTTGCGTGATGTTTCACTCTACAGTTGCACGCAGGAAAAACTGTGTCAGGTTTATAGCGCACATGACGGTCGAAAAGTACAGGTAGCGCGGGTGTCTCGTTCCGTGTCTTGATGATCGGTATGGACAGATACGTAATACCGTAGTGACATAAGTGTAGTGTGCACAGTGCGCTGATTCAGTCGTCACTTGAACTTTGTCGAACGAATTTGACGTGCACGGTCGACTGGTCCAATTTCAAAAGCACCATCTAAATTAACTAGTCGCGCTCAGGTCAACGGCCAAGTCTTGAACCTAGCTTTTTTGCTAGTTGGATAAATACTGGACACCTCGCCAGCCGTTGCCATGCGATGCAGATACTCCTTCCAAACGGACAGAACTATTAATCGTGAGCATGTTCTCGAGTCATCATCTTCTTCCTCCGGGTCTTGAGATTCTCTGTGCTTGTACGTAGCCGAGTAAAATCTTCTTCTATTTCACCTGAGCTATACATGACATGGTCCAATAGCATGAATGCACGTAAGCTCGTGACGACTGAGGAGCACTCTGTGTGCGGAAGATTACCATCGATGTGGCGAGCGCCATTGACGCCAGTGACGGCTACGCGCGCCACCGTAGTGCCCGATTCCGGCCCCCGTGAAGGCGACAAGCCTAGCTAGGCCGGCGGTGGTGGGGGCGACGGGCCATCGACGACGTGTGCTTTGGCCGATATGGCCCCTTCCGGATGCATCACGTACGTCCGGGGCGATGCCTGACCAGCGGATGTACCTATCCCGCGCCACTGCCCCGTTCGTTGCACTTTGCTCCCGCCGTCGCTCTCGCACGGATAGCAGCGTCACACACACACACGCCACGACAACCGATAGGACACACAACAACTGTTAATCTTCTTTATTTCAAATTGAAATCTTCATCAACTGTGCTGTACTTGGTAGGATGTGTAGATCCCCCCATTGCATGTCCACATTGCATTGCACCAGACCAGAGAACACATATGCATTAGGGATTTATTAAATGACGCAATAAACGGTCGTCCGTAAGTCCTGTTTAGTTAGCTCCATGGTTCAGTTTCTCCAAATAAAATATTATTGGACTGACAGGATGAGTGGGATTAAAGGGGACCGGTTTACATCCCTAATATGTATATACCGTATAGAGAGGACCACAGGCACAAAAAGGCTAGTCAAGTACTCAACCATTAAAGCAGAAAACCATACATATATACACTACATTTCTCAAAGGAGTGGATGGAGGTGATTGTGGTTGTGCCGTCGCCATAACAGTGCTCCTATGTTTTTTGCAGGTTAGGTTAGTGGAGTGCTAATTAATCTCTAATATACCATTGTTTAGTGCTCATAATTGAAGCCTAGGGCAGCTAGCCCCCTATCAGCCTCGAGGAAATCAAGATTTAGGAAATACCCACTGGCAGGGACTCCCTAGCTAGCTAGGTAGCTCCATGACACTAGCTAACAGTGTGAGTAACCATTAGAATTTGTCACATCTTGTCCTGGAAGAGGCTATCCAGGAAATCAAGGGTTTAGCGGTAGCCTTTGCAAACTTAGGTGCATGTGGGCAGGGCAGAGTAGGGAGAAAACGATGAGTGGAATTCAAACCTGATATATAGGTGAGTTGATCTGTGGAATGTCAGTGACAATGTTTTGCTCATCTCAAAAGAAAAAGGCAGCCCCGTGGTTGGGACAAGGACAGAAAGTGCTTAAGCAACAATATAGCATAAAATGTATAAAAGCATACATGCTCGTGTCCTTCTCGAACGTGTGAACTCCAAATGAAATTTATAAGCATACATGCTCTGCCTTGTAAAGTTTTCATACTAACCATTTATATACTCCTTGAAGATGACCTCAAGTACTAATTATAATCAATACAAATTTCAGTGCATGATAGGTATATATCGAGATTCTGCTGATGCCAAACTGAAAGCAATACTACAGAGTGCGGCCAGAGCAAAGTACAACATATGCTTGTAAAGGTAATAGGCTAGATAGCTACGAGAACGGACGTTTGGCACTCGGCCACCATGAAGGCCTTTTCTTTAAAAAAAAACAAAATTCAAACTTTTCGGTTTCAAAAAAATCTGAAAAAAATTGTGCAAGTAAACAAGGATGTTATGTGTATGTGTGTAAAATTTCAGGATGAAAAATGTTGAAATGCGACCTATACAAAAAAGACAAATTCATGGCCTGAAAGGATGAATAGTATCATGTGTTAAAAAGGCACAGATTTTTCTTTTTTGCATAGCCCTCGTTTCAACGTATTTTTCCCTGAAAATTTACACACATGTGTGTTATGCCTTCATGTATATCTGTGTTTTTTTTTTCAGAATTTTTTGAAACGTAGAAAATATGAAATTTAACAAAATTCGGATTTTTCAAAACCGAGCTCCATGGAGCTCGGCCTCCAAAGACAATATTCGAGATAGCTACAGAGTATCTGTTCTGGAATGTGAAAATGTTCTCTGGGCTTCATGTCTGAGCCAATGGAAATGCTACAGGTGTCACTTTAGATTTTCGGCCTTCAGGTACCATAGCAGATAAATGTTTTTTGTCAAATCTTTTTTCGAGGCTTGGGATTTATTTTCGTCGTGGAAAGAAAATGAACAGAAGCGTGTGTGTGTGGGGGGGTGGGGGGGGTGTACTAACAACTAAGTGAGAAACAGTAAAAACGAGGCAAAAACATGATATGAATATAAGGTCTTGTGTCCACATGACTGTTGATTATGTTGGAAATATTATTCACTTCAAACAGTGTGCAAAGCAACAGAGAGCAGTTTCCATCTGGATAACCATGCCAATGCAATGACATGAAACAAGATTCACCAAATCAGCTACTGCCAGCTGTTTGTCAAGTTTTCTTCCAAGCTTCACCAAACCAGCTATTATGCAGCATTGCTTGTAGTGGTGATGGTTCAGTTCATGATCTTTTCTTGCGGCGAAGGGGTTCAGAAGCCTCTTTCAGAGACCACTCGGGAATAGGGACACACACTCCCATCAGTATTCATCCAAAAGAAAAGGTGGCTAAATTGCTAGGATATGGACATAAGTGGTCAAGCAACAAGAATCACAGACAGGAGAAAGTATGTATAATCTTGATGTCGAATTGTCTCGATGCATGCAGTAAGTCTAGTTCATACAGCATACTGATACTAGTATGTATGGCTTCTAATCATTTTATCTGCTCTTGTCATACTGAAAACAAAACCACTGCAAAGTACATCATATACTTGTAAACATACTAGGCTAGTTAGCTATAGAGTATCTGTACAATGTTCTCGTGTCAGGATAAACAAATATGCTCCATGTGTCATTTCAGATTTGCACTGTAGCCTTTACAGCTCAATAAAAAAAGCTTCTAGTTCTCTGCAGTGTAAATCATTTTCCAGTACAGTATGCGTATGAGAGAGAACCATAAACAGCAGGCTAAAATCAATCAATCCTTTCCTAAACACTATGGCTTGGGATCCATATGTGATGCCACACATGCCAGCAATAAAGCAGGGTAGGGGAGGTCTAAGTAATCATTAGCGCACCCCAAGCCAGCCAGCACCAACGAAACGCGGATGTGCGGTTTGTGGGTGTGCAGTGCAGTGCTAACAAGGAAGGAATTGGATTCGATTGAGCACGGAGATGCCGACTTGACATGCAGATACATCTGTTTCTTTGCAAAATATAATACGGATCAAGATTGGTCCTGATTTGCATGTCCCGCCCGGAAAAATTGCAAGATCCCTCGTGTCTCTGAGGATTTGACTACCGTAAAATGCCAGGGACACACAGGAGTTTCGATGTGTCGATCCGCAGATGACGAGCCACCGGGCGTTTGGCAGCACTCGGATAACCAGCCATGTTTATCTATCACCAGGAGACTTTGCGAGCAAATCTCATAACGCCGATCGCTGTCGCCCGAGATCGCATGCCTTTGTCAGAAAACGGTTCCACTTTAGATCCTTCCTATTCCTTTCTTCTGTTTTCTCTTTATCTTTTGGGAGGCAGGAAGGGGAGATGGGGCGCGTCCATCCATCATCATAGTAGTATATATACAAAATGTGGGTGTGAATTAATGAGAGAGTGAGACGACGGCCATGGGGACGACGTTAGAGTAAAGAGGAGAGGAAGAGAAAGATGGTGGATAGAGGAGGGGCCGGGCTGCACGATGGCACCGGCCATGGGGAAAGATAAGAGCTTGATAACCCCCACCACTCCATGTAATGTTTGTATGCAATAGGTTTGGTACGTTATGGTTGCTCTCAACCTTGAGGGGTGGAGATCGCCCCATGCTTGAAGCCTGGACTCTGATGAACCAATCATTCATTCATGCAAGCACCATACAAAATCATTACAAACTTGAGCTAGATATAAAATCAGTCCAAATTCAGGCGACAAAGATGGTCTGTGTCCAAAATTAAGGCACTCCTTAGCTTGTCTTACTCAAAGTATGCTTTACACTGCCTTACTCAAAGTGTGCTTTAAGCTTTGTTACGGAAGTCATTACAGCATTAACCTTGTCTGGCATGCATGTCTAGCTCGCTTAATTAATCTTCGATTCCTCGGAGGCAGCGTCGCAGGGTTAATCTCACCTGAAGCTCCAAGTGGACATCTGAATAATCCTTGTGGATATGAAATGCCTCCTACTTGCACTACGCTTGCTTAATTGCCTAATTAAATTATGTTCTTTGATGCACAGGCAAAAATTATTAGTTGTTCGGTAATGCCAATCCAGTTGACTTCTCATTAGATATTCCGAACCGACTTCTTAACCAGCTTATTCGTAGGTATAGTTCCAACTAAACAATCATCCAACTGAATGCAACTAAGCATGTATGCATTGTCAGTTTTATGTTAGTTTATACGCATGTTGATGCATCACGTAGTTATAGGAGGAGCAACGAATAAAGTCATGCTCAAACTAAAGAGAGCATCTACGAACGACATCAGACATGTTGAACTGGAATGTACAGAGGGGAACCAGATTAAGCTTATTTTGGAGATTAGTGGTTCATGTCTCAGCTTTGTAGCTAATTAATCTTTTTAAAGCTTTAGAATGCGCTAGGCAAATCTGATGCCAATAATAGTGGTTCAGTATTTTAAAGGCATAAACACACCACCTTTTCCCCCCTTCTAAAATGGAGCAAGCACGTACATACGTGATTACTTTTTTTTTTTGCAGTAACATGCTTGCTATCACCTGTTTGTATTATATCTCACCGTAGTATGATTTTGGTTTAAACATGTGAACGTTTGTTGGTTTTATATCTGTCGTTGGCTATTTGTCAATAACAAAGTAAGGCGCAACCAGGCCACGACATCATTAAAGCTAGTAATCCTAAAAAAAAATGTGGGGTATACTCATATGATTGCAAACAGCAAATAAAATTTGTGTTCAACCTTGATGCAAGTTACTTGTACGAAGGAATTTGTAGGTAGAACAACCGGCACACGCCTTGTGATTTGTTGTTGATCGGCCTTTCCACTCACGTGACTGGACCATCTCCCTTGCTAAAGGGAAAATATGACATGATTTTTCCCAAATGTTTTACTAAAGGAGATAAATTATTTTATTTATAATAAAGTGTTCCTAAAATAAATATTAGATTGTGCATATACTTTGTACACCGACAACTGTAACAATCGCCCGCTTGCTGTTGCACTTTGGATTTATCTTCTTCCCAAATATGATTGCTATTTTTTTGGAAAGGTTTACATTCAGCTGACTGATACCTTGCACGGACTCCTCCGACACCTCGCGCGGACGCTGGAGCTTGTGCAATGTTTATCCTCTTTGCATGAGATGTCGTGGGTGTAGGGATGGCAATGGGTACCCATTACCCACGTACCCTGCGGGTTAAAACCCTATTAGGGTAAGGATAAGGGACAAAAAATTACCCATGGGTATACAAATAGGAAAATCTGAAACCCATCGGGTAGAGAGGGTACGGGTATGGGATCATATAACCCATATCCACATACCCATGTACCCATATAAAATCTATGTAAACTCAGAATTATCTCTACAATCTACACTATGTCAAGAATTTGTGAACTGAAAGTATATGCCTATGTGTTGTTGTTTATGACTATATGATGTTGTTTATAAGTATATGTTGTTGTTATAATCTATTTTTGTAAACTATATCATTTGATGCAATTTATGACTACGAGTTGTTTAAATTGATGCTTTGCAAACATGGGTAACTTTACCCACGGGTAACGGGTATGGGAAAAAATGTACCCGTTGACTGATATGGGTAAGGGTGATGGGTAAGCTCAGACGGGACGGGTAAGGGTACACTAGTAGAAAACAGGCCTTTGGATCGAAGCATTAGTCCCGGTTGGCTTCTGGACCGGGACTAATGCTACCACTAGTCCCGATTCATTAGGCTAGGCATTAGTCCCGGTGCATGAGGAACCTTTAGTCCCGGTTGGTGTTACCAACCGGGACTAAAGGGGTGGTGGCAGGCTGGTGGCAGGCTGGGGCCCCTGCGAGCCACTTTAGTCCCGGTTGCTAACACAAACCGGGACTGGAGATGGAACCTCTAGTCCTGGTTGGTGTTACCAACCGGAACTAAAGGTGTGGTGGCAGGCTTGTGTCAAGTGGGGCCCCCGCGAGACCCTTTAGTCCCGGTTTGTAACGCCAATCGGAACTAGAGATGGACCTCTAGTCCCGGTTCGTATAACCAACCGGGACTAAATGTATCCCTATATATAGATGGTTCTTCCAGCCCGAGCTCATCCTCTCCATTCTCTGTTTTTTCTTCCTCTTCTCGAGCTCATCCCTCCATTTTTGTCAAGATTTTTCAAGATTTGAGGCACCCCAATCCATCCAAGTGTTCACAAAGGTTAGCAACTTTGTCCTTTCATCTCTCATTGCTAGATCAGCTCGTGTAATGCTTTATAAGTATAGTGATTTGTGGGTTTTAGTTTGGGTGTAATCATGTGTGAGTTTTTTTTGATTTATATGCAATTTGAGCTCAAATTAACTTCTTAGTTTGCATATGTCTGTAGGTGTGGTTTACTTAGTGCCTTTCCGTCCCCGTCCTAACCATCGTCGATGGCCCGCACCGTCCCATCACCGGCACCACCTTGGTGAGCCTCTTCTTGTTCTTATCCTTTTTATAAAAAAAAATCATATTTGTATGATTTAGATAGTTACTTGTATGATTGTTTGTTATATATAGTGCCATGGTTTTGATATCCGTGCCCGTCGGCCCTCGTCCGGTTTACGATTCGGATGTGGTATATTCTCTTTTATAACTATTTGTTGCATTTCGTGTTAATGACAATTATTCCCATCAAGTTGACATAGATATTTTATCTAGGAGGTAGTTGAACCAGAAATTCCAACCGACCCTATTGTCGAGAAGTTAAATTTAGTTGAAATAGAAAATGAGGATTTGAAAGGAAAATTGAAAAGTTGAAGAAGAGAAGATGAAATTGGAGTTGTACGTTGCCGATGTCATCGATGATCACAAGATCAAGATGGATGCAATGCGCTTAAAGATTAGAAAGATTAGAAAATATGCCCTTAATAAAGAGGCTTGGTATCATTATGCTGTTGGATCAATTGTTACCTTAGTTGCGATTTTGATCGCATTTGTTGTTGCATTTGAATGTTTTAGCTAGATAGTTGTATGTTGTTTTATGAGAATAAGTGTGTATGAACTTTATGTATGAAATTGTATTAATTTGGTCTTTTCGGTGTTGTGTAATGAAGATGAACCGGCAATGGATGTACGATGACCGACGTTCTCCCCAGTTCATTAATGGCGTGCATAGTTTTTTGCGTGCGGCTGAGGCAAACAAGCGGGATGGTTTTATGTGTTGTCCATATGGTGTGTGTAAGAATGATAAGACTTACTCTAGCGCAAAACACATTCACGTCCACCTGTCTACGTCCGGTTTCATGTCCGGCTATAATTGTTGGACCAAGCACGGAGAAAGAGGGGTTCTAATGGAAGAGAATGAAGAAGAGGAGGATGATGACAACTATCCTGGGTTTCCTGAATATGATGGTACTACAATGGGGGAAGAGAATGAAGAAGAAGAAGCTGAGGCATCAGATGAGCCTGCTGATGATCTTGGTCGGGCCATTGCTGATGCAAAGAGAAACTGCGAAAGTGAAAAGGAGAAGTTGAAGTTGCACCGCGTGTTAGAGGATCACAAAAAAGGGTTGTACCCAAATTGCGAAGATGACAACACAAAGCTCGGTACCACACTAGAATTGCTGCAATGGAAGACAGAGAATGGTGTATCTGACAAGGGATTTGAAAAGTTGCTGAAAATAATGAAGAAGAAGCTTCCAAAGGACAACGAATTGCCCGACAGTACATACGAAGCAAAGAAGGTTGTCTGCCCTCTAGGATTAAAGGTGCAGAAGATACATGCATGCCCTAATGACTGCATCCTCTACCGCGGTGAGGAGTACGAGAATTTGAATGCATGCCCGGTATGCGGTGCATTGCGATATAAGATCAGTCGCGATGACCCTGGTGATGATGTTGAGGGCGAGCGCCCGAGGAAGAGGATTCCTATCAAGGTGATGTGGTATGCTCCTATAATCCCACGATTGAAACGTTTGTTCCAAAACAAAGAGCATGCCAAGTTGTTGCGATGGCACAAAGAAGACCGTAAGAAAGACGGGAAGTTGAGAGTACCCGTTGATGGGTCGCAGTGGAGAAAATCGAGAGAAAGTGGCCGGACTTTGCAGATGACCCAAGGAACTTATTGTTTGGTTTAAGTGTAGATGGCATTAATCCTTTTGGGGAGCAGAGCAGCAAGCATAGCACATGGCATGTGACTCTATGTATCTATAACCTTCCTCCTTGGTTGTGCATGAAGCGGAAGTTCATTATGATGCTAGTGCTCATCCAAGGCCCTAAGCAACCCGGCAACGACATTGATGTGTACCTAAGGTAATTAGTTGATGAACTTTTACATCTATGGAATAAAAAAGGTGTACGTGTGTGGGATGAGCACAAACAGCAGGAATTTGACCTACGAGCGTTGATGTTTGTAACCATCAACGATTGACCTGCTCTTAGTAACCTTTCAGGACAGACAAACAAGGGATACCATGCATGCACGCACTGTTTAGATGAGACTCAAAGTATATATTTGGACAAATGCAAGAAGAATGTGTATCTGGGACATCGTCGATTTCTTCCGACCAAGCATGCCTTAAGAAAGAAAGGCAAGCATTTCAAAGGTGAGGCAGATCACTGAAAGAAGCCTGTCGTCCGTACTGGTGATGATAAACTTGATATGGTCAAGGATTTACAAGTAATCTTTGGAAAGGGTCTTGGCGGACAATCTGTTCCGATTAACGCTAATGGACACGTCCCCATGTGGAAGAAGAAATCTATATTTTGGGAGCTAGAATCTTGGAAGGTCCTAGAGGTCCGCTCTGCAATCACCGTGATGCACGTCACGAAGAATCTTTGCGTGAACCTGCTAGGCTTCCTGAGCGTGTATGGAAAGACAAAAGATACACCGGAGGCACTGCAGGACCAGCAACGTATGAACGCAAAAGACGGCATGCATCCAAAGAAGTATGAAGGTCCTGCGAGCTACGCTCTTACCAAAGCACAGAAGGAAATATTTTTTGAATGCCTGCTCAGTATGAAGGTCCCGTCTGGCTTCTCGTCGAATATAAAGGGAATAATAAATATGGCAGAGAAAAAATTCCAGAACCTAAAGTCTCATGACTGCCACGTGATCATGACGCAATTGCTTCCGGTTGCGTTGAGGGGGCTTCTACCAGAAAATGTTCGATTATCCATTGTGAAGCTATGTTCATTCCTCAGTGCAATTTCTCACAAGGTAATCGATCTGGAAATCCTACCATGTTTACAGAATGATTTGGTCCAATGTCTTGTCAGTTTCGAGTTGGTGTTCCAACCATCCTTATTCAATATTATGACGCACGTCCTAGTTCACCTAGTCGAAGAGATTGCCATTCTGGGTCCTATATTTCTACACAATATGTTTCCCTTTGAGAAATTCACTAGATCATTGTTGGCGCGCGTTGCTGCGCCCATTTTGTCTCAATAGTTCAGTAATTAAAGATGGGAAGAAATATGTATCCATTTATTTCATATAATGCATTTTATCACATCATAGAATCTTCTAAAGTTGAAGTTAAAGAAACCTGCTTCAACAATACCATGCACGGTAACATTTTTACTCAAAATTGTATTGAACCTCATCTCCCATCCATGGGTCACCAAAAACTCTTTATTACCCTAGCTTATTTCACACCAAGGTAAGAACTGAGGTTTATAATCCGCGTCAAGAAGTGAGAATCACCAATCCAGTATTCTACTTGCAATACGTCTTGCTACTGAAAGGCTTCATTTTCATCTTTTTGTGACTATACCATATAAATATATGCACTTGGCTGAATTTCTGTAACAGTTTTTAAATATCAGAAGGGCGTGGTTTAGCTGAGAAGAGGTTCAGATGTTACCTTTTTAAGGATCCTGATTTGAAATACCATCCAAGCTAGCAGTTGGAATGACCAGGATTGATAGTCGCATAGTAGCTGATCTACAACACTATTTTCATAAAAAAAAGAGGAAGACAAGGCACAAAATATTGCCAGCTGAGAACTCATATATAAAAGGAAATTTGTATCTTTTGGTTTAGCATTACCACCTTGGCGTTGGGTTCTCTTCTATGCATTAAGCAACAACAAATGATTATTTTGTTCAGTTAAGTGATTGTATGTTCACAGGCATCGCATAATTCATGCATTAAAAACGCTGATCAGATTCCATCAAATCTCTCGACAGTTAAAAATTATATTTATTACGCCTGTAATGATCCAGCTCATACAAGTACTAACTAACAATTCGTCGGTCCAATCTAATTTAATTAGCTCTTGATTCAGCAGAAAAAAAATTAGCTTACTCCATTACCAATGGGTGCCTGCAATGTGATCTGAATGCAGCAGAGAAGAGGTACTTCCTTCCCATATATCCCCACGCATGCCAAGAGAATGCAGAGGGACCCCGCTGCCTCTAGTCCTTGCACCGTCGCCCCTGACGCATCTCAAAAGAGCTCCTCCTTCAACGTTACGGGTGTAACCTGTCGCATATATCAACAAACGGTACAATGGCATTCAGCCATGAATGATACATAAACGTAATCTAAGAAATCACACCTCTACAGGAATGCAAAATAATGAAAAGGTGAGTTATGGCTCTCCACCTGTAGTACTCCCTCCATTCCCTTATACAAGGCCACAAACTCATATTACAGGTACCAAGGCAAAATTTAATGACTGCTTGAAAAGTCAAGTTTTCTTTTCGTTAACCGGAATCATTAATAGGCCACATGCATGCAACGAATGAATGAGAAGAAAATAGCTAAGTATCATTATGAATACATGCATGCAAGTATTAAACAAGTTGCTAGTATGAGGAAACATCATTAATGTTTACCTCGATTACTGTTGGTGGCCTTATATAGATGCAAAATGTATTTTTCATAGTGGGCTTGTATAAGGGAATGGAGGGAGTACTTACCTGGCCAGCAGACATTGAACATTGAGTGAAAGAATTCTCCAATATAAATTTCAGAAGGAGTCTCCAAGATTTGCCCCAAATTGACCATAACTGGGATGAAAACCGCCTGTACAAAATTGGGATTGAGAAGATATAAACACAATGTAATGGTTAGGTGAAAGAGGGATCGTAATAGGGAAGGAGAAAAATGCGGTTAGAGGGCAACTTTGACAAGGATCATAGGGGAGACCGGGAGAAACATATATAGCCACATAGGAGACGAAGTGGCGCATATACTGAAGCAGATGCGGCCGGGGGAAATAAACGCAGACCTCTGTTTAATTTTCACAGTCGAGTGCGCCCATCAGCCGCGATGAATGCTCTTTGAAACTGACAATTGATTGCATACTTGACTACTTCGACTCAAAAGGATCAGTTTCTCTCCTCTGCTTCACCGAACAGTCCTCTGCCGCTTCGCCTTTACCTGCATCTGCGTCCGGTCCGGATGGCTCGAACAAGGCGAGTGTATGGTCTCGCTAGCGATGGGGAAGGCCGTGTGAGGTGTGACCGCATGGCCTGCGTCGGCTTGCTTGCTTGCGTTGCCTCGCCTCCGTATGGACCCGGTCATCCTCTCGCTGGATATGCAACCAAGAAGACCGCTCTTTGACCCGCGCCCGGATGCATGCATTACCTGACTGCTCGTACCGTCGCCTGGCGAGGCCCACCGTCTCGGTCGGACCCCAGCGCGGTCGCCATGGAAGTCACCCCCGAGCAGCGGCGGCTGCCACGGGAGGGCTGCGTTCGTGCAGACCAAAGGACAGGAGACGCCGCGTGAGTCGCGACCTTTCTTTTGAGGCTTGCACACATAGACAGAGAGTTTTCTAATCCCATCAGCCCAATTTAACACAAGGCGCCCAAAATTGCCACCGGAGCAGTGGCCCAGCACAAGGTAGCGCTCGATGGTACCGAACGAAGCGTCAACGTGGATTGAGAAGAAATCGGACGACCTAAATTGCCCCAAACAGAAGTTCTGATGGTTGCTAGTGCTAATGGCTTGAGATGGCTGGAAAGTTGTGCAGTTATAATATATTTAAATGGGAGTCTTAAAAAAATATGTTCGTAACCGTGTTAGGCCAAAAGAAAGCATCTCCAAGGGCCATGAAACAGAGAAGGTTATTGAGTTTTGTGTTGACTTTATTCCTGACCTTAAGCCAATAGGTGTTTCTCAATCACGGCATGAGGGGAGACTGCATGGAAAAGGCACGCTTGGACCAAAATCAATAATATGTAAGGACGGGCATTCTTGGGCGCAAGCACACTACGCAGTTGTACAAAATTCTACCTTGGTGATCCCGTATATCGAGAAACACATGGATATTATACTCTCCAAGAACCCGGAGCAGTCTAGCCCCAGGATTAAACGTACACACATTGAGGCTTTCGGCGGTTGGTTGCAAACACATCTCATGAATGATGACATTGTTGAAGATGAGTTGTACTTGTTGGCCAAGAGACCATCTTCGACTGTATTGACTTTCCAAGGATACGAGATAAATGGGAATACATTTTACACGATCGCCCAAGATAAAAAGAGCACCAACCAAAACAGTGGTGTCCACTTTGACGATGCAGCAAACACCAATAGGGAAAAGGACACATATTATGGTTACATAGAGGAGATATGGGAACTTGACTATGGAAGTGATTTGAAGGTCCCTTTGTTCCGATGCAAATGGGTCAATCTGACTGGAGGAGGGGTAATGGTAGACCCGCAGTATGGAATGACAACAGTGGATCTCAACAATCTTGGGTACACAGATGAACCATTCGTCCTAGCCAATTATGTGGCGCATGTTTTCTATGTGAAGGACATGTCTACCAAACAGAGAAAAAGAAAAGATAAGAAAGCGGATACATCATACGATGAGCCAAAGCGCCACATAGTTCTTTCAGGAAAAAGAAACATCATGGGAGTGGAGGACAAGACAGACATGTCAACAGATTATGAAAAGTTTGATGAAATTCCTCCCATCACAGTGAAGACTGACCCAAGCATCCTGTTAAATGATGAAGATTGTCCATGGCTACGGCGCAATAAGCAAGGGACACACGAGAAGAAAAAGTTTTATATCCCAAGATCCCACTCTGGGATGTGATTGGCTTCACCGTCATCACTTTTCTTCTGTAGTGAGTAGCCGAGATGGTCCAGTTTGTACACGAAGTGCATCCAGTTTTTGCTGTATCCCTCTCAACTTTTTAGCACATGCTATGTGGGTGAAATAATGATACCATGCCAAGTTTCGAACTTTTCAGAGTTCATTTGTAGTGTTTTTTAATTTCAATGTCGTTTAGCTCAAAAAAATCATTAAATGGATAAAAAATAGCAAATGAAGTTAGAAAGGGTTGAAATTTGAAGATGTGGTTTAGAATGGTACATATTAAATGAACAAAAAGTCTGGAGTTGAAACAAGTTTAAAAAAATGAATTGCCTTTGTAACAGATGAGTTTTCATCCGAAACCCTCATACTTCGAAGGAGATGGTCCAGTTTGTACACAAAGTGCATCCAGTTTTTGCCGTAACCATCTCAACTTTTTAGCACATGCTATGTGGGTGAAATGATGATACCATGCCAAGTTTCAACCTTTTCAGAATTTATTTGTAGTGCTTTTTAATTTCAGGGTCGTTTAGCTCAAAAAAATCATTAAATGCATGAAAAATAGCAAATGAAGTTAGAAAGGGTTGAAATTTGAAGATGTGGCTTAGAATGGTGCATATTGAATTCACAAAAACTCTGGAGTTCAAACAAGTTAAAAAAAATGAAATGCCTTTGTAACAGATGAGTTTTCGTCCGAAACCCTCATACTTCGAAGGAGATGGTCCAGTTTGTACACGAAGTGCATCCAGTTTTTGCCGTAACCCTCTCAACTTTTTAGCACATGTTATGTGGGTGAAATGATGATACCATGCCAAGTTTATACCTTTTCAGAGTTCATTTGTAGTGTTTTTTAATTTCAGGGTCGTTTAGCTCAAAAAAATCATTAAATACATGAAAAATAGCAAATGAAGTTAGAAAGAGTTGAAATTTGAATATGTGGCTTAGAATGGTGCATATTGAATGCACAAAAAGTCTAGAGTTGAAATAAGTTTAAAAAATGAAATGCCTTTGTAACAGATGAGTTTTCGTCCAAAACCCTCATACTTCGAAGGAGATGGTCCAGTTTGTACATGAAGTGCATCCAGTTTTTGCCGTAACCCTCTCAACTTTTTATCACATGCTATGTGGGTGATATGATGATACCATGCCAAGTTTCTACCTTTTCAGAGTTCATTTGTAGTGCTTTTTAATTTCAGGGTCATTTAGCTCAAAAAATCATTAAATGGATGAAAAATAGCAAATGAAGTTAGAAAGGGTTGAAATTTGAAGATGTGGCTTAGAATGGTGCATATTGAATGCACAAAAAGTCTGGAATTGAAACAAGTTAAAAAATATGAAATGCCTTTGTAACAGATGAGTTTTCGTCCGAAACCCTCATACTTCGAAGGAGATGGTCCAGTTTGTACACGAAGTGCATCCAGTTTTTGCCGTAACCCTCTCAATTTTTTAGCACATGCTATGTGGGTAAAATGATGATACCATGCCAAGTTTCTACATTTTCAGAGTTCATTTGTAGTGCTTTTTAATTTCAGGGTTATTTAGCTCAAAAAAATCATTAAATGCATGAAAATAGCAAATGAAGTTAGAAAGGGTTGAAATTTGAAGATGTGGCTTAGAATGGTGCATATTGGATGCACAAAAAGTCTGGAGTTCATTTGGGTGATTTTCATTAAAACAAATGAAGATATAAAACTAAAAGAGTTAAACAGAATTTGGTTTTGATTAAAACACCTATTTAAATTATCCTAAAAATTCCCAAATTTAACATAATGATAAAATATACTAATATTAAACAACAGGAAAAATAATCACTCAAAAATCTATTTTTAAACTGAAGTTATTCACAAACTAGTGATTCGCATAAATTTCAAAAGAATTCAAATTTAAACTATTTAAATTTGAAAACTACTGGCACTAACAGAAAGTTTGTAATTGTTTTGACCTAAAGCAAAAAGATTCATTAAAAAAACTATAAATATTCTAACAGTTATTCCAAATCTAAAAACAGAAATTAGAAAAACAAAACAAAACAAAAAGGAGAAAATACACCTTTAGTCCCGGTTGGATCCACCAACCGGGACTAAAGGTCCCTTCCCGCGCGTAATTTGGGCTGCCGAAAAGATGGGCCTTTAGTCCCGGTTGGTGGATCCAACCGGAACTACAAGGAGGACCTTTAGTCCCGGTTGGTGAAACCAACCGGGACTAAAGGTCGGTTGCAACCACCAACCGGGACTAAAGGCATTGGGGTATTTAACCCCACCTTCTCCTTCCTCTCATCAGTTTCTCCCCTGACGCCAATCCACTACGTACGCCGTCAAGCTGCCCAAATCCGCCCCGACGCCGTCGCCGTCGCCGCTCCTCATCTCCGACCTCCTCCTCGCCGGTCTCCTCCGTCGCCATCGCTGCCCCTCTCCTTGGCAACGCCGGTAAGGCTCCCCCCTTCCTCTGTCCCCGTCGGCCCCGCGCGCCTACACCGCTGGCCCCTGCCCACCGCAGCACCGCCGCCGGCGCCGCCTCCGCCTCCGCCGTCAAAGGAGAAAATACCCGAGGAAGTCGTACAACACTTTTTGAATGCAGCGAAACTGGCGGAGAAAAGGCCACTGTCAGACTATGAACACTCTATTAGCAAGTCCTATCATCAACAAAAAAATAGAAGTCGAGCGGTAGTAGTAAATGCTGGAAAACTGTTCCCCAGCTCGGAGAACAGGCAGTGCAATCGATCCTCCCGCTCAAGGTGAGTACCGATAAGGTGGTAATAACCAACGCTGGTAGAGAGAAGGCTAGAGAGATCGGTATCATTGTTGAACAACTCCTAGAGATCGAGGAATTCCCACCGACGGATCCGAAGGAACTAGCATGGAAATATGTCCCCGGGAACCCTCTGGTGAGTCCTGACGAGGAGAAGCTTCTATCAACGCAAATGCACAACTTGCATGACTGGTACATGAGAGAAGTAAAGAGCGGGCGACAAACCTCATGGTGAAAGTCAAGCGAGAGCATTACATCCATGAAAAAGATTTGTGGATTGAAAATGAAGATTTTTTTTCAGTTATTCAATCAAAAAGCACTCGACAAATCTCTCGTCAGTTGCTACTGCCTGTAAGTGATTTCTTTCTGTAATTTAAGTCTCTAGCACAGCTCATTCATTACCTGTAATATAATTATCCTCACTATATTCTTTTGTGTGGTATTATGCAGAATGAAGATTTTTGAATTGAAAAGAGATGGAGTCTATGGCATTGGATTCATCGACCCAAATACCGTTAATGAAACTATGTTAACTAGTTACACTAAAGACACGGAGAAAGCCTTGCTAAGGTTTTTGAAGGCCCTAAATACCAAACCAGAAATACTTTTACCTTACAACTTCAAGTGAGTGTTACTGTCTTGTACTATAAATTATCTTTTTGCTTATATATATATATATATATATATATATATATATATATATATATATATATATATATATATATATATATATATATATATATATATATATATACACTCGATGTTAAGTGTAGTTGATGAGTTATGCATGCCCGCTTATACAAATCGTGTCCGCAGCTTTCACTGGATCCTGCTAATCATTAGAATTGACGATGAAACTGTTGAAGTACTGGACTCACTAAGTAAAGACCCTGAAGAATACAGAAGCCTGTATTCGATGCTCGACATGTAATTTCAATCATTAATGCACTATGTCGGCCTCTTTAGTTCACTTCCTGATATCAAGTAATTAATAACTCCTTTATTCATTTTCTATGCCGGGCAGGGTTTGGAAAAAGTTCATCAAAGAGGTTAGAGCTGAATGGAAACCAGAGCTGAAATGGCGAAAGTCCAAGGTATTTAAGTAGTACTAGCTACGTCCGCGCATCTCTTTAATTATAGTTTCAATAGCATTATCATGCTTGATTGTTATCTGATTGAATTATATTCTCATAAAGTGCATGACCAGGAACAAGGGACTAATTTATGTGCATTCTACGTTTGCGAGAACATTCGCTTTCTGACCGAAAGGACCAAAACTGCAAGAGATCTTTGGGTACTTAAATGCCATTCACATTTTTTTATCATGATCTAATATATATACACACAACTAACATGTTCATATTGATCTCTTTCTTTAAAGATGAACGAGATGCGGGATAAGCTCCTACCAAAGGACCGCATACGAGCAATTCAAGAAGAAATGGCGGGATTTTTGCTTGAGCAGGTCATATCTCCCGACGGAGAATACCATTACACCTAATGCCTGCATGTAATGATTTGCAAATTGTAGGAGAAATTGTATATACCAAATTGTACATATGTGTATGCATGGTCGTACGAAAAGTTCTATGTATATGATTGGTTCTACCAGAAATTCTATTATATATGCATAACGTGTACAGTATGTAGTAGCGTAAAATATGTTTGAAATGAAAAAGAATTAAATGGAATACACAAAATGAAAAGGAAAAATAAACAATAAAACCTAAACCCATAAACCCCAAAGACCCTAAATCTTTAGTCCCGGTTCCCTAGCACGCGTTGCCGACCACGTGGCAAGGGTTTAGTCCCGGTTCGTAGCCAACCGGGACTAAAGGCTTGGACCCTTTAATCCCTATACATTAGTCCCGGTTGGGGAACCGGGACTAAAGGCCCTTCCCAACCGGGACTAATGGCATGTTTTCTACTAGTGGTATGGGGAGGCTGCACCCATACCCATACCCTGCGGGTGCCATCCCTACGTGGGTGAGTCAACTACATCCCATCTCCTCCCATGCTTCTCTACTGCAACATGGTCCATGTTGCAATGAGTGACTGCAACATGGTCCATATTGCAATGGGTGATCAAAGGCTCGTGGCACACAAGATGGAGGTGACGGCAATATGGTTCATGTTGCAATGGATGATGGTAATATGGTTCGTGTTGCAATGCGTGACCGTAACATGGTCCAGGTTGCAGTGGGTGACCAAAGATCCACGTCACGCAAGCTAGAGGTGATCGCGGCATGACTCGTGTTGGAATGGATACCTAGTGACGGCGTGGGTGCAACAAGGTCCATCTTTTTTTTTTTTTGCGAACGAAGCAACCAGGTCCATGTTGCCATTGGCGGAGACAGGCTTGCGACAAATAGGGCTATAGCCCCAGGCCCAGTAACAACTTCCCTTGTATTTCCTACTTAACAAGTATAAAAAATCATAGAACTTTATCACTCAACATAGCACAACCTTAGGCGTAACCTGTTTCTAGCTCTGCCACTGCATGTTGCAATGCTTCCGAGTGCAACAAGGTCCTCGTTGCAAAGACTAGCTGATAACGGTTGATCGGACGGCTATCTCGCGTGCCATCTGACGGCCAATGAGTGCAATCGTTTCATCATCCGAGCGATGCGTAGCGTCCGTCAAATTGTTTTGTTGCTTTGTAGTTATGTTGAATATTTTTTTCAAATCCGGATACTTTTTCGCCAAAACAAAAAGGAAAATTGATAAGGCCGAGGGATTTGGACCGTGCACACGGCACAATGAAATGGATTACTAGTAGTTGTGCTCACCTAAACCGGTTCAATTCTCTTCTTCTTCGTAACTTTGTTGATAAACTTGAGTGTCTGGCTGTCCTATCGAAGCAACAAGGAACCATAAAAAACACATGCACGATGCATGTGCCGCTTTCGATCGATTTATTTCACATCTGAGCTTGATCGCTAGTTAATTTCTTTGCGTCCATCTACATCTGGTGATGGGGGAGGTCACGCCACGGATATGCACCCGATCTACTACGATTTGGACCGTGCGCGCGCGACGTGATGATATATGGATGGATGACAAGTGCGGCTGCTAGCTCGTTCAGGTCGCAAACCTTGGTCGTCCATACGTGTGGGCTGTGGCGTTGTTCCATGACAGCAACTGACGGCGCCGCTGATATTTCTGTCGACATGAAAGCTGCCGGTGTGCAACGACGGCATCCAGCTCCATATCCCGGCGTCGCCGTCGGAGCGTCGTGGGCTTTTGATGAGCGCAGTATATCGCGTTTCACTCCACAGTTGCACGCAGCAGGGAAAAGTATAGGTAGCGTGCATGCCCGTTGCCATCGTCGGCGGGGCGAGCGTACCGCGTATGTGTCTCGTTCGGTGTCTTTCTAATCGGTATGACAGATTATACAGGTACCGTAGCGATCGAGCTGTAGAGTGCGCTCATTCAGTCATTTGAACATTCTCGAGCTGAGTTGACGTGCACGGCCAGTCCTGACATACTCAACATATAGACGTGTGCCCTTCTCTGAGAAGAGTCGAATCAATGGTTCCGATCGGACGGTGACCACACAGGCCAAACTAGCTGATCGGACGGTGCCCAAAGGCTAATGCAAAGTAGGTTTGCCGCCTCAGGTCAACTCCAACGCTGGACCCCAAATCGTCCGCCCGTGTCCGTTTGGGTCCAAACGGACAAACGACACGGCCCAAAGCGCAACCCCATCCGCAAAACGTGTTCGTTTTCGGTCCGTCTCGACCCATTCCAGGCGCATAATTGAGCCGGACTTGTGGTCAAACGGACACCGAACGGACGGGACGGGCACGCGTCCTCTTCGCGTCCGCGTCGGGCCCGCGTGTCGGTGATCCAACTACCTCCAACCGACCGTAGTCAATGCGCATGGGTGGTTGGGCCCGCAAGTCAGCCACCCAGCCGCCCCCGGCCACGTTCTTTTTTATGAGGAAGCCGACGACTTCCACTTCGCCGCCCCATCCACTTCCCCACCACTGCACCCCCCCCCCCCCCCCCCCTCGTCGGAGACATCGAAAACCCTAGCCACCGTCGACCTCGC
The DNA here is from genome assembly GCA_039707655.1 of Elymus sibiricus. NCBI lineage: Eukaryota > Viridiplantae > Streptophyta > Magnoliopsida > Poales > Poaceae > Elymus > Elymus sibiricus. The sequence goes on along the minus strand of CM077665.1, from coordinate 526,749,466 downwards.
TCCCCCGCCGGCCATGGGATTCTGGAAGTGGCACTCCACCGGCAAGAAGGCCAAGCAAGACCACAAGGCAGGCTCCTCGTCTGGTAGCGCGGGCATCCACCCCACCTCTCCGGCGTCGTTCTCCATCTCTCCTCCGGCGGTCGCGCCACGTTTCCGGCCATACGTCAAGGTCGAGGTGTGACATCGGTACTGGGAGACGACCGGCACTCTGCTGCCATGGTCTGATGCCCACCTCCCCAATGGGTGGCATCTGAGCCTGGATCGGGTGCCCATTCCCCCCGTGCCGTCGTCAGGCCGCGCCCGCCTCCAGGAGATTGCCTGTCACCGCGCCAGGATCCCGCGCGAGCTCCTCGTCGACCGCAGGTACGCCGTGGACTCGCCACTATGGGACACATGGTTTCAGGATGAGCACGACATGCGCCGCGCCACCTATTTTGCCGGTCGTGGTAGCCCACCCCGCGTGTCCCACAGTGCGCGGCCTGCGCCTCGTGCGCGTGCACCGAGCCCGCCCAAGGTACGCGGCCGCACGCGGATCCGTGGCCTGACGCCGACGCCGTCTCCCTCCCCATCGCCGCCACCACGACAACCACCCGCCATGACGGCCGAGGAGGAGGAGCGCCTCCTGCAGGCCGTCATGGAGGACTTCGAGAGGGAGTACAGGCGGCAACAGGAGGAGGAGTGACAGGGCCTTCAGTATATGCTTGAGCTGTCGGCCTCCGGGGACGTGTACGTCCCGGAGCTGGACGTCAAGCAGGAGGTCAAGGAGGAGCCCACAAAGGAGCGTGCGTGGGCGCCGTGGTCGCCACCACTAGCACCTTCGCCCCTGCCGCCTGCGCACTACGGCCCTGACCCAAGCTGGGGCCGCTGCCGCACCTCTGGACGCCCCCATCCTACATCGACCTGACGAGCGACGATGAGGATGGTGGCGCCTGATGAAGAGGGCGGCTGCGACGGCATCAGCGGCGACGGCGAGGTCTTCTGCGGCGCGCGGGGCGGCCGCGTTTTCTTTTGTGTTCTTTTAATGTTAATTAAACTAGTGCTGTGGCTGGGCCGTGAGGACGGCGGACTTTTTATATATTTCAAATTTTTTAGCTATATTAAAATGCCTTATTTAGTTTTTATTTAGTTTTTTCCTTGTGTCCACCACGGACAATTTACGGTTGGGGCCGCGCGTTGGGCGTTTCGACACCAGGCCAGCCCGACACGAACATCGGCCTCCCCATTTCCACCCCAAACGGACGAAAGCCGGACAAAACGGACGTCCGTTTGGGGCTGTGCGTTGGGTTGGCCTTACCTACCACCGGATATTAGGGTCGGTGCACCTCGATACGTACGTCGGCCGGCCTCACCGATATATGCTCCAGGAAGCTTCAAAAAGAAAAAAGATATACGCTCCAGAAGAGTGAGGCTGAAATACAAACGGGAGTCCTCACGAATTAATCGAACGATGGCGTTCTATGTTGAGAAGATCGGCGCCCGTCCAAGCCGGGGATGATGTGTGCTCCTGATCCGCACGTGCGATTACTACGAATATCCACCAGTCGGTCCGCCGGCCATGGCGACGATGGAACGCCGCGTGACGCGTGCCAGCAGAACGCGGTGGCATGCACGCATGTAGGCAAAATTTCATGTTTTGACTTTTTTGAAAGTTGATCGAAATCTGATCTCATTTTATAAAGATTCCGGATCTGATTTTTTTCCTACCGTTAGGGTCCATGACGGTACGGTATAATAGCCTACCGTCGAGATCTCTTGCGGTAGGAAACTTATCCACGTCAGCAAGACGCACCCTTACCGTCAAATATGCTGGCGGTAGCCTGTACAACCCTATTGCCGAGGTGTCCGGCGGTAGGTGCGAACACGAACTGCGTCCGATACTTAGAAATTTTTTTACCGTAAGGCGTGCAACCCTACCGCCAGGGACCTTGGCGGTAGGTTGTTCTACCCTACCGCCATGGACCCCAACGGTAGGAAAAGGGTCAGATCCTGAATTTTTTACAAAGTAGGTCATATCTCGATCAACTTTTGGAAAAAGGTCAAAACACGAATTTTCACCATGCATGTACACTCGGTGACAGATAAGAGCTATTCTGATGCACAAGTGCTTAGATGGGGTGCTAGGCATTAAAGTGTTTAGCAACTTAAGTCCCCAATGCATAGGTGATTAGCTTGTTGTACTTCAGAATAGATGGGGTGCTTAGATGGGGTGCTAGGCTCTAAACTTTCTTTATTGATTAGCTTGTCTAGCAACTTAAGTCCCCAGTGCTTAGATGGGGTGCTAGGCTCTAAACTTTCTTTATTTAATTATTAGCAACCAAACTCTTTCATGCATATAAACTTCCTTCATTTAATTGTTTTGCATAGGTCCGCGCGTTTGACAATGGTTTTTCCTGAGTCATCAGAGTGCTCTTTGTCCTCTTTGCCACATTATTTTTTTTGCCAATATGATATACTTAACACCCGTACACCAAGAAGCACTGAGAAGGGACTAAGGTCGCCCACGACCTGCATGAGATGGAGCGAGGCACGTTCTAGCTTTTGTAACAGCATCTCCAACAGGCGCGCTATACTAGCGCCGCGCTGAATAATTAGCCCTTTTAGCGCGCGCGGTACCGTTTCGGGCGCTCCAGCCGTGGCCCAAAAATCGCGCGCGCGGCAAATCGAGTTCAGCGCGCGGGCGAAAACGCCATCGCGCGCCGTTTATTTGCTGCGCTCGTTGCCGCGCGCTGCACTCTCGCGCGCCCGCTCGCGACTCCACCCACCCCGTCCAGCGCTCGCGCCGCCGCCTCCCGCGCCACCCTTTTTCTCCGGCGACTGCTCCGGCGCTTCCCCGGCCAATCCCCGTGGCGCCGCCGCACCCTCCGCCTTCCTCTAGTCACCGGCGCCCCTCGCGCGCGGCCGCCCGCTGCCGTTCGGCGCCAGGCCGCCCGCTGCCGCTCGGCGCTCGCAAGGTGTTCGACAAAACGCCCACAAGGTATGTATTGCTTCAACTTCACATTTTTTTCGTGAATTTGATACGTGTTGTTTTTAGTTTTAATATCCTAGTTTAAATTGAACATTGTAGATGAGTTCGTCATACGATTCTTCCGAAGAAGAATTTGATATGGAAGAGGAGGAGGATCTTGCAATGATCCTAGCTATGCACATCAATAAAAAACCGAAGCACGGTGGTTCGGTTATGGGTCGGCAGAAGATTTGGAGGGATAGGATCGATGCCCACAACAGATTGATGAGGCACTATTTTGTGGAGAATCCCACATACCCGGAGTCGTACTTTCGTCGCCGGTTTAGGATGAGCACCGAGTTGTTCAGGCGCATTGCAGAGAAACTAGCGAGCCATGACCGGTTTTTTCAGCAAAGGAGGAATGCCGCCGGAGAGCTCGGGCATAGCACCTTTCAGAAGGTGACAGCCGCTTTGCGTATGTTGGCATATGGTATCCCCGCTGATTTAGTTGACGATCACCTGGCCATGGGTGAGAGTCAAGCCATCATGTGTGTCAAGCGCTTCGCAGTCGGAATTGTGCAAGTGTTTGGCGAGGAGTATTTGAGATCTCCTACTGCTGAAGATGTCGCAAGGCTATTGGAGATGAACAAAGCTTGCGGCTTCCCAGGTATGCTTGGCTCAATAGATTGCATGCATTGGAGTTGGAAGAATTGTCTTAGGGCATGGCATGGACAATTCCACGGGCAAAAGAAGGGTTCCACTATAATCCTTGAAGCGGTGGCCGATCAAGAGACTTGAATTTGGCATGCTTTTTTTGGAATGCCTGGATCTTTGAATGACATCAACGTTGTCAACCGGTCACCACTGATGCATAAGATTGCTGACGGTGAACTGCCACCGGTGCAGTTTGTAGCAAATGGCCGTACATACAACTATGGCTACTATCTTGCGGATGGCATCTACCCCAAGTGGCAAACATTTGTGAAGCCGTTGAAAAAACCGGAAGGTAAGAAAAATCTTGATTTCTACAATGCTCAGGCGGCGGCTAGAAAAGATGTGGAGAGAGCTTTTGGGATTTTGCAATCCCAATTTGCTATTGTGAGAGGACCGGCTAGATTTTGGGATCAAAAGATGCTTTGGTACATCATGCACGCTTGTGTGATCATGCACAATATGATTATCGAGAATGAGCGTGGCCAAGATGTAGACTACTCTCACTATGAGCTGTTGGGACATCCCGTGCGAGTGCATCGGAGGGCTGAAAGGGTGGCCCGTTTTGTTGCTTCCTATCATGCCATTCGCCGTCCCGAAGCCCATGATGATCTTCAGAAGGATCTCATTGAGGAGTGGTGGGCATGGAATGGCCGCCAAAGAGCATGATGATTCGTGCTTGTTGTTGTATTGTTGAATTATTTGTGGTATTGTTGTATTGTTGGATTGTTGAACTATTTGTGGTATTGTTGTATTGTTGGATTGTTGAATTATTTGTTGTATTGAAAGATAAACTATTTGTTTGAGTTGTAATCACGAAATTAAACTATTTATTATTGATTTATTTTGTTTGTGTTTGATCTATTTGCTTGTGGTTGGAGCCAAAATGTTGTTTGTGCGGGAGCGCGCGCTGCATTTTAGCGCGCCTGCTGGAGTGGCTCGCGCGCGCTAAAATGTGCAGCTGCTGCTGGAGCCAGCGCGCCGCGCCGCGCTAAAACGACCGAACCGCGCGCGGCAAACACATTTTTAGCGCGCCGAGCGTTGGGCGGCTGTTGGAGATGCTCTAAGAGTGTTCTGGACGAAGGAGGTGCCTGCCCGTCAGACCGACCAAATTTAACAATGCTAGAGTCACGGAGGCCTACAAGACTTTTATGGGCAAAGGCTGACGTGGATTGTTTTAAGTGGTTACTAGATGAGGCGGGCCGCACCATGAAAATGAAAATGGGGGAGATTAGTAAAAGCATCAACAGTCGAACCCCTCATACCCTCCTCAAACACATGGTCAGGCCGTCCGGTCATTGCCCTGTCACAAAAAATCGAGGCAGACGGGCCTCTCAAGCTGGCCACAAACGCCCGGGCACGCCCGCCACGTCGGCCTGATGGCGTGGCCCCATGCGGACTCGCCGGGAAACCCGACGGTCTGACGGGCGCCTCGACCGTCGGCGCGGTGTGAACGTCGCGTGGCGCCGCTCCGGCTCCCCGCCCAAGGTCGGGGCCGGCTATTTAAGCCGGCGGCCGCCCCCCAGCCCTAACACATCCGCCTCCTCCCTCTCTCCGCCGCCACCCGAGCCCTTCCGCCTCCTCTCGCCGTTCCCTATCGGCCTATCCGTCAGGATGGTCCGTCAGCTCATCACCACCTACGCGAAGCTGACACCGGAGCGGCGCCGGCAAATCGAGGAGGAGTACCACGCTCTCCGCGCCGCCCACATCGCTGTGGGTCTCCCTCCGGGCTCGCCGGAGACGGAGGAGGAGGTGAAGGAGGAGGAGCAGCCGGAGGCAATGGAGCAGGATGAGCCGAAGCAGCAGGCTCCCTGCTTGACCGACGTGGCGGAGCAGCAGGCCATCCTCGAGTCCATCCGGGATGAGGCCGAGGTGGAGGCTAACCGCCGCCTCATCCGGCAGAGGCAGGCAGAGGCGGACGCCCTCTTCGACGAGCTGGAGGCCGAGAGCGAGGCCGAGAAAGCCGCAGCGGAGGGGGCGGAGCTGCGACTGGCGCACCTCTATCCGCCGGAGGGCACGGAGATTATCGATCTCTCCGACGAAGAGTAGATAGCTCTTCACGTAGTACGTAGGTTTTATTTTGTTCCATGCTTTTGTATGGATTTGAGAAAGAAATATGAGATGTCTGGATGTGGAATGCATTATTTGAGACGTGTCCGGTCAGTGTTCGCGGACACGAGGCGTTTGAGGGATCGGATTTGCAAGGTCTAGCTGTAGATCCTCTAAGGGGAGGCAGGGTCAATCCATGAATCATGTAAAAACAACCTCCTAAGAGCATCTACAGCCGGATATGACAAATCCGGCCCCTCAAACGCCCGCGGACGCGCCCGGACGCATCCGCGGGCACTGACCGGGCACGCCTCAAATTGCTCAATCTGCATCCGCATCTCTCAAATTTCATCCCCTACATCCATACAAAAGCATGCAAAGTAAATCCTACGTAGTACCCTAGCTACTCTTCGTCGTCGGTGCTGTCCACGACGACGGAGCCGGGCGCCGGCTGGATAGGCGGGGAGGAGGGCTCTGGTTCATCCTCCTCCTGCTCCATCTCATCAATGTAGGCCAAGCACTCCGCCTGTTCCGCGGCTTCTTGCGCCTCCATCTCCTGCCGGCGACGGCGTCTTGCATCCGCATCCGACTCCGACCGGAGGGAATCGAGGATGGCCTGCTGCTCCGCCCGGAGATCACCGTCGCCAGCGTCCCCCACATCCTCCTCCCCCCGCTCATCCCCCTCCTCCTCCACCTCTTCATCCTCCTCCTCCTCCTCCACCTCCTCCGCCTCCTCCACCTCCAACTCGTCCTCCGGATCCACTACATCCGGAGGTAGCCCCGCGGCGATCCGGGCTTCGCGCCTATTCAGGATCCGCTCAAGGAGCTCGAGCCGGCGCTCCGGCGTCAGGAACGGCTGGCTCCTCACCCGGCGGCGTGGGGGCATGGCTGCCGATGGGTGGAGTGGAAACTGGCGACGGCGACGGACAGGGTGAGGAGGAAGATGTGGATGTTAGGGTTTCGGGGTTTGCCGGTGCACTTAAATAGCCGGACAATGCACTACGCGGCCCGCCGGAGCTACGACACGCGGCGCGACCGGTCCGGCGGAGGAGACGACCTTCGGACCGCCGGTTGGCGGGCGTTTCCGGCTGGGCCCCGTTCGTCAGTCCGACGTGGCGGGCGTGCCCGGGCGCGCCCGGGCGCCCCCATATCCGCCCCATATTTGGGCTGGATATGGGGGGTGCCGGTCAGCCCGGGCGTTTGAGAGGCCCGTCTGGGTAAAAAAAAAGTGACCGGGCAGTGACCGGGCGACCCGCCCGGACGTTTGAGGCGGGTTTGAGAGGTCCGGTTGTAGATGCTCTGAGTCTAGCATTTTTGCACATGCCACTCCCACGGTCCCACCGCTCCCAGACGATCGATCCACCGGCGAAAGGACGAAGGCGACACATCAAACAATGCGGAACCGCCTCCAGGGCCGTCTGCACTGTCGCACGGGGGTCGTTGTGCACTTAAACGGCGTAGAAAGCGTAGCAGTGCTGAAAGAGCCAACTCATCAAACAAACAAAAAATGAAAAGAAAAAAGATGGAGAGCATTAATAACGTTTTTTTTAACACAGTACAGACGCAAGCGCTCATATATACACGCATACACTCACCCCTATGAACGCACACACGCACACCCTACCCCTATGAGCACCTCCGAAAGACTGAGCCGGCATATCATCTTGAGATTTACGAAGTCATCGTAGGAGCCTCGTCGTCGACGGGAACGTCTCCTCCCACTGAAAGCGCATCGCCGGAAATCCTGAAATAAATCCAGGAATAAATGCGAGCACCAGCACTTGAACCCTGGTGGGATGGGGATACCACAGTCCCTCTAACCATTCAACCACAGGTTGGTTTAATAACGTTGACGGACGATGTGTGGATGTACGTACTGTAACGTGAGACCAAGCCCAACGCGCCGAGCGTGGCAGATTAACAAATTATGAACAACGATCCAGTGGCATTTGTTTGCGCGGTGCATTTTACTTTTTTTTTTTTTTTTTTTGAGATGCGATGCATTTTACTTGGCCTGGCAGCACTTGGAGACTAGAACAAAAGCAGAGGAGGGAGGAAGGGAGGGAGCAGAAAGTCCACTCTGTGCCGACCCCCCCACCACTATATCAGTACGCTCTCCGGTAATAAGAAAATTTTGATTTCATCTAACCTAATAACAACAGACGACTGACGAGCTGAGGTAGTCGGTGGTTAGTTAATCAATAATACGGACGTTGGGTGGGTGAAAGACATGCACCAGGGTGTGCTTTTGATTCCAACCGCTGTGTTTCTCTCTGCTTTGACCCTCTAAACTACGGACTCCCTCAACTACTGATGACTATACTGGCCGACTGACACTCTTGGTCTCGTGCTCAGGTCGACTCACGACACACGGATCTGAATCCCAGATACACACTGTTTGTTTACACCGAGGGAGGAGTTGACGCGCACACTACCCACTCTCCATCTCTCTTCCACAGCCTCCTGTAGTCGGATCAGGGAACTCAACTGATTATTGGCATGCATGAGAGGTTTAGATGCTTCTTGAAATTATCATGCATGCGTACTTTAGGTGACACCGTGCATGATAAGCCAGAAATTCTCAGGGACATGCACATGCCCACCCATGCCCCGATGCCCGGTCGTCCGTCGATTGCCTCATGATCCACAAAGTAGTTGGCCCCCGCACGTGGGTGCACTAAATTTTAGGTTTTATCTTTGAAACTTACAATTTTGCACCTGAAACTCGTGATATTTTGGGCTGCTCGTATCAAGTTTCAAAGTTAAAACTTGTAGCAATTATTTTTTGACGGTCGCAGATACTAAAGTTAGATTTTTTTTGGTCACTCGTGCTAAGTTTCAAAAGTTGAAACTTAAAAGAATTTTTAAAACTCCAGAAATGTACTCAAAATAAATCTTATTTGAAAGCTCCCGTAGCGTGGAACACGAATATGAAAACCAAACTTAATTTGAACTTTTTGATCAAAAGATATGACCGATTGAAAATAGGAAGCCACAAGAAGAAGCACGTACGAGGGGCTCGGTGCCCCCGCACCTGCGTGCCACAAATCATCTCTCCATGAGATGATGGAAAAGTAAAGTGTCACTACCAAAGTTCGATGGCCGCTTTGGTTTGTTCAAGGACCAAACGTAAATTGTCAAGGGTGAGACAATGAACGGAAAGGAGATTTCGTGAGGCAGGGGGACATGGAAAATTTTGTTTAGATGGAGATCTTGACATTTGGTTTTACTAGCAAAGATGCCCGTGCGTTGCAACGGGAGAAAAAGGATCACACGCCCCTAAACCCAATATGTGTGGCGATGAAAATGTGTGTTGCTGAATAATATGAAGGAGAATTGTGATTTTAGCCAACCAATCTTTGCAAATGGCTAATAAATTTAGACATTGTACAATTTGCGGGTTAGGTTAAAGACAATCGTCTCCAACAGAAATGAAAAAAATAAACTCAAGCATACGAATAAAAAGACATACAAAACATAAGAAAAATCGAAGTACTGAAACATAATTTCTTCTGCCAATGGAAGATGTTATTCCTCACATTCATTTCATTATCAGAAGAATCAAAATTGAGGATTTAATACAACTTTTAATAGGAATAATGTGTAATATAATTAAGCACGGGCTAGTTTGTCACCAAGAACACATATACAGTACTATAATCAAGCATAGGCTAGATTTACTACCCATCGTTTGGTTTATAGTGTACGTATATCTCAACGAACAAACCAAATATAAGTGCAGTAAATATAGATTATCAACCATAACAGAAAGTTATAATTTTATTATACAATGAGGGTTAAAAATTTGTAATTTTGTATAAAATATTGATTAAGCACAATACTGACAATATAAATATCGTACATGCAACACTTCTATTAAGTTACTGACATCATACATTAAAAAGACTGCGATCCAAATTGCGTATGCAACTGTTGTTCATTAAAAAAAAAAGAAACACATTAGATTTTGCATCAAAAATATAACGTTAGCGGATGTATGTTTCCCGTCCAATTACATTACTACGTTGTACATCAGATGTTGATGCATAATGAGAAAGCATATTACAGATTAACCATCCTAATGAGTTACTCTAAAAATAATATACACCCAATATTTTTATTGAATTAATTTTACCAGGACGCAATTGTTCCTCCATACCTTCAATGACGTTAGGAATGACATCTTCTTCCTTGTTCACAAACATTAGTGAGATTAGACTCTATGACCATGATTTCTAAATGTGTTTTACCGTGCAGTGCTTCCCGTGTATGCTCCTGCTGTATATAGGTAGTATGTCGTAGTAGTCATAGCTGTTTCCCTGATACGTTTTATTTTGCTGGGTATGAGCAGCGCATACAGCAGCAAACCTGCATGCAATGGCATCACGCAACGTGAATCAAGGTTCTCGCCTCCTTAAATTATGTGTACCCGCTCTGATCTGGTGACACCTATCCCTCCAACGCATCGCTCTCGCTCACTTATGTTATCCTCGATCGGCTCGAAAGTAACCAAAGTCCTGACTCGACTGCAACCGCAGCCCAAACGTTCACACGGGAAGGACAGGAGCGGCACGAGCGAGCGCCACGAGGGCCAGCAGTCTGGTGACGGCAGGGCAGACCTGGAGGACTTCATGGAGATGGGTCTGGCTGCCGGACTTGCACCGCATACGCGTACTATGGGGTCAAGCCCCTGTGACTGCCATTACATCAGCTCCAGCAGCACGAGGTATACAATGTGTCCAGTATGAATGCCGCTGACGACGCCGGGTGGTAGTTCTTCCTGAACCTCCTCTCGAGCACATTACGACTGAATGCGTGTCGCCTCCACCTCGGTCGTCATGCAGTTAATTACCCGCTATTTCCTTTTTCCCGAGACAGCTTCTTAACACCTGGGAAAGTCAAAGTATATAAATTGGATGGATTAGATGTAAGGAGTCGATGTGGGACTATTAATAGGCTCATTGACCTACAAACAAACACACCATCATGGCTTAGCTCGTTGCCATTGTATCATGTCTGGAGAAGGAGGTCGCGAGTTCGATACTCCACACCAACGCTCTTGTTTTTTGCGCCTCGGCCTGATTATTTGGGCTTTTGGGCCATCAGCACACATAGGGCGAGTATTTGGGCTTTTGAGCCACCAGCCACCAGCACACGGAGGCTTCGTACGGGCCGTACGTACGAAGGAAATTAAGACGGACGAACGGGAAGTTAAGACGGACGGACGGACGAAATTACAAATAGACGGACGAAATTACGGTGGTAAGAAGCGATCCGTGCTTTATTATTAGGTAAAGAATAATGGAATTATCAATATGGCTAATAATCGTACCTGTACCATCAGCAGTGTGAACTTGATCCATCCTGCGCGCGGTACTTCTCAAGGATGGTTAGCTTCTCGAGCTCTCCGGTAATGTGGTCAATGGCCCCATCATCTGCACACCAATTTGTATCCACCCCGTAGGATGATGTTGTTGCCGATCCAGTCACTTTCTCCTCGGGTAGATAGTCGATGGTGAATCTGTACCAACACTCCATGGCAATACACTACTAGGGAAAATCTTACCGGTAGCGTCAGTTTTTGGTCTACCGTGCTACTGCTAAGACGCTACAACTAATATTTAGAAGTAGCGCGTTTTATAGACCACACTACTAATAATAGCGATAGCAGTAGCGCCTGTTTCACATGCGCTACTGCTAAATAGCAGCAACGTCTGTTTCTGTCCAACATCACTACTATGTATTTGTATTGTTTTTTTTCTTTGTACACCATTATACAAGTTTTTATACGGCAACAACGAAGAGGTAATGAATGAAACACCGATTAGATTAAATTAGATGGCAACATCATATCGTCCTACTAATCCAACTTGGTAAATTGGATCCATCGACTATAATCTAATCCATATTTTTCTACCCAATGATATAACAACTCATCATTATCATAACTCATCATCATATTGTCATAACTCAGCATCTAGAATATCACAAGTTATCAACACTAACTAATTGTTATCATACTAGTTAAATAACTCATCATCATTCTAGCACATGATGAGTACAAGCTAGAACCTATCACTAGTAGAAAACAGGCCTTTGGATCAAAGCATTAGTCCCGGTTGGCTTCTCGACCGGGACTAATGCTGCCAATAGTCCCAGTTCATTAGTCTAGGCATTAGTCCCGGTTCATGAGACCCTTTAGTCCGGTTTGTAACACCAACCGGGACTAGAGATGGACCTCTAGTCCCGGTTGGTTACACCAACCGGGACTAAATGTATCCCTACATATAGTTGGTTCTTCCAGCCCGAGCTCATCCTCTCCATTCTCTGTTCTTCCCTAGCTCGAGCTCATCCCTCCATTTTTGCCAAGATTTGTCAAGATTTGAGGCACCCAATCCATCCACGTGTCCACAAAGGTTAGCAAATTTGTCCTTTCATCTCTTATTGCTAGATCAGCTCGTGCAATGCTTTATAAGTATAGTGATTTGTGGGTTTTAGTTTGGGTGTAATTATGTGGGAGCTTTTTAGATTTATATGCAATTTGAGCTCAAATTAACTTCTTAGTTTGCATATGTGTAGGTGTGGTTTACTTAGTGTGCCTTCCCGTCCCCGTCCTAACCACCGTCGATCGCCCGCACCGTCCCGTCGCCGGCACCACCTTGGTGAGCCTCTTCTTGTGTTCTTATCTTTTTTATAAAAAAAATCGTATTTCTATGATTTAGATAGTTACTTGCATAATTTTCTTACTTGTATGATTGTTGTTATATATAGTGCCATGGTTATGATATTCGTGCCCGTTGGCCCTCGTCCGGTTTACGATTCCGATGTGGTATATTCTCTTTTATAACTATTTGTTGCATTTTGTATTAATAACAATTATGCCCATCAAGTTGACATATATATTTTTATCTAGGAGGTAGTTGAACCGGAAATTCCAACCGACCCTATTGTCGAGAAGTTAAATTTAGTTGAAAAAGAAAACGAGGATTTGAAAGGAAAATTGAAAACAGTTGAAGAAGAGAAGATGAAATTGGAGTTGTACGTTGCCGATGTCGTCGATGATCACAAGATCAAGATGGATGCAATGCGCTTGAAGATTAGAAAGATTAGAAAATATGCCATTAATAAAGAGGCTTGGTATCATTATGTTGTTGGATCAATTGTTACCTTAGTTACGATTTTGATCACATTTGTTGTTGCATTTAAATGTTTTACCTAGATAGTTGTATGTTGTTTTATGAGAATAAGTGTGTATGAACTTTATGTATGAACTTGTATTAATTTGGTCTTTTCGGTGTTGTGTAATGAAGATGAACCGGCAATGGATGTACGATGACCGACGCTCTCCCCAGTTCATTAATGACGTGCATAGTTTTCTGCGTGCGGCTGAGGCAAACAAGCGGGATGGTTTTATGTGTTGTCCGTGTGGTGTGTGTAAGAATGATAAGACTTACTCTAGCGCAAAACAAATTCACGTCCACCTTTTTACGTCTGGTTTCATGTCCGGCTATAATTGTTGGACCAAGCACGAAGAAAGACGGGTTCTAATGGAAGAGAATGAAGAAGAAGAGGATGATGACAACTATCCTGGGTTTCCTGAATATGATGGTACTACAATGGGGGAAGAGAATGAAGAAGAAGAAGCTGAGGCATCAGATGAGCCCGCTGATGATCTTGGTCGGGCCATTGCTGATGCAAAGAGAAACTGCGAAAGTGAAAAGGAGAAGTTGAAGTTGACAACACAAAGCTCGATACCACACTGGAATTGCTGCAATGGAAGTCAGAGAGTGGTCTATCTGACAAGGGATTTGAAAAGTTGCTGAAAATAATGAAGAAGAAGCTTCCAAAGGACAACGAATTGCCCGACAATACATACGAAGCAAAGAAGGTTGTCTGCCCTCTCGGATTAGAGGTGCAGAAGATACATGCATGCCCTAATGACTACATCCTCTACCGCGGTGAGGAGTACGAGAATTTGAATGCATGCCCGGTATGCGGTGCATTGCGATATAAGATCGGTCGCGATGACCCTGGTGATGATGTTGAGGGCGAGCGCCCGAGGAAGAGGATTCCTGCCAAGGTGGTATGGTATGCTCCTATAATACCACGGTTGAAACGTTTGTTCCAAAACAAAGAGCATGCCAAGTCGTTGCGATGGCACAAAGAAGACCGTAAGAAAGACGGGATGTTAAGAGTACCTGCTGATGGGTCGCAGTGGAGAAAAATTGAGAGAAAGTGGCCGGACTTTGCAGATGACCCAGGGAACGTATGGTTTGGTTTAATTGCAGATGGTATTAATCCTTTTGGGGAGCAGAGCAGCAAGCATAGCACATGGCCTGTGACTCTATGTATCTATAACCTTCCTCCTTGGTTGTGCATGAAGCGAAAGTTCATTATGATGCCAGTGCTCATCCAAGGCCCTAAGCAACCCGGCAACGACATTGATGTGTACCTAAGGCCATTAGTTGATGAACTTTTACAGCTGTGGAATAAAGAAGGCGTACGTGTGTGGGATGAGCACAAACAGCAGGAATTTGACCTACGAGCGTTGCTCCTTGTAACCATCAATGATTGTCCTTCTCTTAGTAACCTTTCAGGACAGACAAACAAGGGATACCATGCATGCACGCACTGTTTAGATGAGACTCAAAGTATATATTTGGACAAATGCAAGAAGAATGTGTACCTGGGACATCGTCGATTTCTTCCGACCAAGCATGCCTTAAGAAAGAAAGGCAAGCATTTCAAAGGTGAGGCAGATCACCGAAAGAAGCCCGTCCTCCGTACTGGTGATGATATACTTGATATGGTCAAGGATTTACAAGTAATCTTTGGAAAGGGTCTTGGGGGACAATCTGTTCCGATTAATGCTGACGGACACACCCCCATGTGGAAGAAGAAATCTATATTTTGGGAGCTAGAATATTGGAAAGTCCTAGAGGTCCGCTCTGCAATCGACTTGATGCACGTCACGAAGAATCTTTGCGTGAACCTGCTAGGCTTCCTGGGAGTGTATGGGAAGACAAAAGATACACCGGAGGCACGACAGGACCAGCAACGTATGAACGCAAAAGACGGCATGCATCCAAAGCAGTATGAAGGTCCTGCGAGCTACGCTCTTACCAAAGCAAAGAAGGATTTTTTTTTGAATGCCTGCTCAGTATGAAGGTCCCGTCTATCTTCTCGTCGAATATAAAAGGAATAATAAATATGGCAGAGAAAAAATTCCAGAACCTAAAGTCTCATGACTGCCATGTGATCATGACGCAATTGCTTCCGGTTGCGTTGAGGGGGCTTCTACTAGAAAATGTTCGATTAGCCATTGTAAAGCTATGTTCATTCCTCAATACAATTTCTCAGAAGGTAATCGATCCGGAAATCCTACCAAGCTTACATAATGATTTGGTCAAATGTCTTGTCAGTTTCGAGTTGGTGTTCCCACCATCCTTCTTTAATATTATGACGCACGTCCTAGTTCACCTAGTCGAAGAGATTGCCATTCTGGTCCTGTATTTCTACACAATATGTTCCCCTTTGAGAGGGTCATGGGAGTCTTAAAGAAATATGTTCGTAACCGTGCTAGGCCAGAAGGAAGCATCTCCAAGGGCCATGAAACAGAGGAGGTTATTGAGTTTTGTGTTGACTTTATTCCTGACCTTAAGCCGATTGGTGTTCCTCAATCGGGGCATGAGGGGAGACTGCGTGGAAAAGGCACGCTTGGACCAAAATCAATAATATGTAGGGATAGGGCATTCTTGGGCGTAAGCACACTACGCAGTTCTACAAAATTCTACCTTGGTGACCCCGTATATCGAGAAACACATGGATATTATACGCTCCAAGAACCCGGAGCAGTCTGACCCCTAGATTAAACGTACACACATTGAGGCTTTCGGCGGTTGGTTGCAAACACATCTCATGAATGACGACATTGTTGAAGATGAGTTGTACTTGTTGGCCAAGAGACCATCTTCGACTATATTGACTTTCCAAGGATACGAGATAAATGGGAATACATTTTACACGATCGCCCAAGATAAAAAGAGCACCAACCAAAACAGTGGTGTCCGCTTTGACGATGCAACAAACACCAATAGGGAAAAGGACACATATTATGGTTATAGAGGGGATATTGGAACTTGACTATGGAAGTGATTTGAAGGTACCTTTGTTCCGGTGCAAATGGGTCAATCTGACTGGAGGAGGGGTAATGGTAGACCAGCAGTACGGAATGACAACAGTGGATCTCAACAATCTTGGGTACACAGAGGAACCATTCGTCCTAGCCAATGATGTGGCGCAGGTTTTCTATGTGAAGGACATGTCTACCAAACCAAGAAAAAGAAAAGATAAGAAAGCGGATACATCATACGATGAGCCAAAGCGCC
Organism: Elymus sibiricus; assembly: GCA_039707655.1. NCBI lineage: Eukaryota > Viridiplantae > Streptophyta > Magnoliopsida > Poales > Poaceae > Elymus > Elymus sibiricus. Next base: position 526,733,374 of record CM077665.1, on the reverse strand, counting down.
ACATAGTTCTTTCAGGGAAAAGAAACATCATGGGAGTGGAGGACAAGACAGACATGTCAACAGATTATGAAAAGTTTGATGAAATTCGTCCCTTCACAGTGAAGACTGACCCAAGCATACTGTTAAATGATGAAGATTGTCCTTGGTTACGGCGCAATAAGCAAGGGACACACGAGAAGAAAAAGTTTTATACCCCAAGATCCCACTCTGGGATGTGATTGGCTTCACCGTCATCACTTTTCTTCTCTAGCGAGTAGCCGAGATGGTCCAGTTTGTACACGAAGTGTATCCAGTTTTTTGTTGTATCCCTCTCAACTTTTTAACACATGCTATGTGGGTGAAATGATGATACCATGCCAAGTTTTAACCTTTCCAGAGTTCATTTGTAGTGTTTTTTAATTTCATGGTCGTTTAGCTCAAAAAAAATCATTAAATGCATGAAAAATAGCAAATGAAGTTAGAAAGGGTTGAAATTTGAAGATGTGGCTTAGAATGGTACATATTGAATGCACAAAAAGTCTGGAGTTGAAATAAGTTAAAAAAATGAAATACCTTTGTAACAAATGAGTTTTCGTCCGAAACCCTCATACTTCGAAGGAGATGGTCCAGTTTGTACACAAAGTTCATCCAGTTTTTGTCGTAACCCTCTCAACTTTTTAGCACATCCTATGTGGGTGAAATGATGATACCATGCCAAGTTTCAACCTTTTCAGAGTTCATTTGTATTGCTTTTTAATTTCACGGTCGTTTAGCTCAAAAAAATCATTAAATGCATGAAAAATAGCAAATGAAGTTAGAAAGGGTTGAAATTTGAAGATGTGGCTCAGAATTGTGCATATTGAATGCACAAAAAGTCTGGAGTTAAAATAAGTTTAAAAAATGAAATGCCTTTGTAATAGATGAGTTTTCGTCCGAAACCCTCATACTTCGAAGGAGATGGTCCAGTTTGTAAACGAAGTGCATCTAGTTTTTGTCGTAACCCTCTCAACTTTTTAGCACATCCTATGTGGGTGAAATTATGATACCATGCAAAGTTTCTACCTTTTTAGATTTCATTTGTATTGCTTTTTAATTTCAGGGTCATTTAGCTCAAAAAAATCATTAAATGCATGAAAAATAGCAAATGAAGTTAGAAAGGGTTGAAATTTGAAGTTGTGGCTTAGAATGGTGCATATTGAATGCACAAAAAGTCTGGAGTTCATTTGGGTTATTTTGATTAAAACAAATGAATGTATAAAACTAAAAAAATTAAACATAATCTGGTTTTGATTAAAACACCTATTTAAATTATCCTAAAAATTCCCAAATTTAACATAATGATAAAAAACACTAATATTAAACAACAGGAAAAACAATCACTCAAAAATCTATTTTTAAACTAAAGTTATTCACAAACTAGTGATTCACACAAATTTCAAAAGAATTCAAATTTAAATTATTTAAATTTGAAAACTACTGGCACTAACAGAAATTTTGTAATTGTTTTGACCTAAAGCAAAAAGATTCATTAAAAAACTATGAATATTCTAACAGTTATTCCAAATCTAAAAACAGAAATTAGAAAAACAAAACAAAACCAAAAAGAGAAAATACACCTTTAGTCCCGGTTGATCCTACCAACCGGGACTAAAGGGTCTTTAGTCCCGGTTGTATCCACCAACCGGGACTAAAGAGTCCCTCTATATATACAGGACTTTGCCGTTTTCCCTAACCTCTCCCATTCTGCCCCCCGACGCCGATGCCCCTGCCCCAATGCCGCCAGGCTGCCGGAGCTCCCCGCGCGCCTCCTCGTCCTTGTTGACGTCTTCGCCGCCCCCGACGCCGGACGCCTTCCGTGCCTCCTCGTCCTCGTCGACGTCGTCGCCGCCCCCGACGCCGGACGCCGCCCGTGCCTCCTCGTCCTCGCCGACGTCGTCGCCGCCCCCAACGCCGGACGCCACCCGCGCCTTCTCCCCGAGCCCCTTCGTCGCCGCCCGCACCTCCTTCCCCGAGCCCCATCGCGCCGATGAGCTCCTGCCGCCTACTCCGATCCCCCTCCTCCGCGGCCACCCCCTGCTCCGATACATCATTAGTTGTTTTAGTTAATTTTTTTATTAATTTGTTGTTTTAGTTTAGTTGTTTTAGTTTTTTTAGTTTAGTTGTTTTAGTTTTTTTAGTTTAGTTGTTTTAGTTTAGTTTAGTTTAGTTATTTTAGTTTTTTTAGTTTAGTTGTTTTAGTTTTTTTAGTTTAGTTGTTTTAGTTTAGTTTAGTTTAGTTGTTTTAGTTTTTTTAGTTTAGTTGTTTTTTTAGTCTCGAGTCCCGAGTCGTCAAACCACGAGTCCCGAGTCGACGAACCCCGAGTCCCCGACGATCGCCGGTGAGGAGTTCACCGGCCATCGTTGGGGACTCGGGGTTCGTCGACTCGGGACTCGTGGTTCTCGTTATTATTGTCATAGTTCTTAAATGCAATCATCTTTATTAAAGTTTATTAAATAGTAGGAATTTAAATAGTTGTAGAATTTGTTCTCGACGTCGACGATGCCTGGCCCGGATCCTCGTCATCGACTCGGCGCCGTCGACCACCTGCTTGAGAGGCGCCAGCATGTCCGGGACTAGGCTCCGCCGGGCTGGCACTGGGAGGTGCTGCCTTCTGGGGCGCGGAGCTTGGTGAGGAATCAGGGTCCCGTCATCGACCCAGAGGTTATTTGGTGGCGGTCGCGTGGACCACTGTCGGTGCAGAGGGAGCCGGCCCCTGCGGAAGTGGTACGTCGCCGTGTCAGGGAGGTGGACGAGCACGTCCGACGCTACATGGCTGCGTTGGACGCCAGGTTCTCCAATACCTGGCAGATTCTTCAGGGATCACACCCGAGCTATGATCCTGTCATAGTTCCTTATCTTTGGGTGTCCACCGCCTGCGCCGCGAGACGTCAACTAGATCTGTATTAGTGATATTATATTCGAGATGTATTAGTGATAATTTTCGATGATGTATTAGTTATATTATATAATAATATTCGAGTGATACTATTCGATGATGTATTAGTGATATTATATGATCATATTGTTGCATTGCCTTGTATTGATTTGCATATCTTCGGTCTTGCTTATTGAATGCATTCTAATTGTTTTATATTTGTTCCAGATTAGTTAAGCTATGGACGGTAGAGACAGAGACCGTGATCAAGAGAATGCCATGTATGACTTGATACGCTCCGGAAACAAAGAGAATGAAGAAGTAGATGATGGCTCACAATACCTTAACCCATCCGGTGAGGGAATTGAGGAAGAACAACCAAGAGATGAAGGGGAACCAGCTGACAATGATGGCGAAGAGGAAATTTTTGTCCATTCAACAAAGTCCGGCGAGGTATTAATTTGCCCTCTGGTGATCATCAGAAGTATTGATTGATTTGTATATATTAACGAATCTTTCTTCTTTTAGCCCTTCGGATCGAGCAAATCTTCTACAAGGGTTAAACGTGGCCCGACGAAAAATTTGAAAAAAGGCATAAAGTACAACATCGATCAAATCAGAGCAGATGGCGAACCGATTGCTCCTAAAATTAATGCAGACAAATTTATACGTCAATGCGGAGTTATCGTTAGGCACCAAATCCCGATCACCACTCAAGAATGGAATCAGCCAAAAGATCATGAAGTTCCTTTTGTCAGCCAAAGAGCAAATGATCTGCTTTGGGAGGAGCTCATGAAACATTTCACCCTACCAGAGGGTCTCACAGATCTCCAACGGGAGAAAGTCAAGAAGTGTGCTCTTAAGAAGATGGCGACTCAATTCCAGACTTGGAAGAAAAGGTTATGGACCAATTACGTGAAAGGAGGAAAGAAGACTCCAGAATTCAAAGGAGAATATACGAAGTTAAAAGATGACTGGGACAGATTTGTGCAGTTCAAGGAATCAGAAGCAGCTAAGGAACGGTCGAGAGTAAACAAGATAAATGCCGAGAAAAAATGTGGCACCATCATCTGGGGCCAGGTGGCTACAAGTATGGGTTGCCTTTGTGGGAAGAATCCGAGAGAAACATGAAGGCTGCAGGGGTCACTCCAGAAACAGACAATTGGCCCGACAGGTGCAGGACTTGGTTTTATGCAAATGGGGGAAAGTTGGACCCAAAGACAGGAAAGGTTCTTCAACAAGCAAGTCTTAAAGAAGCCACGGACGAGTTACTTAAAGCAATAGCAGAAGCTCGAATGGGTCTGTACCAGCCCGAGAGAGAGAACGACGAGCTTACACGCGCCCTCAAGAATCCTGAACACCCGGGACGAACACGAGGCAAAGGCCTTGTTCCGTGGCTTCTGGGGTTTGCGGATTGGAACGATAGTTACAGAAGCTGTGAGAGAAAGAAGAAGCATGAAGTAGATCGGATTCAAATGGTAGAAGCAAAGAACGCGGACTTGGAACGCAAATACATGCTGCACCAGGAGCAAATCAACAAACTTACACTACTAGGAGAAACCTTATAGGGAGGACACTATCAGTAGCACTGGAAAGTAACAGGCGCTGCTGGTAATTACCAGTAGCGCTAGATTTCGGCAGCGCTACAAGTAATGACTTAGCAGTAGCGCTGGAAACAAAAAAAGCGCTACTGCTAAGCGGGACACGACGAGCCCACCGACACTATTGGTAGTAGCAGCGCTGTCCAGAATACAGCGCTACTACTAAGATTTTAGTAGTAGCGCTTTTTTTCGTGGAACCGCTACTACTAATGGGCCCCACCTAATAGTAGCGCTCTTTCTGCAAAGCGCTACTACTAACTAACATAGCAGTAGCGCTTTCTGAAAAACAACGCTACTGCTATTCGTGGCTGGTGCCACCTTTCCACCCCCTCCCCCTCCTCCCCCCCCCCCCCTTTGCCCTCTCTCCCCCTCCTTTCCCATCTCTCCTCACCATTGTTGCCCTTCTTCTCTCTTCCTCCTACCTCTCTTCTCTCCCCATTAATGCCCCCCTCCACCATAACTCTCCTCCATAAATGGCCTTCTCATCTCTAGCTAGCTCCATAAATGCCCCCCTCCCTCATTTATTTGGCTCTCCCTCCATTCCATTAGATATAGATCTAGCTAGCTCATCTCTCTCCCTCTCCATTAGTTACCTAGAGTCATCTCTCCACCCCAACAACTAGATCTAGCTAGCTATTTAGCCATCCACACTTTCGATCCCTATAGGTAGCAAAAGGCCTCATCCGGTCGATCGGTCTCTCTCGGGAGATAGGTGAGTAAAAAAGTTGTTCATTTCAAGAATGGGAATATGTGTGTTTGGGATATGGAGAGATTTGTGCGAGTGACATGCCCCCGAGTTGCTTATGTTTTGCCGAAATGTTGATTTATTTCCGTTTCGGTGAATTTCGAGCAAACTCGATATGTCCTATTTTTAGGCAAGGTCATGCCAAATTTTTATATGACTTTGATGCATGCATGCATTTTGTTTATAACCCTTTTGCTTGTTATACCGTGCATGCAGTCGGTCATGAAGGTGAGTGGATGGAAGGTGGAGCGATACATGCAATCTGCGGTGATGGACATGCATGCAAATAATCGGACTAGGATTAGATGTCCGTGTACAAGATGCAAAGAAGGAGTCCTTTTGGACCCTTTTGATCATGGCAGGTTGAAGGCGCACCTGCTGATGAATGGTTTCATGGATGGCTATACTCGGTGGATAAGTGAAGATGATGATGATGAGGACGTCCACATGGCAGGGAATAACGACATGGGGCTAGACGAAGAGATGACCGATCGACACGAAGACGATGGCGCCGGACATGGCAGCGGGGAAGAGTTAAATGACGGCGGCGGAGAAGATTCCGGACACGGCGAAGAAGAGTCCGGACATGGTGGAGAAGAGGCGGCGGTCACGCCGCAGTCTTCGACGCTACTAAGTGCAGTCGTGCAAGACCCTCATGTTCGAGACCTCCTTCGCAAGAGTATGACTAGCGAGAGAGCTGCTTCTAGAGAGGAGGCCAAGCTGGCGCAACTTGAAGTAGACTCGAAGACTCCATTGTATGACGGTTGAGATCCCGAGGTGACCCGCTTGAGTTTCACGCTCGAACTTCTAAAGACGAAGGCCAAAAACAAATGGACAGACAAAAGCCTCGATGAGCATTTGAAGTATCTACATAATAAAGTTCTTCCCGCGGGGAACCTGTGTCCTACTAGTGTCGATGAGGCCGAAAATCGTTTGCCCTTTTGATTTGCCGCACATTAGGTACCACGCATGCATCAACGATTGCATCATTTATCGGGGGGAGCACGCGGAAAAAACCAGCTGTCCAGTGTGCAATGCTTCTCGATACAAGAAGGCAGGAAAGAAAGCTCCTCGGAAAGTTGTATCGTACTTTCCGATCACTCCCCGTCTGCAGCAGTATTTCGTAGATCCTAAGAAAGCAAAGCTCATGCGCTGGCACGCGGAGAGGAAGAAGCCCGACGATGGAGATGATCCGAAGCTGAGACACCTCGTAGATGGTAGCCAGTGGAGAGCATTCAACACCGTATATGGATTTGCTGCAGAAGATCCAAGGAACATCGTGCTTGGTGCGAGTACCGATGGCATGAATCCGTTTGGAAACCAAAACACCAACCACAGCACATGGCCCGTCTTTGTATGGATGTACAACCTCCCCCCATGGAAGTGCATGAAGATAAAGTACATACACATGAGCATGCTGATTCAAGGGCCGAAACAACCGGGAAATAATATTAACCTGTATATGGGGCTTCTGAAAGAGGATCTAGACACGTTATGGAAAACACCGGCATGGACATGGGACGCCAGCAAAGGAGAGTATTTCTATATGAGAGCCGCGCTGATGACGGCGGTGCACGACTATCTCGGTTACGGGTACACCTCAGGCCAGGTGTGCCACGGATACTGCGGATGCACGAGGTGCATGGATGATACAACGTCTCAGCAGCTTACGTCAACGAAAGATGGCGGGTCCGGGAAAATCGTGTACATGGGGCATCGTAGATGGCTCGAGAAGGATGACCCGTGGAGAAAGCGTGGAGATCTATTCAATGGGTTGGCTGAGCATCGAGGACCTCCACGTAAGAGGAGCGGCGCCGAAATCAACGAGCTGTTGAAAAACTGGGAACAGTGCCCCACGTCGAGAACGATGAAAAAGGCACTGGAGCCGCTACTGAAAGTATGGAAAACGAGGTCTGTTTTCTGGGACTTGGAGTACTGGCCCAATCATGACACGCCTCATTGCCTTGATCAAATGCATATCACGAAGAATGTCCTTGAGAGCTTGCTTGGCACACTTATGAACATGCCGGAGGAGACCAAGGACGGGCCGAAGGCAAGGAAAGACTTGGAAGATTTGAAGATCAGGAAAGATCTCCACCGTAAAAAGTCGACGGAGGAGACGGAGACGGAGACGGAGGAGGGGGAACGGGGCAGAAAAGTCAACAAGAAGGAGGAGAATTATTGCCCCCTTCTTGCTTCACCTTAAGTGCGAAGGAGATCGATCAATTCATCAAGTGCCTTATGGGAATCAAAGTCAGTTCAGGTTACTGTGGGAAGATAAGCAGATTTCTAGACCCCAAGAAGAAAAGGTTCAGCGGGATGAAGTCTCATGACTGTCACGTGATGATGACGCAGATACTCCCGGTTGCCATTAGAGGGATAATGGACAAGCACGTCTGTGACACGCTTACTGGTCTCTGGAACTTCATCGACGTTATCTCTCGAAAGTCCATAAGTGTGAAGCAGCTCCGAAGGCTACAGGAAGAGATCGTTGTCATACTATGTGAGCTTGAGATGTACTTCCCGCCCGCGTTCTTTGACGTCATGGTGCATCTGTGTGTCCACATCGTGGACGACATCATCGACCTCGGGCCGACAATCCTTCACAGCATGATGCCGTTCGAGAGGATGAATGGGGTCATCAAAGGATTCGTTCGGAACATGTCCCGTCCCGATGGGAGCATCGTCCAGGGGTATCTGACGCATGAGTGCATCTCCTTTTGCGAGAATTATATAGGCGTCGGAGACCCTGTTGTTGGTTTGCCCGTCAAGAAGCACGACGGGAGGCTCAGAGGAGAAGGTCACAACAACGGCCGGAGGGAATTGCACGTGGACTACTCGGATCGACGGAACGACTTTGACAGGGCTAACTTAGTAGTGCTACAACACCTAGATGTGGTAGATGATTATGTGGCACGGCACAAAGAAACCATCGCAAATAAGTACCGTGATAAGGGGATGCTCAAGACGGACGACGAAGTTACTGTAGAGCACAACGCCACTTTCTTGCGTTGGTTCAAAGAGCAAGTTCTTGAAAATCCCCCGGAAGAGGGCAGTTCAGACGGATTGCTCATACACGCCTTAGCACATGGCCCCGCGCCCAAACTCGCGACCTATCAGTCATACGATATCAACGGGTACACGTTCTACACGGAGGCCAAATACATGGACAGTGATTACCAGAACTCCGGGGTGACAATTCAATGCATGACCGACGCCAACGGCACAACTGAAAGATTCTACGGAAGGGTCTAAGAGATCTGGGAGCTTGACTATGCTGGAATGCACGATGCGACGATGTTCCGTGTCAGATGGGCTAAGGACGTCGTAAGAGAAAACAAGTATTTCACTACCATGTCTATACCCGACGCGAAGAGCGCAACCGTGAACGTTAACGTCATCACCAAAACTGAGCCATGGGTACACGCTAAGCACGTGACACAATGCTTCTTCATAACCGACCCGACCAATCCCAGCCGTGTTGTCGTGAGGAGAGGCAAAAGGATCATCGTCGGAATGGATGGAGTCGCCAACGAGGAAGACTACGACCAATACGGCAACCCGATGAGGGAAGATGACGATGACGATGAAGCATACGTGAAAAGAAGAATCAATACTACATTACGTAAGAAAGATCGTACTCCATGGTTCCGGAAAAGTCACAAGGAGGGGCTCAATTATTCGGCAACGAACAAGAAAGGGAAGAAGCTCAATGTGAAACGTCGTCGACACAGCTAAGAAACCATCATTCATATATATGTATCTATTTTGTGTATGCACTTAAGTAACCGTTATCGGTCAACTGATATATATGTTACCACCACATGCATGGTTCCGGTGATATTCGCGCAGTGTGGGAGGGAGACGCCGTCGTAAACAGAAAGGGAGAAAGCAATACAAAAGAAATATTAAAGGGAGAAAGCAATACAAAAAAACAAAAACAAAAGGGAGAAAGTAATACAAAAGAAAAAGTAAAGTAAACAGAAAAGAAAAGGAAAATAATAAAAAGAAAAGAAAACATATCAGTAGCGCTGGATTATGAACCAGCGCTATAGCTAATATAGTTATAGCGCTGGACCCTAACAAAGCGCTACTACTATGTGTAATTTAGAATTAAAAAAAACTAAAAATTAAAATAGTTAGCAGTAGCGCTGGATTACCACACAGCACTATAGCTAATTTAGCTATAGCGCTGGATCCTAACCCAGCGCTACTGCTATTTTTAGTTAACCCCGCCGTGCGGGCTCAAAATTTGGCCAAGCCCGAATCCCCCCCCCCTCGATCTCCACCTCTCCCCCCACTCTGTCGCCGCCGGCCGTCGCCCCTGCCCGCTGTCGCCCCTGCCCGCCGTCGACCTCGACGCCGGCCGTCGCCCGAGCCCTCCCTCGACCTCACCGTCGCCGCGCGGGCCCGCCCTCGACCTCGCCGCCGCCTGCAGCCTCAACCTTCGCTCAACCAAGGTGAGCTCCCTCCGGAGATTCCCCGTCCTTCTTCTCTACATTCATTAGCCCGAGACGCACACCGCCGCCGCCGACCGCTAGCTAGGGTTTCCTAGGCCGGGGAAAACAGGGGCAGAGAAAAAATCGTGGATAGATTCGACAGGGAACCAATGGGCTTTTCCTCTGAAGTTTAAATAATCATTTTTCAAGTCTTGCTTGAAATCTGTACCCTAATATAAGATGCCACCATGAACTCATTAAATTTGTATCAAGATAGCATCGTTTTCATATCAGGAAATAGAAACCGACCAGCTTGTTTTGTCACCAAATCAATCAATGGTGTTTTTTTCTTGCTCTATGTCTGCTCATTACAGAATAATAAACAATAAAATTGCTCAACTCTCAACTCTGAACAAATAAATAGTCTAACTTTGGTTCCAATTCGTAACCAAATTTGCTCCTATAAATGATGTGTGTGTGGTGAGGTGAGGTCCGATCTGTGTATTTTTGGTTTCATCCATCACGACTACCAGCTAGGTCAACTTCTCGTGTGATTTAATTTGCCTAGGTTGATTGGGATGCTTCCTTCATGTATGCATGACACTAGCCAGTGCAGTGCCACCTGTAACCCGGAGTCTGAAGAAACGTTTCTTCACACCAAGTTACTTGTTACTCCCTTCGTTCGCTGTTATAAAATGTTTTAATGTCTTTCTGAACCGGGTGTATTATAGACACATTTTATCTGAATCTGCGCATGATATTATATGATTTTGCAATGTTGGTTGAATGTCGAAGAATATCCGAGTGGCCTATGTTTTGCCGGAATGTTGATTCATTTCCGTTCGGGCAAATTCCAGGCGCTCCATATGTCCACTTTTTAGCAAAGGTCATGCCAAAAATTTCCGTGATTTTCGGCATGACTTGTGCTAGAAACTAGGACATATGGAGTGCCCGGGATTTGCCGGAAGGGGAATGAATCAACATTCCGACCAAATATAGGCCCCTTTTTTCTCTTCATTATATCTTTTATTTACAATTGTTTAATAGGAAACATGTCTAGCCACGCCTCAGCCGGGGGTTCTGCTCGCCTCGAAGAAGACCCCATCGAGGCAGCAAATCACTATTTCGATTACCTGGACGAACACCAGATGGGGGTGCATGGTGGCGGCAGTGGCACCAACCCCGACACCGATTTCGACATTGGCACCGGCACCGACACCACCCCCGAGACCGGCAGCGATGCTGTCGTAGCCGGTAAAGCACCGAAGCAGAAGAGGTCACGAAGACCAAACGAGCTCAGCATCGGATAAATTGTGGTCACGGAGATGCACCCCAAGAAATTAGAGCCAACGGCGCCGGATGAAGCGCGCTCGTGCTGGGGCAATCAACTAGGATGCATCCTCAGGGAAACCGCCAACATCAATAACGAGAAGTTGAAGAAGATACCACATATGGAGCACATGCTCCTAAAGAAGTTGCACAATAGGTTCCTGTTCCCCGGCCGCATAGAAAGCAAAGAACCATGGGACGACGACGCCATGACAAAGATAAACAGCAAGGCGATGGTGACGTTCACCAACGGCTTGTCCGCCTGGAAAGTTCGGGTGAAAAAAGCGATTGATAAGAATGAACCGTGGTCCAAGATTCATGCTGACAATCCGACACTTACGGAAGAGGACTTTGAAAAATTCAAGGAGACTTGCGCTAAAGATGAAACCAAGAAAAAGTCAGAGAAAATGAAGGCGCTCCAGGCCAAGAACACGCCTCCCCACCGCCTCGGAAGCCGTGGTTACGAGGGGAAGAGGCACGTATGGGCCAAGGAGGACGCCGAAAGTGAAAGTCACGGAATCCCAGACCCCTTGGCGGAGTTCACCGACCCGTTGGAGTGTGACTGGATCAGGGCCCGGTACAAGTGGGACCGCGTCAAGAAGACCTTTTACACGGACCCGAACACGAGGGAGTTCATGAGACTTCTGGTAATTGTTATATTACCACATTATCATATTAGCGTCCAATCAATTCGACTACAAGTTTTGTCATATTATTAGTAAACCATCCACGTTCCTTTTGCAGAAAGAGCAGCACCAAAAGGCAGTCGAAAGCGACGAGTCGTCACAGTCGTCGGCGAGGCCCAAGTGGGACACCCATTTCAACCGGGCCCTGAACATACTGAAAAAGGTCCCGGAGGACACACCGCCGTCCTATGGACGTGTGCACGGCGTCGGAGATGGCGCCTCGTGGAAGACGTGCTACCGCGAGGAGCCAGAGGAAAGAAGGAAGAGAAAGTTGCTTACTCAACAGACCATCGACCAGAAGGTCGCGCTAGCGGTCAATAAGTCCAAAGCTGAGACCAAAGCAGAGTTGGAACAGATAGTCGATGCAAGGGTCAGTGCAGCGGTAGCTGGCGTCACGGCTGACTTCACATCTTCCATTTCCAGCTTGCTTCCGGCATTTTTTGAATGGACGAAGAAAAATCCAGATAAAGGGCCAGCGGACTTTCCCCTTCCCAGCTACGTCGGGAGCAATTCGGTGAACATCGCACCACCAGCACCTGCTCACGCCACCGCACATGCTCCCGTACCTGGTCCCGCTCATGTTCATAGCAGCCCGTCCTCCGTCTCTGGCCTACTCGGTGGGCGTTCGTCTAGGGCTGAGCTCGACGCCCTCACGGTAATTACGCGTCATACCCTTTTCACCAGCATGTCTATATAGTCTTCTGTTTCAGTTGCCTTTCGGGTGTTTGACGTCGCAGACATGTCTTCCTAGGCCAACGATACCCCGTGCACCCTACTGTACGACATCAAGGGCCAGAAGGTGGCCGTGGGAAAGGCAACGATCGTGAAGCCGAAGGACCGCATGTTCCACAACCGAAAGATGCCCGATGGTGTCTTCAAGGTTAACGTGGCCAGTGTCTTAGCGGGCTTCGAGGATTTTCCTCCTCCGGTACCAGTCGATGACGAGGAGACCTCTCTAAGGATTGGCGCATGCAAGAGCTGGTTCTTGCCTTGGCCGAAGACTCTTCTTCGTGTCGAGGCGCCCAGTATCACACCAACGACAGCTTCTCAAGAAGGTATGAACACCACCCCACCTACCAAATTACCTGCACCTGTCGTGGCGGGTGATAGCGGACGACGCGAGGGAGAGCCTCCATTAGTGCCAGATGACGTCGCCCCCGTTGTCGAAGAAGCAAATGCTGATGATGACATGGAGGAGGATGATGATGCCCTAGACAAGTATTTCAATACCGCCTATGATGATGGATGATTGATGGCTGAGGACGACGAAGACTCAGGCTATGACCGTGGAGATAATGACTTGATGCTGCCTGATTTGCCGGAGCCGGAACGTCCTAAGGCGGAATGCAAAAAGTCTCTCTTCAAGCGATCCTCACAGGAGACGCCTCCAGATGCCGCCTCTACCCAGCAACAACCCGAGGGCCATCCACTGATTAGCCCGATGACACTGGGGGTGGTGGTTAGGGAAGGTATGGTGGGCTCACTACCGCCACCCGCCAAGAAGCAAAGGAGGAGACCGGAGAGGAAAGGCCCTAAAGGCGCCAGAGCTGCTTCAAGCAGCCAGCCGCCTCTGAAGCCCCGGGAGGTAGACAGAATACCTGTCGTAGGTGCGGAGCGTTTCCATGTCGCCGGCCGCCCGATCCTACCTCAGAAAGCGCTAGAGGACATACTGAACAATGATCTAAGGAGACTTCATGATGATGTGCTGGCCAGAGAGAAAAGCCTTCTCATCTCGGAAAAACCAGGTTACCCGCTTTACGCGACTCAGGTGCCGGGTGGGAAGTTGTACGTCGAGGGATGGCCCGCGGATAAGTTCATCCTGCGATTTGACTACATCTACGACATGTTCCACATGACCAAGCTAGATTTCCAGTTCATCCGCATGTATGCGCTGTATCTCAACTACATCATCAGGATTGAGAACATAAAATATATCTGCGTCACGGACCCGTACCATATGCACGAGAGCTTCTTGGATGTCTGTAAAGAGCACCGTGACTATGCGAGCAAGTACATCGGCGGCTTCATGATCGCTAATAAGGACAAGGAAGCGATTCTCCTGCCTTATCATCCCACGTAAGTCATCCGCGCATATCCTTTCGTAAGTGTTAATCATTCCTTTGCAAGCATGGAGGCTAATTTGAGGTGTACTTAATTTGCGCAGCGGGGGGGGGGGGGGGGCGTCCTCATCGTTCTGTACCCAGAATACTCCCATGCTATATACTTGGACTCATCGAAGAACATCAAGAAAAAGGATTACAAGCACATAAAGAGTGTTCTCGATAGTGCCCTATTAACCTTCAGCCTGTCTGGTGGATATATCAAGGTGAAAAAGTACAGGAAGAACGGGATGGTTTTCAGGCACAAGACCGACTTCTGCTGCATCCAGCAACCGCACATCAGTAAGGCTGGTGGATTCTACCTCATGCATCACCTACTCGAGTTCAGAAGGGATAATCAACGCCTTCGCATGTCAGCTACTACCAACGATGCCGAAATTGTCAACTGGGCCAGAAGCATAGGAAAGACACCGGATCATCGAATCCGAGCTGAGTTTTATCACATACAGTGTGAACTTGCCCAAGTGATCATGAAGCAGGTCCTCGAATCAACAGGGATGTTCTACCATGGGCCAATCACGCGGGATGATGTCCGAGCACTGCTAATCGCTCAGCGTCTGGACCTGAAGCCTTTCAAGAAGCTCGGGTGCTTCCTACCTGACTATGAAGATTGGACCGCCGACATGGAGGACTGATTGTCGTTGACAATATATGTGTCACTAGCATCCAGACGAAACTATGTGATGTAATTAAACCGTGGTCCTGAACTAGCGTAGATCGCTCTAGTTAATTAGTTTGGGTATGACGAACTTCGTCATTTATGTTTACTATAGGTTGCTTGTATTTTGCTAATTATGCCTCTTTGTTTTCTTAAGTACATTATGTTGCATATTATCGTTCAGTTCATCAACTGACGATGCAGGTACATAGATCAGAGATGGCGAAGGACTGCTATGCCGTGTTCGTTGGGAGGGTTCCAGGAGTCTACGACCACTGGCCAGACGCTTAGGCCCAGGTGGACAAGTACCCGGGTGCTAGCCACAGAGGGTTCGACAGCAGAGCCGAAGCGGAAAGTAGTTACTTGAGGTGGACGCTCCGGCAAGAGCGGGGGCGGAACCGTCGGTGCCTCAAGTACTACATAGTCGCGGTCTTGCTCATGCTGATCGCTCTTCTCTTCTACATCATGGTTTAGATAGAGATGATGAAACTTGTTGTGTGTGCCATGACCATGCAGTTGCACTTATTCGAGACATGACATGACTTGTGTATCGCTATTTTCGAGATGTGATGATATTTGTGTTGAATGATGATGATGATGGTATGACGAGACTACTGTATGTGTATGATATGATGAGAATAGTGTAAGTTTATTGTGATCTGATGAAACTACTGTATAGAGACTGTACAAATACATCACAAATACGTAGAGGGGGTATGAATCTGTGAAAGCAGGAATACTAGCAGCAGCGCTGGAAGGCATCTAGCAGCAGCGCTGGATTAGCAGCAGCGCTTGCCTTTCTGCAGCGCTACAGATAGTTAGCAGTAGCGCTGGCCAGCGCAACGCTACTGCTAACCATACTTAGTAGTAGCGCTGCACCAACCAGCGCTACTGCTACAACTTAGCTGTAGCGTGTTAGCAGTAGCGCTGGACCTAGCGCTACTACTATAGGTTTTTCAAGCTCTACTAGTAGGCTTTCTCCTAGTAGTGTTAGCCAGCAAGGCGCGTCTCAGCAGCAGGAGCATCCAGATGCAGCATTGGATGGTGCCATTCCATGATCTATGCCGAAAAGCGGCGTGGGTTCCACGGGGGTCCCGGCCGATGATGCACTGCTGGCTCGCTACCCCGTGGATGATATCCTAGAGTCGACAGTTTGTGAGCTACACGTGAAACTGAAGAACATATCCATGAAGGTGGTGGACGGCTTTGCTTTACCGAGTGGACCTGAAGCAACCTTCCACGGCAATCCGATTCCACCTGGCTATGCTCGTGTCGGGGTGGATGTAGTTGTGTCGGCATATGAATCACTAGATCTTGACTACCTTGGAGGTGAAGGGGAGCGGACACTGGTAGAAGCCATTCGTTGTCTCATTTTATGGAAAAAAGAATGCATCGTGTTTTCAAACTCGGTGCCAAGGCCACCGACTCCTCCTCCAAGTCCGCCGTGTCAGCAGACTCCAACCCACGTCGAGACGGAGCGCAGGGCGAGTCCTCCAAATCCACCGCGTCAGCAGACTCCAACCCACCTCGAGACGGAGCGCAGGGCGAGTCCACCATATCGATCTCCACCACGTCAGCATACTCCATCCCACCCCAAGACGGAGCCTAGCGCGAGTCAGCGATATCGATATCCACCGTCTCCAAAGCTGAAGAGAGCACAAAAGAAGAAACCCGAGCCTCCTGTCAAAAACAAGTTAGCTTACGAGAAGACTGACGAGGAAATCGATGAACAAGAGGCTAAGGAATTGCAGGTCCATTTTGGACCGAAACCGCCCCCGCCGCCAAAGGAGAAAATACCTGAGGAAGTCGTAAAACACTTTTTGAATGCAGCTAAACCGGCGGAGAAAAGGCCGCTATCAGTCTATGAACGCTCTATTAGCAAGTCCTATCATAAACAAAAAAAAACAGAAGTCGAGCGATAGTAGTAAATGCGGGAAAACCGTTCGCCAGCTCGGAGAACAGGCAGTGCAATCGATCACCCCGCTCAAGGTGAGTACCGATAAGGTGGTAATAACCGACGCTGATAGAGAGAATACAAGACAGCTCGGTATCACTGTTGAACAACTCCTAGAGATCGAGGAATTCCCACCGACGGATCCGAAGGAACTAGAATGGGCATATGTCCCCGGGAACCCTCTCGTGAGTCCTGAAGATGAGAAGCTTCTATCAACGCAAATGTACAACTTGCATCAGTGGTACATGAGAGAAGTAAAGAGCGGGCGACAGAGCCTCATGGTGAAAGTCAAGCGAGAGCATTACATTCATGAAAATGATTTGTGGATTGAAAATGAAGAATTATTCCAGTTATTCAATAAAAAAGCACTCGACAAATCTATCGTCAGTTGCTACTGTCTGTAAGTGATTTCTTTCTGTAATTTGATTAAGTCTCTAGCTCAGCTCGTTCATTGCCTGTAATTATCCTCACTATATTCTTTTCTGTGGTATTGTGCAG
This sequence comes from Elymus sibiricus, assembly GCA_039707655.1. Classification (NCBI taxonomy): domain Eukaryota; kingdom Viridiplantae; phylum Streptophyta; class Magnoliopsida; order Poales; family Poaceae; genus Elymus; species Elymus sibiricus. Next base: position 526,716,450 of record CM077665.1, on the reverse strand, counting down.
AATGAAGATTTTTGAATTGGAAAGAGATGGAGTCTATGGCATTGGGTTCATTGACCCAAATACCGTTAATGAAAAGGTGTTAACTAGTTACTCAAAAGACACGGAGAAAATGTTGCTAAGGTTTTTGAAGGCCCTAAATACCAAACCAGAAATACTTTTACCTTACAACTTCAAGTGAGTATTACTTTTACCTTACTTTTACCTTTTATATATATATATATATATATATATATATATATATATATATATATATATATATATATATATATATATATATATACTCGATGTTAAGTGTAGTTGATGAGTTATGCATGCCCGCTTATACAAATCGTGTCCCCAGCTACCACTGGATCCTGCTAATCATTAGAATTGACGATGGAACTGTTGAAGTACTGGACTCACTAAGTAAAGACCCTGAAGAATACAGAAGCCTGCATTCGATGCTCGACAGCTAATTTCAATCATTTACGCACTATGTCGGCCTCTTTAGTTCGTTTCCTGATATCTAGTAATTAATTAGTAACTCCTTTATTCATTTTCTTTGCCGGGCAGGGTTTGGAAAAAGTTCACCAAAGATGTTAGAGGTGAATGGAAAGAGGAGCTGAAATGGCGAAGGTCCAAGGTATTTAAGTAGTACTAGCTACGTCCGCGCATCTCTTTAAATATAGTTTCAATACCATTATCATGCTTAATTATTATCTGATTGAATTATATTCTCGTAAAGTGCACGAGGCAGGAACAAGGGACTAGTTTATGTGCATATTACGTTTGCGAGAACATTCACATTATGACCGAAAAGATCAGAACTAACAGAGATCTTTGGGTACGTAAACACCATTCACATTTTTTTATCATGATGTAATATATATACAGACAACTAACATGTTCATATTGATCTCTTCTTTAAAGATGCACGAGATGCGGAATAAGCTCCTACCAAAGGACTGCATACGAGCAATTCAAGAGAAAATTGCGGGTTTTTTGCTTGAGCAGGTCATATCTCCCGACGGAGAATACCATTACACCTAATGTCTGCATGTAATGATTTGCAAATTGTAGGAGAAATTGTATATACCAAATTGTACATATGTGTATGCATGGTCGTACGAAAAGTTCTATGTATATGATTGGTTCTACCAGAAATTCTATTATATATGCATAACGTGTACAGTATAAATATGATTGGTTTTCATCCCTTCGAGACATCGAGTATCTACCTGGGAAACTCACCGGCAAAATTGGTCGTAAGCTAACCATATCCAAATAACTTGCGCTTAACATCACAGTAGGCACAATCTTTGGCGGGAGTATCTCTTGAAGAACATAATAATAACATATGTAGCAAACTAGTTTTGCTTAATAAGAATGTATGCAAAAGATGGACTAGTGACACAATAGCAAAAAATCTTACAAAGATGTCTGAAGTGATGTTAACATGATTCAACTCGTGCACTAGTGGCACGTATCCAGTATAACTGTCGCCAATTAGGTAATTGGTCTTAAAATGCTCAACATCATTAATAAATGAGATCAGATAATTTTTCTCCAACCAAGTTAGCTCGGAGCCATAACTGTAGTAGGTCCGGTCTACTATCTGTCGTGTATTTTTTGGAGAAGAGAAATAAGTTGACAATTAAAAATAAACAAGTTTTTTCGGGATGAGTACCAAATATTTTTCAATAAAAAATATAAATTACTTAAAAAAATTGTTGACAAACTCACATGGAGGTAGAACTGGAATCATGTGTTCCACATGCACCAAAATTTTGATATTATTTTCACGATCATCTTCATGACCAAGATCGAAGGTTATTTGCATGTCCTCCTGAAACCCGTAGGTCTTGCATAATGCTCTATACTTGGAACAACAAAAATACGAGTGATCTACTGCATTTTTAAGCTTAACATCAAAAGTGAAAACTCACGTCCTCAGTGAGCTCTCTTAGTCTCCGTACTCTCCCTATCTTTGAATGGAACTTGTCCAAGACATATAGTCTTGCATGGCAGGTAGGCCTGGGCATTCGGTTTAACCGAACCGATCGGTCCGGTTCTTCGGGTTTTAAAAATAAATCGGTCATTTAAAACTACCAACCGATCGGTTCTTAGACGATTAGGTAACCGATTATTTTTAGAGCCGAACTATCGGTTCGGTCGTCGGGTTTAACCGAACACAACCCAAATTGAGGTCAACAACTAATTTTACAATTATTTAATACAATGCATGCATGCACGCACGTCTCTGCACATGTGACAACACGTCCCTGCACAGTCCATGCTAGCTTTATTGTTTTCCCCAGGCTTCCTTTCTCACTATCAAATCGATGTGGTACTAATACGTGAATGAACCACTGCCGTGTGCGGCGTGCTGTAACTCGTATTGTATGGGAAGTACTAAACATGGGCGAGTAGAAAAAATTAAAAAGTGAAAAAAGGCCTAAAAGAGGGTCAGAGCTATACTGGGCCGACTTGCCGAGTTGGGCTGGGGCTGCGAGAACACAGAAGAAGAGTGAGTGCTCTATAAATTCAGTTTTTCAGGTTAATTATGTGTAAAAACCGAATTTGCAGCGCTAATTTCGGTTCCGCTGTTTTGGTGACCGAATTAGGAACCATTTTTTTCGGTTTCGGTCCATTCGGCTTCGGTCCCGGTTCTTTCGGTTCGGTACATCGGCTCTCGGTTAATATGCCCACCCCTAATGGCAGGGAATGCACCAGTCGAATTGTAAAAAAAGAAAATTATAGATTAATTAAAGCAAAAACACACGTCATGCTTCATTATAAAAAAATACATGTCGTCGTTACATATCGTAATAATCTCGAAGTCCTCCTTTAGCTTGACGGTGAAGGACGTACCGTTGTCTACGTGAGGATAACGGTCGCACATACCCATGTCGTCGGTGCAATAATCGCACTCATGGATCCTATCGTCGTCAGACATTTCTTGTATTTATGATTCAAAGATTAAAAATCGACGATAATTATACTAGAATTATTCAGCATGGGTTGACTTTCGGTCTGTCGAGGCTTTCTTTAAAAACTCTCATATCTCATGGTGTATATGGTGCGCACTCCCTAACATTGATATGGTAGGAGGAAGCGACCCCCACGACAACAGTCGGGATTCTTCATCTCTGATATTTCGACCGTCGGTGATGGTCGCTACTCCCTTCATCCCCGCGCGCATTACCAAAATGTCTAGCACACAGGGAAGGAGGAAGCGACCCCCACGGCAACAGTCGGGATTCTTCATATCTGATATTTCGACCGTCGGTGATGGTCGCTTCCCCTACTTCTCTTGCGCATTATATCAAGGTATATATCGCGAGATGAAGAAGAGAAAGCGACCCCCATGACAACAGTCGGGATTCTTCCTTCAAGAACCGACTGCAAGTCACGCAAGGAGCTCCGACAGACTGGATGTCAACCCTAAGCATCAGTCAATTAACATGGCCTATGTTTTGCCGGAATGTCGTTTAATTCCTGTTCCGGGAAATCATGGGCACTTGATATTTCCTACTTCATAACAAAAGTCTTGCTAAAATCCATCAAAAAAATTGGCATGACATTTGCTAAAATAGGACATATCGAGCGTCTGAAATTTGCCGGAACAGAAATGAATCAACATTATGGCAAAACATAGGCTACTCGGAGGTGTTCCCTGCAAAATGATACACACGTCAAAGGAGACAACCAATACATGTCCAAATGTCATTGACCTTTAGCTCTCGACAGAATTTTTTAGTGGCATGAGCGGAGGAGAAGGAGGAGGTGTACTTTTACCTCACCGGCTAGAGTGGAGAGGAAGTATAGGAAGCTTCGACGACAGTCACTCCAGGGAGAGACGCGACACTAGAAAGCCTGCATAGTCCACCGAATATAAAATTTAGATCATCAAATCTCATATAGCATTCTTTGATGACAAACGATAATGACGTAAAAATAATTAAAGTGTCCAACACATTTCTGTATTCAAAAAACCTATTCGGTACCTAAAACATTTCTATATCTAAAAAACCTATTCAATACCTAAAATATTAAAGATATTTTCTATTCCATTATAAAAAATACTGAAAATTAACTAACCAGCAACTATATCCAAACCTAAGCAACAAATACTCAAAAAAAAACTAGAGTTCATACATTTATATATACACAAGGCCGTCTAAAATTCTTCCAACACATCAAAAGAACCCTAGCTAATTTGTCCTATGAATTAACAGATCCTAGTGCTCAATTCGTCCACTCATTCGTATATACACTCAAACAAAATTGAATTGGGAGGAGAGGGAGGTGCTCACGGTGGGCGGGTCGGGGCCGAGACGGAGAAGGGAGGGCTGGCGCGGGGGAGGGCGGCCGCGCGTGGGGGTGGACGGCTGCGCAGGGGAGGGCGGCCACGCGTGCGGGGGTGGGCCGACGAGCGTGGGGCAGGGCCGGCACGGGGGAGAGAGTGGAGAAGGAGAGAGTAAGGAAGGAGAGTGAGGGGGCGCTGGGAATAAGGTAGGATTTAGGAGCAACACGGGGTGAGAACCACCACTACTGCTAAGTGGGGCAAGGAAGGCGGGCCTTGGCTGGCCACAGTAATAGCGCCGGCCCGTGTCCAGCGCTACTGTTAATGGTATTAGGCGTAGCGCTGGAGTGAGCCCAGCGTTGCTACTATGGCCAGCCCGTGGGCGTACGGTGTCGCTCATCTATTAATAACGCTGGGTGCAAAGCTCAACGCTACTGCTATATCTTATAAGTAGCGCCTGCCTTGGCCCGGCGCTACTACTAATTAACAATAGCGTAGGACTTTTATCCCTCGCTACTAGTAATATTCTAACTATAAGTTATATCCTAGTAGTGATATGGCCTGACTTGTTGCAGATTTGGAAGTGGGGGCGGTTGTCGTTGCGGAAGCCCCCACCATTGGGACCTCCTGGTCCTCCAGGTCCTCCTGGTCTAGGGCGCCCCCTGTTGTTGTTGTAGCTAGGGGAGGCACTGCCAGAGCCGCGTCCATGTCCACCGTGCCCGACATTGCAGCCACGAGACACGCCACGCCCGTGCCGGTGACCACGCCCATGAGCAGCAGCGGCCGAAGATTTGAAGCCGCCGCCAGATCCTTGAAGGAGGTCTATGCGTTGACCTAAATTGGACATCTTGGAGTACTGAGCATCAAGCATGAGAGGTTCAGTGCAAGCATCAAGTGCAGATACCAGGGGGTTGTACTCCATGTCGAGGCCAGTCAGGAGGTAGGAGATCAACTCATCATCGTGGAGCGGCTTGTCTGCAGCCGCCAGCTCGTCGGCGAGTGACCGCATCTTCGCGAAGTAAACCGCGACCATCTGATTCCCCTTCTGCCCATTGGCGAGGGAGATCCGGTGGTTGTTGATGCGGGAGCGAGAGTTGGACGAAAACATGTTCGACAATGTGGTCCATGCCGCGTGCACTAGTGCAGAAAAGCCAAGCTATGGCGTGGCAAAAATGGCCCTGCTGGCTTAGACACCCGACGCCACCAATATGGCGCCACTGTTAAAATCTACTGGTGGCGTTGAAGACGACGCCAACAGTATTTTGAATACCTGCTGGCGTTGGATAGAGTTGCACGCCGACACTGTCATATTTAGCTAATAAAAAAATACCAGCTTCACAAAAGATACTAAACATTTCATTCACAAAAGACACCAAACATTTATTTCACAAAAGATACCAAATTCACAAAACGAAAGTATCAATTACTTCTGGCAATATATATATCGATCTTCCCCTCTATTGATCGACACTGCCTAGCTAGTTTTTCCTAAAGACTAACTTCATCTCACGAAGCTTATTCCTATTCGGCTGCCCCTCCTTGATATAATGCCCTTTCTCCGTCTTCAGATAAGTCCTCTAGGCCTTCAGGACTTCTATGTCCTTATTGATCTCAGTTATCTCGAGGTTCAGCGCCGTGATCTGACCTTCGAGACCGAAAATCTTATCGTAGACAATAGCATTGTCATCGATAATTTTGTACTTCTCCTTCATCAGGGAGTCATTCAACTCCTGTAGGGCCTTGGGGGTACTCTCACGTGACGCGATCAGCTCGTTACTAAGCACGTCGACGTCACCTGAAGACTGCACAACGACAGTCAGCGAAGACGGACCTCCTAAGTATGTGTGCCAAGGGTTTCAAATCATGAACAATTAATTAGTGGTTAGATACGTGTGTGTGTATATATATATGGATGTTTGCAATGCTAATGCATGTTTTTGTAACCTTAATTACCTGGTTGGTGCTCACGTCGCCTTTATCTTCAGAAAACCCCGACCAATGATCAGAGGAGCCTACCCACAGGCTAGAGTCGGCCATGCTATTTGGCTAAAGAATAAAAAGAGTGTTTAATGCATAAAGAATGAAATGAAGGAGCCTACCAAAAAGAATAGATGATATACGAGTCCGTCAGAAATTACTCCCATTTTTAACTTAAGAATAAGAAAGAGTAACCAAGTTTGTTACCAGGGAGGGACCTAGATGCCCCACAAGAGATCTATCTTTGATGCATGTGAAATCTAGAGATGCATCCACTGCTGCTCTGAGTTGTGGCTGTCAAGATTAGCTTTAGGCTTTGGCCTCTGATGGTCACTATTTTGGCATCTCTGTGATGTGCTTGCACATAATACATGGCCTGTTTTCTAGGTACTGAAACCTAGCGGTTCCTTCTCATTTGCAAAATGTTACAATTTGAAAGTATGGCATAATCCTATGGTGTAATTTTGCTTGTTTCCTGATGGTCTGAATTTACTTACATGCCTGAATGGATTTTGTTGGGTGCTACTGCTGTTAGACAGGAACATACATGCTCTACTACTGAATGAGATACACATTGCATTGTTGGCTAATTGATTTGCTTTCTTGCTTGCTGATCCAAATTTAGTAAATTTTGGTGAGTATGTGCTACTGTTGGCACATACCATACGTGCTCTACTGAATGAGATACACGACATTGTTTGCCAATTGATTGTCTTGCTTGGTGCTCCAAATTCAGTACAATTTCATTACATGGCTCTCTGAATTTTGGTCGAGTGCCACTTCTAAAATTGGTGGTTCTTTTGTAAATGACATGATGATTTCAATTAGCAATACTCTACATCTAGCTTACTAAGATTCTAGCATTGTAGCATTCTAGTTTATTCTTAGCATAAAAAAAGCGGAGATAGAAAAATACCAGTGACGGGCACGAGGAGGTGCTCGGCGGCGAGGAGGGTCTCAGGGCGGCGTCGGCTCGGGCGGCGACGGGCGGCGTCGGACGGGGCAGCAACGGGCGGCGGCGGGGGCGGCGGCGGGGATCGAAAGGAGGACGAGGGAGTTGCGGCTCGAGAGAGTGGGGAGTAGGGCGCGGTGCGGGGATTAGACAGATTAGTGCTGGTGTGGGCCTAATGGGCCTAATGTGCAACGCCAGCACTAATAGAATAGCTATGGCGTATGAATTTAGCCAACGTCAACACTATTTAAAAATATTAGTTCTGGCGTTGGTGAGAAATGGCGCGTCACGAACAAGAATTGTGGCTAGCCATTTCTCCACTAGTGGTGCGCCGACTCCATGGCCACCATGTGCGTCAGCACCTCCTTGGAGACCGAAGTCGGGAGGTAGGCGAGCACTTGCTAGTCCTGGGTAACCCAGACCACGTGCGCAGGATTTGGCAAGCTCACAGGCTCGCCTTCCTTGTCTGTGTTGGTGATGGTTTTCTCGGGCTCGGGATTGGACCCATCTAGGTATCCAAAGAGCCAGGGAGGTTGCATGAATTTGGGGCATGAGTTGGGTCTTCTATAGAAGGAAGTTTTCTTGCATAAGTTTCTCGGTGATTTGGTTGTTGAGAGGATTGGCCATGGCGTGCGATAAGGAGGCAGACATGGTGGCTAGGAAGGAAATGCTAGATGTGTTTTGGAAGGGAAGCTCTGATTACCATATAAAGATGGAAGCATTTCAACCTACTGTAGTTCATAGTGGAATCTCTAAAAAAAACTTATATTTAGGAACGAAGGGAATATATTTATTTCTCAAAGGATTGGATGGAGGCGGTTGTGGTTGTGGAGTCGCCACAACAGTGCTCCTATGATTCTGCAGGGTTAGTGGAGTGCTAATTAATCCCTGCTCTACCATTGTTTAGTGCTCATAATTGAAGCCTAGGGCAGCTAGCCTAAAGCTAATTAAGATTTAAAAATATGCACAGACAAAGACTCCCTACTCCCTAGCTAGCTAGCTAGCTCCACGACGGCACGACACATGCATAGACGTTACGAACAGTGCGATTAACCATTAGGATTTGTCACATCTTGTCTTGCAAGAGGCTCTCCATGGTAGCCTTTACAAATTTTGGTGCATGTGGCCACGGCAAAGTAGGCAGAAAACGGCGAGAGAAATTCAAACCCGATAGGCGAGTTGTTCCGTGGAATGGAAGTGGCAATGATATGTAGTTTTCATCGTCCTAAAGAAAAGGCAGCTGCTAGTTGGTACTTGGGACAAGGACATAAAGTGGTTAAATGACAACACTAACACAAAGCATATACATACTCATGTGAACTCCAAACGAAAATTTATAGTAGAATGCAAGCAGGTACCATACTGCCCTAAAAGGTTTTCATATAACCATTTATATACTCCTTGAAGATGACCTCAAGTACTAGTTTTAATCAGTACAAGTTTTCTCCATGACAAGGTACTACTCGTATATGTTTGTGATTCTGCTTATGTCAAACTGAAAGCAATACTACAGAGTCCGGCCAGAGCAAAGTACAGCCTATGCTTATACAAGTAATAGGCTAGATAGCTACAGAGTATCTGTGCCCGAATCTGAAAATGTTCTCTTGGCTTCATGTCCAAAGCCAACAGAAATGCTACAAGTGTCACATGAGATTGTGGGCCTTTGTATTTCAGATAAACAGTCTCTGTCGAATCATTTTCCGCAGCTTGAAATTTTACTCTCGGTCTATATGCACAGAAAGAAAATGAACAGCAGGCATGTATGTGTATGTCTGCACAAAATCAGGGCAAAAGCAATCCTTTCCTGATCATTGTCTGGCCAATTTTTTTCTAATTTTGTCACCTCATTAGCACTACATAATATGATTATAAGGTTCATTGTCCACATTAGCTGTTGATTATCCACTTCAAACAGTGACCTAGTGCAAAGCAACAGAGAGCAGTTTCCATCTGGATAACCATGCCATGGCAATGGCATGAAACAAGGTTCACCAAATCAGCTAGTGCCTGTTGGTCAACTTTTCTTCCAAGCTTCACCAAACTGGCTATCATGCAGCATTGCTTGTAGCGGTGATGGTTCAGTTCATGATCATTTCTCGCCGCGAAGGGGTTGAGAAGCCACTTTCAGTAACCACTGGGGAGCAGGGACACACACTCCCATCAGTACTCGTCTATAAGAAAGGGCGGCTAATTGGTTGCTATGACAATGACACAAGTGATCAAGCAACAAGAATCACAAACAGGAAAAGGTATGTATAATCTGGATGCATGCAGTAACTCTACTGCATTATTATCAGGGTATTCTTCTAGGGTAATCAGTTCATACAACATACTACTAATTATTTTTGTCAGGTATTGATGCCTCTCTGCTATTGCCATACTGAAAGCAATACCACAGCAGAGTACATCACATGCTTGTAAAAGTACTAGGCTAGATAGCTACAGAGAATGTGTACAATGTTCTCTCGGCATCACGTCAGGACCAACAGATATGCTCCATGTGTCATTTCAGATTTGCATTGCAATTTGCAGCCTTTACGGCTCAGTAAAAACAGCCTCTAGTTCTCTGCAGTGCAAATCATTTTTGCAATACTGGATGGTATTATTTGTCATTTGCATATGGGAGGACAGAGCACAGAGTAGGAGAACCATAAACAGCAGGGCAAAATCAATCAATCAATCCTTTCCTAACCACTAGGTCTTGTCTATATGCAAGCAGTGGACCATATGGTCTGTGGCCTTTTCATCCATCATTAACACTGTCAATCTGACATCAGTTGCCCATGCTGATTATTCACTTCAAACAGGTTACCTAGTAGTAGCACAAAGCTCCATCAAAAACAGAATAAAAGATGGCCATGCCATGCTTGGCAATAGCACAAGTGACATGGACCAATATGGTGGCATGGCCATTGACATGTGGCTGGCAAGTAGACAACACACACATACATACATACATACATACATACATACATACAGAGACACACCATGTGGCACCAACAGTTTGTAATCACAAGCGCACACACACACCAACTAGCACCCAGGAGTATGAATTAGCATCATAATTAGCACTGCTGTGATGTTATAAAAAAAACAGCACTGTTGTGATAATCTGCATAAGAGCTGTAGCATGAAAAGCAACCCAAGAACAAATGCAGGTCCAGGCCACCAAAGGGGAATGGAACCACCCAGAATAACAATCATTAACAACCAGGCATGCACCAACCCAAACCATCATTTCAGCACATCATAAGGTCAGGATCATCTCCAGCTAGCTACACTGCTCCCACAGCACCACCATCCAGAACCTTCACAGCTGCAAATTCCAACAAGCATGGAAACAAACTTGTCAATTTCTGCTTCCTGACACTTGTCCATACTACATGTCACTGTACAAACTCACACATGTAACTTTCACAACAAAACAGCATAGACACAGCTCTTTCTGACTGAAGATTCAGAAATTCACCAACAATTTTGACTCTAGCTAGTATCTATCTCTCTCTTGGATGGATAGAGGAGGAAGAAGTAGAAGGATCCAACTTAAGTGGGTAAGCAATGGATGGTGCGTTGGATCCTAATGGCACCGAAAGGGAAGGAGGTGGACCGGGCTGCCAGTGCACGAGCCGACCATTCTTTTTGTGCCAAAGCGGCAAGCGACAACTCACTCCGGCCAACAAGCAGGCAGCCCGAGTAATCAAGCAAGCAACCAACTTTTATACTTTTGAATTTTCATCGGCAGCATCTCACAAAATCGTCGCCATTAGAACGGGAGGTAGATCGAGATCGAGCTCTGGATTTCGTTAGTTACCTAAATGTGGTGGTTCTGACGAGCTCGCCTCTGCTCTGCTCCGGCGATCGGCACAGGGCACACCGGGAAGAGGAGGAGAAGAGCTAATTAAGAGGATATGATCTTTAGTTACACAGCCGAGAAAATTTTGATTTGGATTGGTTTGGGATTTTTGGGTTGATGAAGGTGGGCGGGTCGGATTATTGGTGCCGGCCGAAGGAGTTGTGGATCTTCTTGATGAAATCCTCCGACCGCTTGCTCAGCTCCGCCGCGCCCACGGATGGTTCGCGGGCCCTCGGCCGCGGCGCAGGGGTCGGCGGCGGAGGCGACGAGCGAGGCGCAGGAGGGGATGAGGAGGTGGATGAGGCCGGCGCCGTTGCCGGACGCGTCTTCTGCATGATGGCGTTCCACGTCGCGTCAAGGTCGTCGTCGCCGCCGTCGTGCTTGTCGTCGGCGCTGTCGAAGTGTTCGTCCGTGGCCGCGGTAGCCCGGCGAGGGGGCAGGGACAGGCCGCGCTCGAGGACAGCGCGCTCTTGCGCAGGCGCCCGAACCGGCGAGACGCCCCGGCTCGCGTCGGCGGTGGCGATGTAGGCCGACGCGGCGGCGGAGGAGGCTTCCTCCTCGGACTCCGTGGTGACGCACGACTCGCCGCCGCACGAGACAGGGGAGACCACCTCCTCCACCACCGCCGAGTCGGCAGCCTGGTGCCACCGCGACACGGGCGGGGGCACGCGGTACACCTCGGCCGGCGCGGAGGAGACGACGGCGGGCGCGGGCGCGGGCGCGAACTCCACGTTGCGCTTGACGACCTGCTCCGCCAGTAGCGGGGGCGCGGCGGCGGCGGGGTGGTGTTGGTGGAGAGGCGACGGAGCCCAGGGGTCCTTGTGCTGCTGCGCGGCGTGGAAGTGCTTGCTGTCCGAGAGCTTCCAGATGACGAAGATGATGACGTGCACGGTGACGAAGAGGTAGAGCTTCCAGAGGAAGGCGTCGGCGCCGGACACGAGCTGCGGCACCACGCACGCGGCCGCGGCCAGCGCGGCCGACGCGAACGCCACCTTGGCCGCCAGCACCGTCGTCGCGCCCAGGCCCCCGCCGCCGCCGCCGGCGCGGAGCCGCGAGGAGTAGCTTCCCGACATGGCAGGCAAGCCGCTGGACCGATCGATCGAGCTGGTACGAGTGAGCGGCGAGGAGTAATGGAGCGGGGGAGGTGGTGGAGAGGAGGGGGGTTGGCGAAGTGGAGATGGCGTTGGTGCGGGGCTATTTATGGTGGGCAGGGCGGCGTCCATTTTCTTTGGAAAAAATTAACTACTAAGCGAGCTAATTTGGAAGTTTTCACCGGAAATGGATCAGGATCACCCGTAATTTGGAAGAAAATTACTCCTGTAATTTGGAGGTTCGCCTCGAGATAAGGTTGGGATCATCCAGAATTAATTAATTAATTTTGGAACAAGGGCAGAAATGGGCACTTTGAAACGGATGAGCTTTGGATGAAGATGTCCTGCCGCATACACTTGGGAGAAATAGTGATTACCGTTTAAAAATCGTGTTTGTGCGCTGAGGGGCCGAAATTTGGCGCGATATGTTTCCATTTCTGAGATATTACATGGCGTATATTCTGTGGGAACCCTACCACAACACCACCAAAGAAATCAAATCAGATCAGGAAATTATCATCGGCAATAAGCAGTTGTGCACTGCCGTGTATGGCACGCGCCCATCCAATTCCAATGCATGATTGGATCTTGCAAAATTGGCATTTCGGGAGGTTTGGTACATTTTGGGAATGCCATTTTCACATATCCACTGGATTTGTTTGGGATTCACATCTCCAACTATCTTTTTTTTAACACAATACATACGCAAGCGTTCATATACACGTGTATACACTCATCTTTATAAACGCACACACGTACACCTTATCCTATAAGCACCGCCGAGAGACTGAGACGGCATATCATCTTGAGATTTACAAAGTCACCGTAGGCGTCTCGTCGTCGACGGGAACGTCTCCTCCCACTGAAAGCGCATCGCCGGAAATACTGAAATAAATTCAGGAATAATGCAAGCACCAGGACTTGAACCCTGGTGGGCTGGGCATACCACTGTCCCATTAACCAACCATCTACAAGTTGGTTTGCACATCTCCAACAGCCTGTGTGTCAGATTTCAACTTCTACCAAAAAATTAACCGCCGAAAGTTGTGGAGATACTTCTTTTTTAGAGCCTCGACAACATAAGGTGTTTTTTTAGTCGACTTTAGCTATGTATTTCATCGGTACATTTGTGTGTTTGTGTGTGGCAGTTGTGTGTATCCTAACAACGCAGATGTTGGTTGTGATGCTTGTAACACCTTGATATAATGTTATTAATAAAAATGCCCGTACATGGCTGACTTTGTAGTTCCCTTTTGGTCCTTTCATCCTTTTTTACGAGTTTGCACGCATGTTGATCTTAGCGCGGCGCATATTTACAACTTTGCGGAACTTTGTGACAGCATCAAGAAATGCATTTGAATATCAGGTTAACAATCAATGGATGGGTGGAAATCCATGCTCACATATATGCTAATTTTGAAATGGTTTAATTGGTTCACAGAATTCGAGTACAAAAAACACAATAATAGAAAAGGAATGCATGTACCAAATAAAGGACAATTAAACAAAAGATTTTTGAAAAAACATCATGTTTGTTTCACATAAATAAGAAAACACACAAGAATTCTAACAAATATAGTCAAACCAAAGGCAAACCACATGGGTATATAATTAGGATGTTATTATGAAACTAAAGACACTAGTATTGTTTTCCATGCGTAGTAATTTTAGGAAGAGGTCCCAGTGGAAAGTATAATTCCGGAGTTTTTCCTTTGAAGTGCGAATAAAGAAATGGATCCTCCATTTTGCCTCTACTCTATTCATTTAAACTAAATACATGAACATTGTCACCAAAAGAAAACTTCAAAACGAATATACTTTTTTTTTCCTATCTACCGGAACCCAAGCCTTAACTAGATAGATCTTCAAATTATACCTCGGTATTCCTCGATACAGGGATTTTACGAGCCAGGTTTTCAAAAACCTAACCCTAAAATACCAAGCCCAAGCCCAGCCCCCCCCCCCCCCCCCTCCCCCAAAGTAAAGAAAGAAAAAGGAACATTTTCCTATATTACAAATATTAATTCAATCATATTTTAGACATACTAATACATTACTATGGCTATAATTTCACTAAAACCTATTTTTATGTGTTCTCCCATCTTCCGGGATTTCTGGGCTAGACCTTCGGGCAATAACTGGAGTCCTTGTGCTGGGGCCGTTTAAGCCAGATCTAATTCAAATTTCAAAAAGTACATTTTTTGTTGGAGGGAAAAGAAGTATACAATGCTTGATGTGTGTTGTAAAAAAAGTACTCTAGAAACTTTTTGGTACTTTTTTTTAAACGTCATATATCCTTTTTGCAAGAGTTGGTTAGTTAATACTACATGGCATAGTCTGCCAAAAGAAGATAATGGATGGATGTGTTATTGAGGTTTGGGATGGGCAACAACTTAAGCTTTCCTTTAGGGCATTTCCAACCTATCCACTACACCAATTAGAGGAGTAAAAATTCAGTTTTACTCCTCTGAATGGCACCGAGCCAATCCCCAATAACCGTTAGCGGAGGATAAACTACCCTCAGTCGCGCATCATGCCCATATATTTGCTCGTCTGCTACTGCTTCGAGGAAAAAAAACTCTCCCCTCCGCTCTCCACCCACCCTACTCTCGCACCGCATCTACGCCTGAGCTATCCTTCCCACCCGCCCCCACCCTCACCCCCCCGTCGGCCACCACGAATACACCGTAGACTCCGCCACGGTCCTTGACTATCAGGATTTGTGCCTCTCTCGCACTGTCCCCAGCGTAGAATCAGTGTATTTGCGGCTGCAACTGCCGCCGGATTTGACGCATCCAGTAGTCGGCGACTGGGATTTTTTCATGGATTGACCGGGTACCGGACCGCATAGCCCCGGCAATGCCTCCGCGACGCATGCATGTATTGACTCCGCCTCTAGCCTCTTGGAGCTCACTCGTCGGTGGTTCCCTGGCAAAGACACACCCAGTCGTCGCCCAGGCTCGACACTGGCCCAACAGCTCATCGGCTCCCGTTGCCGGTCATGAAGTGCGACAACAGCCCGCGGCAGATGATGCGCTTAATTTCAACCACGTCAGAATACCTAGGATGGGTGTTCTTCAAGTGCAAAAAAGATGGGGTATGTACTATTTTTGATTCGGTTGTTCACCGGACTCGGCGCAATTTATAGCTCGTTGTTTACTAATTTTTTGTGTAGGATGGATTCAAGTTTTGATGTTCGGATAAGATTCCATCGATCTAATTGATAGCACGAAATTTGATTGATATTCGTGCACTCCTTGCTAGAATAGAGACTAGAGATGAGACTAGATGCGAACAACATCGAAATTGTCGGAATCGAAACAGAAAGAAGTGTGGAGCCTCGAGAAGCCAATAGAGAGAAACAACAATGAAGACATCGAGAAAATATTAATCCAACTAATGGGAGTATTTATGGACGTTGGATATATTTTAAAGTGTCTAATTATGATTCTTGTTTTTTTTGGATTCGTTCTCATCATGAAGAATCAATGAATTATGTACTCTAATGTATCAAAATTTCGTTCAATGAAATAAAAAAGGTATGGAATTTGTTTCGGTGGTTGAAAATGAAATGCAAATGAAAAAAATTATTCCGTAATAATTAGGGGATCAGCTAGGTCCGGCCGAAAAATAGTGGAATAAAAATACTCCACTAAAGATTTACTCTCTCGCAAGAAAAACTCCTGGGTGCAACAAGCTATGACCAACAACCACTGGATTATGAATATTGACAGCTCAAATGGGCTCTCCCTTGAACTCATCCAACAGTTTGCTAACCTTTGGGACAAACTAGCAACGGTGGCCCTTGATGACGATGTTGAAGACTCGATTATATGGAAGTTCACCAAAGATGGGGTATACTCTGCATCCTCGGCTTACAAGTCACAATTTGAAGGCCTCGCCATCTCGGACCTTGTCCATTCAGTGTGGACGGTGTGGGCGTCCCCTCGGTGCAAGTTTTTTGCTTGGCTTGTTCTTCAAGATAGGATTTGGACTTCGAACCTCTTGAGCCGTCGTGGTTGGACTAATTGCGATCTATGCCCTCTTTGCAAGCAAACCCAAGAAACCGCGGCTCATCTCCTCTTCCAGTGCCGCAACACCATGCGCATTTGGAATGACATCCTCCCATGGATCGGCATGCATCACATCACCACGTCTACTTGGGTGACGAGGGCTTCGGTAAGAGAATGGTGGAATAGTAACCTTCATATCCGGCTTGACTCGCCCAAGGCGCTTGCCTCCCTCACAATGCTCATCTCTTGGGAGGTTTGGTCGAACGCAATGCTAGAGTTTTCCGCATCTCGGCAGCCCCGTTCATGGTCATCATCAACAAAATCAAACAAGAGGTGTCACTTTGGGCTTTGGCTGGAGCGAAACATTATTTGGGTGTTGTAATGCCACGGAAGTAGTCCTTTTATTTGCCGCTTTGCGGCTTATGCCTAAAACCTTCTCCCTTAATCAATGAAATGGCAAGTCTTTTGCCTTGTTTCAAAAAAAAAAAACTCCGCCGGATCTTCCTTTAATTTTAGGGGATCGGGTAGAGTTGCCCTTAGAATGAACTTTGACGATAGGCTCTTTGAACATCGGTTTCAATTGCTTGAGATTGCTAGAAGTGTAGTCTACTTGAAGAAACAGATTCTCCTATTTGGTTACTACAAAATAAGGATCAGTACTCTACTAGCTCTTTGTATCATGTTTTCAATTTTAGAGGCATCCAACCTATCTGTTTATCACCGGTCTGGAGTCCAAGAGTCTCGGATAAGATTCATATTTTTCTTTTGTTGTTTTCACATACCAAGCTTGGTGTATTTTTTTTAAATAATACTATTTTTTAATAAATTTGAAAAATAATACGCAGTTTGAGTTATTTGCAAAAATAATACAGCATCGGCCAGTGGTAGGCCGATTGGGACTAATCGGCTTACTATAGGCCGATTAGCTTCCAGTCGGCCTAGCCATGGCCGACTGGATTTCAATCGTCTTGGGCTTGGCCGATAGGCCTCTCGGCCAGCACCACATGCAACATTCGGCTTAGAGTAAGCTGATTAGCTCTAATCGGCTTACTATAGGCCGATTAGCTCTAATCGGCTTACTCTAAGCCGACTGCTGCATGGCTCCAACTTTTTCCGCTTATGTACTTCCCGCCATTCTTTTCTGTCAAATCTTTTACCGCCATTCCTTCCCGCCATTCTCTCCCGCCAACCGTTTCCCGCCATTCTCTCCTGCCAACCGTTTCCCGTCATTCTCTTGCCGCCATTCTCTCCCGCCATTCCTTCCCGCCATCTTCTCTCCCTCCATGTTCTCTTCTGAACCTATAAAACCCCCTCCACACTAAGGTGGGTAAGCAGGCAAGTGTAGTCTCGTGAAGATGTCCAAAACTGGTTATCCTTTCGATCGTAGTTGTTTTCACCCCGGTATGTCCGAAAAACTTCTAAGGTTTGCACATCCTTGCAACCAGCGCACCCACTGAGAGTCCCGCTCGATTGGCCTCAAATAAAAGAAAATGTTCGAACTTGACCGGCTCCACAATGCATGAACACCGACGGTGTGAGTTTCAGTATTATACCCTAAACATCTTGTCAACTACTCTGTCAACTGACTAACATGCCATGTTTGAGGGGCACTAATTGGCACCACTATGTTCTCGAACTCACTAAGATCAACTCCCAACTGATTTGTTTGGACAGTATCATGACCGTAGAAAAAAGTGAACTTCACTACATCTGACATATCTGCCGATCTAAAATATTCAACATGGAGAACTATTAAGCAGCAAGTCAAACTTATAATATATTATGGGATATTATCGGTGCACTTAAAAATATTCATAAACTGAAATATCAGACATCTAAAAATATTCCGGAATATTACCGGTCACCTAAATATTAATGGACAACTCTACATTACCGGACGCCTTCGTATTACCGGTCACCTAAATATTACCGGACACCTAAATATAAAAAGACAACTATATATTTTCGGACGCCTAAATAATAACGGACACCTAAATATTAACGGACAACTCTACATTACCGGACGCCTATATATTACCGGTCACCTAAATATTACCGGACACCTAAATATTAACAGACAACTATATATTACCGGACGCCTAAATATTAACGGACAACTCTACATTACCGGACGCCTATATATTACCGGTCACCTAAATATTACCGGACACCTAAATATTAACAGACAACTATATATTACCGGACGCCTAAATATTAACGGACACGTAAATACTTGACAACAAAATATTATCGGACAAACTAAATATGTTAAGATATATTACCGAACCACTAGAAAATCGCACAAGTAATATGACACACAAAATGTAACTTGTATTATACCCTTCAAGCGTGCGAAGAAACGACGAACGACGGCCCTCAATCACCGGAGAGCACCACCACCACCTCCACGTGCAGCACCCCCTCCTCCACCATCTCCACCTCCACCACCTTCACCTCCGCCACCTCTTAAAAAATGCTCACCACAACCACCACGAGCTATCCCATCGCGAGATCGAGGTCTTCCTTGCCTCCTCCTACCCTCTACAATGCAACTACGGTGGAAAACGGGGAAGAAATCGGCTAGAAAATGGGTATTAATTCGGTGTAGTTTCGGGTTAGAAGAGTAGAAAAGAAGAAAGGTGGAAGAAGGAAGGAGGGAGGAAGGAAGAAGGAGCGCGGCGGCCTTATCTGCTCCCTGTCGGCCTCGGCGGAGCCGACTGGAGGCCACTCGGCCACTGGAGAGCCGACAGGCGCCTGTCGGCCTGTGCGAGGCCGATAGATTGCCCGCCTGGCCGAGTGACGCGGCCCGGCCAATGGTCGGCTGCCACGCGGCATAGTTGACACTTGTCGGCTCCTTACAGGACGACAAGGGCTAGTCGGCCTTGAGGAGGACGACAAGCTCCAGTCGGTCTAGGCTAGGCCGACGGTGTATTATTTTTGAAAATAACTCAAACCGTGTATTATTTTTTAAATTTATTAAAAAAATGTATTATTTAAAAAAAATTAGCCCAAGCTTGTGACTAGAGAAAACCTCAGCAAAAGACGTATCATTGAACATCTGGATTGTGTTTTCTTCAAAGAAGATGAATCCATCCATTACCTGAATGTCTCGTTACCAAGTGCATTTGGTCTTTCACTAATGCTCATTTTGGTGCTATAAACACGGTCAATTCAACTGTATTGTGGACTTGTGGTCTCTGTGGAAATACAGGAACCCTGTTTTTAACAACACCCAATGGATGTCTATGATGCAGGTTTGAAGGAGCATTCTAAAAACATGTAAAGTTTTTGGTCAGTTGTGTTCTCAGAAGAGAGCAAAATGAGAGTGGAGAGCTTTTCAATCTCTAGTGAGCGGACGTGGCCAGCCGAGAAGATCGCCAGGACCACTACCAATCTGCTTCTTCGTTGAAAACTATACTGCTTATCAGTAAAAACAAGCAAACCGCCGCTCATGCATCACTGAACCAACAAAACCAGAGCACCCACCGAACGTCGGCAGTACGTGGCGGCACTGTGTTTCTTGTGTCTGGCAGTAGCACGTACGCCCATCTCGTGCATGGCCTCGAAGACGTGAATGAAGGAAAGTAGGCTCGTCCCATAATTTCGAGAAGCATCTCTAAACCTCTCCTCTCATGCATGCCAATAATCAGCGAGATCAGTTCCCCGATCCGACTACACGAGGCCGTGGAAGAGAGAGAGAGAGAGATGCTGGCAGGCAGGTGGTGTGCGCGCGCCGCTCGCAGGTCAACTCCTTCGCCGACGTAAACAATGCGTATCTGGAAGTGGGATCTAGATCTTGCCGCCCGTCGTCGACCTGAGCACGAGACCACGAGCCCCGGGCAGTCAGTTGGTGAGCAGCACAAGCAGTGGTTTGGTTTAGAGGAGGGTCAAAGCAGACAGAGCAGAGCAGGTGGAATCAAAAGCACCATGCTGCTTCTGCTGCTGCATGTCTTTCACCCACCCAACGGCCGTATGCTTGATTAACTAACCACCGACTAGTTCTGTTCGGCACTAGTCTGTCATCACTGGACGAAATCAAATTTTATTAGTACAGTACCCGAGAGCGTACTGATGAGGTTGAGTAGTACTGTGGGTGGGCAAAATGGATGTGCTGCAGGCTGCAGCCTGCAGGGGAGTCGGGACAGAGTGGACTTTCTGCTCCCTGCCTCCCTCCCTCCTCTGCTTTTGTTCTAATCTCAGGGGAATTGACGGGCAAGCCAAGTGCAGCCCGGCCCTCGCTTGCCATGCGATGCACCCCGCACACAAATGCCAGTGGATGCATGCGCTTTGTTGTTAATCTGCCACGCTCGTCGCGTTGGTCTAGGTCGCGCCGTCTCACGCCACAGCATGTTTATTCACATATCCATCGAAACGTCCGTCTGATGTCCGGTTAAAAAAAGCGATCCAACCAAACCCCTTATTTGGTCCCCATACGCCCGGACTGACAGGCATCCCTCAAATCGGGACCAAATGTAGCAGACGCGACCGGACGTGACCGGACACTCCACTCCATTTCATAGAGATCTCACCTGCGCCCACCCAAAGAGGAGATGTTCTTGCCCATGCCGTTGGATAGGGACGAGCTTCTCTGTTAATTGCATTGGTGGATCAAATCTCGTTGTGTCAAGTTCATCTCATTCATGTAAGTTGATGCCCTACTACAATGAAGGAGGTTTCTATTTTGTGATTCAAAAAAAGGAAATGAAAACATATTTTGTGAACGAAAAAGAGTCATGCAAACATCGATATTCCATTTGTAAAGGAGATAGACCGACAGAGAAGATTCGTAGTGATCGTCTATACGCTTCACAAATGGTGGTATAACGATGACTGAAGCTTATCGTACTTGGATGACCCGGCTATTTAAGCCGGTCGATTAGCTCTAAGGCGGCAAGGTGGGACTAAAAACATCCGAAACCTGCCAGGTTAATACCGATATGAAAATCTTTAAGTATTTCGATGTCCCGCCAGCTCAACACGAACGTGACGATCGACGTGCATGTGTTTGCATGTATCTGATGTTTTGAAAATAGGGTATACGGTTGCAAATGAAAAAAATTAAGGCATGTCCGGTCACTGTCCGTGCACGCGTCCACGGACATTTGAGTATCCAAATTTACAGGTTCGGGCTGTAGATGCTCTTACTGTCCTCGGTCTTTTTTTCCTTTTCCTTTCCTTTTTCTGACGAGTTGGCTCTTTCAGCACTGTTACGCTTTCTACGCCGTTTAAGTGCACCAGCGGAAAAAAAAAAGCGCTGCATGCGCAACGAGCTCCGTACGACCGCGCGGACGGCCCGGGAGGCGGTGCCGTGTTGTTTGATCCGTCGCGTTCGTCCTTTCGCCGGTGGGTCGATGGCCGCGGCCGCGGGAGCGGGACGCGTGCTGATCGGGAGCACCGGCACCTTCCCGTAAAATTTGGACGGACGGCCGACCGACCTTATCTGTCACCGAGCGTACGTGTACGTGCATGCCACCGCCTTCTGCTGGTACGCGTCACGCGCCGTTCCATCGTCGCCATGCATGGCCGGCGGATCGAGCGGTGGATATAGTAATCGCACGTGCGCATCAAGAGCACACATCATCCCCCGGCCGGCCGGCTTGGGACGACGGACGTCTACGCCTCACCAAGAAACGCCATCGTCAGTTCGTTACGACGCACGTTTTGATTTCTGATGCACTCGACTTCCGGAGCATATATCGGTGATCGGCCGGCCGACGTACGTACGTACGTACGAGGTGCACCGACCCTACCTGACATCCGGTGGCACGTAACGTAAGGCGGCAAACCCTGGTTTGCGTTAGCGTTTGGGCGCCGTCCGATCAGCTATATAGTTTGCCTGCGTGGTCACCGTCCGATCGGAGCCATCGATCCGATTCGTCTCACACAAGGGCGCGTACGCGTCTGTCTTGCACCAGTTCAAATGGATAGATCACCACACTGTACACAGTAGTAGACTTGGCTAGTCGATCGTTAACTTGAAACCAACTTATATTGTGGGATGGAGCTAGCGAGTACAATCTATCCACACCGACCAGAAAGACACGTACGCAGTGGCGAAGACAAAGCTCAAGTTGAGTGAATCAGCGAACTGTACCCAGTACTAGACTACGGTACACGTATAATCTGTCATACTGATCAGGAAGACACTGAAACGAGACGCGTACGTCGGCACACCCGACAACGTACGGCATGCACGCTACCTTTACTTTTCTTCTTTTATTTTTCCGGGAAGCTACCTGTACTTTTCCACCGTCCTGTGCGTTAGTTATAAACCTGACGCAGTTTTTTCCTGCGTGCAACTGTGGAGGGAAACGCGATATACTCCGCCCACTTAAGAGCCCACGGCGCTCCGACGGCGACGCCGGCATATGGAGCTGGACGCCGTCGTCGTCGCTGGCCGGTACGTAGCTCTCTTTCCCTCCCTATCCTGTCGAACGCCGACCCAAATACCAGCGACTCCGGCCGGCAGTCGCTGTTCCGGAACACCGCCACAGTCCACGCAGTCGCGCTTCCACGGTCCAAGTCGCGTGCACGAGATCAGGTGCACATCCGCCAAGATGTAGATGGATGCAAAGAAATTAACTACTAGCAATCACGATCTGACGGGAAATAAATCGATCGAAAGCCACACATGCAGCGTGCGGGCGGTTTCTTACGGTTCGCTGGTGCGTCGAAAGGACAGGCACAGGGCCCTCAAGCTTATCAACAAAGTTATCAAGAAGAAGAGAATTGAACCGGGTTAGACGAGCAGACCTATCCTAGCAGTAATCCATTTCACTTTGGCATGTGCACGGTCTAGATCGCACCAGCTCAGCGGAAATGCGGCATAAACTATCGATGGATACCTCTGGGCGTAGTTAAATGGACGAACGAAAGCAAATTCATTACTAGCAATCATGATTTTTTTTCAGAAGTATGTCAAAATTTGTAGCAAATTTGAAAATTGTATGGCGAAATGAAAAAATACCGAATCTATCATCCCGTCGGCCTGCGGTGGGCCGAAAGCGGCCCTGTCGGCCAGCAGTGGGCCGAGCGCGTGCTGTCGGCCAGCAATGGGCCGACTGGGGCGCTGTCGGCCACCAAAAGGCCGAAAGCTGGCTGTCGGCCAGTAGCTGGCCAAAAGCGGGCTGTCGGCGCCCGACCGCTTTCTTCTTCCTCTCGCTCTCTCTTTCTCGTTCCTGGTCGCCAGCTCTCTCTCTCTCTCGTTTCCTCTCTAAACTCTCCCCCCCTCACCGATCTACTCATTCTTCCACAGATTTTCCGTTCCAAGCCGCTGAATCAATAGATCATAGCATTCTCCAGCGTCCTACGGTCATTTTTTTTGCAATGGGAAAGTTATTTGTGCGTATGTGAGGAGGAGCCATGGTGGGGTGGAGGAGGTGAGGAGGTGGTGGGGTGGAGGAGGTGTGGCTGGTGAGGAGGTGGTGGTGTGGAGAGGAAGAAGAAGGGGACACACGCGTCGAAGGTATATTTTTGTTCATGTAGTTTTAGTGTATATTTTATTTAGTATACATAGTAATTTTAGAGGAAAGTTAGTGTAGCCGGTAATAATTTTGTATGTGCTGTAGAGTTTATTTAGTGTACATAGTAATTTTAGCGGATAGTTAGTGTAGCCGCTAATAATTTTGTATGTGCTGTAGAGTTTATTTAGTGTACATAGTAATTTTAGCGGATAGTTAGTGTAGCCGGTAATAATTTTATTCGTTGCGATTAATGAAAGGTGGCAATGCCTGACAGGTGAAAATGTCTGAATCAGTAAATTTGACTATTTACTACGGCCCTGGTAATGTTCGATATAATGAGTTGGGGGTTGATCTTAGCGAGTTTAAAAATAGCGTCATGACACTTTCACACCCGAACATACTGGACATTAGACATTTGAAGCACTGGTTGACTACTAGTTTTGGATTAGATCCTGAAGTATGTTCCGTCAGTATTCATGCACTGTGGACAAAATCCTGTAAAAATGTCAAGTGGGAGTTGTTGCCGATAGATAGGAGCCAGCATTGGGTGACCCTGTTAAGTCGTTGCCGAGACGGAAGAATCCACCCATATGCCCTAGTGCAACCAGTGGCGAAGGAGGAGAATAGGGTACAACTTCACGTGGGGTATGAACCAGGCTAGGGTAGTCAAGTGGCTAACGAGAATTATTTATCCGGGTCACAGCCACCGAATGTGGATGCTAGCCAAGCCGAGAAAGAGTCAGACTACATGTCACACAATGTTTGTGGTCATGATACTGGGCAGAGTATTCAGTCAAAAATATTAGCTAGTTCTGGCGTTGCTGATGGGGATGAGGAAGGCGATGAAATGCAGAGGGTGATGGAGGAAGATGACGAGGATGGATTTGCGGAGAATCTGGATTCTGAAAATTCCGAGGATGAAGTGGAGATACCGATTCCTTCTGCATGGGATCAGGACATAACCACCGGCCTTACTGTCAACGATGGCCATGAGACTCCATGGCAATATAATCTGAACCAAGTCCAGATAGGGGCTATGTTTGATACAAAGAAAAAATTGAAGTATGCGGTGATAAAGTGGGCTATGTCTACGCAGAGGGTTTTCCGGACACACATATCGAGTCCAACAAACTATACCGTGAAGTGTGTTGAAGCAGGTTGTCCTGGGAAGGTGCACGGGCACGTGCCGAAGTATGACATCCACTGGCTTGTCACCAATGTGGTCCCACATAATTGTGTGAGGAAAAACCTGTTGGTTAGTCATCCAAACCTGACTTCAACTCTCATTGCGCAACTCATGTATACTGAGATAGTGGAGAAGAAAGATATGGAAGCAAAACACATCCAGAGAGCAGTGAAGGTCAGATGGAATTATGACATTCCATATGGGAAGGCTTGGAGGGCTAAGCAGAAGGCTATGGAGGAAAGGTTTGGGACGTTCTTCGACTCATATGATAATGTTGTCTGTCTCCTTGACATACTGAAGGAGAGAAATCCCGGCACTTATGTTAACATACAACACACGAGGTTGGACATTTTACCAGATCACAAGGTGTTGAAACGAGTATTCTTCTCTTTCGCTATGTGCATCGAAGCTTTCCGGCATTGTCCTCCTGTGATGTTTGTGGATGGTACATTCCTGACTGGTCAGTACAAAGGGCAAATCCTGACTGCTATTGGTGTGGACGGGAACAATCAAATCATCCCACTAGCCATGGCATTTGTGGAGGGTGAGAACTTTCCGAGCTGGGTATGGTTCTTCCGACAAGTTAAAATTGCGATCGTGAAGGACCGACCAAACGTGTGTGTCATTCATGACAGACATCCTAGTATATTGAAGGCCGTGAAGACACTAAGGAATCCAACTGCTGACGAACCAAAACCTTGGAAGGACTTGCAGAGCCGGTGGTGCATGCGCCATCTTGGGGCTAATTTTTTCTCACAGTTCAAGAACAAGCGGTTGATGAACTTGTTTAAAAAATTATGCAAGCAGAACCAGCAGCGTAAATACCATTTTATTTGGTCAAAACTTGATGAGTTCACTAAGAAGCAGGTCCGCGCGAGGAAGAAAATGGAAGCAGATCAGGTTAAATTAGCAACACTCATGGCGGAGCTAGAGGAGCCAGTAGGTCTTTGTGACTTGCCAGCAATTGACCCTCCTAATACTAAGAGAAAGAAGGGCAGGGCAATAAAGAATTTTTCTGAGTGGATAGAGAAAGAGCCTCCAGTGAATTGGTCTTTGCTGCATGACACCCATGGAGCTAGGTATGGCCACATGACAACCAATCTTGCAGAGGTGTATAACTTTGTACTCAGAGGGAATAGAGCATTGCCACTGACAACTATTGTGGAGGGTGTATTCCATGGCACTTTGAGATATTTCAGAGAAAGGCACGAGTTAGCAAAGAAGCATATTGCAGTTAATCATAACACACCTTATTGTAGCCGTGTCATGGAGTACATGGCTTAGAAGATAAAGAAAGCAAAAAAGCACACTGTCACACTCATAGGTAATCAGGAAAGGAGGTATGAGGTTCAGCTTCCTACTGATGGTTTTGGTTCTGCAAATGAGGTGAAGACGCATGAGGTTAAAATTGGAACGGAATTTTATCCAACTTGTGAGTGTACATGCAACAAACCGCAGTTGTTGCACCTGCCTTGCTCACATGTGTTGGCTGCCTGTGGCCAGATTGAGTTGGACGCTATCTCCTTCGTGTCTCCGTACTATTCAAAAGAGGCAGTACTCAATGTCTGGACAGGTGAGATGACGGGGTTTAGAGTCGTCGGCAATTTCAACAAGGTAAACGATGGTGAGAGAGTATACATCCCGGATCCAGGACTTCGGCGAACAAGCAGGGGCAGACGCAAGGTAAAGCGCATCCGAAACGATATGGACCAATCTGAAGTTGGTGGAGCAACCAGACAATGTTTGCTATGCGCGGCTTATGGGCATAGGATGAAATATTGTCCCGACCTGAACAAAGACGGTGCTTCCACATCGACGAGTGCTTCCACATCGACGACTGCGACAACAGTAGCAAGAGGTGGTCGTGGCAGTCGTGGTGGTCGTGGAAGTCGAGGCCGAAGGGGCGGACAAGGAAGAAATAACTCAGAAGCTATATAATGTGTCGCACTATGTTTTTTTGGTAACATGTCTGGACTATGTTTTAATGTGTAATATGACGGACTATGTTTTATTCTGTAATATGTGTGGTCTATGTTTTAATGTGTAATATGACGGATTATGTTATATTCTATAATATGTGTGGTCTATATTTTAATGTGTAATATGACGGACTATGTTTTATTCTGTAATATGTCTGGACGATGTTATAATTTGTAATATGTCTAGGCTATGTTTTAATTTGTAATATGCCTGGGCTATGTTTTAATTGCAGATATGGCTTCGTATCCGTTGCTTAATGGGAATATCGATAGAGGGCACCGGGCCGCAGATATGGAAGCGGGCAAGAACTTAGAGGTGTTGATCACTCGCACCCCAAAGCGTAACTGGATGATACACCCTTCATGGGTTGATAGGTATGTGTCGGTATAATGACTTACTATGTTTGACATCCTTTTGATAGCCGCTAACTGTAAGCTACATTCTATTTATTTTGTAGGTTAAATTGGGCTGGACTTCTACCCTTGGCACGGCTGGTTGAGGGTACATTGGATGAGTGGGTTGATCTTCCGGAATTGGATGAGGCAGGTGAACCAATGCAGTTACACAAGAAGCAAGTTACACGCTTCTCTTACGACAGGTCACTCCTTACCTGCTTAGTAGATAGATGGAGACCAGAGACACATACGTTTCACTTTCCCTGGGGAGAGATGGCGCCTACATTACAGGATGTGTCTTACTTGTTGGGATTACCTCTGGCCGGTGCTGCCATAGGTCCTTTAGAGCCAGAACCTGGTTGGCTAGCATCTATGCATGCCCGTTTTCTGGCTGCGGTGCCAACTACTACTGTGCTAGGCAACGATCGTCACGGGCCTCTTTATAGGTGGTTGAGCCAGTTTCAGATTGTCTCCTTAGGATATCCCAATGTTGAGTTGTCAGAGGCACAGATTGACCGATCCCTAGAGGCATATATTATGTGGTCGTTCGGCAAGACGATGTTCACGGAAAACCACGTGACCACTGTCGATGCACGACTCATCGGTATTGCACGAGAGATAGCTGATGCACGTTGCTCGGGGGACATTGTGCAGAGGAGTTTTGGTTCTGCTGTGTTAGCGGCTACGTACAGAGGCCTGTGCAAAGCTTGCCAGTTGAAGTCTAGAAAATCAGGTATTGTTGGATGTCCACTATTGTTGCAGCTCTGGTCATATGAGAGATTGCCTATTGGTCGACCCTATGTCAGCGTTGAGAAATCTTTTGGTAATGAGGACATGGCTGGGACTTACGTCCCTTCTATCGGTGACTTGCCTACTATGGGATCTGTTTGGACACGGAGAGAGGTATTTTCATAATTTGTTACAATATGAATTACTAATATTCAATAGTATTACTAATGTTTGTTGTCAAATACAGAGACAGTTTGCGCATAGCCAGGTGAGGGGCTGCTACCCCTCCTTCACGGCGCAGTTTGACAGTTTGCACGAGGATCAAGTTATCTGGGAGCCATACTCCGATCGTGCTATTTCCTCCAGATGTGCAGATGGGATTTCTGGAATGTGCACTAGAGATCGACATTATTGGATGACCAAGGCCAGGTTGGTATTCGACGTGACGGTTGAGGAGATGGCTATTCATAGGGTATTGAGACAGTTCGGTCGATGCCAAGAGCCTGACATTCCTGTTATTCCACACTTACCAGATCATGTGCACAAGTAAGTAATACTACTTAAGTTGTCATGTCTGCATTCAGAATATAACTAATCATGTAACGTGCATTTCAATCTCAGGTACACTCGCTCAGGAGGAAGCAAGTCCCAGGATTCTTGGCTTCGTGACATTAGTCCTTACGTGGACGAATGGACTACTGCACCGACAAATATCTGGGATGAAGTTCGGCCCTTTGATTGGGACAAGTTCGGGTTGTATCTGCAGCGTTACCGGCATAGCACGAGGATCTACTTGGTTCCATCACCAGCTCCTGATCAGATCGAAGCCCCTCTCACCAGCGATCTGTTCCCAACTGCCTCTGTTGTCGGGACCAGACACCACGCGGTACGTGCTATGTTTCTCACATGTTAAGTTTTTTCTTAACCTGAACATATACAATTGGTTAACTATTCGTGTTGTCTGTCATACAACGATGATCTAATTGGTTAACTCTCCGTGTACAGGGTGACTTGGCATGCGAGGTGCTAGAGGAGGTTTCCTCTTTAATGCAACACTTTGAGAGAGGAGATAATATCCCACCGCGAGAGAACGTCTCATGGTTGAGGGGTCTTCATGAGAAGGTACGCGGGATTTACGCTGCTGTTACATGTAGACGATCTTCGGATGTTGCTATTCCTCGTCCAGCACATCGTCCGCCACGCCCCTCTCTGCAGCGTTCAGAACCTCGAACCTCTGTGCACCGTTCGGAACCACGACCTTCACAACCAGGGAGCTCTTCCTGGCAGCAGACACCTCCTTCACATCCAGGGAGCTCTTCCTGTCAGCAGACACCTCCTTCACAACCAATGAGCTCTTCATGGCAACAGACACCTCCTTCATAACCAATGAGCTCTTCATGGCAGCAGATACCTCCTTCACAACCAGGGAGCTATTTCTACGAGCAGCCACCTCCTTCACAACCATGGCATAATCAGATGGACCTAGGTAACACTACTTTGTACATTCTTTTAAACATTCTAGGTTCGCAAATCAATTTTACATGTTTTACTTTATCGCAGTCGGCAGCCAGTCGCAACCGTTCATGCAGTCTAATGTCCAGTCACCGATGTTTACTGGTGCTGGTTCGTTCTTTGCCGGCGACGGTGACGACGATGACCGAGCTGCCTATGGTTTCTCGGAGTCAGTTCTTGCCACTCCACCACCACCATACACGCAGGACACACAGACACAGACAGATGAGGCGGCCTATGGTCGTGGTCATTGTGAGCCTCTTCCACCGCGTGAGCGCTTATCGCCTTCCGGTCCTCGTCCGAGGAAGCCGAAGATTCGTCGCCGTCCGCAGCAGTGATATGATTATCTATGTATGAGACATGACTATCTAATTATGTATGAGACATATGTCTATTTTATGTATAGGACAAATTATGTATGAGACGTATTCATGTTTTATTTCAGTGAGCCTCTTCCACAACAGATAATTAAGATGCATCGACTGAATTAAACTGAAATTAAACATTACAACTGAATTAAACATTAAAACTGAATTAAACATTACAACTGAATTAAACATTACAACTGAAATAAACAGTACAACTGAATTAAACACTACAACTGAATTAAACAGTACTATATAAAACAGTACTACATTGTCGAAGTAGAACTCTTGCCCTTCGACGATGCGGTAGTCTTGACCTTGGTGCTCGGCATGAAGACGTCCTCTTCGTCATCTGTCGATGCAGATCTACTGAGTCCAACGGGGATATTTTCCTTTTGCATCACCAGCTTCTTCTGCTGCCTTGGCTGCACGAGCCCTTTCTTTCTTTATCTGCCTCTCAGCCTCACGGGCCTCCTGTCGCTGTCGGTAAACCTCCGCCAGTCGTAGTCCCTCTTCTCTGTTTTTCTTCTTCATCTCATCAAGAAAAGCCCTCTGCTTCACACAGTACTCTTGCCACTCTCTCTCCTGCTCTGCTTTCTCCTCTGCTGCCGCCTTCGCGCGGCGCTCTTCCGCGTCCAAACTTGCCCATGCACGACGACCTCTTTCACGAATCTCGGTCACCGCCCAGTCCGGTTTTTTCGTGTCAATCCAACGATAGTACATGCACAGAGGCGGAGGAGACTACAACAAAAATAGAAATAGAAATATCAAATCAACAATAATACCAGCAACGTGTTTATTCTTCGTGACTGAAACATATCAGAGGCCTGATGTACGGTGAAGTAGCAACGGGTGGATCTTCCTCATAATTGGCGCACATGAAAAACTTCATGCCCAACCAATCTGAAAAATCCGTCACCTCCTTCACCTTGCAGAGATCGCCACACCAACAACGAAGTACTTCCACCCCCCGAGGCAAAGTCGCACTCTTCATTTTCGTAGGCCTAATGCTTTGATCCGAGCAAGGCAAACTCATAATGACTAGCGCGTTGGTGTTTTGAAGTGCGGCTGGACGATGGAGAAGAGAGTGAGAAAGAGCAAGCAGTGTGGGCAGAAGCAAAGAGAAGAGCGTGAGAGAGCAGGCATGGGCATCTCGTATATAAAGATGAGGAGCACTGTGTTGTCGGTAGAAGAAAATAAAACACGCGCGTCCGCCGCAGCAACAACACAGCACCGCAGACAGCACGAATCAGACAAAGCAGACAGCAGGAATCAGCGTTAGTCTGCCAATCACTACAGTCTGCCAATCACTACAGTCTGAATCAGAGTCAGTCTGCCAATGTGGAAACCAGCGCATTTTGCTACAGTGTGGGCATTGGAATCAGCGTCTGCGCATGGGAAAAAGCAAGGGAAAAGCGAGCTGGTCGAGGGAGAAGCCGTCGGTGGCAAAAAAACTTCAGTACAAAGTTGGTCAATTGGTTTAGAGAGATAACACTTGTACTGCGAACTAAATGCATCCAACTGAAATTAAACATTACCACTGACTTAAACAGTACAACTGAATTAAACATTACAACTGAATTACACAGTACAGCTGAATTAAACACTACAACTGAAATTAAACAGTACTACATAAAACTGTACTACATGAATGCATCATCCTCCTCCTCCGTCGATGCAGATCTCTTGCCCTTTGTCGAAGTAGAACTCTTGGCCTTCGACGATGAGGTAGTCTTGACCTTGGTGCTCGGCATGAAGACGTTCTCTTCCTCCTACATCGATGCAGATCTCTTGCCCTTCAACGATGCGGGAGTCTTGACCTTGCTGCTCGGCATGAAGAGGTCGTCTTCATCCTCACTGTCTGCTGACCATAAATCTGAATTCTTCCTCCCAAGCCTGATGTAAGATTCACTCTTATGTAGTTTGACCTTCTGCCATCTGCCATGCAACTTGAGAAGTTCTTTTCGTATCTCCTCAAATGTCCTGGGAGGCCACCCACTCCTAGCTAATGAGTGAGCCAACTCATTCATTATGGTGTCACTACTAATGAGTTCCTCCCATGGAACTACTCTATCATCCATCTTGAAATTGGTGGCTAGTTTGAGAAGACGATCGGACATACCAGAGTGAAAACTACGATCAAAAGGATAATGAGGATGGGACATCTCCACGAAAGGATGGCGGGAGCGAAAGGCGTGAGAGAAAGGGGGGACAGAAGGGCGTGCTCACCCACCTTACTGCGGATGTGGTTATATAGGTTCACAAGAGAAGATGGCGGGAGAGAAAGGCGGGAAAGAAAGGCAGGAAAGAAAATGGCGGGAGATAATGGCGGGAGAGAATGTCGGGAGAAAAAATGGCGGGAGAGTATGGCGGGAAAGAAAATGGCGGGATAGTAGGGCGGGAAAATAAAATGGGGGGATAGTACGGCGAGATAGTATGATCACTGTGGCAGATGACTGAAAACAACAACTAGCTCCTGATCACGCTCTTTGAAGGTTATGAGCACCAAATTGTTGACTTCAATAGACGATGCCCGAAGAAAATTACCGAAGCCTTCCTTCTTGAACACCATTCTATCACCCAAGCCAATAAAGTAGGAACAAGGAATGCTCACTGATATATCATCATCTTCAGAATCCAAAGTAATTTCAAGAGTTAAAGAACCGGTCCTAGGAATTGACACAAATTCCGTCAAACTCCTCACAACCATGGTCGGAATAACCTGACAATAAACATCAAGTTATATGATGTTGAGCTTACAAATTTAAAACAGTATACTAGAGCAAAGAACAAATAAATAAACAGTAGGGAAAAACAAAGCTCACCATATGTTGACCATTAACATTCATGGAATCAATCCTATGAACAAAAGGAGTACACAATATGTAGTTGTCATCAAAGAGCTGTCGGGACATGACAAACATTTGGTGATAATTCAGACCGAAGATACCACGACTATAAAAACAACTGTCAACAAGTTCCCTCTGAGTTTCACTCAGATCCTCAAGAGCTACAAAAAAATAATTTTACAAATTTAGCTCAACAGCAAATCGTATAAGCTGAAAAAAAACTTAAAATCACTCAAATAAAAAACTTACCAACACAGGGTAAAGGGAACAACATAACGCCATCCCGATGAAAATCAACAATACACCATGTTCCATAGTGCTCAAGCCTAACAGTCATCATGTCACGATGACGGAGACCATAATCATTCACAAGTTCCTCCCAGGAAGGACCATGGATTTTACTGCTGACCCGACCATGTGTAAACAGAACATGGTATAAGTAACCCTCACTGTTGTGAAGAGCAAGATCAATATCTGTGTCACCCCTCCGAATAGCTAAAGCTCTACACTCCTCAATGTACCGAGCAAGATGTGATCTAACACTGCACGGAACATACTACAAAAAGAATGGAAGCAAACATCATAATCATATAAACAAAGGCATTAGAATACATTCCAACCTAAACAACATGAACCATATGCCACAATCAGATAAACAAGATATAGAATCTTACAACACGCCTTGAACAGCGATGATCCAGCACCACAGTGAAGACAGACGCACAAGAATCAAAGGAAGAACAAGGGCCACCTGGAGCTCGGCAAAAGGGGCAAGCCATTACCTGCAAAGAAACGGTGACCAAAAAAACACTACACTTGCCTGCTCACCCACCTTGCTGCGGAGGGGGTTTTATAGGGTCAGAAGAGAAGACGGCGGGAGAGAATGGCGGGAAAGAAGGGCGGGAACGAAACTGGCGGGAAAGAAGGGCGGGAACGAAACTGGCGGGAAAATGCACTCTTTGGCGAAGGAAATACCAAAAATATGTACTATTTCTGAAAAAAAATGATGAAAACGTTTGGGCAGGGGCCTATCGGCCTCTGGTAGGCCGACAGCCAGCTTTCGGCCTTCTGGTGGCCGACAGCGCCCCAGTCGGCCTACTGCTGGCCGACAGCACGCGCTCGGCCCACTGCTGGCCGACAGGCCCCTTTCGGCCCACCGCAGGCCGACGGGGTCATATATTCGGTATTTTTTCATTTCGCCCTATAATTTTCAAAATTGCTACAAATTTTGACATACTTCTGAAAAAAAATCAGCAATCATACTTGGAAGGAAGATAAATCCAATCGCCACAGCACGCGGGTGATTTTTGTGGTCGGTGTAGGAAGTAAATGCATAAAAATACTTTCTCTAAAATAAGATAATTTATCCGACTTGGAGGAAAAGTGTAGACTTCAATGAACATTTGGAAAATGGAGTGTCTAGGACACATCTAGATGTGACATAGTTATTGCACATCTAAATGACTAAATGAAGCATAAAAAGAAAAAAGAAATATCCACACAAATCTCCACGTAAGATCAATGATATAGGACTTAGATGTGCAATACTTATGTCACATCTAGATGTGATTTAGCAAAACCGTTTGGAAAAATAATCACGGCATATTTTCCCTTTAGCAAGGCAGACGGCCCGGTCACCCGAGTGGAAAGGCTGATCGTCGTCAACAAATAGAATGCGTGTGCCGGTCCTTCTACGCGTTAATTCCTTCATACGAGTAATTTGCATCAGGGTCAAACGCAAATTTCATTCGTTGCTCAAAATCATACGAGTATAAGGCAATATTTTATAGGATTATCCTACCTTTAATGCTGATGCAGCCTGCTTACACTTTCCTTTGTTCTAAACAGAGAAATAATCAAACGGAGATATAAAACCAATACACATTCACATGATAAAGCTAACATCATATACTGGAGTGAGATAAAATACAAATCGATGATAGCTACCATGGTACTGAAGAAAAAACAAGTATCCGCATATGCACGTACTTGCTCCATTTTAAAAGGAGGGAAAGGTGGCGTGTTTATGCGTTTAATAGTCTGAAGCAGTATTATTGGCAACATGTTTGCCTAACAGACTCTAAAGCTTAAACAACAATTAATTAGATACAAAGATGAGACACGGACCACTAACCGAAAAATTAAGCTTAATCTGGTTCCCCTCCGTACATTCCAGTTCAACACGTCTGTTGTCTTTCGTCGATGCTCCCTTTAGTTTGAGCACGACTTTATTCGAATTCGTTGCTTCCCCTATAATAAATAGTACGTGATGCATCAACATGCATGTAAAAAAACCTAATTGTCATTACTGAACAACTAATAATTGTATGCATGCTTAGTTGCATTCTGTTGGATGATTGTTTAGTTGGAACCACTGAAGAATAAACGGATTACGGAATTGGTTCTGAATATCTGATGAGAAGTCAACTGAATTGGCATTACTGAACTACTAATAATTGTTGTCAGTGCATAAAAAAACCTAATTTAATCAGGCAATTAATCAAGTGTAGTGCAAGTAGGAGGCATTTCATATCCACATGGATTATTCAGGTGTCGACGGAACTTCAGCTGAGATTAACCCTGTGAGGTTGCCTCCGACAATATTGAAGATTAATTAAGCAAGCCAGATATGCATGCCATATAAGGTTAATGTTGTAATGGCTTCCCAAGCAATCTTAAAATACACTTTTGGTTAGACAAGTAAGCCACTGAGTGGCTTCAATTTTGAACACAGACCATCTTTGTAGCCCAAATTTGGATTGATTTTTATATGTGGCTCAAATTTGGAATTATTTTGTATGGCGCTTGCATGAATGAATGAATGATGGGTCCTAGAGAGTCCAGGCATGAAGCATCGGCCGATCCCCATCACTCAAGGCTGAGAGCAGCAATAACGTACCAAACCAATGCGCAATTGCATACATACATTAGATGGAGTGGTGGGGGCTATCAAGCTCTTATCTTTCTCCATGGACGGTGCCATCGTGTAGGCCATTCTCTTTCAACCTTCTTCCTCTTCCTCTCTTCTTTGCACTAACGTCGTTGTAGTCGTTACTCACTCATGAATCCATACCCCACCTATATATACTATGATGATGGATGGATGGATGCACCCCATCTCCCATTCCTGCCTCTGACAAGAGAAAAAGAAAGAGAAAAGAGAAGAAAGGAATAGGAAGGATCTAAAGGGGGACCATTTTTGACGAAGGCATGCGATCTCCGGCGACAGCGATCCGTGTTAGAGACTTGCTCCCAAAGTCTCCTGATCATAGATAAACACGGCTGGCTCTCTGAGTGATGCCAAACTGACGGTGGTTCCTTTTTTTTCGAGAATGACGGAGGGGGGGGGGGGGGGGGGGATTCCCCACCGGTTGTTATATTACTCGAAGGACGTGGCAGTCATACAGCGTTTTCATCGAAGTGATAAAAACAACAAGGTAAGAGAAAAAAAAAACATCAACACAACCAGGGGTCAAGAAGCTCGGCTACGCTAAGCTGAGGAGAGGAGCAAGGTGCGGATGGTCAGCAGCTGACGACTTCCATGGTCGCCGAACCGCCTGCTCCACACAAGAAGGTCGTCGGACGCCTTCTGGAGGACCACACTCGCGGCGCACCGCCGGTTGTTGAAAACAACGTCATTCCTGGCCTTCCAGACGTGCCAGAGGAGAACAAGCAGTCCGTCTCGCCAGCACGACCGAGAGACAGACGGCGAGGGGGGGTGGAGTAGAGGACCTCGTCGACGCAGCGGAGGGACCCATGTTGAGCCGCCCCCAAACCTCGGCAGCGCGTGCACATGAGATGAAGAGGTGAACGGTAGTATCGTCAGTGCCGCAGGACTCGCACGATGGAGTGGGGGAGCAGCCCTTGGCGTGGAGGTTCACCCACGTGCTCAGGCGATCAATGGTGAGGAGACGCGCGAACACCTTGATCTCCGAAGGGAGGCGGGAGGCCCAAATCTCGGCGGAGGAGAGGTCGGTGCAGCCGTGCAGAGAGAGCACACGGTATACCGCGCACGAGGAGAACCGAGTCTCCGAGCCCCAGGCCATGGATCGCCGGTCAGGGCGAGGGGAGAGACGGACAGAGCGAAGCACCCCACGCACCGCATCCAGCTCCCTCGCGGCCACAGTCGACAACCGCGGCTGGAGAGAGATGCCGTCACGAAAGACATCGGCGACGGTGGCGTTCGGCCGCGTCGAGTGGGAGAAGAGCGCCTCGAACTGGAAGCACAAGGCACACCCGGGGAGCCACCTGTCCTGCCAGAACGAAGTAGCACGGCCATCCCCGAGGTCCACGCGGGTGACCGCCCTGTACGTCGGCAGACCCAAGTCGATGATGCTCTGGAGGAAAGAACGTGTCGACGACCCATCGCCAAGGTCGCCACGGGAGCAACGGAGGAACCACCTCTTCCAAGGCGGACACTCCGGGAGGTGAAGCTTGTGGACGAAGTTGAGGAGCAGGCACATGTTTTGCCGTCGAAGATCGCGGATCCCGATGCCACCTTCCTGCACATCAACACACACTTTGTCCAAGCAATTAGACAGCGAGCACCCGAACAAGTATCCCTGCCGGTCCAGAAAAAGGCACGACGCTTACGATCGATTTGCTCAACCACACCAGGGGGAAGGAGGTAGGAGCACATAAAGTACGTGGGGAGGTTGTTGAGGACAGCGTTGCACAGGACAAGCCTGTCGCCGGAAGAGAGAAGGAGAGCCCGCCAACCGCAGAGATAACGATCGAAAGAGTGAAGAAGGGGATCGTACGCGGAAATGGGGAGTTTGAGGGGGAGAGGGGAAGACCCAGGTAAGGCTGGGGGAAAGAGGTGATGGGGCAGCCAAGGGCCGCCGCCATGGCGACCGCGTCCACGTCACTACAGTGCATGGGAATGAGCACGGACTTATGGAAGTTGATCGCAAGGCCAGTCGCACTCGCCAACGAATCGAGGATGTTTTTGAGGTGAACAGCCGAAGGAAGGTCCGCGCGACAGAGAATCAAAGTGTCATCTGCATATTGAAGAACAGGGCACGACAGAGAAGGGTCAATGGGTTGGGCTAGACGGCCCGAAGCACTAGCAGAATTGATAAGGCGCTGGAGCACATCCGCCACGAGGAGGAAGAGGTAGGGGGAGAGGGCATCCCCTTGCCGGAGACCGTTCCGACAAAGGATCCAGTCCCCGGGACAGTTGTTAAGGAGGACGGAGGTGTGACCGGTGGAAAGAATGGAGCGAATCCAGTCGCACCACCGCCTATCAAAGCCGCGGACAGAGAGAATCTTGAGAAGACTGTCCCAGTTGACAGAGTCGAAAGCTTTGCGGAAATCGATTTTGAACACCAGCGTAGGAGCCTTTCGCACGTCACAGGCACGTACTAGGTCAGCTGCGTAGACGATGTTCTCGGAGATACGGCGGCCAGGGAGGAAACCAGTTTGGTCGGGATCGACGGTGGTTCCTCATCAGTGGACCGACGCATGGAAGCTTCCATGTGTCACTGGCTTTTATGACAGTCAAAGTCCCAAAGACTCAAGAGGTCTTCTGGAGCAGCTGGCACTAATACTCACCACCTACATCCTTTTTGTTTAGAAGAATAACGGTTATTTTATACTGTTGCCCGAGCAAATTCCAATGACCATGCCACCATGCATCTTGTTTCATGTCATTTGTTGTGGCATGGTCATCCATCCACATGGAAATGGGTCTATGTTTCTTTGTACTAGGCTACTGTTTGAAGTGAATAAATCAGTGGTTCATGTGATCAACAAACCTTATGTTCTTTTTATAGCAAATTCGTAAAAAGGTGCCAAACATGATGGTTAGGAAAGATTGTTTTGACATGCTTGTCCTGTTTTGTCCCTTGATAGTCGATACATGCACAGTCGCGCCGTCCATATTTTCTTCCCATATGCGACCAATAAATAAAATCCTGGAGAGTGAAAAATGATTCGACAAAGACCATTTATCTGATATGCAAAGGCCTAAAATCTCATGTGACACATGTAGCATTTCTGTTGCCTCTAACATGAAACCAAGAGTACATTTTAAGATTCCGGCACAGATACTCTGTAGCTATACCCTATTGCTTCTACAAGCATATGATGTGCTTTGCTCTGGACTCTGTAGTAGTATTGCTTTCGGTATGACATAAGAAGAATCTCAATATATTCCTATCATTGGGGCATACTTGTACTGATTATAATTAGTACTTGAGGTCATCCTCAAGTACTATAAGAACGGTTGTATGAAAACTTTATAAGGCAATATGCTGACCGGGTGCAATCCTCCTTTTTTTTAAAGGCAATATGCTACTTGCTTGCACCCTATCAATTTCATTTGGGCTTCACATGGTCGAGTAGGGCACGAGTATTGCTCGTAAAAAAAAGAGCAGGACATGTGTATGTACGCGTTTTTTTTTTTGCGAGATCAAAAGGGTTTTATTCCATCATGGTAGAGCTACAATCATTTGGCAAGAGATCCTCAATACATCAGGGCCCATTGCCGAGCCATACAGCCGTAGCTCGCTCAGAGCGACTATACCTTGCCAAGCAATGTGCGACACTATTCCGTGATCTATGAAGTTTCTACGGAACAAAAACCCTATCAATCATTAGAGCCTTAATTTCAGCCACTAACTGACCATACACCGAAGGGTCTAAACTAGAATCTAATAACAAGATAAGACAGTCAATGAATCTGACTAAACCAACAGCAGGAAGCTCTATATGCTGTGTAGCAAGCGCCATAACAATCATCGCATGTATCTCAATCTCTAGAGCATCACTACAATTAAATATATATCGATAAGCTACAAAGATGACCGAGCCGTCATATCTCCGGAGGATCATCCCCACCGCCGCAATGATATCCTCCTCCAGAAAGAAAGCATCCACAAACACGACCAACATATTATTCGAAGGTGCCGGACACTATAGCACTTGGGGGTTACAATGACGCTTTGGTCTTTCCCAAACATCTTGGACTACCATTTTTTGCTTTTAACATTTCTTCCGTTGTGAACTTCTGAGCATCTAGGATCGTCCTCATGTTGCTTTCTAGAAATTCCGCTGAGACCATGACAGGGGCGGTCTCCTTCCCATGTGTGATGCAAACACGAACCTGCCATATGCGCCACACCAGCATCACAATCCTGCTACGCCCAATGTCCGAGCAACTTGCCAAGAACAACAAAAGCCAATCCTTGCTGGTATCAAGCACATGTTCTTTGCGCGGAATAGGCCAAACATCACTCATCGCATCCCAAAGCGCATGTGCATGGGCGCATGCAACTAGGGCATGGAATGACCCTTCAACTTCCCGATCGCAAATAGGACATGATGCCCGAGTCGACAACTGCATGTACTTTTTATTTTCTGAGGTGGCCAACGCCCCTGACACCACTTTCTAGGCTTAGATTTTCATGGACGCTCCCCGTCGGGGTGAGGGCTGCTAGCGCCCCCACCGAAATCATCATCATGATGTAGACTAGCTAGACGGTAAGCACTTTTTACAGTGAACCTGCCAGAGCGCTCCGGGTGCCAAGCCAAGAAATTCTCCTGGAGACGAGGCGAAGATCTGATTTTCAATATTTGTATCACATCCATAGGCCAGAAAAACTGCTCAACTTTTTCCCGAATCCATGCATCATGCTCATCAATAAAATCTGAGACCAGTTTCAGTCAACAAATTCTTCTTGGTGTTATAGGACGAAGGGATGGGCCTCGAGGAATCCAGGGATCCCACCAAGCAGGAATAGAATGCCCATCTCCAATTAGTAGTGTTGCTTAACCCATTTATGTCCGTGTCCCAACTAGTGGCTGCCCTTTTCCTTTGAGAGGAGCAGAACTATTTGATGTCATTGCCACTGATATTCCACAGATCAACTCACCTATTAGGTTTGAATTTCCCTCATCGTTTCTTCCCTACTTTGTCGTGGCCGCATGCACCTAAATTTGTAAAGGCTACCACAACACCCTTGAATTCGTGGATAGCCTCTTGGAAGACAAGATGTGACTAATCCTAATGGTTAATCACACTGTTCGTAACGTCTATGCATGTGTCGTGCCGTCATGGAGCTAGCTAGCTAGCTAGGGAGTCTTTGTCTCTGCATATTCTTAACTCTTAATTAGCTTTAGGCTAGCTGCCCTAGGCTTCAATTATGACCACTAAACAATGGCAGAGCACACGTTAATTAGCACTCCACTAACTCTGCAGAATGATATGAGCACTGTTATGGCGACGCCACAACCACCTCCATCCAATATCCTTTGAGAAATAAATATAGTTTGCTTTCTGCTCGAATGGGTGGATGAGTAGCTTGGCGCCTTTCTGTGCCGTGGCACTCTCTATATGCATACATGTGTTGCCTACCTTGTTCTCTGGTGCAACGCAATATGGATATGTAATGTGAGGACGTATGGACAAGTGATCCAGTGATTGGAGTGTGCAGGGTCGGAGCTAACCTCTTCCTTGTGATCGAGGTTGGTGTGAAGTGTGCCATGCGGTGGCGAATCTAGGATGACAATTGACAATAGAGAGTAGGGTCAAAACATCAAGTCCCTAATCCCAATTAGGAAATGCATTGCAATTTTTTCATGTAAAACACCTCTATATACTTGTTAAGTGGTATGTTTAGCTGAAATTGGATTTTTGGATGGTAGGCTTAAACCTATTGGAAGCCTCCTAGTAAAATCGCCACTGGTGCCATGGAGTTTTTCGATAAAGGACATTTCATTGAATTGATTTATCAAGGTGATACAACCGCATCCAAAGAATGCCCGGCCTCTGCATAACATGATGCACACAGCCAACAAGTCCAAACGACCAAAAAATAAACATTGTTTTGCAGCAAAAATAAATCAATCCAGACTAGGGTGGGGCAGATCCTATACGGAGATTACACCGCCATCCATGGTGGGAGAAAACCTCCCTGGCCGTACGCTCCAGCCGTGTAGACACCATCATAAAGAGGTCTCTGTCCTCCGACTTCTGCAGGATAGACCAAGTACGGAGCCATGGCGTACATGCATGAATAACCTGCACAGGAGAGGAAACACATTTATTATTAAAAACCACATCATTCCTGGTAAGCCACAATGCCCAGCATAAGGCAGCCGCCCCCACAAGAATATGTGCAGAAAATTGTTTATCAATACCCCGCAACCAATTGCCGAACATGTTGCGTGCACTACGTGGGGGGTATAGATTTGAAGCTATTTGAACTATGGCCCATACTGCGCGAGCGAACTTACACTCAAAAAATAAGTGTTTAATAGACTCGTCATGTTGGCAAAAGACACATGTCTTACTACCTTGCCAGTTACGTCGTGCCAGGTTATCTCTAGTTAAGATGACCCCTCTGCTTAAAAACCAGAGGAATATCTTCACTCTCAGAGGTATTTTTAGCTTCCACAATTTTTTGTTATCAACTGGAACATCGATATGAGTCATCGCATCGTACAAGGACTTGACTGAGAAACTACCGTTTTGGTGCAGTTTCCATCGAAACTTGTCCGGCTCGCTTGTCAGTTGAATGTCCTCCATACGAGAGAGTAATTCATTCCATGCTGCCAGGCGAGGGCCCAAGAGGTCCCTACGAAAAGAAATATCGGGGTTTTCTTGTCCCAAAACTTGTTTGATCGTGACAAATTTATGTCTGACAATCCTGTACAAGCTAGGGTACTGCACCATAAGTGGGGTGTCGCCTAGCCAGATATCTTCCCAGAATCGAACCTGAGAACCATCCCTGACTGAGAAAGTACCAAATTGAAAAAAGAATTCCTTGGCCTTCATGACACCATACCAAAAATGTGAATCGCCGGGTTTCCAATGAACTTGAGAAATGGCTTTGGACCCCACGTATTTGTTACGAATGATTTCCTGCCATACTCCATTCTCAGTGAGTAATTTGTAAACCCATTTACTGAGAAGAGCGATGTTTTTAATCTCAAGATCTTGAATTCCGAGGCCCCCTTGACTTTTAGGACGGCATAATACAGTCCACCTAGCCAGACGATATTTCTTGGATTCATTATCGCATTGCCAAAAAAATCTGGATCTAAAGTAATCTAGACGCTGAAGAACCCCTTTCGGTAGGTGAAAGAATGACAACATGTATAGAACCATATTGCTGAGGACGGAATTGATCAAAATCAATCGCCCCCCATATGACAAGAGTTTGGCTTTCCAGCTGGCTAGCCGTTTCTCAAGTCTCTCTTCCACATGCTTCCACTCAGCGATAGTTAAACGCCGATAGTGAATCGGAATACCGAGATACCTAATCGGGAACTGTCCAAGCTGGCAGCCAAAAATGTCAGCATACTCAGCTGCGGACTCTGCAGCATCGCCGAAGCAGAAAAGCTCGCTCTTATGAAAATTAATTTTGAGACCAGAGAGCTCCTCGAATGCGCATAAAAGCAACTTGAGGTTTCTTGCTTTATCTAGGTCATCATCCATAAAAAGAATAGTGTCATCCGCGTATTGTAAAATAGACAGACCTTCTTCTACTAAATGAGGAATAACACCGCTAATCTGACCGGCCACCTTAGCCCTCTGAACAAGGATAGCTAACATATCGGCCGCGATGTTGAACAAAATAGGGGATCCAGGGTCCCCTTGGCGAAGACCCTTCTTAGTCTGAAAATAGTTGCCAACAACATCGTTGACTTTGATAGCCACACTACCTCCAGAAACAAAACTCTCCACCCAACGACACCATTTTGGTGAAAACCCCTTCATGCGTAAAGTTTGCAATAGAAAGGGCCATTTTACTTTATCATAGGCCTTTTCGAAGTCAATTTTCAAGATAACTCCGCTCAACTTTTTACGGTGAAGCTCATGTACGGTTTCATGCAGCACAACCACTCCATCTAGTATGTTGCGCCCTTGCATAAACGCCGTTTGAGTGGGTTTGACCACATGGTCAGCCACCCCGTTCAACCGGTTTGTTGCAACCTTCGTAAAGATTTTAAAGCTGACGTTTAGAAGGCAAATCGGTCGATATTGTTGAATACGACTAGCCTCCTTAGTCTTGGGCAGTAGAATAATTTCCCCAAAGTTTAAACGGGCAATGTCAAGGTTTTCGGTGTGTAGTTGGTTAAACAACTGAACCAAGTCCACCTTGATCATATCCCAGAAACATTGATAAAACTCCACCGGAAAACCGTCTGGCCCAGGGGCCTTGTTGTGTTCCATTTGAAACACCGCGGTCCGAATTTCCTCCTCTGTGAACGGAGAGG
Source organism: Elymus sibiricus (assembly GCA_039707655.1). Taxonomy (NCBI): domain Eukaryota; kingdom Viridiplantae; phylum Streptophyta; class Magnoliopsida; order Poales; family Poaceae; genus Elymus; species Elymus sibiricus. The sequence continues at coordinate 526,672,577 of CM077665.1, read as the reverse complement.
TTAAAAAATCATTTTCCGCCTCCGAAACTTGAGGTATGTCATGAGTATTAGACTCATCCAGCGTAAAGGAACTTTCAGCTGAAGGTCCAAAAAGCTCTTTGTAATAGTTAGTAATAAAGTTTCTGAGCGGCACATCCCCCTCGATACGGCCTTCATCTTAGTCAAGAGCGAAAATACGTTTCTTTCTATGCCTTCCATTGGCCAACATTTGAAAGTATTTCGTATTGTCATCCCCTTGAACAAGAGAGTCGGCCTTGCACCGTTGGTACCATTTAATCTCTTCCTCGCGTAAAAGGCGGGTAATCTGCTCATTTAGATGACTTTTTTGCTCAATCTCAATAGCAGAAAGGGGCCGCACCTCCGCAATTTTATCAAGGGCATCGATTAAGGTAGATAGTCGCAGCTTTTCTTTTTTGTATATGCCAGCGGTATGTTTAGCCCATCCACGAAGGAATCGCCGCAAGGCGCGAATTCGATTATTCCATCTTTGGATGGGCGTGTTACCCCGAGGTTGACGCGCCCACACCTTCTTAACCAGGTCGTGGAATCCCTCTCTAGTGAGCCATCCCAGTTCGAATTTAAACTGTGGAGTCTTAGATGTTGGAGGTGTTTCACCAAAATCGGTTAGCAATGGAGCATGATCCGATAAGGCTTCAATCCTTTCTAGTGCCCGAACCGAGGCAAGGGGATATTTATATTCCCAGTCGGTGGTTACTAGCACCCGATCAAGTTTTTCGTAGGTTGGAGTAGGTCGGTTATTGGCCCAGGTGTACTGACGACCAGACATAGTGAGCTCCCGTAGGTCCAAGCTGTCAATAACAGCATTGAAGAGGAAAGGCCATCTAGTGTCAAACCGATCATTGTTTTTTTCCTGCTGATATCGAAGGATATTGAAATCCCCCCCAATTAACATGGGTTGAGGATTGTCCCGGCAGGTATTAACAAGTTCCTTAAGAAAAGCGGACTTAAATTCCTCTTGAGCGGCACCATATACAGCAACCAGGCTCCAAAGGAAGTTGTTGGACTTGTTTCGAAGGTGGAATTTGATGTGATGTTCACCCTTTGACATGGACAACAATTCCAGGTATGTCGAGTGGATGCCAAGCAAGATTCCACCTGACCTTCCGGACGGGGGTAAGACATGCCATACATAATCATAACCACATGAAAAGTGGTCAAGATCACGTGTCTGGAAATCACGTTTACCCGACTCAGTGATGGCCACAAAGTCCAATGCATGATCCCTTACACAATCGGCAATATGTTTGTGTTTAGCCAAGTCACCAAGACCTCTGCTATTCCAAAACATGCCTCTCATGATGAACCATTTTTACGTTTAGATACTTTCGCCCTCTTAGACGAGCGCCCTCTTTTCTTAGCTGAAGTAGACTTGTTTTTTCGTACCGATGCGACAAGATCACAAAGCATAGTGTCGCGTACCGTATCGTCCAAGTCTACTTCAGTCGTGTCTTTAACCAGATGGGAGAGAAGCTTGCCATCATGATCGGCATCAGCTTCCTCATCCTCCTCATCTGACACGAGAGGGTCACAATAAGTTGACAACTTAGGAGCAACCGTAAGCCGGTCGAACTCCATTTGTTTAAAAGCTCTAACAGAAAATTCTACCTCTTTGTCATTACGTCCCAATGAAACTCCAAGGCTAGTAATATTTGAAGAAACTCTAGAATTATCAAAGGACAAAAAAGATTTACGAGAGGGAGTACCTTCGAAGTCGAGGTTGCGGGATGCCGTCCTGCGCATGGCCTTGGTCAGAGAGTCCTCATCAGTAGCTGCTGTACCATCAACAGCAACAGAGTGACGATCGCTGCGCCTCAGCGGTGAAGGTGTGAAGTCAACTGCAGTCACAGTCGTAGCGCCCCCAAGCGGTGGGGTAGAAGGGCGCGGCGAAACTGAAGAAGGCCAAGAGGGCTGCACCTCAGCCCCAGTGCCCTCGAACGGAGGTGACGACGTGGGACGCGTGGAAGCCCTGGACGTCGTCGCCCCTGGAGGTGTCGAAGGCGCAGAAGACAATCCTCGCAGCTCCGCCATCGCTGACTCACGGTCAGCCCGAACCGACGGCGAGAAAATCACACCACGCCGAGCTGGTGATACTGGCGTGGGTGACTGTGGTAGGGTCGGTGATGAAGACGCCGCACCTGATGCCTCCTCCTGAAGCCTAGGCCCCTGGGACCCCTCGTCGAGGTGAGGCGGTGGTGCTACGGGTGACACGGCCGGTGGCGTCGAAGTCTGGTGCGCCATAGTCGTCATAGAAGCCGGCGGCGCCAAAATGGACAACTGCATGGGCATCACGCCGCCAGAGGTGGGAGCAACTGCAGGCTCCTTGGACGACGAAGTGGGTTTGGGCCTTTTACTTGTATCATTGCCCCGCACTGTGTCCTCCCTGTCATGTCCCTTATCGCCTCCTGGATCATCCCCGTGCTCCCATACTCGAGGCACAAAATCAGCATCAACACGGAAGTCCTCTTTTTCCAGGCTGTACCGGAACTCATAACCCTTCCTCTGAACGACCACGTCAGAAGAAAGAGAATCAATTGTGCTTCTCCTGAAAGCATCGAGGTTTAGCACCGCTACCTGAATACGAACAATGCCTCTGCGACGCAAACATAGAAGATCAACATCTAGAGTAGCTCCAATAACCGAGCCGACCGCCCAAAGACCCAAAAAGTGTCGAAGCGCATGAGGCACACCGTGCACATGTACCCAAATAGGAATAAGCTCAAAACGATGTGGTATCTCCTCTGACTTCCATGGCTTGAACTCGATGGTGACATTGTGAGACTTGAGGAAAACTGTAAAACCGGTCACCCTCTGCAAAACCTCCTCACTTGGAAAGGACATGAGAAATGCATTCTGACCATGCGGTATAGCCTCCCAAGCCCACTCATGCTGAAACTGAGCGATCTTGGCCACCTCTACCTCCACAATATTGGCAGAAAGTGAACCGCCGGAAATCGATACCAAAGCTGTCAGTGAGTCCTGTGGTGAGAGATCCTCCCTGCAAACGTTATCAGGCATCTGAAAAAACGCCATGCTTTCAGTTCCGTAACCACATAGCATCGCCGCCGGCTTCGGCAACTTCAAAGCAGGACACCGTCTCATGGTCATCGGGTGATTGTACTTGTTACAGATGAAGCAATATTGCTGTGTCTCGCAGTCGTCTGCCTTGTGCCCAGCAGATTGGCATTTGGAACACCAAACTTTTTTGGGTACTGTTGTCTGTTGGACAGCACCAGTAGACTGTTGGGTGTCCAAAGGCCAAGTAGCAGCCTGCACCGGCGTTGCTGCCGCTGCGGACGAAGAGGACGAGCTGGGCACATGAGCCATGGATTGCATCGGTTGGGCAGTAGCAAAATGAGCAGCAGCAGCGACCACTTGCGATGGAGCCGGGTGTTGAGTGGCTGCACCCTGGCGGGGCTTGAGGCGGCCGCCCTTACCAGCCTTCTGTTTGCGCGGCGGCCGGGCTGCAGCAGGAACACCGGCGGCTGCATTGCCGTAGACTGACGGACCGGCAGCCAGGTGTTGGAACTGCTGTTGCATCATATCAGGCGTTGCCAGGAACTGAGGAGGAGCGGCCATGTGTTGTTGCTGCTGCAGGAACCCACCACCAGCTTGTAGAAGAAACTGTGGTTGCTGATGGTAGCCAACGAACTGATGCGGTTGCGTGGCCTGGACGAACTGCGACGGCGGCGGCTGCACCGGCGCGTGCTGCGACGGCGTGAGCGCGGCCGATGGAGCGGACGCTTGGACAACCTGTATCGGTTGGTACGCGCCCGGTGTGAAACCGGGAGCCCCACCCGAGGGAGTGCGGGCGATCGGCGGCGGCGCAGAGCTCGGAGGCGGGCGGCCGGCGGCGGCCCCCGACGGCGCAGAGGAGGCGTCCCGACGCGACATCACAGGAGAGCGGACGACGGCCGCGAACGAACGAGTGGTATTAGGGTTTCCTTCTGGCTGCACCCGTTTCCACAAATGGCCTAGCCAACGTCCGAGATTGGCCATCCGTAGCGGACGTCCAGGATGAATTGGATCGCTAGCCTGAATTGGATGTGGCGAAGAAGTCGGATCGAAGGTTGGAAGTTGAACCGCGGCAGCCGCGGCGGGCTGCACGGCCGAGCCCGACGTCAGCGGCGCAACACTAGGCTGCGACGAGGACGCCCCATCACCGAGCCACCCCGGCGGCAGGAAGTGGCCGAGAGTCCTCGGCGGCGACATCCGAGGAGGCGGGACAGGTCCGACCCACGGCTTGACGAGAGGCCTAGCCAAGCCAGGGACCCCGCGGACGCCGCGAGTTGCCGAAGAATCCGACCTCAGGCTATGCACGTCCTCGGGCGCCGTCTTGTCTGCATCCTGGACGGGAGGCACGAAGCCATCCGCCTCCACTTCCTCCGATGACGAGCCTGCAAATGCATCCGACCTGCACACAGAGAGCACCTCACCTGCTTGTCGAGACCACGGTCTCTCCCACACCCGAGACGCCGGCGTTGGGTATCCTATGTCCGCCCAAAACTCATCCGCCAGCTCGTCGTCAGTCTTCCTCCGGCGAACCACGCCAGCCTGCAAGGGACGGCCGTCGATGGACGAGCCCTCGACCACAGGCCCAGCCTCCTCCGCCTCCGTTTCAGCCAGACAGGAAAAACGAGATCCCGAGCCACCCGACGGCGGCGCCGGCGACCAGCACGGGGCCAGGGTCAGGCGTCGCCTTGAGGCGATCCGCATTCAACATGACAAGTTGACACGTACTTTAGTTACGCCCCATTTTTCAAATAGTGAGGGAAGAACAAAAGTATTCATTTTGTATTATTGTTTTTGAGAGATTTCACCATTCTGGAAAAAGGGTTACCGGTTGTTGTGTGGCTCGTCGGTTGTGGTGGTGTGTGCTATACTGCTGTCCGTGTGAGAGCGACCGGCGGGAGCAAATGCAACGAACGAGACAGTGGCGCAGGATAGATACATCCGGTGGTGAGGCATCCCGCGTACATGATGCGTCCGGAAGGGGTCATATCGGCAAAGCGCACGTCGTCGACGACCCGCCGTCCCCACCACCGCCGACCAAGCTAGCTAGGTAGGCTTGTCGCCTTCATGGGGGCTGGAATTAATCATGCATGCTCTACGGTGGCGCGTAGCCGTCACCGGCGTCACGGGGGCACGGTCCATGGATGGGTGTCACATAAACTTACGTTCATGATATGCGACTGTGTCATATAAACTTATTAGGGGGAATAGAAGAAGGTGGTATAACTTTGCCGTGGGCGCGGGAGCGGAGCGGTGGATCAGGACCACGCTTGCCGCTTAGGACAGGCGCCTCCTTCGTCGTCGTCCAGAACATGTACTCCCTCAGTTCCAAAAGATATATAGTGCGTGCGTGGCCATGGCCATGGCCGGCGGATGGAGCGGTGGACTGGTTGATCGCACCGCACCTGCCGATAAGGAACGAGACATCGTCGTCCCCGTCCTGGACTGGACCTGGACGGACGCCTATACTATATATCTTCTCACCATGGAACGACGCACGTTTGGCTTCTGGTTGCGGACTGGAGCGTACGTAGATGAGGCCGATGGACGTGCATGCGTATGAGGTGCACCAGGCCTGATCTCATCTACGGTAAGCGGCAAACCTACTTTACTTGGGGCCTTTATTTGGGCACGGTCCGATCGGAACCATCGACTCGCTCGATTCGTCTCAGAGAAGACCGTGACCGTGCACGTCAACTCCGTCGAGAAAGTCCAGATGACGACTGAATCGGCGCACTGTGCACACTACACTTGTCTCGCTAGTCGCTACCGATCATCAAGACACGGAAGGAGACTCGCACGCTCCCCCTCTCCGGCCGACGACGACGGCGTGCCAATCCGTGCTTTTCCGCGTATCAGGAGACCGACCGTGCTGTGCGTCATAAACCTGGCACATGCAGTTTTTCCCTGCTGCGTGCAACTGTGGAGTGAAACGCCATACACTGCGGTCACCAAGAGCCCACGACGCTTCGACGGCGACGCCGGCATACGGACAGTTGGACGCCGTCGCTCACCGGTAGCTTTCATGTCGACAGAGAGATCAACGGCGCCGGCGGTCGCTGTCCCGGAACAGAGCCACGGTCAACACGCATGGACGATAGTAGCAACAACGTGAACGAACAGCGGCAGTGGTAATCCATTTCACTATGTCGCGCTCGCACGGTCCAAATCGCGTTCACGAGATAAGGTGCATATCCGCGGCGGGACCTCCTCCTTCATCAGATGTAGATGGACGACAAGAGGAATTAACTAGCGATCAAGCTCATGATGGGAAATAAATCGATCGAAAGCGGCGCATGCAGCGTGCATGTGCTTTTTATGGTTCCTTGAGTCTCGAAAGGACAGGAAGAGCCGCAAGTTTATCAACAAAGTTATCAAGACCAAGAAAATTTAACCGGTTTAGGTGAGCAGGTAGTGATCCATTTCATTGTGGCATGTGAACGGTCCAAATCGTACCTGCCACTTCACGGGAAATGCAACATAAACTCAGGATCATTACCCCTCGGCCTAATCAAATTGATGAACGGAACGAAATTGGCAATCACATTTGAAAGGAAGATAAATGGGAAGCGCCACAGTGCGGGTTTTTTTTAATAATTTTTCTTATTTTTAATAAATACTCCCTCCGTCCGATAAAACCTGTCGCCATGGCGTTTTATCGAAAAAGCCCTCCCAAAACTCCCGACACAACGCGCGGTCCTCGTCGTCACCAGTCGTCTGCCCATGCTCCCGACACAGCCACGCAGCTCCGCCGGAGCTCCCAGTTCAGCTCCGCCGCGCAGCTACCCTGCGCTCCCGCGCGTCCTTCGCCTCCGCCGCAGCTGCCTCCTCCGCCGCTCCCTCCTGCCTCGCGAAGCTCGCCTGCATCCCGCAACCCCCCTTTCACCCTAAAAATCTAATCTTCTTCCTCGGTGGGCTTCTACGGCGTACTCCGGCTCTGGAGAGGCTCCGGTAAGTCCTTCCACTCTTCCACATATCATCCTCTCTTCCTCACCCCATCCTCTCTTCCTCACCCATCCTCTCTTCCTCTCAGATCCATCACGCAGCTCTGCAGCTCGCTCGCGCGCCGGGACGCCGACGCCATGGAGGACGCCGCTCCACCCCTGCTCCGTTCTGTGCCCCCCGACGCCATGGAGGACGCCCCTCCACCCCTGCTCCAGCCTGAAGGTACTCCACCCCTGCTCCATCTCAGTTTTGGTCGAAACTGAATGTTGAAAGCTCCTGCTGCATCAAGCTGCTGTTTCAGCCTGAAGATACTGAATGTTGAACTTGGCATGCGGCTGATCTGTTGGTGCCTTTATATCTTGGCATGCGGCTGTATGTTGAACCAGATGTTTTGCAAATTCTGAATTTAAATTGAGAATTTAAGTACAAGTTGAAAACAATATCAAATATCAGCAGCGTCTGATCTTTGTTGGCAAGCAACTTGAGGACGGACGCACGCTTGCTGATTACAATATCCAGAAGGAATCCACCTTAGTTTGATTCACAAGTCTGCTGCGCCTGGTGGCCTCTTCCATTGTCTCCTCTTGGTGCCTTATGATAGTGTTATGAATCAAGTGCATCTGTTGGTGCAAATAAGGGAGAAGTAATGTTGCTGAACATCTGAACATTCTAAGGGAGAAGTAATGTTGCTGAACATCTGAACATTCTAAGGGAGAAATAATGTTTCTGAACATTTATTTTTAACTTGTTTATTTCTTGCTTAAACTGCAAATGTCAGATAAGACTTAACATTTGGATGACTGGATTTGTTTCTGAACATTTGGCATTTTTCATTTATGTGTGATACAGTATAAGGGAGCAGTATTGTGTTATTTACATTTGTTTCTGAACATTTGACATTGGTCATTTATGTGTGTCATTTACAGATGAAGCTCTGCTTATCTTAATGCATTTCCAGGCCATTTTCACTAGCTATAAATAACCCATTTGTCATTTGCTTCTACAATCAGAGAGATGGTGCTTGTTGAACTGACCAGTTATCAGGATGATCACTTCATGGTTCATGCTTTAGAGGCGCTGGACTGTCCGGACAGCGACAACGAGAACTCTCTCCTGGATCAGGAGGAGAAGAAGAAAAAGCAGAAGAAGGAGGAGAAGAAGAAAAAGCAGAAGAAGAAGGAGGAGAAGAAGAAGAAGAAGCAGCAGGAGAAGAAGAAGCAGGAGGAGAAGAAGAAGAATCTTGTGAATCTTGTGAATCTTGTAATGACCCTTGTAATGACCTTGTACATCTAGAAATGACCCGTAATGAAGATAAATAAATTCAAGTTTTGTCTCAACTCAAGTTTTGTCTTTATATCTTTATAAGATTTTATTGTCAAATAAATCCAAATAATTCAATTAAATCCAAATAATTCAAATAAATCCAAATAAATCCAGATAATTCAAATAAATCCAGATAATTCAAATAAATCCAGATAAATCCAGATAATTCAAATAAATCCAAATAAATGCAAATAAATCCAAATAATTCAAATAAATCCAAATAATTCAAATAAACCCTTTCTTTTCACATCCTTTCTCATTGAACTGATACTCCAATCTTTTCTCATTAAACACATGACATATTCCAATCTTTTCTCATTGAACACATGACACAAAGACATACACACATGGCACATGACATACCTATCACACATGACATACACAAGACATACACATGACATATGACACAAATTCATATCCTTTCTTTTCATATCCTTTCTTTTCATTTCTCTATCTACTCCTTTCGTTTCTTTTTTCCTTTTTCTTAGTCTATACCCCTTGTTCTATGATAGCCTTCGTATCAGCAATTAGCTCGGCACTACAATACACACCGATTATTTCCTCTCCGCCATTTTGTAGACGATCTTTGTGCAAATGCGGCATCTTGTAGCTATTCCCTCCTTGATCTTTCATGACTTCAACCATGACTGCTTGGAGTGTGATGAAGCTTTTGAACAGCTTATGAGCATCATAGTTCTGGAACTCCTCTTCTACACCCTGTACCAGTTCTCGGATATTCATAGGTGCTCTGCAGTCAGTTAGGGATTGGAGAGAACAATGGAAGCAGAGGTCTAAGACATTAAACTCGGGACTATTTGGTGGTTGTTGAAGCAATTGAATGTCTAAATCTGTCTGTTCCACAGCTTCTCTAAACTCTGGATCGTTAGGGAGGACATGCGGCCTTGCATTGTCCTGCTGAATGAATATTGTTGTGCCTTCATCATCGTCAGGCCACTTGTCTTGGATAGCCGGGATGACTTTGTTGATCAGATAATCTCGGCATACAGGTCTTGTTACTTTCAATGATTTTAGGTCCATCGTTCCTCTATCTCTGTTTTGACTGGTTCGTTGTGCCTCTGTCTCGACAACAAATGCCCAAGTACCGATCTTTCCATCGAAGGTCATCTCCCCTTCATCACTATATCGGGGCTTTGCCACGGCGGTCAAGAACATGACCTTCCCAATGCTATTAGTGTTCGGCACGGTGCTCTCAGGTTCAGGTTCTCCAGGCAGTACATAGTAACTATTTTTTACTCTCGTCATATCGTACCACTTTTCATCGATGTGCACCATGTTGTTCATTGACTTGAAACTAGGCCAAGGAGTTGAGATCCATTTCTGATCCATCATGGATATGCAGAATTTGAGCCTAGCGATCTTGTTCTCTGGCTTGAGGGAAGGCTTGGTGGTGTTCGTGATCCGATTCAGCTCTTTCAACTGAAATCTGTCGTGTAACGTCGAGCGGGGAACACCTAACCACTTTGCAAGAGATCGGATCGTTCTTCTTCTGTTCAGCGGGACTGTAGCTGTTCTCGACAGATCTAGCTGTTTCCTCTTCCTACCACTGTTCCCTTTCTTCTTGTTTGAAACATCAACTTCTTGGCCTGAGGCAAGTTGTCTTTTCGCGTCGGTCCATATTCTTTGAACTGTTAGCAGGTGAACATCCAACATAGTAGCAATGAGCACCTTGTCATATAGGTGAACCTCTCCTTCTTTGAGCTCGATAACTCGCAAAGCAAAGTAAATACCAAACCTCTCCTTGTTTGACAAGTCCTTTTTTGAATTACCTTGTGCTTCTTCCTCTTGAGCATCTTGAGCTTCTTCCTCTTGAGCATCTTGAGCTTCGTCCTCCTCTTCAGCCATGAAGTTCAAATCAATGGCATCACCATGTTGAGCTTCATCCTCCTTGTCAGCCATCAAGTTCAAATCCATAGTTCTCCTATCTGTACCCATAACAAGAGTATAAAAATGGTTAGCATATAATCATAACAAGAGTACACATGAAAAAGAGTATATAAGGCTGTCATGGAAACATTTCAATAAATGGCTGCCATGGCAACAATTCAAGAAATGGTTGCCATGTCATACAATTTCAAGACATGACACAACAAAAAGAGACCTTCATCTCTTGTCTAATTGAACCCAAGAATTGATGAAAGGGCCTTTAGACTAATTGAGAGAGCATATAGAGAGAGCAAATAGAGAGAGCATGCATTTTGTTTGCAAGAAGAATCCTAATCTTAAAGCTAAAGAAAACAAATCTCTCCCTTGAGAACAAATCAAAGGTTTTTAAAAATAGAGAGAGCATGCATTTTGTTAAGATCAGATTTCTGTTTTTCTTCAGCTATCCATGTAGATGCACGCAAGCACATATACACACATTCAGTTAAGATCAGATTTCTGTTTTTCTTCACAGTAATTGATTCATTGTGTTTCAAATTACAGAGCAAGCAAGGTACACATACCCACATTCAGTTAACTGAAAATGTTGCATTGGGAAACTTGACGTTAGTCAGCATTTATGTTTTTCTGAAAGTTAGTCAGCTCTTATGAAATTTAGTCAGCATATGAATCTCTGCTTTCATGTTTTAGGTAGCATCATCCATGGATGCATTCACTATTGGCGATTACAATCAGTCAAAACAGAGTACATTCACTACAAATCCATCGATGCATCACTGGGACAATATACAGTCACTATACAACCTACAGTATAATCTGAACTGAATTTATACAACACCTTCTGAACTTTCTGAAAGTCTGAACTTTCTGAATTTATACAACCCGATTCTGAAAGTTTCGTAGGAATAGAGGCAGAGTACCTGAGGGTCGGGGGCGGGGACGGGGATCGAAGGGCGTCGACGTCTCCCACCAGAAGCAGCGGTGGAAGCAAAGGCGTCGCCCACCACCACCACAACCTTCCGGCGGCTGAAGTACACCAGCGCGGCAGCGGCGGCTGAAGCAGCGACGAGGAGCTGGGTTGCCTCGGTGATGAAATCGGCGAGGAGGAGTGGCAGTGGTTGACTCTGTGGAAGCTAGGCAGGTGGGCGGCGGCGCTGTTCCAGACGCCGGATGCGCTGGTCACCTCCGTGATTGGCGGTGGAGCAGCGGCGGCCGGTGGTCCAGACGCCCAACTCCCGCACCGGAGTGGCTGGCCGCGGCTGGCGTGAGGAGGGGGCCGACACGCGAGTAGCACGACGAGGAGTAGCCGCTCGTCAGCCGTGGATTCGCCGCCGTGGATTCGCCGCAGCCGTGGATTCGCCGCCCGTCAAGGTACCGCCGCCGCGGAGGAGCAGGTAGGCGGCGCAGGCTGAGCCGAACGGCGGCGGGGTAGGGGAAGGGGCAGCGGCGCAGGCTGAGCCGAACGGCGGCTAGGGCGCGCAGAGCCCGCGTCGATGGGGGAGGACGGTGGCTTTGGGTGCGCGGTGCCCACGGCGACGGGGGAGGAAGAAGCCAACGGGCTGATTAGCAATGGATTTAAACATGCAAGGGCTTTTTTGCAAAAAACAAAATGAACTAGCCCCGCGACAGGTTTTTTCGGACGGAGGGAGTATTAGCTTATAAAAATAAGAGAATTTATCCGACTTGCAAGAAAAATGAGCCTTCAATAAAACATTTCAGGAAAACATTCATGACACATTTGAAATATTTTCCCTTTAGCAAGACAGATGGTACGGTCACCCTAGTGAAAAGCCAGATCGTCAACAAATCAGAAGGCATGCGGCGATCCTTCTACCCGTTAATTCCTTTGTACAATTATTTTGCATCAGGGTCGAAAACAAATTTTATTCCTTGTTCGCAATCGTTTTTGTACGAGTATCCTAGCGTTAATGATGGTGTGGCCTGCTTACACTTTACTTTGCTATAAATAAACAAATGGCCAAACACAGATATAAAACCAACACACATTCACATGAATACATGATTAAACCGAAATCATGCTAGAGTGAGATACAGTAAAATACAAGCCGCTGAAAGCTAGCGTTGTACTGAAAAAATATAAGTAATTGCATAAGTATGTACTTGCTCAGTTTTAAAAGTGGGGAAAGGTGGTGTGTTTATGCGTTCAAAAGACTAGAACACTATTATTGGCAACAGGTTTGCCTGGCGCACTCTAAAGCTTAAACAAGGATTAATTAGTTACAAAGTTAAGACGTGAACCGCTAACCACCAAATTAAAGCTTAATCTGGTTCCCCTCCGTACATTCCAGTTCAACAGGCCTGGTGGTTTTCGCCGCTGCTCCCTTTAGTCTGAGCACAACTTTATTCGTTGCTTCTCCTAAAACAAATACTACGTGATGCATCAACAAGTGTATAAACTAAGATATAAGCTGATCATGCATGCATACTTAGTTGCTCTCCATCCGCTGATTGTTTAGTTGGAACTACCTAAGAATAAGCTGATTAAGAATTGGCTCAGAATAGCTGATGAGAGGTCAACTGAATTGGCATTACTGAACAACTCATATTTTTTTAGTACTACAAAGAACCTAATTTAATCAGGCAGTTAAGCAAGTGCAGTGCAATTAGGAAGCATTTCATATCCACATGGGGCTCAAGGTGAGCACCACCCCTGCAAGGCTCGATCAGAGGATTATTCAATATTAACTAAGCGAGCATGCCAGACAAAGTTAATGCTGTAATGGCTTCCCAAGCAAGCTTAAAGCACACTTTGAGTGAGGCCGTCTAAAGCATACTTTGAGTAAGACACGAAAGCTAAGGAGTGGCTTCAATTTTGAACACAGGCCATCTCTGTAGGTCAAATTTGGATTGATTTTTATTTGTAGCTCAAATTTGGAACGAGTTTGTATGGCGCTTGCATGAATGAATGAATGAATAACGGGTCCTCGAGAGTCCAGGCATGAAGCATGGGCCGATCCCCATCACTCAAGGATGAGAGCAGCAATAACACACCAAACCATTTGCGATTTGCATACATACATTACATAGTGGTGGGGGCTATCAAGCTCTTATATTTCTACATGGACGGTGCCATCGTGCACGCCTGGGCCCTCCTCTTTCCACATTCTTCCTCTTCCTATCTTCTTTACACTAACGTCGCCGTCATCTTTACTCACTCATGAATCCACACCCACATTTTCTATATATACCATGATGATGGATGGATGCATCCCATCTCCCGTTCCTGCCTCTGAAAAGAGAAAGAGAAAGAGAAGAAATGAATAGGAAGGATCTAAAGTGGAACCGTTTTTGACCAAGGCATGTGATTCCCGGCGACAGCGATCGGCGATACGAGACTTGCTCTCAAAGTCTCGTGAAGATAAATAAACAGGGCTGGCTATCCGGGTGAAGCCAAACGGCCGGTGGCTTGTCATCTGTGGACCGACGCGTGGAAGCTTCCATGTGTCACTAGCCTTTACGGCAGTCAAACTCCCAAAGACTCAAAAGGTCTTCTGGACAAGCTGGCACTAGTGCTCACCACCTATAGCGTTTTTTTTAGAAGAGTAACCGTGATTTTATACTACTTTGCGTGAGCAAGTTCCAGTTACTATGCCACCATGCATCTTGCTTCATGTCATTTGCCATCGCATGGTCCTCCATCCACATGAAAGCTGGTTTATGTTTCTTTGTGCTAGGCCACTGTTTGAAGTGAATAAATCAGCAGTTCATGTGATCAACACATCTTATATTCTTTTTATATCATACAATGCTAATGATATGGAAAGTTCAAAAAAAAGTGCCAGACATGATGGTCAGCAAAGGATTGATTTTGCCATCTTTCTTGTTTGTCTCTCGATAGTTGATACACACACAGTCGGGCCGTCCATATGCACAAATAAATAAAATCCTTAAGAGTGAAAAATGATTCGACAAAGACCGTTTATCTGATATGCAAAAGTATGAAATTTCTTGTGACTCCTGTAGCATTTCTGTTGGCTATGACATGAAGCCAAGAGAACATTTTTCAGATTCCTCCACAGATACTCTGTAGCTATCAAGCCTATTGTTTCTACAAGCATATGCTCTGGACTAGTATTGCTTTCGGTATGACATAAGCAGAATCTCAATATATACCTATCATGGAGTGAAACTTGTACTGATTATAGTTAGTACATGAGGTCATCTTCAAGTACTATAAGAATGGTTATACAAAAACTTTATAAGGCAATATGCTACTTGCTTGCATTCTATCAATTTCATTTGGAATTCACACGACCGAGCAGGACACGGGTATGTACACTTTGTTTTAGTATTGTTGCTTAATTGCTTTATGTCTGTGTCCCAACTAGTGGCTGCCTTTTTCTTTTGAAATGAGCAAGGCTACTAAATGTCATTGCCACTAACATTCCACAGATCAACTCACCCATCAGCTTTAAAATTCTCCGATCGTTTTCTCCCTGCTCTGCCCTGGCCACATTTTTTTTTTGAAACGGAGGATTTCCCCCGGCCTCTGCATCATGATGATGCATGCAGCCATATTATTAACCAAATATTGTCTGTAACAGGTTCACAATCCCGAGAAAGCAAATAGTGCGGAATGAAAACAATAAAAATTACATGCCTCAATTGGCCAGTACCAGATAGACCACGATGACTAAACACCTAGCCTATTAGTGTGCCGCCATCCATATCGGTTGAAGATATCCAGTGCTACCGTCTCCCACCGGCTGCACCCAGTAAGAGCATCTACAGCCGGACATAGCAAATATGACCCCCTAAACGCCCGCGGACGCGCCCGGTCAGTGACCGGGCATGTCCCCTATTTGTCCGTCCGCACAGCCACACTCCTCACTTTCTTTCTCATATGTCTGGTCACTTGCACGTGATTGGTGGAGAGGAAGAGAGAGAAAGAACAGAATGAATAAAGAAAAAGAAAAGGTGGTCCGGGGTGGGGTCGCGTCCTACGTGGCGGACTGACCGGGCACGCCCGGGCGCGTCCGCGAGCCCTCATATCCTCCCTATATTTGAGATGGATATGAGGGTTCGCGGACAGCCCGGGCGTATACGGATTATATGAGGGATCCGGTTGGGTCACTTTTTTCCTTCTCTCTCCTGTCCGGTCACTGACCGGGCGCGTCCGCGGGTGTATGAGGGGTCATTTGAGGCGTCCGGCTGTAGATGCTTGCTACTTCTTGAGCTTGCGTTGGTTTTCCCTTGAAGAGGAAAGGGCGATGCAGCAAAGTAGATAAGTATTTCCCTCAGTTGTTGAGAACCAAGGTATCAATCCAGTAGGAGATACAAGCAAGTCCCTAATCTTCGCACCTACACAAACAATCAAATTCTTGCACCCAACGCTAAAAGGGGTTGTCAATCCCTTCACGGTTATTTGCAAGGATGAGATCTGATAGAGATAGATATAAAAGATTGCTAGAACGTAAAGTAAAACAAAAGTAAAAAGAATGCAGCGAAGTATTTTTGGTATTTTTGGTTTATAGATCTGAAAATATAATACGGAAAATAGACCCGGGGGCCATAGGTTTCACTAGAGGCTTCTCTCATGAAGGAAAATAATACGGTGGGTGAACAAATTACTGTCGAGCAATTGATAGAAAAGCGCATAGTTATGACGATATCCAAGGCAATGATTATGCATATAGGCATCACGTCCGTGTCAAGTAGACCGAAACTATTCTGCATCTACTACTATTACTCCACACATCGACCGACTCCTGCCTGCATCTAGAGTATTAAGTTCATGAAGAACAGAGTAACGCATTAAGTAAGATGACATGATGTAGAGGAATAAACTCAAGCAATATGATGAAAACCCCATCTTTTTATCCTCGATGGCAACAATACAAATACGTGCCTCGCTACCCATACTTTGTCACTGGGTGAGGACACCGCAAGATTGAACCCAAAACTAAGCACTTCTCCCATTGCAAGAATTATCAATCTAGTTGGCCGAATCAAACCAATAACTCGAAGAGACTTGCAAAGATATGAAATCATGCATATAAGAATTCAGAGAAGATTCAAATAATATTCATAGATAAGCTGATCATAAACCCACAATTCATCGGATCTCGACAAACACACCGCAAAAGAGTATTACATCGGATAGATCTCCATGAAGATCATGAAGAACATGGTATTGACACTACTAGGAAAAGGGCTATAGATGGAATGGGCTCTAATGGCGCACCAGACTCCTGGTGCGCCACTACTATATAGTAATGGCGCACCATGAGCCAGTGCGCCATTAGAGTGGTAGATACTAATGGCGCACCAGGCTCACGGTGCGCCATTAGTAACAATTTTTTTTTTCCAAAAATTCTAATGGCGCACCACGTTAGAGTGCGCCATTACTATTTTGAGTAGTAATGGCGCACCTCCAACACAGTGCGCCACTACTATTTTTTTTAATTTTTTTTTATTTTTGCAAAACTACTAATGGCGCACCCCTATCTGGTGCGCCATTAGTAACCCTGGTTACTAATGGCGCACCAGATAGGGGTGCGCCATTAGTAAGCTGGGACCAGCTAGATATTTTGGACAGCCTCACCTACCCACTCACTTTCCCCACTTCATTCTCTCCACCTCCTCCTCCAAGCTTGTGTCGGCTGCCTCCTCCTCCTCACCTCATTTGCACCATAGATTCATCAAAATTAAGTGGTTAAATTAGCTTTTTTTGATAGGTAAGTAAGGGGAAAGCTATCTTTATGTTGTAGATCTACATTTTTTCTCCCTCGAGCTCCAACAACCGTGCACATACACTTTTTATGGCCTAGCTAGATCTATGTATGTTTGTGGTGTTGCATATGTTTGTGGTGTTGCATATATGTTTGTGTTTGCAGGTACCGGTATTTGAAATGCGATAGTTGCCAATATTCTGCCGACATGTTGATTCATTTCCGTTTCGGCGAGAATTTTGGCACTATGCATTCTTTTTGGTCCTATTTTTAGGGAAAGTCATGCCAAATTTTTTCTTGGTTCTAAAATATCGTTTTGCTCTACCCCGCAGGCGACCATGGTCCGCACGATGACCGAAGGCATCGTGAATAGGTTTTTGAGCTCCGCGAAGGCCGAGATGCTTCAAAAGAACGAGACGGAGATAAGATGTCCGTGTCGAAGATGCAAGCTGAAGAGCCTTATTGCGGACCCGGATTCCGGGCAGGTGCGGGACCACCTGCTCTTGCGTGGTTTCATGGATGGCTATCGGTGGCAAGGTGATGAAGATGACTATGAAGTCGTCCATGGCCGGGCAAGAAATGAGGATCGGCAGCAAGACAACCACCGCGGCGAGGGCGGGCGAGAAGACGAAGAATCTCCAGGACATGATCACGACGGTGATGCTGCACACAGTCATCATGTAGAAGATGCCGGACATGATGATGAGGAAGATCAAGACGAAGGGCATGATCATGATCTAGATGAAGATGCCGGAGCAGACGACGATGGAGGCTGGGTGCATGACCCTCATATTCAAGAGCTGCTTCTCAAGCAGACGGATAACGCAAGAGCTGCCGCCCGAGAGAAAGCCAAGCTGGATCAACTGGAGATAGACGCGGTTACTCCATTGTATGAAGGATGCAGGCCCGAGGATACCCGCCTGAAAGTAACGCTCATGGCTCTGGAGATGAAGGTAAAACACAAAATGACCGACGCATGCTTCGACGAGAACATGTCATTCTGGCACGAACGTCTTCCCAAGGGGAACAAGTGCCCGACCAGTTTCGAGGAGGCGAAGAAAATCGTGTGTCCTCTGGATTTACCGCACGTGAAATACCATGTGTGCATGAACAATTGCGTCATTTATCGGGACGAGCACGCAGAGTCTACCATATGTCCGGTGTGCGGCGTCACTCGATACAAGAAGAGGAAGAAAGCTCCTCGAAAAGTGGTGTGGTACTTTCCGATCACTCCTCGTCTGCAGCGGTATTTCGCGGACCCTAAGGTAGCAAAGCTCCTGCGTTGGCACGCGGATAGGGAGGAGAAGAAGCGAGAAGATGACGGAAATGATCCGGAGATAAATAAAAAAGACAAGATGCTGAGTCACCCTAAGGATGCGAGCCAGTGGCAAGCGTTGAACTTCGAAGACCCAGAATTTGGGAACGATCCAAGGAACATCGTGCTGGGCGCGAGCACCGATGGAGTCAATCCGTTTGGCAGCCAGAGAAGCACACATAGCACCTGGCCTGTGTTTGTGTGGATGTACAACCTTCCCCCCTGGTTGTGCATGAAGAGGAAGTACATTCACATGAGTATGCTAATTGAAGGGACGAAACAACCAGGGAACGACATCAATCTGTATCTGGGGCTGCTGAAAGAGGAGCTAGACACGCTATGGAAAACGCCAGCCAAAACATGGGACGCCGCAGAGAAAAAATATTTCCCTATGAGAGCCGCACTGCTCACGACGGTGCACGACTATCTCGGTTACGGATATCTCGCGGGGCAGGTGGTCCACGGATTTTCTGGATGCGTCAGGTGCATGGATGACACAACGTATCGCCAGCTAGTTAGAGACCCCGGGTCTTCGAAAACCGTGTTCATGGGACATCGAAGGTGGCTTCGCGACGATGACCCGTGGAGGAAACGCAAGGATCTATTCGATGGTGAAACCGAACCCCGAAGACGCCCGCGTACGAGGAGCGGCGAGGAAATAGACGAGCTGTTGAAAAATTGGAAAGATTGCCCACTGCCGGGAAAGAAGCAAAAGGCGCTAGAGCCGGGAAAGAAGCGAAAGGCGCCAGAGCCGCTGCTGAAGGTATGGAAAACGAGGTCTGTTTTCTGGGACTTGCCGTACTGGAAGATCCACCGTGTGCCTCACAGCCTTGATGTCATGCATATCACGAAGAACGTGTGCGAGAGTCTGCTTGGTACCCTGCTCAACATGCCAGAGAGGACCAAAGATGGGCCGAAAGCAAGGGCAGACTTGAAATCAATGGGCATCAGGCAGGAGCTTCACGCTGATGATGATGATGATGATGATGATGATGATGAGGCGAAGCAGGACACGGAAAGTCGTCGCAAAGGCAAAAAGGCCAAGAAGACCGGAAATGACTACCCTCCCGCGTGCTTCACTCTAAGTCAGGAGGAGATCGAGCAGTTTTTCACCTGCCTCGTAGGAGTAAAACTTCCTTACGGTTACGCGGGGAAGATTAGCAGATACCTAGACCCAGCGAAGCAGAAGTTCAGCGGGATGAAGTCTCACGACTGTCACGTGCTGATGACGCAGATACTTCCAGTTGCAATCCGTGGGATCATGGACGCGCACGTCCGTGAGACGCTATTTGGCCTATGCAACTTTTTCGACGTCATCTCTCGGAAGTCGGTTGGCGTGAGGCAACTCAGAAGGCTACAGGAAGAGATCGTGGTGATACTATGCGAGCTTGAGATGTACTTCCCGCCCGCATTCTTCGATGTTATGGTGCATCTGCTGGTCCATATCGTGGAGGATATCATCCAACTCGGGCCGACGTTCCTGCACAGCATGATGCCGTTCGAAAGGATGAATGGTGTCATCAAAGGATACGTTCGTAACATGTCACGTCCAGAGGGAAGCATAGCCAGGGGCTTTCTGACCGAAGAGTGCATCTCCTACTGCACGAATTATCTAGGCATCGAGAACCCCGTTGGTCTTCCCGTCAACAGGCACCTCGGCAGGCTCGCTGGATGGGGTCACCGCGAGGGTCGCCGCGAAATGCATGTCGACTTCGAGGGTCGACTCGCCGACTTTGAAAGAGCAAACCTAGTCGCGCTACAACACATAGACGTGGTCGATCCTTGGGTGGTAGAGCACAAAACCTTTATTGAGAAGACGTACAATGACCGAGGCCAACAGAGGACGGACGGAGATATAATCAAAGAGCACAACTCATGTTTCACGCGTTGGTTCAAGCAGAAGCTTCTGTCGTACCCTTTACATGAGGATTCTCCTGCGGAAGAACAACTCATATTCGCCTTGTCACAGGGCGCCGAGCACAACCTGATGACCTATGAGGCGTACGATATCAACGGCTACACATTCTACACCGAGGACAAGGACATGAAGAGCGATGGTTATCAGAACTCCGGGGTAACGATGGAATCCTACACCGGTAACGACAAGTTCAGATACTACGGAAGGATCGAGGAGATCTGGGAGCTGAGCTACGCTGGAGAGAAGGTCCCGATGTTCCGTGTCAGATGGGCCAAGAGCGTCCTAAAAGAAAACCGGTATTTCACCACCATGGTTATACCCGAAGCCAAATCCAAGACCGCGGGCGCAAACGTCACCGCGAAAAATGAGCCATGGGTACTGGCTTCCCAAGTGGACCAATGCTTCTTCATTACCGACCCGTCAAAGCCCAGTCGTGTTGTCGTGAGGAGAGGCAAAAGGAAGATCATCGGAATGGATGGAGTCGCCAATGAGCAAGACTTCGACAAGTACGGCGACCCGAAGATGGAACATGACGACGACGATGAAGTAGCAGCATACACCACAAGAAGAAGCAGGACCACCCTACCTAAAGGACGTCCGTTCCACAGAAGAACTCCATTTGCGAAAAAGAAGGGCAAGAAGATTGTGAACAGATAGCTAGCTAAGATCGATTGTATTTAAATTGTAGCCTTCATTTCTCGATTGTATTTCATGGGCACTTTTTGAACTATCATGAATATTTTTAAATTTCATGGGCACTTTTTGAATTCATGAAAAAATATTGAATATTCATGAGGACACTCGATCTCGATCCCCCTCCATCTCGATATTGAATATTGAATATTTATTACTGTTTCATATTCATATTCATCAAAAACATTTTTTTTAAAAAGATTGACAAAAACAGTAAAGAAAAAACACAGAAAAAGGTAAAAAAATATTTAAAGACCGGACTAGTGCAACTAATAGACATATATACATCAAAAAAAAAAATTTAAAAAAGATTGAAAAAAATGGGGCCACCAGGATTCGAACCCTGGCTGGCAGAGACATCCATCAAGGGTCCAACCACTAGGCTATGGCAGTAAGTCTGTCCATAACACAGACGCGGCCCTTTTAACGTCAATAGCAAACATTCTAATGGCGCACCCCCTGGCAGTGCGCCATTAGAAAACATTCTAATGGCGCACCGCCAGGGGGTGCGCCATTAGAAAGCCTCCCCTATAGCTACAGTCCCCCGATCCACTTCCCCCCTCCCTCGCCAGTTCGTCCCCCCGATCCACTTCCCTCTCGCCGCCACCGGAGCCCAGGCCTCTCCCCCCCCCCTCTCCCCCGCGCCGCGCCATCGCCTGTCGTCGCCGTCGAGTCCGCCGCCACCACACGTCGAGGGTGAGCTCCCCCTCTCCCCCTCCTCCTCCGCCTCCCTCCCCCCTCCCCTCCTTTCTCTCCCCTCCGCCTTCTCCCCTGTCTGACATCTCCCGTCCGGCAGCGCCCGCCCGCGACCACCAGGAGGAGGAGGCCCGCCGGAGACCACCAGCAGGAGGAGGCCGAGCCCCGTCCCCGTCCCCGTCCCCGTCCCCGTCCCCGTCCCCTGGCCTCCCCTAATCTCGCCTCCCACTGCTCAAGGTCAAATCTCCCCCTCCTCCCCTGCTTTATTCTGTTTATTCTGTTAACTTAATGTGGTTCAATGACAATGACTGTACTGTTAACCATTGTTTAGTGTTGGCTCTGATTTATTGCTGCACATGTCAATACTCGCTGATACTAGGGGATCATTCGTTACTGTGATTTAGTTCTTTCCTGGAAATATCCAATGATTCGTTACTGTGATTCTGTTACTTAATTTGCTATCTTCAGTTCAGTCTAGTGTTGCTGTTCCATGTTTACAGCAAGTAGTGTTGCTGCTCCGTGTTAAGTCTGGCTGGCTTAAAGAATCAATCTTGCTGTATGATGAAACGTACCGTAAATTGTAATTCTGGACCATTTCCATCTAGTATTCGGATTTGCTGCTGAGCAAATAATTGTTTGATGGCAAAAATTTTTTTTTTAAATAAACATGTTTATATTTGTCTAAAAAGATGCAGCATCACACTGGAGCGGTCTGCACAAAATACCTGAAACTGAAACTACTCTACTCAGCAATTAAGTTAACAGTACAGTCATTGTCATTGTCATTGAACAACAGTACAGCAATAAAGCTACTACTAAGTTTATTCTGTTTTTGCTGCTGCTCTGTTTGCTCTGAACTGAAACCACACTGACATATCTTTGAAGCATAATCTCTGAACATAAACATTGGACAAACCAATGATATGAAAGCAAGCATTGGGATCAAATATGATCTAAGCAGTGGAAAATTTATTCAAGCTGAAGGTTACTGCATACCTTTTCATGTACTGTGATTAACATTCTTCCTACTAATCCTTTCAAGATGTCGCGTGTCAAATATTCTGTCATTTTGTGCAGGGATGTATAACCAATAGGTAGAGAATTCAGCAAATAATTTAGAAGGACTAGGAACAATATCTTCAAAACAATCAATAGACTTTTTTTTCTTTTAATTTCAGAAAGAGAAAAACACAAATCTTAACTGGATAACAGTGCTTATATGAAGTGCATCTATAGCATCTATAGCATCCATAGCATCTATATACACACATAGATTCTTAGGAATCCACCATCAAACGATAACCGCAGCTCCATGAAGCAAGTCTCCTTCTATACACCTGCATGGAACAGCAGCATTTTTTTGAATTAACTGTCAGTAGCTGCTGCTGCTCTGTTCTGCTGCTGCTGCTGCTCTATATAGGAGCAGCTCTGTTCTGCTGCTGCTGCTGCTCTATATAGGAGCAGCTCTGTTCTGCTGCTGCTGCTGCTCTCCGACCATCGTGTCGTGATGATTTTGTAGGTACCCCGAGAGGCCCTTGAGTTTTCCGGAATGTCGATTAACTTCCGTTCCGGCAAATTCGGGTACTCCATATGTCCTATTTTCAGCAAAGGTCATGCTGAAATTTTCCGTGAATTTTAGCATGACTTTGCTAAAAATAGGACATATGGGGTACTTGCGACTAATGCATGGGCCGGGGTATCTTAGTACTTAATTAAGTAGGATCAACTGCCCCGCCATTCTTGCTGCATTAAACCATAGGTGGCAATAGAGCCAAGTGATTAGGCCATGATCTTGTTCCTCGGTGTCGATGATATGGACAAACCCTAAATGATAAAACCTTGGCTTTTAGGGTGCCTCGGTGTCGATAAGAACCTAAATGATGAAAGCTTAGGCTTTTAGGGTGCCTCGGCGTCGACAAACCCTAAATGATGAGATCTTGTTCCTTGACAATAACCAACTTTTTGACCAAACTTTTTTCCTATTTAGAGCGAAACATGGCCCACAACGATGAGGCCGGCGGTTCGGGCGGCAAGGCATTCTGGGAGCTGTCCCAGGAGATGGAGGAACAACCTCACCGCTATGAGGACGCCGCGGAAGACACCGATCCTGACTACACAACCCCTAGTGGCGCCGAGGATGCCACCACTGATGGTGCCGCCGAGGATGCCACCACTGATGATGGCCGCCGAGGATGCCACCACTCTAAATAGGGCGTTGAACGTAATGAAAAACAAGGATAAGCTCAGTAAGCCGTCGTCAGCTGGTCGTGTGGCCGGCAAAGGCTTGTCCACAAAATGGTCGTCATACTATAACGCTGGTGGGCGAAAGGAGAGAAAGACCAGCTCGGAAAGCCAGTCGCGCGAGGTTCAAGAACTCAAGGCACAAGTGGCGCGGATTCCGGAGATTGTCCAAGAGCAAGTGCAACAACAACTGGGATCGACGCTCACCGGCATTATGCCTACCTTGATTCATGGGCTGACGACGTGGATTGCGGGCGGCCAACAGGGGCCGCCCCCGATTCCCAGCTTCACGGCCAGCAACTCGCACAACGCGCAGGCGGCGCCATTGGTGTCTCCGGCGGAGGCGGCATTGGTGTCTCCGACGCCGGCACAGGCATTGGAGCTTAATGCACCCGGGTGTACGCCGGCCGGCACCTCTGCAGCAAGCGGCCCCTCCGTCAATTGCACGCCCGCCGTTGGCGGTGCCTCGACATTAGCCGAGCTCGACGCCATCATCACGGTAACTAATTAAGCCTCTCGGCCGAGGACTTCATCTCCTTGCCTTTGACTGGGCATCCCTGACGCCCTACATGTTTTCGCAGGGCGCCGCCGACGTTCCGTGCACTCTCCTGCACTTCGTGAACGACGAGTTGGTCGATGTCGCCAAGGGCAGAATCGTTCAACCGGGCAACCCCGTGTTCCACGGTAATCCGATTCCACCCACCGTGTGTAGGGTTCAACTGGTTCGGGTGCTGCCAGGCTGCGACGAGTTGTTACCTCCGATTCGACCCGCCGGGGCCGACGAAGATGATGTGATGACCCTCAGCGCCTGCCTAAGCTGGCCCCTGCTTTGGCCGAAGAGCCAGATTCGTTTGGGGGCGGGGGACACCACCCCAAAGACAACACCGCCAGTCGTGCCGGTGCCAAGCCATGGCAAGACCGCCGCAACGCTACCGGACATGCCGGACATCCCTATGGCACAGGATCCGAACATGCATATGGCACAGGATCCGGACGACGACGACAACGACGACGGTACGTTTGCCCAAGTCAATGAGTACTTTGCCGAACATGGGTACAATGACGAATTCATGGGGCCTTCTTCTCAAGAACCCAACCCTACAAAAGACGATCGCGATCTAGCTGGTACCGCGGAGAAACCCAATTGCAACAGGCGTCGTCTGGCATTCGGTTCTCAGGAGACGCCTCCAGCTGCCGACTTCACCGAGCCTCAGATAGCCGAGGTGCGAAATATTATCAGCCCCAACACACTCAAGAAGGCGGTCTGTGAGCAGAACTCGATCCCATTACAGCAGAAGAAGGGACGGAAAAGAAAGAGTAACAAGGGTGCGAGCCAGCCGGCACCGAGTACGATCCGTGCTCAGGACGGGCCACCTTCACCTAAGGATATCTCGAGGAGGGTGCATGTGGCGGGTAGGCCGATGCTACCGACTAATATGCTCAATGCTGCAACCGGTGCTATGCGGAGTCTGCATGACAGTGTTCTTTCTTTGGAGAAGCGGCGTCTCAGAGAGAATGATGTGGCATACCCGGTTTTCGTGGCCAAGGTGCCAGAGGGCAAGGGCTTTATGGATAACTCCATCGGGGGTACGATCGTCCTGCGGTTTGATGACATCTTCGCTATGTTCAACCTTCATCCGCTGCACTACACCTTCGTTCGGCTATTTTCGCTGAGTATGGAGATGCGGATCATTAGAGACAAGACCCCGGACATCGTGATAGTCGACCCCTTCTACATGCGTGCCAAGATCTTGCGCAGCGCTGGGGACCGGCAAGTCGCGAGTTCTTACCTCGAAGGCGTCATTCTGGCAAACCCAGATAAGGATAACTTCATCGTGCCTTACTTTCCCGAGTAAGTCGTCCCCTCAACCGCCCCGTAACATATGATTTCTTAGATTTCGATCGTTTTTTTTTAACATTCCGTGTTTTGTGCAGTGACACACATTGCACACTCATCCTCTTAAGCCCTAAATATTCCATGGCGACGTACTTCGACTCGGACCGTCAGTCGAAGAAAGACTACACAAATGTCAAGAAAGTTCTTGATGATGTTCTCCCCGGCTACGCCAAATCTGGAGGCACCTTCACCAGGAAAGTTCGTAAGTACGGCAAGCACGTGTTCGCCCACAATACGACGTTCTGCTGCGTCAAGCAGCCGACTGGCGGTCAGAAGGATGCCTACTACGCCCTCCATCACATGCGGGCGATCGTACGGGACCATAATCACCTTCTGCTACCAGATAATCTCAAAGATTGGGCCGCGAGCTTGTCGGCAATCCAGGACGCGAACATTAGAGAAGAATTCTTTCGCATCCAGTCGGAGTTTGCGGAAATCATCCATCAAGATGTCCTTCATTCCTGCGGGCAGTTCAACTTCAAAAATCAACCGTCCAACAGTGAGATAGACACAACGCTACAAATGCAGGATGACAACGCCCGCAATTTCATGACCCCCACGTATGACGGCGGCTTCATCCACGTTCCGGCCCCTTGAGTCATGCTATGTCTAGTTCTGAAACATCGATTGGCTCATGTTGTAATTAAACTTTAATGAACTTGTATGTCTCTTTGGTTTGGACAGTCGTTCAACTTAGATGTGATCGATGCTATTAATGTCTTGCTTTTCTCTTCCGATCCTTTTGTTGCATACTTATATATTGCTTATGTATTGTTGGTACTAACGTTTTGTTTGGCTAGTGCATAGAGATGCCGACGTATGTCGTGTACAAGGGTAGGGTTCCCGGAGTCTACGACGACTGGGAGGAGTGTCGGAGACAGGTTCACCGTTTCAGCGGTAACAGTTACAAAGGGTACGACACTAGGGCGGAGGCGGAAGCTCGATACGCGCGCTATCTAGCGGGAGAGAGGAGGGAGCGGAGGAGGAACCGGATGAAGATCAGTTTCATCGCGATGATGCTCATCGTGATAACCGCAGCTCTCTTCTATGTGATGGTAGTTTAGATGATTGATATGGTTGTAATGTGAAGACAAACTCGCTACTCGCGGTTTCGAGACTTGTAATGTTCTAACTTTGTTCGGTATTTTAAATTCGGAGACTAATATGATGAATTGTATTCGGAGACTAATCTTCTATTGTATTCGATAAATCTGCTGTTGTTGTGTGATTGTATTCGATAAATCTATTTGTATTCGATATATTTTGTATCCTGTGAAAATATCAGAAAAGAAAAAAAAATAAATCCCTAATATTAATACTAGTGGCGCACCACAAGGAAACTAATGGCGCACTAAAAAAACTACACTAATGGCGCATCAGAGCGTAGTGCGCCATTAGTATGCCATAGCCCATGGGTACATATGGCGCCCTGGGAGGCATTGTAATGGCGCACGGGGGCAATTCTAATGGCGCACCCCTGGTGCGCCATTAGTACACCAGATACTAATGGCGCACCAGGGGTGCGCCATTAGAATTTAATTCTAATGGCGTGGTACTAGTGGCGCACCAGTAGTGCGCCATTAGTAGGCAAAACTGGTGCGCCACTAGTATGTGTTTTCCTAGAACAAAGAGAGAGAAGAAGCTATCTAGCTACTAGCTATGGACCCGAAGATTTGTGGTGAACTACTCACGCATCATCGGAGGGGCAATGGAGTTGATGTAGATGCCCTCCGTGATCGAATGCCCCTCCGACAGATTACCGGAAAAGGCTCCAAGATTGGATCTCACGGGAACAGAGGCTTCCGGCGGCGAAAAAGTATTTTCGTGGCTCCTTTTGGTATTCAGGGAATATTTGAGAATTTATAGGCCGAAGAATAGGGTTAGGATACCTGCTGGGGGGCCACAAGCCAGGAGGGCGCCCCCCCCTAGGGCGCGCCCTGGTGGCTTGTCGCCTCCCGGCAAGTCTCCTGCCTTCATCTCCAAGTCTGGCAGGTTTCTTCTGTTCCAAGAAAAATCATATCAAAGATTTTATTCCGTTTGGACTCCGTTTAATATTCCTTATCTGCAATACTCAAAAACAAGGAAAAAACAGAAACTGGCACTAGGCTCTAGATTAATAGGTTAGTCCCAAAAATAATATAAAATAGCATATTAATACATATAAAACATCCAAAACAGATAATATAATAGCATGGAACAATCAAAAATTATAGATACGTTGGAGACGTATCAAGCATCCCCAAGCTTAATTCCTGCTCGTCCTCGAGTAGGTAAATGATAAAAACAGAATTTTTGATGTGGAATGCTACCTAACATATTTATCCATGTAATATTCTTTATTGTGGCATGAATATTCAGATCCATAAGATTCAAAACAAAAGTCTAATATTGACATAAAAACAGTAATACTTCAAGCATACTAACAAGGCAATTGCGTCCTTTCGAAATAACATGGCCTTAGAAAGTTATCCCTACAAAATCATATGGTCTGGCTATGCTCCATCTTCCCCACACAAAGTATCTAAATCATGCACAACCCCGATGACATGTCAAGCAATTGTTTCACACCTTTTATGTTCTCAAACCTTTTCAACTCTCACGCAATACATGAGCGTGAGCCATGGATATAGCACTATAGGTGGAATAGAATATGGTGGAGGTTGTAAGGAAAAGGAGAAGATAGTCTCACATCAACTAGGCGTATCAACGGGCTATGGAGATGCCCATCAATAGATATCAATGTGAGTGAGTAGGGATTGCCATGCAACGGATGCACTAGAGCTATAAGTGTATGAAAGCTCAAAAAGAAACTAAGTGGTTGTGCATATGATGAAAATTCCACTAGTTATATGAAAGTGACAAAATAGGAGACTCTTTATCATGAAGATCATGGTGCTACTTTGAAGCACAAGTGTGGAAAAAGATAGTAGCGTTGTCCCTTCTCTCTTTCTCTCATTCATTTTTTTGGTGGGCATCTTTGGTCTCTTTTTTTTATTATTTGGGCTTCATTGGCCTCTTTTATTATTTGTAAAGTCCGGAGACTCATCCCAACTTGTGAGGGAATCATAGCTTCCATCATCATTTTCTCTCACGGGACAATGCTCTAATAATGAAGATCATCACACTTTTATTTACTTACAACTCAAGAATTACAACTCGATACCTAGAACAAAATATGACTCTATATGAATGCTTCAGGTGATGAACCGGGATGTGCAACGATCTAGCCTAGCAAATGACACCAAAAAACGGACAAGCCATGAAAACATCATGCTAGCTATCTTACGATCATGCAAAGCAATATGAAAATGATGGTGCGTGTCATGAAAAACGGAACGGTGGAAGTTGCATGGAAATATGGAAATGCCATAATAGGTTGGTATGGTGGCTGTTTTGAGGAAGGTATATGGTGGCTGTTTTGAGGAAGGTGGGTTTAATGCACCGGCGAAAGTTGCGCGGTACTAGAGAGGCTAGCAAAGGTGGAAGGGTGAGAGTGAGTATAATCCATGAACTCAACATTAGTCATAAAGAACTCACATACTTATTGCAAAAGTCTATTAGTTATCGAAGCAAAGTATTAGACGCATGCTCCTAGGGGAGAGGCTGGCATGACTCTCATATCACCATCTTTATATCTCAAAACTATATACAAGGAATCAAACTTCTCATAGTATTCAATGCACTTTATATGAAAGTTTTTATTATATCCCTCTTGGATGCCCATTATATTAGGACTAAATTCATAACCTAAACCAGTTACCATGCTGTTTATAGACTCTCAAAATAATATAAGTGAGGTACGAGAGTTCAATTATTTCTATAAAATAAAACACCACCGTGCTCTAAAAAGATATAAGTGAAGCACTAGAGCAACATTGCCTAGCTCAAAAGATATAAGTGAAGCACATAGAGTATTCTAATAAATTCACGATTAACGCGTGTCCCCCTCAAAAGATGTGTGCAGCAAGGATGATTGTGGCGAACTAAAAAGCAAAGAATCATATCATACAAGACGCTCCAAGCAAAACGCATATCATGTGGTGAATAAAAATATAGACTCAAGTAAATTTACCGATGGATTGAGGACGAAAGAGGGGATGCCTTCCGGGGCATCCCCAAGCTTAGGCTCTTTGGTATCCTTGAATATGGCTTGGGGTGCCTTGGCATCCCCAAGCTTAGGCTCTTGCCACTCCTTATTCTATAGTCCATCAAATCTTTACCCAAAACTTGAAAACTTCACAACACAAAACTCAACAGAAAACTCGTGAGATCCGTTAGTATAAGAAAAATAAATCACCACTTTAGGTACTGTTGTGAACTCATTATTTATTTATATTGGTGTAATATCTACCGTATTCCAACTTCTCCATGGTTCTTACCCCCCGATACAACCCATAGATACATCAAAATAAGCAAACAACACAAAGAAAACAGAATCTGTCTAAAACAGAAAAAATCTGAAGAAATATATAGACTTAGAATACTTCTGTAACTCCAAAAATTCTGAAAAAATAGAAAAATCAGGGAAATTTGTATATCAATCTTGTGTAAAAATTTCAGACTTATTCGACGCTCTGGTGAATTTATAAAATTCCTGGACTGAGCGCAAAAGTTTCTGTTTTTCACCAAAATCAAATCACAATCACCGTAGACCATCCCAAAGGTCTTACTTGGATCAAACACTAATTAAAACAACAAAACACAATTACTATAGAGGTAATAATGTGTAAAGCACTCAAAAACATAAGCAAAAACAAAAGCATAAAAATAAAATTGGGTTGCCTCCCAACAAGCGCTATTGTTTAACGCCCCTAGCTAGGCATAACGATTTCAATGATGCTCACATAAATAGTAGTAATTGAGATATGCAAAAGAACATCATGAATATCATGAAAACACATTTAAGTCTAACCCACTTCCTATGCATAGGGATTTTGTGAGCAAACAATTTATGGGAACAAGAATCAACTAGCATAGGAAGGCAAAACAAGCATAACTTCAAAACTTTGAACACATAGAGAGGAAACTTGATATTATTGCAATTCCTACAAGCATATGTTACTCCCTCATAATAAATTTCTGTAGCATCATGAAGGAATTCAACAATATAACTATCATATAAAATTTTCTCTTCATGATCCACATGCATGCAAAGTGGACACTCTTCCAAAATAGTGGGATTATCATTAACTAAAGTCATAACCTCTCCAAACCCATTTTTATCAAAAATTTCATAAGATTGAACACTCTCCAAAATAGTGGGATCAATAATGCCTAAAGTTGACACT
Organism: Elymus sibiricus; assembly: GCA_039707655.1. Lineage (NCBI taxonomy): Eukaryota > Viridiplantae > Streptophyta > Magnoliopsida > Poales > Poaceae > Elymus > Elymus sibiricus. The sequence continues at coordinate 526,641,637 of CM077665.1, read as the reverse complement.
CTTCTAAACCCACTTTCAATATCATATTCATCACGAGTATTAAATAAATTATCAAGATCATAAGAAGCATTATCACCCCAATCATGATCATTGCAATAAGTAGTGGTCATGGCAAACTCATCAAATATAGCATCCCCAAGCTTGTGAGTTTGCATATCATTAGCACAATTGATATTAATAGAATTTATAACAATATCATTGCAATCATGCTTTTCATTCAAGGGACTATCATGAATCACCTTATAAATTTCAGATTCATTATTTTCAAACAAAACTTCATAGAGATAATCACGTGCACTCAACTCACTAGCAATCGGTTCATCATATTTTGGCCTTTTGAAAAGATTAGCAAGTGGATGAGGATCCATATCAATAGATTTTTAGCAAGCGAAGATGCAAGCAAATAGAAGGCACATGGCAACACAAGCAAATAAAAAGAGATACGGCTAGAAAAAGGCGAATAAAACGGCAAATTGGTGAAGTGGGGGAGAGGAAAGCGAGAAGCAAATGGCAAATAATGTAAATGCAAGAGATGAGTTTGTGATGAGTACTTGGTAGGCTTGAGGTAGATCTCCCCGGCAACGGCGCCAGAAATCCTTCTTGCTACTTCTTGAGCTTGCGTTGGTTTTCCCTTGAAGAGGAAAGGGTGATGCAGCAAAATAGATAAGTATTTCCCTCAGTTGTTGAGAACCAAGGTATCAATCCAGTAGGAGATACAAGCAAGTCCCCAATCTTCGCACCTACACAAACAATCAAACTCTTGCACCCAACGCTAAAAGGGGTTGTCAATCCCTTCACGGTTATTTGCAAGAATGAGATCTGATAGAGATAGATATAAAAGATTGCTAGAACGTAAAGTAAAACAAAAGTAAAAAGAATGCAGCGAAGTATTTTTGGTATTTTTGGTTTATAGATCTGAAAATATAATATGGAAAATAGACCCGGGGGCCATAGGTTTCACTAGAGGCTTCTCTCATGAAGGAAAATAATACGGTGGGTGAACAAATTACTGTCGAGCAATTGATAGAAAAGCGCATAGTTATGACGATATCCAAGGCAATGATTATGCATATAGGCATCACGTCCGTGTCAAGTAGACCGAAACGATTCTGCATCTACTACTATTACTCCACACATCGACCGACTCCTGCCTGCATCTAGAGTATTAAGTTCATGAAGAACAGAGTAACACATTAAGTAAGATGACATGATGTAGAGGGTTAAACTCAAGCAATATGATGAAAACCCCATCTTTTTATCCTCGATTGCAACAATACAAATACGTGCCTCGCTACCCCTACTTTGTCACTGGGTGAGGACACCGCAAGATTGAACCCAAAACTAAGCACTTCTCCCATTGCAAAAATTACCAATCTAGTTGGCCAAATCAAACCAATAACTCGAAGAGACTTGCAAAGATATGAAACCATGTATATAAGAATTCAGAGAAGATTCAAATAATATTCATAGATAAGCTGATCATAAACCCACAATTCATCGGATCTCGAGAAACACACCGCAAAAGAGTATTACATCGGATAGATCTCCATGAAGATCATGAAGAACATGGTATTGAAGAACAAAGAGAGAGAAGAAGCGATCTAGCTACTAGTTATGGACCCGAAGGTCTGTGGTGAACTACTCACGCATCATCGGAGGGGCAATGGAGTTGATGTAGATGCCCTCCGTGATCGAATTCCCCTCCGGCAGATTACCGGAAAAGGCTCCAAGATTGGATCTCACGGGAACAGAGGCTTCCGGCGGCGGAAAAGTATTTTCGTGGCTCCTTTTGGTATTCAGGGAATATTTGGGAATTTATAGGCCAAAGAATAGGGTTAGGATACCTGCTGGGGGGCCACAAGCCAGGAGGGCCCCCCCCCCCTAGGGCGCGCCCTGGTGGCTTGTCGCCTCCCGGCAAGTCTCCTGCCTTCATCTCCAAGTCTGGCAGGTTTCTTCTGGTCCAAGAAAAATCATATCGAAGATTTTATTCCGTTTGGACTCCGTTTAATATTCCTTATCTGCAATACTCAAAAACAAGGAAAAATCAGAAACTGGCACTAGGCTCTAGATTAATAGGTTAGTCCCAAAAATAATATAAAATAGCATATTAATGCATATAAAACATTCAAAACAGATAATATAATAGCATGGAACAATCAAAAATTATAGATACGTTGGAGACGTATCAATGCTCTAACCATAATCTCCCTGGACTCCACAGGTGTAAGTAACGACCACGTACGGATCCAAACAGTAGCTCCGTAGATAACCAGCAAAAAAAATTTGAATATCTTTTTTTTTAAATATCATATCATTTCTCGAGTTCCATATAGCCCAAAGCATGGCACAAACTCCTACTCGAATGTGTCTAGCTGTAATGGTATCAACTCCATTGAGCCACATCCCAAATAACGCGTTCAAACTTGTTGGAGGATTAATATTAAATGCTATATGGATCGTGCGCCATAGCAGCCTAGCCAAAGGACATTCAATAAAGAAGTGTTTGATAGTCTCGTTGTGGTCACAAAAGCAACATCTGACATTTCCTACCCAATTCCGTTTAGCCAAGTTGTCTTTTGTGAGAATCACTCCTTTGTGTACAAACCTCATGAAAATCTTAATCTGCCCTGGCCACATGCATCTAAATTTTCAAAGGCTACCAGTACACCCTCTGAAATTCCGGGATAGCCTCTTGCAAGACAAGATGTGACAAATCCTAATGGTTACACACACTGTTAGTAACGTTTGTGCATGTGGCGTGCCGTCATGGAGCTAGCTAGCTAGGGGGAGACTTTGTCTGTGCATATTCTTAAATCTTAGTTAGCTGCCCTAGGCCTCAATTATGATCACTAAACAATGGTAAAGTAGAGATAATTTTGTTAGGTTGATCTCCTCCCGATCGAGTCCAACGGCTCGACGGGCCCTGACTCGCGCCCTGATCGGGGGGGCCCAACCAAACACTGGTTGGTGGGCCCCTGTCACCTACGCAATATAAAGAGGTGGGGACTGGCGGCTCACAACACGAGGTTCGTCGCGAGCCGCACACCCCACCGACACACCTACCGATCTAGGTTTCGCGCAGTGCTGACGGGAAGCGCCGCCACCACCTCGCCCACTCTCTGCCATCACCACCGTCGCCATCCACCATGGCCACCCCATCGGGCTCATCGAGCCAAGGTGAAGGTAGAAGTCCATCCTCTCCTCCCACAACCACCGTTATCTCTAAGCCTACACGATCCAAAGAACCTATCATATTTAGCACACCACTAACCCTGCAAAAAAAACGTAGGAGCACTGTTATGGCGACCCCGCAAACACCTCCATCCAATCCTTTGAGAAATATAGTACTCCCTCCGTAAAGAAATACAAGAGCGTTTAGATCACTACTTGAGTGATCTAAACGCTCATATATTTCTTTACAGAGGGAGTCAATGGATGAGTAGCTTATTAGAGCCTTATTGTGCTGTGGCCATCTACATATGGATATGCGGTGCCTACCTTGATCTCTGGTGCAATGCAATATGGATATGTAAATGTAATGTGAGGAGGACGTATGGACAAGTGATCCAGTGATTGGAGCGTGGAGGGTCGTCGGAGCTAACCCCTTTTTCTGTGACGGACGTGTTGTGAAGAGTGCCATGGAGTTACCTGCCACAGTCTGGGAACGAAGATTCATTCTGTATCGAAAGAAAGTGGGTTAACGGTTGTTGTGTGGCTTATCTGTTGTGGTGGTGTGTGCTATACTGCTATCGGTGTGAGAGCGACCGGGAGGAGCAAAGTGCAAGGAACGAGGCAGTGGCGCAGGATAGATACATCCGCCGGCGAGGCATCCCGGCGTTCGTGAGGTATCGAGGAAGGGGTCATATCGGAGAAAGCGCACGTCGTCGACGACCCGACGTCCCCACCACCGCCGACCAAGCTAGCTAGCCAGGCTTGTCGCCTTCATGGGGGCCGGAATCATGCCATGGGGACCTGAATCGAAGGAGTAGCTTACAGTAGTCTGTCATTATTAGATAGATGAAACCAAATTTTATTACTAACCGAGAGCGTACAGATACACGAAACCCAGGTGCCGCAATTCAGTAATCCGGGCGGGCAGAGTCGAGTTTCTGCTCCGTCTCATGCTTTTGTGCCCATGGCAATTGAAACGCAAGCCAGGTGCCCGCCTCCCCTCAAAAAAAAAAAAAAAAAAAGGTGCCCGCCCCCATCAAATGCTACTGGATCGATGTTCCACGCCCCGCAAAGAAAAAGTGCGTTGCAGAAGTTCATGTCTTGGACGCTCCCCGGTTTGGACGGGCGCCTCCTTGGTCATCGTGCACAACACTCCTTTCGGTTTCAAAAAAAAAAAAAAAAAAATACTAGTGCGTGCGTGCGTGCGTGGCCATGGCCGGCGGATGGAGCGGTGCTGCGGTGGACTGGCCGCACGTGCGGATAAGGAACACACGTCGTCGTCCTCGCCCTGGACTGAGCTGGACGGACGCCTATCTTCTCACCGTCGAACGCCACCGTTTATTCTTTTATAGGAGTACCATCGAACACCACCGTTAGTTCGTTAGGACGCACGTTTTGTCTTCTGGGTCTAGAGCATAGATTTTTTTTTTTTTTTTGAGGAACGGTCTAGAGCATAGATGGGGTCGCCACGTACTACATATGTATGATGCGAAAAGAAAAGAAAAAAGCGTACATACGCATGAGGTGCACCCACCAGGGGCAAACCAACTTCACTCTGGGCACGGTCCTATGAGAGCCATATATCGACTCGCTCGATTCGTCTTAGAGAAGACCGTGCACGTCAACTTGTTCGAGAAAGTTCAAATGACTACACAAATCAGCGCACTGTGCACGGTAATAGACTTGGTTCGCTACGGCGTATTTGTACAATCTGTCCATACCGATGAGGAATACGCTGAGGCCTCCTTTGGTTCATAGGATAGGATTATCATAGGAATAGGGAACTTGTAGAAAATGAGATGACATGCATCTTAAATCCTATGAGTATGATTAGGAAAATAAATGTCATTTGGTTCACATCATAGGAATTTTTTCATTGAGTCTAGGCACTTTTTTATTTTCCTTTAAAATGTGGAGAGAACCCAATCCTATGTAGAAATAGGAATGCATTCCTATAAACCAAAAGGCTCTTAAGAAAAAATTCCTATAAAATTTCTCCAAACCAAAAGAGGCCTCACTCGCGCTCGCCTGGCCGACGACGACAACGGCATGCACGCTACCTCTACTCCCCTGTGAGTCATAAACTTGGCGCAGTTTTTCCATACGTGCAACTGCAGAGAAAAAACGGGATATCCTGCGTTCACTACGAGCCCACGACGACGCTTCGACGGCGACGCCGGCACATGGAGCTGGACGCCGTCGTCGCTGGCCGGTAGCTCTCTTTCCCTCGCTGTCCTGTCAAGCGTGGACAGAAATATCAGCGGCGTCGGCCGGCGGTTGCTGTCACGGAACACCGCCATGGAAGCAACGTGAGCTGCAGCAGCAGCAGCGTTATCCATCTCATCACGTCGCGCGCGCACGGTCCAAATCGCGCGAGAACGATCAGGTGCATATCCACGCCGCTAACCTCCTTCATCATCAGATATAGATGGGCGACGAGAAGTTAATAGCACTCACGCTCAGATGGGAAACATATCCAAAGTGGCACATGCAGCGTGCGGGCGCTTTTCATGGTCGTCGGTGCCTCATAAGGACAGGCGGCCCCTGAAAGTTAGCAAAAAGAAGAGAATTGATCGAGTTTATGCGGGCAGGATTAGTAATCCATTTCATTGTGTTGCACCCACGGTCCAAATCACACCAGCTCAAGAGATATGCACCGACGGTCCAAATCACACCAGCTCAAGAGATATGCGGCATTAAGCTTGAGATTATACACCTGGGCTTGATTAAATTGACGGAACGGAAAAATATTAGCAATAACATTTGAAAGGGAGATAATCTCAAAGCGCCGCAGCGCGTGGGTGGTTTTTTATTGGCGTCGGCGTCTCGAAAGAAAAGCCATAACATAAAAGTTTTTTCAAATAAGAAAATTGGGAACTATTATGGGCAACAGGTTTGCCTAGCACTCCAGCTTAAACAAGGATTAGCTCCAAAGCTAAAAAGTGAACTGCTAACCACCAAATTAAGCTTAATCTTGTTCCAATCCATATGGTCCAGTTCTTTCGTCGATGTTCTCTTTACTTTGAGCACAACTTCATTCATTGCTTGTCCTAAAACAAATATTGCAGGATGCCTCAACAGGTATACAAAAAAAGATAAAATTGAGCATGCATGCATACTTACACTAGTAGAAAAAGGGTCATTTGTCCCGGTTCGTAAGGGTCTAACCGGGACTAAAGGGTCGGGACTAAAGCCCAAAACCTTTAGTCCCGGTTTGCTTACGAACCGGGACCAAAGGCCCTCCACGTGGCGCTGCCTGGGGCGGGGGAGGGAGGACCTTTAGTCCCGGTTGGTGTTACCAACCGGGACTAAAGGCCTTTCCACCTTTAGTCCCGGTTGGTAACACCAACCGGGACTAAAGGTCCTTGCTGGGGGCTGCCTTGCCGGGGGGGAAAAAAATTGAAATTTTATTTTGAATTTTTTTTTTGATTTGTTTTTAAGTTTTATTCCGAATTTCAAATCTTTGAATTATTTGACAATTTAATCTCTAGAGTCTCTAATCAGCACTCATTCCAAATCGTCTAACTTCCCGGCCGGTCACCCATCCTCTCACTACTCCAGCCCGAGCACGCTTAACTTTCAGGTTCTATCTCCCCTAGTTTCCAAGTATGCACTTGTTGTTTTCCTGACAATCTTAAGCTATCAATCCTGTTAACCCTTAGGTCTTGATGTCACATGATTTAATTTTTTGAATTCTAAATAATTATTAAAATAAACAAAATAAGTACTAATAATATTGAATTTCAATGAAAATAAAATAAGTAATAATATTATTTTATTCATTTTTTTGCCATTTATTCATTTAATATGACATAATTAATATCTTTAAATCTGTAAATCAAAATTCGACAAATAATATATCCATTATTATCAGAAAAATGTGAGGAATCCAAATATGACATCATTTATTTTTTTTAAATAAAATTATTTTTTAAAATTATTAAAATTATTTTATTTGATTTGAAATAACTTTTTTTACTTTTGGAATTTTGAGAATCTGAGAAAATTTCACCGGGTAAACCCCAGTGAAATCGAGTCCCAATTTTTCTCTAGTTTTTTTTTATATATTAAACTTTTTTTTTCGACGTCGTATGCAAAAGTTATGGCCGTTTTACATTTTTTTTTCGTTTTTTTGCAAAAAAGGTCAAAATTCATATTTCAAAATTTCTATACCAACTAGACACTAAAACCTAACTACATCTCGAAGGATTTTATTTTTTGAAGATTTTATCATTTTTGTTTATTTTCTACCAAACTAAAAAAGGCGATCCACGGGGGGGGGGGGGGGGGGGGTAGAGTTTGAAAATTTCAGAACCCCTTTAGTCCGGGTTGGTGTCCATCCAATCATACCGTCGACTACACATCTGCTAGCACTGTCCCAGCCAGAGTCACAGCTAAGGTTAACCAAGTCAGAAAGGTATGCGGCCGTCGGCTTCGAAGTATCAGGGTTTCAGACGAAAACTCGTCTGTTACAAAGACATTTCATTTTTTTAAACTTATTTCAACTCCAGACTTTTTGTGTGTGCACCATTCGAAGCCACGCCATCACTTTTCAATCCTTTCTGACTTCATTTGCTATTTTTCATGCATTTACTGATTTTTTTGAGCTAAATGACCCTGAAATTGAAAAGCACTACAAATGAACTCTGAAAAGGTTGAAAGTTGGCATGGTATCATCATTTCACCCACATAGCATGTGCTAAAAAGTTGAGAGGGTTACGGCAAAAACTGGATGCACTTCGTGTACAAACTGGACCATCTCATTCGAAGTATCAAGGTTTCGGACGAAAACTCGTCTGTTACAAATGCATTTCATTTTTTTAAATTTATTTCAACTCCAGACTTTTTGTGCATTCAATATGCACCATACTACAATATTTTAAAATCTACAGAAAAAACTAACTAAAAATAATAAAAAACAACAATTAAATGACTAAAACAACTATATAAGCAAAACAGTATTGTTTTAATTAAAATCCTAATTTAAATTATTCTAAAAATAACCAAATAAATCTTACTGTGACAACAATCTAACACGTGACTAGGAGTAAAAAGAATTAAATTAAAAACTATTTGTAAACTCAAGTTATTCACAATCTAGGGTTTGAAGCAAATTTGAACAAATTCAAATTTAAACCATTGAAATTTGAAAACTAATGGCACAAACAGAAACTAGACAAAATTTTGAATCTAATGCAAAAAGAATCACTCAAAAACATCAAATATCTTAAAAGATATAAGCAATTTAAAACAGAAACTAAAAACAGAAAACAAATGTAAAAACAGGAAAAAAAAACTTTCAGAACCCCTTTAGTCCCGGTTGGTGTCTCCAACCGGGACTAAAGGTCCAACCTTTAGTCCCGGTTGGTAAGCCTCAACCCCTTTAGTCCCGGTTGGTGTTACCAACCGGGACTAAAGCCTCACCATTTGGTCCCGGTTCCAGCCACAAACCGGGACCAATGGCCCACGAGGCGCATTGGTCCCGGTTCGTGTCTGGAACCGGGACCAAAGGGGTCAGACGAGGCCCGGCCGGCGCCCCGGCCTCACGAACCGGGACCGATGCTCCCATGGGTCCCGGTTCGTGAGTGAACCGGGACTAATGGGCTTTTCAGGGTGGACCAAAGCCCTGTTTTGTACTAGTGTTAGTTGTTGTCCTTCCAATCATTGTTTAGTTGGAGGTTGGAACCACCTAAGAACCTATAATTTAAGTAGGCAATTGAGCAAGTGTAGTGCCAGTAGGAGGCATTTCATATCCACCTCGATTATTCAGATGTACACTTGCAACTTCCCAACATGCTTAAAGCACACTTTGAGTAAGACAAGTCGGCTAAGCATGCGTGGCAGTTCTAGTACTATATCGCTAGTATGGAATTCTTGATGAGCTTTAGGCCCATAAACCAAATAACTCGGGTAAAATCTCAGAGGTCAATTTTTATGATTTCATATTATGGTGGAAATTTAGTTTCAATCCGAGATTGAAAGAAAGTTTGGATCAATATACAACTAACATTGTTCCACATTTCATTCGAGCATGAGAAGAGGAAGTTATACACGCGCCCCTCCTTCGCCGCCTGTATGACATCATGTTTCATGCCGGTTGAAATCGGATAATTAATTGCTAATTAACTACAAGTCATGGCGGACATCTGCTCTCCTTTCGCACTAATTGCCGTTCCTCCACCACTTTTGCTACCGGCTATTCCATCTCGACGACTGATGCACGATTGTACGACGCGGTTGCTCGTTCCGTTCATCTACTTCCTCGAATTCCTAGCATCATCATGGGTGACAACACTAATGCCACGAAGAAATTTGCAGCCGCCACTGCTCTCGCTATCCTGACTACAAGGTACGATCTGTCCATTCCTCTTTTATCGGTTCATGTGTTCGTCATACACTTAATGTGATCATAGATATGCATATTTTATGCTTAGTAAGTGCTCGCATGATTAACTTGTAATATGGAATTAATATTGTTTACACTACCGTCATGATTATTTTATGAATTTTAAATTAATGTGAAATTTGCTAATATCTACGACAACTAGATGAGCTGACTTTTTAAGGATCAACTTCCGTTTTGAACACGGACCATCTTTGTAGCTCAAATTTGAAGTGATTTGGCATGGCGCTTTGTGTAGTCGCATGAATGAATGACCAGCCGATCCCTCATCGCACGGCGGAGAGAAGCAATAACGTACCAACCCAATGGCATACATACAGTAGATGGAGTGGCGGGGGCTATCAAGCTCTTATTATCTTTCTCATGGCCGGTGCCATCGTGCAGCCCGGGCCCTCCTCTTTCCACCATCTTCCTCTTCCTCTCTTCTTCTTTACACTAACATCGCCATCGTTGTCACTCACCGAGTAATCCAGACCTTCCTCTCTATATATACAGTAGACCATAGTGACGGATCACCCAATCTCCCCTTCCTGCCTCCGAAAAGAGAAAGAGAAATAGGAAGAAGGGTCTAAAGTGGTGTTGTACATCTCCGACGAAGGCATGGGATCTCCGGCGAAAGCGATCAGCGTTACGTTCCGGTGGGTTTTTCCTTCCTCGCAAAGTCTCGTGGTGATGATAGATAAGCACGACCGGCCCGCTGGGTGCTGCCAAACGGCGCAATGAAATTTTCTGTGTGGGTCTTGCTTTTCTGCATTTCTACCGTTTCAAAGAAAAAGGGGATGTGTCTGCACTGCATATACCAAGTCGCGGCATCTTATGACTGTACGATCGAGCAAGGGCACTACTGAAGTACTGATCAGTACAGAGGGGAAGAAGAAACATGTGTGGCAACTAAGGCCTAATTTGGTTTATAAGAGGCCACCCAGAGGATTAGAATTATGTATATATACTGATACTCCTATACTACAAGATCTGCCTTTTCGAAGGGTCCATGCCGGCACATCGCATCACAACAAGTGGCAACTAACAAACGAAAGAGACAAGACACCGCAGGAGAGTATGAAAAGCAGAATGGTCCAGGAGCGTTTATTTAACCGGGCACTAGTGGGAAAGGTTCAAAATTTCGTTAGCGAGTACGTGGAAAAGAGAGACCGGGAGCTGGTAGTGCATGCTCCCTCCCATATGCATGCTGGTACTGCCACGCAGAAAAAGATCAAAGATGGCACTCGTCATGCATGTAAAATAAGCACTAGGTGCAGCATGGTCCATTGCTTGGCAGACTCGTGGATGCGTTCAGTCAAGCTCAATGAACCACGCCGTTTAATTAACATGGACACTACTACATGACAAAAGCTCAACGATTGATTAGGATAATTTTTTACACTAGTGTAGAATCTCTACTCCTAATTGCTCACTTGGTAGAATAGCATTCAGGTTTTTTTGGTCTGGTTTAATTTCGTCTCTCTTCTCACCACCTCCTCCCATCCTGGTCTATCGGTTTATTTTTCTCTCCACTGTTTTATTGCAAACCAATACTTTCCCATATGCTTTCTGGTACTGCCACCACGCAGAAAAAGATCAAAGGTGGCACTCGTCATGCATGTAAAATAAAGCACTAGGTGCAGCATGGTCCATTGCCGGCAGAGTCGTGGATGCGTTCAGTCAAGTTCAGTGAACCACGACGATTAATTTATATGGGGAGTGGTACATGACAAAAGCTCAATGATTGATTAGGAAACCAATTAATCCAACATCTCCGGATACATATCCGGTGCGCCAGAATCGCTCCCCCGACGTGGGGCGTGGCCGGGCGAAACCCTAACCGGTCGACCCGTTTTCTTCCCTCCCCATCCACCTCACCGCCGTCTGGAGAAGCTGGCGGAAAATACCTGCCTGATTGCGGGCGAAACCCTAACCACTGGACCCGTTTTCTTCCCTCCCCATCCACCTCACTGCCGTCGGGGGAAGCCGGCGGAAAAAACCTACCTGGCGGATGGCTTCAATGAGCTCATCTTCTTGCGCTACTGGAGTCCTTGGAGCTGGAGGACGATGGACCTGGACGGCACACGCGTCGATGGAGGTCAGACGCCAGTCTGGCGGCCTCGGGACATCTCGGCGATGGCCATGACGTAGCAATTGTGAGGGCAGTGCCGTGATCGATCTTGGCGTCAATGTCGGTGGCAACAATGTATCTTCATGGTCCCTTTATGGAGGTGATTTGTTGTTGGTGTGGTAGCACGTGCATCAGTTATTTTGCTCCCGACGACGTGACCCTATTTTGCCAATGGGTTTTAGCATATGTATTAGAGCATCTACAGCCGGACCCCTCAAACCCGCCTCAAACGTCCGGGCAGGCCGCCTGGTCACTGACCGGTCACAAAAAATCGACCCAGCCGGGCCCCTTAAACGGGCCTCAAACGCCCGGGCTGACCGGCACCCCTCATATCCAGCCCAAATATAGGATGGATATGGGGGAGCCCGCCACATCAGCCTGACGGCGTGGCCCCACGCGGACTCGCCGAGAAACCCGACGGTCCGACGGGCGCCTCGATCGTCGCCGTGGTGTGAATGCCGCGTGGCGGCGCTCCGGCTCCCCGCCCGAGGTCGGGGCCGGCTATTTAAGCCGGCCGACGCCCCCCCATCCCTAGCACATCCGCCTCCTCCCTCTCTCTGCCGCCACTCGAGCCCTTCCGCCTCCTCTCGCACTTCCCTCTCCCTCAGGATGGTCCGCCGGCTCATCACCACCTACGCGCAGCTGATGCCAAAGCGGCGCCAGCAAATCGAGGAGGAGTATCAGGCTTGCCGCGCCGCCCGCATCGATGCGGGTCTCCCTCCGGACTCGCCGGAGACGGAGGAGGAGGTGGAGGAGGAGGAGCAGCCGAAGGCAAGAGAGGAGGATGAGACGGAGCTGAAGGCTGAGATCGAGGCCGAGGAAGCCGCAGCGGAGGGGGCAGCAGCGCCGAAGGGGGGCGCAGTGACGGCGCCGGAGGGGGCGGACCAGCGGCTGCCGCACATCTATCCACCGGAGGAGACGGAGATCATCGACATCTCCGACGAAGAGTGGATAGCTCTTCACGTAGTACGTAGGTTTTATTACTTGCATGTTTTTGTATGGATTTGAGAAATGAAATATAAGATGTCCGGATGCAATAGTCTTTTTTTGAGACGTGACCGGTCAGTGTCTGCGGACGCGCCCGGCGTTTGAGGAACCGAATTTGCAAGGTCTAGCTATAGATGCTCTTAGAGGTTCCCGACAGCGCGCTCCGTGATTGGATGTCTCATGCTAGGTGCAGATGATTGAAGTGCTCAACATGATTGATGATGCCATCTGGCGACTCAACTTTTGCTTGATGCGTGGGTTCCACCCATGTCCGAGATGCCCCATGTGACTAGCCTAAATTAGCTCGGTGTAGGTGGCCTAGACTCTCCATGGCATGGGATCAATGGAGATGGCGGTGTACCTGCGCGCTACTCGGAAACTTGTATTGCATCGGAATAGTTCTAATTAGTGGCTACGTCAACATCAAAATTGTGTGTGTGAGTGGTTGTGTGACGATGGATCGGTAGATGGTGGGAGCACATGCCGACGGTGGCTAGGTGGTGCTCTTTGAGTGTAGTGGCTTCAGTCCTAGGAATGGATAACTTTTTTTTTGAGAGAGAATGGCAGGTGCTCTGCCTTTGCATTATAGATAAAGAATTTACAAGAGTGCTGCTGTTAGGCAGTGGTTAGGATACAAAGGGTTGGACCTTAATCTGGCTCCCGGGGGGGGGGGGGGGGTCTACTGAAAGCTATGCGTAGTTGATTCAAATCATAGGCGATCAAGGAGGCGATCTCATCAGCAGTTGAAAAAGAGTGCTGGAAGATGCGCCGGTTGCGTTCATTCCAGATATTCCATGCGAAATACATTGCTTGCTGGGCATCTTGCTTGGAACTAGAACTGTGATGAGTCCACCACTCTTGTGCTGTTAGTAACTGCGGGTTGTTTGAGCTTGCGGCAACATGTTGGCTGAGTTGAAGACAGCAGTGCAACTTGAAACGGACTTCAGTAGTGAAAGGGCAATGGCAGAACAGGTGAGCCGCCGTTTCGTCGGCCTGATCACAAAGAGCGCAAGTGGCATCATGATCACAGCCTCTCGCTCGCATCCAATCAGTGGTGGGAAGCCGATTTTGCGCCAATAGCCAGGTGAAGAACTTCACTTTTCCTTCAGATTTGATGTGCCAAATTTTATTCAGGGTGGGCCGGTTGATGGAGCCCAAGAACTGCACATTGTAGGCCGAGGAGGCGGAGTATGTGTTGAAGGAGGAGTTCTTCCAACCAATTGTATCAGGCTCCTCGGAGAGATTGACAAGTTGAATTTGCTGCCAAAGGGACCAGAATCAGTGCAGCTCTTCTGTAGTTGTTAATCGATGAAGTCCTTTCATCCATCTGCCATTGGGAAGTGCAGTTTCTACCGAGTCGTTCTTCCTCCGAGCCAGTTTGTACAGGCTGGGGGCCAAGTTCATTGGGGCTGCTCCGTTTAGCCAACAGGAAGACCAAAATTTTGTTGATCCTCCGTTACCAAGAGTGATTTCAGTTGCAGCGTTGAACAGGGCCGTGTCCGTAGGGGAGCAGGGCAATCTGGTCCCAATCCAAGGTCGCGAGGGGGAGGCCCAGGAGTTCCAGAGCCATCGCAGCCTGAGGGATCGGCTAAACAGTTCAAGGTTCTTGATACCTAAGCCCCCAAGTCTCTTTGGTGAACACACTTGCTTCCAATTCACCGCACAATGGATACCCGCGGCTTCTTCCTCACCACGCCAAAGAAAACCTCTCCGGAGCTTGTCAATTCTTTTGATCAACCACTTAGAGGGTGCAAACATTGTGAGGTAGTAGGTGGTGATGGAGGTGAGCACCGAGTTGATTAGAGTTATGCGCCCTGTCTTTGTCAACAGTTTTCCTTTCCAACCGGCCAACTTGGCAGCAATTTTATCGATGAGCAGCTGCAGGTCAATTCTTCGCAGCCTTCCAAAGGAGAGAGGTAATCCAAGGTACTTGCAGGGCGAAGAACTGATTTCCCCCTCAAAATCAGATAGGGTCTCCTCCACCAACTGATCGTCGCATCCGATGGTGTATGCCGCTGACTTGCTGAAATTTGTGCGCAGACCAGAGATTCTTCCAAAGGCCGAGAGGATTGCATGGGTAGCAGCCAGCTCTTCCTTGATCGGGTTTAAAAAAAGAGCAGCATCGTCCGCGTAGAGGCTAACTCTGACCGTAGCAGCAGCATGGTTTAGTGGACTTAAAATACCATCTTCAGTTGCTTTCTGCAAAATCCTCTGAAGTGGATCAATTGCTAAGACAAAAAGCAACGGCGACAGGGGGTCTCCCTGTCTGAGGCCACAGTGGTGGAAGAAAGGTTTGCCTGGTGCTCCATTTAGTAGGATTCTGGAGGATGTTGACGCAAGGGCAATGCAGATCAGGTCACGAAAACGCTGGCTGAAACCCACATGTTTGAGCACATCCAAAAGATAGTCCCAATTGAGAGAGTCGAAAGCTTTGGCAATATCAAGTTTTAAGAAGATTGCTTGCTTTTTTTCTCTGTGCATGCTCTGAATTGTGTTCTTCACGTATAAGAAGTTGTCTTGGATACATCTTCCTTTCAAGAAAGCACTTTGACTCACTGAGATGATATTCTGTAGCTCCGGAGCAACCCTATTTGCAAGCAATTTTCCCAAAATCTTGGCTGCACTATGGATCAGACTAATTGGGTGGTAATCCTCCGGTTTCAGGGCATTGGTTTTCTTTGGGATCAGCACTATGTAGGCTGTGTTGAGCAGGCTCCAAGAGTGACCATTAAGGGCAGACAGTTGGTTGATGGCGTTGAGGAGATCCAATTTCACCGTGTGCCAACATTTTTTGAAGAAGAGGCCAATGAATCCGTCAGGACCCAGGGCCTTTTGGGCAGCCATGTCCTTTATAGCAGCTTGCAGTTCTTCTAGCTCAAAAGGTTGGTCAAGGTGCCTGAGATCGGAGGCTGGAATGTTGAGGAAATCCCAGTTGATCGATTCCCCCGAGTGCTGCCTAATTTCGAGCCGCGCATTGAAATGATCCAACAGGATAGCAGCTTTATCATTGTGAGCGGAGAGCACCCTGTTTTCCTTGTGAAGAAAAGGAATATGATTTTTCCGCCGTCTTCCATTTGCACGTAGGTGGAACAGCTTGGTGTTTGCATCGCCGGCTTTGATCCAGATCAAGCGGGATCTCTGGCGCCACTTTATTTTTTCGATAGCAGCAATTGCCAGTAGCCTTGCCTTGAGCAAAGTTCTAAGGTTTTGTTCCTGAGCCGACAGTGCTCTGTTTTCTTGGGCCACATCTAGTTGAAAGATTACTTCCTTGGCAACAGCAGCTTGAAATCTTCTTTCTCTTACTATTTCTTTGCTCCAAACCTTCAGCGCCTTCGCTGCTCTGCATAGTTTGACGTGTAAGCGGCGAATGCAGTCTGTGCAGTTGAAATCCTTACGCCAAGCCCGCGAAACTGTGTCAGCAAAACCAGGAGCAGACGGCCACCAAGCCTCAAAGCGAAATCCAGGGAATTTATTGTTAGTGAACTTCTTGAGAATCAGAGGGCAATGGTAAGATATGCTGGTCGATCCCGCGAGCAGCTGCAAGTTTGGGAACTTGGTTTCCCATTCTTCCGAGAAAAGCACCTTGTCGATCTTAGTGAGTGTGGTGTTGGTTCGTTTGTTTGACCAAGTAAACCGACGGCCGAGCAGCGGTAACTCTTTGAGGCCAAGATCATCAATAACTGCACGGAAGGCACGCAATAATCTCAGGTTGATATTGGGATTACTCTTCTCCGAGGCTCTACTGATTAGGTTGAAATCCCCTAGTATCACCCATTCAGGTGGACAAAGGTTCTTGAGGTTGCGCATCTCAGCGATGAAAAGTAGCTTATCAGAGGCCTCTTGGGGGCCGTAAACCCCAGTCATCATCCAGGAAGAGTTGTCATTCAAATCAGTGATCAACACTGAGATCGAGTAAGTGCCGATGAGGTTGGGCTGGGTTGACACCGAGTAATGATCAGCATTGGCAGCAAGCAGGATCCCTCCCCTCGATCCAATCGCAGGAAGGAAAACAAAATTGTCAGAGAAACTGCTGCCCAAGGTTTCAGCAATAATCGAGCTTGTGATCACTTCGAGCTTAGTTTCTTGTAGGCAGACAATATTGCATTTGTGGTCAGTGACGAGATCAGCAACAACTTTCCTTCTGGCCGGGTTGTTTAGTCCACGGACATTCCAACTCAAAGTGGTGTGATCCATAAAGACACAAGTTGACAGCAGCCTAACAAATTCAGAGCAGTGACGGGCAGATGACTGGGCAGCCTAGGCAGCCACCAGATACAAGGGGGTAAGGTAACTTCTTCCCCAAACACAGCCACAACAACACATCGGAGCACACAGACAGGACCATGGGGTTAGCTATCATCCCCAGGTTCAGCAGCACAACAAAGAAGAAACTGACAGAACAATGGTTTGCTAACATAAGGAAACTAGTGGCAGCCAACAGTACTGGGAGGGGCGCGGCTACTGAACCGAGGCGCCTGTGGCTGCAGCTCGGGTCGCCCTCGAGGTGCTGCACCTTCCAATCTTCCCCGTGGATGAGTCAAGGGCTGTGATGGCCCCGATGAACTCGCTCGTCATAGGGCGCTTGTAGAGGTCCTTGTATCTCTGAAGGTTTCTTTCCGTCGGCGTGGCTCCGGGAGGGAGGAGGCCGGCTTTCTTGAGCAGGACAGATTGGACCTTGTCCATGATTGGCATGCCGTAAGTGGGTTGCAAAGCCAGCCTCCCGCTACGGCGCGCATCAGGTGTGGGGGGAGCGGTGGCCGGCTGGGTCACTGGAGCTGGCGGCAGGGTGGAAGTGGCTGCTGGCGTTGGTAGCAAGGGTTGGGTGTTCTGCTGTGTGAAAGAGTTGAGGAAGCGTTGCAGCTGGATCTCCTCCGGGCTTTGTTGTGCGTCTTCTGGGCCAAAAGTGATCAGATCCGCCATGGGGCAAGTAGGCTGGGCCTGTCCGCTCAGCTGAGAGGTAAGGCCCAAAGCAAGTGGGTCGAAGCGGGCTTGCCCCTCTCCTCCCTCCGATATGTCGCCAGGGCTGAATTGAGGCTCGACATGATCTGCTTCAGTGTTGCTCTCGCTGGACGGCATCACAGGCGCTCCAACTAGTATGGCAGCTCCATATTGTGGCCCCTCCGCAGAGGAGGCAGGAAGCGAGCCAGGCAGCATGGGGGTCGCTGCCGACAGGGGCGGCACAGGTGTCAGGATCTCTGAATCCACAGGAGACATGGGAAGGGAAACTGCACACTGGTTCATCTCGGAAAGGCTAGTGATAACCATCTCCAAGGACTCGGTCCTTGCTACGATCGTCGGTGTGGAGCTGGCAAAGCATGCGCTGACTCCTGTAGCAGACTGATCTCCATTGGCCCCATCTCTTGTGCCTCCCCCAATGGCAACTGGAGCCATCTCCGTTGGCCCCATCTCAGCAGCGCGTCCACCAATGGCAACAGATGCGGCACTGTCACCCATCGCATGCGCAGCCGGCTCCGTGGCACCCTCTGCCGGTACCACCGCATGCCTGCGATATGGGCCAGTGCCAGAGCGGCCATGCCTGTCAGCGGCAGGACCTGCGCGGTTGGGGTGCGGCCGTCCGTGGTGACTATGGTTGCGGTGGTCACCACCGGCGGCTGAATCACCATCACCGGAGGAGCCACCATGGTCATCTCGATCTCCAAAGTTTAGGCGCGAATGGACATGCCCTCGACCATGGCGAGGGGGGCACGTCCCATCTTCAAAATACAGGTTCCATCGGTAGTGCCACTTGATGCAATCTTCTTGCCTTGGAGGGGAGTCGGATGGGATGCCGTTGATTCCGCTGTTGTCACTGTTGTCACTTCCGATGTTGATGCTGGGCTGCATTGTGAAGTCGTGGACGCGATCGAGGTGGATGAGCACCGGATAGGCTAGCATGCCCACCGGGTCAGGCTTGGACTAGATGCCGCTGGAGCCCCCGACGAGAAGCTGGCGATGGTACTCGGCGGCTGCTTGGTTTTCCGGCTCTTCCACAGTGAGGGTGCCACGAGTTGCCACTTTGGCGGCGTCCTGCACCCAGACCCAGGCGCAGCAGTAGGCCGACTCCTCATCGGAGAACGCTTCATCTTGAATGTAGTCGACGATCGCTGGTGCCGGGAAGAGCTGCTCCACCGCCTTCACCGACCAGGCATGCCTTGGAGGGCCCTCCAAGCACACCCTAACCTTGTAGGGCAGTCGGATCAGAGTGGCACCAGTCCTCCTCGACCAAACTGACAGGCGAAGGAGCGCTTGGCCGATGCGCATCGTGGCCGGGCCAAGCAGGGCGCGGTCGCGCACCCGCGTGTCGGAGAAGCGGATCAGAAAGTCACCGGGAGCGAACACCGAGACGTGCATCGCCGTGCGCGACACTTGGAACTGCATGGAGGCGGCGACGGAGACGTCCTGGACCGTGAAGTTGGGGCGGTTGCCCAGGACGGTGACGATGACGGCGTGGCGCTCGAAGTCAAGCTCGGCCGCGGCCAGCTCCGGAGACCACGGGATGGATGCAGCCACGGAGCGCGGCCGCATGGAGACATCCGGCACCGGGTTATCCATGCAGGTCGGCGGAGGTGGGAGTGTGGCTGCCGACGAGGGAGGGGGGCGAGGGCGATTAGGAGGCGGCGGTGGGGCGACGTGGGGTGGCACGGTGGCGGAGCTCTCTGGGCCAGCGGGAGGGGCGAACAAGTGGCACTCACGAGAGAGGTGGCCGGAGGCCGAGCACAGCAGGCAGGTGGGTGGGTTGGAGCAAGAAGCAACGCGGTGTCGCGGGGAGAGGCAACGAAAGCAGCACCCCTCAGCTCGGGTGATAAAGAGGTGCTGAAGGCGCGTGAGAGGCCGAGGGGGTGGGGGGCGCGAGCGCGGGCGCCGGCCATTAATGTTGCTGGCTTGCTTCCTCCCATCACGCCACCAGAAAGGTTTCCTCACCAACTGCCAACCACCCGGCTCTTGATGGCACCGTCCATCATTGCGCCTCCTGGCACTGGCAGGGCGCTGGCCATCATGGCGCGATCCCGGCATGGGTCTTCTGGCGCCGGACGATGTATGGTCAGGGGGCACCACCACCACCGACCGCAACCTGGTGTCCGCGGTAGCAGCAGTCTCATGACGGGGAGAGAGGACCGCGTCGAGGAAGGATGCAGGGCAGCAAGTTGTTGTGGCCGGAGGGGGGCCGGGAGGGGGTGGGGGGAGGGGGGGCTGCCGGTCGGCGAGGGGCCGGCCATCAAGGGAGTGGGCTACGGCCGCGCTGCCACTGGGCGGAGCGCTAGCAGGAGGAGAGTGAATCGGAATGGATAACTCTAGGTCAGAAATTAGTTGAACTTGACAAAGACTTCATTCACGTGGCGTTCTCTCAGACTCCTATCCAGAGTGAAAATGCATGATCCGACCTTAGTGATTGGATCCAATGACGGTGGCGCTCATGTGTGTTTCCTTTCGGACTGCATCTCTGTTGCAGCACATATCCTGCTATCGGGGTTTGCCATCATTGATAGTTGTTGATGTTGTTTGTCGTAACCATTATGTTGTTCTTTTTTTTAGTAATTTATTGTGTCCATGTTTGTTGTCTTGAGTTGCTCCTGTGATCTTGTTGATGCAGAAGCTATGCACCCTTCTCGATGTTAATTTATTCGTTTTGTTAACAAATATTATCATGGTCCTAAAGGCGGAAGGAACAGTTACCATGAGCGGTACGTTCTAGAAGAGTGGAAATGTCGATTGGTTCAGTATTCAGGGCAACTTCAATGCGGATCACTTATTGGACAGCATCGAATGTCTGTAGACACATCCGGACGTGTCCATGGACAATTGGTCGGGCGAAGACCATCCAAAGAAAATCGCCAAGTATATTTTTTTCATTGATTTTTTTATTATTTTGTACATGGCAAAACAATCTCTAGACAATTGAAAACCCTAATCAACCGTCCCTCCGGAGTTTTTTTTTAGACAATCTCTCGAAGCTTTTATTAGATCGTCACAATGTTTACAGGGACGGATGGAAGGTCTTCAAGATGACCTAACCAAACATGGCGGGCACCCCCGAAAGAGAGAACATGCTTTGCTAAATTGTGAGCCTTCGCCTCGTGGGCCTTCGGAGGTGAGGTCAAAGAACTGTGTGGTGGACATATTCAAGAAATGACCCCCGGAAATTACGCTCCCCTCCCCGAGGCGACTCGGCGGAGGGAGCTGATCGGGGCTGACGCCGGCCATCCGGGGTTCGCCGCCGTAGAGAGAGAGAGTGAGAGCAGGCTCGTTCCGTGCCCTAGCTATGCTGTCGGAGAGGAAGATCCACTGGGACTTCGAGAGATCCGGTCCAAGATGAATCTCGCGATGAGATCGTGGGCACGAAAGGTAAGTGCCGGAGGGAGGAGTCAGGGAGAAATTGTGAGGGTGAGAGACCAGGTTATGGATCGGGTCAGGTTGAGAGTGAATCAAGTCATGGGGAATCTAGAAGCATTTCCGACTGCGGGGATCCACACAGAGGGAGATCGAGCAATTCCAGAAAATCCTCGAGTCCAGAGGACATGTGAACATAAAGAAAATTCCAAATTTCAGAGCAGCAAACATTCAGCGCAAGATCTGAACCGTCTCAGGGATAATCGGTTCAAGGAGAATCTAGAGAGTGGCAGAGCGGAGGCAACCAGTACTACGGAGAAGATGATTGAGATTCCAAACTATGAGGACCCGTTGGTTTGTAAGAGTGTGGTGGTCGGGGCAGATGGGATTAGCGAGTCAGACAACAGTATAGGTGAGTCTACTGCTTATTTTACAGGGACAAAAGGACAATTAGTGAAACAGGAGGCACTGTATATGTTCGCTGGTGATACAGAAGTAGTAAGCCAACAAGTAATAGACTGTTTTGTCTTGAAGATCAATGGTGGACGGGAAACCTTAACTAATGGACGGAAGGTGACCATGCTTTTGGGAGAGTGGATGGACACCAATTATAAGTTCAGGGAGACTCTGGCAGTTCAGGTGAGAAGGCAGCAAGATATCGTTGGCTGTGTGTTTGGTTGTGCTTGGTTGAAGGAGCTCTGGACAGACACGGGACAAGCTTTGACAGTTAATTTTCTCTGGAAAGGACAAGGCACTTGGGATTATCTCTGGCCTGAATGGAAGAGGGTAAAAAAGAGGACTAATACAGACCATATGAGGCTGCTCGATATTCACATATACCAACGACCCCGGTGCAGGAGGTGGCGTCTCCTACTGTTGGTTTCGTTCTGTCTGATGTTCAGGGTCTGATGTTCAGGACCACACTGGAGAATAAGAAATATTCATGCTCAAACGATTTTTTTGGTATGTGCAAGGTCATTCTCAACAACGGTCCATGGACCCACCGAGGCGACACCCTCCTGATGGTGGCTGTGGATGGTAGCGCACGGTCGGGAGGTGTGGAGAATGCGACTGATGGGTTTCAGTTCCCACCGCACCTGATGAAACTAACAGAACCTATGCAGGGTGCCAAGACTGTCAACAGCGACCTCGATGAAGATCCTCTGTATCCACCTGGTTTTGGGCCGGTGGCACGGTGCGCCACTGCCGAGACCGACGCCACCACTACAGCCTTGGCGTTGGCAACGGCAAAAGGGGAAGTGATGCAGCTCGATGAGCCGACCCTGCCGATTAACACCTCTGATGGACATGCACTGAAGACTAAGAAACAGAAAGATGCAAGGAAGCTAGCCAAGGTGACTGACCTGTCAGCGTCTATGCTTGGCAAGAGGGGCAACCGCGAGCAGGAAGGGTATGCAGCTGCTGGAAATGTCAAGGAAGGGGAGAAATCGGACCAGAAGAAGAAGTTCAGTGGTGCAGCAACTGAGGATGGGAGTAACACTGGGAATGATGGTGGACAGGAAGCTACCGAGCTAGGGGCTCTCGGTCAACTGGTGGGTGCGATGGACGGTACCCACCAGGAGCCATGACGATCATAAGCTGGAACTGCCGGGGACTTGGGCAACCCCGGACAGTTCAGGAGTTGGTGTGCTTGGTGCGCACCTACCGGCCTTCTCTGGTCTTTATTTCTGAAACTAGAAAGAGCGAGGAATATGTCAATAAGTTGCGTAGGAGACTAGGTCTCAAGCATTGCATCTCCCATGTCGGAAAGGGTAAAGGTGCTGGAATAGCTCTCTTCTATGATGAGCAAGTTGAAATAAAAAAACTCGTTGTTGGCCCACGATACATCGATGTGTTGATTCGCCTAAATCCCCATGGCCGGCAATGGCGGGGTACTTTTGTGTATGGTGAGCCGAAAGCAAGTGAGAGGCATAACATGTGGGAGCTTTTAAGGAGAATCAGACCTGTTTCAAATGAGCCTTGGCTCATGATGGGTGACTTTAACGAGGCTGCTTGGCAACATGAACATTTTTCCAGATCCTCACGGAATGAGAAGAACATGGAAAACTTCAGAGAGGTGCTTGCTGATTGCAACCTGATGGACCTGGGTTTTAAGGGTCCCAAGTGGACATATGATAATAAGAAGATGGGCACGGATAATGTGAAAGCCAGGATCGACCGAGGGGTCGCCGATCAGGAGTGGAGCTCGATTTTTCCTGAAGCCTCGATTGAGCATATCATCTCATCACGCTCTGATCATCTGCCCCTCCTTCTCAGATTCGGGCCTAGAAAGGAATGGAGACCGCTCCGCAAGGGCTTTCGCTACGAGTACATGTGGGAGAGGATGGAGTCCCTAACGGATGCTATTGTGGATTCCTGGAATAATAAGGAGCCTGCCCAGGACCTGTCCGACATGTCTTCAAAACTTGCTGATCTTCAGCACTCCTTAAATACTTGGGCAAAAAATAACTTCGGGTCCATCATCAAACAGATTGCAAGGCTCAGGAAGCAGTTGGAAAGCTTGTGGAAGCAACAAGTTTCGACCGCTAGAGACAGAGAGATCAGAGCGGTGTCGGGTAAGCTAGATGAGTTGCTACACCGTGAGGAGATGATGTGGAGACAGCGTTCGAGGGCTCTTTGGTTAAGAGAGGGAGATAAAAATACAAAGTACTTCCAACGTAAGGCCTCGTGGCGTCGGAAAAAGAACACCATCAGTAAATTAAAAGATGAGCAAGGGGTCTGGGTGGAGGAAAAGGAGAGACTCCAGGAGATGACAAAAAACTTTTTCAAAAAATTGTATACTAGGGAAGATGGTGTTGAACCAGACGTTATAGTGGACTGCCTTAACGAGCGTGTGACTGATGTGATGAATGAGGGTCTGGTAAAGGATTTCACGGAGAAGGAAATTAGTGACGCCCTTTTCCAGATCGGTCCTCTGAAGGCCCCAGGCCCGGACGGTTTCCCTGCAAGATTTTTTCAGAGGAACTGGAGCACTATTAAGAAGGATGTGGTTAATGCAGTGACGATTTTTTTTCATGATGGTACCATGCCAGAGGGAGTAAATGACACTGTCATTGTTCTCATACCTAAGAAAAACAACCCAGAGTTCCTGAAAGATTATAGACCCATTAGCCTCTGTAATGTGATCTACAAGGTAATATCCAAGTGCATGGTAAATCGTCTCAGACCAATCCTTGAGGACCTAATTTCAGAGACGCAGAGTGCGTTTATCCCAGGCCGCTTGATTACGGACAATGCTACGATCGCATTCGAGTGCTTCTACAAAATCCAGCATAGTAAACAACCGGCCAATACTCATTGTGCTTTCAAGTTGGACCTGGCGAAGGCCTATGACAGAGTCGACTGGGGATTCCTGGAGAAGGCCCTCCTAAAGCTCGGATTTGATCAGAGATGGGTAGGGTGGGTGATGAGCTGTGTGGAGTCCGTGAGGTACACAGTTAAATACAATGGGGAGCTCCTTGAACCCTTTGTCCCTTCGAGAGGTCTCCGGCAGGGCGACCCCTTGAGCCCGTATCTCTTCTTGTTTGTGGCGGAGGGGCTCTCTTGCTTGATGGACAGAGAGATCTGGCGAGGAAAGATTACACCTCTCAAGATCGCTAGAGGTAGCCCGGGGGTATCAAACCTGTTATTTGCTGACGATAGTTTGCTCTTCTTCAAGGCGTGCAAGGAGGAGGCAGAGTGCATAAATCAAATCCTTGTGAATTTTCAGAGGGGGACCAGCCAGTTACTCAGTAATAGCAAGTGCTCAATCTTATTCAGCGAGTTATGCCCGGCGGCGACACAGCAGGATGTCAAAATGGAGCTGAAGGTCACGGCCTCCACTTTTGAGAGCAAATACCTGGGCCTCCCTACACCAGAAGGTCGCATGAAGGACTCCATGTTTCAGCCCATTATGGAAAGATTTGTGAAGAGATGTACGGACTGGTCAGAGAGGTTTATGTCCCATGCAGCTAAAGAGGTTCTTGTGAAGTCTGTTCTGCAGGCTCTACCTATATATTGTATGGGGATTTTCAAGATGTCACAAGGTTTTTGTGACAAGTACGAGAAACTAATTCGTGACTTTTGGTAGGGGGAGGAAAATGGACATAGGAAAGTCCACTGGATGTCCTGGGAACGGATGATCAAGCCAAAGCGTGGAGGAGGAATAGGGTTCAGAGACATGAAGCTATTTAACCAAGCGATGCTTGCCAGACAAGCTTAGAGGCTGCTGCAGAGACCAGACAGCTTATGTGCATGGGTCCTAAAGTCCAAATACTACCCACACGGTGAACTGTTGGACACGGTTTTCGCCTCGGAAGCCTCACCCGTTTGGAGGGGCATAGAATTTGGCCTAGAGCTCCTCAAGGCCGGCACTGTCTGGAGGATCGGAAACGGACGTAATGTGCAAATTCAGAGAGACAACTGGATTCCTCGGAAGGAAGGTCTCAAACCAGCTAGCTTCATCCGTCGGTCTCGGCTAAGATGGGTAAATCAGTTGATGTTGGACGATGGTAGTGGGTGGAACACAGAACTTGTGCACCAAATTTTCTACCGTTTTGATGCAGAAGCTATTTGCAACATCATGCTCCTGAGGGCGGGATCCGAGGACACCTTGGCTTGGCAGTTTGAGAAAACAGGGATATTCTCGGTGAGGAGTGCATATAGGCTGGCGGTTGCGTTACAGAACAAAAACACTCCGCCACCATCGAGTTCTTCAAATGATGCAGATGACCGCAGTATATGGGACATCATTTGGAAAGCCAAAGTCCCAGAGAAAATCAAGATCTTCGGCTGGAGGGTGGCCACAAACACTCTTCCCACAAAAATGAACAAATGGAAACGCACTTTGGAAGTGGATAGCGTCTGCAATTTATGTGGTATGGGGGAGGAAGACGAATTTCATGCTATAGTGTCCTGTACCAAGAGCAAAGCGCTCAGACACGAAATGAGAGAGGCATGGGATCTTCCTAGCGAGGACAAATTTAGGTTCACTGGTGTGGACTGGCTGCAAAATCTGCTCAGTCCATGTAGTCAGGAGGTGAGGACTATGATCCTAATATTACTGTGGCGGTGCTGGTTCCTCCGAGACGACGGCATCCATGGCACCGGGAAAGAACTAGTTAGTAGATCGGCTCTGTTTCTGCAGCAGTATGTTGAAGAGCTGAGGGGTTGCGATGCGGCGTTGGGATGCGACCCAAAAAATAAACAAAAAGCCTCACACGCTTCGCATGCTTTGGCTAGGGGCGCGCTCAGGGGCTTCCTGTCCGGTGCGGCCGATTTGCATGAGAACACTGATATCTTCAGGGCCAATCGCTGGTGCCCCCCTGTTGCCGGAACAGTCAAGTTGAATTCAGATGCTGCGTTCCAGGCCGATAGCGGGGATTCTCATGCAGGCGCCGTTGCGCGGGATCACAACGGGCTTGTCCTCATGTCGCTATCTAAAAGGATTGCTAATTGTAATGCAGTGGAGGAAGCCGAGGCTCGGGCCCTGCTTGCTGGTTTGAGAGCACTGTCTCCGCTTTACAGAGGACCAATCATCGCAGAATCTGACTGTACCTTTGTCGTGAAGGAGCTCCGACCGGGCGGCACCAACTGCTCTGCCTGGCATTCTGTGTTTGCTGATATCAAGGAGGAGCTCAAGCTCTTCAGTGAAGTTCAGATCATATATACTAAACGTGACCAGAACAAGCTTGCCCACTCCCTGGCTGCTCGTTCAAGGAGGTCCGAGGACGTGCAGATGGTAGCAAGTATTCCGGATGATCTGAATGCAGTTTTAGCTGCCGACGAAGTGTTGGCTTAGAGTACTGCTGTACTCTTGTTTCTCAAAAAAAAAAAAAAAAAAAAAAAAACTGTGTGGTGGACGCTCCAGCCTCGTCGTCGTTGGCGACCTCTTTGGCATCGTGGGCCTTCGCCTCCAGGTCCTCGAAGAGCCGGGCTTGGTCCACCTCGATGACGCAAAACTTGTGGCGGATTGTGTTGGCGCTCTGCACATACACGAGCAATCGCCCGATTCACGTAGACGATGCTCATGTGCACGCCGCTCGCAGGTCAACTCCTCCGCCGACGTAAACAATGTGCATCTGGGATCTAGATCCCCGCCGACCTGAGCACGAGACCACGAGCCAGTCAGTAGTAGTAGTTTAAAGGGTCAAAGTAGAGCAGAGCAGGGCAGTTGGAACCAACAGCATCATGTTGTCTTTCACCTACCTAACGGTCGTGTGTATGATTGATTAACCACCGTCTCACTAGCTCAGCAGTAATCCGTCATTAGTAGATGAACTAAAATTTTATAACTACGCGAGAGCGTACAGTTGGAGTGCTACTACAGGAAACCAAGCTGCAGCAATTCATCAGTAAGCATGGCGGGCAAAACAAAAATGCTAAACACACGGGCTGACCACGGGGTCTTACGTCTTACGGGCAAAATGGAGCAACGGTACACGCACGGACATCTTTTTACGGGATCAACGGAGTACCCTTCGTCTCCGGTCTGGACACTGGACACGGACGCCTGTCTTCTCGCCATATAAGGACAACGTAGTTCATCATTTTGCTTCTGTTTTGGAGCATACATGAGGTCGTGACGTAGTACATACTTAGTCTTTGATGCTACATTTTAAGTCAATAAATTTTATTTTTCGCCGAAAACACTACATAGTACTCCCTCCGTTCCTTTATGTAAGGTGTATTATTTTCGACATGGTGACCAAGGCACATGATAATACAAGTGTTAGGACGAAATCATTGATTAGCGGCAACTAAATTATTTAGGTTAGAAAAGTAAGAGATATACGCAATCAGGAAAGAGATACTTTTCTTTTTTCTCTTTACAACGAGAGATGCATGCAATCAGGGAGGATATACTTTTCTTTTCTTTTTTGAAGGGCTAACGTCGAAATTACGAGGAATTAGAAAAATTACACCTTACATTATGTAATTTTATAAAAAAAAATACACCTTGTATAAAGAAACTGAGGGAGTATGAGCTATGAGGTGGCCGATCAGGCCTCATCAACCTACTACTCCAACTTTACCTGCACCGTCCGATCGGAACCATGGACTCGCTCGATTCGTCTGAGAGAAGACCCGTGCACGTCAACACCGTCGACAAAGCAAGGAGCGCAGTTTTCCCCTGTGAGCAACTGTAGAGTGAAACGCGATGTACTGCGCCCATTAAGAGCGTAGGACGCTGCGCAGTTTTCCCCTGCGAGCAACTGTAGAGTGAAACGCGATGTACTGCGCCCATTAAGAGCGTAGGACGCTGCGCAGTTTTCCCCTACGAGCAACTGTAGAGTGAAACGCGATGTACTGCGCCCATTAAGAGCGTAGGACGCTGCGCAGTTTTCCCTTGCGAGCAACTGTAGAGTGAAACGCGATGTACTGCGCCCATTAAGAGCGTAGAATGCTGCGCAGTTTTCCCCTGCGAGCAACTGTAGAGTGAAACGTGATGTACTGCGCCCATTAAGAGCGTAGGACGCTGCGCAGTTTTCCCCTGCGAGCAACTGTAGAGTGAAACGCGATGTACTGCGCCCATTAAGAGCGTAGGACGCTACGACGGCGACCTCCGGCATATCATATGGAGCTGGACGCCGTCGTCGTCGCTGATCGCTACGTAGCTCTCTTCCCCCTCCCTGTCCTGTCCAGCGTCGACGGAAATGTCAAAAGAAAAAGCGCCACAGTCCACACGTACGAAGGAGCGAGGATGGTAGCAACGTGAACGAGTAGCGGCAGTAGTAATCCATTTCATTACGTCGCCCTCGCCTCGTCCGTTTCCATCACCAGATATAGATGGTCGAAGAAATTAACTAGCAATCACGCTCAGATTAACTAGCAATCACGCTCAGATGGGAGATATATCGAACGAGGGCGACACATGCAGCGTGCTGGCCGGTTTTATGGTTCGTTGGTGCGTCCAAAGGACAGGCAGACCCTCAAGTTTATCAACAAAGTTATCAAGAGGAAGAAGAGCACTGCACCGGTTTCATTGTGCCTTGTGCACGGCCCAAACAGTACCAGCTCATTGTGCCCTGTGAGCAGAACTCGTAGTAATCCATTTCGTTGTGCCATGTGCACGGTCCAAATCACACCAGTTCAGGGGATATGTAGATTGTAGAACATGTCATTGGAATTACTAGTTCAACTCAGAGGCAAAGCACTTACCTTGTTACTTCTATGTTGTTGGGAAAAGGTCGCAGGCTATCACCCCCCCCCCCCTCCCCCCTCATCTTTGCGACCTCCAAGCGCAAGAATTGGGTTGTGCTTTACGGGACAACGATTGTGTGCGCAAGATCAACCGTTCTACCAACCACACGATCGAATCACATTATTGAGTTTGTGGACATGTGGGTGTACCTGGATTAGATTAAACTTGAAACGGGCATCGACGACGACATCATTTGAAAATTTGAGGCGAATGGAGAGTACTCAGTGACCACGTCTTGTAGGGTTCAATTCTTGGGCTCAACTTCGACCACCATGAAAAAGACCGTTTGGAAGGATTGGGCTCAACTTCGACCACCATGAATAATACCAATTGGAACGTTTGGGCTCCATCCAAAGTCAAGTTATTCTCTTGACCGGCAATCAATGTTTTAAATAGCGGGCTATGAAAAATAGCGGCGGACCTCCAAA
Organism: Elymus sibiricus; assembly: GCA_039707655.1. Taxonomy (NCBI): domain Eukaryota; kingdom Viridiplantae; phylum Streptophyta; class Magnoliopsida; order Poales; family Poaceae; genus Elymus; species Elymus sibiricus. Next base: position 526,612,004 of record CM077665.1, on the reverse strand, counting down.
AAGGCTATAGCGGAGCTATAGCGGGCTTTAGCGTGCATTTTGTACATGAGACCATTTAGCGGCACCCTGCTGAAAAGGCTATAGCAAAGCTATAGCGGGGCTATAGCGGGCTATTTAAAACTATGCCGGCAATAGAAAACAGGATCTGGACGGTGGATAGGTTGGAGAAGAGGGGCGATAATAATGGCCTTTACACCCTTTGCAGTGGGCCAACAAGACATCCTCCCGCCTCTTCTTCAAATGTCGATACACAATGCGTGTTTGGAGAATGATCAAGGATTGGCTCGGTTTAGGGGCGTTAGAGATAAATAGATAGGCGATGAAGCGCAACGTCGAGACTTGGTGGACCAACATGTTGAAGCCTAATACTGCAAAGCAGAAAGCCATGGCCTCCTCACCTTGTTTGTTGGGTCATCTGGAACAACGAGAGGAAAGCAAGAGTTTTCAAGAAGAAACCGCCCTATTTACATTCTCAAGATCATTCGGGATGAGACCACAATTTGAATCACTACGGAGGCTAGGATTTTTAGCACCATCATGCCGCAAGAGTAATTCCTTTTTGTGTTCTTGCTTTTACGGGCTATGTTGTCGAGCCGATGCTATCTAACTTGAACTCTTTTCCCCCTTAATTAATGAATGAGGCAATCCTTTTTGCCTCTGTTAAAAAAAAACTTCTATGCTCTCCCAGTTTCATCTCCAGGGCATTGTAAGTCACGTTGTATTTTGCATTTAGGTTGAATGAATTTGGTGCCTTTCCGTGTTAAAATAAACTCAGAATGGATACCCCTAGTCCTAATAAAAATGATGAACGAATAAAATAAACAATCACACTCAAAAGGGAGATACACATTGAAAGAGGCCCAGGCGCGGGGCGCGGGCGGGTTTTATGGTCATCATAGTCGGAAAGAACATATGTAAGCTAATATTTATTTAAAAATATTGTATTAAGATGATTGATCCAATGTATAATACAAACCGGACCTTTAACAAAACATTTTGGAGATGATTATTTTGCATCCGTCGAAAATATTTTTTGTTCATTCTTTGCAATCATACGAGTATAACCCCCACATTTTATAGGATTATCCTGGCTTTAATGATGTCGTGGCCTGGTTGTGTCTTACTTTGTTCTATACAAACAAATAACAAAACTCAGATACATAAACCAACAAGCATTCACATGATTAAACCAACAAGCATTCGCATGATTAAACCAAAATCATACCCGAGTGAGATAAAATACAAACAGATGATAGCTAGCATGGTACTAAAATAATCAAGTACTCGTGTCCATTTTAAAAGTGGGGAAAGGTGGTGTTTTCATGCCTTTAAATGACTGAAGCACTATTATTGGCAGCAGGTTTGCCTAGCGCACTCTAAAGATTAAAAAGTACAAATTAGCTCCAAAGTTAAGACATGAACCTCTAAATTAAGCTTAATCCGGTCCCCTCCGTACATTCCACAGTTCATCAGGCCTGGTGTCTTACGCGGATGCTTTTGTTTCAGCATGGCTTTATTCGTTGCTTCTCCGAAAGCAAATACTACTCGATGCATCAACATGTATATTAACTAAGATAAGTTGATCGTGCATGCATACTTAGTTGCCCTTCATCCGATGATTGTTTTGTTGCAACTACCTAAAAATAAGCTAATGAAGAATGGACTCAGAATGTCTGATGAGATGACAACTAAACTGGCATTACCGAACAACTAATATATTTTTCCAGTACTACAAAGAACCTAATTTAATCATGAGACTAAGCAAGCGCAGTGCAGGTAGGAGACATTTCGTATCCACATGGAGTATTTAGGTGTCCACTTGCATGTAGTTGCAGGTCCCCGTGAGCAGCAACCTTGTGAGGCCGAGTCGGTCAAGATTAATTAAGTGAGCCAGTCATGCATGCCAGACAAGCTTAATGCTGTGATTGCAAGCTTAAAATAACGGTTTTGCTAGATCACATCTAGATGTGACATAAGTATTGCACATCTAAATTCTATGCCATTGATTTCATACGGAGATTCGTGTGACTATTTTTTTTTAATTTTAGTTTTTTCTTTTTATGCTTGATGAAGCCACTTAGATGTGCAATAACTATGTCACATCTAGATGTGTCCTAGACACACCCTTAAAATAAACTTTTAGTAAGACAGTCTAAAGCGCCCTTTGAGTAAGACATCTAAGCTAAGTAGCGACTAAAATTTTGAACACAAACCATCTTTATAACTCAAATTTGGTACGTATGAATTTTGTAGACAGGCAGAGGCATCAAGCATGGGCCGACCCCATCACCCAAGGCAGAGAGAAGCAATAACGTACTACCAAACCAATTGCATACATACATTACATTGGTGGTGGGGGCTATCAAGCTCATATCTTTCCCCATGGCCAGCGCCATCGTGCAGCCCTGGCCCTTCTGTTTCCACCATCTTCCTCTCCATCTTCTTTACACTAACGTGGCCGTCACTCACTAATTAATCCACACCCAGATTTTTCTATATATACTATGATTATGATTATGGATGGATGCACCCCATCTCCCCTTCCGTCCTGCCTCTGAAAAGCGAAAGAGAAAAGAGAATAAAGGAATAGGAAGGATCTAAAGTGGAACCGTTTTTTACTTCTGGTGTTCTTTGTACTATCTTGACTGTTGATGAATAGATTGGAAGTTTTCCTCGCAAAAAAAAAATAAAAATAAAGTGGAACCGTTTTTAACGAAGGGATGTGATCTCCGGCGACAGCAATCGGTGTTATGAGACTTGCTCTCAAAGACTCGTGATGATAGATAAACACGGCTGGCTGTCTGAGTGATGCCAAACGGCCGGTGGCTCGTCACCGGTGGATCTGCGCAACGAAGCTTCTGTGTGTGTGCCTGGCCTTTACGATAGTCAAAGTCCCAGAGACTCGAGGGATCTTGCTATTTTTCTGCGGGGTCATGCAAATCAGGACCGATTCGGGGTGCTATATTATAGGAGTATTTTCAATCAAAAGAGACAGATGTATCTGCACGCCAAGTCGGCATCTCAGATACTCCCTCCGGTCCTTTTTACTTCGCATATAAGATTTGAGTCGAGTCAAACTTTGACCAAAATTATCTTGAAAACTATCAACGTCTACAATACCAAATTTGTATAATATGAAACTACATTCTCTAATGAATCTAATGATATTTATTTGGTATTATGAATGTTGATACTTTTTTCTATAAGTTCAGTCAAATTAGAGCTACTTTGACTTCAGACAAAACTTATATACAGACTAAAAAGGACCGAAAGGAGTGCAAGACTTTGCTCGATAGAATCCGATTCTGCATGCATGCATGGAGGCAGCTCATGGCGCACATGTGATTGATAAGGGGAATTGATGAGCATGGAGGCAGCTTGGAGGTCAAGATATTGGAGAGTTGGTTGGTCAGCGGCATATATGGGGTCTCTTTGGGCGGACGGATGGACGAGACGAAGCTTCTGGCTTGGATTGATCATGCATGTGTGTGTGTGGTCGATTCCTTCCTGTCGCCAGCAAGACCGCACATCTGCGTTGGTGCTGGCTGTCTTTGGGCGATCAGCTACATCATTACACATTCTCTGCTTTACTACTGGCATAGTGGCACTAGTAGAAAACGGGCCTTTAATCCCGGTTTGTAAGGCCCTTTAGTGCCGGTTTAAGGGGGGACTAAAGCCCCCCCCTTTAGTCCCGGTTCGTCACGGCCCGGCACTAAAGGCCCACCACGTGGCGCCTGCCGGGGCCGTTCGCTGGGGGACCTTTAGTCCCGGTTGGTAACACCTTTAGTCCCGGTTGGTAACACCAACCGGGACTAAAAGTATTTAATTCTTTTAATTTTGGTTTATTTTTCCTTTTAATTTTGTGTTTTCCATTTAATTATTTTTCATTTCAAACATATATTACGCTACTACATACTGTACACGTTGTGCATATATATATAAATCGAATTTCTCGTACGACGACCATTCACATACATATATATATATACAATTTGGTATATACAATTTCTCCTACAATTTGCGGATCATTACATATGCAGGGCATTACTGCTTGATCTTGTAATGGTATTCTCCTTTGGGATCTATGACCTGGTTGACCAGAAATCCAGCTATTTCCTCTTGAATTGCTCGTACGCGAGCCGTTGGTAGGAGCTGGCCCCGCATCTCTATCATCTATAATCAGGAGATCAAGATGAATATATTAGTTGTGTGTATATATATTAGCTAGATCATGATAAAAAAAATTATGGATAGTGTTCTGGCAAACGTACCCAAAGAGTTTTTTCATCTATGCTTCTTTCAGACGTGATCATGCGAATATTCTCGCAAACGTAGTATGCGCATAAACTATTCCCTTTCTCTTGCCTCATGCACTTTACGAGAATAAAATTCAATCAGGTAATAATTAATCAAGCATGATAATGGTATTGAAACTAGAATTAAAGAGATACACGGACGTAGCTAGCTAGTACTACTTAATTACCTTGGGTCGCACCCATTTCAGCTGTTGTTTCCATTGGCCGGGGACCTCTTCGATGAACTTTTTCCAAGCCCTGCCCGCCGGCAAAGAAAATGAATAAAGGAGTTATTAACTAGTTGATATCAGGAAATGAAGTAAAGAGGCAGACATAGTGCGATAATGATTGAAATTACCTGTCGAACATCCCCTTCACGGTTGCGTATTCGGATGGATCCTTATATAGTGAGTCCAGTACTTCAACTTTTCCCTTGTCAACTTCAATGATTAACAAGATCCAGTGGAAACTGCATGCGCACACGTTTTTTATAAATAAGCGGGCATGTGCATAACTCATCAACTACACTTATTAACATCTAGTAAGCAAAAAATAGAATTTGTAGTACAAGATATAGTAACACTCACCCGAAGTTGTAAGGAAGTAGTATTTTTGGTTGGGTGTTTAGTTGCTTCAAAAACTCTAGCAGGAATCTCTCTGTGTCTTCTCTCGAATATTGATCTTCCCATATCGCCTGATTAATCGTATTTGGGTCAATGAACCCAACTCCATAGCGTCTAGTTTTTTTCATTTCATACATCTTCATTCTGCATAATACCACAGAAAAGAATATAGTGAGGATAATTACAGTTAATGAACGAGAGCACATCTAGCTAGCTAGTTAGAGACTTAAATTACAAAAAGAAATCACTTACAGACAATAGCAACTGACGATAGATTTGTCGAGTGCGTCTTGATTGAATAACTGAAGCAACTCTGAATAATGAATCCACACGTCTTTTTTATGGAAGTAATGCCTTTTCCTGACTTTCACCATGAGGGACTCTTCATTGGTATTTGCTGTTTTTTGCATGTACCACGTATGCAACTCGTACATTCTCGTTGGTAGAAGCTTGACTTCGTCAGGCTTGACCAGAGGTTTGCCACGGACATATTGGTATTTTACTTCCTCCTCTGTAATCCTGGGGATTTCCTCAAGGCCTAGGAGTTGTTCAACAGTGACACCGGCCTCTTTAGCCTGCCTTCTAAGATCGTCGGTTATTGCCGGCCGATCGGCGGTACTCACATGTGTTTGTACAATGAGCGGGGGGATCGATTGCACTGCTTGTTCTCCCAGCTGGGGAACAGTTTTCCCGCTTTTTTTGCCAACTGCTTGGCTCGAGCTCGAGCTCGACTCCTTTTGCCCTGCAGAATATGACTTCTTGATAGACCGCACATAGTCGGAGTCCTTCTGATTGTCAGCCGGTCGAGCCATATCAATAAAGTGTTGTGATACATGCTCAGGTACTTTCTCCTTTGGCGGCGCGGGCGGTTTCGGTGCAAAATGGGCCTTCAATTGGGCATCACATGCGTCGTCGAGTTCCTCCTGAGTCAGGTGGTAAGAAAACTTCGGAAGAGGCTTGAGGTCTGGACCATATTTGAATTTCTTGCTTGTTGTACCGCTAGCCGTCGTAGCTACGGCCTCTCTCTTCCGCTGTTGCTTAGGCGGAGCACGCTGAGTCGGCTGACTTGGAGGAGGAGGAGTTGGCTGACGCCGTGCCGGACTTGGAGGAGGAGTCGGCTGACGCGGTGCCAGATTTGGAGGAGGAGGAGTCGACTGAAGCGGCGGAGGACTTGGAGGAGGAGGAGTTGGCTGACGCCGTGCCGGACTTGGAGGAGGAGTCGGCTGACGCGGTGCCGGACTTGGAGGAGGAGGAGTCGACTGACGCGGCGGCGGACTTGGAGGAGGAGTCGGCTGACGCGGTGCCGGACTTGGAGGTGGAGGAGTCGACTGACGCGGCGGCGGACTTGGAGGAGGAGGAGTCGGTGGCCTTGGAAAGACGATGCAATCCTTTTTCCATAGAATGATACGATGTATGGCCTCTCCCAGTGTTCTCTCCTCGTCACCTCCAAGAATGTCAAGTTGTAGCTCGTGATATGCTGACATCACTTCATCAACCCCGACACGAGCATAGCCAGCTGGAATGGGATTGCAATGGAAGATTGCTTCAGGGGGATTTGCTAAAGCATAGCCGTCCGCCACCTTCATGGATAAGTTCTTCACTTTCATGTGTAGCTCACAGTTAGTCCTGTCTTTGATATCATCCACAGGGTAGCTAGCTAGCAGTGCATTATCGATATTGGCCGGGGCGGAACCCACGCTGCTTCTCGGCATAGATGGGACGGTGCTATCCAATGCTGGATCGATCTGCTCATGCTGCCGCTGAGACGCCCTTTCCTGGCTGAGTGAGTCGATCTGCTCCTGCTGTCGCCTGACAAATTGTTCCAACTCCAGGTGCGAGGATATTAGGCCTTCAAGGCGGAGTGCTTCCTCCTTCTTCTTCTGCTCCTCATGCTTCTTCTTTCTCGCACGGCTTCTATAGTCGTCGTTCCAATCTGCAAACCCCTCATACCACGGAACAACGCCTTTGCCTCGTGTTCTTCCCGGGTGTTCAAGATTCTTCAGGGCGCGCGTAAGCTCGTCGTTATCTCTGTTGGGCGTGAACACCCCCGATCGAGCTTCTTCTATTGCAATAAGTATTTCGTCTGTCGCTTCTTTAAGACTTGCCTTCACCATAACCAGCCCTGTCTCTGGGTCCAACATCCCCCCATGCGCATAAAACCATGTCCTGCACCTGGGGGGCCATGTCAATGTAACTGGACTGACCCGTTTACTAATCATCTCTTGCTCAGATTGATGCCACTTAGGCAGGGCCACCTGGTAGCCACCTGGCCCCAGACGATGGTGCCACTTCTTTTTCGCAGCATTAATCTTGTTTTTCCTCGACAGTTCCTTAGCTTCTTCCGATTCCTTGAACTTCACGAAAGCGTCCCAGTGATCTTTTGCCTTCACCAGTGCTCCCGTGAATTCTGGAGTCTTCTTTTTTGATTTGACGTACTTAGCCCATGCATTTTTCTTGAAGGTGTTGAATGCGATCGCCATCTTTTTAAGAGCATAGTTTCTGACTTTCTTCAGATCTGCATCTGTCAAATTATCTGGTAGGGTGAAATGTTCCATGAGCGTAGTCCAAAGCACATCTTTTGCTCTTTCGTCGACAAAAGTAACTCCTGCTCGATCTCCCTTTGCTGGCTTTCTCCATTCTTGAACGGAGATCGGGATTTGGTCCCTGACAATAACTCCGCATTGATTCTTGAACGTGGTCGCATTTTTCTTAGGTTCAAGCGGTTCGCCAGTTGATGTTTTGATGGAATCGATGTTGAAATTTACGCCTTTGTCCAACTTTTTGGCTGGGCCTCAAACTACCCTGTCGCTTGTACAAGATTTGCTCGATCCGGAGGCCTAAAAGAAGAAAGATCGATTCGTTAATACATACAAATCAATTAAGACATGTAATGATCACCGGATGGCTTATATATTAAATATACCTCGCCGGTCATTGTTATTTGAAGAACATTTTCTTCGTCAACATCGTTGTCGTCACCTTCATCTATTCGTTCGTCTTCATCAAACATCATACCCTCACCCGAAGGGTTCAGATATTGCGAGCCGTCATCATGATCATCTGGGCTCGTGGAGCGTATGATGTCGAACACAGCCTCTTCTCCTTCTCTGCCGGTATTGTCCATTGCTTTTATTTAACTAATCCAGAAGAAAGATAAAACAATTTAGTATTCAGAGATCCGAAAGGTAGATGCATGAGATCAGAAAGAAATTGGATCAACTTGTGCACATCCATAATGGGGGCATTCCTGATATTTAATCCCTTAAAGGACTAAGAAAATCTATTGCAAATACAACATTAAAATATGCAACTTTTGCAAATACTAATTGCTATACATTGGATCAAATTCCTTTCTCAATAAAAAATACAACATTATAACTACACTAATAATATTCCTTTCTCAATAAAAAATTCCGAAAAATTTCTCAATTATAATTTCCTATGCAACATTTTAGTATGCAAATTTTTTCTGTAATATGATATACAACATTATATACTTCTAAGCAACATTTTAATAGGTTAGGGACATTATATACTTCTAATTAAGCAAAAAATCTAATTAATCATATATACTAATTAAACACTAATTATAGAAAAACAACATTATATAAAAAACAGAAAAACAACATTACATAAAGAAACACTAATTAAGCATATATACTAATTAAGCATATAAAAAATAGAACATATGTGTGTGTGTGTGTTCATGCGTGTGTGTGTGTGCGGGATCGACGGGAGGGGGCGGCGGCCATGGCGGCAGGGCTCACAAGGGGGCGACGGCGCGCGAGGTCGAGGAGGGGCGGCGACGGCGACGGCGAGGTGCAGGGGCGGCGACGGCGACGGCGACGGCGGCGTCGAAGTGCGTGGACGGACGGCGACGGCTAGGTACACGGCGCGGCGGCCACGACGTCGAGGTGCGGCGGCGCGGACGGACGGCGGCGTAGAGGTGCGGCGGCACGGAAGGACGGCGGCGTCGAGGTGCGGCGGGGCGCGGACGGAGGAACGACGGCGACGACGAGGGGCAAGGGTAGGGGCGCGCGCGGACGACGAAAGGCTGGATTTGGGGAAATTTTCGTAAGTGTGGTATATATAGAAGACCCTTTAGTCGCGGTTGGTGGCTCCAACCGCGACTAAAGGGGGTCTTTAGTCGCGGTTGGAGCCACCAACCGCGACTAAAGGTCTCGCTTCCCGCCGCTTGGACTGGATGAAATTCACCTTTAGTCGCGGTTGGTGGCTCCAACCGCGACTAAAGGCCCCCCTTTAGTCGCGGTTGGTGGATCCAACCGCGACTAAAGGCCTGTTCCTGGCACGGCGCAGTGTGGTGGATGTTTAGTCCCACCTCGCCCAACGAAGGGCGCTCGCACTGGTTTATAAACCCCGGCGCGGTAGCTCATTCGAACTCCTCTCTAAAGCAGGCCTACGAGGCCTACCGGTCTTTCCTGCCCTGTGGGCCATACTGGGCCTTGCGGGCCTGCATCCTGGCCCAACTAGTGGGTGTCTAGTCATATGCAGGCCGTGGCGGCCCAGTAGGCGGGCTTTTTTTTTACTTTTCAGTTTTTTTTTGTTTTCTTCTATATTTATTTTCTTTTGTTTCTTGGTTGTTTTTTGCTTTATTTAGAGTTTCTGAGTGAATCTTTTTGCTTTAGGTCAAAAAAATTATAAACTTTCTGTTAGTGCCAGTAGTTTTCAAATTTGAATTATTTGAAATTCGTGTGAATCACTAGTTTGTGAATAACTTTATTTTAAAAAAAGATTTTTCAGTGATTCTTTTTTCTGCTGTTTAATATTAGTGTGTTTTATCATTATATTCAATTTGGTAATTCTTAGGTTATTTAAAAAAAATGAAATGCCTTTGTAACAGACGAGTTTTCGTCCGAAAGCGTGATACTTCGAAAGAGATTGTCCATTTTGTACACGAAGTGCATCCAGTTTTTGCCGTAACCCTCTCAACTTTTTAGCACATGCTATGTGGGTGAAATGATGATACCATGCCAACTTTCAACCTTTTCTGATTGGGATTTGTAGTGCTTTTCAATTTCAGGGTCATTTAGCTCAAAAAAATCAGTAAATGCATGAAAAATAGCAAATGAAGTCTGAAAGGGTTGAAAATTGATGACGTGGCTTTGGACATAATATTTCTTCGCGTTTCAAATGCCAAAACACATAAGTCGGAGTTCTATTACAAAGATTCCCTCCGGTTTGTCCGAAGTGGGACTTTCCAGATATATAAGTCCGGAAACTAACTAGAGAAGCCGGTCACATCCCAGAGTGGGATCTTTGGATATAAAACTTTTTCTTCGCGTGTGTCCCTTTGTGCCGTAACCATGGACAATCTTCATCGTTTAACTTGATGCTCGGGTCAACATTCACTGTGAAGGGAGCAATTTCATGAAACTTTTCATAATCTTCTGACATGTCTGTCTTGTCCTCCACTCCCACAATGTTTCTTTTCCCTGAAAGAACTATGTGGCGCTTTGGCTCATCGTATGATGTATTCGCTTCCTTATCTTTTCTTTTTCTCGGCTTGGTAGACATGTCCTTCACATAGAAAACCTGCGCCACATCATTGGCTAGGACGAATGGTTCGTCTGCGTACCCAAGATTGTTGAGATCCACTGTTGTCATTCCATACTGCGGGTCTTCCTTTACCCCGCCTCCTCTCAGATTGACCCATTTGCACCGAAACAAAGGGACCTTCAAACCAAGTCCATAGTCAAGTTCCCATATCTCCTCTATGTAACCATAATATGTGTCCTTTGGCCTATTGGTGTTTGCTGCATCAAAGCGGACAGCACTGTTTTGGTTGGCGCTCTTTTTATCTTGGGCGATCGTGTAAAATGTATTCCCATTTATCTCGTACCCTTTGAAAGTCAATATAGTCGAAGATGGTAACTTGGACAGCAAGTACATGTCATCTGCAACAGTGCCGTCATGCATGAGACGTGTCTGCAACCAACCGGCGAAAGTCACAGTTTGTTCATGTGTAATCCAGTCGTCAGACTGCTCCCGGTGTTTGGAGCGTAGAATATTCTTGTGTTGCTCGATATACGGAGCCACCAAGGCGGAACTTTGTAGAACTGTGTAGTGTGCTTGCGCCAAAGAATGCCCGTCCCGGCATATTACTGAATTCTTTCCTAGCGTGCCTTTTCCACCCAGTCTGCCCTCATGCCGCGATTCAGGAACACCAATCGGCTTAATGCCAGGAATAAAGTCAACACAAAACTCAATGACCTCCTCTGTTTCATGGCCCTTGGAGATGCTTCCTTCTGGCCTAGCACGATTACGAACATATTTCTTTAAGACTCCCATGAACCTCTCAAAGGGGAACATATTGTGTAGAAATACAGGACCCAGAATGGCAATCTCCTCGACTAGGTGAACTAGGACGTGCGTCATGATATTGAAGAAGGATGGTGGGAACACCAACTCGAAACTGACAAGATATTGCACCAAATCATTCTCTAACCTTGGTAAGATTTCTGGATCGATTACCTTCTGAGAGATTGCATTGAGGAAAGCACATAGCTTCACAATGGCTAATCGAACATTTTCCGGTAGAAGTCCCCTCAATGCAACCGGAAGCAGTTGCGTCATAATCACGTGGCAGTCATGAGACTTTAGGTTCTGGAACTTTTTCTCTGCCATATTTATTATTCCCTTTATATTCGACGAGAAGCCAGACGGGACCTTCATACTGAGCAGGCATTCGAAGAAGATTTCCTTCTCTTCTTTGGTAAGAGCGTAGCTGGCATGACCCTGAAATTGCTTTGGATCCATGCCGTCTTCTCCGTGCATACGTTGCTGGTCCTCCCGTGCCTCCGGTGTATCTTTTGTCTTCCCATACACGCCCAAGAAGCTTAGCAGGTTCACGCAAAGATTCTTCGTCACGTGCATCACATCGATTGCAGAGCGGACCTCTAGGTCTTTCCAATAGGGTAGGTCCCAAAATATAGATTTCTTCTTCCACATGGGTGCGCGTCCGTCAGCGTCATTCGGAACAGATTGTCCGCCAGGACCCTTTCCAAAGATTACTTTTAAATCCTTGACCATATCAAGTATATCATCACCAGTACGGTGGCGAGGCTTCTTCCGGTGATCTGCCTCACCTTTGAAATGCTTGCCTTTCTTTCTTACGGGATGCCCGCTCTGAAGAAATCGACGATGCCCCAGGTACACATTCTTCTTACATTTATCCAAATATATACTGTCGGTATCATCTAAACAGTGCGTGCATGCGTGGTATCCCTTGTTTGTCTGTCCTGAAAGGTTACTGAGAGCAGGCCAATCATTGATGGTTACAAACAGCAACGCTCGCAGGTCAAATTCCTGTTGTTTGTGCTCATCCCACGCACGTACACCTTTTCCATTCCACAGCTCTAAAAGTTCTTGGACTAATGGCCTTAGGTACACATCAATGTCGTTGCCGGGTTGCTTGGGGCCTTGGATGAGCACTGGCATCATAATGAACTTCCGCTTCATGCACAACCAAGGAGGAAGGTTATAGATACATAGAGTCACAGGCCAGGTGCTATGATTGCTGCTCTGCTCCCCAAAAGGATTGATGCCATCTGCACTTAAACCAAACCATACATTCCTTCCGTCATCTGCAAAGTCCTTCCACTTTCTCTCGATTTTTCTCCACTGTGATCCGTCAGCGGGTACTCTCAACTTCCCGTCTTTCTTACGGTCATCTTTGTGCCATCGCATCAACTTGGCATGCTCTTTGTTTTGGAACAAACGTTTCAACCGTGGTATTATAGGAGCATACCACATCACCTTGGCAGGAATCTAGCTTCTTCCTGGGGCGCTCGCCCGCAACATCACCAGGGTCATCGTGGCCGATCTTATAGCGCAATGCACAGCATACCGGGCATGCATTCAAATCCTCGTACTCACCGCGGTAGAGGATGCAGTCATTAGGGCATGCATGTATCTTCTGCACCTCTAATCCTAGAGGGCAGACGGCCTTCTTTGCTTCGTACGTACTGTCGGGCAATTCGTTGTCCTTTGGTAGCTTATTCTTCATTATTTTCAGCAACTTTTCAAATGCCTTGTCAGGTACACCATACTCTGCCTTCCATTGCAGCAATTCCAGTGTGGTACCCAGCTTTTTCTTGTCATCTTCACAATTTGGGTACAACAATTTCTTGTGATCCTCTAACATGCGCTGCAACTTCAGCTTCTCCTTTTCACTTGCACAGTTTCTATTTGCATTGGCAATGGCCCGACCAAGATCAACAACGGGCTCATCTGATGCCTCTTCTTCAGCTCCTTCCTGCATTGCCGGCTCAGCTTCTTCCCCCATTGTTGTACCATCGTATTCATGGAACCCATGGCCAGGATAGCTGTCGTCATCCTCTTCTTCTTCATTCTCTTCCATTAGGACCCCTCTTTCTCCGTGCTTGGTCCAACAGTTATAGCCGGACATGAAACCGGACTCAAACAGGTGGACGTGAATGGTTCTTGAGTTAGAGTAATTTCGATCATTCTTACAGCCAGCACATGGACAATACATAAAACCATCCGCCCGCTTGTTTGCCTCAGCCGCAACCAGAAAAGTATGCACGCCATTAATGAACTGGGGAGAGCATCGGTCATCGTACATCCATTGCCGGCTCATCTTCATTACACAACATCGAAAAGACCAAATTAATACAAGTTCATACATAAAGTTCATACACACTTGTTCTCATAAAGCAACATACAAACTCTCTAGCTAAAGCATTTAAATGCAACAACAAATGCGATCAAGATCGCAACTAAGGTAACAATTGATCCAACAGCATAGTGATACCAAGCCTCACTATCAATGGCATATTTTTTAAATTTTCTAATCTTCAAGCGCATTGCATCCATCTTGATCTTGTGATCATCGACGACATCGGCAACATACAACTCCAGTTTCATCTTCTCTTCTTCAACTCTTTTCAATTTTTCTTTCAAATACTCGTTTTCTTTTTCAACTAAATTTAACTTCTTGACAAGAATATCTATGTCGGTTGCAATTTCCGGTTCACATACCTCCTAGATAAAAATATCTATGTCAACTTGATGGGCATAATTGTCATAAACGCGAAATGCAATAAATAGTTATAAAAGAGAATATATATACCACATCCGAATCATAAACCGGACGAGGGCCGACGGGGACGGATATCAAAGTCATGGCACTATGTATAACAAACAATCATACATGTAAGAAAATTATACAATTAACTATCTAAATCATACAAATAAGATTTTTTTTATATAAAAAGGATAAGAACGAACAAGAGGCTCACCAAGGTGTGGTGACGGCGACGGGACGGTGCGGGCGATGGACGGTGGTTAGGACGGGGACGGGAAGGCACTAAGTAAACCACACCTACACATGCAAAGTAAGAAGTTAATTTGAGCTCAAATTGCATATAAATCAAATGAACTACCACATATAAATACTCCCAAACTAAAACCCACAAATCACTATACTTATAGAGCATTGCAAGAGCTAATCTAGCAATGAGAGATGAAAGGACAAAGTTGCTAACCTTTGTGAACACTTGGATGGATGGGGTGCCTCCAAATCTTGACAAATTTTGGCAAAAATGGAGGATGAGCTCGAGGAAGAGGGAAGAACAAAGGAGGGGAAGAAGGGGGGAAAAAAGGGAGGAGTACTGTGATCGGGCTGGCCGAATTCATATAGGGGATCTTTAGTCCCGGTTGGTATCTCCAACCGGGACTAAAGGGGGGGGGGCTTTAGTCCCGGTTGGTGATACCAACCGGGACTAAAGGGGCTCGTGGGGGCCCCAGCTGACACCAGCCTGCCACCACCCTTTAGTCCCGGTTCGTGTTACGAACCGGGACTAAAGGGGGGGCCTGTAGTCCCGGTTGGTGATACCAACCGGGACTAAAGGGGCTCGTGGGGGCCCCAGCTGACACCAGCCTGCCACCACCACATTAGTCCCGGTTCGTGCTACGAACCGGGACTAAAGGTCCGGAACGAACCGCGACTAATGATGCCCGTCCTGAACCGGGACTAATGGTCACATTAGTGCCGGTTCAAAACCCGACCGGGACTAAAGCTGCGGACAAAAGTTCCGTTTTCTACTAGTGTGGCATCACATCCGGATTCTGCAATGGGTTAGTGGTGGCGCTTGGCAGAGTTGGCGTCAGGCACCCATGTCGTTGCCGGACTAGCTGAATCGCAGAGAATGGAGTGCTCGGGAGAGAGACGAAGACGAACTAGAGATGAGTTTGTTTTGGTACTGCCGAAACGGTCGCAGCGTTTTCTGTTTTGCATTCCTTTTCTTATGCCAGTACAAAACTCGAAAGGAAAACTACTCGCCCGGACGATGCGCTGTGATCCGCAGCTACCGCGCCATCCCACGATTGCATCACACAGCATGACCTCGTCCGGGAGAAAAGAAAGAAAAGAAACGGGTACGTGCGTGCAGCACCGTCCCACTAGCTAGTTACATGAGCGCGTCACACCCCGACCGCTTGCATGCACTTATTTTAACAGAAAACAAAACACTATCCTACGTGCATGAGCTTAGGCAAGACTACAACCCACACACACAAAGAAACGAGAGGATCGGAACTCCAAGAAAGTTCTCTGTTGTGATGGATTTTTTTTTTCTTTTAAACCCGGACGGAGGTAGTACTACGGTTCAAGCAGTGGTATGAGTAGTAGAAGAGCCAAGCAGCCATCGCAACAAGTGGGAATTAGCAAAAGGAGGAGAAAACACACAAATGATCATTAGAAGAAAGCAGAATAGTACATTACTTATTCAACTAGGCCATGGAAAATATTCAAAATAAGCGTCGCTTTGGCAGATACAAACGTTTCTGTCCCAGAAACAGATGACACCCACCATGCAGATTCAAATAAGTTCCGTTTTAGCAGATAGAAACGTTGCTGAAGTAGATAGAAGATCATCCCAGTTAACAATAATAATGGCGAGTTGCATTAGGTCATTAGCTCCAATTAACTTCTTTTTTTCGAAAAGGAGCTCCAATTAACTAACAAGGCGTTTCAAAACGAAACCAACCGAGGCTGTCTGTGGGGCTCGATTGGGTAAACTAATTAACGGAGCATCAGACGTGGGGCGTGCATGGCAAACCCTCTTTCCTCTTTACACTTGCTCGCTGATGAATCCACGTCCACATTTCCTATATTCATACTAAGATGATAGATCATGGGTGCATCAGCCACCAGCCCATCCCCATTCCTGCCTCTGAAAAGAGAAAAATTAAGGATGAAGAAAGGAATAGGAAGGATCTAAAGTGGTTCTGCTTCTTGTAACGAAGGCATACAATCTCGGCGAGAGCGATAGGCATGCCAGTGGATTTACTGATAAAATTTCTTCACCCTAAACTGTCATGATAAGCACAGCCAGACTATGTAGTATTGCTTTCAGTTTGACATAAGCAGAATCACAAACATATACCACTAGTAGAAAACAGGGCTTTGAAACGGGCCAGAATATTGCATTAGTCTTGGTCGTGTTACGAACCGGGACTAATGGGTGCATCAGTCCCGGTTCGAGCAGCCAGGGCGCCGGCCGGGGTTCGTCAGGAACCAGTCCCGGTTCGTGTGACCCCTTTAGTCCCGGTTCCAGACACGAACCGGGACTAAAGGGCCTCGCTCCTGGCCCAGTCCCTTTAGTCCCGGTTCTAGCCACAAACCAGGACTAAAGATATGCATATATATATATGCTCGCCCCTGCCCGCTCCTCTGTTTTTTGGCCGGCCGGCGTGTGCGAGGTGTGTGCTGCTCTGCTCTCACCTCCTATGCACACGAGGTGTTTGATGAAATGCCCGAGCCACGCTTAAGCTTTCTCCTCTCCAAGCTCGACCTCCAAGCTCCATTTTCCCCAAGATTTGTCTAGGTTTGGCGGTCGTCACGTCCCGTCCCCGTCCTCACCGTCGTCGATCGCCCGCGCCGATCTCGTCGTCGGCACCACCGTGGTGAGCCTTTTGTTCTTATCTTCTTTTTAAAAGAAAAAATTCTTACTTGTATGATTTACATAGATACTTGTATAAATTTCTTACTTTTATTATTGTTTGTTATTATATAGTGCCATGGTCATGGTATCCGCCCACGTCGGCCCTCGTCCGGTCTATGATTCGGATGTGGTATATTATCTTTTATAACTATTTGTTTCATTTAGTGTTTATGACAATTATGCCGACCAATGTGACATAGATGTGTTTATCTAGAAGGTATGTGAACCGGAAATTCCAACCAACCCTCTTGTCGAGAGGTTAAATTTAGTTGAAAAAGAAAACGAGGATTTGAAAGAAAAATTGAAAAGAATTGAGGAGGAGAAGATGAAATTGGAGTTGCATGTTGCCGATGTCGTCGGTGACCACAAGATCAAAATGGATGCAATGCGCTTGAAGATTAGAAAGATAAGAAAATATGCCATTGATAATGAGGCTTGGTATCATTATGCTGTTGGATCAATTGTTACCTTAGTTGCGATTATGATCGCATTTGTTGATGCATTTAAATGTTTTACATAGTTGTATGTTAATTTCAATTTATGTTTTAATTAGATGCTCTAGAGAGCTGTATGTTGTTCTATGAGAACTATGTATGAACATTATGTATTTATTTTTTCAGTAATAACATTTGATCACTTATCTATTCATGATGTTCTGTAATGGTTTTTGATACATTTAATTATGATACCATGCCAACTTTCAACCATTTCAGAGTTCGTTCGCAGTGCTTTTCAATTCAGGGTCATTTTAGCTCAAAATAACTCATGAAATGCATGAAAACTAGCAAATGAAGTCAGAAAATGGTTGAAAAGTGATGATGTGGCTTTGAATGGTGCATATTGAATGCAGAAAAAGTCTTGAGTTAAAATATGTTCAAAAAATTGAAATCCCTTTGTAATATACGTGTTTTCGTCGGAAACACTTATACTTCGAAAGAGATTGTCCAGTTTGTACACGAAGTGCATCCAGTTTTTCCGGTAACCCTCTCACCTTTTTAGCACATGCTATGTGGGTGAAATTATGATACCATGCCAACTTTCAACCATTTCAGAGTTCGTTAGCAGTGTTTTTCAATTCAGAGTCATTTTAGCTCAAAATAAATCATGAAATGCATGAAAACTAGCAAATGAAGTCAGAAAATGGTTGAAAAGTGATGATGTGGATTTGAATGGTGCATATTGAATGCAGAAAAAGTCTTGAGTTAAAATATGTTCAAAAAATTGAAATCCCTTTGTAATATACGTGTTTTCGTCCGAAACCCTGATACTTCGAAAGAGATTGTGCAGTTTGTACACGAAGTGCATCCAGTTTTTCCGGTAACCCTCTCAACTTTTTAGCACATGCTATATGGGTGAAATTATGATACCATGCCAACTTTCAACCATTTTAGAGTTCGTTCGCAGTGCTTTTCAATTCAAGGTCATTTTAGCTCAAAATAAATCATGAAATGCATGAAAACTAGCAAATAAAGTCAGAAAATGGTTGAAAAGTGATGATGTGGCTTTGAATGGTGCACATTGAATGCAGAAAAAGTCTTGAGTTAAAATATGTTCAAAAAATTGAAGTCACTTTGTAATATACGTGTTTTCGTCGGAAACCCTGATACTTCGAAAGAGATTGTCCAGTTTGTACACGAAGTGCATCTAGTTTTTCCGGTAACCCTCTCTACTTTTTAGCACATGCTATGTGGGTGAAATTATGATACCATGCCAACTTTCAACCATTTCAGAGTTCGTTCGCAGTGCTTTTCAATTCAGGGTCATTTTAGCTCAAAATAAATCATGAAATGCATGAAAACTAGCAAATGAAGTCAGAAAATGGTTGAAAAGTGATGATTTGCCTTTGAATAGTGCATATTGAATACAGAAAAATTCTTGAGTTAAAATATGTTCAAAAAATTGAAATCCCTTTGTAATATACGTGTTTTCGTCGGAAATCCTGATACTTCGAAAGAGATTGCCCAGTTTGTACACGAAGAGCATCCAATTTTTCCGGTAACCCTCTCAACTTTTTAGCACATGCTATGTGGGTGAACTTATGATAACATGCCAACTTTCAACCATTTCAGAGTTCGTTCGCAGTGCTTTTCAATTCAGGGTCATTTTAGCTCAAAATAAATCATGAAATGCATGAAAACTAGCAAATAAAGTCAGAAAATGGTTGAAAAGTGATGATGTGGCTTTGAATGGTGCATATTGAATGCAGAAAAAGTCTTGAGTTAAAATATGTTCAAAAAATTGAAATCCCTTTGTAATATACGTGTTTTCGTCGGAAACCCTGATACTTCGAAAGAGATTGTCCAGTTTGTACACGAAGTGCATCCAGTTTTTCCGGTAACCCTCTCACCTTTTTAGCACATGCTATGTGGGTGAAATTATGATACCATGCCAACTTTCAACCATTTCAGAGTTCGTTAGCAGTGCTTTTCAATTCAGGGTCATTTTAGCTCAAAATAAATCATGAAATGCATGAAAACTAGCAAATGAAGTCAGAAAATGGTTGAAAGGTGATGATGTGGCTTTGAATGGTGCATATTGAATGCAGAAAAAGTCTTGAGTTAAAATATGTTCAAAAAATTGAAATCCCTTTTTAATAGACGTGTTTTCGTCTGAAACCCTGATACTTCGAAAGAGATTGTCCAGTTTGTACACGAAGTGCATCCAGTTTTTCCGGTAACCCTCTCAACTTTTTACCACATGTTATGTGGGTGAAATTATGATACCATGCCAACTTTCAACCATTTCAGAGTTCGTTCGCAGTGCTTTTCAATTCAGGGTCATTTTAGCTGAAAATAAATCATGAAATGCATGAAAACTAGCAAATGAAGTCAGAAAATGGTTGAAAAGTGATGATGTGGCTTTGAATGGTGCATATTGAATGCAGAAAAAGGCTTGAGTTAAAATATGTTCAAAAAATTGAAATCTCTTTGTAATATACGTGTTTTCGTCCGAAACCCTGATACTTCGAAAGAGATTGTCCAGTTTGTACACGAAATGCATCCAGTTTTTGCGGTAACCCTCTCTACTTTTTAGCACATGCTATGTGGGTGAAATTATGATACCATGCCAACTTTCAACCATTTCAGAGTTCGTTCGCAGTGCTTTTCAATTCAGGGTCATTTTAGCTCAAAATAAATCATGAAATGCATGAAAACTAGCAAATGAAGTCAGAAAATGGTTGAAAAGTGATGATTTGCCTTTGAATAGTGCATATTGAATACAGAAAAATTCTTGAGTTAAAATATGTTCAAAAAATTGAAATCCCTTTGTAATATACGTGTTTTCGTCGGAAATCCTGATACTTCGAAAGAGATTGCCCAGTTTGTACACGAAGAGCATCCAATTTTTCCGGTAACCCTCTCAACTTTTTAGCACATGCTATGTGGGTGAACTTATGATAACATGCCAACTTTCAACCATTTCAGAGTTCGTTCGCAGTGCTTTTCAATTCAGGGTCATTTTAGCTCAAAATAAATCATGAAATGCATGAAAACTAGCAAATAAAGTCAGAAATGGTTGAAAAGTGATGATGTGGCTTTGAATGGTGCATATTGAATGCAGAAAAAGTCTTGAGTTAAAATATGTTCAAAAAATTGAAATCCCTTTGTAATATACGCGTTTTCGTCGGAAACCCTGATACTTCGAAAGAGATTGTCCAGTTTGTACACGAAGTGCATCCAGTTTTTCCGGTAACCCTCTCACCTTTTTAGCACATGCTATGTGGGTGAAATTATGATACCATGCCAACTTTCAACCATTTCAGAGTTCGTTAGCAGTGCTTTTCAATTCAGGGTCATTTTAGCTCAAAATAAATCATGAAATGCATGAAAACTAGCAAATGAAGTCAGAAAATGGTTGAAAGGTGATGATGTGGCTTTGAATGGTGCATATTGAATGCAGAAAAAGTCTTGAGTTAAAATATGTTAAAAAAATTGAAATCCCTTTTTAATAGACGTGTTTTCGTCTGAAACCCTGATACTTCGAAAGAGATTGTCCAGTTTGTACACGAAGTGCATCCAGTTTTTCCGGTAACCCTCTCAACTTTTTACCACATGTTATGTGGGTGAAATTATGATACCATGCCAACTTTCAACCATTTCAGAGTTCGTTCGCAGTGCTTTTCAATTCAGGGTCATTTTAGCTGAAAATAAATCATGAAATGCATGAAAACTAGCAAATGAAGTCAGAAAATGGTTGAAAAGTGATGATGTGGCTTTGAATGGTGCATATTGAATGCAGAAAAAGGCTTGAGTTAAAATATGTTCAAAAAATTGAAATCTCTTTGTAATATACGTGTTTTCGTCCGAAACCCTGATACTTCGAAAGAGATTGTCCAGTTTGTACACGAAATGCATCCAGTTTTTGCGGTAACCCTCTCTACTTTTTAGCACATGCTATGTGGGTGAAATTATGATACCATGCCAACTTTCAACCATTTCAGAGTTCGTTCGCAGTGCTTTTCAATTCAGGGTCATTTTAGCTCAAAATAAATCATGAAATGCATGAAAACTAGCAAATGAAGTCAGAAAATGGTTGAAAAGTGATGATTTGCCTTTGAATAGTGCATATTGAATACAGAAAAATTCTTGAGTTAAAATATGTTCAAAAAATTGAAATCCCTTTGTAATATACGTGTTTTCGTCGGAAATCCTGATACTTCGAAAGAGATTGCCCAGTTTGTACACGAAGAGCATCCAATTTTTCCGGTAACCCTCTCAACTTTTTAGCACATGCTATGTGGGTGAACTTATGATAACATGCCAACTTTCAACCATTTCAGAGTTCGTTCGCAGTGCTTTTCAATTCAGGGTCATTTTAGCTCAAAATAAATCATGAAATGCATGAAAACTAGCAAATAAAGTCAGAAATGGTTGAAAAGTGATGATGTGGCTTTGAATGGTGCATATTGAATGCAGAAAAAGTCTTGAGTTAAAATATGTTCAAAAAATTGAAATCCCTTTGTAATATACGTGTTTTCGTCGGAAACCCTGATACTTCGAAAGAGATTGTCCAGTTTGTACACGAAGTGCATCCAGTTTTTCCGGTAACCCTCTCACCTTTTTAGCACATGCTATGTGGGTGAAATTATGATACCATGCCAACTTTCAACCATTTCAGAGTTCGTTAGCAGTGCTTTTCAATTCAGGGTCATTTTAGCTCAAAATAAATCATGAAATGCATGAAAACTAGCAAATGAAGTCAGAAAATGGTTGAAAGGTGATGATGTGGCTTTGAATGGTGCATATTGAATGCAGAAAAAGTCTTGAGTTAAAATATGTTCAAAAAATTGAAATCCCTTTTTAATAGACGTGTTTTCGTCTGAAACCCTGATACTTCGAAAGAGATTGTCCAGTTTGTACACGAAGTGCATCCAGTTTTTCCGGTAACCCTCTCAACTTTTTACCACATGTTATGTGGGTGAAATTATGATACCATGCCAACTTTCAACCATTTCAGAGTTCGTTCGCAGTGCTTTTCAATTCAGGGTCATTTTAGCTGAAAATAAATCATGAAATGCATGAAAACTAGCAAATGAAGTCAGAAAATGGTTGAAAAGTGATGATGTGGCTTTGAATGGTGCATATTGAATGCAGAAAAAGGCTTGAGTTAAAATATGTTCAAAAAATTGAAATCTCTTTGTAATATACGTGTTTTCGTCCGAAACCCTGATACTTCAAAAGAGATTGTCCAGTTTGTACACGAAATGCATCCAGTTTTTGCGGTAACCCTCTCTACTTTTTAGCACATGCTATGTGGGTGAAATTATGATACCATGCCAACTTTCAACCATTTCAGAGTTCGTTCGCAGTGCTTTTCAATTCAGGGTCATTTTAGCTCAAAATAAATCATGAAATGCATGAAAACTAGCAAATGAAGTCAGAAAATGGTTGAAAAGTGATGATTTGCCTTTGAATAGTGCATATTGAATACAGAAAAATTCTTGAGTTAAAATATGTTCAAAAAATTGAAATCCCTTTGTAATATACGTGTTTTCGTCGGAAATCCTGATACTTCGAAAGAGATTGCCCAGTTTGTACACGAAGAGCATCCAATTTTTCCGGTAACCCTCTCAACTTTTTAGCACATGCTATGTGGGTGAACTTATGATAACATGCCAACTTTCAACCATTTCAGAGTTCGTTCGCAGTGCTTTTCAATTCAGGGTCATTTTAGCTCAAAATAAATCATGAAATGCATGAAAACTAGCAAATAAAGTCAGAAATGGTTGAAAAGTGATGATGTGGCTTTGAATGGTGCATATTGAATGCAGAAAAAGTCTTGAGTTAAAATATGTTCAAAAAATTGAAATCCCTTTGTAATATACGTGTTTTCGTCGGAAACCCTGATACTTCGAAAGAGATTGTCCAGTTTGTACACGAAGTGCATCCAGTTTTTCCGGTAACCCTCTCACCTTTTTAGCACATGCTATGTGGGTGAAATTATGATACCATGCCAACTTTCAACCATTTCAGAGTTCGTTAGCAGTGCTTTTCAATTCAGGGTCATTTTAGCTCAAAATAAATCATGAAATGCATGAAAACTAGCAAATGAAGTCAGAAAATGGTTGAAAGGTGATGATGTGGCTTTGAATGGTGCATATTGAATGCAGAAAAAGTCTTGAGTTAAAATATGTTCAAAAAATTGAAATCCCTTTTTAATAGACGTGTTTTCGTCTGAAACCCTGATACTTCGAAAGAGATTGTCCAGTTTGTACACGAAGTGCATCCAGTTTTTCCGGTAACCCTCTCAACTTTTTACCACATGTTATGTGGGTGAAATTATGATACCATGCCAACTTTCAACCATTTCAGAGTTCGTTCGCAGTGCTTTTCAATTCAGGGTCATTTTAGCTGAAAATAAATCATGAAATGCATGAAAACTAGCAAATGAAGTCAGAAAATGGTTGAAAAGTGATGATGTGGCTTTGAATGGTGCATATTGAATGCAGAAAAAGGCTTGAGTTAAAATATGTTCAAAAAATTGAAATCTCTTTGTAATATACGTGTTTTCGTCCGAAACCCTGATACTTCGAAAGAGATTGTCCAGTTTGTACACGAAATGCATCCAGTTTTTGCGGTAACCCTCTCTACTTTTTAGCACATGCTATGTGGGTGAAATTATGATACCATGCCAACTTTCAACCATTTCAGAGTTCGTTCGCAGTGCTTTTCAATTCAGGGTCATTTTAGCTCAAAATAAATCATGAAATGCATGAAAACTAGCAAATGAAGTCAGAAAATGGTTGAAAAGTGATGATTTGCCTTTGAATAGTGCATATTGAATACAGAAAAATTCTTGAGTTAAAATAGGTTCAAAAAATTGAAATCCCTTTGTAATATACGTGTTTTCGTCGGAAATCCTGATACTTCGAAAGAGATTGCCCAGTTTGTACACGAAGAGCATCCAATTTTTCCGGTAACCCTCTCAACTTTTTAGCACATGCTATGTGGGTGAACTTATGATAACATGCCAACTTTCAACCATTTCAGAGTTCGTTCGCAGTGCTTTTCAATTCAGGGTCATTTTAGCTCAAAATAAATCATGAAATGCATGAAAACTAGCAAATAAAGTCAGAAATGGTTGAAAAGTGATGATGTGGCTTTGAATGGTGCATATTGAATGCAGAAAAAGTCTTGAGTTAAAATATGTTCAAAAAATTGAAATCCCTTTGTAATATACGTGTTTTCGTCGGAAACCCTGATACTTCGAAAGAGATTGTCCAGTTTGTACACGAAGTGCATCCAGTTTTTCCGGTAACCCTCTCACCTTTTTAGCACATGCTATGTGGGTGAAATTATGATACCATGCCAACTTTCAACCATTTCAGAGTTCGTTAGCAGTGCTTTTCAATTCAGGGTCATTTTAGCTCAAAATAAATCATGAAATGCATGAAAACTAGCAAATGAAGTCAGAAAATGGTTGAAAGGTGATGATGTGGCTTTGAATGGTGCATATTGAATGCAGAAAAAGTCTTGAGTTAAAATATGTTAAAAAAATTGAAATCCCTTTTTAATAGACGTGTTTTCGTCTGAAACCCTGATACTTCGAAAGAGATTGTCCAGTTTGTACACGAAGTGCATCCAGTTTTTCCGGTAACCCTCTCAACTTTTTACCACATGTTATGTGGGTGAAATTATGATACCATGCCAACTTTCAACCATTTCAGAGTTCGTTCGCAGTGCTTTTCAATTCAGGGTCATTTTAGCTGAAAATAAATCATGAAATGCATGAAAACTAGCAAATGAAGTCAGAAAATGGTTGAAAAGTGATGATGTGGCTTTGAATGGTACATATTGAATGCAGAAAAAGGCTTGAGTTAAAATATGTTCAAAAAATTGAAATCTCTTTGTAATATACGTGTTTTCGTCCGAAACCCTGATACTTCGAAAGAGATTGTCCAGTTTGTACACGAAATGCATCCAGTTTTTGCGGTAACCCTCTCTACTTTTTAGCACATGCTATGTGGGTGAAATTATGATACCATGCCAACTTTCAACCATTTCAGAGTTCGTTCGCAGTGCTTTTCAATTCAGGGTCATTTTAGCTCAAAATAAATCATGAAATGCATGAAAACTAGCAAATGAAGTCAGAAAATGGTTGAAAAGTGATGATTTGCCTTTGAATAGTGCATATTGAATACAGAAAAATTCTTGAGTTAAAATATGTTCAAAAAATTGAAATCCCTTTGTAATATACGTGTTTTCGTCGGAAATCCTGATACTTCGAAAGAGATTGCCCAGTTTGTACACGAAGAGCATCCAATTTTTCCGGTAACCCTCTCAACTTTTTAGCACATGCTATGTGGGTGAACTTATGATAACATGCCAACTTTCAACCATTTCAGAGTTCGTTCGCAGTGCTTTTCAATTCAGGGTCATTTTAGCTCAAAATAAATCATGAAATGCATGAAAACTAGCAAATAAAGTCAGAAATGGTTGAAAAGTGATGATGTGGCTTTGAATGGTGCATATTGAATGCAGAAAAAGTCTTGAGTTAAAATATGTTCAAAAAATTGAAATCCCTTTGTAATATACGTGTTTTCGTCGGAAACCCTGATACTTCGAAAGAGATTGTCCAGTTTGTACACGAAGTGCATCCAGTTTTTCCGGTAACCCTCTCACCTTTTTAGCACATGCTATGTGGGTGAAATTATGATACCATGCCAACTTTCAACCATTTCAGAGTTCGTTAGCAGTGCTTTTCAATTCAGGGTCATTTTAGCTCAAAATAAATCATGAAATGCATGAAAACTAGCAAATGAAGTCAGAAAATGGTTGAAAGGTGATGATGTGGCTTTGAATGGTGCATATTGAATGCAGAAAAAGTCTTGAGTTAAAATATGTTCAAAAAATTGAAATCCCTTTTTAATAGACGTGTTTTCGTCTGAAACCCTGATACTTCGAAAGAGATTGTCCAGTTTGTACACGAAGTGCATCCAGTTTTTCCGGTAACCCTCTCAACTTTTTACCACATGCTATGTGGGTGAAATTATGATACCATGCCAACTTTCAACCATTTCAGAGTTCGTTCGCAGTGCTTTTCAATTCAGGGTCATTTTAGCTGAAAATAAATCATGAAATGCATGAAAACTAGCAAATGAAGTCAGAAAATGGTTGAAAAGTGATGATGTGGCTTTGAATAGTGCATATTGAATACAGAAAAAGTCTTGACTTAAAATATGTTCAAAAAATTGAAATCCCTTTGTAATATACGTGTTTTCGTCGGAAACACTTATACTTCGAAAGAGATTGTCCAGTTTGTACACGAAGTGCATCTAGTTTTTCCGGTAACCCTCTCAACTTTTTAGCACATGCTATGTGGGAGAAATTATGATACCATGCCAACTTTAAACCATTTCAGAGTGTTCGTTCGCAGTGCTTTTCAATTCAGGGTCATTTTAGTTCAAAATAAATCATGAAATGCATTAAAACTAGCAAATGAAGTCAGAAAATGGTGGAAAAGTGATGATGTGGATTTGAATGGTGCGTATTGAATGCAAAAAAAGTCTTGAGTTAAAATATGTTCAAAAAATTGAAATCCCTTTGTAATATACGTGTTTTCGTCTGAAACCCTGATACTTCGAAAGAGATTGTGCAGTTTGTACACGAAGTGCATCCAGTTTTTCCGGTAACCCTCTCAACTTTTTAGCACATGCTATGTGGGTGAAATTATGATACCATGCCAACTTTCAACCATTTCAGAGTTCGTTCGCAGTGCTTTTCAATTCAGGGTCATTTTAGCTCAAAATAAATCATGAAATGCATTAAAACTAGCAAATGAAGTCAGAAAATGGTTGAAAAGTGATGATGTGGCTTTGAATGGTGCATATTGAATGCAGAAAAAGTCTTGAGTTAAAATATGTTCAAAAAATTGAAATCCCTTTGTAATATACGTGTTTTCGTCCGAAACCCTGATACTTCGAAAGAGATTGTGCAGTTTGTACACGAAGTGCATCCAGTTTTTCCGGTAACCCTCTCAACTTTTTAGCACATGCTATGTGGGTGAAATTATGATACCATGCCAACTTTCAACCATTTCAGAGTTCGTTCGCAGTGCTTTTCAATTCAGGGTCATTTTAGCTCAAAATAAATCATGAAATGCATGAAAACTAGCAAATAAAGTCAGAAAATGGTTAAAAATTGATAATGTGGCTTTGAATGGTGCATATTGAATGCAGAAAAAGAATTGAGTGAAAATATGTTCAAAAAATTGAAATCCCTTTGTAATATACGTGTTTTCGTCCGAAACCCTGATACTTCGAAAGAGATTGTCCCGTTTGTACACGAAGTGCATCTAGTTTTTCCGGTAACCCTCTCAACTTTTTAGCACATGCTATGTGCGTGAAATTATGATACCATGCCAACTTTCAACCATTTCAGAGTTCGTTCACAGTGCTTTTCAATTCAGGGTCATTTTAGCTCAAAATAAATCATGAAATGCATGAAAACTAGCAAATGAAGTCAGAAAATGGTTGAAAAGTGATGATGTGGCTTTGAATGGTGCATACTGAATGCAGAAAAAGGCTTGAGTTAAAATATGTTCAAAAAATTGAAATCTCTTAGTAATATACGTGTTTTCGTCCGAAACCCTGATACTTCGAAAGAGATTGTCCAGTTTGTACCCGAAATGCATCCAGTTTTTGCGGTAACCCTCTCAACTTTTTAGCACATGCTATGTGGGTGAAATTATGATACCATGCCAACTTTCAACCATTTCAGAGTTCGTTCGCAGTGCTTTTCAATTCAGGGTCATTTTAGCTCAAAATAAATCATGAAATGCATGAAAACTAGCAAATGAAGTCAGAAAATGGTTGAAAAGTGATGATGTGGCTTTGAATGGTGCATATTGAATGCAGAAAAAGGCTTGAGTTAAAATATGTTCAAAAAATTGAAATCTCTTAGTAATATACGTGTTTTCGTCCGAAACCCTGATACTTCGAAAGAGATTGTGCAGTTTGTACACGAAGTGCATCCAGTTTTTCCGGTAACCCTCTCAACTTTTTAGCACATGCTATGTGGGTGAAATTATGATACCATGCCAACTTTCAACCATTTCAGAGTTCGTTCGCAGTGCTTTTCAATTCAGGGTCATTTTAGCTCAAAATAAATCATGAAATGCATTAAAACTAGCAAATGAAGTCAGAAAATGGTTGAAAAGTGATGATGTGGCTTTGAATGGTGCATATTGAATGCAGAAAAAGTCTTGAGTTAAAATATGTTCAAAAAATTGAAATCCCTTTGTAATATACGTGTTTTCGTCCGAAACCCTGATACTTCGAAAGAGATTGTGCAGTTTGTACACGAAGTGCATCCAGTTTTTCCGGTAACCCTCTCAACTTTTTAGCACATGCTATGTGGGTGAAATTATGATACCATGCCAACTTTCAACCATTTCAGAGTTCGTTCGCAGTGCTTTTCAATTCAGGGTCATTTTAGCTCAAAATAAATCATGAAATGCATGAAAACTAGCAAATAAAGTCAGAAAATGGTTAAAAATTGATAATGTGGCTTTGAATGGTGCATATTGAATGCAGAAAAAGAATTGAGTGAAAATATGTTCAAAAAATTGAAATCCCTTTGTAATATACGTGTTTTCGTCCGAAACCCTGATACTTCGAAAGAGATTGTCCCGTTTGTACACGAAGTGCATCTAGTTTTTCCGGTAACCCTCTCAACTTTTTAGCACATGCTATGTGCGTGAAATTATGATACCATGCCAACTTTCAACCATTTCAGAGTTCGTTCACAGTGCTTTTCAATTCAGGGTCATTTTAGCTCAAAATAAATCATGAAATGCATGAAAACTAGCAAATGAAGTCAGAAAATGGTTGAAAAGTGATGATGTGGCTTTGAATGGTGCATACTGAATGCAGAAAAAGGCTTGAGTTAAAATATGTTCAAAAAATTGAAATCTCTTAGTAATATACGTGTTTTCGTCCGAAACCCTGATACTTCGAAAGAGATTGTCCAGTTTGTACCCGAAATGCATCCAGTTTTTGCGGTAACCCTCTCAACTTTTTAGCACATGCTATGTGGGTGAAATTATGATACCATGCCAACTTTCAACCATTTCAGAGTTCGTTCGCAGTGCTTTTCAATTCAGGGTCATTTTAGCTCAAAATAAATCATGAAATGCATGAAAACTAGCAAATGAAGTCAGAAAATGGTTGAAAAGTGATGATGTGGCTTTGAATGGTGCATATTGAATGCAGAAAAAGGCTTGAGTTAAAATATGTTCAAAAAATTGAAATCTCTTAGTAATATACGTGTTTTCGTCCGAAACCCTAATACTTCGAAAGAGATTGTCCAGTTTGTACACGAAATGCATCCAGTTTTTGCGGTAACCCTCTCAACTTTTTAGCACATGCTATGTGGGTGAAATTATGATACCGTGCCAACTTTCAACCATTTCAGAGTGCGTTCGCAGTGCTTTTCAATTCAGGGTCATTTTAGCTCAAAATAAATCATGAAATGCATTAAAACTAGCAAATGAAGTCAGAAAATGGTTGAAAAGTGATGATGTGCCTTTGAATGGTGCATATTGAATACAGAAAAAGTCTTGAGTTAAAATATGTTCAAAAAATTGAAATCCCTTTGTAATATACGTGTTTTCGTCGGAAATCCTGATACTTCGAAAGAGATTGCCCAGTTTGTACACGAAGAGCATCCAGTTTTTCCGGTAACCCTCTCAACTTTTTAGCACATGCTATGTGGGTGAACTTATGATAACATGCCAACTTTCAACCATTTCAGAGTTCGTTCGCAGTGCTTTTCAATTCAGGGTCATTTTAGCTCAAAATAAATCATGAAATGCATGAAAACTAGCAAATAAAGTCAGAAAATGGTTGAAAAGTGATGATGTGGCTTTGAATGGTGCATATTGAATGCAGAAAAAGGCTTGAGTTAAAATATGTTCAAAAAATTGAAATCCCTTTGTAATATACGTGTTTTCGTCGGAAACCCTGATACTTCGAAAGAGATTGTCCAGTTTGTACACGAAGTGCATCCAGTTTTTCCGGTAACCCTCTCACCTTTTTAGCACATGCTATGTGGGTGAAATTATGATACCATGCCAACTTTCAACCATTTCAGAGTTCGTTAGCAGTGCTTTTCAATTCAGGGTCATTTTAGCTCAAAATAAA
Source organism: Elymus sibiricus (assembly GCA_039707655.1). Classification (NCBI taxonomy): domain Eukaryota; kingdom Viridiplantae; phylum Streptophyta; class Magnoliopsida; order Poales; family Poaceae; genus Elymus; species Elymus sibiricus. The sequence goes on along the minus strand of CM077665.1, from coordinate 526,581,457 downwards.
TCATGAAATGCATGAAAACTAGCAAATGAAGTCAGAAAATGGTTGAAAGGTGATGATGTGGCTTTGAATGGTGCATATTGAATGCAGAAAAAGTCTTGAGTTAAAATATGATCAAAAAATTGAAATCCCTTTTTAATAGACGTGTTTTCGTCCGAAACCCTGATACTTCGAAAGAGATTGTCCAGTTTGTACACGAAGTGCATCCAGTTTTTCCGGTAACCCTCTCAACTTTTTACCACATGCTATGTGGGTGAAATTATGATACCATGCCAACTTTCAACCATTTCAGAGTTCGTTCGCAGTGCTTTTCAATTCAGGGTCATTTTAGCTCAAAATAAATCATGAAATGCATGAAAACTAGCAAATGAAGTCAGAAAATGGTTGAAAAGTGATGATGTGGCTTTGAATAGTGCATATTGAATACAGAAAAAGTCTTGACTTAAAATATGTTCAAAAAATTGAAATCCCTTTGTAATATACGTGTTTTCGTCGGAAACCCTGATACTTCGAAAGAGATTGTCCAGTTTGTACACGAAGTGCATCTAGTTTTTCCGGTAACCCTCTCAACTTTTTAGCACATGCTATGTGGGAGAAATTATGATACCATGCGAACTTTAAACCATTTCAGAGTGTTCGTTCGCAGTGCTTTTCAATTCAGGGTCATTTTAGTTCAAAATAAATCATGAAATGCATTAAAACTAGCAAATGAAGTCAGAAAATGGTTGAAAAGTGATGATGTGGCTTTGAATGGTGCGTATTGAATGCAGAAAAAGTCTTGAGTTAAAATATGTTCAAAAAATTGAAATCCCTTTGTAATATACGTGTTTTCGTCCGGAACCCTGATACTTCGAAAGAGATTGTGCAGTTTGTACACGAAGTGCATCCAGTTTTTCCGGTAACCCTCTCAACTTTTTAGCACATGCTATGTGGGTGAAATTATGATACCATGCCAACTTTCAACCATTTCAGAGTTCGTTCGCAGTGCTTTTCAATTCAGGGTCATTTTAGCTCAAAATAAATCATGAAATGCATGAAAACTAGCAAATGAAGTCAGAAAATGGTTGAAAAGTGATGATGTGGCTTTGAATAGTGCATATTGAATACAGAAAAAGTCTTGACTTAAAATATGTTCAAAAAATTGAAATCCCTTTGTAATATACGTGTTTTCGTCGGAAACCCTGATACTTCGAAAGAGATTGTCCAGTTTGTACACGAAGTGCATCTAGTTTTTCCGGTAACCCTCTCAACTTTTTAGCACATGCTATGTGGGAGAAATTATGATACCATGCGAACTTTAAACCATTTCAGAGTGTTCGTTCGCAGTGCTTTTCAATTCAGGGTCATTTTAGTTCAAAATAAATCATGAAATGCATTAAAACTAGCAAATGAAGTCAGAAAATGGTTGAAAAGTGATGATGTGGCTTTGAATGGTGCGTATTGAATGCAGAAAAAGTCTTGAGTTAAAATATGTTCAAAAAATTGAAATCCCTTTGTAATATACGTGTTTTCGTCCGGAACCCTGATACTTCGAAAGAGATTGTGCAGTTTGTACACGAAGTGCATCCAGTTTTTCCGGTAACCCTCTCAACTTTTTAGCACATGCTATGTGGGTGAAATTATGATACCATGCCAACTTTCAACCATTTCAGAGTTCGTTCGCAGTGCTTTTCAATTCAGGGTCATTTTAGCTCAAAATAAATCATGAAATGCATGAAAACTAGCAAATAAAGTCAGAAAATGGTTAAAAATTGATGATGTGGCTTTGAATGGTGCATATTGAATGCCGAAAAAGAATTGAGTTAAAATATGTTCAAAAAATTGAAATCCCTTTGTAATATACGTGTTTTCGTCGGAAACCCTAATACTTCGAAATAGATTATCCAGTTTGTACACGAAGTGCATCTAGTTTTTCCGGTAACCCTCTCAACTTTTTAGCACATGCTATGTGCGTGAAATTATGATACCATGCCAACTTTCAACCAATTCAGAGTTCGTTCGCAGTGCTTTTCAATTCAGGGTCATTTTAGCTCAAAATAAATCATGAAATGCATGAAAACTAGCAAATGAAGTCAGAAAATGGTTGAAAAGTGATGATGTGGCTTTGAATGGTGCATATTGAATGCAGAAAAAGGCTTTAGTTAAAATATGTTCAAAAAATTGAAATCTCTTTGTAATATACGTGTTTTCGTACGAAACCCTCATACTTCGAAAGAGATTGTCCAGTTTGTACACGAAATGCATCCAGTTTTTCCGGTAACCCTCTCACCTTTTTAGTACATGCTATGTGGGTGAAATTATGATACAATGCCAACTTTCAACCATTTCAGAGTTCGTTCGCAGTGCTTTTCAATTCAGGGTCATTTTAGCTCAAAATAAATCATGAAATGCATGAAAACTAGCAAATGAAGTCAGAAAATGGTTGAAAAGTGATGATGTGGCTTTGAATAGTGCATATTGAATACAGAAAAAGTCTTGAGTTAAAATATGTTCAAAATATTGAAATCCCTTTGTAATATACGTGTTTTCGTCGGAAACCATGATACTTCGAAAGAGATTGTCCAGTTTGTACACGAAGTGCATCCAGTTTTTCCGGTAACCCTCTCAACCTTTTAGCACATGCTATGTGGGTGAAATTATGATAACATGCCAACTTTCAACCATTTCAGAGTTCGTTCGCAGTGCTTTTCAATTCAGGGTCATTTTAGCTCAAAATAAATCATGAAATGCATGAAAACTAGCAAATAAAGTCAGAAAATGGTTGAAAAGTGATGATGTGGCTTTGAATGGTGCATATTGAATGCACAAAAAGTCTTGAGTTAAAATATGTTCAAAAAATTGAAATCCCTTTGTAATATACGTGTTTTCGTCGGAAACCCTGATACTTCGAAAGAGATTGTCCAGTTTGTAAACGAAGTGCATCCAGTTTTTCCGGTAACCCTCTCAACTTTTTAGCACATGCTATGTTGGTGAAATTATGATACCATGCCAACTTTCAACCATTTCAGAGTTCGTTAGCACTGCTTTTCAATTCAGGGTAATTTTAGCTCAAAATAAATCATGAAATGCATGAAACTAGCAAATGAAGTCAGAAAATGGTTGAAAAGTGACGATGTGGCTTTGAATTGTGCATATTGAATGCAGAAAAAGGCTTGAGTTAAATTTGTTCAAAAAATTGAAATCCCTTTGTAATAGACGTGTTTTCGTCCGAAACCCTGATACTTCGAAAGAGATTGTCCAGTTTGTACACGAAGTGCATCCAGTTTTTCCGGTAACCCTCTCAACTTTTTACCACATGCTATGTGGGTGAAATTATGATACCGTGCCAACTTTCAGCCATTTCAGAGTTCGTTCGCATTGCTTTTCAATTCAGGGTCATTTTAGCTCAAAATAAATCATGAAATGCATGAAAACTAGCAAATGAAGTCAGAAAATGGTTGAAAAGTGATGATGTGGCTTTGAATAGTGCATATTGAATACAGAAAAAGTCTTGAGTTAAAATATGTTCAAAAAATTGAAATCGCTTTGTAATATACGTGTTTTCGTCCGAAACCCTGATACTTCGAAAGAGATTGTCCAGTTTGTATATGAAGTGCATCTAGTTTTTCCGGTATCCCTCTCAACTTTTTAGCACATGCTATGTGGGTGAAATTATGATACCATACCAACTTTCAACCATTTCAGAGTTCGTTAGCAGTGCTTTTCAATTCAGGGTCATTTTAGCTCAAAATAAATCATGAAATGCATGAAAACTAGCTAATGAAGTCAGAAAATGGTTGAAAAGTGATAATGTGGCTTTGAATGGTGCATATTGAATGCAGAAAAAGTCTTGAGTTAAAATATGTTCAAAAAATTGAAATCCCTTTTTAATAGACGTGTTTTCGTCCGAAACCCTGATACTTCGAAAGACATTGTCTAATTTGTACACGAAGTGCATGCAGTTTTTCCGGTAACCCTTTCAACTTTTTACCACATGCTATGTGGGTGAACTTATGATAACATGCCAACTTTCAACCATTTCAGAGTTCGTTCGCAGTGCTTTTCAATTCAGGGTCATTTTAGCTCAAAATAAATCATGAAATGCATGAAAACTAGCAAATGAAGTCAGAAAATGGTTGAAAAGTGATGATGTGGATTTGAATGGTGCATATTGAATGCAGAAAAAGTCTTGAGTTAAAATATGTTCAAAAAATTGAAATCCCTTTGTAATATACGTGTTTTCGTCCGAAACCCTGATACTTCGAAAGAGATTGTGCAGTTTGTACACGAAGTGCATCCAGTTTTTCCGGTAACCCTCTCAACTTTTTAGCACATGCTATATGGGTGAAATTATGATACCATGCCAACTTTCAACCATTTTAGAGTTCGTTCGCAGTGCTTTTCAATTCAAGGTCATTTTAGCTCAAAATAAATCATGAAATGCATGAAAACTAGCAAATAAAGTCAGAAAATGGTTGAAAAGTGATGATGTGGCTTTGAATGGTGCACATTGAATGCAGAAAAAGTCTTGAGTTAAAATATGTTCAAAAAATTGAAGTCACTTTGTAATATACGTGTTTTCGTCGGAAACCCTGATACTTCGAAAGAGATTGTCCAGTTTGTACACGAAGTGCATCTAGTTTTTCCGGTAACCCTCTCTACTTTTTAGCACATGCTATGTGGGTGAAATTATGATACCATGCCAACTTTCAACCATTTCAGAGTTCGTTCGCAGTGCTTTTCAATTCAGGGTCATTTTAGCTCAAAATAAATCATGAAATGCATGAAAACTAGCAAATGAAGTCAGAAAATGGTTGAAAAGTGATGATTTGCCTTTGAATAGTGCATATTGAATACAGAAAAATTCTTGAGTTAAAATATGTTCAAAAAATTGAAATCCCTTTGTAATATACGTGTTTTCGTCGGAAATCCTGATACTTCGAAAGAGATTGCCCAGTTTGTACACGAAGAGCATCCAATTTTTCCGGTAACCCTCTCAACTTTTTAGCACATGCTATGTGGGTGAACTTATGATAACATGCCAACTTTCAACCATTTCAGAGTTCGTTCGCAGTGCTTTTCAATTCAGGGTCATTTTAGCTCAAAATAAATCATGAAATGCATGAAAACTAGCAAATAAAGTCAGAAAATGGTTGAAAAGTGATGATGTGGCTTTGAATGGTGCATATTGAATGCAGAAAAAGTCTTGAGTTAAAATATGTTCAAAAAATTGAAATCCCTTTGTAATATACGTGTTTTCGTCGGAAACCCTGATACTTCGAAAGAGATTGTCCAGTTTGTACACGAAGTGCATCCAGTTTTTCCGGTAACCCTCTCACCTTTTTAGCACATGCTATGTGGGTGAAATTATGATACCATGCCAACTTTCAACCATTTCAGAGTTCGTTAGCAGTGCTTTTCAATTCAGGGTCATTTTAGCTCAAAATAAATCATGAAATGCATGAAAACTAGCAAATGAAGTCAGAAAATGGTTGAAAGGTGATGATGTGGCTTTGAATGGTGCATATTGAATGCAGAAAAAGTCTTGAGTTAAAATATGTTCAAAAAATTGAAATCCCTTTTTAATAGACGTGTTTTCGTCTGAAACCCTGATACTTCGAAAGAGATTGTCCAGTTTGTACACGAAGTGCATCCAGTTTTTCCGGTAACCCTCTCAACTTTTTACCACATGTTATGTGGGTGAAATTATGATACCATGCCAACTTTCAACCATTTCAGAGTTCGTTCGCAGTGCTTTTCAATTCAGGGTCATTTTAGCTGAAAATAAATCATGAAATGCATGAAAACTAGCAAATGAAGTCAGAAAATGGTTGAAAAGTGATGATGTGGCTTTGAATGGTGCATATTGAATGCAGAAAAAGGCTTGAGTTAAAATATGTTCAAAAAATTGAAATCTCTTTGTAATATACGTGTTTTCGTCCGAAACCCTGATACTTCGAAAGAGATTGTCCAGTTTGTACACGAAATGCATCCAGTTTTTGCGGTAACCCTCTCTACTTTTTAGCACATGCTATGTGGGTGAAATTATGATACCATGCCAACTTTCAACCATTTCAGAGTTCGTTCGCAGTGCTTTTCAATTCAGGGTCATTTTAGCTCAAAATAAATCATGAAATGCATGAAAACTAGCAAATGAAGTCAGAAAATGGTTGAAAAGTGATGATTTGCCTTTGAATAGTGCATATTGAATACAGAAAAATTCTTGAGTTAAAATATGTTCAAAAAATTGAAATCCCTTTGTAATATACGTGTTTTCGTCGGAAATCCTGATACTTCGAAAGAGATTGCCCAGTTTGTACACGAAGAGCATCCAATTTTTCCGGTAACCCTCTCAACTTTTTAGCACATGCTATGTGGGTGAACTTATGATAACATGCCAACTTTCAACCATTTCAGAGTTCGTTCGCAGTGCTTTTCAATTCAGGGTCATTTTAGCTCAAAATAAATCATGAAATGCATGAAAACTAGCAAATAAAGTCAGAAATGGTTGAAAAGTGATGATGTGGCTTTGAATGGTGCATATTGAATGCAGAAAAAGTCTTGAGTTAAAATATGTTCAAAAAATTGAAATCCCTTTGTAATATACGCGTTTTCGTCGGAAACCCTGATACTTCGAAAGAGATTGTCCAGTTTGTACACGAAGTGCATCCAGTTTTTCCGGTAACCCTCTCACCTTTTTAGCACATGCTATGTGGGTGAAATTATGATACCATGCCAACTTTCAACCATTTCAGAGTTCGTTAGCAGTGCTTTTCAATTCAGGGTCATTTTAGCTCAAAATAAATCATGAAATGCATGAAAACTAGCAAATGAAGTCAGAAAATGGTTGAAAGGTGATGATGTGGCTTTGAATGGTGCATATTGAATGCAGAAAAAGTCTTGAGTTAAAATATGTTAAAAAAATTGAAATCCCTTTTTAATAGACGTGTTTTCGTCTGAAACCCTGATACTTCGAAAGAGATTGTCCAGTTTGTACACGAAGTGCATCCAGTTTTTCCGGTAACCCTCTCAACTTTTTACCACATGTTATGTGGGTGAAATTATGATACCATGCCAACTTTCAACCATTTCAGAGTTCGTTCGCAGTGCTTTTCAATTCAGGGTCATTTTAGCTGAAAATAAATCATGAAATGCATGAAAACTAGCAAATGAAGTCAGAAAATGGTTGAAAAGTGATGATGTGGCTTTGAATGGTGCATATTGAATGCAGAAAAAGGCTTGAGTTAAAATATGTTCAAAAAATTGAAATCTCTTTGTAATATACGTGTTTTCGTCCGAAACCCTGATACTTCGAAAGAGATTGTCCAGTTTGTACACGAAATGCATCCAGTTTTTGCGGTAACCCTCTCTACTTTTTAGCACATGCTATGTGGGTGAAATTATGATACCATGCCAACTTTCAACCATTTCAGAGTTCGTTCGCAGTGCTTTTCAATTCAGGGTCATTTTAGCTCAAAATAAATCATGAAATGCATGAAAACTAGCAAATGAAGTCAGAAAATGGTTGAAAAGTGATGATTTGCCTTTGAATAGTGCATATTGAATACAGAAAAATTCTTGAGTTAAAATATGTTCAAAAAATTGAAATCCCTTTGTAATATACGTGTTTTCGTCGGAAATCCTGATACTTCGAAAGAGATTGCCCAGTTTGTACACGAAGAGCATCCAATTTTTCCGGTAACCCTCTCAACTTTTTAGCACATGCTATGTGGGTGAACTTATGATAACATGCCAACTTTCAACCATTTCAGAGTTCGTTCGCAGTGCTTTTCAATTCAGGGTCATTTTAGCTCAAAATAAATCATGAAATGCATGAAAACTAGCAAATAAAGTCAGAAATGGTTGAAAAGTGATGATGTGGCTTTGAATGGTGCATATTGAATGCAGAAAAAGTCTTGAGTTAAAATATGTTCAAAAAATTGAAATCCCTTTGTAATATACGTGTTTTCGTCGGAAACCCTGATACTTCGAAAGAGATTGTCCAGTTTGTACACGAAGTGCATCCAGTTTTTCCGGTAACCCTCTCACCTTTTTAGCACATGCTATGTGGGTGAAATTATGATACCATGCCAACTTTCAACCATTTCAGAGTTCGTTAGCAGTGCTTTTCAATTCAGGGTCATTTTAGCTCAAAATAAATCATGAAATGCATGAAAACTAGCAAATGAAGTCAGAAAATGGTTGAAAGGTGATGATGTGGCTTTGAATGGTGCATATTGAATGCAGAAAAAGTCTTGAGTTAAAATATGTTCAAAAAATTGAAATCCCTTTTTAATAGACGTGTTTTCGTCTGAAACCCTGATACTTCGAAAGAGATTGTCCAGTTTGTACACGAAGTGCATCCAGTTTTTCCGGTAACCCTCTCAACTTTTTACCACATGTTATGTGGGTGAAATTATGATACCATGCCAACTTTCAACCATTTCAGAGTTCGTTCGCAGTGCTTTTCAATTCAGGGTCATTTTAGCTGAAAATAAATCATGAAATGCATGAAAACTAGCAAATGAAGTCAGAAAATGGTTGAAAAGTGATGATGTGGCTTTGAATGGTGCATATTGAATGCAGAAAAAGGCTTGAGTTAAAATATGTTCAAAAAATTGAAATCTCTTTGTAATATACGTGTTTTCGTCCGAAACCCTGATACTTCAAAAGAGATTGTCCAGTTTGTACACGAAATGCATCCAGTTTTTGCGGTAACCCTCTCTACTTTTTAGCACATGCTATGTGGGTGAAATTATGATACCATGCCAACTTTCAACCATTTCAGAGTTCGTTCGCAGTGCTTTTCAATTCAGGGTCATTTTAGCTCAAAATAAATCATGAAATGCATGAAAACTAGCAAATGAAGTCAGAAAATGGTTGAAAAGTGATGATTTGCCTTTGAATAGTGCATATTGAATACAGAAAAATTCTTGAGTTAAAATATGTTCAAAAAATTGAAATCCCTTTGTAATATACGTGTTTTCGTCGGAAATCCTGATACTTCGAAAGAGATTGCCCAGTTTGTACACGAAGAGCATCCAATTTTTCCGGTAACCCTCTCAACTTTTTAGCACATGCTATGTGGGTGAACTTATGATAACATGCCAACTTTCAACCATTTCAGAGTTCGTTCGCAGTGCTTTTCAATTCAGGGTCATTTTAGCTCAAAATAAATCATGAAATGCATGAAAACTAGCAAATAAAGTCAGAAATGGTTGAAAAGTGATGATGTGGCTTTGAATGGTGCATATTGAATGCAGAAAAAGTCTTGAGTTAAAATATGTTCAAAAAATTGAAATCCCTTTGTAATATACGTGTTTTCGTCGGAAACCCTGATACTTCGAAAGAGATTGTCCAGTTTGTACACGAAGTGCATCCAGTTTTTCCGGTAACCCTCTCACCTTTTTAGCACATGCTATGTGGGTGAAATTATGATACCATGCCAACTTTCAACCATTTCAGAGTTCGTTAGCAGTGCTTTTCAATTCAGGGTCATTTTAGCTCAAAATAAATCATGAAATGCATGAAAACTAGCAAATGAAGTCAGAAAATGGTTGAAAGGTGATGATGTGGCTTTGAATGGTGCATATTGAATGCAGAAAAAGTCTTGAGTTAAAATATGTTCAAAAAATTGAAATCCCTTTTTAATAGACGTGTTTTCGTCTGAAACCCTGATACTTCGAAAGAGATTGTCCAGTTTGTACACGAAGTGCATCCAGTTTTTCCGGTAACCCTCTCAACTTTTTACCACATGTTATGTGGGTGAAATTATGATACCATGCCAACTTTCAACCATTTCAGAGTTCGTTCGCAGTGCTTTTCAATTCAGGGTCATTTTAGCTGAAAATAAATCATGAAATGCATGAAAACTAGCAAATGAAGTCAGAAAATGGTTGAAAAGTGATGATGTGGCTTTGAATGGTGCATATTGAATGCAGAAAAAGGCTTGAGTTAAAATATGTTCAAAAAATTGAAATCTCTTTGTAATATACGTGTTTTCGTCCGAAACCCTGATACTTCGAAAGAGATTGTCCAGTTTGTACACGAAATGCATCCAGTTTTTGCGGTAACCCTCTCTACTTTTTAGCACATGCTATGTGGGTGAAATTATGATACCATGCCAACTTTCAACCATTTCAGAGTTCGTTCGCAGTGCTTTTCAATTCAGGGTCATTTTAGCTCAAAATAAATCATGAAATGCATGAAAACTAGCAAATGAAGTCAGAAAATGGTTGAAAAGTGATGATTTGCCTTTGAATAGTGCATATTGAATACAGAAAAATTCTTGAGTTAAAATAGGTTCAAAAAATTGAAATCCCTTTGTAATATACGTGTTTTCGTCGGAAATCCTGATACTTCGAAAGAGATTGCCCAGTTTGTACACGAAGAGCATCCAATTTTTCCGGTAACCCTCTCAACTTTTTAGCACATGCTATGTGGGTGAACTTATGATAACATGCCAACTTTCAACCATTTCAGAGTTCGTTCGCAGTGCTTTTCAATTCAGGGTCATTTTAGCTCAAAATAAATCATGAAATGCATGAAAACTAGCAAATAAAGTCAGAAATGGTTGAAAAGTGATGATGTGGCTTTGAATGGTGCATATTGAATGCAGAAAAAGTCTTGAGTTAAAATATGTTCAAAAAATTGAAATCCCTTTGTAATATACGTGTTTTCGTCGGAAACCCTGATACTTCGAAAGAGATTGTCCAGTTTGTACACGAAGTGCATCCAGTTTTTCCGGTAACCCTCTCACCTTTTTAGCACATGCTATGTGGGTGAAATTATGATACCATGCCAACTTTCAACCATTTCAGAGTTCGTTAGCAGTGCTTTTCAATTCAGGGTCATTTTAGCTCAAAATAAATCATGAAATGCATGAAAACTAGCAAATGAAGTCAGAAAATGGTTGAAAGGTGATGATGTGGCTTTGAATGGTGCATATTGAATGCAGAAAAAGTCTTGAGTTAAAATATGTTAAAAAAATTGAAATCCCTTTTTAATAGACGTGTTTTCGTCTGAAACCCTGATACTTCGAAAGAGATTGTCCAGTTTGTACACGAAGTGCATCCAGTTTTTCCGGTAACCCTCTCAACTTTTTACCACATGTTATGTGGGTGAAATTATGATACCATGCCAACTTTCAACCATTTCAGAGTTCGTTCGCAGTGCTTTTCAATTCAGGGTCATTTTAGCTGAAAATAAATCATGAAATGCATGAAAACTAGCAAATGAAGTCAGAAAATGGTTGAAAAGTGATGATGTGGCTTTGAATGGTGCATATTGAATGCAGAAAAAGGCTTGAGTTAAAATATGTTCAAAAAATTGAAATCTCTTTGTAATATACGTGTTTTCGTCCGAAACCCTGATACTTCGAAAGAGATTGTCCAGTTTGTACACGAAATGCATCCAGTTTTTGCGGTAACCCTCTCTACTTTTTAGCACATGCTATGTGGGTGAAATTATGATACCATGCCAACTTTCAACCATTTCAGAGTTCGTTCGCAGTGCTTTTCAATTCAGGGTCATTTTAGCTCAAAATAAATCATGAAATGCATGAAAACTAGCAAATGAAGTCAGAAAATGGTTGAAAAGTGATGATTTGCCTTTGAATAGTGCATATTGAATACAGAAAAATTCTTGAGTTAAAATATGTTCAAAAAATTGAAATCCCTTTGTAATATACGTGTTTTCGTCGGAAATCCTGATACTTCGAAAGAGATTGCCCAGTTTGTACACGAAGAGCATCCAATTTTTCCGGTAACCCTCTCAACTTTTTAGCACATGCTATGTGGGTGAACTTATGATAACATGCCAACTTTCAACCATTTCAGAGTTCGTTCGCAGTGCTTTTCAATTCAGGGTCATTTTAGCTCAAAATAAATCATGAAATGCATGAAAACTAGCAAATAAAGTCAGAAATGGTTGAAAAGTGATGATGTGGCTTTGAATGGTGCATATTGAATGCAGAAAAAGTCTTGAGTTAAAATATGTTCAAAAAATTGAAATCCCTTTGTAATATACGTGTTTTCGTCGGAAACCCTGATACTTCGAAAGAGATTGTCCAGTTTGTACACGAAGTGCATCCAGTTTTTCCGGTAACCCTCTCACCTTTTTAGCACATGCTATGTGGGTGAAATTATGATACCATGCCAACTTTCAACCATTTCAGAGTTCGTTAGCAGTGCTTTTCAATTCAGGGTCATTTTAGCTCAAAATAAATCATGAAATGCATGAAAACTAGCAAATGAAGTCAGAAAATGGTTGAAAGGTGATGATGTGGCTTTGAATGGTGCATATTGAATGCAGAAAAAGTCTTGAGTTAAAATATGTTCAAAAAATTGAAATCCCTTTTTAATAGACGTGTTTTCGTCTGAAACCCTGATACTTCGAAAGAGATTGTCCAGTTTGTACACGAAGTGCATCCAGTTTTTCCGGTAACCCTCTCAACTTTTTACCACATGCTATGTGGGTGAAATTATGATACCATGCCAACTTTCAACCATTTCAGAGTTCGTTCGCAGTGCTTTTCAATTCAGGGTCATTTTAGCTGAAAATAAATCATGAAATGCATGAAAACTAGCAAATGAAGTCAGAAAATGGTTGAAAAGTGATGATGTGGCTTTGAATAGTGCATATTGAATACAGAAAAAGTCTTGACTTAAAATATGTTCAAAAAATTGAAATCCCTTTGTAATATACGTGTTTTCGTCGGAAACACTTATACTTCGAAAGAGATTGTCCAGTTTGTACACGAAGTGCATCTAGTTTTTCCGGTAACCCTCTCAACTTTTTAGCACATGCTATGTGGGAGAAATTATGATACCATGCCAACTTTAAACCATTTCAGAGTGTTCGTTCGCAGTGCTTTTCAATTCAGGGTCATTTTAGTTCAAAATAAATCATGAAATGCATTAAAACTAGCAAATGAAGTCAGAAAATGGTGGAAAAGTGATGATGTGGATTTGAATGGTGCGTATTGAATGCAAAAAAAGTCTTGAGTTAAAATATGTTCAAAAAATTGAAATCCCTTTGTAATATACGTGTTTTCGTCTGAAACCCTGATACTTCGAAAGAGATTGTGCAGTTTGTACACGAAGTGCATCCAGTTTTTCCGGTAACCCTCTCAACTTTTTAGCACATGCTATGTGGGTGAAATTATGATACCATGCCAACTTTCAACCATTTCAGAGTTCGTTCGCAGTGCTTTTCAATTCAGGGTCATTTTAGCTCAAAATAAATCATGAAATGCATTAAAACTAGCAAATGAAGTCAGAAAATGGTTGAAAAGTGATGATGTGGCTTTGAATGGTGCATATTGAATGCAGAAAAAGTCTTGAGTTAAAATATGTTCAAAAAATTGAAATCCCTTTGTAATATACGTGTTTTCGTCCGAAACCCTGATACTTCGAAAGAGATTGTGCAGTTTGTACACGAAGTGCATCCAGTTTTTCCGGTAACCCTCTCAACTTTTTAGCACATGCTATGTGGGTGAAATTATGATACCATGCCAACTTTCAACCATTTCAGAGTTCGTTCGCAGTGCTTTTCAATTCAGGGTCATTTTAGCTCAAAATAAATCATGAAATGCATGAAAACTAGCAAATAAAGTCAGAAAATGGTTAAAAATTGATAATGTGGCTTTGAATGGTGCATATTGAATGCAGAAAAAGAATTGAGTGAAAATATGTTCAAAAAATTGAAATCCCTTTGTAATATACGTGTTTTCGTCCGAAACCCTGATACTTCGAAAGAGATTGTCCCGTTTGTACACGAAGTGCATCTAGTTTTTCCGGTAACCCTCTCAACTTTTTAGCACATGCTATGTGCGTGAAATTATGATACCATGCCAACTTTCAACCATTTCAGAGTTCGTTCACAGTGCTTTTCAATTCAGGGTCATTTTAGCTCAAAATAAATCATGAAATGCATGAAAACTAGCAAATGAAGTCAGAAAATGGTTGAAAAGTGATGATGTGGCTTTGAATGGTGCATACTGAATGCAGAAAAAGGCTTGAGTTAAAATATGTTCAAAAAATTGAAATCTCTTAGTAATATACGTGTTTTCGTCCGAAACCCTGATACTTCGAAAGAGATTGTCCAGTTTGTACCCGAAATGCATCCAGTTTTTGCGGTAACCCTCTCAACTTTTTAGCACATGCTATGTGGGTGAAATTATGATACCATGCCAACTTTCAACCATTTCAGAGTTCGTTCGCAGTGCTTTTCAATTCAGGGTCATTTTAGCTCAAAATAAATCATGAAATGCATGAAAACTAGCAAATGAAGTCAGAAAATGGTTGAAAAGTGATGATGTGGCTTTGAATGGTGCATATTGAATGCAGAAAAAGGCTTGAGTTAAAATATGTTCAAAAAATTGAAATCTCTTAGTAATATACGTGTTTTCGTCCGAAACCCTGATACTTCGAAAGAGATTGTGCAGTTTGTACACGAAGTGCATCCAGTTTTTCCGGTAACCCTCTCAACTTTTTAGCACATGCTATGTGGGTGAAATTATGATACCATGCCAACTTTCAACCATTTCAGAGTTCGTTCGCAGTGCTTTTCAATTCAGGGTCATTTTAGCTCAAAATAAATCATGAAATGCATTAAAACTAGCAAATGAAGTCAGAAAATGGTTGAAAAGTGATGATGTGGCTTTGAATGGTGCATATTGAATGCAGAAAAAGTCTTGAGTTAAAATATGTTCAAAAAATTGAAATCCCTTTGTAATATACGTGTTTTCGTCCGAAACCCTGATACTTCGAAAGAGATTGTGCAGTTTGTACACGAAGTGCATCCAGTTTTTCCGGTAACCCTCTCAACTTTTTAGCACATGCTATGTGGGTGAAATTATGATACCATGCCAACTTTCAACCATTTCAGAGTTCGTTCGCAGTGCTTTTCAATTCAGGGTCATTTTAGCTCAAAATAAATCATGAAATGCATGAAAACTAGCAAATAAAGTCAGAAAATGGTTAAAAATTGATAATGTGGCTTTGAATGGTGCATATTGAATGCAGAAAAAGAATTGAGTGAAAATATGTTCAAAAAATTGAAATCCCTTTGTAATATACGTGTTTTCGTCCGAAACCCTGATACTTCGAAAGAGATTGTCCCGTTTGTACACGAAGTGCATCTAGTTTTTCCGGTAACCCTCTCAACTTTTTAGCACATGCTATGTGCGTGAAATTATGATACCATGCCAACTTTCAACCATTTCAGAGTTCGTTCACAGTGCTTTTCAATTCAGGGTCATTTTAGCTCAAAATAAATCATGAAATGCATGAAAACTAGCAAATGAAGTCAGAAAATGGTTGAAAAGTGATGATGTGGCTTTGAATGGTGCATACTGAATGCAGAAAAAGGCTTGAGTTAAAATATGTTCAAAAAATTGAAATCTCTTAGTAATATACGTGTTTTCGTCCGAAACCCTGATACTTCGAAAGAGATTGTCCAGTTTGTACCCGAAATGCATCCAGTTTTTGCGGTAACCCTCTCAACTTTTTAGCACATGCTATGTGGGTGAAATTATGATACCATGCCAACTTTCAACCATTTCAGAGTTCGTTCGCAGTGCTTTTCAATTCAGGGTCATTTTAGCTCAAAATAAATCATGAAATGCATGAAAACTAGCAAATGAAGTCAGAAAATGGTTGAAAAGTGATGATGTGGCTTTGAATGGTGCATATTGAATGCAGAAAAAGGCTTGAGTTAAAATATGTTCAAAAAATTGAAATCTCTTAGTAATATACGTGTTTTCGTCCGAAACCCTAATACTTCGAAAGAGATTGTCCAGTTTGTACACGAAATGCATCCAGTTTTTGCGGTAACCCTCTCAACTTTTTAGCACATGCTATGTGGGTGAAATTATGATACCGTGCCAACTTTCAACCATTTCAGAGTGCGTTCGCAGTGCTTTTCAATTCAGGGT
The DNA here is from genome assembly GCA_039707655.1 of Elymus sibiricus. Lineage (NCBI taxonomy): Eukaryota > Viridiplantae > Streptophyta > Magnoliopsida > Poales > Poaceae > Elymus > Elymus sibiricus. The sequence continues at coordinate 526,565,544 of CM077665.1, read as the reverse complement.
CATTTTAGCTCAAAATAAATCATGAAATGCATTAAAACTAGCAAATGAAGTCAGAAAATGGTTGAAAAGTGATGATGTGCCTTTGAATGGTGCATATTGAATACAGAAAAAGTCTTGAGTTAAAATATGTTCAAAAAATTGAAATCCCTTTGTAATATACGTGTTTTCGTCGGAAATCCTGATACTTCGAAAGAGATTGCCCAGTTTGTACACGAAGAGCATCCAGTTTTTCCGGTAACCCTCTCAACTTTTTAGCACATGCTATGTGGGTGAACTTATGATAACATGCCAACTTTCAACCATTTCAGAGTTCGTTCGCAGTGCTTTTCAATTCAGGGTCATTTTAGCTCAAAATAAATCATGAAATGCATGAAAACTAGCAAATAAAGTCAGAAAATGGTTGAAAAGTGATGATGTGGCTTTGAATGGTGCATATTGAATGCAGAAAAAGGCTTGAGTTAAAATATGTTCAAAAAATTGAAATTCCTTTGTAATATACGTGTTTTCGTCGGAAACCCTGATACTTCGAAAGAGATTGTCCAGTTTGTACACGAAGTGCATCCAGTTTTTCCGGTAACCCTCTCACCTTTTTAGCACATGCTATGTGGGTGAAATTATGATACCATGCCAACTTTCAACCATTTCAGAGTTCGTTAGCAGTGCTTTTCAATTCAGGGTCATTTTAGCTCAAAATAAATCATGAAATGCATGAAAACTAGCAAATGAAGTCAGAAAATGGTTGAAAGGTGATGATGTGGCTTTGAATGGTGCATATTGAATGCAGAAAAAGTCTTGAGTTAAAATATGATCAAAAAATTGAAATCCCTTTTTAATAGACGTGTTTTCGTCCGAAACCCTGATACTTCGAAAGAGATTGTCCAGTTTGTACACGAAGTGCATCCAGTTTTTCCGGTAACCCTCTCAACTTTTTACCACATGCTATGTGGGTGAAATTATGATACCATGCCAACTTTCAACCATTTCAGAGTTCGTTCGCAGTGCTTTTCAATTCAGGGTCATTTTAGCTCAAAATAAATCATGAAATGCATGAAAACTAGCAAATGAAGTCAGAAAATGGTTGAAAAGTGATGATGTGGCTTTGAATAGTGCATATTGAATACAGAAAAAGTCTTGACTTAAAATATGTTCAAAAAATTGAAATCCCTTTGTAATATACGTGTTTTCGTCGGAAACCCTGATACTTCGAAAGAGATTGTCCAGTTTGTACACGAAGTGCATCTAGTTTTTCCGGTAACCCTCTCAACTTTTTAGCACATGCTATGTGGGAGAAATTATGATACCATGCGAACTTTAAACCATTTCAGAGTGTTCGTTCGCAGTGCTTTTCAATTCAGGGTCATTTTAGTTCAAAATAAATCATGAAATGCATTAAAACTAGCAAATGAAGTCAGAAAATGGTTGAAAAGTGATGATGTGGCTTTGAATGGTGCGTATTGAATGCAGAAAAAGTCTTGAGTTAAAATATGTTCAAAAAATTGAAATCCCTTTGTAATATACGTGTTTTCGTCCGGAACCCTGATACTTCGAAAGAGATTGTGCAGTTTGTACACGAAGTGCATCCAGTTTTTCCGGTAACCCTCTCAACTTTTTAGCACATGCTATGTGGGTGAAATTATGATACCATGCCAACTTTCAACCATTTCAGAGTTCGTTCGCAGTGCTTTTCAATTCAGGGTCATTTTAGCTCAAAATAAATCATGAAATGCATGAAAACTAGCAAATGAAGTCAGAAAATGGTTGAAAAGTGATGATGTGGCTTTGAATAGTGCATATTGAATACAGAAAAAGTCTTGACTTAAAATATGTTCAAAAAATTGAAATCCCTTTGTAATATACGTGTTTTCGTCGGAAACCCTGATACTTCGAAAGAGATTGTCCAGTTTGTACACGAAGTGCATCTAGTTTTTCCGGTAACCCTCTCAACTTTTTAGCACATGCTATGTGGGAGAAATTATGATACCATGCGAACTTTAAACCATTTCAGAGTGTTCGTTCGCAGTGCTTTTCAATTCAGGGTCATTTTAGTTCAAAATAAATCATGAAATGCATTAAAACTAGCAAATGAAGTCAGAAAATGGTTGAAAAGTGATGATGTGGCTTTGAATGGTGCGTATTGAATGCAGAAAAAGTCTTGAGTTAAAATATGTTCAAAAAATTGAAATCCCTTTGTAATATACGTGTTTTCGTCCGGAACCCTGATACTTCGAAAGAGATTGTGCAGTTTGTACACGAAGTGCATCCAGTTTTTCCGGTAACCCTCTCAACTTTTTAGCACATGCTATGTGGGTGAAATTATGATACCATGCCAACTTTCAACCATTTCAGAGTTCGTTCGCAGTGCTTTTCAATTCAGGGTCATTTTAGCTCAAAATAAATCATGAAATGCATGAAAACTAGCAAATAAAGTCAGAAAATGGTTAAAAATTGATGATGTGGCTTTGAATGGTGCATATTGAATGCCGAAAAAGAATTGAGTTAAAATATGTTCAAAAAATTGAAATCCCTTTGTAATATACGTGTTTTCGTCGGAAACCCTAATACTTCGAAATAGATTATCCAGTTTGTACACGAAGTGCATCTAGTTTTTCCGGTAACCCTCTCAACTTTTTAGCACATGCTATGTGCGTGAAATTATGATACCATGCCAACTTTCAACCAATTCAGAGTTCGTTCGCAGTGCTTTTCAATTCAGGGTCATTTTAGCTCAAAATAAATCATGAAATGCATGAAAACTAGCAAATGAAGTCAGAAAATGGTTGAAAAGTGATGATGTGGCTTTGAATGGTGCATATTGAATGCAGAAAAAGGCTTTAGTTAAAATATGTTCAAAAAATTGAAATCTCTTTGTAATATACGTGTTTTCGTACGAAACCCTCATACTTCGAAAGAGATTGTCCAGTTTGTACACGAAATGCATCCAGTTTTTCCGGTAACCCTCTCACCTTTTTAGTACATGCTATGTGGGTGAAATTATGATACAATGCCAACTTTCAACCATTTCAGAGTTCGTTCGCAGTGCTTTTCAATTCAGGGTCATTTTAGCTCAAAATAAATCATGAAATGCATGAAAACTAGCAAATGAAGTCAGAAAATGGTTGAAAAGTGATGATGTGGCTTTGAATAGTGCATATTGAATACAGAAAAAGTCTTGAGTTAAAATATGTTCAAAATATTGAAATCCCTTTGTAATATACGTGTTTTCGTCGGAAACCATGATACTTCGAAAGAGATTGTCCAGTTTGTACACGAAGTGCATCCAGTTTTTCCGGTAACCCTCTCAACCTTTTAGCACATGCTATGTGGGTGAAATTATGATAACATGCCAACTTTCAACCATTTCAGAGTTCGTTCGCAGTGCTTTTCAATTCAGGGTCATTTTAGCTCAAAATAAATCATGAAATGCATGAAAACTAGCAAATAAAGTCAGAAAATGGTTGAAAAGTGATGATGTGGCTTTGAATGGTGCATATTGAATGCACAAAAAGTCTTGAGTTAAAATATGTTCAAAAAATTGAAATCCCTTTGTAATATACGTGTTTTCGTCGGAAACCCTGATACTTCGAAAGAGATTGTCCAGTTTGTAAACGAAGTGCATCCAGTTTTTCCGGTAACCCTCTCAACTTTTTAGCACATGCTATGTTGGTGAAATTATGATACCATGCCAACTTTCAACCATTTCAGAGTTCGTTAGCACTGCTTTTCAATTCAGGGTAATTTTAGCTCAAAATAAATCATGAAATGCATGAAACTAGCAAATGAAGTCAGAAAATGGTTGAAAAGTGACGATGTGGCTTTGAATTGTGCATATTGAATGCAGAAAAAGGCTTGAGTTAAATTTGTTCAAAAAATTGAAATCCCTTTGTAATAGACGTGTTTTCGTCCGAAACCCTGATACTTCGAAAGAGATTGTCCAGTTTGTACACGAAGTGCATCCAGTTTTTCCGGTAACCCTCTCAACTTTTTACCACATGCTATGTGGGTGAAATTATGATACCGTGCCAACTTTCAGCCATTTCAGAGTTCGTTCGCATTGCTTTTCAATTCAGGGTCATTTTAGCTCAAAATAAATCATGAAATGCATGAAAACTAGCAAATGAAGTCAGAAAATGGTTGAAAAGTGATGATGTGGCTTTGAATAGTGCATATTGAATACAGAAAAAGTCTTGAGTTAAAATATGTTCAAAAAATTGAAATCGCTTTGTAATATACGTGTTTTCGTCCGAAACCCTGATACTTCGAAAGAGATTGTCCAGTTTGTATATGAAGTGCATCTAGTTTTTCCGGTATCCCTCTCAACTTTTTAGCACATGCTATGTGGGTGAAATTATGATACCATACCAACTTTCAACCATTTCAGAGTTCGTTAGCAGTGCTTTTCAATTCAGGGTCATTTTAGCTCAAAATAAATCATGAAATGCATGAAAACTAGCTAATGAAGTCAGAAAATGGTTGAAAAGTGATAATGTGGCTTTGAATGGTGCATATTGAATGCAGAAAAAGTCTTGAGTTAAAATATGTTCAAAAAATTGAAATCCCTTTTTAATAGACGTGTTTTCGTCCGAAACCCTGATACTTCGAAAGACATTGTCTAATTTGTACACGAAGTGCATGCAGTTTTTCCGGTAACCCTTTCAACTTTTTACCACATGCTATGTGGGTGAAATTATGATACCATGCCAACTTTCAACCATTTCAGAGTTCGTTCGCAGTGCTTTTCAATTCAGGGTCATTTTAGCTCAAAATAAATCATGAAATGCATGAAAACTAGCAAATGAAGTCAGAAAATGGTTGAAAAGTGATGATGTGGCTTTGAATAGTGCATATTGAATACAGAAAAAGTCTTGAGTTAAAATATGTTCAAAAAATTGAAATCCCTTTGTAATATACGTGTTTTCGTCGGAAACCATGATACTTCGAAAGAGGTTGTTCAGTTTGTACACGAAGTGCAACCAGTTTTTCCGGTAACCCTCTCAACTTTTTAGCACATGCTATGTGGGAGAAATTATGATACCATGCCAACTTTCAACCATTTCAGAGTGTTCGTTCGCATTGCTTTTCAATTCAGGGTCATTTTAGTTCAAAATAAATCATGAAATGCATTAAAACTAGCAAATGAAGTCAGAAAATGGTTGAAAAGTGATGATGTGGCTTTGAATGGTGCATATTGAATGCAGAAAAAGTCTTGAGTTAAAATATGATCAAAAAAATTGAAATCCCTTTGTAATATATGTGTTTTCGTCCGAAACCCTGATACTTCGAAAGAGATTGTGCAGTTTGTACACGAAGTGCATCCAGTTTTTCCGGTAACCCTCTCAACTTTTTAGCACATGCTATGTGGGTGAAATTATGATACCATGCCAACTTTCAACCATTTCAGAGTTCGTTCGCAGTGCTTTTCAATTCAGGGTCATTTTAGCTCAAAATAAATCATGAAATGCATGAAATATAGCAAATAAAGTCAGAAAATGGTTAAAAATTGATGATGTGGCTTTGAATGGTGCATATTGAATGCAGAAAAAGAATTGAGTTAAAATATGTTCAAAAAATTGAAATCCCTTTGTAATATACGTGTTTTCGTTGGAAACCCTAATACTTGGAAATAGATTGTCCAGTTTGTACACGAAGTGCATCTAGTTTTTCCGGTAACCCTCTCAACTTTTTAGCACATGCTATGTGCGTGAAATTATGATACCATGCCAACTTTCAACCAATTCAGAGTTCGTTCGTAGTGCTTTTCAATTCAGGGTCATTTTAGCTCAAAATAAATCATGAAATGCATGAAAACTAGCAAATGAAGTCAGAAAATGGTTGAAAAGTGATGATGTGGCTTTGAATGGTGCATATTGAATGCACAAAAAGGCTTGAGTTAAAATATGTTCAAAAAATTGAAATCTCTTTGTAATATACGTGTTTTCGTCCGAAACCCTGATACTTCGAAAGAGATTGTCCAGTTTGTACAGGAAATGCATCCAGTTTTTCCGATAACCCTCTCAACTTTTTAGCACATGTTATGTGGGTGAAATTATGATACCATGCCAACTTTCAACCATTTCTGAGTTCGTTCGCAGTGCTTTTCAATTCAGGGTCATTTTAGCTCAAAATAAATCATGAAATGCATGAAAACTAGCAAATGAAGTCAGAAAATGGTTGAAAAGTGATGATGTGGCTTTGAATAGTGCATATTGCATACAGAAAAAGTCTTGAGTTAAAATATGTTCAAAAAGTTGAAATCCATTTGTAATATACGTGTTTTCGTCGGAAACCCTGATACTTCGAAAGAGATTGTCCAGTTTGTACACGAAGTGCATCCAGTTTTTCCGGTAACCCTCTCAACTTTTTAGCACATGCTATGTGGGTGAAATTATGATAACATGCCAACTTTCAACCATTTCAGAGTTCGTTCGCAGTGCTTTTCAATTCAGGGTCATTTTAGCTCAAAATAAATCATGAAATGCATGAAAATTAGCAAATAAAGTCAGAAAATGGTTGAAAAGTGATGATGTGGCTTTGAATGGTGCATATTGAATGCAGAAAAAGTCTTGAGTTAAAATTTGTTCAAAAAATTGAAATCCCTTTGTAATATACGTGTTTTCGTCGGAAACCCTGATACTTCGAAAGAGATTGTGCAGTTTGTACACGAAGTGCATCCAGTTTTTCCGGTAACCCTCTCAACTTTTTAGCACATGCTATGTGGGTGAAATTATGATACCATGCCAACTTTCAACCATTTCAGAGTTCGTTCGCAGTGCTTTTCAATTCAGGGTCATTTTAGCTCAAAATAAATCATGAAATGCATGAAATATAGCAAATAAAGTCAGAAAATGGTTAAAAATTGATGATGTGGCTTTGAATGGTGCATATTGAATGCAGAAAAAGAATTGAGTTAAAATATGTTCAAAAAATTGAAATCCCTTTGTAATATACGTGTTTTCGTTGGAAACCCTAATACTTGGAAATAGATTGTCCAGTTTGTACACGAAGTGCATCTAGTTTTTCCGGTAACCCTCTCAACTTTTTAGCACATGCTATGTGCGTGAAATTATGATACCATGCCAACTTTCAACCAATTCAGAGTTCGTTCGTAGTGCTTTTCAATTCAGGGTCATTTTAGCTCAAAATAAATCATGAAATGCATGAAAACTAGCAAATGAAGTCAGAAAATGGTTGAAAAGTGATGATGTGGCTTTGAATGGTGCATATTGAATGCACAAAAAGGCTTGAGTTAAAATATGTTCAAAAAATTGAAATCTCTTTGTAATATACGTGTTTTCGTCCGAAACCCTGATACTTCGAAAGAGATTGTCCAGTTTGTACATGAAATGCATCCAGTTTTTCCGATAACCCTCTCAACTTTTTAGCACATGTTATGTGGGTGAAATTATGATACCATGCCAACTTTCAACCATTTCTGAGTTCGTTCGCAGTGCTTTTCAATTCAGGGTCATTTTAGCTCAAAATAAATCATGAAATGCATGAAAACTAGCAAATGAAGTCAGAAAATGGTTGAAAAGTGATGATGTGGCTTTGAATAGTGCATATTGCATACAGAAAAAGTCTTGAGTTAAAATATGTTCAAAAAGTTGAAATCCATTTGTAATATACGTGTTTTCGTCGGAAACCCTGATACTTCGAAAGAGATTGTCCAGTTTGTACACGAAGTGCATCCAGTTTTTCCGGTAACCCTCTCAACTTTTTAGCACATGCTATGTGGGTGAAATTATGATAACATGCCAACTTTCAACCATTTCAGAGTTCGTTCGCAGTGCTTTTCAATTCAGGGTCATTTTAGCTCAAAATAAATCATGAAATGCATGAAAATTAGCAAATAAAGTCAGAAAATGGTTGAAAAGTGATGATGTGGCTTTGAATGGTGCATATTGAATGCAGAAAAAGTCTTGAGTTAAAATATGTTCAAAAAATTGAAATCCCTTTTTAATAGACGTGTTTTCGTCCGAAACCCTGATACTTCGAAAGAGATTGTCCAGTTTGTACACGAAGTGCATCCAGTTTTTCCGGTAACCCTCTCAACTTTTTAGCACATGCTATGTGGGTGAAATTATGATACCATGCCAACTTTCAACCATTTCAGAGTTCGTTCGCAGTGCTTTTCAATTCAGGGTCATTTTAGCTCAAAATAAATCATGAAATGCATGAAATATAGCAAATAAAGTCAGAAAATGGTTAAAAATTGATGATGTGGCTTTGAATGGTGCATATTGAATGCAGAAAAAGAATTGAGTTAAAATATGTTCAAAAAATTGAAATCCCTTTGTAATATACGTGTTTTCGTTGGAAACCCTAATACTTGGAAATAGATTGTCCAGTTTGTACACGAAGTGCATCTAGTTTTTCCGGTAACCCTCTCAACTTTTTAGCACATGCTATGTGCGTGAAATTATGATACCATGCCAACTTTCAACCAATTCAGAGTTCGTTCGTAGTGCTTTTCAATTCAGGGTCATTTTAGCTCAAAATAAATCATGAAATGCATGAAAACTAGCAAATGAAGTCAGAAAATGGTTGAAAAGTGATGATGTGGCTTTGAATGGTGCATATTGAATGCACAAAAAGGCTTGAGTTAAAATATGTTCAAAAAATTGAAATCTCTTTGTAATATACGTGTTTTCGTCCGAAACCCTGATACTTCGAAAGAGATTGTCCAGTTTGTACATGAAATGCATCCAGTTTTTCCGATAACCCTCTCAACTTTTTAGCACATGTTATGTGGGTGAAATTATGATACCATGCCAACTTTCAACCATTTCTGAGTTCGTTCGCAGTGCTTTTCAATTCAGGGTCATTTTAGCTCAAAATAAATCATGAAATGCATGAAAACTAGCAAATGAAGTCAGAAAATGGTTGAAAAGTGATGATGTGGCTTTGAATAGTGCATATTGCATACAGAAAAAGTCTTGAGTTAAAATATGTTCAAAAAGTTGAAATCCATTTGTAATATACGTGTTTTCGTCGGAAACCCTGATACTTCGAAAGAGATTGTCCAGTTTGTACACGAAGTGCATCCAGTTTTTCCGGTAACCCTCTCAACTTTTTAGCACATGCTATGTGGGTGAAATTATGATAACATGCCAACTTTCAACCATTTCAGAGTTCGTTCGCAGTGCTTTTCAATTCAGGGTCATTTTAGCTCAAAATAAATCATGAAATGCATGAAAATTAGCAAATAAAGTCAGAAAATGGTTGAAAAGTGATGATGTGGCTTTGAATGGTGCATATTGAATGCAGAAAAAGTCTTGAGTTAAAATATGTTCAAAAAATTGAAATCCCTTTGTAATATACGTGTTTTCGTCGGAAACCCTGATACTTCGAAAGAGATTGTCCAGTTTGTACACGAAGTGCAGCCAGTTTTTCCGGTAACCCTCTCAACTTTTTAGCACATGCTATGTGGGTGAAATTATGATACCATGCCAACTTTCAACCATTTCAGAGTTCGTTAGCAGTGCTTTTCAATTCAGGGTCATTTTAGCTCAAAATAAATCATGAAATGTATGAAAACTAGCAAATGAAGTCAGAAAATGGTTGAAAGGTGATGATGTGGCTTTGAATGGTGCATATTGAATGCAGAAAAAGGCTTGAGTTAAAATATGTTCAAAAAATTGAAATCCCTTTTTAATACACGTGTTTTCGTCCGAAACCCTGATACTTCGAAAGAGATTGTCCAGTTTGTACACGAAGTGCATCCAGTTTTTCCGGTAACCCTCTCATCTTTTTACCACATGCTATGTGGGTGAAATTATGATACCGTGCCAACTTTCAACCATTTCAGAGTTCGTTCGTAGTGCTTTTCAATTCAGGGTCATTTTAGCTCAAAATAAATCATGAAATGCATGAAAACTAGCAAATGAAGTCAGAAAATGGTTGAAAAGTGATGATTTGGCTTTGAATAGTGCATATTGAATACAGAAAAAGTCTCGAGTTAAAATATGTTCAAAAAATTGAAATCCCTTTGTAATAGACGTGTTTTCGTCCGAAACCCTGATACTTCGAAAGAGATTGTCCAGTTTGTATATGAAGTGTATCTAGTTTTTCTGGTATCCCTCTCAACTTTTTAGCACATGCTATGTGGGTGAAATTATAATACCATACCAACTTTCAACCATTTCAGAGTTCGTTAGCAGTGCTTTTCAATTCAGGGTCATTTTAGCTCAAAATAAGTCATGAAATGCATGAAAACTAGCAAATGAAGTCAGAAAATGGTTGAAAAGTGATGATGTGGCTTTGAATGGTGCATATTGAATGCAGAAAAAGTCTTGAGTTAAAATATGTTCAAAAAATTGAAATCCCTTTTTAATATACGTGTTGTCGTCCAAAACACTGATACTTCGAAAGAGATTGTCCAGTTTGTACACGAAGTGCATCCAGTTTTTCCGGTAACACTCTCAACTTTTTACCACATGCTATGTGGGTGAAATTATGATACCATGCCAACTTTCAACCATTTCAGAGTTCGTTCGCAGTGCTTTTCAATTCAGGGTCATTTTAGCTCAAAATAAATCATGAAATGCATGAAAACTAGCAAATGAAGTCAGAAAATGGTTGAAAAGTGATGATGTGGCTTTGAATAGTGCATATTGAATCCAGAAAAAGTCTTGAGTTAAAATATGTTCAAAAAATTGAAATCCCTTTGTAATATACGTGTTTTCGTCGGAAACCGTGATACTTCGAAAGAGATTGTCCAGCTTGTACGCGAAGTGCATCCAGTTTTTCCGGTAACCCTCTCAACTTTTAAGCACATGCTATGTGGGTGAAATTATGATACCATGCCAACTTTCAACCATTTCAGAGTTCGTTCGCAGTCCTTTTCAATTCAGGGTCATTTTAGCTCAAAATAAATCATGAAATGCATGAAAACTAGCAAATGAAGTCAGAAAATGGTTGAAAAGTGATGATGTGGCTTTGAATAGTGCATATTGAATCCAGAAAAAGTCTTGAGTTAAAATATGTTCAAAAAATTGAAATCCCTTTGTAATATACGTGTTTTCGTCGGAAACCCTGATACTTCGAAAGAGATTGTCCAGTTTGTACACGAAGTGCATCCAGTTTTTCCGGTAACCCTCTCAACTTTTTAGCACATGCTATCTGGGTGAAATTATGATAACATGCCAACTTTCAACCATTTCAGAGTTCGTTCGCAGTGCTTTTCAATTCAGGGTCATTTTAGCTCAAAATAAATCATGAAATGCATGAAAACTAGCAAATGAAGTCAGAAAATGGTTGAAAAGTGATGATGTGGCTTTGAATGGTGCATATTGAATGCAGAAAAAGGCTTGAGTTAAAATATGTTCAAAAAATTGAAATCTCTCTATAATTTACGTGTTTTCGTCCGAAACCCTGATACTTCGAAAGAGATTGTCCAGTTTGTACACGAAGTGCATCCAGTTTTTCCGGTAACCCTCTCAACTTTTTAGCACATGCTATGTGGGTGAAATTATGATACCATGCCAACTTTCAACCATTTCAGAGTTCGTTCGCAGTGCTTTTCAATTGAGGGTCATTTTTGCTCAAAATAAATCATGAAATGCATGAAAACTAGCAAATGAAGTCAGAAAATGGTTGAAAAGTGATGATGTGGCTTTGAATAGTTCATATTGAATACAGAAAAAGTCTTGTGTTAAAATTTGTTCAAAAAATTGAAATCCGTTTGTAATATACGTGTTTTCGTCGGAAACCCTGATACTTCGAAAGAGATTGTCCAGTTTGTACACGAAGTGCATCCAGTTTTTCCGGTAACCCTCTCAACTTTTTAGCACATGGTATGTGGGTGAAATTATGATACCATGCCAACTTTCAACCATTTCAGAGGTCGTTAGCAGTGCTTTTCAATTCAGGGTCATTTTAGCTCAAAATAAATCATGAAATGCATGAAAACTAGCAAATGAAGTCAGAAAATGGTTGAAAAGTGATGATGTGGCTTTGAATGGTGCATATTGAATGCAGAAAAAGTCTTGAGTTAAAATATGTTCAAAAAATTGAAATCCCTTTGTAATATACGTGTTTTCGTCCGAAACCCTGATACTTCGAAAGAGATTGTCCAGTTTGTAATCGAAGTGCATCCAGTTTTTCCGGTAACCCTCTCAACTTTTTAGCACATGCTATGTGGGTGAAATTATGATACCGTGCCAACTTTCAACCATTTCAGAGTTCGTTCGCAGTGCTTTCCAATTCAGGGTCATTTTAGCTCAAAATAAATCATGAAATGCATGAAAACTAGCAAATGAAGTCAGAAAATGGTTGAAAAGTGATGATGTGGCTTTGAATAGTGCATATTGAATACAGAAAAAGTCTTGAGTTAAAATATGTTCAAAAAATTGAAATCCCTTTGTAATATACGTGTTTTCGTCCGAAACCCTGATACTTCGAAAGAGATTGTCCAGTTTGTATATGAAGTGTATCTAGTTTTTCCGGTATCCCTCTCAACTTTTTAGCACATGCTATGTGGGTGAAATTATGATACCATACCAACTTTCAACCATTTCAGAGTTCGTTAGCAGTGCTTTTCAATTCAGGGTCATTTTAGCTCAAAATAAATCATGAAATGCATGAAAACTAGCAAATGAAGTCAGAAAATTGTTGAAAAGTGATGATATGGCTTTGAATGGTGCATATTGAATGCAGAAAAAGTCTTGAGTTAAAATATGTTCAAAAATTTGAAATCCCTTTTTAATAGAAGTGTTGTCGTCCGAAACACTGATACTTCCAAAGAGATTGTCCAGTTTGTACACGAAGTGCATCCAGTTTTTCCGGTAACCCTCTCAACTTTTTACCACATGCTATGTAGGTGAAATTATGATACCATGCCAACTTTCAACCATTTCAGAGTTCGTTCGCAGTGCTTTTCAATTCAGGGTCATTTTAGCTCAAAATAAATCATGAAATGCATGAAAACTAGCAAATGAAGTCAGAAAATGGTTGAAAAGTGATTATGTGGCTTTGAATGGTGCATATTGAATCCAGAAAAAGTCTTGAGTTAAAATATGTTCAAAAAATTGAAATCCCTTTGTAATATACGTGTTTTCGTCGGAAACCGTGATACTTCGAAAGAGATTGTCCAGCTTGTACACGAAGTGCATCCAGTTTTTCCGGTAACCCTCTCAACTTTTTAGCACATGCTATGTGGGTGAAATTATGATACCATGCCAACTTTCAACCATTTCAGAGTTCGTTCGCAGTGCTTTTCAATTCAGGGTCATTTTAGCTCAAAATAAATCAAGAAATGCATGAAAACTAGCAAATGAAGTCAGAAAATGGTTGAAAAGTGATGATGTGGCTTTGAATGGTGCATATTGAATGCAGAAAAAGGCTTGAGTTAAAATATGTTCAAAAAATTGAAATCTCTTTGTAATATACGTGTTTTCGTCCGAAACCCTGATACTTCGAAAGAGATTGTCCAGTTTGTACACGAAATGCATCCAGTTTTTCCGGTAACCCTCTGAACTTTTTAGCACATGCTATGTGGGTGAAATTATGATACCATGCCAACTTTCAACCATTTCAGAGTTCGTTCGCAGTGCTTTTCAATTCAGGGTCATTTTAGCTCAAAATAAATCATGAAATGCATGAAACTAGCAAATGAAGTCAGAAAATGGTTGAAAAGTGATGATGTGGCTTTGAATAGTGCATATTGAATACAGAAAAAGTCTTGAGTTAAAATTTGTTCAAAAAATTGAAATCCCTTTGTAATATACGTGTTTTCGTCGGAAACCCTGATACTTCGAAAGAGATTGTCCAGTTTGTACACGAAGTGCATCCAGTTTTTCCGGTAACCCTCTCAACTTTTTAGCACATGCTATGTGGGTGAAATTATGATACCATGCCAGCTTTCAACCATTTCAGAGTTCGTTAGCAGTGCTTTCCAATTCAGGGTCATTTTAGCTCAAAATAAATCATGAAATGCATGAAACTAGCAAATGAAGTCAGAAAATGGTTGAAAAGTGATGATGTGGCTTTGAATGGTGCATATTGAATGCAGAAAAAGTCTTGAGTTGAAATATGTTCAAAAAATTGAAATCCCTTTGTAATATACGTGTTTTCGTCGGAAACCCTGATACTTCGAAAGAGATTGTCCAGTTTGTACACGAAGTGCATCCAGTTTTTCCGGTAACCCTCTCAACTTTTTAGCACATGCTATGTGGGTGAAATTATGATACCATGCCATCTTTCAACCATTTCAGAGTTCGTTAGCAGTGCTTTCCAATTCAGGGTCATTTTAGCTCAAAATAAATCATGAAATGCATGAAACTAGCAAATGAAGTCAGAAATTTTTTGAAAAGTGATGATGTGGCTTTGAATGGAGCATATTGAATGCAGTAAAAGGCTTGAGTTAAAATTTGTTCAAAAAATTGAAATCCCTTTGTAATAGACGTGTTTTCGTCCGAAACCCTGATACTTCGAAAGAGATTGTCCAGTTTGTACACGAAGTGCATCCAGTTTTTCCGGTAACCCTCTCAACTTTTTACCACATGCTATGTGGGTGAAATTATGATACCGTGCCAACTTTCAACCATGTCAGAGTTCGTTCGCAGTGCTTTTCAATTCAGGGTCATTTTAGCTCAAAATAAATCATGAAATGCATGAAAACTAGCAAATGAAGTCAGAAAATTGTTGAAAAGTGATGATGTGGCTTTGAATGGTGCATATTGAATGCAGAAAAAGTCTTGAGTTAAAATATGTTCAAAAAATTGAAATCCCTTTGTAATATACGTGTTTTCGTCGGAAACCCTGATACTTCGAAAGAGATTGTCCAGTTTGTACACGAAGTGCATCCAGTTTTTCCGGTAACCCTCTCAACTTTTTAGCACATGCTATGTGGGTGAAATTATGATACCATGCCAACTTTCAACCATTTCAGAGTTCGTTAGCAGTGCTTTTCAATTCAGGGTCATTTTAGCTCAAACTAAATCATGAATTGCATGAAAACTAGCAAATGAAGTCAGAAAATGGTTGAAAAGTGATGATGTGGCTTTGAATGGTGCATATTGAATGCAGAAAAAGTCTTGAGTTAAAATTTGTTCAAAAAATTGAAATCCCTTTTTAATAGACGTGTTTTCGTCCGAAACCATGATACTTCGAAAGAGATTGTCCAGTTTGTACACGAAGTGCATCCAGTTTTTTCGGTAACCCTCTCAACTTTTTACCACATGCTATGTGGGTGAAATTATGATACCATGCCAACTTTCAACCATTTCAGAGATCGTTCGCAGTGCTTTTCAATTCAGGGTCATTTTAGCTCAAAATAAATCATGAAATGCATGAAAACTAGCAAATGAAGTCAGAAAATGGTTGAAAAGTGATGATGTGGCTTTGAATGGTGCATATTGAATGCAGAAAAAGTCTTGAGTTAAAATATGTTCAAAAAATTGAAATCCCTTTTTCATATACGTGTTTTCGTCGGAAACCGTGATACTTCGAAAGAGATTGTCCAGTTTGTACACGAAGTGCATCTAGTTTTTCCGGTAACCCTCTCAAATTTTTAGCACATGCTATGTGGGTGAAATTATGATACCATGCCAACTTTCAACCATTTCAGAGTTCGTTCGCAGTGCTTTTCAATGCAGGGTCATTTTAGCTCAAAATAAATCATGGAATGCATGAAAACTAGCAAATAAAGTCTGAAAATGGTTAAAAATTGATGATGTGGCTTTTAATGGTGCATATTGAATGCAGAAAAAGAATTGAGTGAAAATATGTTAAAAAATTGAAATCCCTTTGTAATATACGTGTTTTCGTCGGAAACCCTAATACTTGGAAATAGATTGTCCAGTTTGTACACGAAGTGCATCTAGTTTTTCCGGTAACCCTCTCAACTTTTTAGCACATGCTATGTGCGTGAAATTATGATACCATGCCAACTTTCAACCAATTCAGAGTTCGTTCGCAGTGCTTTTCAATTCAGGGTCATTTTAGCTCAAAATAAATCATGAAATGCATGAAAACTAGCAAATGAAGTCAGAAAATGGTTGAAAAGTGATGATGTGGCTTTGAATGGTGCATATTGAATGCAGAAAAAGGCTTGAGTTAAAATATGTTCAAAAAATTGAAATCTCTCTATAATATACGTGTTTTCGTCCGAAACCCTGATACTTCGAAAGAGATTGTCCAGTTTGTACACGAAATGCATCCAGTTTTTCCGGTAACCCTCTCAACTTTTTAGCACATGCTATGTGGGTGAAATTATGATACCATGCCAACTTTCAACCATTTCAGAGTTCGTTCGCAGTGCTTTTCAATTCAGGGTCATTTTAGCTCAAAATAAATCATGAAATGCATGAAAACTAGCAAATGAAGTCAGAAAATGGTTGAAAAGTGATGATGTGGCTTTGAATAGTGCATATTGAATACAGAAAAAGTCTTGAGTTAAAATTTGTTCAAAAAATTGAAATCCCTTTGTAATATACGTGTTTTCGTCGGAAACCCTGATACTTCGAAAGAGATTGTCCAGTTTGTACACGAAGTGCATCCAGTTTTTCCGGTAACCCTCTCAACTTTTTAGCACATGGTATGTGGGTGAAATTATGATACCATGCCAACTTTCAACCATTTCAGAGGTCGTTAGCAGTGCTTTTCAATTCAGGGTCATTTTAGCTCAAAATAAATCATGAAATGCATGAAAACTAGCAAATGAAGTCAGAAAATGGTTGAAAAGTGATGATGTGGCTTTGAATGGTGCATATTGAATGCAGAAAAAGTCTTGAGTTAAAATATGTTCAAAAAATTGAAATCCCTTTGTGATATACGTGTTTTCGTCCGAAACCCTGATACTTCGAATGAGATTGTCCAGTTTGTAATCGAAGTGCATCCAGTTTTTCCGGTAACCCTCTCAACTTTTTAGCACATGCTGTGTGGGTGAAATTATGATACCATTCCAACTTTCAACCATTTCAGAGTTCGTTCGCAGTGCTTTTCAATTCAGGGTCATTTTAGCTCAAAATAAATCATGAAATGCATGAAAACTAGCAAATGAAGTCAGAAAATGGTTGAAAAGTGATGATGTGGCTTTGAATAGTGCATATTGAATACAGAAAAAGTCTTGAGTTAAAATATGTTCAAAAAATTGAAATCCCTTTGTAATATACGTGTTTTCGTCGGAAACCCTGATACTTCGAAAGAGATTGTCCAGTTTGTACACGAAGTGCATCCAGTTTTTCCGGTAACCCTCTCAACTTTTTAGCACATGCTATGTGGGTGAAATTATGATAACATGCCAACTTTCAACCATTTCAGAATTCGTTCGCAGTGATTTTCAATTCAGGGTCATTTTAGCTCAAAATAAATCATGAAATGCATGAAAACTAGCAAATAAAGTCAGAAAATGGTTGAAAAGTGATGATGTGGCTTTGAATGGTGCATATTGAATGCAGAAAAAGTCTTGAGTTAAAATATGTTCAAAAAATTGAAATCCCTTTGTAATATACGTGTTTTCGTCGGAAACCCTGATACTTCGAAAGAGATTGTCCAGTTTGTAATCGAAGTGCATCCAGTTTTTCCGGTAACCCTCTCAACTTTTTAGCACATGCTATGTGGGTGAAATTATGATACCATGCCAACTTCCAACCATTTCAGAGTTCGTTAGCAGTGCTTTCCAATTCAGTGTCATTTTAGCTCAAAATAAATCATGAAATGCATGAAACTAGCAAATGAAGTCAGAAAATGGTTGAAAAGTGATGATGTGACTTTGAATGGTGCATATTGAAAGCAGAAAAAGGCTTGAGTTAAAATTTGTTCAAAAAATTGAAATCCCTTTGTAATATACGTGTTTTCGTCCGAAACCCTGATACTTCGAAAGAGATTGTCCAGTTTGTACACGAAATGCATCCAGTTTTTCCGGTAACCCTCTCAACTTTTTAGCACATGCTATGTGGGTGAAATTATGATACCATGCCAACTTTCAACCATTTCAGAGTTCGTTCGCAGTGCTTTTCAATTCAGGGTCATTTTAGCTCAAAATAAATCATGAAATGCATGAAAACTAGCAAATGAAGTCAGAAAATGGTTGAAAAGTGATGATGTGGCTTTGAATAGTGCATATTGAATACAGAAAAAGTCTTGAGTTAAAATTTGTTCAAAAAATTGAAATCCCTTTGTAATATACGTGTTTTCGTCGGAAACCCTGATACTTCGAAAGAGATTGTCCAGTTTGTACACGAAGTGCATCCAGTTTTTCCGGTAACCCTCTCAACTTTTTAGCACATGGTATGTGGGTGAAATTATGATACCATGCCAACTTTCAACCATTTCAGAGGTCGTTAGCAGTGCTATTCAATTCAGGGTCATTTTAGCTCAAAATAAATCATGAAATGCATGAAAACTAGCAAATGAAGTCAGAAAATGGTTGAAAAGTGATGATGTGGCTTTGAATGGTGCATATTGAATGCAGAAAAAGTCTTGAGTTAAAATATTTTCAAAAAATTGAAATCCCTTTGTAATATACGTGTTTTCGTCCGAAACCCTGATACTTCGAAAGAGATTGTCCAGTTTGTATTCGAAGTGCATCCAGTTTTTCCGGTAACCCTCTCAACTTTTTAGCACATGCTGTGTGGGTGAAATTATGATACCATGCCAACTTTCAACCATTTCAGAGTTCGTTCGCAGTGCTTTTCAATTCAGGGTCATTTTAGCTCAAAATAAATCATGAAATGCATGAAAACTAGCAAATGAAGTCAGAAAATGGTTGAAAAGTGATGATGTGGCTTTGAATAGTGCATATTGAATACAGAAAAAGTCTTGAGTTAAAATATGTTCAAAAAATTGAAATCCCTTTGTAATATACGTGTTTTCGTCGGAAACCCTGATACTTCGAAAGAGATTGTCCAGTTTGTACACGAAGTGCATCCAGTTTTTCCGGTAACCCTCTCAACTTTTTAGCACATGCTATGTGGGTGAAATTATGATAACATGCCAACTTTCAACCATTTCAGAATTCGTTCGCAGTGATTTTCAATTCAGGGTCATTTTAGCTCAAAATAAATCATGAAATGCATGAAAACTAGCAAATAAAGTCAGAAAATGGTTGAAAAGTGATGATGTGGCTTTGAATGGTGCATATTGAATGCAGAAAAAGTCTTGAGTTAAAATATGTTCAAAAAATTGAAATCCCTTTGTAATATACGTGTTTTCGTCGGAAACCCTGATACTTCGAAAGAGATTGTCCAGTTTGTAATCGAAGTGCATCCAGTTTTTCCGGTAACCCTCTCAACTTTTTAGCACATGCTATGTGGGTGAAATTATGATACCATGCCAACTTCCAACCATTTCAGAGTTCGTTAGCAGTGCTTTTCAATTCAGTGTCATTTTAGCTCAAAATAAATCATGAAATGCATGAAACTAGCAAATGAAGTCAGAAAATGGTTGAAAAGTGATGATGTGACTTTGAATGGTGCATATTGAAAGCAGAAAAAGGCTTGAGTTAAAATTTGTTCAAAAAATTGAAATCCCTTTGTAATATACGTGTTTTCGTCCGAAACCCTGATACTTCGAAAGAGATTGTCCAGTTTGTACACGAAATGCATCCAGTTTTTCCGGTAACCCTCTCAACTTTTTAGCACATGCTATGTGGGTGAAATTATGATACCATGCCAACTTTCAACCATTTCAGAGTTCGTTCGCAGTGCTTTTCAATTCAGGGTCATTTTAGCTCAAAATAAATCATGAAATGCATGAAAACTAGCAAATGAAGTCAGAAAATGGTTGAAAAGTGATGATGTGGCTTTGAATAGTGCATATTGAATACAGAAAAAGTCTTGAGTTAAAATTTGTTCAAAAAATTGAAATCCCTTTGTAATATACGTGTTTTCGTCGGAAACCCTGATACTTCGAAAGAGATTGTCCAGTTTGTACACGAAGTGCATCCAGTTTTTCCGGTAACCCTCTCAACTTTTTAGCACATGGTATGTGGGTGAAATTATGATACCATGCCAACTTTCAACCATTTCAGAGGTCGTTAGCAGTGCTATTCAATTCAGGGTCATTTTAGCTCAAAATAAATCATGAAATGCATGAAAACTAGCAAATGAAGTCAGAAAATGGTTGAAAAGTGATGATGTGGCTTTGAATGGTGCATATTGAATGCAGAAAAAGTCTTGAGTTAAAATATTTTCAAAAAATTGAAATCCCTTTGTAATATACGTGTTTTCGTCCGAAACCCTGATACTTCGAAAGAGATTGTCCAGTTTGTATTCGAAGTGCATCCAGTTTTTCCGGTAACCCTCTCAACTTTTTAGCACATGCTGTGTGGGTGAAATTATGATACCATGCCAACTTTCAACCATTTCAGAGTTCGTTCGCAGTGCTTTTCAATTCAGGGTCATTTTAGCTCAAAATAAATCATGAAATGCATGAAAACTAGCAAATGAAGTCAGAAAATGGTTGAAAAGTGATGATGTGGCTTTGAATAGTGCATATTGAATACAGAAAAAGTCTTGAGTTAAAATATGTTCAAAAAATTGAAATCCCTTTGTAATATACGTGTTTTCGTCGGAAACCCTGATACTTCGAAAGAGATTGTCCAGTTTGTACACGAAGTGCATCCAGTTTTTCCGGTAACCCTCTCAACTTTTTAGCACATGCTATGTGGGTGAAATTATGATAACATGCCAACTTTCAACCATTTCAGAATTCGTTCGCAGTGCTTTTCAATTCAGGGTCATTTTAGCTCAAAATAAATCATGAAATGCATGAAAACTAGCAAATAAAGTCAGAAAATGGTTGAAAAGTGATGATGTGGCTTTGAATGGTGCATATTGAATGCAGAAAAAGTCTTGAGTTAAAATATGTTCAAAAAATTGAAATCCCTTTGTAATATACGTGTTTTCGTCGGAAACCCTGATACTTCGAAAGAGATTGTCCAGTTTGTAATCGAAGTGCATCCAGTTTTTCCGGTAACCCTCTCAACTTTTTAGCACATGCTATGTGGGTGAAATTATGATACCATGCCAACTTCCAACCATTTCAGAGTTCGTTAGCAGTGCTTTTCAATTCAGTGTCATTTTAGCTCAAAATAAATCATGAAATGCATGAAACTAGCAAATGAAGTCAGAAAATGGTTGAAAAGTGATGATGTGGCTTTGAATGGTGCATATTGAAAGCAGAAAAAGGCTTGAGTTAAAATTTGTTCAAAAAATTGAAATCCCTTTGTAATATACGTGTTTTCGTCCGAAACCCTGATACTTCGAAAGAGATTGTCCAGTTTGTACACGAAGTGCATCCAGTTTTTCCGGTAACCCTCTCAACTTTTTACCACATGCTATGTGGGTGAAATTATGATACCGTGCCAACTTTCAACCATTTCAGAGTTCGTTCGCAGTGCTTTCCAATTCAGGGTCATTTTAGCTCAAAATAAATCATGAAATGCATGAAAACTAGCAAATGAAGTCAGAAAATGGTTGAAAAGTGATGATGTGGCTTTGAATAGTGCATATTGAATACAGAAAAAGTCTTGAGTTAAAATATGTTCAAAAAATTGAAATCCCTTTGTAATATACGTGTTTTCGTCCGAAACCCTGATACTTCGAAAGAGATTGTCCAGTTTGTATATGAAGTGTATCTAGTTTTTCCGGTATCCCTCTCAACTTTTTAGCACATGCTATGTGGGTGAAATTATGATACCATGCCAACTTTCAACCATTTCAGAGTTCGTTCGCAGTGCTTTTCAATTCAGGGTCATTTTTGCTCAAAATAAATCATGAAATGCATGAAAACTAGCAAATGAAGTCAGAAAATGGTTGAAAAGTGATGATGTGGCTTTGAATGGTGCATATTGAATGCAGAAAAAGTCTTGAGTTAAAATATGTTCAAAAATTTGAAATCCCTTTTTAATAGAAGTGTTGTCGTCCGAAACACTGATACTTCGAAAGAGATTGTCCAGTTTGTACACGAAGTGCATCCAGTTTTTCCGGTAACCCTCCCAACTTTTTACCACATGCTATGTAGGTGAAATTATGATACCATGCCAACTTTCAACCATTTCAGAGTTCGTTCACAGTGCTTTTCAATTCAGGGTCATTTTAGCTCAAAATAAATCATGAAATGCATGAAAACTAGCAAATGAAGTCAGAAAATGGTTGAAAAGTGATTATGTGGCTTTGAATAGTGCATATTGAATCCAGAAAAAGTCTTGAGTTAAAATATGTTCAAAAAATTGAAATCCCTTTGTAATATACGTGTTTTCGTCGGAAACCGTGATACTTCGACAGAGATTGTCCAGCTTGTACACGAAGTGCATCCAGTTTTTCCGGTAACCCTCTCAACTTTTTAGCACATGCTATGTGGGTGAAATTATGATACCATGCCAACTTTCAACCATTTCAGAGTTCGTTCGCAGTGCTTTTCAATTCAGGGTCATTTTAGCTCAAAATAAATCAAGAAATGCATGAAAACTAGCAAATGAAGTCAGAAAATGGTTGAAAAGTGATGATGTGGCTTTGAATGGTGCATATTGAATGCAGAAAAAGGCTTGAGTTAAAATATGTTCAAAAAATTGAAATCTCTTTGTAATATACGTGTTTTCGTCCGAAACCCTGATACTTCGAAAGAGATTGTCCAGTTTGTACACGAAATGCATCCAGTTTTTCCGGTAACCCTCTGAACTTTTTAGCACATGCTATGTGGGTGAAATTATGATACCATGCCAACTTTCAACCATTTCAGAGTTCGTTCGCAGTGCTTTTCAATTCAGGGTCATTTTAGCTCAAAATAAATCATGAAATGCATGAAACTAGCAAATGAAGTCAGAAAATGGCTGAAAAGTGATGATGTGGCTTTGAATAGTGCATATTGAATACAGAAATAGTCTTGAGTTAAAATTTGTTCAAAAAATTGAAATCCCTTTGTAATATACGTGTTTTCGTCGGAAACCCTGATACTTCGAAAGAGATTGTCCAGTTTGTACACGAAGTGCATCCAGTTTTTCTGGTAACCCTCTCAACTTTTTAGCACATGCTATGTGGGTGAAATTATGATACCATGCCAACTTTCAACCATTTCAGAGTTCGTTAGCAGTGCTTTCCAATTCAGGGTCATTTTAGCTCAAAATAAATCATGAAATGCATGAAACTAGCAAATGAAGTCAGAAAATGGTTGAAAAGTGATGATGTGGCTTTGAATGGTGCATATTGAATGCAGAAAAAGTCTTGAGTTGAAATATGTTCAAAAAATTGAAATCCCTTTGTAATATACGTGTTTTCGTCGGAAACCCTGATACTTCGAAAGAGATTGTCCAGTTTGTACACGAAGTGCATCCAGTTTTTCCGGTAACCCTCTCAACTTTTTAGCACATGCTACGTGGGTGAAATTATGATACCTTGCCATCTTTCAACCATTTCAGAGTTCGTTCGCAGTGCTTTTCAATTCAGGGTCATTTTAGCTCAAAATAAATCATGAAATGCATGAAAACTAGCAAATAAAGTCAGAAAATGGTTGAAAAGTGATGATGTGGCTTTGAATGGTGCATATTGAATGCAGAAAAAGTCTTGAGTTGAAATATGTTCAAAAAATTGAAATCCCTTTGTAATATACGTGTTTTCGTCGGAAACCCTGATACTTCGAAAGAGATTGTCCAGTTTGTACACGAAGTGCATCCAGTTTTTCCGGTAACCCTCTCAACTTTTTAGCACATGCTATGTGGGTGAAATTATGATACCATGCCATCTTTCAACCATTTCAGAGTTCGTTAGCAGTGCTTTCCAATTCAGGGTCATTTTAGCTCAAAATAAATCATGAAATGCATGAAACTAGCAAATGAAGTCAGAAAATGGTTGAAAAGTGATGATGTGGCTTTGAATGGAGCATATTGAATGCAGAAAAAGGCTTGAGTTAAAATTTGTTCAAAAAATTGAAATCCATTTGTAATAGACGTGTTTTCGTCCGAAACCCTGATACTTCGAAAGAGATTGTCCAGTTTGTACACGAAGTGCATCTAGTTTTTCCGGTAACCCTCTCAACTTTTTACCACATGCTATGTGGGTGAAATTATGATACCGTGCCAACTTTCAACCATTTCAGAGTTCGTTCGCAGTGCTTTTCAATTCAGGGTCATTTTAGCTCAAAATAAATCATGAAATGCATGAAAACTAGCAAATGAAGTCAGAAAATTGTTGAAAAGTGATGATGTGGCTTTGAATGGTGCATATTGAATGCAGAAAAAGTCTTGAGTTAAAATATGTTCAAAAAATTGAAATCCCTTTGTAATATACGTGTTTTCGTCGGAAACCCTGATACTTCGAAAGAGATTGTCCAGTTTGTACACGAAGTGCATCCAGTTTTTCCGGTAACCCTCTCAACTTTTTAGCACATGCTATGTGGGTGAAATTATGATACCATGCCAACTTTCAACCATTTCAGAGTTCGTTAGCAGTGCTTTTCAATTCAGGGTCATTTTAGCTCAAACTAAATCATGAATTGCATGAAAACTAGCAAATGAAGTCAGAAAATGGTTGAAAAGTGATGATGTGGCTTTGAATGGTGCATATTGAATGCAGAAAAAGTCTTGAGTTAAAATAAGTTCAAAAAATTGAAATCCCTTTTTAATAGACGTGTTTTCGTCCGAAACCCTGATACTTCGAAAGAGATTGTCCAGTTTGTACACGAAGTGCATCCAGTTTTTCCGGTAACCCTCTCAACTTTTTAGCACATGCTATGTGGGTGAAATTATGAAACCATGCCAACTTTCAACCATTTCAGAGTTCGTTCGCAGTGCTTTTCAATTCAGGGTCATTTTAGCTCAAAATAAATCATGAAATGCATGAAAACTAGCAAATGAAGTCAGAAAATGGTTGAAAAGTGATGATGTGGCTTTGAATACTGCATATTGAATACAGAAAAAGTCTTGAGTTAAAATATGTTCAAAAAATTGAAATCCCTTTGTAATATACGTGTTTTCGTCCGAAACCCTGATACTTCGAAAGAGATTGTCCAGTTTGTACACGAAATGCATCCAGTTTTTCCGGTAACCCTCTCAACTTTTTAGCACATGCTATGTGGGTGAAATTATGATACCATGCCAACTTTCAACCATTTCAGAGTTCGTTCGCAGTGCTTTTCAATTCAGGGTCATTTTAGCTCAAAATAAATCATGAAGTGCATGAAAACTAGCAAATGAAGTCAGAAAATGGTTGAAAAGTGATGATGTGGCTTTGAATACTGCATATTGAATACAGAAAAAGTCTTGAGTTAAAATATGTTCAAAAAATTGAAATCCCTTTGTAATATACGTGTTTTCGTCGGAAACCTTGATACTTCGAAAGAGATTGTCCAGTTTGTACTCGAAGTGCATCCAGTTTTTCCGGTAACCCTCTCAACTTTTTAGCACATGCTATGTGGGTGAAATTATGATAACATGCCAACTTTCAACCATTTCAGAGTTCGTTCGCAGTGCTTTTCAATTCAGGGTCATTTTAGCTCAAAATAAATCAAGAAATGCATGAAAACTAGCAAATGAAGTCAGAAAATGGTTGAAAAGTGATGATGTGGCTTTGAATGGTGCATATTGAATGCAGAAAAAGGCTTGAGTTAAAATATGTTCAAAAAATTGAAATCTCATTGTAATATACGTGTTTTCGTCCGAAACCCTGATACTTCGAAAGAGATTGTCCAGTTTGTACAGGAAATGCATCCAGTTTTTCCGGTAACCCTCTCAACTTTTTAGCACATGCTATGTGGGTGAAATTATGATACCATGCCAACTTTCAACCATTTCAGAGTTCGTTCGCAGTGCTTTTCAATTCAGGGTCATTTTAGCTCAAAATAAATCATGAAATGCATGAAAACTAGCAAAAGAAGTCAGAAAATGGTTGAAAAGTGATGATGTGGCTTTGAATAGTGCATATTGAATACAGAAAAAGTCTTGAGTTAAAATTTGTTCAAAAAATTGAAATCCCTTTGTAATATACGTGTTTTCGTCGGAAACCCTGATACTTCGAAAGAGATTGTCCAGTTTGTACACGAAGTGCATCCAGTTTTTCCGGTAACCCTCTCAACTTTTTAGCACATGCTATGTGGGTGAAATTATGATACCATGCCAACTTTCAAGCATTTCAGAGTTCGTTAGCAGTGCTTTTCAATTCAGGGTCATTTTAGCTCAAAATAAATCATGAAATGCATGAAAACTAGCAAATGATGTCAGAAAATGGTTGAAAGTGATGATGTGGCTTTGAATGGTGCATATTGAATGCAGAAAAAGTCTTGAGTTAAAATAAGTTCAAAAAATTGAAATCCCTTTTGAGTAGACGTGTTTTCGTCCGAAACCTTGATACTTCGAAAGAGATTGTCCAGTTTGTACACGAAGTGCATCCAGTTTTTCCGGTAACCCTCTCAACTTTTTAGCACATGCTATGTGAGTGAAATTATGATACCATGCCAACTTTCAACCATTTCAGAGTTCGTTCGCAGTGCTTTTCAATTCAGGGTCATTTTAGCTCAAAATAAATCATGAAATGCATGAAAACTAGCAAATGAAGTCAGAAAATGGTTGAAAAGTGATGATGTGGCTTTGAATAGTGCATATTGAATACAGAAAAAGTCTTGAGTTAAAATATGTTCAAAAAAGTGAAATCCCTTTGTAATATACGTGTTTTCGTCCGAAACCCTGATACTTCGAAAGAGATTGTCCAGTTTGTACACGAAATGCATCCAGTTTTTCCGGTAACCCTCTCAACTTTTTAGCACATGCTATGTGGGTGAATATATGATAACATGCCAACTTTCAACCATTTCAGAGTTCGTTCGCGGTGCTTTTCAATTCAGGGTCATTTTAGCTCAAAATAAATCATGAAATGCATTAAAACTAGCAAATAAAGTCAGAAAATGGTTGAAAAGTGATGATGTGGCTTTGAATGGTGCATATTGAATGCAGAAAAAGTCTTGAGATGAAATATGTTCAAAAAATTGAAATCCCTTTGTAATATACGTGTTTTCGTCGGAAACCCTAATACTTCGAAAGAGATTGTCCAGTTTGTAAACGAAGTGCATCCAGTTTTTCCGGTAACCCTCTCAAATTTTTAGCACATGCTATGTTGGTGAAATTATGATACCATGCCAACTTTCAACCATTTCAGAGTTCGTTAGCAGTGCTTTTCAATTCAGGGTCATTTTAGCTCAAAATAAATCATGAAATGCATGAAACTAGCAAATGAAGTCAGAAAATGGTGCATATTGAATGCAGAAAAAGTCTTGAGTTGAAATATGTTCAAAAAATTGAAATCCCTTTGTAATATACGTGTTTTCGTCGGAAACCCTGATACTTCGAAAGAGATTGTCCAGTTTGTAAACGAAGTGCATCCAGTTTTTCCGGTAACCCTCTCAACTTTTTAGCACATGCTATGTTGGTGAAATTATGATACCATGCCAACTTTCAACCATTTCAGAGTTCGTTAGCAGGGCTTTTCAATTCAGGGTCATTTTAGCTCAAAATAAATCATGAAATGCATGAAACTAGCAAATGAAGTCAGAAAATGGTTGAAAAGTGATGATGTGGCTTTGAATGGTGCATATTGAATGCAGAAAAAGGCTTGAGTTAAAATTTGTTCAAAAAATTGAAATCCCTTTGTAATAGACGTCTTTTCGTCCGAAACCCTGACACTTCGAAAGAGATTGTCCAGTTTGTACACGAAGTGCATCCAGTTTTTCCGGTAACCCTCTCAACTTTTTACCACATGCTATGTGGGTGAAATTATGATACCGTGCCAACTTTCAACCATTTCAGAGTTCGTTCGCAGTGCTTTTCAATTCAGGGTCATTTTAGCTCAAAATAAATCATGAAATGCATGAAAACTAGCAAATGAAGTCAGAAAATTGTTAAAAAGTGATGATGTGGCTTTGAATAGTGCATATTGAATACAGAAAAAGTCTTGAGTTAAAACATGTTCAAAAAATTGAAATCCCTTTGTAATATACGTGTTTTCGTCCGAAACCCTGATACTTCGAAAGAGATTGTCCAGTTTGTACACGAAATGCATCCAGTTTTTCCGGTAACCGTCTCAACTTTTTAGCACATGCTATGTGGGTGAAATTATGATACCATGCCAACTTTCAACCATTTCAGAGTTCGTTCGCAGTGCTTTTCAATTCAGGGTCATTTTAGCTCAAAATAAATCATGAAATGCATGAAAACTAGCAAATGAAGTCAGAAAATTGTTGAAAAGTGATGATGTGGCTTTGAATGGTGCATATTGAATGCAGAAAAAGGCTTGAGTTAAAATATGTTCAAAAAATTGAAATCTCTTTGTAATATACGTGTTTTCGTCCGAAACCCTGATACTTCGAAAGAGATTGTCCAGTTTGTACACGAAATGCATCCAGTTTTCCGGTAACCCTCTCAACTTTTTAGCACATGCTATGTGGGTGTAATTATGATACCGTGCCAACTTTCAACCATTTCAGAGTTCGTTCGCAGTACTTTTCAATTCAGGGTCATTTTAGCTCAAAATAAATTATGAAATGCATGAAAACTAGCAAATGAAGTCAGAAAATGGTTGAAAAGTGATGATGTGGCTTTGAATAGTGCATATTGAATACAGAAAAAGTCTTGAGTTAAAATATGTTCAAAAATTGAAATCCCTTTGTAATATACGTGTTTTCGTCGGAAACCCTGATACTTCGAAAGAGATTGTCCAGTTTGTACACGAAGTGCATCCAGTTTTTCCGGTAACCCTCTCAACTTTTTAGCACATGCTATGTGGGTGAATATATGATAACATGCCAACTTTCAACCATTTCAGAGTTCGTTCGCAGTGCTTTTCAATTCAGGGTCATTTTAGCTCAAAATAAATCATGAAATGCATGAAACTAGCAAATGAAGTCAGAAAATGGTGCATATTGAATGCAGAAAAAGTCTTGAGTTGAAATATGTTCAAAAAATTGAAATCCCTTTGTAATATACGTGTTTTCGTCGGAAACCCTGATACTTCGAAAGAGATTGTCCAGTTTGTAAACGAAGTGCATCCAGTTTTTCCGGTAACCCTCTCAACTTTTTAGCACATGCTATGTTGGTGAAATTATGATACCATGCCAACTTTCAACCATTTCAGAGTTCGTTAGCAGGGCTTTTCAATTGAGGGTCATTTTAGCTCAAAATAAATCATGAAATGCATGAAACTAGCAAATGAAGTCAGAAAATGGTTGAAAAGTGATGATGTGGCTTTGAATGGTGCATATTGAATGCAGAAAAAGGCTTGAGTTAAAATTTGTTCAAAAAATTGAAATCCCTTTGTAATAGACGTCTTTTCGTCCGAAACCCTGATACTTCGAAAGAGATTGTCCAGTTTGTACACGAAGTGCATCCAGTTTTTCCGGTAACCCTCTCAACTTTTTACCACATGCTATGTGGGTGAAATTATGATACCGTGCCAACTTTCAACCATTTCAGAGTTCGTTCGCAGTGCTTTTCAATTCAGGGTCATTTTAGCTCAAAATAAATCATGAAATGCATGAAAACTAGCAAATGAAGTCAGAAAATTGTTGAAAAGTGATGATGTGGCTTTGAATGGTGCATATTGAATGCAGAAAAAGGCTTGAGTTAAAATATGTTCAAAAAATTGAAATCTCTTTGTAATATACGTGTTTTCGTCCGAAACCCTGATACTTCGAAAGAGATTGTCCAGTTTGTACACGAAATGCATCCAGTTTTCCGGTAACCCTCTCAACTTTTTAGCACATGCTATGTGGGTGTAATTATGATACCATGCCAACTTTCAACCATTTCAGAGTTCGTTCGCAGTGCTTTTCAATTCAGGGTCATTTTAGCTCAAAATAAATTATGAAATGCATGAAAACTAGCAAATGAAGTCAGAAAATGGTTGAAAAGTGATGATGTGGCTTTGAATAGTGCATATTGAATACAGAAAAAGTCTTGAGTTAAAATATGTTCAAAAATTGAAATCCCTTTGTAATATACGTGTTTTCGTCGGAAACCCTGATACTTCGAAAGAGATTGTCCAGTTTGTACACGAAGTGCATCCAGTTTTTCCGGTAACCCTCTCAACTTTTTAGCACATGCTATGTGGGTGAATATATGATAACATGCCAACTTTCAACCATTTCAGAGTTCGTTCGCAGTGCTTTTCAATTCAGGGTCATTTTAGCTCAAAATAAATCATGAAATGCATTAAAACTAGCAAATAAAGTCAGAAAATGGTTGAAAAGTGATGATGTGGCTTTGAATGGTGCATATTGAATGCAGAAAAAGTCTTGACATGAAATATGTTCAAAAAATTGAAATCCCTTTGTAATATACGTGTTTTCGTCGGAAACCCTAATACTTCGAAAGAGATTGTCCAGTTTGTAAACGAAGTGCATCCAGTTTTTCCGGTAACCCTCTCAAATTTTTAGCACATGCTATGTTGGTGAAATTATGATACCATGCCAACTTTCAACCATTTCAGAGTTCGTTAGCAGTGCTTTTCAATTCAGGGTCATTTTAGCTCAAAATAAATCATGAAATGCATGAAACTAGCAAATGAAGTCAGAAAATGGTTGAAAAGTGATGATGTGGCTTTGAATGGTGCATATTGAATGCAGAAAAAGGCTTGGGTTAAAATTTGTTCAAAAAATTGAAATCCCTTTGTAATAGACGTCTTTTCGTCCGGAACCCTGATACTTCGAAAGAGATTGTCCAGTTTGTACACGAAGTGCATC
Organism: Elymus sibiricus; assembly: GCA_039707655.1. Taxonomy (NCBI): domain Eukaryota; kingdom Viridiplantae; phylum Streptophyta; class Magnoliopsida; order Poales; family Poaceae; genus Elymus; species Elymus sibiricus. The sequence goes on along the minus strand of CM077665.1, from coordinate 526,534,884 downwards.
CAGTTTTTCCGGTAACCCTCTCAACTTCTTACCACATGCTATGTGGGTGAAATTATGATACCGTGCCAGCTTTGAACCATTTCAGAGTTCGGTCGCAGTGCTTTTCATTTCAGGGTCATTTTAGCTCAAAATAAATCATGAAATGCATGAAAACTAGCAAATGAAATCAGAAAATGGTTGAAAAGTGATGATGTGGCTTTGAATGGTGCATATTGAATACAGAAAAAGTCTTGAGTTAAAATATGTTCAAAAAATTGAAATCCCTTTGTAATATACGTATTTTCGTCGAAAACCGTGATACTTCGAAAGAGATTGTCCAGTTTGTACACGAAGTGCATCCAGTTTTTCCGGTAACCCTCTGAACTTTTTACCACATGCTATGTGGGTGAAATTATGATACCGTGCCAACTTTCAACCATTTCAGAGTTCGTTCGCAGTGCTTTTCAATTCAGGGTCATTTTAGCTCAAAATAAATCATGAAATGCATGAAAACTAGCAAATGAAGTCAGAAAATGGTTGAAAAGTGATGATGTGGCTTTGAATAGTGCATATTGAATACAGAAAAAGTCTTGAGTTAAAATATGTTCAAAAAATTGAAATCCCTTTGTAATATACGTGTTTTCGTCGAAAACCGTGATACTTCGAAAGAGATTGTCCAGTTTGTACACGAAGTGCATCCAGTTTTTCCGGTAACCCTCTCAACTTCTTAGCACATGCTATGTGGGTGAAATTATGATACCATGCCAACTTTCAAGCATTTCAGAGTTCGTTAGCAGTGCTTTTCAATTCAGGGTCATTTTAGCTCAAAATAAATCATGAAATGCATGAAAACTAGCAAATGAAGTCAGAAAATGGTTGAAAAGTGATGATGTGGCTTTGAATGGTGCATATTGAATGCAGAAAAAGGCTTGAGTTAAAATATGTTCAAAAAATTGAAATAACTTTTTAGTAGACGTGTTTTCGTCCGAAACCCTGATACTTCGAAATAGATTGTCCAGTTTGTACACGAAATGCATCCAGTTTTTCCGGTAACCCTCTCAACTTTTTAGCACATGCTATGTGGGTGAAATTATGATACCATGCCAACTTTCAACCATTTCAGAGTTCGTTCGCAGTGCTTTTCAATTCAGGGTCATTTTAGCTCAAAATAAATCATGAAATGCATGAAAACTAGCAAATGAAGTCAGAAAATGGTTGAAAAGTGATGATGTGGCTTTGAATAGTGCATATTGAATACAGAAAAAGTCTTGAGTTAAAATATGTTCAAAAAATTGAAATCCCTTTGTAATATACGTGTTTTCGTCGAAAACCGTGATACTTCGAAAGAGATTGTCCAGTTTGTACACGAAGTGCATCCAGTTTTTCCGGTAACCCTCTGAACTTTTTACCACATGCTATGTGGGTGAAATTATGATACCGTGCCAACTTTCAACCATTTCAGAGTTCGTTCGCAGTGCTTTTCAATTCAGGGTTATTTTAGCTCAAAATAAATCATGAAATGCATGAAAACTAGCAAATGAAGTCAGAAAATGGTTGAAAAGTGATGATGTGGCTTTGAATAGTGCATATTGAATACAGAAAAAGTCTTGAGTTAAAATATGTTCAAAAAATTGAAATCCTTTTGTAATATACGTGTTTTCGTCGAAAACCGTGATACTTCGAAAGAGATTGTCCAGTTTGTACACGAAGTGCATCCAGTTTTTCCGGTAACCCTCTCAACTTCTTAGCACATGCTATGTGGGTGAAATTATGATACCATGCCAACTTTCAAGCATTTCAGAGTTCGTTAGCAGTGCTTTTCAATTCAGGGTCATTTTAGCTCAAAATAAATCATGAAATGCATGAAAACTAGCAAATGAAGTCAGAAAATGGTTGAAAAGTGATGATCTGGCTTTGAATGGTGCATATTGAATGCAGAAAAAGGCTTGAGTTAAAATATGTTCAAAAAATTGAAATAACTTTTTAGTAGACGTGTTTTCGTCCGAAACCCTGATACTTCGAAATAGATTGTCCAGTTTGTACACGAAATGCATCCAGTTTTTCCGGTAACCCTCTCAACTTTTTAGCACATGCTATGTGGGTGAAATTATGATACCATGCCAACTTTCAACCATTTCAGAGTTCGTTCGCAGTGCTTTTCAATTCAGGGTCATTTTAGCTCAAAATAAATCATGAAATGCATGAAAACTAGCAAATGAAGTCAGAAAATGGTTGAAAAGTGATGATGTGGCTTTGAATAGTGCATATTGAATACAGAAAAAGTCTTGAGTTAAAATATGTTCAAAAAATTGAAATCCCTTTGTAATATACGTGTTTTCGTCGAAAACCGTGATACTTCGAAAGAGATTGTCCAGTTTGTACACGAAGTGCATCCAGTTTTTCCGGTAACCCTCTCAACTTTTTAGCACATGCTATGTGGGTGAAATTATGATACCATGCCAACTTTCAACCATTTCAGAGTTCGTTCGCAGTGCTTTTCAATTCAGGGTCATTTTAGCTCAAAATAAATCATGAAATGCATGAAAACTAGCAAATGAAGTCAGAAAATGGTTGAAAAGTGATGATGTGGCTTTGAATGGTGCATATTGAATGCAGAAAAATGCTTGAGTTAAAATATGTTCAAAAAATTGAAATCTCTTTGTAATATACGTGTTTTCGTCCGAAACCCTGATACTTCGAAATAGATTGTCCAGTTTGTACACGAAATGCATCCAGTTTTTCCGGTAACCCTCTCAACTTTTTAGCACATGCTATGTGGGTGAAATTATGATACCATGCCAACTTTCAACCATTTCAGAGTCCGTTCGCAGTGCTTTTCAATTCAGGGTCATTTTAGCTCAAAATAAATCATGAAATGCATGAAAACTAGCAAATGAAGTCAGAAAATGGTTGAAAAGTGATGATGTGGCTTTGAATAGTGCATATTGAATACAGAAAAAGTCTTGAGTTAAAATATGTTCAAAAAATTGAAATCCCTTTGTAATATACGTCTTTTCGTCCGAAACCTTGATACTTCGAAAGAGATTGTCCAGTTTGTACACGAAGTGCATCCAGTTTTTCCGGTAACCCTCTCAACTTCTTAGCACATGCTATGTGGGTGAAATTATGATACCATGCCAACTTTCAAGCATTTCAGAGTTCGTTAGCAGTGCTTTTCAATTCAGGGTCATTTTAGCTCAAAATAAATCATGAAATGCATGAAAACTAGCAAATGAAGTCAGAAAATGGTTGAAAAGTGATGATCTGGCTTTGAATGGTGCATATTGAATGCAGAAAAAGGCTTGAGTTAAAATATGTTCAAAAAATTGAAATAACTTTTTAGTAGACGTGTTTTCGTCCGAAACCCTGATACTTCGAAATAGATTGTCCAGTTTGTACACGAAATGCATCCAGTTTTTCCGGTAACCCTCTCAACTTTTTAGCACATGCTATGTGGGTGAAATTATGATACCATGCCAACTTTCAACCATTTCAGAGTTCGTTCGCAGTGCTTTTCAATTCAGGGTCATTTTAGCTCAAAATAAATCATGAAATGCATGAAAACTAGCAAATGAAGTCAGAAAATGGTTGAAAAGTGATGATGTGGCTTTGAATAGTGCATATTGAATACAGAAAAAGTCTTGAGTTAAAATATGTTCAAAAAATTGAAATCCCTTTGTAATATACGTGTTTTCGTCGAAAACCGTGATACTTCGAAAGAGATTGTCCAGTTTGTACACGAAGTGCATCCAGTTTTTCCGGTAACCCTCTCAACTTTTTAGCACATGCTATGTGGGTGAAATTATGATACCATGCCAACTTTCAACCATTTCAGAGTTCGTTCGCAGTGCTTTTCAATTCAGGGTCATTTTAGCTCAAAATAAATCATGAAATGCATGAAAACTAGCAAATGAAGTCAGAAAATGGTTGAAAAGTGATGATGTGGCTTTGAATGGTGCATATTGAATGCAGAAAAAGGCTTGAGTTAAAATATGTTCAAAAAATTGAAATCTCTTTGTAATATACGTGTTTTCGTCCGAAACCCTGATACTTCGAAATAGATTGTCCAGTTTGTACACGAAATGCATCCAGTTTTTCCGGTAACCCTCTCAACTTTTTAGCACATGCTATGTGGGTGAAATTATGATACCATGCCAACTTTCAACCTTTTCAGAGTCCGTTCGCAGTGCTTTTCAATTCAGGGTCATTTTAGCTCAAAATAAATCATGAAATGCATGAAAACTAGCAAATGAAGTCAGAAAATGGTTGAAAAGTGATGATGTGGCTTTGAATAGTGCATATTGAATACAGAAAAAGTCTTGAGTTAAAATATGTTCAAAAAATTGAAATCCCTTTGTAATATACGTGTTTTCGTCGGAAACCCTGATACTTCGAAAGAGATTGTCCAGTTTGTACACGAAGTGCATCCAGTTTTTCCGGTAACCCTCTCAACTTTTTAGCACATGCTATCTGGGTGAAATTATGATAACATGCCAACTTTCAACCATTTCAGAGTTCGTTCGCAGTGCTTTTCAATTCAGGGTCATTTTAGCTCAAAATAAATCATGAAATGCATGAAAACTAGCAAATGAAGTCAGAAAATGGTTGAAAAGTGATGATGTGGCTTTGAATGGTGCATATTGAATGCAGAAAAAGGCTTGAGTTAAAATTTGTTCACAAAATTGAAATCCCTTTGTAATAGACGTGTTTTCGTCCAAAACCCTGATACTTCGAAAGAGATTGTCCAGTTTGTACACGAAGTGCATCCAGTTTTTCCGGTAACCCTCTCAACTTTTTACCACATGCTATGTGGGTGAAATTATGATACCGTGCCAACTTTCAACCATTTCAGAGTTCGTTCGCAGTGCTTTTCAATTCAGGGTCATTTTAGCTCAAAATAAATCATGAAATGCATGAAAACTAGCAAATGAAGTCAGAAAATTGTTGAAAAGTGATGATGTGGCTTTGAATAGTGCATATTGAATACAGAAAAAGTCTTGAGTTAAAATATGTTCAAAAAATTGAAATCCCTTTGTAATATACGTCTTTTCGTCCGAAACCCTGATACTTCGAAAGAGATTGTCCAGTTTGTATATGAAGTGCATCTAGTTTTTCCGGTATCCCTCTCAACTTTTTAGCACATGCTATGTGGGTGAAATTATGATACCATGGCAACTTTCAACCATTTCAGAGTTCGTTAGCAGTGCTTTTCAATTCAGGGTCATTTTAGCTCAAAATAAATCATGAATTGCATGAAAACTAGCAAATGAAGTCAGAAAATGGTTGAAAAGTGATGATGTGGCTTTGAATGGTGCATATTGAATGCAGAAAAAGTCTTGAGTTAAAATATGTTCAAAAAATTGAAATCCCTTTTTAATAGACGTGTTTTCGTCCGAAACCCTGATACTTCGAAAGAGATTGTCCAGTTTGTACACGAAGTGCATGCAGTTTTTCCGGTAACCCTCTCAACTTTTTAGCACATGCTATGTGGGTGAAATTATGATACCATGCCAACTTTCAACCATTTCAGAGATCGTTCGCAGTGCTTTTCAATTCAGGGTCATTTTAGCTCAAAATAAATCATGAAATGCATGAAAACTAGCAAATGAAGTCAGAAAATGGTTGAAAAGTGATGATGTGGCTTTGAATAGTGCATATTGAATACAGAAAAAGTCTTGAGTTAAAATATGTTCAAAAAATTGAAATCCCTTTGTAATATACGTGTTTTCGTCGGAAACCGTGATACTTCGAAAGAGATTGTCCAGTTTGTACACGAAGTGCATCTAGTTTTTCCGGTAACCCTCTCAACTTTTTAGCACATGCTATGTGGGAGAAATTATGATACCATGCCAACTTTCAACCATTTCAGAGTGTTCGTTCGCAGTGGTTTTCAATTCAGGGTCATTTTAGTTCAAAATAAATCATGAAATGCATGAAAACTAGGAAATGAAGTCAGAAAATGGTTGAAAAGTGATGATGTGGCTTTGAATGGTGCATATTGAATGCAGAAAAAGTCTTGAGTTAAAATATGTTCAAAAAATTGAAATCCCTTTTTAATAGACGTGTTTTCGTCCGAAACCCTGATACTTCGAAAGAGATTGTGCAGTTTGTACACGAAGTGCATCCAGTTTTTCCGGTAACCCTCTCATCTTTTTAGCACATGCTATGTGGGTGAAATTATGATACCATGCCAACTTTCAACCATTTCAGAGTTCGTTTGCAGTGCTTTTCAATGCAGGATCATTTTAGCTCAAAATAAATCATGGAATGCATGAAAACTAGCAAATAAAGTCTGAAAATGGTTAAAAATTGATGATGTGGCTTTTAATGGTGCATATTGAATGCAGAAAAAGAATTGAGTTAAAATATGTTAAAAAATTGAAATCCCTTTGTAATATACGTGTTTTCGTCGGAAACCCTAATACTTGGAAATAGATTGTCCAGTTTGTACACGAAGTGCATCTAGTTTTTCCGGTAACCCTCTCAACTTTTTAGCACATGCTATGTGCGTGAAATTATGATACCATGCCAACTTTCAACCAATTCAGAGTTCGTTCGCAGTGCTTTTCAATTCAGGGTCATTTTAGCTCAAAATAAATCATGAAATGCATGAAAACTAGCAAATGAAGTCAGAAAATGGTTGAAAAGTGATGATGTGGCTTTGAATGGTGCATATTGAATGCAGAAAAAGGCTTGAGTTAAAATATGTTCAAAAAATTGAAATCTCTTTGTAATATACGTGTTTTCGTCCGAAACCCTGATACTTCGAAAGAGATTGTCCAGTTTGTACACGAAATGCATCCAGTTTTTCCGGTAACCCTCTCAACTTTTTAGCACATGCTATGTGGGTGAAATTATGATACCATGCCAACTTTCAACCATTTCAGAGTTCGTTCGCAGTGCTTTTCAATTCAGGGTCATTTTAGCTCAAAATAAATCATGAAATGCATGAAAACTAGCAAATGAAGTCAGAAAATGGTTGAAAAGTGATGATGTGGCTTTGAATACTGCATATTGAATACAGAAAAAGTCTTGAGTTAAAATATGTTCAAAAAATTGAAATCCCTTTGTAATATACGTGTTTTCGTCGGAAACCCTGATACTTCGAAAGAGATTGTCCAGTTTGTACACGAAGTGCATCCAGTTTTTCCGGTAACCCTCTCAACTTTTTAGCACATGCTATGTGGGTGAAATTATGATAACATGCCAACTTTCAACCATTTCAGAGTTCGTTCGCAGTGCTTTTCAATTCAGGGTCATTTTAGCTCAAAATAAATCATGAAATGCATGAAAACTAGCAAATAAAGTCAGAAAATGGTTGAAAAGTGATGATGTGGCTTTGAATGGTGCATATTGAATGCAGAAAAAGTCTTGAGTTAAAATATATTCAAAAAATTGAAATCCCTTTGTAATATACGTGTTTTCGTCGGAAACCGTGATGCTTCGAAAGAGATTGTCCAGCTTGTACACGAAGTGCATCCAGTTTTTCCGGTAACCCTCTCAACTTTTTAGCACATGCTATGTGGGTGAAATTATGATACCATGCCAACTTTCAACCATTTCAGAGTTCGTTCGCAGTGCTTTTCAATTCAGGGTCATTTTTGCTCAAAATAAATCAAGAAATGCATGAAAACTAGCAAATGAAGTCAGAAAATGGTTGAAAAGTGATGATGTGGCTTTGAATGGTGCATATTGAATGCAGAAAAAGGCTTGAGTTAAAATATGTTCAAAAAATTGAAATCTCTTTGTAATATACGTGTTTTCGTCCGAAACCCTGATACTTCGAAAGAGATTGTCCAGTTTGTACACGAAATGCATCCAGTTTTTCCGGTAACCCTCTCAACTTTTTAGCACATGCTATGTGGGTGAAATTATGATACCATGCCAACTTTCAACCATTTCAGAGTTCGTTCGCAGTGCTTTTCAATTCAGGGTCATTTTAGCTCAAAATAAATCATGAAATGCATGAAAACTAGCAAATGAAGTCAGAAAATGGTTGAAAAGTGATGATGTGGCTTTGAATACTGCATATTGAATACAGAAAAAGTCTTGAGTTAAAATATGTTCAAAAAATTGAAATCCCTTTGTAATATACGTGTTTTCGTCGGAAACCCTGATACTTCGAAAGAGATTGTCCAGTTTGTACACGAAGTGCATCCAGTTTTTCCGGTAACCCTCTCAACTTTTTAGCACATGCTATGTGGGTGAAATTATGATAACATGCCAACTTTCAACCATTTCAGAGTTCGTTCGCAGTGCTTTTCAATTCAGGGTCATTTTAGCTCAAAATAAATCATGAAATGCATGAAAACTAGCAAATAAAGTCAGAAAATGGTTGAAAAGTGATGATGTGGCTTTGAATGGTGCATATTGAATGCAGAAAAAGTCTTGAGTTAAAATATATTCAAAAAATTGAAATCCCTTTGTAATATACGTGTTTTCGTCGGAAACCGTGATGCTTCGAAAGAGATTGTCCAGCTTGTACACGAAGTGCATCCAGTTTTTCCGGTAACCCTCTCAACTTTTTAGCACATGCTATGTGGGTGAAATTATGATACCATGCCAACTTTCAACCATTTCAGAGTTCGTTCGCAGTGCTTTTCAATTCAGGGTCATTTTTGCTCAAAATAAATCAAGAAATGCATGAAAACTAGCAAATGAAGTCAGAAAATGGTTGAAAAGTGATGATGTGGCTTTGAATGGTGCATATTGAATGCAGAAAAAGGCTTGAGTTAAAATATGTTCAAAAAATTGAAATCTCTTTGTAATATACGTGTTTTCGTCCGAAACCCTGATACTTCGAAAGAGATTGTCCAGTTTGTACACGAAATGCATCCAGTTTTTCCGGTAACCCTCTCAACTTTTTAGCACATGCTATGTGGGTGAAATTATGATACCATGCCAACTTTCAACCATTTCAGAGTTCGTTCGCAGTGCTTTTCAATTCAGGGTCATTTTAGCTCAAAATAAATCATGAAATGCATGAAAACTAGCAAAAGATGTCAGAAAATGGTTGAAAAGTGATGATGTGGCTTTGAATAGTGCATATTGAATACAGAAAAAGTCTTGAGTTAAAATTTGTTTAAAAAATTGAAATCCCTTTGTAATATACGTGTTTTCGTCGGAAACCCTGATACTTCGAAAGAGATTGTCCAGATTGTACACGAAGTGCATCCAGTTTTTCCGGTAACCCTCTCAACTTTTTAGCACATGCTATGTGGGTGAAATTATGATACCATGCCAACTTTCAAGCATTTCAGAGTTCGTTAGCAGTGCTTTTCAATTCAGGGTCATTTTAGCTCAAAATAAATCATGAAATGCATGAAAACTAGCAAATGAAGTCAGAAAATGGTTGAAAAGTGATGATGTGGCTTTGAATGGTGCATATTGAATGCAGAAAAAGTCTTGAGTTAAAATATGTTCAAAAAATTGAAATCCCTTTTTAATAGACGTGTTTTCGTCCGAAACCCTGATACTTCGAAAGAGATTGTCCAGTTTGTACACGAAGTGCATCCAGTTTTTCCGGTAACCCTCTCAACTTTTTAGCACATGCTATGTGGGTGAAATTATGATACCATGCCAACTTTCAACCATTTCAGAGTTCGTTCGCAGTGCTTTTCAATTCAGGGTCATTTTAGCTCAAAATAAATCATGAAATGCATGAAAACTAGCAAATGAAGTCAGAAAATGGTTGAAAAGTGATGATGTGGCTTTGAATACTGCATATTGAATACAGAAAAAGTCTTGAGTTAAAATATGTTCAAAAAATTGAAATCCCTTTGTAATATACGTGTTTTCGTCGGAAACCCTGATACTTCGAAAGAGATTGTCCAGTTTGTACACGAAGTGCATCCAGTTTTTCCGGTAACCCTCTCAACTTTTTAGCACATGCTATGTGGGTGAAATTATGATAACATGCCAACTTTCAACCATTTCAGAGTTCGTTCGCAGTGCTTTTCAATTCAGGGTCATTTTTGCTCAAAATAAATCAAGAAATGCATGAAAACTAGCAAATGAAGTCAGAAAATGGTTGAAAAGTGATGATGTGGCTTTGAATGGTGCATATTGAATGCAGAAAAAGGCTTGAGTTAAAATATGTTCAAAAAATTGAAATCTCTTTGTAATATACGTGTTTTCGTCGGAAACCGTGATGCTTCGAAAGAGATTGTCCAGCTTGTACACGAATTGCATCCAGTTTTTCCGGTAACCCTCTCAACTTTTTAGCACATGCTATGTGGGTGAAATTATGATACCATGCCAACTTTCAACCATTTCAGAATTCGTTCGCAGTGCTTTTCAATTCAGGGTCATTTTAGCTCAAAATAAATCATGAAATGCATGAAAACTAGCAAAAGATGTCAGAAAATGGTTGAAAAGTGATGATGTGGCTTTGAATAGTGCATATTGAATACAGAAAAAGTCTTGAGTTAAAATTTGTTTAAAAAATTGAAATCCCTTTGTAATATACGTGTTTTCGTCGGAAACCCTGATACTTCGAAAGAGATTGTCCAGATTGTACACGAAGTGCATCCAGTTTTTCCGGTAACCCTCTCAACTTTTTAGCACATGCTATGTGGGTGAAATTATGATACCATGCCAACTTTCAAGCATTTCAGAGTTCGTTAGCAGTGCTTTTCAATTCAGGGTCATTTTAGCTCAAAATAAATCATGAAATGCATGAAAACTAGCAAATGAAGTCAGAAAATGGTTGAAAAGTGATGATGTGGCTTTGAATGGTGCATATTGAATGCAGAAAAAGTCTTGAGTTAAAATATGTTCAAAAAATTGAAATCCCTTTTTAATAGACGTGTTTTCGTCCGAAACCCTGATACTTCGAAAGAGATTGTCCAGTTTGTACACGAAGTGCATCCAGTTTTTCCGGTAACCCTCTCAACTTTTTAGCACATGCTATGTGGGTGAAATTATGATACCATGCCAACTTTCAACCATTTCAGAGTTCGTTCGCAGTGCTTTTCAATTCAGGGTCATTTTAGCTCAAAATAAATCATGAAATGCATGAAAACTAGCAAATGAAGTCAGAAAATGGTTGAAAAGTGATGATGTGGCTTTGAATACTGCATATTGAATACAGAAAAAGTCTTGAGTTAAAATATGTTCAAAAAATTGAAATCCCTTTGTAATATACGTGTTTTCGTCGGAAACCCTGATACTTCGAAAGAGATTGTCCAGTTTGTACACGAAGTGCATCCAGTTTTTCCGGTAACCCTCTCAACTTTTTAGCACATGCTATGTGGGTGAAATTATGATAACATGCCAACTTTCAACCATTTCAGAGTTCGTTCGCAGTGCTTTTCAATTCAGGGTCAGTTTAGCTCAAAATAAATCATGAAATGCATGAAAACTAGCAAATAAAGTCAGAAAATGGTTGAAAAGTGATGATGTGGCTTTGAATGGTGCATATTGAATGCAGAAAAAGTCTTGAGTTAAAATATGTTCAAAAAATTGAAATCCCTTTGTAATATACGTGTTTTCGTCGGAAACCGTGATGCTTCGAAAGAGATTGTCCAGCTTGTACACGAATTGCATCCAGTTTTTCCGGTAACCCTCTCAACTTTTTAGCACATGCTATGTGGGTGAAATTATGATACCATGCCAACTTTCAACCATTTCAGAATTCGTTCGCAGTGCTTTTCAATTCAGGGTCATTTTTGCTCAAAATAAATCAAGAAATGCATGAAAACTAGCAAATGAAGTCAGAAAATGGTTAAAAAGTGATGATGTGGCTTTGAATGGTGCATATTGAATGCAGAAAAAGGCTTGAGTTAAAATATGTTCAAAAAATTGAAATCTCTTTGTAATATACGTGTTTTCGTCCGAAACCCTGATACTTCGAAAGAGATTGTCCAGTTTGTACACGAAATGCATCCAGTTTTTCCGGTAACCCTCTCAACTTTTTAGCACATGCTATGTGGGTGAAATTATGATACCATGCCAACTTTCAACCATTTCAGAGTTCGTTCGCAGTGCTTTTCAATTCAGGGTCATTTTAGCTCAAAATAAATCATGAAATGCATGAAAACTAGCAAAAGAAGTCAGAAAATGGTTGAAAAGTGATGATGTGGCTTTGAATAGTGCATATTGAATACAGAAAAAGTCTTGAGTTAAAATTTGTTCAAAAAATTGAAATCCCTTTGTAATATACGTGTTTTCGTCGGAAACCCTGATACTTCGAAAGAGATTGTCCAGTTTGTACACGAAGTGCATCCAGTTTTTCCGGTAACCCTCTCAACTTTTTAGCACATGCTATGTGGGTGAAATTATGATACCATGCCAACTTTCAAGCATTTCAGAGTTCGTTAGCAGTGCTTTTCAATTCAGGGTCATTTTAGCTCAAAATAAATCATGAAATGCATGAAAACTAGCAAATGAAGTCAGAAAATGGTTGAAAAGTGATGATGTGGCTTTGAATGGTGCATATTGAATGCAGAAAAAGTCTTGAGTTAAAATATGTTCAAAAAATTGAAATCCCTTTTTAATAACCGTGTTTTCGTCCGAAACCCTGATACTTCGAAAGAGAATGTCCAGTTTGTACACGAAGTGCATCCAGTTTTTCCGGTAACCCTCTCAACTTTTCAGCACATGCTATGTGGGTGAAATTATGATACCATGCCAACTTTCAACCATTTCAGAGTTCGTTCGCAGTGCTTTTCAATTCAGGGTCATTTTTGCTCAAAATAAATCAAGAAATGCATGAAAACTAGCAAATGAAGTCAGAAAATGGTTGAAAAGTGATGATGTGGCTTTGAATGGTGCATATTGAATGCAGAAAAAGGCTTGAGTTAAAATATGCTCAAAAAATTGTAATCTCTTTGTAATATACGTGTTTTCGTCCGAAACCCTGATACATCGAAATAGATTGTCCAGTTTGTACACGAAATGCATCCAGTTTTTCCGGTAACCCTCTCAACTTTTTAGCACATGCTATGTGGGTGAAATTATGATACCATGCCAACTTTCAACCATTTCAGAGTTCGTTCGCAGTGCTTTTCAATTCAGGGTCATTTTTGCTCAAAATAAATCAAGAAATGCATGAAAACTAGCAAATGAAGTCAGAAAATGGTTGAAAAGTGATGATGTGGCTTTGAATGGTGCATATTGAATGCAGAAAAAGGCTTGAGTTAAAATATGCTCAAAAAATTGTAATCTCTTTGTAATATACGTGTTTTCGTCGGAAACCCTGATACTTCGAAAGAGATTGTCCAGATTGTACACGAAGTGCATCCAGTTTTTCCGGTAACCCTCTCAACTTTTTAGCACATGCTATGTGGGTGAAATTATGATACCATGCCAACTTTCAAGCATTTCAGAGTTCGTTAGCAGTGCTTTTCAATTCAGGGTCATTTTAGCTCAAAATAAATCATGAAATGCATGAAAACTAGCAAATGAAGTCAGAAAATGGTTGAAAAGTGATGATGTGGCTTTGAATGGTGCATATTGAATGCAGAAAAAGGCTTGAGTTAAAATATGTTCAAAAAATTGAAATCTCTTTGTAATATACGTGTTTTCGTCCGAAACCCTGATACTTCGAAAGAGATTGTCCAGTTTGTACACGAAATGCATCCAGTTTTTCCGGTAACCCTCTCAAATTTTTAGCACATGCTATGTGGGTGAAATTATGATACCATGCCAACTTTCAACCATTTCAGAGTTCGTTCGCAGTGCTTTTCAATTCAGGGTCATTTTAGCTCAAAATAAATCAAGAAATGCATGTAAACTAGCAAAAGAAGTCAGAAAATGGTTGAAAAGTGATGATGTGGCTTTGAATAGTGCATATTGAATACAGAAAAAGTCTTGAGTTAAAAGTTGTTCAAAAAATTGAAATCCCTTTGTAATATATGTGTTTTCGTCGGAAACCCTGATACTTCGAAAGAGATTGTCCAGTTTGTACACGAAGTGCATCCAGTTTTTCCGGTAACCCTCTCAACTTTTTAGCACATGCTATGTGGGTGAAATTATGATACCATGCCAACTTTCAAGCATTTCAGAGTTCGTTCGCAGTGCTTTTCAATTCAGGGTCATTTTAGCTCAAAATAAATCATGAAATGCAAGAAAACTAGCAAATAAAGTCAGAAAATGGTTGAAAAGTGATGATGTGGCTTTGAATGGTGCATATTGAATGCAGAAAAAGTCTTGAGTTAAAATATGTTCAAAAAATTGAAATCCCTTTGTAATATACGTGTTTTCGTCGGAAACCGTGATGCTTCGAAAGAGATTGTCCAGCTTGTACACGAAGTGCATCCAGTTTTTCCGGTAACCCTCTCAACTTTTTAGCACATGCTATGTGGGTGAAATTATGATACCATGCCAACTTTCAACCATTTCAGAGTTCGTTCGCAGTGCTTTTCAATTCAGGGTCATTTTTGCTCAAAATAAATCAAGAAATGCATGAAAACTAGCAAATGAAGTCAGAAAATGGTTGAAAAGTGATGATGTGGCTTTGAATGGTGCATATTGAATGTAGAAAAAGGCTTGAGTTAAAATATGTTCAAAAAATTGAAATCTCTTTGTAATATACGTGTTTTCGTCCGAAACCCTGATACTTCGAAAGAGATTGTCCAGTTTGTACACGAAATGCATCCAGTTTTTCCGGTAACCCTCTCAACTTTTTAGCACATGCTATGTGGGTGAAATTATGATACCATGCCAACTTTCAACCATTTCAGAGTTCGTTCGCAGTGCTTTTCAATTCAGGGTCATTTTAGCTCAAAATAAATCATGAAATGCATGAAAACTAGTAAAAGAAGTCAGAAAATGGTTGAAAAGTGATGATGTGGCTTTGAATAGTGCATATTGAATACAGAAAAAGTCTTGAGTTAAAATTTGTTCAAAAAATTGAAACCCTTTGTAATATACGTGTTTTCGTCGGAAACCCTGATACTTCGAAAGAGATTGTCCAGATTGTACACGAAGTGCATCCAGTTTTTCCGGTAACCCTCTCAACTTTTTAGCACATGCTATGTGGGTGAAATTATGATACCATGCCAACTTTCAAGCATTTCAGAGTTCGTTAGCAGTGCTTTTCAATTCAGGGTCATTTTAGCTCAAAATAAATCATGAAATGCATGAAAACTAGCAAATGAAGTCAGAAAATGGTTGAAAAGTGATGATGTGGCTTTGAATGGTGCATATTGAATGCAGAAAAAGGCTTGAGTTAAAATATGTTCAAAAAATTGAAATCTCTTTGTAATATACGTGTTTTCGTCCGAAACCCTGATACTTCGAAAGAGATTGTCCAGTTTGTACACGAAATGCATCCAGTTTTTCCGGTAACCCTCTCAAATTTTTAGCACATGCTATGTGGGTGAAATTATGATACCATGCCAACTTTCAACCATTTCAGAGTTCGTTCGTAGTGCTTTTCAATTCAGGGTCATTTTAGCTCAAAATAAATCAAGAAATGCATGTAAACTAGCAAAAGAAGTCAGAAAATGGTTGAAAAGTGATGATGTGGCTTTGAATAGTGCATATTGAATACAGAAAAAGTCTTGAGTTAAAATTTGTTCAAAAAATTGAAATCCCTTTGTAATATATGTGTTTTCGTCGGAAACCCTGATACTTCGAAAGAGATTGTCCAGTTTGTACACGAAGTGCATCCAGTTTTTCCGGTAACCCTCTCAACTTTTTAGCACATGCTATGTGGGTGAAATTATGATACCATGCCAACTTTCAAGCATTTCAGAGTTCGTTAGCAGTGCTTTTCAATTCAGGGTCATTTTAGCTCAAAATAAATCATGAAATGCATGAAAACTAGCAAATGAAGTCAGAAAATGGTTGAAAAGTGATGATGTGGCTTTGAATGGTGCATATTGAATGCAGAAAAAGTCTTGAGTTAAAATATGTTCAAAAAATTGAAATCCCTTTTTAATAGACGTGTTTTCGTCCGAAACCCTGATACTTCGAAAGAGATTGTCCAGTTTGTACACGAAGTGCATCCAGTTTTTCCGGTAACCCTCTCAACTTTTTAGCACATGCTATGTGGGTGAAATTATGATACCATGCCAACTTTCAACCATTTCAGAGATCGTTCGCAGTGCTTTTCAATTCAGGGTCATTTTAGCTCAAAATAAATCATGAAATGCATGAAAACTAGCAAATGAAGTCAGAAAATGGTTGAAAAGTGATGATGTGGCTTTGAATAGTGCTTATTGAATACAGAAAAATTCTTGATTTAAAATATGTTCAAAAAATTGAAATCCCTTTGTAATATACGTGTTTTCGTCGGAAACCGTGATACTTCGAAAGAGATTGTCCAGTTTGTACACGAAGTGCATCTAGTTTTTCCGGTAACCCTCTCAACTTTTTAGAACATGCTATGTGGGAGAAATTATGATACCATGCCAACTTTCAACCATTTCAGAGTGTTCGTTCGCAGTGCTTTTCAATTCAGGGTCATTTTAGTTCAAAATAAATCATGAAATGCATGAAAACTAGGAAATGAAGTCAGAAAATGGTTGAAAAGTGATGATGTGGCTTTGAATGGTGCATATTGAATGCAGAAAAAGTCTTGAGTTAAAATATGTTCAAAAAATTGAAATCCCTTTTTAATAGACGTGTTTTCGTCCGAAACCCTGATACTTCGAAAGAGATTGTGCAGTTTGTACACGAAGTGCATCCAGTTTTTCCGGTAACCCTCTCAACTTTTTAGCACATGCTATGTGGGTGAAATTATGATACCATGCCAACTTTCAACCATTTCAGAGTTCGTTTGCAGTGCTTTTCAATGCAGGGTCATTTTAGCTCAAAATAAATCATGGAATGCATGAAAACTAGCAAATAAAGTCTGAAAATGGTTAAAAATTGATGATGTGGCTTTTAATGGTGCATATTGAATGCAGAAAAAGAATTGAGTTAAAATATGTTAAAAAATTGAAATCCCTTTGTAATATACGTGTTTTCGTCGGAAACCCTAATACTTGGAAATAGATTGTCCAGTTTGTACACGAAGTGCATCTAGTTTTTCCGGTAACCCTCTCAACTTTTTAGCACATGCTATGTGCGTGAAATTATGATACCATGCCAACTTTCAACCAATTCAGAGTTCGTTCGCAGTGCTTTTCAATTCAGGGTCATTTTTGCTCAAACTAATCAAGAAATGCATGAAAACTAGCAAATGAAGTCAGAAAATGGTTGAAAAGTGATGATGTGGCTTTGAATGGTGCATATTGAATGCAGAAAAAGGCTTGAGTTAAAATATGTTCAAAAAATTGAAATCTCTTTGTAATATACGTGTTTTCGTCCGAAACCCTGATACTTCGAAAGAGATTGTCCAGTTTGTACACGAAATGCATCCAGTTTTTCCGGTAACCCTCTCAACTTTTTAGCACATGCTATGTGGGTGAAATTATGATACCATGCCAACTTTCAACCATTTCAGAGTTCGTTCGCAGTGCTTTTCAATTCAGGGTCATTTTAGCTCAAAATAAATCATGAAATGCATGAAAACTAGCAAAAGAAGTCAGAAAATGGTTGAAAAGTGATGATGTGGCTTTGAATAGTGCATATTGAATACAGAAAAAGTCTTGAGTTAAAATTTGTTCAAAAAATTGAAATCCCTTTGTAATATACGTGTTTTCGTCGGAAACCCTGATACTTCGAAAGAGATTGTCCAGTTTGTACACGAAGTGCATCCAGTTTTTCCGGTAACCCTCTCAACTTTTTAGCACATGCTATGTGGGTGAAATTATGATACCATGCCAACTTTCAAGCATTTCAGAGTTCGTTAGCAGTGCTTTTCAATTCAGGGTCATTTTAGCTCAAAATAAATCATGAAATGCATGAAAACTAGCAAATGAAGTCAGAAAATGGTTGAAAAGTGATGATGTGGCTTTGAATGGTGCATATTGAATGCAGAAAAAGTCTTGAGTTAAAATATGTTCAAAAAATTGAAATCCCTTTTTAATAACCGTGTTTTCGTCCGAAACCCTGATACTTCGAAAGAGATTGTCCAGTTTGTACACGAAGTGCATCCAGTTTTTCCGGTAACCCTCTCAACTTTTCAGCACATGCTATGTGGGTGAAATTATGATACCATGCCAACTTTCAACCATTTCAGAGTTCGTTCGCAGTGCTTTTCAATTCAGGGTCATTTTTGCTCAAAATAAATCAAGAAATGCATGAAAACTAGCAAATGAAGTCAGAAAATGGTTGAAAAGTGATGATGTGGCTTTGAATGGTGCATATTGAATGCAGAAAAAGGCTTGAGTTAAAATATGCTCAAAAAATTGTAATCTCTTTGTAATATACGTGTTTTCGTCCGAAACCCTGATACATCGAAATAGATTGTCCAGTTTGTACACGAAATGCATCCAGTTTTTCCGGTAACCCTCTCAACTTTTTAGCACATGCTATGTGGGTGAAATTATGATACCATGCCAACTTTCAACCATTTCAGAGTTCGTTCGCAGTGCTTTTCAATTCAGGGTCATTTTTGCTCAAAATAAATCAAGAAATGCATGAAAACTAGCAAATGAAGTCAGAAAATGGTTGAAAAGTGATGATGTGGCTTTGAATGGTGCATATTGAATGCAGAAAAAGGCTTGAGTTAAAATATGCTCAAAAAATTGTAATCTCTTTGTAATATACGTGTTTTCGTCGGAAACCGTGATGCTTCGAAAGAGATTGTCCAGCTTGTACACGAAGTGCATTCAGTTTTTCCGGTAACCCTCTCAACTTTTTAGCACATGCTATGTGGGTGAAATTATGATACCATGCCAACTTTCAACCATTTCAGAGTTCGTTCGCAGTGCTTTTCAATTCAGGGTCATTTTTGCTCAAAATAAATCAAGAAATGCATGAAAACTAGCAAATGAAGTCAGAAAATGGTTGAAAAGTGATGATGTGGCTTTGAATGGTGCATATTGAATGCAGAAAAAGGCTTGAGTTAAAATATGTTCAAAAAATTGAAATCTCTTTGTAATATACGTGTTTTCGTCCGAAACCCTGATACTTCGAAAGAGATTGTCCAGTTTGTACACGAAATGCATCCAGTTTTTCCGGTAACCCTCTCAAATTTTTAGCACATGCTATGTGGGTGAAATTATGATACCATGCCAACTTTCAACCATTTCAGAGTTCGTTCGCAGTGCTTTTCAATTCAGGGTCATTTTAGCTCAAAATAAATCAAGAAATGCATGTAAACTAGCAAAAGAAGTCAGAAAATGGTTGAAAAGTGATGATGTGGCTTTGAATAGTGCATATTGAATACAGAAAAAGTCTTGAGTTAAAATTTGTTCAAAAAATTGAAATCCCTTTGTAATATATGTGTTTTCGTCGGAAACCCTGATACTTCGAAAGAGATTGTCCAGTTTGTACACGAAGTGCATCCAGTTTTTCCGGTAACCCTCTCAACTTTTTAGCACATGCTATGTGGGTGAAATTATGATACCATGCCAACTTTCAAGCATTTCAGAGTTCGTTAGCAGTGCTTTTCAATTCAGGGTCATTTTAGCTCAAAATAAATCATGAAATGCATGAAAACTAGCAAATGAAGTCAGAAAATGGTTGAAAAGTGATGATGTGGCTTTGAATGGTGCATATTGAATGCAGAAAAAGTCTTGAGTTAAAATATGTTCAAAAAATTGAAATCCCTTTTTAATAGACGTGTTTTCGTCCGAAACCCTGATACTTCGAAAGAGATTGTCCAGTTTGTACACGAAGTGCATCCAGTTTTTCCGGTAACCCTCTCAACTTTTTAGCACATGCTATGTGGGTGAAATTATGATACCATGCCAACTTTCAACCATTTCAGAGATCGTTCGCAGTGCTTTTCAATTCAGGGTCATTTTAGCTCAAAATAAATCATGAAATGCATGAAAACTAGCAAATGAAGTCAGAAAATGGTTGAAAAGTGATGATGTGGCTTTGAATAGTGCTTATTGAATACAGAAAAATTCTTGATTTAAAATATGTTCAAAAAATTGAAATCCCTTTGTAATATACGTGTTTTCGTCGGAAACCGTGATACTTCGAAAGAGATTGTCCAGTTTGTACACGAAGTGCATCTAGTTTTTCCGGTAACCCTCTCAACTTTTTAGAACATGCTATGTGGGAGAAATTATGATACCATGCCAACTTTCAACCATTTCAGAGTGTTCGTTCGCAGTGCTTTTCAATTCAGGGTCATTTTAGTTCAAAATAAATCATGAAATGCATGAAAACTAGGAAATGAAGTCAGAAAATGGTTGAAAAGTGATGATGTGGCTTTGAATGGTGCATATTGAATGCAGAAAAAGTCTTGAGTTAAAATATGTTCAAAAAATTGAAATCCCTTTTTAATAGACGTGTTTTCGTCCGAAACCCTGATACTTCGAAAGAGATTGTGCAGTTTGTACACGAAGTGCATCCAGTTTTTCCGGTAACCCTCTCAACTTTTTAGCACATGCTATGTGGGTGAAATTATGATACCATGCCAACTTTCAACCATTTCAGAGTTCGTTTGCAGTGCTTTTCAATGCAGGGTCATTTTAGCTCAAAATAAATCATGGAATGCATGAAAACTAGCAAATAAAGTCTGAAAATGGTTAAAAATTGATGATGTGGCTTTTAATGGTGCATATTGAATGCAGAAAAAGAATTGAGTTAAAATATGTTAAAAAATTGAAATCCCTTTGTAATATACGTGTTTTCGTCGGAAACCCTAATACTTGGAAATAGATTGTCCAGTTTGTACACGAAGTGCATCTAGTTTTTCCGGTAACCCTCTCAACTTTTTAGCACATGCTATGTGCGTGAAATTATGATACCATGCCAACTTTCAACCAATTCAGAGTTCGTTCGCAGTGCTTTTCAATTCAGGGTCATTTTTGCTCAAACTAATCAAGAAATGCATGAAAACTAGCAAATGAAGTCAGAAAATGGTTGAAAAGTGATGATGTGGCTTTGAATGGTGCATATTGAATGCAGAAAAAGGCTTGAGTTAAAATATGTTCAAAAAATTGAAATCTCTTTGTAATATACGTGTTTTCGTCCGAAACCCTGATACTTCTAAAGAGATTGTCCAGTTTGTACACGAAATGCATCCAGTTTTTCCGGTAACCCTCTCAACTTTTTAGCACATGCTATGTGGGTGAAATTATGATACCATGCCAAATTTCAACCATTTCAGAGTTCGTTCGCAGTGCTTTTCAATTCAGGGTCATTTTAGCTCAAAATAAATCATGAAATGCATGAAAACTAGCAAAAGAAGTCAGAAAATGGTTGAAAAGTGATGATGTGGCTTTGAATAGTGCATATTGAATACAGAAAAAGTCTTGAGTTAAAATTTGTTCAAAAAATTGAAATCCCTTTGTAATATACGTGTTTTCGTCGGAAACCCTGATACTTCGAAAGAGATTGTCCAGTTTGTACACGAAGTGCATCCAGTTTTTCCGGTAACCCTCTCAACTTTTTAGCACATGCTATGTGGGTGAAATTATGATACCATGCCAACTTTCAAGCATTTCAGAGTTCGTTAGCAGTGCTTTTCAATTCAGGGTCATTTTAGCTCAAAATAAATCATGAAATGCATGAAAACTAGCAAATGAAGTCAGAAAATGGTTGAAAAGTGATGATGTGGCTTTGAATGGTGCATATTGAATGCAGAAAAAGTCTTGAGTTAAAATATGTTCAAAAAATTGAAATCCCTTTTTAATAACCGTGTTTTCGTCCGAAACCCTGATACTTCGAAAGAGATTGTCCAGTTTGTACACGAAGTGCATCCAGTTTTTCCGGTAACCCTCTCAACTTTTCAGCACATGCTATGTGGGTGAAATTATGATACCATGCCAACTTTCAACCATTTCAGAGTTCGTTCGCAGTGCTTTTCAATTCAGGGTCATTTTTGCTCAAAATAAATCAAGAAATGCATGAAAACTAGCAAATGAAGTCAGAAAATGGTTGAAAAGTGATGATGTGGCTTTGAATGGTGCATATTGAATGCAGAAAAAGGCTTGAGTTAAAATATGCTCAAAAAATTGTAATCTCTTTGTAATATACGTGTTTTCGTCCGAAACCCTGATACATCGAAATAGATTGTCCAGTTTGTACACGAAATGCATCCAGTTTTTCCGGTAACCCTCTCAACTTTTTAGCACATGCTATGTGGGTGAAATTATGATACCATGCCAACTTTCAACCATTTCAGAGTTCGTTCGCAGTGCTTTTCAATTCAGGGTCATTTTTGCTCAAAATAAATCAAGAAATGCATGAAAACTAGCAAATGAAGTCAGAAAATGGTTGAAAAGTGATGATGTGGCTTTGAATGGTGCATATTGAATGCAGAAAAAGGCTTGAGTTAAAATATGCTCAAAAAATTGTAATCTCTTTGTAATATACGTGTTTTCGTCGGAAACCGTGATGCTTCGAAAGAGATTGTCCAGCTTGTACACGAAGTGCATTCAGTTTTTCCGGTAACCCTCTCAACTTTTTAGCACATGCTATGTGGGTGAAATTATGATACCATGCCAACTTTCAACCATTTCAGAGTTCGTTCGCAGTGCTTTTCAATTCAGGGTCATTTTTGCTCAAAATAAATCAAGAAATGCATGAAAACTAGCAAATGAAGTCAGAAAATGGTTGAAAAGTGATGATGTGGCTTTGAATGGTGCATATTGAATGCAGAAAAAGGCTTGAGTTAAAATATGTTCAAAAAATTGAAATCTCTTTGTAATATACGTGTTTTCGTCCGAAACCCTGATACTTCGAAAGAGATTGTCCAGTTTGTACACGAAATGCATCCAGTTTTTCCGGTAACCCTCTCAAATTTTTAGCACATGCTATGTGGGTGAAATTATGATACCATGCCAACTTTCAACCATTTCAGAGTTCGTTCGCAGTGCTTTTCAATTCAGGGTCATTTTAGCTCAAAATAAATCAAGAAATGCATGTAAACTAGCAAAAGAAGTCAGAAAATGGTTGAAAAGTGATGATGTGGCTTTGAATAGTGCATATTGAATACAGAAAAAGTCTTGAGTTAAAAGTTGTTCAAAAAATTGAAATCCCTTTGTAATATATGTGTTTTCGTCGGAAACCCTGATACTTCGAAAGAGATTGTCCAGTTTGTACACGAAGTGCATCCAGTTTTTCCGGTAACCCTCTCAACTTTTTAGCACATGCTATGTGGGTGAAATTATGATACCATGCCAACTTTCAAGCATTTCAGAGTTCGTTCGCAGTGCTTTTCAATTCAGGGTCATTTTAGCTCAAAATAAATCATGAAATGCAAGAAAACTAGCAAATAAAGTCAGAAAATGGTTGAAAAGTGATGATGTGGCTTTGAATGGTGCATATTGAATGCAGAAAAAGTCTTGAGTTAAAATATGTTCAAAAAATTGAAATCCCTTTGTAATATACGTGTTTTCGTCGGAAACCGTGATGCTTCGAAAGAGATTGTCCAGCTTGTACACGAAGTGCATCCAGTTTTTCCGGTAACCCTCTCAACTTTTTAGCACATGCTATGTGGGTGAAATTATGATACCATGCCAACTTTCAACCATTTCAGAGTTCGTTCGCAGTGCTTTTCAATTCAGGGTCATTTTTGCTCAAAATAAATCAAGAAATGCATGAAAACTAGCAAATGAAGTCAGAAAATGGTTGAAAAGTGATGATGTGGCTTTGAATGGTGCATATTGAATGTAGAAAAAGGCTTGAGTTAAAATATGTTCAAAAAATTGAAATCTCTTTGTAATATACGTGTTTTCGTCCGAAACCCTGATACTTCGAAAGAGATTGTCCAGTTTGTACACGAAATGCATCCAGTTTTTCCGGTAACCCTCTCAACTTTTTAGCACATGCTATGTGGGTGAAATTATGATACCATGCCAACTTTCAACCATTTCAGAGTTCGTTCGCAGTGCTTTTCAATTCAGGGTCATTTTAGCTCAAAATAAATCATGAAATGCATGAAAACTAGTAAAAGAAGTCAGAAAATGGTTGAAAAGTGATGATGTGGCTTTGAATAGTGCATATTGAATACAGAAAAAGTCTTGAGTTAAAATTTGTTCAAAAAATTGAAACCCTTTGTAATATACGTGTTTTCGTCGGAAACCCTGATACTTCGAAAGAGATTGTCCAGATTGTACACGAAGTGCATCCAGTTTTTCCGGTAACCCTCTCAACTTTTTAGCACATGCTATGTGGGTGAAATTATGATACCATGCCAACTTTCAAGCATTTCAGAGTTCGTTAGCAGTGCTTTTCAATTCAGGGTCATTTTAGCTCAAAATAAATCATGAAATGCATGAAAACTAGCAAATGAAGTCAGAAAATGGTTGAAAAGTGATGATGTGGCTTTGAATGGTGCATATTGAATGCAGAAAAAGGCTTGAGTTAAAATATGTTCAAAAAATTGAAATCTCTTTGTAATATACGTGTTTTCGTCCGAAACCCTGATACTTCGAAAGAGATTGTCCAGTTTGTACACGAAATGCATCCAGTTTTTCCGGTAACCCTCTCAAATTTTTAGCACATGCTATGTGGGTGAAATTATGATACCATGCCAACTTTCAACCATTTCAGAGTTCGTTCGCAGTGCTTTTCAATTCAGGGTCATTTTAGCTCAAAATAAATCAAGAAATGCATGTAAACTAGCAAAAGAAGTCAGAAAATGGTTGAAAAGTGATGATGTGGCTTTGAATAGTGCATATTGAATACAGAAAAAGTCTTGAGTTAAAATTTGTTCAAAAAATTGAAATCCCTTTGTAATATATGTGTTTTCGTCGGAAACCCTGATACTTCGAAAGAGATTGTCCAGTTTGTACACGAAGTGCATCCAGTTTTTCCGGTAACCCTCTCAACTTTTTAGCACATGCTATGTGGGTGAAATTATGATACCATGCCAACTTTCAAGCATTTCAGAGTTCGTTAGCAGTGCTTTTCAATTCAGGGTCATTTTAGCTCAAAATAAATCATGAAATGCATGAAAACTAGCAAATGAAGTCAGAAAATGGTTGAAAAGTGATGATGTGGCTTTGAATGGTGCATATTGAATGCAGAAAAAGTCTTGAGTTAAAATATGTTCAAAAAATTGAAATCCCTTTTTAATAGACGTGTTTTCGTCCGAAACCCTGATACTTCGAAAGAGATTGTCCAGTTTGTACACGAAGTGCATCCAGTTTTTCCGGTAACCCTCTCAACTTTTTAGCACATGCTATGTGGGTGAAATTATGATACCATGCCAACTTTCAACCATTTCAGAGATCGTTCGCAGTGCTTTTCAATTCAGGGTCATTTTAGCTCAAAATAAATCATGAAATGCATGAAAACTAGCAAATGAAGTCAGAAAATGGTTGAAAAGTGATGATGTGGCTTTGAATAGTGCTTATTGAATACAGAAAAATTCTTGATTTAAAATATGTTCAAAAAATTGAAATCCCTTTGTAATATACGTGTTTTCGTCGGAAACCGTGATACTTCGAAAGAGATTGTCCAGTTTGTACACGAAGTGCATCTAGTTTTTCCGGTAACCCTCTCAACTTTTTAGAACATGCTATGTGGGAGAAATTATGATACCATGCCAACTTTCAACCATTTCAGAGTGTTCGTTCGCAGTGCTTTTCAATTCAGGGTCATTTTAGTTCAAAATAAATCATGAAATGCATGAAAACTAGGAAATGAAGTCAGAAAATGGTTGAAAAGTGATGATGTGGCTTTGAATGGTGCATATTGAATGCAGAAAAAGTCTTGAGTTAAAATATGTTCAAAAAATTGAAATCCCTTTTTAATAGACGTGTTTTCGTCCGAAACCCTGATACTTCGAAAGAGATTGTGCAGTTTGTACACGAAGTGCATCCAGTTTTTCCGGTAACCCTCTCAACTTTTTAGCACATGCTATGTGGGTGAAATTATGATACCATGCCAACTTTCAACCATTTCAGAGTTCGTTTGCAGTGCTTTTCAATGCAGGGTCATTTTAGCTCAAAATAAATCATGGAATGCATGAAAACTAGCAAATAAAGTCTGAAAATGGTTAAAAATTGATGATGTGGCTTTTAATGGTGCATATTGAATGCAGAAAAAGAATTGAGTTAAAATATGTTAAAAAATTGAAATCCCTTTGTAATATACGTGTTTTCGTCGGAAACCCTAATACTTGGAAATAGATTGTCCAGTTTGTACACGAAGTGCATCTAGTTTTTCCGGTAACCCTCTCAACTTTTTAGCACATGCTATGTGCGTGAAATTATGATACCATGCCAACTTTCAACCAATTCAGAGTTCGTTCGCAGTGCTTTTCAATTCAGGGTCATTTTTGCTCAAACTAATCAAGAAATGCATGAAAACTAGCAAATGAAGTCAGAAAATGGTTGAAAAGTGATGATGTGGCTTTGAATGGTGCATATTGAATGCAGAAAAAGGCTTGAGTTAAAATATGTTCAAAAAATTGAAATCTCTTTGTAATATACGTGTTTTCGTCCGAAACCCTGATACTTCTAAAGAGATTGTCCAGTTTGTACACGAAATGCATCCAGTTTTTCCGGTAACCCTCTCAACTTTTTAGCACATGCTATGTGGGTGAAATTATGATACCATGCCAACTTTCAACCATTTCAGAGTTCGTTCGCAGTGCTTTTTAATTCAGGGTCATTTTAGCTCAAAATAAATCATGAAATGCATGAAAACTAGCAAAAGAAGTCAGAAAATGGTTGAAAAGTGATGATGTGGCTTTGAATAGTGCATATTGAATACAGAAAAAGTCTTGAGTTAAAATTTGTTCAAAAAATTGAAATCCCTTTGTAATATACGTGTTTTCGTCGGAAACCCTGATACTTCGAAAGAGATTGTCCAGTTTGTACACGAAGTGCATCCAGTTTTTCCGGTAACCCTCTCAACTTTTTAGCACATGCTATGTGGGTGAAATTATGATACCATGCCAACTTTCAAGCATTTCAGAGTTCGTTAGCAGTGCTTTTCAATTCAGGGTCATTTTAGCTCAAAATAAATCATGAAATGCATGAAAACTAGCAAATGAAGTCAGAAAATGGTTGAAAAGTGATGATGTGGCTTTGAATGGTGCATATTGAATGCAGAAAAAGTCTTGAGTTAAAATATGTTCAAAAAATTGAAATCCCTTTTTAATAACCGTGTTTTCGTCCGAAACCCTGATACTTCGAAAGAGATTGTCCAGTTTGTACACGAAGTGCATCCAGTTTTTCCGGTAACCCTCTCAACTTTTCAGCACATGCTATGTGGGTGAAATTATGATACCATGCCAACTTTCAACCATTTCAGAGTTCGTTCGCAGTGCTTTTCAATTCAGGGTCATTTTTGCTCAAAATAAATCAAGAAATGCATGAAAACTAGCAAATGAAGTCAGAAAATGGTTGAAAAGTGATGATGTGGCTTTGAATGGTGCATATTGAATGCAGAAAAAGGCTTGAGTTAAAATATGCTCAAAAAATTGTAATCTCTTTGTAATATACGTGTTTTCGTCCGAAACCCTGATACATCGAAATAGATTGTCCAGTTTGTACACGAAATGCATCCAGTTTTTCCGGTAACCCTCTCAACTTTTTAGCACATGCTATGTGGGTGAAATTATGATACCATGCCAACTTTCAACCATTTCAGAGTTCGTTCGCAGTGCTTTTCAATTCAGGGTCATTTTTGCTCAAAATAAATCAAGAAATGCATGAAAACTAGCAAATGAAGTCAGAAAATGGTTGAAAAGTGATGATGTGGCTTTGAATGGTGCATATTGAATGCAGAAAAAGGCTTGAGTTAAAATATGCTCAAAAAATTGTAATCTCTTTGTAATATACGTGTTTTCGTCGGAAACCGTGATGCTTCGAAAGAGATTGTCCAGCTTGTACACGAAGTGCATTCAGTTTTTCCGGTAACCCTCTCAACTTTTTAGCACATGCTATGTGGGTGAAATTATGATACCATGCCAACTTTCAACCATTTCAGAGTTCGTTCGCAGTGCTTTTCAATTCAGGGTCATTTTTGCTCAAAATAAATCAAGAAATGCATGAAAACTAGCAAATGAAGTCAGAAAATGGTTGAAAAGTGATGATGTGGCTTTGAATGGTGCATATTGAATGCAGAAAAAGGCTTGAGTTAAAATATGTTCAAAAAATTGAAATCTCTTTGTAATATACGTGTTTTCGTCCGAAACCCTGATACTTCGAAAGAGATTGTCCAGTTTGTACACGAAATGCATCCAGTTTTTCCGGTAACCCTCTCAAATTTTTAGCACATGCTATGTGGGTGAAATTATGATACCATGCCAACTTTCAACCATTTCAGAGTTCGTTCGCAGTGCTTTTCAATTCAGGGTCATTTTAGCTCAAAATAAATCAAGAAATGCATGTAAACTAGCAAAAGAAGTCAGAAAATGGTTGAAAAGTGATGATGTGGCTTTGAATAGTGCATATTGAATACAGAAAAAGTCTTGAGTTAAAAGTTGTTCAAAAAATTGAAATCCCTTTGTAATATATGTGTTTTCGTCGGAAACCCTGATACTTCGAAAGAGATTGTCCAGTTTGTACACGAAGTGCATCCAGTTTTTCCGGTAACCCTCTCAACTTTTTAGCACATGCTATGTGGGTGAAATTATGATACCATGCCAACTTTCAAGCATTTCAGAGTTCGTTCGCAGTGCTTTTCAATTCAGGGTCATTTTAGCTCAAAATAAATCATGAAATGCAAGAAAACTAGCAAATAAAGTCAGAAAATGGTTGAAAAGTGATGATGTGGCTTTGAATGGTGCATATTGAATGCAGAAAAAGTCTTGAGTTAAAATATGTTCAAAAAATTGAAATCCCTTTGTAATATACGTGTTTTCGTCGGAAACCGTGATGCTTCGAAAGAGATTGTCCAGCTTGTACACGAAGTGCATCCAGTTTTTCCGGTAACCCTCTCAACTTTTTAGCACATGCTATGTGGGTGAAATTATGATACCATGCCAACTTTCAACCATTTCAGAGTTCGTTCGCAGTGCTTTTCAATTCAGGGTCATTTTTGCTCAAAATAAATCAAGAAATGCATGAAAACTAGCAAATGAAGTCAGAAAATGGTTGAAAAGTGATGATGTGGCTTTGAATGGTGCATATTGAATGTAGAAAAAGGCTTGAGTTAAAATATGTTCAAAAAATTGAAATCTCTTTGTAATATACGTGTTTTCGTCCGAAACCCTGATACTTCGAAAGAGATTGTCCAGTTTGTACACGAAATGCATCCAGTTTTTCCGGTAACCCTCTCAACTTTTTAGCACATGCTATGTGGGTGAAATTATGATACCATGCCAACTTTCAACCATTTCAGAGTTCGTTCGCAGTGCTTTTCAATTCAGGGTCATTTTAGCTCAAAATAAATCATGAAATGCATGAAAACTAGTAAAAGAAGTCAGAAAATGGTTGAAAAGTGATGATGTGGCTTTGAATAGTGCATATTGAATACAGAAAAAGTCTTGAGTTAAAATTTGTTCAAAAAATTGAAACCCTTTGTAATATACGTGTTTTCGTCGGAAACCCTGATACTTCGAAAGAGATTGTCCAGATTGTACACGAAGTGCATCCAGTTTTTCCGGTAACCCTCTGAACTTTTTAGCACATGCTATGTGGGTGAAATTATGATACCATGCCAACTTTCAACCATTTCAGAGTTCGTTCGCAGTGCTTTTCAATTCAGGGTCATTTTAGCTCAAAATAAATCATGAAATGCATGAAACTAGCAAATGAAGTCAGAAAATGGTTGAAAAGTGATGATGTGGCTTTGAATGGTGCATATTGAATGCAGAAAAAGTCTTGAGTTGAAATATGTTCAAAAAATTGAAATCCCTTTGTAATATACGTGTTTTCGTCGGAAACCCTGATACTTCGAAAGAGATTGTCCAGATTGTACACGAAGTGCATCCAGTTTTTCCGGTAACCCTCTCAACTTTTTAGCACATGCTATGTGGGTGAAATTATGATACCATGCCAACTTTCAAGCATTTCAGAGTTCGTTAGCAGTGCTTTTCAATTCAGGGTCATTTTAGCTCAAAATAAATCATGAAATGCATGAAAACTAGCAAATGAAGTCAGAAAATGGTTGAAAAGTGATGATGTGGCTTTGAATGGTGCATATTGAATGCAGAAAAAGGCTTGAGTTAAAATATGTTCAAAAAATTGAAATCTCTTTGTAATATACGTGTTTTCGTCCGAAACCCTGATACTTCGAAAGAGATTGTCCAGTTTGTACACGAAATGCATCCAGTTTTTCCGGTAACCCTCTCAAATTTTTAGCACATGCTATGTGGGTGAAATTATGATACCATGCCAACTTTCAACCATTTCAGAGTTCGTTCGCAGTGCTTTTCAATTCAGGGTCATTTTAGCTCAAAATAAATCAAGAAATGCATGTAAACTAGCAAAAGAAGTCAGAAAATGGTTGAAAAGTGATGATGTGGCTTTGAATAGTGCATATTGAATACAGAAAAAGTCTTGAGTTAAAATTTGTTCAAAAAATTGAAATCCCTTTGTAATATATGTGTTTTCGTCGGAAACCCTGATACTTCGAAAGAGATTGTCCAGTTTGTACACGAAGTGCATCCAGTTTTTCCGGTAACCCTCTCAACTTTTTAGCACATGCTATGTGGGTGAAATTATGATACCATGCCAACTTTCAAGCATTTCAGAGTTCGTTAGCAGTGCTTTTCAATTCAGGGTCATTTTAGCTCAAAATAAATCATGAAATGCATGAAAACTAGCAAATGAAGTAAGAAAATGGTTGAAAAGTGATGATGTGGCTTTGAATGGTGCATATTGAATGCAGAAAAAGTCTTGAGTTAAAATATGTTCAAAAAATTGAAATCCCTTTTTAATAGACGTGTTTTCGTCCGAAACCCTGATACTTCGAAAGAGATTGTCCAGTTTGTACACGAAGTGCATCCAGTTTTTCCGGTAACCCTCTCAACTTTTTAGCACATGCTATGTGGGTGAAATTATGATACCATGCCAACTTTCAACCATTTCAGAGATCGTTCGCAGTGCTTTTCAATTCAGGGTCATTTTAGCTCAAAATAAATCATGAAATGCATGAAAACTAGCAAATGAAGTCAGAAAATGGTTGAAAAGTGATGATGTGGCTTTGAATAGTGCTTATTGAATACAGAAAAATTCTTGATTTAAAATATGTTCAAAAAATTGAAATCCCTTTGTAATATACGTGTTTTCGTCGGAAACCGTGATACTTCGAAAGAGATTGTCCAGTTTGTACACGAAGTGCATCTAGTTTTTCCGGTAACCCTCTCAACTTTTTAGAACATGCTATGTGGGAGAAATTATGATACCATGCCAACTTTCAACCATTTCAGAGTGTTCGTTCGCAGTGCTTTTCAATTCAGGGTCATTTTAGTTCAAAATAAATCATGAAATGCATGAAAACTAGGAAATGAAGTCAGAAAATGGTTGAAAAGTGATGATGTGGCTTTGAATGGTGCATATTGAATGCAGAAAAAGTCTTGAGTTAAAATATGTTCAAAAAATTGAAATCCCTTTTTAATAGACGTGTTTTCGTCCGAAACCCTGATACTTCGAAAGAGATTGTGCAGTTTGTACACGAAGTGCATCCAGTTTTTCCGGTAACCCTCTCAACTTTTTAGCACATGCTATGTGGGTGAAATTATGATACCATGCCAACTTTCAACCATTTCAGAGTTCGTTCGCAGTGCTTTTCAATTCAGGGTCATTTTAGCTCAAAATAAATCATGAAATGCATGAAAACTAGTAAAAGAAGTCAGAAAATGGTTGAAAAGTGATGATGTGGCTTTGAATAGTGCATATTGAATACAGAAAAAGTCTTGAGTTAAAATTTGTTCAAAAAATTGAAACCCTTTGTAATATACGTGTTTTCGTCGGAAACCCTGATACTTCGAAAGAGATTGTCCAGATTGTACACGAAGTGCATCCAGTTTTTCCGGTAACCCTCTCAACTTTTTAGCACATGCTATGTGGGTGAAATTATGATACCATGCCAACTTTCAAGCATTTCAGAGTTCGTTAGCAGTGCTTTTCAATTCAGGGTCATTTTAGCTCAAAATAAATCATGAAATGCATGAAAACTAGCAAATGAAGTCAGAAAATGGTTGAAAAGTGATGATGTGGCTTTGAATGGTGCATATTGAATGCAGAAAAAGGCTTGAGTTAAAATATGTTCAAAAAATTGAAATCTCTTTGTAATATACGTGTTTTCGTCCGAAACCCTGATACTTCGAAAGAGATTGTCCAGTTTGTACACGAAATGCATCCAGTTTTTCCGGTAACCCTCTCAAATTTTTAGCACATGCTATGTGGGTGAAATTATGATACCATGCCAACTTTCAACCATTTCAGAGTTCGTTCGCAGTGCTTTTCAATTCAGGGTCATTTTAGCTCAAAATAAATCAAGAAATGCATGTAAACTAGCAAAAGAAGTCAGAAAATGGTTGAAAAGTGATGATGTGGCTTTGAATAGTGCATATTGAATACAGAAAAAGTCTTGAGTTAAAATTTGTTCAAAAAATTGAAATCCCTTTGTAATATATGTGTTTTCGTCGGAAACCCTGATACTTCGAAAGAGATTGTCCAGTTTGTACACGAAGTGCATCCAGTTTTTCCGGTAACCCTCTCAACTTTTTAGCACATGCTATGTGGGTGAAATTATGATACCATGCCAACTTTCAAGCATTTCAGAGTTCGTTAGCAGTGCTTTTCAATTCAGGGTCATTTTAGCTCAAAATAAATCATGAAATGCATGAAAACTAGCAAATGAAGTCAGAAAATGGTTGAAAAGTGATGATGTGGCTTTGAATGGTGCATATTGAATGCAGAAAAAGTCTTGAGTTAAAATATGTTCAAAAAATTGAAATCCCTTTTTAATAGACGTGTTTTCGTCCGAAACCCTGATACTTCGAAAGAGATTGTCCAGTTTGTACACGAAGTGCATCCAGTTTTTCCGGTAACCCTCTCAACTTTTTAGCACATGCTATGTGGGTGAAATTATGATACCATGCCAACTTTCAACCATTTCAGAGATCGTTCGCAGTGCTTTTCAATTCAGGGTCATTTTAGCTCAAAATAAATCATGAAATGCATGAAAACTAGCAAATGAAGTCAGAAAATGGTTGAAAAGTGATGATGTGGCTTTGAATAGTGCTTATTGAATACAGAAAAATTCTTGATTTAAAATATGTTCAAAAAATTGAAATCCCTTTGTAATATACGTGTTTTCGTCGGAAACCGTGATACTTCGAAAGAGATTGTCCAGTTTGTACACGAAGTGCATCTAGTTTTTCCGGTAACCCTCTCAACTTTTTAGAACATGCTATGTGGGAGAAATTATGATACCATGCCAACTTTCAACCATTTCAGAGTGTTCGTTCGCAGTGCTTTTCAATTCAGGGTCATTTTAGTTCAAAATAAATCATGAAATGCATGAAAACTAGGAAATGAAGTCAGAAAATGGTTGAAAAGTGATGATGTGGCTTTGAATGGTGCATATTGAATGCAGAAAAAGTCTTGAGTTAAAATATGTTCAAAAAATTGAAATCCCTTTTTAATAGACGTGTTTTCGTCCGAAACCCTGATACTTCGAAAGAGATTGTGCAGTTTGTACACGAAGTGCATCCAGTTTTTCCGGTAACCCTCTCAACTTTTTAGCACATGCTATGTGGGTGAAATTATGATACCATGCCAACTTTCAACCATTTCAGAGTTCGTTTGCAGTGCTTTTCAATGCAGGGTCATTTTAGCTCAAAATAAATCATGGAATGCATGAAAACTAGCAAATAAAGTCTGAAAATGGTTAAAAATTGATGATGTGGCTTTTAATGGTGCATATTGAATGCAGAAAAAGAATTGAGTTAAAATATGTTAAAAAATTGAAATCCCTTTGTAATATACGTGTTTTCGTCGGAAACCCTAATACTTGGAAATAGATTGTCCAGTTTGTACACGAAGTGCATCTAGTTTTTCCGGTAACCCTCTCAACTTTTTAGCACATGCTATGTGCGTGAAATTATGATACCATGCCAACTTTCAACCAATTCAGAGTTCGTTCGCAGTGCTTTTCAATTCAGGGTCATTTTTGCTCAAACTAATCAAGAAATGCATGAAAACTAGCAAATGAAGTCAGAAAATGGTTGAAAAGTGATGATGTGGCTTTGAATGGTGCATATTGAATGCAGAAAAAGGCTTGAGTTAAAATATGTTCAAAAAATTGAAATCTCTTTGTAATATACGTGTTTTCGTCCGAAACCCTGATACTTCTAAAGAGATTGTCCAGTTTGTACACGAAATGCATCCAGTTTTTCCGGTAACCCTCTCAACTTTTTAGCACATGCTATGTGGGTGAAATTATGATACCATGCCAACTTTCAACCATTTCAGAGTTCGTTCGCAGTGCTTTTCAATTCAGGGTCATTTTAGCTCAAAATAAATCATGAAATGCATGAAAACTAGCAAAAGAAGTCAGAAAATGGTTGAAAAGTGATGATGTGGCTTTGAATAGTGCATATTGAATACAGAAAAAGTCTTGAGTTAAAATTTGTTCAAAAAATTGAAATCCCTTTGTAATATACGTGTTTTCGTCGGAAACCCTGATACTTCGAAAGAGATTGTCCAGTTTGTACACGAAGTGCATCCAGTTTTTCCGGTAACCCTCTCAACTTTTTAGCACATGCTATGTGGGTGAAATTATGATACCATGCCAACTTTCAAGCATTTCAGAGTTCGTTAGCAGTGCTTTTCAATTCAGGGTCATTTTAGCTCAAAATAAATCATGAAATGCATGAAAACTAGCAAATGAAGTCAGAAAATGGTTGAAAAGTGATGATGTGGCTTTGAATGGTGCATATTGAATGCAGAAAAAGTCTTGAGTTAAAATATGTTCAAAAAATTGAAATCCCTTTTTAATAACCGTGTTTTCGTCCGAAACCCTGATACTTCGAAAGAGATTGTCCAGTTTGTACACGAAGTGCATCCAGTTTTTCCGGTAACCCTCTCAACTTTTCAGCACATGCTATGTGGGTGAAATTATGATACCATGCCAACTTTCAACCATTTCAGAGTTCGTTCGCAGTGCTTTTCAATTCAGGGTCATTTTTGCTCAAAATAAATCAAGAAATGCATGAAAACTAGCAAATGAAGTCAGAAAATGGTTGAAAAGTGATGATGTGGCTTTGAATGGTGCATATTGAATGCAGAAAAAGGCTTGAGTTAAAATATGCTCAAAAAATTGTAATCTCTTTGTAATATACGTGTTTTCGTCCGAAACCCTGATACATCGAAATAGATTGTCCAGTTTGTACACGAAATGCATCCAGTTTTTCCGGTAACCCTCTCAACTTTTTAGCACATGCTATGTGGGTGAAATTATGATACCATGCCAACTTTCAACCATTTCAGAGTTCGTTCGCAGTGCTTTTCAATTCAGGGTCATTTTTGCTCAAAATAAATCAAGAAATGCATGAAAACTAGCAAATGAAGTCAGAAAATGGTTGAAAAGTGATGATGTGGCTTTGAATGGTGCATATTGAATGCAGAAAAAGGCTTGAGTTAAAATATGCTCAAAAAATTGTAATCTCTTTGTAATATACGTGTTTTCGTCGGAAACCGTGATGCTTCGAAAGAGATTGTCCAGCTTGTACACGAAGTGCATTCAGTTTTTCCGGTAACCCTCTCAACTTTTTAGCACATGCTATGTGGGTGAAATTATGATACCATGCCAACTTTCAACCATTTCAGAGTTCGTTCGCAGTGCTTTTCAATTCAGGGTCATTTTTGCTCAAAATAAATCAAGAAATGCATGAAAACTAGCAAATGAAGTCAGAAAATGGTTGAAAAGTGATGATGTGGCTTTGAATGGTGCATATTGAATGCAGAAAAAGGCTTGAGTTAAAATATGTTCAAAAAATTGAAATCTCTTTGTAATATACGTGTTTTCGTCCGAAACCCTGATACTTCGAAAGAGATTGTCCAGTTTGTACACGAAATGCATCCAGTTTTTCCGGTAACCCTCTCAAATTTTTAGCACATGCTATGTGGGTGAAATTATGATACCATGCCAACTTTCAACCATTTCAGAGTTCGTTCGCAGTGCTTTTCAATTCAGGGTCATTTTAGCTCAAAATAAATCAAGAAATGCATGTAAACTAGCAAAAGAAGTCAGAAAATGGTTGAAAAGTGATGATGTGGCTTTGAATAGTGCATATTGAATACAGAAAAAGTCTTGAGTTAAAAGTTGTTCAAAAAATTGAAATCCCTTTGTAATATATGTGTTTTCGTCGGAAACCCTGATACTTCGAAAGAGATTGTCCAGTTTGTACACGAAGTGCATCCAGTTTTTCCGGTAACCCTCTCAACTTTTTAGCACATGCTATGTGGGTGAAATTATGATACCATGCCAACTTTCAAGCATTTCAGAGTTCGTTCGCAGTGCTTTTCAATTCAGGGTCATTTTAGCTCAAAATAAATCATGAAATGCAAGAAAACTAGCAAATAAAGTCAGAAAATGGTTGAAAAGTGATGATGTGGCTTTGAATGGTGCATATTGAATGCAGAAAAAGTCTTGAGTTAAAATATGTTCAAAAAATTGAAATCCCTTTGTAATATACGTGTTTTCGTCGGAAACCGTGATGCTTCGAAAGAGATTGTCCAGCTTGTACACGAAGTGCATCCAGTTTTTCCGGTAACCCTCTCAACTTTTTAGCACATGCTATGTGGGTGAAATTATGATACCATGCCAACTTTCAACCATTTCAGAGTTCGTTCGCAGTGCTTTTCAATTCAGGGTCATTTTTGCTCAAAATAAATCAAGAAATGCATGAAAACTAGCAAATGAAGTCAGAAAATGGTTGAAAAGTGATGATGTGGCTTTGAATGGTGCATATTGAATGTAGAAAAAGGCTTGAGTTAAAATATGTTCAAAAAATTGAAATCTCTTTGTAATATACGTGTTTTCGTCCGAAACCCTGATACTTCGAAAGAGATTGTCCAGTTTGTACACGAAATGCATCCAGTTTTTCCGGTAACCCTCTCAACTTTTTAGCACATGCTATGTGGGTGAAATTATGATACCATGCCAACTTTCAACCATTTCAGAGTTCGTTCGCAGTGCTTTTCAATTCAGGGTCATTTTAGCTCAAAATAAATCATGAAATGCATGAAAACTAGTAAAAGAAGTCAGAAAATGGTTGAAAAGTGATGATGTGGCTTTGAATAGTGCATATTGAATACAGAAAAAGTCTTGAGTTAAAATTTGTTCAAAAAATTGAAACCCTTTGTAATATACGTGTTTTCGTCGGAAACCCTGATACTTCGAAAGAGATTGTCCAGATTGTACACGAAGTGCATCCAGTTTTTCCGGTAACCCTCTGAACTTTTTAGCACATGCTATGTGGGTGAAATTATGATACCATGCCAACTTTCAACCATTTCAGAGTTCGTTCGCAGTGCTTTTCAATTCAGGGTCATTTTAGCTCAAAATAAATCATGAAATGCATGAAACTAGCAAATGAAGTCAGAAAATGGTTGAAAAGTGATGATGTGGCTTTGAATGGTGCATATTGAATGCAGAAAAAGTCTTGAGTTGAAATATGTTCAAAAAATTGAAATCCCTTTGTAATATACGTGTTTTCGTCGGAAACCCTGATACTTCGAAAGAGATTGTCCAGATTGTACACGAAGTGCATCCAGTTTTTCCGGTAACCCTCTCAACTTTTTAGCACATGCTATGTGGGTGAAATTATGATACCATGCCAACTTTCAAGCATTTCAGAGTTCGTTAGCAGTGCTTTTCAATTCAGGGTCATTTTAGCTCAAAATAAATCATGAAATGCATGAAAACTAGCAAATGAAGTCAGAAAATGGTTGAAAAGTGATGATGTGGCTTTGAATGGTGCATATTGAATGCAGAAAAAGGCTTGAGTTAAAATATGTTCAAAAAATTGAAATCTCTTTGTAATATACGTGTTTTCGTCCGAAACCCTGATACTTTGAAAGAGATTGTCCAGTTTGTACACGAAATGCATCCAGTTTTTCCGGTAACCCTCTCAAATTTTTAGCACATGCTATGTGGGTGAAATTATGATACCATGCCAACTTTCAACCATTTCAGAGTTCGTTCGCAGTGCTTTTCAATTCAGGGTCATTTTAGCTCAAAATAAATCAAGAAATGCATGTAAACTAGCAAAAGAAGTCAGAAAATGGTTGAAAAGTGATGATGTGGCTTTGAATAGTGCATATTGAATACAGAAAAAGTCTTGAGTTAAAATTTGTTCAAAAAATTGAAATCCCTTTGTAATATATGTGTTTTCGTCGGAAACCCTGATACTTCGAAAGAGATTGTCCAGTTTGTACACGAAGTGCATCCAGTTTTTCCGGTAACCCTCTCAACTTTTTAGCACATGCTATGTGGGTGAAATTATGATACCATGCCAACTTTCAAGCATTTCAGAGTTCGTTAGCAGTGCTTTTCAATTCAGGGTCATTTTAGCTCAAAATAAATCATGAAATGCATGAAAACTAGCAAATGAAGTCAGAAAATGGTTGAAAAGTGATGATGTGGCTTTGAATGGTGCATATTGAATGCAGAAAAAGTCTTGAGTTAAAATATGTTCAAAAAATTGAAATCCCTTTTTAATAGACGTGTTTTCGTCCGAAACCCTGATACTTCGAAAGAGATTGTCCAGTTTGTACACGAAGTGCATCCAGTTTTTCCGGTAACCCTCTCAACTTTTTAGCACATGCTATGTGGGTGAAATTATGATACCATGCCAACTTTCAACCATTTCAGAGATCGTTCGCAGTGCTTTTCAATTCAGGGTCATTTTAGCTCAAAATAAATCATGAAATGCATGAAAACTAGCAAATGAAGTCAGAAAATGGTTGAAAAGTGATGATGTGGCTTTGAATAGTGCTTATTGAATACAGAAAAATTCTTGATTTAAAATATGTTCAAAAAATTGAAATCCCTTTGTAATATACGTGTTTTCGTCGGAAACCGTGATACTTCGAAAGAGATTGTCCAGTTTGTACACGAAGTGCATCTAGTTTTTCCGGTAACCCTCTCAACTTTTTAGAACATGCTATGTGGGAGAAATTATGATACCATGCCAACTTTCAACCATTTCAGAGTGTTCGTTCGCAGTGCTTTTCAATTCAGGGTCATTTTAGTTCAAAATAAATCATGAAATGCATGAAAACTAGGAAATGAAGTCAGAAAATGGTTGAAAAGTGATGATGTGGCTTTGAATGGTGCATATTGAATGCAGAAAAAGTCTTGAGTTAAAATATGTTCAAAAAGATGAAATCCCTTTTTAATAGACGTGTTTTCGTCCGAAACCCTGATACTTCGAAAGAGATTGTGCAGTTTGTACACGAAGTGCATCCAGTTTTTCCGGTAACCCTCTCAACTTTTTAGCACATGCTATGTGGGTGAAATTATGATACCATGCCAACTTTCAACCATTTCAGAGTTCGTTTGCAGTGCTTTTCAATGCAGGGTCATTTTAGCTCAAAATAAATCATGGAATGCATGAAAACTAGCAAATAAAGTCTGAAAATGGTTAAAAATTGATGATGTGGCTTTTAATGGTGCATATTGAATGCAGAAAAAGAATTGAGTTAAAATATGTTAAAAAATTGAAATCCCTTTGTAATATACGTGTTTTCGTCGGAAACCCTAATACTTGGAAATAGATTGTCCAGTTTGTACACGAAGTGCATCTAGTTTTTCCGGTAACCCTCTCAACTTTTTAGCACATGCTATGTGCGTGAAATTATGATACCATGCCAACTTTCAACCAATTCAGAGTTCGTTCGCAGTGCTTTTCAATTCAGGGTCATTTTAGCTCAAAATAAATCATGAAATGCATGAAAACTAGCAAATGAAGTCAGAAAATGGTTGAAAAGTGATGATGTGGCTTTGAATGGTGCATATTGAATGCAGAAAAAGGCTTGAGTTAAAATATGTTCAAAAAATTGAAATCTCTTTGTAATATACGTGTTTTCGTCCGAAACCCTGATACTTCTAAAGAGATTGTCCAGTTTGTACACGAAATGCATCCAGTTTTTCCGGTAACCCTCTCAACTTTTTAGCACATGCTATGTGGGTGAAATTATGATACCATGCCAACTTTCAACCATTTCAGAGTTCGTTCGCAGTGCTTTTCAATTCAGGGTCATTTTAGCTCAAAATAAATCATGAAATGCATGAAAACTAGCAAATGAAGTCAGAAAATGGTTGAAAAGTGATGATGTGGCTTTGAATACTGCATATTGAATACAGAAAAAGTCTTGAGTTAAAATATGTTCAAAAAATTTAAATCCCTTTGTAATATACGTGTTTTCGTCGGAAACCCTGATACTTCGAAAGAGATTGTCCAGTTTGTACACGAAGTGCATCCAGTTTTTCCGGTAACCCTCTCAACTTTTTAGCACATGCTATGTGGGTGAAATTATGATAACATGCCAACTTTCAACCATTTCAGAGTTCGTTCGCAGTGCTTTTCAATTCAGGGTCATTTTAGCTCAAAATAAATCATGAAATGCATGAAAACTAGCAAATAAAGTCAGAAAATGGTTGAAAAGTGATGATGTGGCTTTGAATGGTGCATATTGAATGCAGAAAAAGGCTTGAGTTAAAATATGTTCAAAAAATTGAAATCCCTTTGTAATATACGTGTTTTCGTCGGAAACCGTGATGCTTCGAAAGAGATTGTCCAGCTTGTACACGAAGTGCATCCAGTTTTTCCGGTAACCCTCTCAACTTTTTAGCACATGCTATGTGGGTGAAATTATGATACCATGCCAACTTTCAACCATTTCAGAGTTCGTTCGCAGTGCTTTTCAATTCAGGGTCATTTTTGCTCAAAATAAATCAAGAAATGCATGAAAACTAGCAAATGAAGTCAGAAAATGGTTGAAAAGTGATGATGTGGCTTTGAATGGTGCATATTGAATGTAGAAAAAGGCTTGAGTTAAAATATGTTCAAAAAATTGAAATCTCTTTGTAATATACGTGTTTTCGTCCGAAACCCTGATACTTCGAAAGAGATTGTCCAGTTTGTACACGAAATGCATCCAGTTTTTCCGGTAACCCTCTCAACTTTTTAGCACATGCTATGTGGGTGAAATTATGATACCATGCCAACTTTCAACCATTTCAGAGTTCGTTCGCAGTGCTTTTCAATTCAGGGTCATTTTAGCTCAAAATAAATCATGAAATGCATGAAAACTAGCAAAAGAAGTCAGAAAATGGTTGAAAAGTGATGATGTGGCTTTGAATAGTGCATATTGAATACAGAAAAAGTCTTGAGTTAAAATTTGTTCAAAAAATTGAAACCCTTTGTAATATACGTGTTTTCGTCGGAAACCCTGATACTTCGAAAGAGATTGTCCAGATTGTACACGAAGTGCATCCAGTTTTTCCGGTAACCCTCTCAACTTTTTAGCACATGCTATGTGGGTGAAATTATGATACCATG
This sequence comes from Elymus sibiricus, assembly GCA_039707655.1. Lineage (NCBI taxonomy): Eukaryota > Viridiplantae > Streptophyta > Magnoliopsida > Poales > Poaceae > Elymus > Elymus sibiricus. The sequence goes on along the minus strand of CM077665.1, from coordinate 526,493,465 downwards.
CCAACTTTCAAGCATTTCAGAGTTCGTTAGCAGTGCTTTTCAATTCAGGGTCATTTTAGCTCAAAATAAATCATGAAATGCATGAAAACTAGCAAATGAAGTCAGAAAATGGTTGAAAAGTGATGATGTGGCTTTGAATGGTGCATATTGAATGCAGAAAAAGTCTTGAGTTAAAATATGTTCAAAAAATTAAAATCCCTTTTTAATAGACGTGTTTTCGTCCGAAACCCTGACACTTCGAAAGAGATTGTCCAGTTTGTACACGAAGTGCATCCAGTTTTTCCGGTAACCCTCTCAACTTTTTAGCACATGCTATGTGGGTGAAATTATGATACCATGCCAACTTTCAACCATTTCAGAGTTCGTTCGCAGTGCTTTTCAATTCAGGGTCATTTTAGCTCAAAATAAATCATGAAATGCATGAAAACTAGCAAATGAAGTCAGAAAATGGTTGAAAAGTGATGATGTGGCTTTGAATACTGCATATTGAATACAGAAAAAGTCTTGAGTTAAAATATGTTCAAAAAATTGAAATCCCTTTGTAATATACGTGTTTTCGTCGGAAACCCTGATACTTCGAAAGAGATTGTCCAGTTTGTACACGAAGTGCATCCAGTTTTTCCGGTAACCCTCTCAACTTTTTAGCACATGCTATGTGGGTGAAATTATGATAACATGCCAACTTTCAACCATTTCAGAGTTCGTTCGCAGTGCTTTTCAATTCAGGGTCATTTTAGCTCAAAATAAATCATGAAATGCATGAAAACTAGCAAATAAAGTCAGAAAATGGTTGAAAAGTGATGATGTGGCTTTGAATGGTGCATATTGAATGCAGAAAAAGTCTTGAGTTAAAATATGTTCAAAAAATTGAAATCCCTTTGTAATATACGTGTTTTCGTCGGAAACCGTGATGCTTCGAAAGAGATTGTCCAGCTTGTACACGAAGTGCATCCAGTTTTTCCGGTAACCCTCTCAACTTTTTAGCACATGCTATGTGGGTGAAATTATGATACCATGCCAACTTTCAACCATTTCAGAGTTCGTTCGCAGTGCTTTTCAATTCAGGGTCATTTTTGCTCAAAATAAATCAAGAAATGCATGAAAACTAGCAAATGAAGTCAGAAAATGGTTGAAAAGTGATGATGTGGCTTTGAATGGTGCATATTGAATGCAGAAAAAGGCTTGAGTTAAAATATGTTCAAAAAATTGAAATCTCTTTGTAATATACGTGTTTTCGTCCGAAACCCTGATACTTCGAAAGAGATTGTCCAGTTTGTACACGAAATGCGTCCAGTTTTTCCGGTAACCCTCTCAACTTTTTAGCACATGCTATGTGGGTGAAATTATGATACCATGCCAACTTTCAACCATTTCAGAGTTCGTTTGCACTGCTTTTCAATGCAGGGTCATTTTAGCTCAAAATAAATCATGGAATGCATGAAAACTAGCAAATAAAGTCTGAAAATGGTTAAAAATTGATGATGTGGCTTTTAATGGTGCATATTGAATGCAGAAAAAGAATTGAGTTAAAATATGTTAAAAAATTGAAATCCCTTTGTAATATACGTGTTTTCGTCGGAAACCCTAATACTTGGAAATAGATTGTCCAGTTTGTACACGAAGTGCATCTAGTTTTTCCGGTAACCCTCTCAACTTTTTAGCACATGCTATGTGCGTGAAATTATGATACCATGCCAACTTTCAACCAATTCAGAGTTCGTTCGCAGTGCTTTTCAATTCAGGGTCATTTTAGCTCAAAATAAATCATGAAATGCATGAAAACTAGCAAATGAAGTCAGAAAATGGTTGAAAAGTGATGATGTGGCTTTGAATGGTGCATATTGAATGCAGAAAAAGGCTTGAGTTAAAATATGTTCAAAAAATTGAAATCTCTTTGTAATATACGTGTTTTCGTCCGAAACCCTGATACTTCGAAAGAGATTGTCCAGTTTGTACACGAAATGCATCCAGTTTTTCCGGTAACCCTCTCAACTTTTTAGCACATGCTATGTGGGTGAAATTATGATACCATGCCAACTTTCAACCATTTCAGAGTTCGTTCGCAGTGCTTTTCAATTCAGGGTCATTTTAGCTCAAAATAAATCATGAAATGCATGAAAACTAGCAAATGAAGTCAGAAAATGGTTGAAAAGTGATGATGTGGCTTTGAATACTGCATATTGAATACAGAAAAAGTCTTGAGTTAAAATATGTTCAAAAAATTTAAATCCCTTTGTAATATACGTGTTTTCGTCGGAAACCCTGATACTTCGAAAGAGATTGTCCAGTTTGTACACGAAGTGCATCCAGTTTTTCCGGTAACCCTCTCAACTTTTTAGCACATGCTATGTGGGTGAAATTATGATAACATGCCAACTTTCAACCATTTCAGAGTTCGTTCGCAGTGCTTTTCAATTCAGGGTCATTTTAGCTCAAAATAAATCATGAAATGCATGAAAACTAGCAAATAAAGTCAGAAAATGGTTGAAAAGTGATGATGTGGCTTTGAATGGTGCATATTGAATGCAGAAAAAGTCTTGAGTTAAAATATGTTCAAAAAATTGAAATCCCTTTGTAATATACGTGTTTTCGTCGGAAACCGTGATGCTTCGAAAGAGATTGTCCAGCTTGTACACGAAGTGCATCCAGTTTTTCCGGTAACCCTCTCAACTTTTTAGCACATGCTATGTGGGTGAAATTATGATACCATGCCAACTTTCAACCATTTCAGAGTTCGTTCGCAGTGCTTTTCAATTCAGGGTCATTTTTGCTCAAAATAAATCAAGAAATGCATGAAAACTAGCAAATGAAGTCAGAAAATGGTTGAAAAGTGATGATGTGGCTTTGAATGGTGCATATTGAATGTAGAAAAAGGCTTGAGTTAAAATATGTTCAAAAAATTGAAATCTCTTTGTAATATACGTGTTTTCGTCCGAAACCCTGATACTTCGAAAGAGATTGTCCAGTTTGTACACGAAATGCATCCAGTTTTTCCGGTAACCCTCTCAACTTTTTAGCACATGCTATGTGGGTGAAATTATGATACCATGCCAACTTTCAACCATTTCAGAGTTCGTTCGCAGTGCTTTTCAATTCAGGGTCATTTTAGCTCAAAATAAATCATGAAATGCATGAAAACTAGCAAAAGAAGTCAGAAAATGGTTGAAAAGTGATGATGTGGCTTTGAATAGTGCATATTGAATACAGAAAAAGTCTTGAGTTAAAATTTGTTCAAAAAATTGAAACCCTTTGTAATATACGTGTTTTCGTCGGAAACCCAGATACTTCGAAAGAGATTGTCCAGATTGTACACGAAGTGCATCCAGTTTTTCCGGTAACCCTCTCAACTTTTTAGCACATGCTATGTGGGTGAAATTATGATACCATGCCAACTTTCAAGCATTTCAGAGTTCGTTAGCAGTGCTTTTCAATTCAGGGTCATTTTAGCTCAAAATAAATCATGAAATGCATGAAAACTAGCAAATGAAGTCAGAAAATGGTTGAAAAGTGATGATGTGGCTTTGAATGGTGCATATTGAATGCAGAAAAAGTCTTGAGTTAAAATATGTTCAAAAAATTGAAATCCCTTTTTAATAGACGTGTTTTCGTCCGAAACCCTGACACTTCGAAAGAGATTGTCCAGTTTGTACACGAAGTGCATCCAGTTTTTCCGGTAACCCTCTCAACTTTTTAGCACATGCTATGTGGGTGAAATTATGATACCATGCCAACTTTCAACCATTTCAGAGTTCGTTCGCAGTGCTTTTCAATTCAGGGTCATTTTAGCTCAAAATAAATCATGAAATGCATGAAAACTAGCAAATGAAGTCAGAAAATGGTTGAAAAGTGATGATGTGGCTTTGAATACTGCATATTGAATACAGAAAAAGTCTTGAGTTAAAATATGTTCAAAAAATTGAAATCCCTTTGTAATATACGTGTTTTCGTCGGAAACCCTGATACTTCGAAAGAGATTGTCCAGTTTGTACACGAAGTGCATCCAGTTTTTCCGGTAACCCTCTCAACTTTTTAGCACATGCTATGTGGGTGAAATTATGATAACATGCCAACTTTCAACCATTTCAGAGTTCGTTCGCAGTGCTTTTCAATTCAGGGTCATTTTAGCTCAAAATAAATCATGAAATGCATGAAAACTAGCAAATAAAGTCAGAAAATGGTTGAAAAGTGATGATGTGGCTTTGAATGGTGCATATTGAATGCAGAAAAAGTCTTGAGTTAAAATATGTTCAAAAAATTGAAATCCCTTTGTAATATACGTGTTTTCGTCGGAAACCGTGATGCTTCGAAAGAGATTGTCCAGCTTGTACACGAAGTGCATCCAGTTTTTCCGGTAACCCTCTCAACTTTTTAGCACATGCTATGTGGGTGAAATTATGATACCATGCCAACTTTCAACCATTTCAGAGTTCGTTCGCAGTGCTTTTCAATTCAGGGTCATTTTTGCTCAAAATAAATCAAGAAATGCATGAAAACTAGCAAATGAAGTCAGAAAATGGTTGAAAAGTGATGATGTGGCTTTGAATGGTGCATATTGAATGTAGAAAAAGGCTTGAGTTAAAATATGTTCAAAAAATTGAAATCTCTTTGTAATATACGTGTTTTCGTCCGAAACCCTGATACTTCGAAAGAGATTGTCCAGTTTGTACACGAAATGCATCCAGTTTTTCCGGTAACCCTCTCAACTTTTTAGCACATGCTATGTGGGTGAAATTATGATAACATGCCAACTTTCAACCATTTCAGAGTTCGTTCGCAGTGCTTTTCAATTCAGGGTCATTTTAGCTCAAAATAAATCATGAAATGCATGAAAACTAGCAAATAAAGTCAGAAAATGGTTGAAAAGTGATGATGTGGCTTTGAATGGTGCATATTGAATGCAGAAAAAGTCTTGAGTTAAAATATGTTCAAAAAATTGAAATCCCTTTGTAATATACGTGTTTTCGTCGGAAACCGTGATGCTTCGAAAGAGATTGTCTAGCTTGTACACGAAGTGCATCCAGTTTTTCCGGTAACCCTCTCAACTTTTTAGCACATGCTATGTGGGTGAAATTATGATACCATGCCAACTTTCAACCATTTCAGAGTTCGTTCGCAGTGCTTTTCAATTCAGGGTCATTTTTGCTCAAAATAAATCAAGAAATGCATGAAAACTAGCAAATGAAGTCAGAAAATGGTTGAAAAGTGATGATGTGGCTTTGAATGGTGCATATTGAATGCAGAAAAAGGCTTGAGTTAAAATATGTTCAAAAAATTGAAATCTCTTTGTAATATACGTGTTTTCGTCCGAAACCCTGATACTTCGAAAGAGATTGTCCAGTTTGTACACGAAATGCATCCAGTTTTTCCGGTAACCCTCTCAACTTTTTAGCACATGCTATGTGGGTGAAATTATGATACCATGCCAACTTTCAACCATTTCAGAGTTCGTTTGCAGTGCTTTTCAATGCAGGGTCATTTTAGCTCAAAATAAATCATGGAATGCATGAAAACTAGCAAATAAAGTCTGAAAATGGTTAAAAATTGATGATGTGGCTTTTAATGGTGCATATTGAATGCAGAAAAAGAATTGAGTTAAAATATGTTAAAAAATTGAAATCCCTTTGTAATATACGTGTTTTCGTCGGAAACCCTAATACTTGGAAATAGATTGTCCAGTTTGTACACGAAGTGCATCTAGTTTTTCCGGTAACCCTCTCAACTTTTTAGCACATGCTATGTGCGTGAAATTATGATACCATGCCAACTTTCAACCAATTCAGAGTTCGTTCGCAGTGCTTTTCAATTCAGGGTCATTTTAGCTCAAAATAAATCATGAAATGCATGAAAACTAGCAAATGAAGTCAGAAAATGGTTGAAAAGTGATGATGTGGCTTTGAATGGTGCATATTGAATGCAGAAAAAGGCTTGAGTTAAAATATGTTCAAAAAATTGAAATCTCTTTGTAATATACGTGTTTTCGTCCGAAACCCTGATACTTCTAAAGAGATTGTCCAGTTTGTACACGAAATGCATCCAGTTTTTCCGGTAACCCTCTCAACTTTTTAGCACATGCTATGTGGGTGAAATTATGATACCATGCCAACTTTCAACCATTTCAGAGTTCGTTCGCAGTGCTTTTCAATTCAGGGTCATTTTAGCTCAAAATAAATCATGAAATGCATGAAAACTAGCAAATGAAGTCAGAAAATGGTTGAAAAGTGATGATGTGGCTTTGAATACTGCATATTGAATACAGAAAAAGTCTTGAGTTAAAATATGTTCAAAAAATTTAAATCCCTTTGTAATATACGTGTTTTCGTCGGAAACCCTGATACTTCGAAAGAGATTGTCCAGTTTGTACACGAAGTGCATCCAGTTTTTCCGGTAACCCTCTCAACTTTTTAGCACATGCTATGTGGGTGAAATTATGATAACATGCCAACTTTCAACCATTTCAGAGTTCGTTCGCAGTGCTTTTCAATTCAGGGTCATTTTAGCTCAAAATAAATCATGAAATGCATGAAAACTAGCAAATAAAGTCAGAAAATGGTTGAAAAGTGATGATGTGGCTTTGAATGGTGCATATTGAATGCAGAAAAAGTCTTGAGTTAAAATATGTTCAAAAAATTGAAATCCCTTTGTAATATACGTGTTTTCGTCGGAAACCGTGATGCTTCGAAAGAGATTGTCCAGCTTGTACACGAAGTGCATCCAGTTTTTCCGGTAACCCTCTCAACTTTTTAGCACATGCTATGTGGGTGAAATTATGATACCATGCCAACTTTCAACCATTTCAGAGTTCGTTCGCAGTGCTTTTCAATTCAGGGTCATTTTTGCTCAAAATAAATCAAGAAATGCATGAAAACTAGCAAATGAAGTCAGAAAATGGTTGAAAAGTGATGATGTGGCTTTGAATGGTGCATATTGAATGTAGAAAAAGGCTTGAGTTAAAATATGTTCAAAAAATTGAAATCTCTTTGTAATATACGTGTTTTCGTCCGAAACCCTGATACTTCGAAAGAGATTGTCCAGTTTGTACACGAAATGCATCCAGTTTTTCCGGTAACCCTCTCAACTTTTTAGCACATGCTATGTGGGTGAAATTATGATACCATGCCAACTTTCAACCATTTCAGAGTTCGTTCGCAGTGCTTTTCAATTCAGGGTCATTTTAGCTCAAAATAAATCATGAAATGCATGAAAACTAGCAAAAGAAGTCAGAAAATGGTTGAAAAGTGATGATGTGGCTTTGAATAGTGCATATTGAATACAGAAAAAGTCTTGAGTTAAAATTTGTTCAAAAAATTGAAACCCTTTGTAATATACGTGTTTTCGTCGGAAACCCTGATACTTCGAAAGAGATTGTCCAGATTGTACACGAAGTGCATCCAGTTTTTCCGGTAACCCTCTCAACTTTTTAGCACATGCTATGTGGGTGAAATTATGATACCATGCCAACTTTCAAGCATTTCAGAGTTCGTTAGCAGTGCTTTTCAATTCAGGGTCATTTTAGCTCAAAATAAATCATGAAATGCATGAAAACTAGCAAATGAAGTCAGAAAATGGTTGAAAAGTGATGATGTGGCTTTGAATGGTGCATATTGAATGCAGAAAAAGTCTTGAGTTAAAATATGTTCAAAAAATTAAAATCCCTTTTTAATAGACGTGTTTTCGTCCGAAACCCTGACACTTCGAAAGAGATTGTCCAGTTTGTACACGAAGTGCATCCAGTTTTTCCGGTAACCCTCTCAACTTTTTAGCACATGCTATGTGGGTGAAATTATGATACCATGCCAACTTTCAACCATTTCAGAGTTCGTTCGCAGTGCTTTTCAATTCAGGGTCATTTTAGCTCAAAATAAATCATGAAATGCATGAAAACTAGCAAATGAAGTCAGAAAATGGTTGAAAAGTGATGATGTGGCTTTGAATACTGCATATTGAATACAGAAAAAGTCTTGAGTTAAAATATGTTCAAAAAATTGAAATCCCTTTGTAATATACGTGTTTTCGTCGGAAACCCTGATACTTCGAAAGAGATTGTCCAGTTTGTACACGAAGTGCATCCAGTTTTTCCGGTAACCCTCTCAACTTTTTAGCACATGCTATGTGGGTGAAATTATGATAACATGCCAACTTTCAACCATTTCAGAGTTCGTTCGCAGTGCTTTTCAATTCAGGGTCATTTTAGCTCAAAATAAATCATGAAATGCATGAAAACTAGCAAATAAAGTCAGAAAATGGTTGAAAAGTGATGATGTGGCTTTGAATGGTGCATATTGAATGCAGAAAAAGTCTTGATTTAAAATATGTTCAAAAAATTGAAATCCCTTTGTAATATACGTGTTTTCGTCGGAAACCGTGATGCTTCGAAAGAGATTGTCCAGCTTGTACACGAAGTGCATCCAGTTTTTCCGGTAACCCTCTCAACTTTTTAGCACATGCTATGTGGGTGAAATTATGATACCATGCCAACTTTCAACCATTTCAGAGTTCGTTCGCAGTGCTTTTCAATTCAGGGTCATTTTTGCTCAAAATAAATCAAGAAATGCATGAAAACTAGCAAATGAAGTCAGAAAATGGTTGAAAAGTGATGATGTGGCTTTGAATGGTGCATATTGAATGCAGAAAAAGGCTTGAGTTAAAATATGTTCAAAAAATTGAAATCTCTTTGTAATATACGTGTTTTCGTCCGAAACCCTGATACTTCGAAAGAGATTGTCCAGTTTGTACACGAAATGCATCCAGTTTTTCCGGTAACCCTCTCAACTTTTTAGCACATGCTATGTGGGTGAAATTATGATACCATGCCAACTTTCAACCATTTCAGAGTTCGTTTGCACTGCTTTTCAATGCAGGGTCATTTTAGCTCAAAATAAATCATGGAATGCATGAAAACTAGCAAATAAAGTCTGAAAATGGTTAAAAATTGATGATGTGGCTTTTAATGGTGCATATTGAATGCAGAAAAAGAATTGAGTTAAAATATGTTAAAAAATTGAAATCCCTTTGTAATATACGTGTTTTCGTCGGAAACCCTAATACTTGGAAATAGATTGTCCAGTTTGTACACGAAGTGCATCTAGTTTTTCCGGTAACCCTCTCAACTTTTTAGCACATGCTATGTGCGTGAAATTATGATACCATGCCAACTTTCAACCAATTCAGAGTTCGTTCGCAGTGCTTTTCAATTCAGGGTCATTTTAGCTCAAAATAAATCATGAAATGCATGAAAACTAGCAAATGAAGTCAGAAAATGGTTGAAAAGTGATGATGTGGCTTTGAATGGTGCATATTGAATGCAGAAAAAGGCTTGAGTTAAAATATGTTCAAAAAATTGAAATCTCTTTGTAATATACGTGTTTTCGTCCGAAACCCTGATACTTCGAAAGAGATTGTCCAGTTTGTACACGAAATGCATCCAGTTTTTCCGGTAACCCTCTCAACTTTTTAGCACATGCTATGTGGGTGAAATTATGATACCATGCCAACTTTCAACCATTTCAGAGTTCGTTCGCAGTGCTTTTCAATTCAGGGTCATTTTAGCTCAAAATAAATCATGAAATGCATGAAAACTAGCAAATGAAGTCAGAAAATGGTTGAAAAGTGATGATGTGGCTTTGAATACTGCATATTGAATACAGAAAAAGTCTTGAGTTAAAATATGTTCAAAAAATTTAAATCCCTTTGTAATATACGTGTTTTCGTCGGAAACCCTGATACTTCGAAAGAGATTGTCCAGTTTGTACACGAAGTGCATCCAGTTTTTCCGGTAACCCTCTCAACTTTTTAGCACATGCTATGTGGGTGAAATTATGATAACATGCCAACTTTCAACCATTTCAGAGTTCGTTCGCAGTGCTTTTCAATTCAGGGTCATTTTAGCTCAAAATAAATCATGAAATGCATGAAAACTAGCAAATAAAGTCAGAAAATGGTTGAAAAGTGATGATGTGGCTTTGAATGGTGCATATTGAATGCAGAAAAAGTCTTGAGTTAAAATATGTTCAAAAAATTGAAATCCCTTTGTAATATACGTGTTTTCTTCGGAAACCGTGATGCTTCGAAAGAGATTGTCCAGCTTGTACACGAAGTGCATCCAGTTTTTCCGGTAACCCTCTCAACTTTTTAGCACATGTTATGTGGGTGAAATTATGATACCATGCCAACTTTCAACCATTTCAGAGTTCGTTCGCAGTGCTTTTCAATTCAGGGTCATTTTTGCTCAAAATAAATCAAGAAATGCATGAAAACTAGCAAATGAAGTCAGAAAATGGTTGAAAAGTGATGATGTGGCTTTGAATGGTGCATATTGAATGTAGAAAAAGGCTTGAGTTAAAATATGTTCAAAAAATTGAAATCTCTTTGTAATATACGTGTTTTCGTCCGAAACCCTGATACTTCGAAAGAGATTGTCCAGTTTGTACACGAAATGCATCCAGTTTTTCCGGTAACCCTCTCAACTTTTTAGCACATGCTATGTGGGTGAAATTATGATACCATGCCAACTTTCAACCATTTCAGAGTTCGTTCGCAGTGCTTTTCAATTCAGGGTCATTTTAGCTCAAAATAAATCATGAAATGCATGAAAACTAGCAAAAGAAGTCAGAAAATGGTTGAAAAGTGATGATGTGGCTTTGAATAGTGCATATTGAATACAGAAAAAGTCTTGAGTTAAAATTTGTTCAAAAAATTGAAACCCTTTGTAATATACGTGTTTTCGTCGGAAACCCAGATACTTCGAAAGAGATTGTCCAGATTGTACACGAAGTGCATCCAGTTTTTCCGGTAACCCTCTCAACTTTTTAGCACATGCTATGTGGGTGAAATTATGATACCATGCCAACTTTCAAGCATTTCAGAGTTCGTTAGCAGTGCTTTTCAATTCAGGGTCATTTTAGCTCAAAATAAATCATGAAATGCATGAAAACTAGCAAATGAAGTCAGAAAATGGTTGAAAAGTGATGATGTGGCTTTGAATGGTGCATATTGAATGCAGAAAAAGTCTTGAGTTAAAATATGTTCAAAAAATTGAAATCCCTTTTTAATAGACGTGTTTTCGTCCGAAACCCTGACACTTCGAAAGAGATTGTCCAGTTTGTACACGAAGTGCATCCAGTTTTTCCGGTAACCCTCTCAACTTTTTAGCACATGCTATGTGGGTGAAATTATGATACCATGCCAACTTTCAACCATTTCAGAGTTCGTTCGCAGTGCTTTTCAATTCAGGGTCATTTTAGCTCAAAATAAATCATGAAATGCATGAAAACTAGCAAATGAAGTCAGAAAATGGTTGAAAAGTGATGATGTGGCTTTGAATACTGCATATTGAATACAGAAAAAGTCTTGAGTTAAAATATGTTCAAAAAATTGAAATCCCTTTGTAATATACGTGTTTTCGTCGGAAACCCTGATACTTCGAAAGAGATTGTCCAGTTTGTACACGAAGTGCATCCAGTTTTTCCGGTAACCCTCTCAACTTTTTAGCACATGCTATGTGGGTGAAATTATGATAACATGCCAACTTTCAACCATTTCAGAGTTCGTTCGCAGTGCTTTTCAATTCAGGGTCATTTTAGCTCAAAATAAATCATGAAATGCATGAAAACTAGCAAATAAAGTCAGAAAATGGTTGAAAAGTGATGATGTGGCTTTGAATGGTGCATATTGAATGCAGAAAAAGTCTTGAGTTAAAATATGTTCAAAAAATTGAAATCCCTTTGTAATATACGTGTTTTCGTCGGAAACCGTGATGCTTCGAAAGAGATTGTCCAGCTTGTACACGAAGTGCATCCAGTTTTTCCGGTAACCCTCTCAACTTTTTAGCACATGCTATGTGGGTGAAATTATGATACCATGCCAACTTTCAACCATTTCAGAGTTCGTTCGCAGTGCTTTTCAATTCAGGGTCATTTTTGCTCAAAATAAATCAAGAAATGCATGAAAACTAGCAAATGAAGTCAGAAAATGGTTGAAAAGTGATGATGTGGCTTTGAATGGTGCATATTGAATGTAGAAAAAGGCTTGAGTTAAAATATGTTCAAAAAATTGAAATCTCTTTGTAATATACGTGTTTTCGTCCGAAACCCTGATACTTCGAAAGAGATTGTCCAGTTTGTACACGAAATGCATCCAGTTTTTCCGGTAACCCTCTCAACTTTTTAGCACATGCTATGTGGGTGAAATTATGATAACATGCCAACTTTCAACCATTTCAGAGTTCGTTCGCAGTGCTTTTCAATTCAGGGTCATTTTAGCTCAAAATAAATCATGAAATGCATGAAAACTAGCAAATAAAGTCAGAAAATGGTTGAAAAGTGATGATGTGGCTTTGAATGGTGCATATTGAATGCAGAAAAAGTCTTGAGTTAAAATATGTTCAAAAAATTGAAATCCCTTTGTAATATACGTGTTTTCGTCGGAAACCGTGATGCTTCGAAAGAGATTGTCCAGCTTGTACACGAAGTGCATCCAGTTTTTCCGGTAACCCTCTCAACTTTTTAGCACATGCTATGTGGGTGAAATTATGATACCATGCCAACTTTCAACCATTTCAGAGTTCGTTCGCAGTGCTTTTCAATTCAGGGTCATTTTTGCTCAAAATAAATCAAGAAATGCATGAAAACTAGCAAATGAAGTCAGAAAATGGTTGAAAAGTGATGATGTGGCTTTGAATGGTGCATATTGAATGCAGAAAAAGGCTTGAGTTAAAATATGTTCAAAAAATTGAAATCTCTTTGTAATATACGTGTTTTCGTCCGAAACCCTGATACTTCGAAAGAGATTGTCCAGTTTGTACACGAAATGCATCCAGTTTTTCCGGTAACCCTCTCAACTTTTTAGCACATGCTATGTGGGTGAAATTATGATACCATGCCAACTTTCAACCATTTCAGAGTTCGTTTGCACTGCTTTTCAATGCAGGGTCATTTTAGCTCAAAATAAATCATGGAATGCATGAAAACTAGCAAATAAAGTCTGAAAATGGTTAAAAATTGATGATGTGGCTTTTAATGGTGCATATTGAATGCAGAAAAAGAATTGAGTTAAAATATGTTAAAAAATTGAAATCCCTTTGTAATATACGTGTTTTCGTCGGAAACCCTAATACTTGGAAATAGATTGTCCAGTTTGTACACGAAGTGCATCTAGTTTTTCCGGTAACCCTCTCAACTTTTTAGCACATGCTATGTGCGTGAAATTATGATACCATGCCAACTTTCAACCAATTCAGAGTTCGTTCGCAGTGCTTTTCAATTCAGGGTCATTTTAGCTCAAAATAAATCATGAAATGCATGAAAACTAGCAAATGAAGTCAGAAAATGGTTGAAAAGTGATGATGTGGCTTTGAATGGTGCATATTGAATGCAGAAAAAGGCTTGAGTTAAAATATGTTCAAAAAATTGAAATCTCTTTGTAATATACGTGTTTTCGTCCGAAACCCTGATACTTCGAAAGAGATTGTCCAGTTTGTACACGAAATGCATCCAGTTTTTCCGGTAACCCTCTCAACTTTTTAGCACATGCTATGTGGGTGAAATTATGATACCATGCCAACTTTCAACCATTTCAGAGTTCGTTCGCAGTGCTTTTCAATTCAGGGTCATTTTAGCTCAAAATAAATCATGAAATGCATGAAAACTAGCAAATGAAGTCAGAAAATGGTTGAAAAGTGATGATGTGGCTTTGAATACTGCATATTGAATACAGAAAAAGTCTTGAGTTAAAATATGTTCAAAAAATTTAAATCCCTTTGTAATATACGTGTTTTCGTCGGAAACCCTGATACTTCGAAAGAGATTGTCCAGTTTGTACACGAAGTGCATCCAGTTTTTCCGGTAACCCTCTCAACTTTTTAGCACATGCTATGTGGGTGAAATTATGATAACATGCCAACTTTCAACCATTTCAGAGTTCGTTCGCAGTGCTTTTCAATTCAGGGTCATTTTAGCTCAAAATAAATCATGAAATGCATGAAAACTAGCAAATAAAGTCAGAAAATGGTTGAAAAGTGATGATGTGGCTTTGAATGGTGCATATTGAATGCAGAAAAAGTCTTGAGTTAAAATATGTTCAAAAAATTGAAATCCCTTTGTAATATACGTGTTTTCGTCGGAAACCGTGATGCTTCGAAAGAGATTGTCCAGCTTGTACACGAAGTGCATCCAGTTTTTCCGGTAACCCTCTCAACTTTTTAGCACATGCTATGTGGGTGAAATTATGATACCATGCCAACTTTCAACCATTTCAGAGTTCGTTCGCAGTGCTTTTCAATTCAGGGTCATTTTTGCTCAAAATAAATCAAGAAATGCATGAAAACTAGCAAATGAAGTCAGAAAATGGTTGAAAAGTGATGATGTGGCTTTGAATGGTGCATATTGAATGTAGAAAAAGGCTTGAGTTAAAATATGTTCAAAAAATTGAAATCTCTTTGTAATATACGTGTTTTCGTCCGAAACCCTGATACTTCGAAAGAGATTGTCCAGTTTGTACACGAAATGCATCCAGTTTTTCCGGTAACCCTCTCAACTTTTTAGCACATGCTATGTGGGTGAAATTATGATACCATGCCAACTTTCAACCATTTCAGAGTTCGTTCGCAGTGCTTTTCAATTCAGGGTCATTTTAGCTCAAAATAAATCATGAAATGCATGAAAACTAGCAAAAGAAGTCAGAAAATGGTTGAAAAGTGATGATGTGGCTTTGAATAGTGCATATTGAATACAGAAAAAGTCTTGAGTTAAAATTTGTTCAAAAAATTGAAACCCTTTGTAATATACGTGTTTTCGTCGGAAACCCTGATACTTCGAAAGAGATTGTCCAGATTGTACACGAAGTGCATCCAGTTTTTCCGGTAACCCTCTCAACTTTTTAGCACATGCTATGTGGGTGAAATTATGATACCATGCCAACTTTCAAGCATTTCAGAGTTCGTTAGCAGTGCTTTTCAATTCAGGGTCATTTTAGCTCAAAATAAATCATGAAATGCATGAAAACTAGCAAATGAAGTCAGAAAATGGTTGAAAAGTGATGATGTGGCTTTGAATGGTGCATATTGAATGCAGAAAAAGTCTTGAGTTAAAATATGTTCAAAAAATTAAAATCCCTTTTTAATAGACGTGTTTTCGTCCGAAACCCTGACACTTCGAAAGAGATTGTCCAGTTTGTACACGAAGTGCATCCAGTTTTTCCGGTAACCCTCTCAACTTTTTAGCACATGCTATGTGGGTGAAATTATGATACCATGCCAACTTTCAACCATTTCAGAGTTCGTTCGCAGTGCTTTTCAATTCAGGGTCATTTTAGCTCAAAATAAATCATGAAATGCATGAAAACTAGCAAATGAAGTCAGAAAATGGTTGAAAAGTGATGATGTGGCTTTGAATACTGCATATTGAATACAGAAAAAGTCTTGAGTTAAAATATGTTCAAAAAATTGAAATCCCTTTGTAATATACGTGTTTTCGTCGGAAACCCTGATACTTCGAAAGAGATTGTCCAGTTTGTACACGAAGTGCATCCAGTTTTTCCGGTAACCCTCTCAACTTTTTAGCACATGCTATGTGGGTGAAATTATGATAACATGCCAACTTTCAACCATTTCAGAGTTCGTTCGCAGTGCTTTTCAATTCAGGGTCATTTTAGCTCAAAATAAATCATGAAATGCATGAAAACTAGCAAATAAAGTCAGAAAATGGTTGAAAAGTGATGATGTGGCTTTGAATGGTGCATATTGAATGCAGAAAAAGTCTTGAGTTAAAATATGTTCAAAAAATTGAAATCCCTTTGTAATATACGTGTTTTCGTCGGAAACCGTGATGCTTCGAAAGAGATTGTCCAGCTTGTACAC
Source organism: Elymus sibiricus (assembly GCA_039707655.1). NCBI lineage: Eukaryota > Viridiplantae > Streptophyta > Magnoliopsida > Poales > Poaceae > Elymus > Elymus sibiricus. Next base: position 526,477,615 of record CM077665.1, on the reverse strand, counting down.
GAAGTGCATCCAGTTTTTCCGGTAACCCTCTCAACTTTTTAGCACATGCTATGTGGGTGAAATTATGATACCATGCCAACTTTCAACCATTTCAGAGTTCGTTCGCAGTGCTTTTCAATTCAGGGTCATTTTTGCTCAAAATAAATCAAGAAATGCATGAAAACTAGCAAATGAAGTCAGAAAATGGTTGAAAAGTGATGATGTGGCTTTGAATGGTGCATATTGAATGCAGAAAAAGGCTTGAGTTAAAATATGTTCAAAAAATTGAAATCTCTTTGTAATATACGTGTTTTCGTCCGAAACCCTGATACTTCGAAAGAGATTGTCCAGTTTGTACACGAAATGCATCCAGTTTTTCCGGTAACCCTCTCAACTTTTTAGCACATGCTATGTGGGTGAAATTATGATACCATGCCAACTTTCAACCATTTCAGAGTTCGTTTGCACTGCTTTTCAATGCAGGGTCATTTTAGCTCAAAATAAATCATGGAATGCATGAAAACTAGCAAATAAAGTCTGAAAATGGTTAAAAATTGATGATGTGGCTTTTAATGGTGCATATTGAATGCAGAAAAAGAATTGAGTTAAAATATGTTAAAAAATTGAAATCCCTTTGTAATATACGTGTTTTCGTCGGAAACCCTAATACTTGGAAATAGATTGTCCAGTTTGTACACGAAGTGCATCTAGTTTTTCCGGTAACCCTCTCAACTTTTTAGCACATGCTATGTGCGTGAAATTATGATACCATGCCAACTTTCAACCAATTCAGAGTTCGTTCGCAGTGCTTTTCAATTCAGGGTCATTTTAGCTCAAAATAAATCATGAAATGCATGAAAACTAGCAAATGAAGTCAGAAAATGGTTGAAAAGTGATGATGTGGCTTTGAATGGTGCATATTGAATGCAGAAAAAGGCTTGAGTTAAAATATGTTCAAAAAATTGAAATCTCTTTGTAATATACGTGTTTTCGTCCGAAACCCTGATACTTCGAAAGAGATTGTCCAGTTTGTACACGAAATGCATCCAGTTTTTCCGGTAACCCTCTCAACTTTTTAGCACATGCTATGTGGGTGAAATTATGATACCATGCCAACTTTCAACCATTTCAGAGTTCGTTCGCAGTGCTTTTCAATTCAGGGTCATTTTAGCTCAAAATAAATCATGAAATGCATGAAAACTAGCAAATGAAGTCAGAAAATGGTTGAAAAGTGATGATGTGGCTTTGAATACTGCATATTGAATACAGAAAAAGTCTTGAGTTAAAATATGTTCAAAAAATTTAAATCCCTTTGTAATATACGTGTTTTCGTCGGAAACCCTGATACTTCGAAAGAGATTGTCCAGTTTGTACACGAAGTGCATCCAGTTTTTCCGGTAACCCTCTCAACTTTTTAGCACATGCTATGTGGGTGAAATTATGATAACATGCCAACTTTCAACCATTTCAGAGTTCGTTCGCAGTGCTTTTCAATTCAGGGTCATTTTAGCTCAAAATAAATCATGAAATGCATGAAAACTAGCAAATAAAGTCAGAAAATGGTTGAAAAGTGATGATGTGGCTTTGAATGGTGCATATTGAATGCAGAAAAAGTCTTGAGTTAAAATATGTTCAAAAAATTGAAATCCCTTTGTAATATACGTGTTTTCGTCGGAAACCGTGATGCTTCGAAAGAGATTGTCCAGCTTGTACACGAAGTGCATCCAGTTTTTCCGGTAACCCTCTCAACTTTTTAGCACATGCTATGTGGGTGAAATTATGATACCATGCCAACTTTCAACCATTTCAGAGTTCGTTCGCAGTGCTTTTCAATTCAGGGTCATTTTTGCTCAAAATAAATCAAGAAATGCATGAAAACTAGCAAATGAAGTCAGAAAATGGTTGAAAAGTGATGATGTGGCTTTGAATGGTGCATATTGAATGTAGAAAAAGGCTTGAGTTAAAATATGTTCAAAAAATTGAAATCTCTTTGTAATATACGTGTTTTCGTCCGAAACCCTGATACTTCGAAAGAGATTGTCCAGTTTGTACACGAAATGCATCCAGTTTTTCCGGTAACCCTCTCAACTTTTTAGCACATGCTATGTGGGTGAAATTATGATACCATGCCAACTTTCAACCATTTCAGAGTTCGTTCGCAGTGCTTTTCAATTCAGGGTCATTTTAGCTCAAAATAAATCATGAAATGCATGAAAACTAGCAAAAGAAGTCAGAAAATGGTTGAAAAGTGATGATGTGGCTTTGAATAGTGCATATTGAATACAGAAAAAATCTTGAGTTAAAATTTGTTCAAAAAATTGAAACCCTTTGTAATATACGTGTTTTCGTCGGAAACCCAGATACTTCGAAAGAGATTGTCCAGATTGTACACGAAGTGCATCCAGTTTTTCCGGTAACCCTCTCAACTTTTTAGCACATGCTATGTGGGTGAAATTATGATACCATGCCAACTTTCAAGCATTTCAGAGTTCGTTAGCAGTGCTTTTCAATTCAGGGTCATTTTAGCTCAAAATAAATCATGAAATGCATGAAAACTAGCAAATGAAGTCAGAAAATGGTTGAAAAGTGATGATGTGGCTTTGAATGGTGCATATTGAATGCAGAAAAAGTCTTGAGTTAAAATATGTTCAAAAAATTGAAATCCCTTTTTAATAGACGTGTTTTCGTCCGAAACCCTGACACTTCGAAAGAGATTGTCCAGTTTGTACACGAAGTGCATCCAGTTTTTCCGGTAACCCTCTCAACTTTTTAGCACATGCTATGTGGGTGAAATTATGATACCATGCCAACTTTCAACCATTTCAGAGTTCGTTCGCAGTGCTTTTCAATTCAGGGTCATTTTAGCTCAAAATAAATCATGAAATGCATGAAAACTAGCAAATGAAGTCAGAAAATGGTTGAAAAGTGATGATGTGGCTTTGAATACTGCATATTGAATACAGAAAAAGTCTTGAGTTAAAATATGTTCAAAAAATTGAAATCCCTTTGTAATATACGTGTTTTCGTCGGAAACCCTGATACTTCGAAAGAGATTGTCCAGTTTGTACACGAAGTGCATCCAGTTTTTCCGGTAACCCTCTCAACTTTTTAGCACATGCTATGTGGGTGAAATTATGATAACATGCCAACTTTCAACCATTTCAGAGTTCGTTCGGAGTGCTTTTCAATTCAGGGTCATTTTAGCTCAAAATAAATCATGAAATGCATGAAAACTAGCAAATAAAGTCAGAAAATGGTTGAAAAGTGATGATGTGGCTTTGAATGGTGCATATTGAATGCAGAAAAAGTCTTGAGTTAAAATATGTTCAAAAAATTGAAATCCCTTTGTAATATACGTGTTTTCGTCGGAAACCGTGATGCTTCGAAAGAGATTGTCCAGCTTGTACACGAAGTGCATCCAGTTTTTCCGGTAACCCTCTCAACTTTTTAGCACATGCTATGTGGGTGAAATTATGATACCATGCCAACTTTCAACCATTTCAGAGTTCGTTCGCAGTGCTTTTCAATTCAGGGTCATTTTTGCTCAAAATAAATCAAGAAATGCATGAAAACTAGCAAATGAAGTCAGAAAATGGTTGAAAAGTGATGATGTGGCTTTGAATGGTGCATATTGAATGTAGAAAAAGGCTTGAGTTAAAATATGTTCAAAAAATTGAAATCTCTTTGTAATATACGTGTTTTCGTCCGAAACCCTGATACTTCGAAAGAGATTGTCCAGTTTGTACACGAAATGCATCCAGTTTTTCCGGTAACCCTCTCAACTTTTTAGCACATGCTATGTGGGTGAAATTATGATAACATGCCAACTTTCAACCATTTCAGAGTTCGTTCGCAGTGCTTTTCAATTCAGGGTCATTTTAGCTCAAAATAAATCATGAAATGCATGAAAACTAGCAAATAAAGTCAGAAAATGGTTGAAAAGTGATGATGTGGCTTTGAATGGTGCATATTGAATGCAGAAAAAGTCTTGAGTTAAAATATGTTCAAAAAATTGAAATCCCTTTGTAATATACGTGTTTTCGTCGGAAACCGTGATGCTTCGAAAGAGATTGTCCAGCTTGTACACGAAGTGCATCCAGTTTTTCCGGTAACCCTCTCAACTTTTTAGCACATGCTATGTGGGTGAAATTATGATACCATGCCAACTTTCAACCATTTCAGAGTTCGTTCGCAGTGCTTTTCAATTCAGGGTCATTTTTGCTCAAAATAAATCAAGAAATGCATGAAAACTAGCAAATGAAGTCAGAAAATGGTTGAAAAGTGATGATGTGGCTTTGAATGGTGCATATTGAATGCAGAAAAAGGCTTGAGTTAAAATATGTTCAAAAAATTGAAATCTCTTTGTAATATACGTGTTTTCGTCCGAAACCCTGATACTTCGAAAGAGATTGTCCAGTTTGTACACGAAATGCATCCAGTTTTTCCGGTAACCCTCTCAACTTTTTAGCACATGCTATGTGGGTGAAATTATGATACCATGCCAACTTTCAACCATTTCAGAGTTCGTTTGCACTGCTTTTCAATGCAGGGTCATTTTAGCTCAAAATAAATCATGGAATGCATGAAAACTAGCAAATAAAGTCTGAAAATGGTTAAAAATTGATGATGTGGCTTTTAATGGTGCATATTGAATGCAGAAAAAGAATTGAGTTAAAATATGTTAAAAAATTGAAATCCCTTTGTAATATACGTGTTTTCGTCGGAAACCCTAATACTTGGAAATAGATTGTCCAGTTTGTACACGAAGTGCATCTAGTTTTTCCGGTAACCCTCTCAACTTTTTAGCACATGCTATGTGCGTGAAATTATGATACCATGCCAACTTTCAACCAATTCAGAGTTCGTTCGCAGTGCTTTTCAATTCAGGGTCATTTTAGCTCAAAATAAATCATGAAATGCATGAAAACTAGCAAATGAAGTCAGAAAATGGTTGAAAAGTGATGATGTGGCTTTGAATGGTGCATATTGAATGCAGAAAAAGGCTTGAGTTAAAATATGTTCAAAAAATTGAAATCTCTTTGTAATATACGTGTTTTCGTCCGAAACCCTGATACTTCGAAAGAGATTGTCCAGTTTGTACACGAAATGCATCCAGTTTTTCCGGTAACCCTCTCAACTTTTTAGCACATGCTATGTGGGTGAAATTATGATACCATGCCAACTTTCAACCATTTCAGAGTTCGTTCGCAGTGCTTTTCAATTCAGGGTCATTTTAGCTCAAAATAAATCATGAAATGCATGAAAACTAGCAAATGAAGTCAGAAAATGGTTGAAAAGTGATGATGTGGCTTTGAATACTGCATATTGAATACAGAAAAAGTCTTGAGTTAAAATATGTTCAAAAAATTTAAATCCCTTTGTAATATACGTGTTTTCGTCGGAAACCCTGATACTTCGAAAGAGATTGTCCAGTTTGTACACGAAGTGCATCCAGTTTTTCCGGTAACCCTCTCAACTTTTTAGCACATGCTATGTGGGTGAAATTATGATAACATGCCAACTTTCAACCATTTCAGAGTTCGTTCGCAGTGCTTTTCAATTCAGGGTCATTTTAGCTCAAAATAAATCATGAAATGCATGAAAACTAGCAAATAAAGTCAGAAAATGGTTGAAAAGTGATGATGTGGCTTTGAATGGTGCATATTGAATGCAGAAAAAGTCTTGAGTTAAAATATGTTCAAAAAATTGAAATCCCTTTGTAATATACGTGTTTTCGTCGGAAACCGTGATGCTTCGAAAGAGATTGTCCAGCTTGTACACGAAGTGCATCCAGTTTTTCCGGTAACCCTCTCAACTTTTTAGCACATGCTATGTGGGTGAAATTATGATACCATGCCAACTTTCAACCATTTCAGAGTTCGTTCGCAGTGCTTTTCAATTCAGGGTCATTTTTGCTCAAAATAAATCAAGAAATGCATGAAAACTAGCAAATGAAGTCAGAAAATGGTTGAAAAGTGATGATGTGGCTTTGAATGGTGCATATTGAATGTAGAAAAAGGCTTGAGTTAAAATATGTTCAAAAAATTGAAATCTCTTTGTAATATACGTGTTTTCGTCCGAAACCCTGATACTTCGAAAGAGATTGTCCAGTTTGTACACGAAATGCATCCAGTTTTTCCGGTAACCCTCTCAACTTTTTAGCACATGCTATGTGGGTGAAATTATGATACCATGCCAACTTTCAACCATTTCAGAGTTCGTTCGCAGTGCTTTTCAATTCAGGGTCATTTTAGCTCAAAATAAATCATGAAATGCATGAAAACTAGCAAAAGAAGTCAGAAAATGGTTGAAAAGTGATGATGTGGCTTTGAATAGTGCATATTGAATACAGAAAAAGTCTTGAGTTAAAATTTGTTCAAAAAATTGAAACCCTTTGTAATATACGTGTTTTCGTCGGAAACCCTGATACTTCGAAAGAGATTGTCCAGATTGTACACGAAGTGCATCCAGTTTTTCCGGTAACCCTCTCAACTTTTTAGCACATGCTATGTGGGTGAAATTATGATACCATGCCAACTTTCAAGCATTTCAGAGTTCGTTAGCAGTGCTTTTCAATTCAGGGTCATTTTAGCTCAAAATAAATCATGAAATGCATGAAAACTAGCAAATGAAGTCAGAAAATGGTTGAAAAGTGATGATGTGGCTTTGAATGGTGCATATTGAATGCAGAAAAAGTCTTGAGTTAAAATATGTTCAAAAAATTGAAATCCCTTTTTAATAGACGTGTTTTCGTCCGAAACCCTGACACTTCGAAAGAGATTGTCCAGTTTGTACACGAAGTGCATCCAGTTTTTCCGGTAACCCTCTCAACTTTTTAGCACATGCTATGTGGGTGAAATTATGATACCATGCCAACTTTCAACCATTTCAGAGTTCGTTCGCAGTGCTTTTCAATTCAGGGTCATTTTAGCTCAAAATAAATCATGAAATGCATGAAAACTAGCAAATGAAGTCAGAAAATGGTTGAAAAGTGATGATGTGGCTTTGAATACTGCATATTGAATACAGAAAAAGTCTTGAGTTGAAATATGTTCAAAAAATTGAAATCCCTTTGTAATATACGTGTTTTCGTCGGAAACCCTGATACTTCGAAAGAGATTGTCCAGTTTGTACACGAAGTGCATCCAGTTTTTCCGGTAACCCTCTCAACTTTTTAGCACATGCTATGTGGGTGAAATTATGATAACATGCCAACTTTCAACCATTTCAGAGTTCGTTCGCAGTGCTTTTCAATTCAGGGTCATTTTAGCTCAAAATAAATCATGAAATGCATGAAAACTAGCAAATAAAGTCAGAAAATGGTTGAAAAGTGATGATGTGGCTTTGAATGGTGCATATTGAATGCAGAAAAAGTCTTGAGTTAAAATATGTTCAAAAAATTGAAATCCCTTTGTAATATACGTGTTTTCGTCGGAAACCGTGATGCTTCGAAAGAGATTGTCCAGCTTGTACACGAAGTGCATCCAGTTTTTCCGGTAACCCTCTCAACTTTTTAGCACATGCTATGTGGGTGAAATTATGATACCATGCCAACTTTCAACCATTTCAGAGTTCGTTCGCAGTGCTTTTCAATTCAGGGTCATTTTTGCTCAAAATAAATCAAGAAATGCATGAAAACTAGCAAATGAAGTCAGAAAATGGTTGAAAAGTGATGATGTGGCTTTGAATGGTGCATATTGAATGCAGAAAAAGGCTTGAGTTAAAATATGTTCAAAAAATTGAAATCTCTTTGTAATATACGTGTTTTCGTCCGAAACCCTGATACTTCGAAAGAGATTGTCCAGTTTGTACACGAAATGCATCCAGTTTTTCCGGTAACCCTCTCAACTTTTTAGCACATGCTATGTGGGTGAAATTATGATACCATGCCAACTTTCAACCATTTCATAGTTCGTTCGCAGTGCTTTTCAATTCAGGGTCATTTTAGCTCAAAATAAATCATGAAATGCATGAAAACTAGCAAAAGAAGTCAGAAAATGGTTGAAAAGTGATGATGTGGCTTTGAATAGTGCATATTGAATACAGAAAAAGTCTTGAGTTAAAATTTGTTCAAAAAATTGAAATCCCTTTGTAATATACGTGTTTTCGTCGGAAACCCTGATACTTCGAAAGAGATTGTCCAGTTTGTACACGAAGTGCATCCAGTTTTTCCGGTAACCCTCTCAACTTTTTAGCACATGCTATGTGGGTGAAATTATGATACCATGCCAACTTTCAAGCATTTCAGAGTTCGTTAGCAGTGCTTTTCAATTCAGGGTCATTTTAGCTCAAAATAAATCATGAAATGCATGAAAACTAGCAAATGAAGTCAGAAAATGGTTGAAAAGTGATGATGTGGCTTTGAATGGTGCATATTGAATGCAGAAAAAGTCTTGAGTTAAAATATGTTCAAAAAATTGAAATCCCTTTTTAATAGACGTGTTTTCGTCCGAAACCCTGATACTTCGAAAGAGATTGTCCAGTTTGTACACGAAGTGCATCCAGTTTTTCCGGTAACCCTCTCAACTTTTTAGCACATGCTATGTGGGTGAAATTATGATACCATGCCAACTTTCAACCATTTCAGAGATCGTTCGCAGTGCTTTTCAATTCAGGGTCATTTTAGCTCAAAATAAATCATGAAATGCATGAAAACTAGCAAATGAAGTCAGAAAATGGTTGAAAAGTGATGATGTGGCTTTGAATACTGCATATTGAATACAGAAAAAGTCTTGAGTTAAAATATGTTCAAAAAATTGAAATCCCTTTGTAATATACGTGTTTTCGTCGGAAACCGTGATACTTCGAAAGAGATTGTCCAGTTTGTACACGAAGTGCATCTAGTTTTTCCGGTAACCCTCTCAACTTTTTAGCACATGCTATGCGGGAGAAATTATGATACCATGCCAACTTTCATCCATTTCAGAGTGTTCGTTCGCAGTGCTTTTCAATTCAGGGTCATTTTAGTTCAAAATAAATCATGAAATGCATGAAAACTAGGAAATGAAGTCAGAAAATGGTTGAAAAGTGATGATGTGGCTTTGAATGGCGCATATTGAATGCAGAAAAAGTCTTGAGTTAAAATATGTTCAAAAAATTGAAATCCCTTTTTAATAGACGTGTTTTCGTCCGAAACCCTGATACTTCGAAAGAGATTGTGCAGTTTGTACACGAAGTGCATCCAGTTTTTCCGGTAACCCTCTCAACTTTTTAGCACATGCTATGTGGGTGAAATTATGATACCATGCCAACTTTCAACCATTTCAGAGTTCGTTTGTAGTGCTTTTCAATGCAGGGTCATTTTAGCTCAAAATAAATCATGGAATGCATGAAAACTAGCAAATAAAGTCTGAAAATGGTTAAAAATTGATGATGTGGCTTTTAATGGTGCATATTGAATGCAGAAAAAGAATTGAGTTAAAATATGTTAAAAAATTGAAATCCCTTTGTAATATACGTGTTTTCGTCGGAAACCCTGATACTTCGAAAGAGATTGTCCAGATTGTACACGAAGTGCATCCAGTTTTTCCGGTAACCCTCTCAACTTTTTAGCACATGCTATGTGGGTGAAATTATGATACCATGCCAACTTTCAAGCATTTCAGAGTTCGTTAGCAGTGCTTTTCAATTCAGGGTCATTTTAGCTCAAAATAAATCATGAAATGCATGAAAACTAGCAAATGAAGTCAGAAAATGGTTGAAAAGTGATGATGTGGCTTTGAATGGTGCATATTGAATGCAGAAAAAGTCTTGAGTTAAAATATGTTCAAAAAATTGAAATCCCTTTTTAATAGACGTGTTTTCGTCCGAAACCCTGATACTTCGAAAGAGATTGTCCAGTTTGTACACGAAGTGCATCCAGTTTTTCCGGTAACCCTCTCAACTTTTTAGCACATGCTATGTGGGTGAAATTATGATACCATGCCAACTTTCAACCATTTCAGAGTTCGTTCGCAGTGCTTTTCAATTCAGGGTCATTTTAGCTCAAAATAAATCATGAAATGCATGAAAACTAGCAAATGAAGTCAGAAAATGGTTGAAAAGTGATGATGTGGCTTTGAATACTGCATATTGAATACAGAAAAAGTCTTGAGTTAAAATATGTTCAAAAAATTGAAATCCCTTTGTAATATACGTGTTTTCGTCGGAAACCCTGATACTTCGAAAGAGATTGTCCAGTTTGTACACGAAGTGCATCCAGTTTTTCCGGTAACCCTCTCAACTTTTTAGCACATGCTATGTGGGTGAAATTATGATAACATGCCAACTTTCAACCATTTCAGAGTTCGTTCGCAGTGCTTTTCAATTCAGGGTCATTTTAGCTCAAAATAAATCATGAAATGCATGAAAACTAGCAAATAAAGTCAGAAAATGGTTGAAAAGTGATGATGTGGCTTTGAATGGTGCATATTGAATGCAGAAAAAGTCTTGAGTTAAAATATGTTCAAAAAATTGAAATCCCTTTGTAATATACGTGTTTTCGTCGGAAACCGTGATGCTTCGAAAGAGATTGTCCAGCTTGTACACGAAGTGCATCCAGTTTTTCCGGTAACCCTCTCAACTTTTTAGCACATGCTATGTGGGTGAAATTATGATACCATGCCAACTTTCAACCATTTCAGAGTTCGTTCGCAGTGCTTTTCAATTCAGGGTCATTTTTGCTCAAACTAATCAAGAAATGCATGAAAACTAGCAAATGAAGTCAGAAAATGGTTGAAAAGTGATGATGTGGCTTTGAATGGTGCATATTGAATGCAGAAAAAGGCTTGAGTTAAAATATGTTCAAAAAATTGAAATCTCTTTGTAATATACGTGTTTTCGTCCGAAACCCTGATACTTCGAAAGAGATTGTCCAGTTTGTACACGAAATGCATCCAGTTTTTACGGTAACCCTCTCAACTTTTTAGCACATGCTATGTGGGTGAAATTATGATACCATGCCAACTTTCAACCATTTCATAGTTCGTTCGCAGTGCTTTTCAATTCAGGGTCATTTTAGCTCAAAATAAATCATGAAATGCATGAAAACTAGCAAAAGAAGTCAGAAAATGGTTGAAAAGTGATGATGTGGCTTTGAATAGTGCATATTGAATACAGAAAAAGTCTTGAGTTAAAATTTGTTCAAAAAATTGAAATCCCTTTGTAATATACGTGTTTTCGTCGGAAACCCTGATACTTCGAAAGAGATTGTCCAGTTTGTACACGAAGTGCATCCAGTTTTTCCGGTAACCCTCTCAACTTTTTAGCACATGCTATGTGGGTGAAATTATGATACCATGCCAACTTTCAAGCATTTCAGAGTTCGTTAGCAGTGCTTTTCAATTCAGGGTCATTTTAGCTCAAAATAAATCATGAAATGCATGAAAACTAGCAAATGAAGTCAGAAAATGGTTGAAAAGTGATGATGTGGCTTTGAATGGTGCATATTGAATGCAGAAAAAGTCTTGAGTTAAAATATGTTCAAAAAATTGAAATCCCTTTTTAATAGACGTGTTTTCGTCCGAAACCCTGATACTTCGAAAGAGATTGTCCAGATTGTACACGAAGTGCATCCAGTTTTTCCGGTAACCCTCTCAACTTTTTAGCACATGCTATGTGGGTGAAATTATGATACCATGCCAACTTTCAAGCATTTCAGAGTTCGTTAGCAGTGCTTTTCAATTCAGGGTCATTTTAGCTCAAAATAAATCATGAAATGCATGAAAACTAGCAAATGAAGTCAGAAAATGGTTGAAAAGTGATGATGTGGCTTTGAATGGTGCATATTGAATGCAGAAAAAGTCTTGAGTTAAAATATGTTCAAAAAATTGAAATCCCTTTTTAATAGACGTGTTTTCGTCCGAAACCCTGACACTTCGAAAGAGATTGTCCAGTTTGTACACGAAGTGCATCCAGTTTTTCCGGTAACCCTCTCAACTTTTTAGCACATGCTATGTGGGTGAAATTATGATACCATGCCAACTTTCAACCATTTCAGAGTTCGTTCGCAGTGCTTTTCAATTCAGGGTCATTTTAGCTCAAAATAAATCATGAAATGCATGAAAACTAGCAAATGAAGTCAGAAAATGGTTGAAAAGTGATGATGTGGCTTTGAATGGCGCATATTGAATGCAGAAAAAGTCTTGAGTTAAAATATGTTCAAAAAATTGAAATCCCTTTTTAATAGACGTGTTTTCGTCCGAAACCCTGATACTTCGAAAGAGATTGTGCAGTTTGTACACGAAGTGCATCCAGTTTTTCCGGTAACCCTCTCAACTTTTTAGCACATGCTATGTGGGTGAAATTATGATACCATGCCAACTTTCAACCATTTCAGAGTTCGTTTGTAGTGCTTTTCAATGCAGGGTCATTTTAGCTCAAAATAAATCATGGAATGCATGAAAACTAGCAAATAAAGTCTGAAAATGGTTAAAAATTGATGATGTGGCTTTTAATGGTGCATATTGAATGCAGAAAAAGAATTGAGTTAAAATATGTTAAAAAATTGAAATCCCTTTGTAATATACGTGTTTTCGTCGGAAACCCTGATACTTCGAAAGAGATTGTCCAGATTGTACACGAAGTGCATCCAGTTTTTCCGGTAACCCTCTCAACTTTTTAGCACATGCTATGTGGGTGAAATTATGATACCATGCCAACTTTCAAGCATTTCAGAGTTCGTTAGCAGTGCTTTTCAATTCAGGGTCATTTTAGCTCAAAATAAATCATGAAATGCATGAAAACTAGCAAATGAAGTCAGAAAATGGTTGAAAAGTGATGATGTGGCTTTGAATGGTGCATATTGAATGCAGAAAAAGTCTTGAGTTAAAATATGTTCAAAAAATTGAAATCCCTTTTTAATAGACGTGTTTTCGTCCGAAACCCTGATACTTCGAAAGAGATTGTCCAGTTTGTACACGAAGTGCATCCAGTTTTTCCGGTAACCCTCTCAACTTTTTAGCACATGCTATGTGGGTGAAATTATGATACCATGCCAACTTTCAACCATTTCAGAGTTCGTTCGCAGTGCTTTTCAATTCAGGGTCATTTTAGCTCAAAATAAATCATGAAATGCATGAAAACTAGCAAATGAAGTCAGAAAATGGTTGAAAAGTGATGATGTGGCTTTGAATACTGCATATTGAATACAGAAAAAGTCTTGAGTTAAAATATGTTCAAAAAATTGAAATCCCTTTGTAATATACGTGTTTTCGTCGGAAACCCTGATACTTCGAAAGAGATTGTCCAGTTTGTACACGAAGTGCATCCAGTTTTTCCGGTAACCCTCTCAACTTTTTAGCACATGCTATGTGGGTGAAATTATGATAACATGCCAACTTTCAACCATTTCAGAGTTCGTTCGCAGTGCTTTTCAATTCAGGGTCATTTTAGCTCAAAATAAATCATGAAATGCATGAAAACTAGCAAATAAAGTCAGAAAATGGTTGAAAAGTGATGATGTGGCTTTGAATGGTGCATATTGAATGCAGAAAAAGTCTTGAGTTAAAATATGTTCAAAAAATTGAAATCCCTTTGTAATATACGTGTTTTCGTCGGAAACCGTGATGCTTCGAAAGAGATTGTCCAGCTTGTACACGAAGTGCATCCAGTTTTTCCGGTAACCCTCTCAACTTTTTAGCACATGCTATGTGGGTGAAATTATGATACCATGCCAACTTTCAACCATTTCAGAGTTCGTTCGCAGTGCTTTTCAATTCAGGGTCATTTTTGCTCAAACTAATCAAGAAATGCATGAAAACTAGCAAATGAAGTCAGAAAATGGTTGAAAAGTGATGATGTGGCTTTGAATGGTGCATATTGAATGCAGAAAAAGGCTTGAGTTAAAATATGTTCAAAAAATTGAAATCTCTTTGTAATATACGTGTTTTCGTCCGAAACCCTGATACTTCGAAAGAGATTGTCCAGTTTGTACACGAAATGCATCCAGTTTTTACGGTAACCCTCTCAACTTTTTAGCACATGCTATGTGGGTGAAATTATGATACCATGCCAACTTTCAACCATTTCATAGTTCGTTCGCAGTGCTTTTCAATTCAGGGTCATTTTAGCTCAAAATAAATCATGAAATGCATGAAAACTAGCAAAAGAAGTCAGAAAATGGTTGAAAAGTGATGATGTGGCTTTGAATAGTGCATATTGAATACAGAAAAAGTCTTGAGTTAAAATTTGTTCAAAAAATTGAAATCCCTTTGTAATATACGTGTTTTCGTCGGAAACCCTGATACTTCGAAAGAGATTGTCCAGTTTGTACACGAAGTGCATCCAGTTTTTCCGGTAACCCTCTCAACTTTTTAGCACATGCTATGTGGGTGAAATTATGATACCATGCCAACTTTCAAGCATTTCAGAGTTCGTTAGCAGTGCTTTTCAATTCAGGGTCATTTTAGCTCAAAATAAATCATGAAATGCATGAAAACTAGCAAATGAAGTCAGAAAATGGTTGAAAAGTGATGATGTGGCTTTGAATGGTGCATATTGAATGCAGAAAAAGTCTTGAGTTAAAATATGTTCAAAAAATTGAAATCCCTTTTTAATAGACGTGTTTTCGTCCGAAACCCTGATACTTCGAAAGAGATTGTCCAGATTGTACACGAAGTGCATCCAGTTTTTCCGGTAACCCTCTCAACTTTTTAGCACATGCTATGTGGGTGAAATTATGATACCATGCCAACTTTCAAGCATTTCAGAGTTCGTTAGCAGTGCTTTTCAATTCAGGGTCATTTTAGCTCAAAATAAATCATGAAATGCATGAAAACTAGCAAATGAAGTCAGAAAATGGTTGAAAAGTGATGATGTGGCTTTGAATGGTGCATATTGAATGCAGAAAAAGTCTTGAGTTAAAATATGTTCAAAAAATTGAAATCCCTTTTTAATAGACGTGTTTTCGTCCGAAACCCTGACACTTCGAAAGAGATTGTCCAGTTTGTACACGAAGTGCATCCAGTTTTTCCGGTAACCCTCTCAACTTTTTAGCACATGCTATGTGGGTGAAATTATGATACCATGCCAACTTTCAACCATTTCAGAGTTCGTTCGCAGTGCTTTTCAATTCAGGGTCATTTTAGCTCAAAATAAATCATGAAATGCATGAAAACTAGCAAATGAAGTCAGAAAATGGTTGAAAAGTGATGATGTGGCTTTGAATACTGCATATTGAATACAGAAAAAGTCTTGAGTTAAAATATGTTCAAAAAATTGAAATCCCTTTGTAATATACGTGTTTTCGTCGGAAACCCTGATACTTCGAAAGAGATTGTCCAGTTTGTACACGAAGTGCATCCAGTTTTTCCGGTAACCCTCTCAACTTTTTAGCACATGCTATGTGGGTGAAATTATGATAACATGCCAACTTTCAACCATTTCAGAGTTCGTTCGCAGTGCTTTTCAATTCAGGGTCATTTTAGCTCAAAATAAATCATGAAATGCATGAAAACTAGCAAATAAAGTCAGAAAATGGTTGAAAAGTGATGATGTGGCTTTGAATGGTGCATATTGAATGCAGAAAAAGTCTTGAGTTAAAATATGTTCAAAAAATTGAAATCCCTTTGTAATATACGTGTTTTCGTCGGAAACCGTGATGCTTCGAAAGAGATTGTCCAGCTTGTACACGAAGTGCATCCAGTTTTTCCGGTAACCCTCTCAACTTTTTAGCACATGCTATGTGGGTGAAATTATGATACCATGCCAACTTTCAACCATTTCAGAGTTCGTTCGCAGTGCTTTTCAATTCAGGGTCATTTTTGCTCAAAATAAATCAAGAAATGCATGAAAACTAGCAAATGAAGTCAGAAAATGGTTGAAAAGTGATGATGTGGCTTTGAATGGTGCATATTGAATGCAGAAAAAGGCTTGAGTTAAAATATGTTCAAAAAATTGAAATCTCTTTGTAATATACGTGTTTTCGTCCGAAACCCTGATACTTCGAAAGAGATTGTCCAGTTTGTACACGAAATGCATCCAGTTTTTCCGGTAACCCTCTCAACTTTTTAGCACATGCTATGTGGGTGAAATTATGATACCATGCCAACTTTCAACCATTTCATAGTTCGTTCGCAGTGCTTTTCAATTCAGGGTCATTTTAGCTCAAAATAAATCATGAAATGCATGAAAACTAGCAAAAGAAGTCAGAAAATGGTTGAAAAGTGATGATGTGGCTTTGAATAGTGCATATTGAATACAGAAAAAGTCTTGAGTTAAAATTTGTTCAAAAAATTGAAATCCCTTTGTAATATACGTGTTTTCGTCGGAAACCCTGATACTTCGAAAGAGATTGTCCAGTTTGTACACGAAGTGCATCCAGTTTTTCCGGTAACCCTCTCAACTTTTTAGCACATGCTATGTGGGTGAAATTATGATACCATGCCAACTTTCAAGCATTTCAGAGTTCGTTAGCAGTGCTTTTCAATTCAGGGTCATTTTAGCTCAAAATAAATCATGAAATGCATGAAAACTAGCAAATGAAGTCAGAAAATGGTTGAAAAGTGATGACGTGGCTTTGAATGGTGCATATTGAATGCAGAAAAAGTCTTGAGTTAAAATATGTTCAAAAAATTGAAATCCCTTTTTAATAGACGTGTTTTCGTCCGAAACCCTGATACTTCGAAAGAGATTGTCCAGTTTGTACACGAAGTGCATCCAGTTTTTCCGGTAACCCTCTCAACTTTTTAGCACATGCTATGTGGGTGAAATTATGATACCATGCCAACTTTCAACCATTTCAGAGATCGTTCGCAGTGCTTTTCAATTCAGGGTCATTTTAGCTCAAAATAAATCATGAAATGCATGAAAACTAGCAAATGAAGTCAGAAAATGGTTGAAAAGTGATGATGTGGCTTTGAATAGTGCATATTGAATACAGAAAAAGTCTTGAGTTAAAATATGTTCAAAAAATTGAAATCCCTTTGTAATATACGTGTTTTCGTCGGAAACCGTGATACTTCGAAAGAGATTGTCCAGTTTGTACACGAAGTGCATCTAGTTTTTCCGGTAACCCTCTCAACTTTTTAGCACATGCTATGCGGGAGAAATTATGATACCATGCCAACTTTCATCCATTTCAGAGTGTTCGTTCGCAGTGCTTTTCAAATCAGGGTCATTTTAGTTCAAAATAAATCATGAAATGCATGAAAACTAGGAAATGAAGTCAGAAAATGGTTGAAAAGTGATGATGTGGCTTTGAATGGCGCATATTGAATGCAGAAAAAGTCTTGAGTTAAAATATGTTCAAAAAATTGAAATCCCTTTTTAATAGACGTGTTTTCGTCCGAAACCCTGATACTTCGAAAGAGATTGTGCAGTTTGTACACGAAGTGCATCCAGTTTTTCCGGTAACCCTCTCAACTTTTTAGCACATGCTATGTGGGTGAAATTATGATACCATGCCAACTTTCAACCATTTCAGAGTTCGTTTGCAGTGCTTTTCAATGCAGGGTCATTTTAGCTCAAAATAAATCATGGAATGCATGAAAACTAGCAAATAAAGTCTGAAAATGGTTAAAAATTGATGATGTGGCTTTTAATGGTGCATATTGAATGCAGAAAAAGAATTGAGTTAAAATATGTTAAAAAATTGAAATCCCTTTGTAATATACGTGTTTTCGTCGGAAACCCTAATACTTGGAAATAGATTGTCCAGTTTGTACACGAAGTGCATCTAGTTTTTCCGGTAACCCTCTCAACTTTTTAGCACATGCTATGTGCGTGAAATTATGATACCATGCCAACTTTCAACCAATTCAGAGTTCGTTCGCAGTGCTTTTCAATTCAGGGTCATTTTAGCTCAAAATAAATCATGAAATGCATGAAAACTAGAAATAAAGTCAGAAAATGGTTGAAAAGTGATGATGTGGCTTTGAATGGTGCATATTGAATGCAGAAAAAGGCTTGAGTTAAAATATGTTCAAAAAATTGAAATCTCTTTGTAATATACGTGTTTTCGTCCGAAACCCTGATACTTCGAAAGAGATTGTCCAGTTTGTACACGAAATGCATCCAGTTTTTACGGTAACCCTCTCAACTTTTTAGCACATGCTATGTGGGTGAAATTATGATACCATGCCAACTTTCAACCATTTCATAGTTCGTTCGCAGTGCTTTTCAATTCAGGGTCATTTTAGCTCAAAATAAATCATGAAATGCATGAAAACTAGCAAAAGAAGTCAGAAAATGGTTGAAAAGTGATGATGTGGCTTTGAATAGTGCATATTGAATACAGAAAAAGTCTTGAGTTAAAATTTGTTCAAAAAATTGAAATCCCTTTGTAATATACGTGTTTTCGTCGGAAACCCTGATACTTCGAAAGAGATTGTCCAGTTTGTACACGAAGTGCATCCAGTTTTTCCGGTAACCCTCTCAACTTTTTAGCACATGCTATGTGGGTGAAATTATGATACCATGCCAACTTTCAAGCATTTCAGAGTTCGTTAGCAGTGCTTTTCAATTCAGGGTCATTTTAGCTCAAAATAAATCATGAAATGCATGAAAACTAGCAAATGAAGTCAGAAAATGGTTGAAAAGTGATGATGTGGCTTTGAATGGTGCATATTGAATGCAGAAAAAGTCTTGAGTTAAAATATGTTCAAAAAATTGAAATCCCTTTTTAATAGACGTGTTTTCGTCCGAAACCCTGATACTTCGAAAGAGATTGTCCAGATTGTACACGAAGTGCATCCAGTTTTTCCGGTAACCCTCTCAACTTTTTAGCACATGCTATGTGGGTGAAATTATGATACCATGCCAACTTTCAAGCATTTCAGAGTTCGTTAGCAGTGCTTTTCAATTCAGGGTCATTTTAGCTCAAAATAAATCATGAAATGCATGAAAACTAGCAAATGAAGTCAGAAAATGGTTGAAAAGTGATGATGTGGCTTTGAATGGTGCATATTGAATGCAGAAAAAGTCTTGAGTTAAAATATGTTCAAAAAATTGAAATCCCTTTTTAATAGACGTGTTTTCGTCCGAAACCCTGACACTTCGAAAGAGATTGTCCAGTTTGTACACGAAGTGCATCCAGTTTTTCCGGTAACCCTCTCAACTTTTTAGCACATGCTATGTGGGTGAAATTATGATACCATGCCAACTTTCAACCATTTCAGAGTTCGTTCGCAGTGCTTTTCAATTCAGGGTCATTTTAGCTCAAAATAAATCATGAAATGCATGAAAACTAGCAAATGAAGTCAGAAAATGGTTGAAAAGTGATGATGTGGCTTTGAATGGCGCATATTGAATGCAGAAAAAGTCTTGAGTTAAAATATGTTCAAAAAATTGAAATCCCTTTTTAATAGACGTGTTTTCGTCCGAAACCCTGATACTTCGAAAGAGATTGTGCAGTTTGTACACGAAGTGCATCCAGTTTTTCCGGTAACCCTCTCAACTTTTTAGCACATGCTATGTGGGTGAAATTATGATACCATGCCAACTTTCAACCATTTCAGAGTTCGTTTGTAGTGCTTTTCAATGCAGGGTCATTTTAGCTCAAAATAAATCATGGAATGCATGAAAACTAGCAAATAAAGTCTGAAAATGGTTAAAAATTGATGATGTGGCTTTTAATGGTGCATATTGAATGCAGAAAAAGAATTGAGTTAAAATATGTTAAAAAATTGAAATCCCTTTGTAATATACGTGTTTTCGTCGGAAACCCTGATACTTCGAAAGAGATTGTCCAGATTGTACACGAAGTGCATCCAGTTTTTCCGGTAACCCTCTCAACTTTTTAGCACATGCTATGTGGGTGAAATTATGATACCATGCCAACTTTCAAGCATTTCAGAGTTCGTTAGCAGTGCTTTTCAATTCAGGGTCATTTTAGCTCAAAATAAATCATGAAATGCATGAAAACTAGCAAATGAAGTCAGAAAATGGTTGAAAAGTGATGATGTGGCTTTGAATGGTGCATATTGAATGCAGAAAAAGTCTTGAGTTAAAATATGTTCAAAAAATTGAAATCCCTTTTTAATAGACGTGTTTTCGTCCGAAACCCTGATACTTCGAAAGAGATTGTCCAGTTTGTACACGAAGTGCATCCAGTTTTTCCGGTAACCCTCTCAACTTTTTAGCACATGCTATGTGGGTGAAATTATGATACCATGCCAACTTTCAACCATTTCAGAGTTCGTTCGCAGTGCTTTTCAATTCAGGGTCATTTTAGCTCAAAATAAATCATGAAATGCATGAAAACTAGCAAATGAAGTCAGAAAATGGTTGAAAAGTGATGATGTGGCTTTGAATACTGCATATTGAATACAGAAAAAGTCTTGAGTTAAAATATGTTCAAAAAATTGAAATCCCTTTGTAATATACGTGTTTTCGTCGGAAACCCTGATACTTCGAAAGAGATTGTCCAGTTTGTACACGAAGTGCATCCAGTTTTTCCGGTAACCCTCTCAACTTTTTAGCACATGCTATGTGGGTGAAATTATGATAACATGCCAACTTTCAACCATTTCAGAGTTCGTTCGCAGTGCTTTTCAATTCAGGGTCATTTTAGCTCAAAATAAATCATGAAATGCATGAAAACTAGCAAATAAAGTCAGAAAATGGTTGAAAAGTGATGATGTGGCTTTGAATGGTGCATATTGAATGCAGAAAAAGTCTTGAGTTAAAATATGTTCAAAAAATTGAAATCCCTTTGTAATATACGTGTTTTCGTCGGAAACCGTGATGCTTCGAAAGAGATTGTCCAGCTTGTACACGAAGTGCATCCAGTTTTTCCGGTAACCCTCTCAACTTTTTAGCACATGCTATGTGGGTGAAATTATGATACCATGCCAACTTTCAACCATTTCAGAGTTCGTTCGCAGTGCTTTTCAATTCAGGGTCATTTTTGCTCAAACTAATCAAGAAATGCATGAAAACTAGCAAATGAAGTCAGAAAATGGTTGAAAAGTGATGATGTGGCTTTGAATGGTGCATATTGAATGCAGAAAAAGGCTTGAGTTAAAATATGTTCAAAAAATTGAAATCTCTTTGTAATATACGTGTTTTCGTCCGAAACCCTGATACTTCGAAAGAGATTGTCCAGTTTGTACACGAAATGCATCCAGTTTTTACGGTAACCCTCTCAACTTTTTAGCACATGCTATGTGGGTGAAATTATGATACCATGCCAACTTTCAACCATTTCATAGTTCGTTCGCAGTGCTTTTCAATTCAGGGTCATTTTAGCTCAAAATAAATCATGAAATGCATGAAAACTAGCAAAAGAAGTCAGAAAATGGTTGAAAAGTGATGATGTGGCTTTGAATAGTGCATATTGAATACAGAAAAAGTCTTGAGTTAAAATTTGTTCAAAAAATTGAAATCCCTTTGTAATATACGTGTTTTCGTCGGAAACCCTGATACTTCGAAAGAGATTGTCCAGTTTGTACACGAAGTGCATCCAGTTTTTCCGGTAACCCTCTCAACTTTTTAGCACATGCTATGTGGGTGAAATTATGATACCATGCCAACTTTCAAGCATTTCAGAGTTCGTTAGCAGTGCTTTTCAATTCAGGGTCATTTTAGCTCAAAATAAATCATGAAATGCATGAAAACTAGCAAATGAAGTCAGAAAATGGTTGAAAAGTGATGATGTGGCTTTGAATGGTGCATATTGAATGCAGAAAAAGTCTTGAGTTAAAATATGTTCAAAAAATTGAAATCCCTTTTTAATAGACGTGTTTTCGTCCGAAACCCTGATACTTCGAAAGAGATTGTCCAGATTGTACACGAAGTGCATCCAGTTTTTCCGGTAACCCTCTCAACTTTTTAGCACATGCTATGTGGGTGAAATTATGATACCATGCCAACTTTCAAGCATTTCAGAGTTCGTTAGCAGTGCTTTTCAATTCAGGGTCATTTTAGCTCAAAATAAATCATGAAATGCATGAAAACTAGCAAATGAAGTTAGAAAATGGTTGAAAAGTGATGATGTGGCTTTGAATGGTGCATATTGAATGCAGAAAAAGTCTTGAGTTAAAATATGTTCAAAAAATTGAAATCCCTTTTTAATAGACGTGTTTTCGTCCGAAACCCTGACACTTCGAAAGAGATTGTCCAGTTTGTACACGAAGTGCATCCAGTTTTTCCGGTAACCCTCTCAACTTTTTAGCACATGCTATGTGGGTGAAATTATGATACCATGCCAACTTTCAACCATTTCAGAGTTCGTTCGCAGTGCTTTTCAATTCAGGGTCATTTTAGCTCAAAATAAATCATGAAATGCATGAAAACTAGCAAATGAAGTCAGAAAATGGTTGAAAAGTGATGATGTGGCTTTGAATACTGCATATTGAATACAGAAAAAGTCTTGAGTTAAAATATGTTCAAAAAATTGAAATCCCTTTGTAATATACGTGTTTTCGTCGGAAACCCTGATACTTCGAAAGAGATTGTCCAGTTTGTACACGAAGTGCATCCAGTTTTTCCGGTAACCCTCTCAACTTTTTAGCACATGCTATGTGGGTGAAATTATGATAACATGCCAACTTTCAACCATTTCAGAGTTCGTTCGCAGTGCTTTTCAATTCAGGGTCATTTTAGCTCAAAATAAATCATGAAATGCATGAAAACTAGCAAATAAAGTCAGAAAATGGTTGAAAAGTGATGATGTGGCTTTGAATGGTGCATATTGAATGCAGAAAAAGTCTTGAGTTAAAATATGTTCAAAAAATTGAAATCCCTTTGTAATATACGTGTTTTCGTCGGAAACCGTGATGCTTCGAAAGAGATTGTCCAGCTTGTACACGAAGTGCATCCAGTTTTTCCGGTAACCCTCTCAACTTTTTAGCACATGCTATGTGGGTGAAATTATGATACCATGCCAACTTTCAACCATTTCAGAGTTCGTTCGCAGTGCTTTTCAATTCAGGGTCATTTTTGCTCAAAATAAATCAAGAAATGCATGAAAACTAGCAAATGAAGTCAGAAAATGGTTGAAAAGTGATGATGTGGCTTTGAATGGTGCATATTGAATGCAGAAAAAGGCTTGAGTTAAAATATGTTCAAAAAATTGAAATCTCTTTGTAATATACGTGTTTTCGTCCGAAACCCTGATACTTCGAAAGAGATTGTCCAGTTTGTACACGAAATGCATCCAGTTTTTCCGGTAACCCTCTCAACTTTTTAGCACATGCTATGTGGGTGAAATTATGATACCATGCCAACTTTCAACCATTTCATAGTTCGTTCGCAGTGCTTTTCAATTCAGGGTCATTTTAGCTCAAAATAAATCATGAAATGCATGAAAACTAGCAAAAGAAGTCAGAAAATGGTTGAAAAGTGATGATGTGGCTTTGAATAGTGCATATTGAATACAGAAAAAGTCTTGAGTTAAAATTTGTTCAAAAAATTGAAATCCCTTTGTAATATACGTGTTTTCGTCGGAAACCCTGATACTTCGAAAGAGATTGTCCAGTTTGTACACGAAGTGCATCCAGTTTTTCCGGTAACCCTCTCAACTTTTTAGCACATGCTATGTGGGTGAAATTATGATACCATGCCAACTTTCAAGCATTTCAGAGTTCGTTAGCAGTGCTTTTCAATTCAGGGTCATTTTAGCTCAAAATAAATCATGAAATGCATGAAAACTAGCAAATGAAGTCAGAAAATGGTTGAAAAGTGATGACGTGGCTTTGAATGGTGCATATTGAATGCAGAAAAAGTCTTGAGTTAAAATATGTTCAAAAAATTGAAATCCCTTTTTAATAGACGTGTTTTCGTCCGAAACCCTGATACTTCGAAAGAGATTGTCCAGTTTGTACACGAAGTGCATCCAGTTTTTCCGGTAACCCTCTCAACTTTTTAGCACATGCTATGTGGGTGAAATTATGATACCATGCCAACTTTCAACCATTTCAGAGATCGTTCGCAGTGCTTTTCAATTCAGGGTCATTTTAGCTCAAAATAAATCATGAAATGCATGAAAACTAGCAAATGAAGTCAGAAAATGGTTGAAAAGTGATGATGTGGCTTTGAATAGTGCATATTGAATACAGAAAAAGTCTTGAGTTAAAATATGTTCAAAAAATTGAAATCCCTTTGTAATATACGTGTTTTCGTCGGAAACCGTGATACTTCGAAAGAGATTGTCCAGTTTGTACACGAAGTGCATCTAGTTTTTCCGGTAACCCTCTCAACTTTTTAGCACATGCTATGCGGGAGAAATTATGATACCATGCCAACTTTCATCCATTTCAGAGTGTTCGTTCGCAGTGCTTTTCAAATCAGGGTCATTTTAGTTCAAAATAAATCATGAAATGCATGAAAACTAGGAAATGAAGTCAGAAAATGGTTGAAAAGTGATGATGTGGCTTTGAATGGCGCATATTGAATGCAGAAAAAGTCTTGAGTTAAAATATGTTCAAAAAATTGAAATCCCTTTTTAATAGACGTGTTTTCGTCCGAAACCCTGATACTTCGAAAGAGATTGTGCAGTTTGTACACGAAGTGCATCCAGTTTTTCCGGTAACCCTCTCAACTTTTTAGCACATGCTATGTGGGTGAAATTATGATACCATGCCAACTTTCAACCATTTCAGAGTTCGTTTGCAGTGCTTTTCAATGCAGGGTCATTTTAGCTCAAAATAAATCATGGAATGCATGAAAACTAGCAAATAAAGTCTGAAAATGGTTAAAAATTGATGATGTGGCTTTTAATGGTGCATATTGAATGCAGAAAAAGAATTGAGTTAAAATATGTTAAAAAATTGAAATCCCTTTGTAATATACGTGTTTTCGTCGGAAACCCTAATACTTGGAAATAGATTGTCCAGTTTGTACACGAAGTGCATCTAGTTTTTCCGGTAACCCTCTCAACTTTTTAGCACATGCTATGTGCGTGAAATTATGATACCATGCCAACTTTCAACCAATTCAGAGTTCGTTCGCAGTGCTTTTCAATTCAGGGTCATTTTAGCTCAAAATAAATCATGAAATGCATGAAAACTAGCAAATGAAGTCAGAAAATGGTTGAAAAGTGATGATGTGGCTTTGAATGGTGCATATTGAATGCAGAAAAAGGCTTGAGTTAAAATATGTTCAAAAAATTGAAATCTCTTTGTAATATACGTGTTTTCGTCCGAAACCCTGATACTTCGAAAGAGATTGTCCAGTTTGTACACGAAATGCATCCAGTTTTTCCGGTAACCCTCTCAACTTTTTAGCACATGCTATGTGGGTGAAATTATGATACCATGCCAACTTTCAACCATTTCAGAGTTCGTTCGCAGTGCTTTTCAATTCAGGGTCATTTTAGCTCAAAATAAATCATGAAATGCATGAAAACTAGCAAATGAAGTCAGAAAATGGTTGAAAAGTGATGATGTGGCTTTGAATACTGCATATTGAATACAGAAAAAGTCTTGAGTTAAAATATGTTCAAAAAATTGAAATCCCTTTGTAATATACGTGTTTTCGTCGGAAACCCTGATACTTCGAAAGAGATTGTCCAGTTTGTACACGAAGTGCATCCAGTTTTTCCGGTAACCCTCTCAACTTTTTAGCACATGCTATGTGGGTGAAATTATGATAACATGACAACTTTCAACCATTTCAGAGTTCGTTCGCAGTGCTTTTCAATTCAGGGTCATTTTAGCTCAAAATAAATCATGAAATGCATGAAAACTAGAAATAAAGTCAGAAAATGGTTGAAAAGTGATGATGTGGCTTTGAATGGTGCATATTGAATGCAGAAAAAGTCTTGAGTTAAAATATGTTCAAAAAATTGAAATCCCTTTGTAATATACGTGTTTTCGTCGGAAACCCTGATACTTCGAAAGAGATTGTCCAGCTTGTACACGAAGTGCATCCAGTTTTTCCGGTAACCCTCTCAACTTTTTAGCACATGCTATGTGGGTGAAATTATGATACCATGCCAACTTTCAACCATTTCAGAGTTCGTTCGCAGTGCTTTTCAATTCAGGGTCATTTTTGCTCAAAATAAATCAAGAAATGCATGAAAACTAGCAAATGAAGTCAGAAAATGGTTGAAAAGTGATGATGTGGCTTTGAATGGTGCATATTGAATGCAGAAAAAGGCTTGAATTAAAATATGTTCAAAAAATTGAAATCTCTTTGTAATATACGTGTTTTCGTCTGAAACCCTGATACTTCGAAAGAGATTGTCCAGTTTGTACACGAAATGCATCCAGTTTTTCCGGTAACCCTCTCAACTTTTTAGCACATGCTATGTGGGTGAAATTATGATACCATGCCAACTTTCAACCATTTCAGAGTTCGTTCGCAGTGCTTTTCAATTCAGGGTCATTTTAGCTCAAAATAAATCATGAAATGCATGAAAACTAGCAAAAGAAGTCAGAAAATGGTTGAAAAGTGATGATGTGGCTTTGAATAGTGCATATTGAATACAGAAAAAGTCTTGAGTTAAAATTTGTTCAAAAAATTGAAATCCCTTTGTAATATACGTGTTTTCGTCGGAAACCCTGATACTTCGAAAGAGATTGTCCAGTTTGTACACGAAATGCATCCAGCTTTTCCGGTAACCCTCTCAATTTTTTAGCACATGCTATGTGGGTGAAATTATGATACCATGCCAACTTTCAACCATTTCAGAGTTCGTTCGCAGTGCTTTTCAATTCAGGGTCATTTTAGCTCAAAATAAATCATGAAATGCATGAAAACTAGCAAATGAAGTCAGAAAATGGTTGAAAAGTGATGATGTGGCTTTGAATGGTGCATATTGAATGCAGAAAAAGTCTTGAGTTAAAATATGTTCAAAAAATTGAAATCCCTTTTTAGTAGACGTGTTTTCGTCCGAAACCTTGATACTTCGAAAGAGATTGTCCAGTTTGTACACGAAGTGCATCCAGTTTTTCCGGTAACTGTCGTGGTATTTTCACGGCAGATGTCCTCATAGGACTTAATCTCGAAGCCATCGTGTAAGTAGCAGATCGAAGGGGTCAAACGAGGAACACGGAAGGCAAGATTTACCCAGGTTCGGCCCCCCTCGAGGAGGTAAAAGCCTACTCCTGCTAGATGT
Source organism: Elymus sibiricus (assembly GCA_039707655.1). Taxonomy (NCBI): domain Eukaryota; kingdom Viridiplantae; phylum Streptophyta; class Magnoliopsida; order Poales; family Poaceae; genus Elymus; species Elymus sibiricus. Next base: position 526,450,659 of record CM077665.1, on the reverse strand, counting down.
ATTTGAAGATCTTGATTACAAGGGTTTTGAGACTTGTCTAGCCCTCGCTCTCGAAAGATTCCCCCCCCCCCTCTATCCCCGGGGGCTCCCCTTTATATACAGGCGGGGCCCCGGGGCTCACATAAGAGTCTGGGCCGGGATAACAATCCGAGCCCGACTCCCCTTACTTGTTTCCTAAGTTATACCTTAAGGCGGTTTGCACTTACCGCCTCTCTCGGCGGGTCTTGGGCCGGCCCCTCAATGGGCGGCTCTCCTTCTGGGCCTCCATAGAAGACACTACGGCCCACCTGGCCCTTCATGGTTTTACTCCTCGAGACCCGGCCCTGAACGGGCGGGTTTCACCCAAAGATATTTCCCTGAGAGTAACCCTCTCAACTTTTTAGCACATGCTATGTGGGTGAAATTATGATACCATGCCAACTTTCAAGCATTTCAGAGTTCGTTAGCAGTGCTTTTCAATTCAGGGTCATTTTAGCTCAAAATAAATCATGAAATGCATGAAAACTAGCAAATGAAGTCAGAAAATGGTTGAAAAGTGATGATGTGGCTTTGAATGGTGCATATTGAATGCAGAAAAAGTCTTGAGTTAAAATATGTTCAAAAAATTGAAATCCCTTTTTAGTAGACGTGTTTTCGTCCGAAACCTTGATACTTCGAAAGAGATTGTCCAGTTTGTACACGAAGTGCATCCAGTTTTTCCGGTAACCCTCTCAACTTTTTAGCACATGCTATGTGGGTGAAATTATGATACCATACCAACTTTCAACCATTTCAGAGTTCGTTCACAGTGCTTTTCAATTCAGGGTCATTTTAGCTCAAAATAAATCATGAAATGCATGAAAACTAGCAAATGAAGTCAGAAAATGGTTGAAAAGTGATGATGTGGCTTTGAATGGTGCATATTGAATGCAGAAAAAGGCTTGAGTTAAAATATGTTCAAAAAATTGAAATCTCTTTGTAATATACGTGTTTTCGTCCGAAACCCTGATACTTCGAAAGAGATTGTCCAGTTTGTACACGAAATGCATCCAGTTTTTCCGGTAACCCTCTCAACTTTTTAGCACATGCTATGTGGGTGAAATTATGATACCATGCCAACTTTCAACCATTTCAGAGTTCGTTCGCAGTGCTTTTCAATTCAGGGTCATTTTAGCTCAAAATAAATCATGAAATGCATGAAAACTAGCAAATGAAGTCAGAAAATGGTTGAAAAGTGATGATGTGGCTTTGAATACTGCATATTGAATACAGAAAAAGTCTTGAGTTAAAATATGTTCAAAAAATTGAAATCCCTTTGTAATATACGTGTTTTCGTCGGAAACCCTGATACTTCGAAAGAGATTGTCCAGTTTGTACACGAAGTGCATCCAGTTTTTCCGGTAACCCTCTCAACTTTTTAGCACATGCTATGTGGGTGAAATTATGATAACATGACAACTTTCAACCATTTCAGAGTTCGTTCGCAGTGCTTTTCAATTCAGGGTCATTTTAGCTCAAAATAAATCATGAAATGCATGAAAACTAGAAATAAAGTCAGAAAATGGTTGAAAAGTGATGATGTGGCTTTGAATGGTGCATATTGAATGCAGAAAAAGTCTTGAGTTAAAATATGTTCAAAAAATTGAAATCCCTTTGTAATATACGTGTTTTCGTCGGAAACCCTGATACTTCGAAAGAGATTGTCCAGCTTGTACACGAAGTGCATCCAGTTTTTCCGGTAACCCTCTCAACTTTTTAGCACATGCTATGTGGGTGAAATTATGATACCATGCCAACTTTCAACCATTTCAGAGTTCGTTCGCAGTGCTTTTCAATTCAGGGTCATTTTTGCTCAAAATAAATCAAGAAATGCATGAAAACTAGCAAATGAAGTCAGAAAATGGTTGAAAAGTGATGATGTGGCTTTGAATGGTGCATATTGAATGCAGAAAAAGGCTTGAATTAAAATATGTTCAAAAAATTGAAATCTCTTTGTAATATACGTGTTTTCGTCTGAAACCCTGATACTTCGAAAGAGATTGTCCAGTTTGTACACGAAATGCATCCAGTTTTTCCGGTAACCCTCTCAACTTTTTAGCACATGCTATGTGGGTGAAATTATGATACCATGCCAACTTTCAACCATTTCAGAGTTCGTTCGCAGTGCTTTTCAATTCAGGGTCATTTTAGCTCAAAATAAATCATGAAATGCATGAAAACTAGCAAAAGAAGTCAGAAAATGGTTGAAAAGTGATGATGTGGCTTTGAATAGTGCATATTGAATACAGAAAAAGTCTTGAGTTAAAATTTGTTCAAAAAATTGAAATCCCTTTGTAATATACGTGTTTTCGTCGGAAACCCTGATACTTCGAAAGAGATTGTCCAGTTTGTACACGAAATGCATCCAGCTTTTCCGGTAACCCTCTCAATTTTTTAGCACATGCTATGTGGGTGAAATTATGATACCATGCCAACTTTCAACCATTTCAGAGTTCGTTCGCAGTGCTTTTCAATTCAGGGTCATTTTAGCTCAAAATAAATCATGAAATGCATGAAAACTAGCAAATGAAGTCAGAAAATGGTTGAAAAGTGATGATGTGGCTTTGAATGGTGCATATTGAATGCAGAAAAAGTCTTGAGTTAAAATATGTTCAAAAAATTGAAATCCCTTTTTAGTAGACGTGTTTTCGTCCGAAACCTTGATACTTCGAAAGAGATTGTCCAGTTTGTACACGAAGTGCATCCAGTTTTTCCGGTAACTGTCGTGGTATTTTCACGGCAGATGTCCTCATAGGACTTAATCTCGAAGCCATCGTGTAAGTAGCAGATCGAAGGGGTCAAACGAGGAACACGGAAGGCAAGATTTACCCAGGTTCGGCCCCCCTCGAGGAGGTAAAAGCCTACTCCTGCTAGATGTATTTGAAGATCTTGATTACAAGGGTTTTGAGACTTGTCTAGCCCTCGCTCTCGAAAGATTCCCCCCCCCCCCTCTATCCCCGGGGGCTCCCCTTTATATACAGGCGGGGCCCCGGGGCTCACATAAGAGTCTGGGCCGGGATAACAATCCGAGCCCGACTCCCCTTACTTGTTTCCTAAGTTATACCTTAAGGCGGTTTGCACTTACCGCCTCTCTCGGCGGGTCTTGGGCCGGCCCCTCAATGGGCGGCTCTCCTTCTGGGCCTCCATAGAAGACACTACGGCCCACCTGGCCCTTCATGGTTTTACTCCTCGAGACCCGGCCCTGAACGGGCGGGTTTCACCCAAAGATATTTCCCTGAGAGTAACCCTCTCAACTTTTTAGCACATGCTATGTGGGTGAAATTATGATACCATGCCAACTTTCAAGCATTTCAGAGTTCGTTAGCAGTGCTTTTCAATTCAGGGTCATTTTAGCTCAAAATAAATCATGAAATGCATGAAAACTAGCAAATGAAGTCAGAAAATGGTTGAAAAGTGATGATGTGGCTTTGAATGGTGCATATTGAATGCAGAAAAAGTCTTGAGTTAAAATATGTTCAAAAAATTGAAATCCCTTTTTAGTAGACGTGTTTTCGTCCGAAACCTTGATACTTCGAAAGAGATTGTCCAGTTTGTACACGAAGTGCATCCAGTTTTTCCGGTAACCCTCTCAACTTTTTAGCACATGCTATGTGGGTGAAATTATGATACCATACCAACTTTCAACCATTTCAGAGTTCGTTCACAGTGCTTTTCAATTCAGGGTCATCTTAGCTCAAAATAAATCATGAAATGCATGAAAACTAGCAAATGAAGTCAGAAAATGGTTGAAAAGTGATGATGTGGCTTTGAATGGTGCATATTGAATGCAGAAAAAGGCTTGAGTTAAAATATGTTCAAAAAATTGAAATCTCTTTGTAATATACGTGTTTTCGTCCGAAACCCTGATACTTCGAAAGAGATTGTCCAGTTTGTACACGAAATGCATCCAGTTTTTCCGGTAACCCTCTCAACTTTTTAGCACATGCTATGTGGGTGAAATTATGATACCATGCCAACTTTCAACCATTTCAGAGTTCGTTCGCAGTGCTTTTCAATTCAGGGTCATTTTAGCTCAAAATAAATCATGAAATGCATGAAAACTAGCAAATGAAGTCAGAAAATGGTTGAAAAGTGATGATGTGGCTTTGAATAGTGCATATTGAATACAGAAAAAGTCTTGAGTTAAAATATGTTCAAAAAATTGAAATCCCTTTGTAATATACGTGTTTTCGTCGGAAACCCTGATACTTCGAAAGAGATTGTCCAGTTTGTACACGAAGTGCATCCAGTTTTTCCGGTAACCCTCTCAACTTTTTAGCACATGCTATGTGGGTGAAATTATGATAACATGCCAACTTTCAACCATTTCAGAGTTCGTTAGCAGTGCTTTTCAATTCAGGGTCATTTTAGCTCAAAATAAATCATGAATTGCATGAAAACTAGCAAATGAAGTCAGAAAATGGTTGAAAAGTGATGATGTGGCTTTGAATGGTGCATATTGAATGCAGAAAAAGTCTTGAGTTAAAATATGTTCAAAAAATTGAAATCCCTTTTTAATAGACGTGTTTTCGTCCGAAACCCTGATACTTCGAAAGAGATTGTCCAGTTTGTAAACGAAGTGCATCCAGTTTTTCCGGTAACCCTCTCTACTTTTTAGCACATGCTATGTGGGTGAAATTATGATACCATGCCAACTTTCAACCATTTCAGAGATCGTTCGCAGTGCTTTTCAATTCAGGGTCATTTTAGCTCAAAATAAATCATGAAATGCATGAAAACTAGCAAATGAAGTCAGAAAATGGTTGAAACGTGATGATGTGGCTTTGAATAGTGCATATTGAATACAGAAAAAGTCTTGAGTTAAAATATGTTCAAAAAATTGAAATCCCTTTGTAATATACGTGTTTTCGTCGGAAACCGTGATACTTCGAAAGAGATTGTCCAGTTTGTACACGAAGTGCATCTAGTTTTTCCGGTAACCCTCTCAACTTTTTAGCACATGCTATGTGGGAGAAATTATGATACCATGCCAACTTTCAACCATTTCAGAGTGTTCGTTCGCAGTGCTTTTCAATTCAGGGTCATTTTAGCTCAAAATAAATCATGAAATGCATGAAAACTAGGAAATGAAGTCAGAAAATGGTTGAAAAGTGATGATGTGGCTTTGAATGGTGCATATTGAATGCAGAAAAAGTCTTGAGTTAAAATATGTTCAAAAAATTGAAATCCCTTTTTAATAGACGTGTTTTCGTCCGAAACCCTGATACTTCGAAAGAGATTGTGCGGTTTGTACACGAAGTGCATCCAGTTTTTCCGGTAACCCTCTCAACTTTTTAGCACATGCTATGTGGGTGAAATTATGATACCATGCCAACTTTCAACCATTTCAGAGTTCGTTTGCAGTGCTTTTCAACGCAGGGTCATTTTAGCTCAAAATAAATCATGGAATGCATGACAACTAGCAAATAAAGTCTGAAAATGGTTAAAAATTGATGATGTGGCTTTTAATGGTGCATATTGAATGCAGAAAAAGAATTGAGTTAAAATATGTTAAAAAATTGAAATCCCTTTGTAATATACGTGTTTTCGTCGGAAACCCTAATACTTGGAAATAGATTGTCCAGTTTGTACACGAAGTGCATCTAGTTTTTCCGGTAACCCTCTCAACTTTTTAGCACATGCTATGTGCGTGAAATTATGATACCATACCAACTTTCAACCAATTCAGAGTTCGTTCGCAGTGCTTTTCAATTCAGGGTCATTTTAGCTCAAAATAAATCATGAAATGCATGAAAACTAGCAAATGAAGTCAGAAAATGGTTGAAAAGTGATGATGTGGCTTTGAATGGTGCATATTGAATGCAGAAAAAGGCTTGAGTTAAAATATGTTCAAAAAATTGAAATCTCTTTGTAATATACGTGTTTTCGTCCGAAACCCTGATACTTCGAAAGAGATTGTCCAGTTTGTACACGAAATGCATCCAGCTTTTCCGGTAACCCTCTCAACTTTTTAGCACATGCTATGTGGGTGAAATTATGATACCATGCCAACTTTCAACCATTTCAGAGTTCGTTCGCAGTGCTTTTCAATTCAGGGTCATTTTAGCTCAAAATAAATCATGAAATGCATGAAAACTAGCAAATGAAGTCAGAAAATGGTTGAAAAGTGATAATGTGGCTTTGAATACTGCATATTGAATACAGAAAAAGTCTTGAGTTAAAATATGTTCAAAAAATTGAAATCCCTTTGTAATATACGTGTTTTCGTCGGAAACCCTGATACTTCGAAAGAGATTTTCCAGTTTGTACACGAAGTGCATCCAGTTTTTCCGGTAACCCTCTCAACTTTTTAGTACATGCTATGTGGGTGAAATTATGATAACATGCCAACTTTCAACCATTTCAGAGTTCGTTCGCAGTGCTTTTCAATTCAGGGTCATTTTAGCTCAAAATAAATCATGAAATGCATGAAAACTAGCAAATAAAGTCAGAAAATGGTTGAAAAGTGATGATGTGGCTTTGAATGGTGCATATTGAATGCAGAAAAAGTCTTGAGTTAAAATATGTTCAAAAAATTGAAATCCCTTTGTAATATACGTGTTTTCGTCGGAAACCCTGATACTTCGAAAGAGATTGTCCAGCTTGTACACGAAGTGCATCCAGTTTTTCCGGTAACCCTCTCAACTTTTTAGCACATGCTATGTGGGTGAAATTATGATACCATGCCAACTTTCAACCATTTCAGAGTTCGTTCGCAGTGCTTTTCAATTCAGGGTCATTTTTGCTCAAAATAAATAAAGAAATGCATGAAAACTAGCAAATGAAGTCAGAAAATGGTTGAAAAGTGATGATGTGGCTTTGAATGGTGCATATTGAATGCAGAAAAAGGCTTGAGTTAAAATATGTTCAAAAAACTGAAATATCTTTGTAATATACGTGTTTTCGTCCGAAACCCTGATACTTCGAAAGAGATTGTCCAGTTTGTACACGAAATGCATCCAGTTTTTCCGGTAACCCTCTCAACTTTTTAGCACATGCTATGTGGGTGAAATTATGATACCATGCCAACTTTCAACCATTTCAGAGTTCGTTCGCAGTGCTTTTCAATTCAGGGTCATTTTAGCTCAAAATAAATCATGAAATGCATGAAAACTAGCAAAAGAAGTCAGAAAATGGTTGAAAAGTGATGACGTGGCTTTGAATAGTGCATATTGAATACAGAAAAAGTCTTGAGTTAAAATTTGTTCAAAAAATTGAAATCCCTTTGTAATATACGTGTTTTCGTCGGAAACCCTAATACTTGGAAATAGATTGTCCAGTTTGTACACGAAGTGCATCTAGTTTTTCCGGTAACCCTCTCAACTTTTTAGCACATGCTATGTGCGTGAAATTATGATACCATACCAACTTTCAACCAATTCAGAGTTCGTTCGCAGTGCTTTTCAATTCAGGGTCATTTTAGCTCAAAATAAATCATGAAATGCATGAAAACTAGCAAATGAAGTCAGAAAATGGTTGAAAAGTGATGATGTGGCTTTGAATGGTGCATATTGAATGCAGAAAAAGGCTTGAGTTAAAATATGTTCAAAAAATTGAAATCTCTTTGTAATATACGTGTTTTCGTCCGAAACCCTGATACTTCGAAAGAGATTGTCCAGTTTGTACACGAAATGCATCCAGTTTTTTCGGTAACCCTCTCAACTTTTTAGCACATGCTATGTGGGTGAAATTATGATACCATGCCAACTTTCAACCATTTCAGAGTTCGTTCGCAGTGCTTTTCAATTCAGGGTCATTTTAGCTCAAAATAAATCATGAAATGCATGAAAACTAGCAAATGAAGTCAGAAAATGGTTGAAAAGTGATAATGTGGCTTTGAATACTGCATATTGAATACAGAAAAAGTCTTGAGTTAAAATATGTTCAAAAAATTGAAATCCCTTTGTAATATACGTGTTTTCGTCGGAAACCCTGATACTTCGAAAGAGTTTGTCCAGTTTGTACACGAAGTGCATCCAGTTTTTCCGGTAACCCTCTCAACTTTTTAGCACATGCTATGTGGGTGAAATTATGATAACATGCCAACTTTCAACCATTTCAGAGTTCGTTAGCAGTGCTTTTCAATTCAGGGTCATTTTAGCTCAAAATAAATCATGAATTGCATGAAAACTAGCAAATGAAGTCAGAAAATGGTTGAAAAGTGATGATGTGGCTTTGAATGGTGCATATTGAATGCAGAAAAAGTCTTGAGTTAAAATATGTTCAAAAAATTGAAATCCCTTTTTAATAGACGTGTTTTCGTCCGAAACCCTGATACTTCGAAAGAGATTGTCCAGTTTGTAAACGAAGTGCATCCAGTTTTTCCGGTAACCCTCTCAACTTTTTAGCACATGCTATGTGGGTGAAATTATGATACCATGCCAACTTTCAACCATTTCAGAGATCGTTCGCAGTGCTTTTCAATTCAGGGTCATTTTAGCTCAAAATAAATCATGAAATGCATGAAAACTAGCAAATGAAGTCAGAAAATGGTTGAAAAGTGATGATGTGGCTTTGAATAGTGCATATTGAATACAGAAAAAGTCTTGAGTTAAAATATGTTCAAAAAATTGAAATCCCTTTGTAATATACGTGTTTTCGTCGGAAACCGTGATACTTCGAAAGAGATTGTCCAGTTTGTACACGAAGTGCATCTAGTTTTTCCGGTAACCCTCTCAACTTTTTAGCACATGCTATGTGGGAGAAATTATGATACCATGCCAACTTTCAACCATTTCAGAGTGTTCGTTCGCAGTGCTTTTCAATTCAGGGTCATTTTAGCTCAAAATAAATCATGAAATGCATGAAAACTAGGAAATGAAGTCAGAAAATGGTTGAAAAGTGATGATGTGGCTTTGAATGGTGCATATTGAATGCAGAAAAAGTCTTCAGTTAAAATATGTTCAAAAAATTGAAATCCCTTTTTAATAGACGTGTTTTCGTCCGAAACCCTGATACTTCGAAAGAGATTGTGCGGTTTGTACACGAAGTGCATCCAGTTTTTCCGGTAACCCTCTCAACTTTTTAGCACATGCTATGTGGGTGAAATTATGATACCATGCCAACTTTCAACCATTTCAGAGTTCGTTTGCAGTGCTTTTCAATGCAGGGTCATTTTAGCTCAAAATAAATCATGGAATGCATGACAACTAGCAAATAAAGTCTGAAAATGGTTAAAAATTGATGATGTGGCTTTTAATGGTGCATATTGAATGCAGAAAAAGAATTGAGTTAAAATATGTTAAAAAATTGAAATCCCTTTGTAATATACGTGTTTTCGTCGGAAACCCTAATACTTGGAAATAGATTGTCCAGTTTGTACACGAAGTGCATCTAGTTTTTCCGGTAACCGTCTCAACTTTTTAGCACATGCTATGTGCGTGAAATTATGATACCATACCAACTTTCAACCAATTCAGAGTTCGTTCGCAGTGCTTTTCAATTCAGGGTCATTTTAGCTCAAAATAAATCATGAAATGCATGAAAACTAGCAAATGAAGTCAGAAAATGGTTGAAAAGTGATGATGTGGCTTTGAATGGTGCATATTGAATGCAGAAAAAGGCTTGAGTTAAAATATGTTCAAAAAATTGAAATCTCTTTGTAATATACGTGTTTTCGTCCGAAACCCTGATACTTCGAAAGAGATTGTCCAGTTTGTACACGAAATGCATCCAGCTTTTCCGGTAACCCTCTCAACTTTTTAGCACATGCTATGTGGGTGAAATTATGATACCATGCCAACTTTCAACCATTTCAGAGTTCGTTCGCAGTGCTTTTCAATTCAGGGTCATTTTAGCTCAAAATAAATCATGAAATGCATGAAAACTAGCAAATGAAGTCAGAAAATGGTTGAAAAGTGATAATGTGGCTTTGAATACTGCATATTGAATACAGAAAAAGTCTTGAGTTAAAATATGTTCAAAAAATTGAAATCCCTTTGTAATATACGTGTTTTCGTCGGAAACCCTGATACTTCGAAAGAGATTGTCCAGTTTGTACACGAAGTGCATCCAGTTTTTCCGGTAACCCTCTCAACTTTTTAGTACATGCTATGTGGGTGAAATTATGATAACATGCCAACTTTCAACCATTTCAGAGTTCGTTCGCAGTGCTTTTCAATTCAGGGTCATTTTAGCTCAAAATAAATCATGAAATGCATGAAAACTAGCAAATAAAGTCAGAAAATGGTTGAAAAGTGATGATGTGGCTTTGAATGGTGCATATTGAATGCAGAAAAAGTCTTGAGTTAAAATATGTTCAAAAAATTGAAATCCCTTTGTAATATACGTGTTTTCGTCGGAAACCCTGATACTTCGAAAGAGATTGTCCAGCTTGTACACGAAGTGCATCCAGTTTTTCCGGTAACCCTCTCAACTTTTTAGCACATGCTATGTGGGTGAAATTATGATACCATGCCAACTTTCAACCATTTCAGAGTTCGTTCGCAGTGCTTTTCAATTCAGGGTCATTTTTGCTCAAAATAAATAAAGAAATGCATGAAAACTAGCAAATGAAGTCAGAAAATGGTTGAAAAGTGATGATGTGGCTTTGAATGGTGCATATTGAATGCAGAAAAAGGCTTGAGTTAAAATATGTTCAAAAAATTGAAATATCTTTGTAATATACGTGTTTTCGTCCGAAACCCTGATACTTCGAAAGAGATTGTCCAGTTTGTACACGAAATGCATCCAGTTTTTCCGGTAACCCTCTCAACTTTTTAGCACATGCTATGTGGGTGAAATTATGATACCATGCCAACTTTCAACCATTTCAGAGTTCGTTCGCAGTGCTTTTCAATTCAGGGTCATTTTAGCTCAAAATAAATCATGAAATGCATGAAAACTAGCAAAAGAAGTCAGAAAATGGTTGAAAAGTGATGACGTGGCTTTGAATAGTGCATATTGAATACAGAAAAAGTCTTGAGTTAAAATTTGTTCAAAAAATTGAAATCCCTTTGTAATATACGTGTTTTCGTCGGAAACCCTAATACTTGGAAATAGATTGTCCAGTTTGTACACGAAGTGCATCTAGTTTTTCCGGTAACCCTCTCAACTTTTTAGCACATGCTATGTGCGTGAAATTATGATACCATACCAACTTTCAACCAATTCAGAGTTCGTTCGCAGTGCTTTTCAATTCAGGGTCATTTTAGCTCAAAATAAATCATGAAATGCATGAAAACTAGCAAATGAAGTCAGAAAATGGTTGAAAAGTGATGATGTGGCTTTGAATGGTGCATATTGAATGCAGAAAAAGGCTTGAGTTAAAATATGTTCAAAAAATTGAAATCTCTTTGTAATATACGTGTTTTCGTCCGAAACCCTGATACTTCGAAAGAGATTGTCCAGTTTGTACACGAAATGCATCCAGTTTTTCCGGTAACCCTCTCAACTTTTTAGCACATGCTATGTGGGTGAAATTATGATACCATGCCAACTTTCAACCATTTCAGAGTTCGTTCGCAGAGCTTTTCAATTCAGGGTCATTTTAGCTCAAAATAAATCATGAAATGCATGAAAACTAGCAAATGAAGTCAGAAAATGTTTGAAAAGTGATAATGTGGCTTTGAATACTGCATATTGAATACAGAAAAAGTCTTGAGTTAAAATATGTTCAAAAAATTGAAATCCCTTTGTAATATACGTGTTTTCGTCGGAAACCCTGATACTTCGAAAGAGATTGTCCAGTTTGTACACGAAGTGCATCCAGTTTTTCCGGTAACCCTCTCAACTTTTTAGTACATGCTATGTGGGTGAAATTATGATAACATGCCAACTTTCAACCATTTCAGAGTTCGTTCGCAGTGCTTTTCAATTCAGGGTCATTTTAGCTCAAAATAAATCATGAAATGCATGAAAACTAGCAAATAAAGTCAGAAAATGGTTGAAAAGTGATGATGTGGCTTTGAATGGTGCATATTGAATGCAGAAAAAGTCTTGAGTTAAAATATGTTCAAAAAATTGAAATCCCTTTGTAATATACGTGTTTTCGTCGGAAACCCTGATACTTCGAAAGAGATTGTCCAGCTTGTACACGAAGTGCATCCAGTTTTTCCGGTAACCCTCTCAACTTTTTAGCACATGCTATGTGGGTGAAATTATGATACCATGCCAACTTTCAACCATTTCAGAGTTCGTTCGCAGTGCTTTTCAATTCAGGGTCATTTTTGCTCAAAATAAATAAAGAAATGCATGAAAACTAGCAAATGAAGTCAGAAAATGGTTGAAAAGTGATGATGTGGCTTTGAATGGTGCATATTGAATGCAGAAAAAGGCTTGAGTTAAAATATGTTCAAAAAATTGAAATATCTTTGTAATATACGTGTTTTCGTCCGAAACCCTGATACTTCGAAAGAGATTGTCCAGTTTGTACACGAAATGCATCCAGTTTTTCCGGTAACCCTCTCAACTTTTTAGCACATGCTATGTGGGTGAAATTATGATACCATGCCAACTTTCAACCATTTCAGAGTTCGTTCGCAGTGCTTTTCAATTCAGGGTCATTTTAGCTCAAAATAAATCATGAAATGAATGAAAACTAGCAAAAGAAGACAGAAAATGGTTGAAAAGTGATGACGTGGCTTTGAATAGTGCATATTGAATACAGAAAAAGTCTTGAGTTAAAATTTGTTCAAAAAATTGAAATCCCTTTGTAATATACGTGTTTTCGTAGGAAACCCTGATACTTCGAAAGAGATTGTCCAGTTTGTACACGAAGTGCATCCAGTTTTTCCGGTAACCCTCTCAACTTTTTAGCACATGCTATGTGGGTGAAATTATGATACCATGCCAACTTTCAAGCATTTCAGAGTTCGTTAGCAGTGCTTTTCAATTCAGGGTCATTTTAGCTCAAAATAAATCATGAAATGCATGAAAACTAGCAAATGAAGTCAGAAAATGGTTGAAAAGTGATGATGTGGCTTTGAATGGTGCATATTGAATGCAGAAAAAGTCTTGAGTTAAAATATGTTCAAAAAATTGAAATCCCTTTTTAGTAGACGTGTTTTCGTCCGAAACCTTGATACTTCGAAAGAGATTGTCCAGTTTGTACACGAAGTGCATCCAGTTTTTCCGGTAACCCTCTCAACTTTTTAGCACATGCTATGTGGGTGAAATTATGATACCATGCCAACTTTCAAGCATTTCAGAGTTCGTTAGCAGTGCTTTTCAATTCAGGGTCATTTTAGCTCAAAATAAATCATGAAATGCATGAAAACTAGCAAATGAAGTCAGAAAATGGTTGAAAAGTGATGATGTGGCTTTGAATGGTGCATATTGAATGCAGAAAAAGTCTTGAGTTAAAATATGTTCAAAAAATTGAAATCCCTTTTTAGTAGACGTGTTTTCGTCCGAAACCATGATACTTCGAAAGAGATTGTCCAGTTTGTACACGAAGTGCATCTAGTTTTTCCGGTAACCCTCTCAACTTTTTAGCACATGCTATGTGGGTGAAATTATGATACCATACCAACTTTCAACCATTTCAGAGTTCGTTCGCAGTGCTTTTCAATTCAGGGTCATTTTAGCTCAAAATAAATCATGAAATGCATGAAAACTAGCAAATGAAGTCAGAAAATGGTTGAAAAGTGATGATGTGGCTTTGAATGGTGCATATTGAATGCAGAAAAAGGCTTGAGTTAAAATATGTTCAAAAAATTGAAATCTCTTTGTAATATACGTGTTTTCGTCCGAAACCCTGATACTTCGAAAGAGATTGTCCAGTTTGTACACGAAATGCATCCAGTTTTTCCGGTAACCCTCTCAACTTTTTAGCACATGCTATGTGGGTGAAATTATGATACCATGCCAACTTTCAACCATTTCAGAGTTCGTTCGTAGTGCTTTTCAATTCAGGGTCATTTTAGCTCAAAATAAATCATGAAATGCATGAAAACTAGCAAATGAAGTCAGAAAATGGTTGAAAAGTGATGATGTGGCTTTGAATGGTGCATATTGAATGCAGAAAAAGTCTTGAGTTAAAATATGTTCAAAAAATTGAAATCCCTTTGTAATATACGTGTTTTCGTCGGAAACCCTGATACTTCGAAAGAGATTGTCCAGTTTGTACACGAAGTGCATCCGGTTTTTCCGGTAACCCTCTCAACTTTTTAGCACATGCTATGTGGGTGAAATTATGATAACATGCCAACTTTCAACCATTTCAGAGTTCGTTCGCAGTGCTTTTCAATTCAGGGTCATTTTAGCTCAAAATAAATCATGAAATGCATGAAAACTAGCAAATAAAGTCAGAAAATGGTTGAAAAGTGATGATGTGGCTTTGAATGGTGCATATTGAATGCAGAAAAAGGCTTGAGTTAAAATATGTTCAAAAAATTGAAATCTCTTTGTAATATACGTGTTTTCGTCCGAAACCCTGATACTTCGAAAGAGATTGTCCAGTTTGTACACGAAATGCATCCAGTTTTTCCGGTAACCCTCTCAACTTTTTAGCACATGCTATGTGGGTGAAATTATGATACCATGCCAACTTTCAACCATTTCAGAGTTCGTTCGCAGTGCTTTTCAATTCAGGGTCATTTTAGCTCAAAATAAATCATGAAATGCATGAAAACTAGCAAAAGAAGTCAGAAAATGGTTGAAAAGTGATGATGTGGCTTTGAATAGTGCATATTGAATACAGAAAAAGTCTTGAGTTAAAATTTGTTCAAAAAATTGAAATCCCTTTGTAATATACGTGTTTTCGTCGGAAACCCTGATACTTCGAAAGAGATTGTCCAGTTTGTACACGAAGTGCATCCAGTTTTTCCGGTAACCCTCTCAACTTTATAGCACATGCTATGTGGGTGAAATTATGATACCATGCCAACATTCAAGCATTTCAGAGTTCGTTAGCAGTGCTTTTCAATTCAGGGTCATTTTAGCTCAAAATAAATCATGAAATGCATGAAAACTAGCAAATGAAGTCAAAAAATGGTTGAAAAGTGATGATGTGGCTTTGAATGGTGCATATTGAATGCAGAAAAAGTCTTGAGTTAAAATATGTTCAAAAAATTGAAATCCCTTTTTAGTAGACGTGTTTTCGTCCGAAACCTTGATACTTCGAAAGAGATTGTCCAGTTTGTACACGAAGTGCATCCAGTTTTTCCAGTAACCCTCTCAACTTTTTAGCACATGCTATGTGGGTGAAATTATGATACCATGCCAACTTTCAAGCATTTCAGAGTTCGTTAGCAGTGCTTTTCAATTCAGGGTCATTTTAGCTCAAAATAAATCATGAAATGCATGAAAACTAGCAAATGAAGTCAGAAAATGGTTGAAAAGTGATGATGTGGCTTTGAATGGTGCATATTGAATGCAGAAAAAGTCTTGAGTTAAAATATGTTCAAAAAATTGAAATCTCTTTGTAATATACGTGTTTTCGTCCGAAACCCTGATACTTCGAAAGAGATTGTCCAGTTTCTACACGAAATGCATCCAGCTTTTCCTGTAACCCTCTCAACTTTTTAGCACATGCTATGTGGGTGAAATTATGATACCATACCAACTTTCAACCATTTCAGAGTTCGTTCGCAGTGCTTTTCAATTCAGGGTCATTTTAGCTCAAAATAAATCATGAAATGCATGAAAACTAGCAAAAGAAGTCAGAAAATGGTTGAAAAGTGATGACGTGGCTTTGAATAGTGCATATTGAATACAGAAAAAGTCTTGAGTTAAAATTTGTTCAAAAAATTGAAATCCCTTTGTAATATACGTGTTTTCGTCGGAAACCCTAATACTTGGAAATAGATTGTCCAGTTTGTACACGAAGTGCATCTAGTTTTTCCGGTAACCCTCTCAACTTTTTAGCACATGCTATGTGCGTGAAATTATGATACCATACCAACTTTCAACCAATTCAGAGTTCGTTCGCAGTGCTTTTCAATTCAGGGTCATTTTAGCTCAAAATAAATCATGAAATGCATGAAAACTAGCAAATGAAGTCAGAAAATGGTTGAAAAGTGATGATGTGGCTTTGAATGGTGCATATTGAATGCAGAAAAAGGCTTGAGTTAAAATATGTTCAAAAAATTGAAATCTCTTTGTAATATACGTGTTTTCGTCCGAAACCCTGATACTTCGAAAGAGATTGTCCAGTTTGTACACGAAATGCATCCAGTTTTTCCGGTAACCCTCTCAACTTTTTAGCACATGCTATGTGGGTGAAATTATGATACCATGCCAACTTTCAACCATTTCAGAGTTCGTTCGCAGTGCTTTTCAATTCAGGGTCATTTTTGCTCAAAATAAATCATGAAATGCATGAAATCTAGCAAATGAAGTCAGAAAATGGTTGAAAAGTGATAATGTGGCTTTGAATACTGCATATTGAATACAGAAAAAGTCTTGAGTTAAAATATGTTCAAAAAATTGAAATCCCTTTGTAATATACGTGTTTTCGTCGGAAACCCTGATACTTCGAAAGAGATTGTCCAGTTTGTACACGAAGTGCATCCAGTTTTTCCGGTAACCCTCTCAACTTTTTAGCACATGCTATGTGGGTGAAATTATGATAACATGCCAACTTTCAACCATTTCAGAGTTCGTTAGCAGTGCTTTTCAATTCAGGGTCATTTTAGCTCAAAATAAATCATGAATTGCATGAAAACTAGCAAATGAAGTCAGAAAATGGTTGAAAAGTGATGATGTGGCTTTGAATGGTGCATATTGAATGCAGAAAAAGTCTTGAGTTAAAATATGTTCAAAAAATTGAAATCCCTTTTTAATAGACGTGTTTTCGTCCGAAACCCTGATACTTCGAAAGAGATTGTCCAGTTTGTAAACGAAGTGCATCCAGTTTTTCCGGTAACCCTCTCAACTTTTTAGCACATGCTATGTGGGTGAAATTATGATACCATGCCAACTTTCAACCATTTCAGATATCGTTCGCAGTGCTTTTCAATTCAGGGTCATTTTAGCTCAAAATAAATCATGAAATGCATGAAAACTAGCAAATGAAGTCAGAAAATGGTTGAAAAGTGATGATGTGGCTTTGAATAGTGCATATTGAATACAGAAAAAGTCTTGAGTTAAAATATGTTCAAAAAATTGAAATCCCTTTGTAATATACGTGTTTTCGTCGGAAACCGTGATACTTCGAAAGAGATTGTCCAGTTTGTACACGAAGTGCATCTAGTTTTTCCGGTAACCCTCTCAACTTTTTAGCACATGCTATGTGGGAGAAATTATGATACCATGCCAACTTTCAACCATTTCAGAGTGTTCGTTCGCAGTGCTTTTCAATTCAGGGTCATTTTAGCTCAAAATAAATCATGAAATGCATGAAAACTAGGAAATGAAGTCAGAAAATGGTTGAAAAGTGATGATGTGGCTTTGAATGGTGCATATTGAATGCAGAAAAAGTCTTGAGTTAAAATATGTTCAAAAAATTGAAATCCCTTTTTAATAGACGTGTTTTCGTCCGAAACCCTGATACTTCGAAAGAGATTGTGCGGTTTGTACACGAAGTGCATCCAGTTTTTCCGGTAACCCTCTCAACTTTTTAGCACATGCTATGTGGGTGAAATTATGATACCATGCCAACTTTCAACCATTTCAGAGTTCGTTTGCAGTGCTTTTCAATGCAGGGTCATTTTAGCTCAAAATAAATCATGGAATGCATGACAACTAGCAAATAAAGTCTGAAAATGGTTAAAAATTGATGATGTGGCTTTTAATGGTGCATATTGAATGCAGAAAAAGAATTGAGTTAAAATATGTTAAAAAATTGAAATCCCTTTGTAATATACGTGTTTTCGTCGGAAACCCTAATACTTGGAAATAGATTGTCCAGTTTGTACACGAAGTGCATCTAGTTTTTCCGGTAACCCTCTCAACTTTTTAGCACATGCTATGTGCGTGAAATTATGATACCATACCAACTTTCAACCAATTCAGAGTTCGTTCGCAGAGCTTTTCAATTCAGGGTCATTTTAGCTCAAAATAAATCATGAAATGCATGAAAACTAGCAAATGAAGTCAGAAAATGGTTGAAAAGTGATGATGTGGCTTTGAATGGTGCATATTGAATGCAGAAAAAGGCTTGAGTTAAAATATGTTCAAAAAATTGAAATCTCTTTGTAATATACGTGTTTTCGTCCGAAACCCTGATACTTCGAAAGAGATTGTCCAGTTTGTACACGAAATGCATCCAGCTTTTCCGGTAACCCTCTCAACTTTTTAGCACATGCTATGTGGGTGAAATTATGATACCATGCCAACTTTCAACCATTTCAGAGTTCGTTCGCAGTGCTTTTCAATTCAGGGTCATTTTAGCTCAAAATAAATCATGAAATGCATGAAAACTAGCAAATGAAGTCAGAAAATGGTTGAAAAGTGATAATGTGGCTTTGAATACTGCATATTGAATACAGAAAAAGTCTTGAGTGAAAATATGTTCAAAAAATTGAAATCCCTTTGTAATATACGTGTTTTCGTCGGAAACCCTGATACTTCGAAAGAGATTGTCCAGTTTGTACACGAAGTGCATCCAGTTTTTCCGGTAACCCTCTCAACTTTTTAGTACATGCTATGTGGGTGAAATTATGATAACATGCCAACTTTCAACCATTTCAGAGTTCGTTCGCAGTGCTTTTCAATTCAGGGTCATTTTAGCTCAAAATAAATCATGAAATGCATGAAAACTAGCAAATAAAGTCAGAAAATGGTTGAAAAGTGATGATGTGGCTTTGAATGGTGCATATTGAATGCAGAAAAAGTCTTGAGTTAAAATATGTTCAAAAAATTGAAATCCCTTTGTAATATACGTGTTTTCGTCGGAAACCCTGATACTTCGAAAGAGATTGTCCAGCTTGTACACGAAGTGCATCCAGTTTTTCCGGTAACCCTCTCAACTTTTTAGCACATGCTATGTGGGTGAAATTATGATACCATGCCAACTTTCAACCATTTCAGAGTTCGTTCGCAGTGCTTTTCAATTCAGGGTCATTTTTGCTCAAAATAAATAAAGAAATGCATGAAAACTAGCAAATGAAGTCAGAAAATGGTTGAAAAGTGATGATGTGGCTTTGAATGGTGCATATTGAATGCAGAAAAAGGCTTGAGTTAAAATATGTTCAAAAAATTGAAATATCTTTGTAATATACGTGTTTTCGTCCGAAACCCTGATACTTCGAAAGAGATTGTCCAGTTTGTACACGAAATGCATCCAGTTTTTCCGGTAACCCTCTCAACTTTTTAGCACATGCTATGTGGGTGAAATTATGATACCATGCCAACTTTCAACCATTTCAGAGTTCGTTCGCAGTGCTTTTCAATTCAGGGTCATTTTAGCTCAAAATAAATCATGAAATGCATGAAAACTAGCAAAAGAAGTCAGAAAATGGTTGAAAAGTGATGACGTGGCTTTGAATAGTGCATATTGAACACAGAAAAAGTCTTGAGTTAAAATTTGTTCAAAAAATTGAAATCCCTTTGTAATATACGTGTTTTCGTCGGAAACCCTAATACTTGGAAATAGATTGTCCAGTTTGTACACGAAGTGCATCTAGTTTTTCCGGTAACCCTCTCAACTTTTTAGCACATGCTATGTGCGTGAAATTATGATACCATACCAACTTTCAACCAATTCAGAGTTCGTTCGCAGTGCTTTTCAATTCAGGGTCATTTTAGCTCAAAATAAATCATGAAATGCATGAAAACTAGCAAATGAAGTCAGAAAATGGTTGAAAAGTGATGATGTGGCTTTGAATGGTGCATATTGAATGCAGAAAAAGGCTTGAGTTAAAATATGTTCAAAAAATTGAAATCTCTTTGTAATATACGTGTTTTCGTCCGAAACCCTGATACTTCGAAAGAGATTGTCCAGTTTGTACACGAAATGCATCCAGTTTTTCCGGTAACCCTCTCAACTTTTTAGCACATGCTATGTGGGTGAAATTATGATACCATGCCAACTTTCAACCATTTCAGAGTTCGTTCGCAGTGCTTTTCAATTCAGGGTCATTTTAGCTCAAAATAAATCATGAAATGCATGAAAACTAGCAAATGAAGTCAGAAAATGGTTGAAAAGTGATAATGTGGCTTTGAATACTGCATATTGAATACAGAAAAAGTCTTGAGTTAAAATATGTTCAAAAAATTGAAATCCCTTTGTAATATACGTGTTTTCGTCGGAAACCCTGATACTTCGAAAGAGATTGTCCAGTTTGTACACGAAGTGCATCCAGTTTTTCCGGTAACCCTCTCAACTTTTTAGTACATGCTATGTGGGTGAAATTATGATAACATGCCAACTTTCAACTATTTCAGAGTTCGTTCGCAGTGCTTTTCAATTCAGGGTCATTTTAGCTCAAAATAAATCATGAAATGCATGAAAACTAGCAAATAAAGTCAGAAAATGGTTGAAAAGTGATGATGTGGCTTTGAATGGTGCATATTGAATGCAGAAAAAGTCTTGAGTTAAAATATGTTCAAAAAATTGAAATCCCTTTGTAATATACGTGTTTTCGTCGGAAACCCTGATACTTCGAAAGAGATTGTCCAGCTTGTACACGAAGTGCATCCAGTTTTTCCGGTAACCCTCTCAACTTTTTAGCACATGCTATGTGGGTGAAATTATGATACCATGCCAACTTTCAACCATTTCAGAGTTCGTTCGCAGTGCTTTTCAATTCAGGGTCATTTTTGCTCAAAATAAATAAAGAAATGCATGAAAACTAGCAAATGAAGTCAGAAAATGGTTGAAAAGTGATGATGTGGCTTTGAATGGTGCATATTGAATGCAGAAAAAGGCTTGAGTTAAAATATGTTCAAAAAATTGAAATATCTTTGTAATATACGTGTTTTCGTCCGAAACCCTGATACTTCGAAAGAGATTGTCCAGTTTGTACACGAAATGCATCCAGTTTTTCCGGTAACCCTCTCAACTTTTTAGCACATGCTATGTGGGTGAAATTATGATACCATGCCAACTTTCAACCATTTCAGAGTTCGTTCGCAGTGCTTTTCAATTCAGGGTCATTTTAGCTCAAAATAAATCATGAAATGCATGAAAACTAGCAAAAGAAGACAGAAAATGGTTGAAAAGTGATGACGTGGCTTTGAATAGTGCATATTGAATACAGAAAAAGTCTTGAGTTAAAATTTGTTCAAAAAATTGAAATCTCTTTGTAATCTACGTGTTTTCGTCGGAAACCCTGATACTTCGAAAGAGATTGTCCAGTTTGTACACGAAGTGCATCCAGTTTTTCCGGTAACCCTCTCAACTTTTTAGCACATGCTATGTGGGTGAAATTATGATACCATGCCAACTTTCAACCATTTCAGAGTTCGTTCGCAGTGCTTTTCAATTCAGGGTCATTTTAGCTCAAAATAAATCATGAAATGCATGAAAACTAGCAAAAGAAGTCAGAAAATGGTTGAAAAGTGATGATGTGGCTTTGAATAGTGCATATTGAATACAGAAAAAGTCTTGAGTTAAAATTTGTTCAAAAAATTGAAATCCCTTTGTAATATACGTGTTTTCGTCGGAAACCCTGATACTTCGAAAGAGATTGTCCAGTTTGTACACGAAGTGCATCCAGTTTTTCCGGTAACCCTCTCAACTTTTTAGCACATGCTATGTGGGTGAAATTATGATACCATGCCAACTTTCAAGCATTTCAGAGTTCGTTAGCAGTGCTTTTCAATTCAGGGTCATTTTAGCTCAAAATAAATCATGAAATGCATGAAAACTAGCAAATGAAGTCAGAAAATGGTTGAAAAGTGATGATGTGGCTTTGAATGGTGCATATTGAATGCAGAAAAAGTCTTGAGTTAAAATATGTTCAAAAAATTGAAATCCCTTTTTAGTAGACGTGTTTTCGTCCGAAACCTTGATACTTCGAAAGAGATTGTCCAGTTTGTACACGAAGTGCATCTAGTTTTTCCGGTAACCCTCTCAACTTTTTAGCACATGCTATGTGGGTGAAATTATGATACCATACCAACTTTCAACCATTTCAGAGTTCGTTCGCAGTGCTTTTCAATTCAGGGTCATTTTAGCTCAAAATAAATCATGAAATGCATGAAAACTAGCAAATGAAGTCAGAAAATGGTTGAAAAGTGATGATGTGGCTTTGAATGGTGCATATTGAATGCAGAAAAAGGCTTGAGTTAAAATATGTTCAAAAAATTGAAATCTCTTTGTAATATACGTGTTTTCGTCCGAAACCCTGATACTTCGAAAGAGATTGTCCAGTTTGTACACGAAATGCATCCAGTTTTTCCGGTAACCCTCTCAACTTTTTAGCACATGCTATGTGGGTGAAATTATGATACCATGCCAACTTTCAACCATTTCAGAGTTCGTTCGTAGTGCTTTTCAATTCAGGGTCATTTTAGCTCAAAATAAATCATGAAATGCATGAAAACTAGCAAATGAAGTCAGAAAATGGTTGAAAAGTGATGATGTGGCTTTGAATAGTGCATATTGAATACAGAAAAAGTCTTGAGTTAAAATATGTTCAAAAAATTGAAATCCCTTTGTAATATACGTGTTTTCGTCGGAAACCCTGATACTTCGAAAGAGATTGTCCAGTTTGTACACGAAGTGCATCCAGTTTTTCCGGTAACCCTCTCAACTTTTTAGCACATGCTATGTGGGTGAAATTATGATAACATGCCAACTTTCAACCATTTCAGAGTTCGTTCGCAGTGCTTTTCAATTCAGGGTCATTTTAGGTCAAAATAAATCATGAAATGCATGAAAACTAGCAAATAAAGTCAGAAAATGGTTGAAAAGTGATGATGTGGCTTTGAATGGTGCATATTGAATGCAGAAAAAGGCTTGAGTTAAAATATGTTTCAAAAATTGAAATCTCTTTGTAATATACGTGTTTTCGTCCGAAACCCTGATACTTCGAAAGAGATTGTCCAGTTTGTACACGAAATGCATCCAGTTTTTCCGGTAACCCTCTCAACTTTTTAGCACATGCTATGTGGGTAAAATTATGATACCATGCCAACTTTCAACCATTTCAGAGTTCGTTCGCAGTGCTTTTCAATTCAGGGTCATTTTAGCTCAAAATAAATAATGAAATGCATGAAAACTAGCAAAAGAAGTCAGAAAATGGTTGAAAAGTGATGATGTGGCTTTGAATAGTGCATATTGAATACAGAAAAAGTCTTGAGTTAAAATTTGTTCAAAAAATTGAAATCCCTTTGTAATATACGTGTTTTCGTCGGAAACCCTGATACTTCGAAAGAGATTGTCCAGTTTGTACACGAAGTGCATCCAGTTTTTCCGGTAACCCTCTCAACTTTTTAGCACATGCTATGTGGGTGAAATTATGATACCATGCCAACATTCAAGCATTTCAGAGTTCGTTAGCAGTGCTTTTCAATTCAGGGTCATTTTAGCTCAAAATAAATCATGAAATGCATGAAAACTAGCAAATGAAGTCAGAAAATGGTTGAAAAGTGATGATGTGGCTTTGAATGGTGCATATTGAATGCAGAAAAAGTCTTGAGTTAAAATATGTTCAAAAAATTGAAATCCCTTTTTAGTAGACGTGTTTTCGTCCGAAACCTTGATACTTCGAAAGAGATTGTCCAGTTTGTACACGAAGTGCATCCAGTTTTTCCAGTAACCCTCTCAACTTTTTAGCACATGCTATGTGGGTGAAATTATGATACCATGCCAACTTTCAAGCATTTCAGAGTTCGTTAGCAGTGCTTTTCAATTCAGGGTCATTTTAGCTCAAAATAAATCATGAAATGCATGAAAACTAGCAAATGAAGTCAGAAAATGGTTGAAAAGTGATGATGTGGCTTTGAATGGTGCATATTGAATGCAGAAAAAGTCTTGAGTTAAAATATGTTCAAAAAATTGAAATCCCTTTTTAGTAGACGTGTTTTCGTCCGAAACCTTGATACTTCGAAAGAGATTGTCCAGTTTGTACACGAAGTGCATCTAGTTTTTCCGGTAACCCTCTCAACTTTTTAGCACATGCTATGTGGGTGAAATTATGATACCATACCAACTTTCAACCATTTCAGAGTTCGTTCGCAGTGCTTTTCAATTCAGGGTCATTTTAGCTCAAAATAAATCATGAAATGCATGAAAACTAGCAAATGAAGTCAGAAAATGGTTGAAAAGTGATGATGTGGCTTTGAATGGTGCATATTGAATGCAGAAAAAGGCTTGAGTTAAAATATGTTCAAAAAATTGAAATCTCTTTGTAATATACGTGTTTTCGTCCGAAACCCTGATACTTCGAAAGAGATTGTCCAGTTTGTACACGAAATGCATCCAGTTTTTCCGGTAACCCTCTCAACTTTTTAGCACATGCTATGTGGGTGAAATTATGATACCATGCCAACTTTCAACCATTTCAGAGTTCGTTCGCAGTGCTTTTCAATTCAGGGTCATTTTAGCTCAAAATAAATCATGAAATGCATGAAAACTAGCAAATGAAGTCAGAAAATGGTTGAAAAGTGATGATGTGGCTTTGAATAGTGCATATTGAATACAGAAAAAGTCTTGAGTTAAAATATGTTCAAAAAATTGAAATCCCTTTGTAATATACGTGTTTTCGTCGGAAACCCTGATACTTCGAAAGAGATTGTCCAGCTTGTACACGAAGTGCATCCAGTTTTTCCGGTAACCCTCTCAACTTTTTAGCACATGCTATGTGGGTGAAATTATGATACCATGCCAACTTTCAACCATTTCAGAGTTCGTTCGCAGTGCTTTTCAATTCAGGGTCATTTTTGCTCAAAATAAATAAAGAAATGCATGAAAACTAGCAAATGAAGTCAGAAAATGGTTGAA
The DNA here is from genome assembly GCA_039707655.1 of Elymus sibiricus. Taxonomy (NCBI): domain Eukaryota; kingdom Viridiplantae; phylum Streptophyta; class Magnoliopsida; order Poales; family Poaceae; genus Elymus; species Elymus sibiricus. The sequence goes on along the minus strand of CM077665.1, from coordinate 526,425,869 downwards.
AAGTGATGATGTGGCTTTGAATGGTGCATATTGAATGCAGAAAAAGGCTTGAGTTAAAATATGTTCAAAAAATTGAAATCTCTTTGTAATATACGTGTTTTCGTCCGAAACCCTGATACTTCGAAAGAGATTGTCCAGTTTGTACACGAAATGCATCCAGTTTTTCCGGTAACCCTCTCAACTTTTTAGCACATGCTATGTGGGTGAAATTATGATACCATGCCAACTTTCAACCATTTCAGAGTTCGTTCGCAGTGCTTTTCAATTCAGGGTCATTTTAGCTCAAAATAAATCATGAAATGCATGAAAACTAGCAAAAGAAGACAGAAAATGGTGGAAAAGTGATGACGTGGCTTTGAATAGTGCATATTGAATACAGAAAAAGTCTTGAGTTAAAATTTGTTCAAAAAATTGAAATCCCTTTGTAATATACGTGTTTTCGTCGGAAACCCTGATACTTCGAAAGAGATTGTCCAGTTTGTACACGAAGTGCATCCAGTTTTTCCGGTAACCCTCTCAACTTTTTAGCACATGCTATGTGGGTGAAATTATGATACCATGCCAACTTTCAAGCATTTCAGAGTTCGTTAGCAGTGCTTTTCAATTCAGGGTCATTTTAGCTCAAAATAAATCATGAAATGCATGAAAACTAGCAAATGAAGTCAGAAAATGGTTGAAAAGTGATGATGTGGCTTTGAATGGTGCATATTGAATGCAGAAAAAGTCTTGAGTTAAAATATGTTCAAAAAATTGAAATCCCTTTTTAGTAGACGTGTTTTCGTCCGAAACCTTGATACTTCGAAAGAGATTGTCCAGTTTGTACACGAAGTGCATCCAGTTTTTCCGGTAACCCTCTCAACTTTTTAGCACATGCTATGTGGGTGAAATTATGATACCATGCCAACTTTCAAGCATTTCAGAGTTCGTTAGCAGTGCTTTTCAATTCAGGGTCATTTTAGCTCAAAATAAATCATGAAATGCATGAAAACTAGCAAATGAAGTCAGAAAATGGTTGAAAAGTGATGATGTGGCTTTGAATGGTGCATATTGAATGCAGAAAAAGTCTTGAGTTAAAATATGTTCAAAAAATTGAAATCCCTTTTTAGTAGACGTGTTTTCGTCGGAAACCGTGATACTTCGAAAGAGATTGTCCAGTTTGTACACGAACTGCATCTAGTTTTTCCGGTAACCCTCTCAACTTTTTAGCACATGCTATGTGGGAGAAATTATGATACCATGCCAACTTTCAACCATTTCAGAGTGTTCGTTCGCAGTGCTTTTCAATTCAGGGTCATTTTAGCTCAAAATAAATCATGAAATGCATGAAAACTAGCAAATGAAGTCAGAAAATGGTTGAAAAGTGATGATGTGGCTTTGAATGGTGCATATTGAATGCAGAAAAAGTCTTGAGTTAAAATATGTTCAAAAAATTGAAATCCCTTTTTAATAGACGTGTTTTCGTCCGAAACCCTAATACTTCGAAAGAGATTGTGCAGTTTGTACACGAAGTGCATCCAGTTTTTCCGGTAACCCTCTCAACTTTTTAGCACATGCTATGTGGGTGAAATTATGATACCATGCCAACTTTCAACCATTTCAGAGTTCGTTCGCAGTGCTTTTCAATTCAGGGTCATTTTAGCTCAAAATAAATCATGGAATGCATGAAAACTAGCAAATAAAGTCTGAAAATGGTTAAAAATGATGATGTGGCTTTTAATGGTGCATATTGAATGCAGCAAAAGAATTGAGTTAAAATATGTTAAAAAATTGAAATCCCTTTGTAATATACGTGTTTTCGTCGGAAACCCTAATACTTGGAAATAGGTTGTCCAGTTTGTACACGAAGTGCATCTAGTTTTTCCGGTAACCCTCTCAACTTTTTAGCACATGCTATGTGCGTGAAATTATGATACCATGCCAACTTTCAACCAATTCAGAGTTCGTTCGCAGTGCTTTTCAATTCAGGGTCATTTTAGCTCAAAATAAATCATGAAATGCATGAAAACTAGCAAATGAAGTCAGAAAATGGTTGAAAAGTGATGATGTGGCTTTGAATGGTGCATATTGAATGCAGAAAAAGGCTTGAGTTAAAATATGTTCAAAAAATTGAAATCTCTTTGTAATATACGTGTTTTCGTCCGGAACCCTGATACTTCGATTGAGATTGTGCAGTTTGTACACGAAATGCATCCAGTTTTTCCGGTAACCCTCTCAACTTTTTAGCACATGCTATGTGGGTGAAATTATGATACCATGCCAACTTTCAACCATTTCAGAGTTCGTTCGCAGTGCTTTTCAATTCAGGGTCATTTTAGCTCAAAATAAATCATGAAATGCATGAAAACTAGCAAATGAAGTCAGAAAATGGTTGAAAAGTGATGATGTGGCTTTGAATAGTGCATATTGAATACAGAAAAAGTCTTCAGTTAAAATATATTCAAAAAATTGAAATCCCTTTGTAATATACGTGTTTTCGTCGGAAACCCTGATACTTCGAAAGAGATTGTCCAGTTTGTACACGAAGTGCATCCAGTTTTTCCGGTAACCCTCTCAACTTTTTAGCACATGCTATGTGGGTGAAATTATGATAACATGCCAACTTTCAACCATTTCAGAGTTCGTTCGTAGTGCTTTTCAATTCAGGGTCATTTTAGCTCAAAATAAATCATGAAATGCATGAAAACTAGCAAATAAAGTCAGAAAATGGTTGAAAAGCGATGATGTGGCTTTGAATGGTGCATATTGAATGCAGAAAAAGGCTTGAGTTAAAATATGTTCAAAAAATTGAAATCCCTTTGTAATATACGTGTTTTCGTCCGAAACCCTGATACTTCGAAAGAGATTGTCCAGTTTGTACACGAAATGCATCCAGTTTTTCCGGTAACCCTCTCAACTTTTTAGCACATGCTATGTGGGTGAAATTATGATACCATGCCAACTTTCAAGCATTTCAGAGTTCGTTTGCAGTGCTTTTCAATTCAGGGTCATTTTAGCTCAAAATAAATCATGAAATGCATGAAAACTAGCAAAAGAAGTCAGAAAATGGTTGAAAAGTGATGATGTGGCTTTGAATAGTGCATATTGAATACAGAAAAAGTCTTGAGTTAAAATTTGTTCAAAAAATTGAAATCCCTTTGTAATATACGTGTTTTCGTCGGAAACCCTGATACTTCGAAAGAGATTGTCCAGTTTGTACACGAAGTGCATCTAGTTTTTCCGGTAACCCTCTCAACTTTTTAGCACATGCTATGTGGGTGAAATTATGATACCATACCAACTTTCAACCATTTCAGAGTTCGTTCGCAGTGCTTTTCAATTCAGGGTCATTTTAGCTCAAAATAAATCATGAAATGCATGAAAACTAGCAAATGAAGTCAGAAAATGGTTGAAAAGTGATGATGTGGCTTTGAATGGTGCATATTGAATGCAGAAAAAGGCTTGAGTTAAAATATGTTCAAAAAATTGAAATCTCTTTGTAATATACGTGTTTTCGTCCGAAACCCTGATACTTCGAAAGAGATTGTCCAGTTTGTACACGAAATGCATCCAGTTTTTCCGGTAACCCTCTCAACTTTTTAGCACATGCTATGTGGGTGAAATTATGATACCATGCCAACTTTCAACCATTTCAGAGTTCGTTCGTAGTGCTTTTCAATTCAGGGTCATTTTAGCTCAAAATAAATCATGAAATGCATGAAAACTAGCAAATGAAGTCAGAAAATGGTTGAAAAGTGATGATGTGGCTTTGAATAGTGCATATTGAATACAGAAAAAGTCTTGAGTTAAAATATGTTCAAAAAATTGAAATCCCTTTGTAATATACGTGTTTTCGTCGGAAACCCTGATACTTCGAAAGAGATTGTCCAGTTTGTACACGAAGTGCATCCAGTTTTTCCGGTAACCCTCTCAACTTTTTAGCACATGCTATGTGGGTGAAATTATGATAACATGCCAACTTTCAACCATTTCAGAGTTCGTTCGCAGTGCTTTTCAATTCAGGGTCATTTTAGGTCAAAATAAATCATGAAATGCATGAAAACTAGCAAATAAAGTCAGAAAATGGTTGAAAAGTGATGATGTGGCTTTGAATGGTGCATATTGAATGCAGAAAAAGGCTTGAGTTAAAATATGTTTCAAAAATTGAAATCTCTTTGTAATATACGTGTTTTCGTCCGAAACCCTGATACTTCGAAAGAGATTGTCCAGTTTGTACACGAAATGCATCCAGTTTTTCCGGTAACCCTCTCAACTTTTTAGCACATGCTATGTGGGTAAAATTATGATACCATGCCAACTTTCAACCATTTCAGAGTTCGTTCGCAGTGCTTTTCAATTCAGGGTCATTTTAGCTCAAAATAAATAATGAAATGCATGAAAACTAGCAAAAGAAGTCAGAAAATGGTTGAAAAGTGATGATGTGGCTTTGAATAGTGCATATTGAATACAGAAAAAGTCTTGAGTTAAAATTTGTTCAAAAAATTGAAATCCCTTTGTAATATACGTGTTTTCGTCGGAAACCCTGATACTTCGAAAGAGATTGTCCAGTTTGTACACGAAGTGCATCCAGTTTTTCCGGTAACCCTCTCAACTTTTTAGCACATGCTATGTGGGTGAAATTATGATACCATGCCAACATTCAAGCATTTCAGAGTTCGTTAGCAGTGCTTTTCAATTCAGGGTCATTTTAGCTCAAAATAAATCATGAAATGCATGAAAACTAGCAAATGAAGTCAGAAAATGGTTGAAAAGTGATGATGTGGCTTTGAATGGTGCATATTGAATGCAGAAAAAGTCTTGAGTTAAAATATGTTCAAAAAATTGAAATCCCTTTTTAGTAGACGTGTTTTCGTCCGAAACCTTGATACTTCGAAAGAGATTGTCCAGTTTGTACACGAAGTGCATCCAGTTTTTCCAGTAACCCTCTCAACTTTTTAGCACATGCTATGTGGGTGAAATTATGATACCATGCCAACTTTCAAGCATTTCAGAGTTCGTTAGCAGTGCTTTTCAATTCAGGGTCATTTTAGCTCAAAATAAATCATGAAATGCATGAAAACTAGCAAATGAAGTCAGAAAATGGTTGAAAAGTGATGATGTGGCTTTGAATGGTGCATATTGAATGCAGAAAAAGTCTTGAGTTAAAATATGTTCAAAAAATTGAAATCCCTTTTTAGTAGACGTGTTTTCGTCCGAAACCTTGATACTTCGAAAGAGATTGTCCAGTTTGTACACGAAGTGCATCTAGTTTTTCCGGTAACCCTCTCAACTTTTTAGCACATGCTATGTGGGTGAAATTATGATACCATACCAACTTTCAACCATTTCAGAGTTCGTTCGCAGTGCTTTTCAATTCAGGGTCATTTTAGCTCAAAATAAATCATGAAATGCATGAAAACTAGCAAATGAAGTCAGAAAATGGTTGAAAAGTGATGATGTGGCTTTGAATGGTGCATATTGAATGCAGAAAAAGGCTTGAGTTAAAATATGTTCAAAAAATTGAAATCTCTTTGTAATATACGTGTTTTCGTCCGAAACCCTGATACTTCGAAAGAGATTGTCCAGTTTGTACACGAAATGCATCCAGTTTTTCCGGTAACCCTCTCAACTTTTTAGCACATGCTATGTGGGTGAAATTATGATACCATGCCAACTTTCAACCATTTCAGAGTTCGTTCGCAGTGCTTTTCAATTCAGGGTCATTTTAGCTCAAAATAAATCATGAAATGCATGAAAACTAGCAAATGAAGTCAGAAAATGGTTGAAAAGTGATGATGTGGCTTTGAATAGTGCATATTGAATACAGAAAAAGTCTTGAGTTAAAATATGTTCAAAAAATTGAAATCCCTTTGTAATATACGTGTTTTCGTCGGAAACCCTGATACTTCGAAAGAGATTGTCCAGCTTGTACACGAAGTGCATCCAGTTTTTCCGGTAACCCTCTCAACTTTTTAGCACATGCTATGTGGGTGAAATTATGATACCATGCCAACTTTCAACCATTTCAGAGTTCGTTCGCAGTGCTTTTCAATTCAGGGTCATTTTTGCTCAAAATAAATAAAGAAATGCATGAAAACTAGCAAATGAAGTCAGAAAATGGTTGAAAAGTGATGATGTGGCTTTGAATGGTGCATATTGAATGCAGAAAAAGGCTTGAGTTAAAATATGTTCAAAAAATTGAAATCTCTTTGTAATATACGTGTTTTCGTCCGAAACCCTGATACTTCGAAAGAGATTGTCCAGTTTGTACACGAAATGCATCCAGTTTTTCCGGTAACCCTCTCAACTTTTTAGCACATGCTATGTGGGTGAAATTATGATACCATGCCAACTTTCAACCATTTCAGAGTTCGTTCGCAGTGCTTTTCAATTCAGGGTCATTTTAGCTCAAAATAAATCATGAAATGCATGAAAACTAGCAAAAGAAGACAGAAAATGGTGGAAAAGTGATGACGTGGCTTTGAATAGTGCATATTGAATACAGAAAAAGTCTTGAGTTAAAATTTGTTCAAAAAATTGAAATCCCTTTGTAATATACGTGTTTTCGTCGGAAACCCTGATACTTCGAAAGAGATTGTCCAGTTTGTACACGAAGTGCATCCAGTTTTTCCGGTAACCCTCTCAACTTTTTAGCACATGCTATGTGGGTGAAATTATGATACCATGCCAACTTTCAAGCATTTCAGAGTTCGTTAGCAGTGCTTTTCAATTCAGGGTCATTTTAGCTCAAAATAAATCATGAAATGCATGAAAACTAGCAAATGAAGTCAGAAAATGGTTGAAAAGTGATGATGTGGCTTTGAATGGTGCATATTGAATGCAGAAAAAGTCTTGAGTTAAAATATGTTCAAAAAATTGAAATCCCTTTTTAGTAGACGTGTTTTCGTCCGAAACCTTGATACTTCGAAAGAGATTGTCCAGTTTGTACACGAAGTGCATCCAGTTTTTCCGGTAACCCTCTCAACTTTTTAGCACATGCTATGTGGGTGAAATTATGATACCATGCCAACTTTCAAGCATTTCAGAGTTCGTTAGCAGTGCTTTTCAATTCAGGGTCATTTTAGCTCAAAATAAATCATGAAATGCATGAAAACTAGCAAATGAAGTCAGAAAATGGTTGAAAAGTGATGATGTGGCTTTGAATGGTGCATATTGAATGCAGAAAAAGTCTTGAGTTAAAATATGTTCAAAAAATTGAAATCCCTTTTTAGTAGACGTGTTTTCGTCGGAAACCGTGATACTTCGAAAGAGATTGTCCAGTTTGTACACGAACTGCATCTAGTTTTTCCGGTAACCCTCTCAACTTTTTAGCACATGCTATGTGGGAGAAATTATGATACCATGCCAACTTTCAACCATTTCAGAGTGTTCGTTCGCAGTGCTTTTCAATTCAGGGTCATTTTAGCTCAAAATAAATCATGAAATGCATGAAAACTAGCAAATGAAGTCAGAAAATGGTTGAAAAGTGATGATGTGGCTTTGAATGGTGCATATTGAATGCAGAAAAAGTCTTGAGTTAAAATATGTTCAAAAAATTGAAATCCCTTTTTAATAGACGTGTTTTCGTCCGAAACCCTAATACTTCGAAAGAGATTGTGCAGTTTGTACACGAAGTGCATCCAGTTTTTCCGGTAACCCTCTCAACTTTTTAGCACATGCTATGTGGGTGAAATTATGATACCATGCCAACTTTCAACCATTTCAGAGTTCGTTCGCAGTGCTTTTCAATTCAGGGTCATTTTAGCTCAAAATAAATCATGGAATGCATGAAAACTAGCAAATAAAGTCTGAAAATGGTTAAAAATGATGATGTGGCTTTTAATGGTGCATATTGAATGCAGCAAAAGAATTGAGTTAAAATATGTTAAAAAATTGAAATCCCTTTGTAATATACGTGTTTTCGTCGGAAACCCTAATACTTGGAAATAGGTTGTCCAGTTTGTACACGAAGTGCATCTAGTTTTTCCGGTAACCCTCTCAACTTTTTAGCACATGCTATGTGCGTGAAATTATGATACCATGCCAACTTTCAACCAATTCAGAGTTCGTTCGCAGTGCTTTTCAATTCAGGGTCATTTTAGCTCAAAATAAATCATGAAATGCATGAAAACTAGCAAATGAAGTCAGAAAATGGTTGAAAAGTGATGATGTGGCTTTGAATGGTGCATATTGAATGCAGAAAAAGGCTTGAGTTAAAATATGTTCAAAAAATTGAAATCTCTTTGTAATATACGTGTTTTCGTCCGGAACCCTGATACTTCGATTGAGATTGTGCAGTTTGTACACGAAATGCATCCAGTTTTTCCGGTAACCCTCTCAACTTTTTAGCACATGCTATGTGGGTGAAATTATGATACCATGCCAACTTTCAACCATTTCAGAGTTCGTTCGCAGTGCTTTTCAATTCAGGGTCATTTTAGCTCAAAATAAATCATGAAATGCATGAAAACTAGCAAATGAAGTCAGAAAATGGTTGAAAAGTGATGATGTGGCTTTGAATAGTGCATATTGAATACAGAAAAAGTCTTCAGTTAAAATATATTCAAAAAATTGAAATCCCTTTGTAATATACGTGTTTTCGTCGGAAACCCTGATACTTCGAAAGAGATTGTCCAGTTTGTACACGAAGTGCATCCAGTTTTTCCGGTAACCCTCTCAACTTTTTAGCACATGCTATGTGGGTGAAATTATGATAACATGCCAACTTTCAACCATTTCAGAGTTCGTTCGTAGTGCTTTTCAATTCAGGGTCATTTTAGCTCAAAATAAATCATGAAATGCATGAAAACTAGCAAATAAAGTCAGAAAATGGTTGAAAAGCGATGATGTGGCTTTGAATGGTGCATATTGAATGCAGAAAAAGGCTTGAGTTAAAATATGTTCAAAAAATTGAAATCCCTTTGTAATATACGTGTTTTCGTCCGAAACCCTGATACTTCGAAAGAGATTGTCCAGTTTGTACACGAAATGCATCCAGTTTTTCCGGTAACCCTCTCAACTTTTTAGCACATGCTATGTGGGTGAAATTATGATACCATGCCAACTTTCAAGCATTTCAGAGTTCGTTTGCAGTGCTTTTCAATTCAGGGTCATTTTAGCTCAAAATAAATCATGAAATGCATGAAAACTAGCAAAAGAAGTCAGAAAATGGTTGAAAAGTGATGATGTGGCTTTGAATAGTGCATATTGAATACAGAAAAAGTCTTGAGTTAAAATTTGTTCAAAAAATTGAAATCCCTTTGTAATATACGTGTTTTCGTCGGAAACCCTGATACTTCGAAAGAGATTGTCCAGTTTGTACACGAAGTGCATCCAGTTTTTCCGGTAACCCTCTCAACTTTTTAGCACATGCTATGTGGGTGAAATTATGATACCATGCCAACATTCAAGCATTTCAGAGTTCGTTAGCAGTGCTTTTCAATTCAGGGTCATTTTAGCTCAAAATAAATCATGAAATGCATGAAAACTAGCAAATGAAGTCAGAAAATGGTTGAAAAGTGATGATGTGGCTTTGAATGGTGCATATTGAATGCAGAAAAAGTCTTGAGTTAAAATATGTTCAAAAAATTGAAATCCCTTTTTAGTAGACGTGTTTTCGTCCGAAACCTTGATACTTCGAAAGAGATTGTCCAGTTTGTACACGAAGTGCATCTAGTTTTTCCAGTAACCCTCTCAACTTTTTAGCACATGCTATGTGGGTGAAATTATGATACCATGCCAACTTTTAAGCATTTCAGAGTTCGTTAGCAGTGCTTTTCAATTCAGGGTCATTTTAGCTCAAAATAAATCATGAAATGCATGAAAACTAGCAAATGAAGTCAGAAAATGGTTGAAAAGTGATGATGTGGCTTTGAATGGTGCATATTGAATGCAGAAAAAGGCTTGAGTTAAAATATGTTCAAAAAATTGAAATATCTTTGTAATATACGTGTTTTCGTCCGAAACCCTGATACTTCGAAAGAGATTGTCCAGTTTGTACACGAAATGCATCCAGTTTTTCCGGTAACCCTCTCAACTTTTTAGCACATGCTATGTGGGTGAAATTATGATACCATGCCAACTTTCAACCATTTCAGAGTTCGTTCGCAGTGCTTTTCAATTCAGGGTCATTTTAGCTCAAAATAAATCATGAAATGCATGAAAACTAGCAAATGAAGTCAGAAAATGGTTGAAAAGTGATGATGTGGCTTTGAATGGTGCATATTGAATACAGAAAAAGTCTTGAGTTAAAATATGTTCAAAAAATTGAAATCTCTTTGTAATATACGTGTTTTCGTCCGAAACCCTGATACTTCGAAAGAGATTGTCCAGTTTGTACACGAAATGCATCCAGTTTTTCCGGTAACCCTCTCAACTTTTTAGAACATGCTATGTGGGTGAAATTATGATACCATGCCAACTTTCAACCATTTCAGAGTTCGTTCGCAGTGCTTTTCAATTCAGGGTCATTTTAGCTCAAAATAAATCATGAAATGCATGAAAACTAGCAAATGAAGTCAGAAAATGGTTGAAAAGTGATGATGTGGCTTTGAATAGTGCATATTGAATACAGAAAAAGTCTTGAGTTAAAATATGTTCAAAAAATTGAAATCCCTTTGTAATATACGTGTTTTCGTCGGAAACCCTGATACTTCGAAAGAGATTGTCCAGTTTGTACACGAAGTGCATCCAGTTTTTCCGGTAACCCTCTCAACTTTTTAGCACATGCTATGTGGGTGAAATTATGATAACATGCCAACTTTCAACCATTTCAGAGTTCGTTCGCAGTGCTTTTCAATTCAGGGTCATTTTAGCTCAAAATAAATCATGAAATGCATGAAAACTAGCAAATAAAGTCAGAAAATGGTTGAAAAGTGATGATGTGGCTTTGAATGGTGCATATTGAATGCAGAAAAAGTCTTGAGTTGAAATATGTTCAAAAAATTGAAATCCCTTTGTAATATACGTGTTTTCGTCGGAAACCCTGATACTTCGAAAGAGATTGTCCAGTTTGTAAACGAAGTGCATCCAGTTTTTCCGGTAACCCTCTCAACTTTTTAGCACATGCTATGTTGGTGAAATTATGATACCATGCCAACTTTCAACCATTTCAGAGTTCGTTAGCAGTGCTTTTCAATTCAGGGTCATTTTAGCTCAAAATAAATCATGAAATGCATGAAACTAGCAAATGAAGTCAGAAAATGGTTGAAAAGTGATGATGTGGCTTTGAATGGTGCATATTGAATGCAGAAAAAGGCTTGAGTTAAAATTTGTTCAAAAAATTGAAATCCCTTTGTAATAGACGTCTTTTCGTCCGAAACCCTGATACTTCGCAACAGATTGTCCAGTTTGTACACGAAGTGCATCCAGTTTTTCCGGTAACCCTCTCAACTTTTTACCACATGCTATGTGGGTGAAATTATGATACCGTGCCAACTTTCAACCATTTCAGAGTTCGTTCGCAGTGCTTTTCAATTCAGGGTCATTTTAGCTCAAAATAAATCATGAAATGCATGAAAACTAGGAAATGAAGTCAGAAAATGGTTGAAAAGTGATGATGTGGCTTTGAATAGTGCATATTGAATGCAGAAAAAGTCTTGAGCTAAAATATGTTCAAAAAATTGAAATCCCTTTTTAATAGACGTGTTTTCGTCCGAAACCCTGATACTTCGAAAGAGATTGTCCAGTTTGTACACGAAGTTCATCCAGTTTTTCCGGTAACCCTCTCAACTTTTTACCACATGCTATGTGGGTGAAATTATGATACCATGCCAACTTTCAACCATTTCAGAGATCGTTCGCAGTGCTTTTCAATTCAGGGTCATTTTAGCTCAAAATAAATCATGAAATGCATGAAAACTAGCAAATGAAGTCAGAAAATGGTTGAAAAGTGATGATGTGGCTTTGAATAGTGCATATTGAATACAGAAAAAGTCTTGAGTTAAAATATGTTCAAAAAATTGAAATCCCTTTGTAATATACGTGTTTTCGTCGGAAACCGTGATACTTCGAAAGAGATTGTCCAGTTTGTACACGAAGTGCATCTAGTTTTTCCGGTAACCCTCTCAACTTTTTAGCACATGCTATGTGGGAGAAATTATGATACCATGCCAACTTTCAACCATTTCAGAGTGTTCGTTCGCAGTGCTTTTCAATTCAGGGTCATTTTAGTTCAAAATAAATCATGAAATGCATAAAAACTAGGAAATGAAGTCAGAAAATGGTTGAAAAGTGATGATGTGGCTTTGAATGGTGCATATTGAATGCAGAAAAAGTCTTGAGTTAAAATATGTTCAAAAAATTGAAATCCCTTTTTAATAGACGTGTTTTCGTCCGAAACCCTAATACTTCGAAAGAGATTGTGCAGTTTGTACACGAAGTGCATCCAGTTTTTCCGGTAACCCTCTCAACTTTTTAGCACATGCTATGTGGGTGAAATTATGATACCATGCCAACTTTCAACCATTTCAGAGTTCGTTCGCAGTGCTTTTCAATTCAGGGTCATTTTAGCTCAAAATAAATCATGGAATGCATGAAAACTAGCAAATAAAGTCTGAAAATGGTTAAAAATTGATGATGTGGCTTTTAATGGTGCATATTGAATGCAGCAAAAGAATTGAGTTAAAATATGTTAAAAAATTGAAATCCCTTTGTAATATACGTGTTTTCGTCGGAAACCCTAATACTTGGAAATAGATTGTCCAGTTTGTACACGAAGTGCATCTAGTTTTTCCGGTAACCCTCTCAACTTTTTAGCACATGCTATGTGCGTGAAATTATGATACCATGCCAACTTTCAACCAATTCAGAGTTCGTTCGCAGTGCTTTTCAATTCAGGGTCATTTTAGCTCAAAATAAATCATGAAATGCATGAAAACTAGCAAATGAAGTCAGAAAATGGTTGAAAAGTGATGATGTGGCTTTGAATGGTGCATATTGAATGCAGAAAAAGGCTTGAGTTAAAATATGTTCAAAAAATTGAAATCTCTTTGTAATATACGTGTTTTCGTCCGAAACCCTGATACTTCGAAAGAGATTGTCCAGTTTGTACACGAAATGCATCCAGTTTTTCCGGTAACCCTCTCAACTTTTTAGCACATGCTATGTGGGTGAAATTATGATACCATGCCAACTTTCAACCATTTCAGAGTTCGTTCGCAGTGCTTTTCAATTCAGGGTCATTTTAGCTCAAAATAAATCATGAAATGCATGAAAACTAGTAAATAAAGTCAGAAAATGGTTGAAAAGTGATGATGTGACTTTGAATGGTGCATATTGAATGCAGAAAAAGTCTTGAGTTAAAATATGTTCAAAAAATTGAAATCCCTTTGTAATATACGTGTTTTCGTCGGAAACCCTGATACTTCGAAAGAGATTGTCCAGTTTGTACACGAAGTGCATCCAGTTTTTCCGGTAACCCTCTCAACTTTTTAGCACATGCTATGTGGGTGAAATTATGATAACATGCCAACTTTCAACCATTTCAGAGTTCGTTCGCAGTGCTTTTCAATTCAGGGTCATTTTAGCTCAAAATAAATCATGAAATGCATGAAAACTAGTAAATAAAGTCAGAAAATGGTTGAAAAGTGATGATGTGACTTTGAATGGTGCATATTGAATGCAGAAAAAGTCTTGAGTTAAAAATATGTTCAAAAAATTGAAATCCCTTTGTAATATACGTGTTTTCGTCGGAAACCCTGATACTTCGAAAGAGATTGTCCAGTTTGTACACGAAGTGCATCCAGTTTTTCCGGTAACCCTCTCAACTTTTTAGCACATGCTATGTGGGTGAAATTATGATACCATGCCAACTTTCAACCATTTCAGAGTTCTTTAGCAGTGCTTTTCAATTCAGGGTCATTTTAGCTCAAAATAAATCATGAAATGCATGAAAACTAGCAAATGAAGTCAGAAAATGGTTGAAAGGTGATGATGTGGCTTTGAATGGTGCATATTGAATGCAGAAAAAGGCTTGAGTTAAAATATGTTCAAAAAATTGAAATCCCTTTTTAATAGACGTGTTTTCGTCCGAAACCCTGATACTTCGAAAGAGATTGTCCAGTTTGTACACGAAGTGCATCCAGTTTTTCCGGTAACCCTCTCAACTTTTTACCACATGCTATGTGGGTGAAATTATGATACCATGCCAACTTTCAACCATTTCAGAGTTCGTTCGCAGTGCTTTTCAATTCAGGGTCATTTTAGCTCAAAATAAATCATGAAATGCATGAAAACTAGCAAATGAAGTCAGAAAATGGTTGAAAAGTGATGATGTGGCTTTGAATAGTGCATATTGAATACAGAAAAAGTCTTGAGTTAAAATATGTTCAAAAAATTGAAATCGCTTTGTAATATACGTGTTTTCGTCGGAAACCCTCATACTTCGGAAGAGATTGTCCAGTTTGTACACGAAGTGCATCCAGTTTTTCCGGTAACCCTCTCAACTTTTTAGCACATGCTATGTGGGTGAAATTATGATAACATGCCAACTTTCAACCATTTCAGAGTTCGTTCGCAGTGCTTTTCAATTCAGGGTCATTTTAGCTCAAAATAAATCATGAAATGCATGAAAACTAGCAAATAAAGTCAGAAAATGGTTGAAAAGTGATGATGTGGCTTTGAATGGTGCATATTGAATGCAGAAAAAGTCTTGAGTTAAAATATGTTCAAAAAATTGAAATCCCTTTGTAATATACGTGTTTTCGTCGGAAACCCTGATACTTCGAAAGAGATTGTCCAGTTTGTAAACGAAGTGCATCCAGTTTTTCCGGTAACCCTCTCAACTTTTTAGCACATGCTATGTGGGTGAAATTATGATACCATGCCAACTTTCAACCATTTCAGAGTTCGTTAGCAGTGCTTTTCAATTCAGGGTCATTTTAGCTCAAAATAAATCATGAAATGCATGAAACTAGCAAATGAAGTCAGAAAATGGTTGAAAAGTGATGATGTGGCTTTGAATGGTGCATATTGAATGCAGAAAAAGGCTTGAGTTAAAATTTGTTCAAAAAATTGAAATCCCTTTGTAATATACGTGTTTTCGTCCGAAACCCTGATACTTCGAAAGAGATTGTCCAGTTTGTACACGAAGTGCATCCAGTTTTTCCGGTAACCCTCTCAACTTTTTACCACATGCTATGTGGGTGAAATTATGATACCGTGTCAACTTTCAACCATTTCAGAGTTCGTTCGCAGTGCTTTTCAATTCAGGGTCATTTTAGCTCAAAATAAATCATGAAATGCATGAAAACTAGCAAATGAAGTCCGAAAATGGTTCAAAAGTGATGATGTGGCTTTGAATAGTGCATATTGAATACAGAAAAAGTCTTGAGTTAAAATATGTTCAAAAAATTGAAATCCCTTTATAATATACGTGTTTTCGTCCGAAACCCTGATACTTCGAAAGAGATTGTGCAGTTTGTATATGAAGTGCATCTAGTTTTTCCGTTATCCCTCTCAACTTTTTAGCACATGCTATGTTGGTGAAATTATCATACCATACCAACTTTCAACCATTTCAGAGTTCGTTAGTAGTGCTTTTCAATTCAGGGTCATTTTAGCTCAAAATAAATCATGAAATGCATGAAAACTAGCAAATGAAGTCAGAAAATGGTTGAAAAGTGATGATGTGGCTTTGAATGGTGCATATTGAATGCAGAAAAAGTCTTGAGTTAAAATGTGTTCAAACAATTAAAATCCCTTTGTAATAGACGTGTTTTCGTTACAAAATAGCAAAAGTGAAAATAGATGCGCTTATAGAGGAAATTCAACCTAAATTCAAAGTGCTAGTAAGCTAAATAGATGTACTAGCGCTTTGAATTTAGGTTGAATTTTCTCTACAAACACATCTATTTTCATTTTGAAT
The DNA here is from genome assembly GCA_039707655.1 of Elymus sibiricus. Classification (NCBI taxonomy): domain Eukaryota; kingdom Viridiplantae; phylum Streptophyta; class Magnoliopsida; order Poales; family Poaceae; genus Elymus; species Elymus sibiricus. The sequence goes on along the minus strand of CM077665.1, from coordinate 526,410,028 downwards.
TTAGGATTTGAGAGGAACTTAACAAGGCAGAGAGGGTCGGGTTTATAAACAGGTGCTAGCGCCTCTCGCTTGGCGAGGTGGGACTAAACTCCCCCTTTAGTCCCGGTTGGAGCCACCAACCGGGACTAAAGGGCTGGGCTTCCCGCCCTTTCGGGCTGCCGAAAACTACCTTTAGTCCCGGTTAGAGCCACCAACCGGGACTAAAGGGCTGGGCTTCCCGCCCTTTCGGGCTGCCGAAAACTACCTTTAGTCTCGGTTGTTGGCTCTAACCGGGACTAATGGTGTGTCTTTAGTCCCGGTTGGAACGACCAACCGGGACTAAAGGTTGCACTATATAAGCGGGACTTGGAAATTTTTTCAAATCCATCTGCTTTCCCTCTCCCCCGACGCCGCCGAAATCCACCTCGACGCCGCCAGGCTGCCGGATCTCGCCGTCGCCTCCCCGACGCAGTCGCCTCCCCCGACGCCGTCCCCATCGTCGCCTCCCCCGACGCCGCCCCCGTCGCGGTCCCCGTCGCCGCCCCCCGACACCGTCCCCGTCGCGCCCCCGTCGCCGCCCCCCGACGCCGCCCCCGTCGCCGTCCCCGTCGCCGCCCCCGACGCCGACGCCGTCCCCGTCGCCGCCCCCCGACGCCGTCGCCTCCTCCTCCTCCTAGGTGAGCCACCGGCCACACCGTCGTTCCCCTCCTCCTCCTAGCTATCCTAAGCCACCCCCGCGATTACCGTCGTCGCCCGCGTCCGTCACCGGCCGAAGCAGTGGCGGTCAGCGGCGGATCCAGGGCTAGTTAGGAACTTAAGATGGCATTTTAAGTTAGTTAGGAAATTTGTTAGTTAGGCTTTGTTATTAAAAATGTTATTAAAAATGGCATTTTAAGTTAGTTAGGCTTTGTTATTAAAAATGTTTTTGTTGTTTTATTGTTGTTAAATAAAATGATATTTGCTATAGCCACAATTTGTTTTCGTCGACGATGCCTGGCCCGCATCCTCGTCGTTGTCGAGTCGGCGGCGACATCATGCTTGAGAGGCGCAATGTCCGGGACTGGGCTCCGCCGGGCTGGCACTGGGAGGTGCTACCTTCCCGGGCTCGGAGCTTGGTGAGGAACCCTGGTCTTGTCGTCGACTCGGAGATACTTTGGTGGTGGTCGCGTGGGCCACTTTCGGTGCAGAGGCAGCCGGCCCCCGCGGAGGTGTTACATCGCCGTGTCAGGGAGGAGGATGAGCACGTCCGTCGCTACATGGCGGCGTTGGACGCCAGGTTCTCCAATACCTGGCAGATTCTTCAGGGATCTCACCCGAGTTATGATCCGGTGATGGTTCCTTATCTTTGGATGTCCACCGTCAGCGACTTAGAGACCGCTAGTGAACCGAGTTCACCGTCCTCCACTTTGGATTCTAGGATATTCGATCTGTATTAGTGATCTTATATGATAATATTCGAGATGTATTAGTTAATATTTGATGATGCATTAACTGGATTAGTGATATTATATTCGAGTTCATTATAAATGTATTAGTGATATTATATTCGAGTTCATTATAATTGTATTAGTGATATTATATCGGTATAATGCGTGTGTGACTTTCGGTCTGTCGTTGCTCCTTGTGTGACTTTCATGTGTGTTCTTGATGGAGGAATCCCGACTGTTGTCGTGGGGGGCGCCTCCTCTTCTTCTCTTCTTTGCGATATATTCATCGGTATAATTCGCAAGAAGAGAAGAGGGGGGCGTCCATCACCGACGGTCGAACTATTACTGTGAGAGAGTGTCCACCAACATATATACACCACCATATCAGTGTGAGAGAGTGCGCACCAACACACCATGAGATATGAGAGTTATTTAAGGAAAGCCTCGACAGACCGAAAGTCACACACGCATTAGGATCCAAGCGTGCCGTAATTCTTGAATCATGAACACAGGAAATGTCGTCGTCATCAGACGACGATAGGATCCAAGCGTGTGAACTTTGCGGTGAAGATAAGGGTCTTTGCGACCGGCCTGGGCTGCGAGACGGCAGGTTCTTCACCATGAAGCTTTACGAGGACTTTGATATTTCTACGGTACGCAACGATGACAACTGTTTTTTCGTAATTAAGCATGACTTCTGTTTCTTTCCTTCAACACGTAATTTCTGTTTTATACAATTCGACTAGTTCATCCCCTGTCATGCAAGACGGTATTTCTTGGAGAGGCTCGGTTTCGAAGAGCACGAGAGTTTCGAGACGAGGACAGCCAACCTGAGGACTAAACATGGTCACACATTTCTAGTGAAAGTAATGAATGCACCTAATAACACAGAATTAGGGTGCTCAAATTGGGAAGCTCTTTGCAAGGCATATGGATTTTAGGAGGATATGGAAATAACCTTCGATCTTCGTCCTGAAGATCATATTGAAGGAAACATCGACATTTGGGTGGATGTCAATATGTTTCCTGTTTTACCTCCATGTGAGTTTGTCAACCATGCATATTTGTCAAGTAATTTGCATTCTATATTTAGAAATAGTTGGTGTTCATCCATACTAAATTTGTTAATTTATAATTTACAGCTTATTTCGTTTCTTCGAGTGAAACACAGAACATAATCGACACGACACACTACACTTATGGATCACATCTAACTTGGGAGGAGAAGGGTGATCTTATCAACTTTGTTATTGGTGTCCTAGTTGGTAGGGTGATCTTCCCATATAATTTGGGAACTGGCCCAAATTATACATTGTACAGGACACTAGTGCATAGGTTGAGGGCGGATGACATTCGCCGAAATATCTTGGTAAGAGTTGCTAATTAAGTACACTATACTATTGCGTAAATGGTATTGATTACATTGCTAACTAGGCTACTATTATGTTCTTCAACAGAAACTGCCAAATGAAGTTGTGCCTCCGTTGATGCAACTCGAAGGTAATATGACAATTAAAAGCCCCTTCCAGCCCGAGTTCTCTTTTGCATACTCGACTGAGCGCAAACCACCAAGACGGCTCCAAATTGAAGCATGGAGACAAATAAAGAAGGATCGCAAGCCACAAGTTGGAGACCGTTGGATCTCTTTGCTTCATCATGGAGACATAGGCGTTATTCTGTTTTATGTCATTTTATCTAGGAGGGACGACTAGGTCCTATATGAGAGAGAAGTTTTTCTGGTTTATTTTAACTTGCATGATCGATTAGGATGATTACTATTATGATGTTTTTCTGTTTTATGAGATTTTAACTTGGTATGATTAAGATGATGATGAGTTGTTAGATGAGTAAGATGATGATGAGTTATATGACATATATTTGATTAAGATGGATGGATGCAAGTGATCATGTGAATTAGAGGAAAATATGATGTTGCGATTGGCCCTTTCCAAAAATGAAAACCCGCCTGAAAATACAATATAAATATAAAAGAAAATGAAAACCAAAAATGAAACACGGCCCTTTCCACAAAAAAAACCACAGCGCCTTTTAGTCCCGGTTCGTGTTACGAACCGGGACCAAAGGTCCTCCTGCCTCGGCGCCGCCGTGCGGCCACGTGGAGCACCGTTGGTCCCGGTTCGTAAGCCAACTGGGACTAAAAGCGATCAGCATTTGTCCCGATCGTTTTGTCCCGGTTGCAGAACCGGGACTAAAGGCCCTCTGGAACCGGGACAGATGCCCTGTTTTCTACTAGTGTACTACTGCCATGGATGGAGTATAGAAATTAGTACTTCTATCAATTCCATTTGCTTGCATATACCTGCCATCACAAACTTCTGCTGATTATAATTAGTACTTGAGGTTATCTTAAAGGAGTACATAAATTATTATATGGAAACTTTACCAGACATTATGCTACTACTTGCTTGCATTCTATCAATTCCATTTTGAGTTCACACGATCGAGCAGGACACGAGTACGTATATGCTTTATGTTATAATAATTGTTGCTTAAACACTTTCTGTCCTTGTCCCAACTAGTGGCTTCCTTGCTTCTTAAAAACTACTGATGTCATTGCCACTGACATTCTATCTTCTAGCAAGACATTCACCGAGCAAGCGGAAATCCTTTTGAAGGAAGCTATTCAGGAACAACTGGAACGGTTTTCTCTTCACTAATAAATAAATTTTGCATGTCTATTCTTGTTATTTTGCATGTCTGCTCTTGTTAGTAGAATAGGAATCGTTGAGAAAGATTTTTCATTTGAATCATGCAAAAAAGATTTCTTTGTTTTTAGTTTAGTATAGTTAATATATCAGGTTTGAATTCCCCTCATCGTTTTCTCCCTGCTCTGCCCTGCCCAGATGCACCTAAATTAGTAAAGGCTACCACCACACCCATGAATTCCTGGATAGCCTCTTGCAAGACAAGATGTGACAAACCCTAATGTTAGTGTCATGGAGCTACCTAGGGAGTCTCCGTCCGTGGCTATTTCTTAAATCTTGGGTTTGCTCGAGGCTATCAGGGAGCTAGCTGCCCTAGGCCTCAATTATGAGCACTAAACAATGGTAGAGCAGAGATTAAATTAGCACTCCACTGGCCCTGCAGAAAACGTAGGAGCAATGTTATGGCGACGCGACAACCACCTCCACGATCCTTCTTGATAAGCTTTGGTTTGGGCATGCACACAGTAGTTGGCTTTAGCTCCCGGGTTAATAAATTAAGGCTCAAGTCAAGTAAAAATGCCACTGAATTTGCTTACTTAATCTCGGTAGATAGTGCCCACCTTGTGTCCTCGGGAGCCTTGGCCGCTTCCGGGGGAGGGGCCGACGGAGACTGCGCACCGATCGGGAGCATGCGCCCGCTTTGGACGGACGCCCGCGCGCATACGAAAGCAAATGGCGAAAGTGGCTTTGCGAATCGACCACCTCACCTTGGTGCATAAGTTTGCACCGTACGTACGTACGTGTTCCGCTCACACCACCGTCGCGTTCGTTGTCGGGGTGGTGGATTGCTATGGTATTGAGAGAAAAAAAAAACAAGTAATTCCGGACAAAGAGAGTATTATGGTATTGAGAAAAAAAAACAAGTAATTGCATATGTACTTGCTCCATTTTCAAAGTGTGTAAAGGTAGGCATCTATGCCTATAGTGTCTTGAGGCACTATTACTGGCAACAGGTTTGACTAGCACTCTACAACTTAATTAAACAAAGATTAGCTCCAAAGCTGAGATGTGAACCACTAACCACCAAATTAAGCTTAATCCGGTCCCCCTCCGTACGCTCCAGTTCAACAGGGGTGGCTTTCCTCGATGTTTTCTTTAGTTTGAGCACGGCTTTATTCGTTGCTTCTCCTACGTGATGCATCAGCGATTCAACAGGTGTATAAACTAAGATTGAACTGATCATGCATGCATGCATACTTAATTAGTTGCTCTCCAACCGATTATCGTTTAGTTGGAGGTTGTAACCACCTAAGAATATAATAACTGATTAAGAATCAGTTCAGAATATCTGAGGAGTGGTCAACTAAATTGGCATTACTGAACAGCTAATATTTTTTCAGTACTACAAAGAACCTATTATAATTTAATTAGACAGTTAAGCAAGTGCAGTGCAAGTAGGGGGCGTTATCATATCCACATCGATTATATATTCAGGCGCCCACTTGGTGCTTCGGCAGGGTTGCCTTGACGATTATTCAGGATTAACTAAGCGAGCCAGCCATGCATGCTACACAAGGCAAAGGCTGTAATGGCTTCCCAAACAAGTTTAAAGCACGCTTTGAGTAAGACAAGTAAACTGAGCATGCCTGGCAAATACTAGTACTACATCATTAAATCAGCTTAGCTGTAAGGACTAAGGAGTGGCTTTAGTTTTGCACACAGACCATCTTTTCAGCTCAAATTTGAAATGATTTTGTATGGCACTTTCATGAATGAATGATGGGTCCCTGAGAGTCCCTGACAGTGAGGCAGGCAGGCAGAGACATCAAGCATGGGCCGATCACTATCACTCAAGGTAGAGAGCAGCTATAACGTACCAAACCAACTGCATACATACATTGCGTTGGTGGTGGGGGTTATGTAGGTCTTATCTTTCCCCATGGCCGGTGCAGCCCGGGCCCTTTTCTTTCCACCATCTTCCCCTTCTCTTCTCTACACGAACATAGTTGCCATCGCCATCGGAGGGGAACGTTTGGAACCGGCGGGCAGGTTCACCCGTTTTCCAACAAAAATAGTAATTGCTCATTGCGTAAATGGTCAAAAAATTATGAAATTTCTTGGCAACAAACGTGACTTTTTGTCCTACTCATAAAAAAAAATTGGGGGCGAAATTACTTTCGTGGTATTGTCCAGGAAAAAGTCAAAATCAGCACCATACTAGTTTTCAAATTAAAATCACCACTATATTAGGTGTACTATTCACTCTATATTGTCCGGGAAATTTGCTTTTTTGCTCAAAAATTTTGTCTGCGGTTTTATTTTGTCAAAAAAAAATTTACGAGTAGGGCAATAAGTCAAGTTTGTTTGAAAAAGTTTCAGAGATTTTTGACCTTTTCCTGTATTTCTAAAGAAATCCCTGAAAAACTTTTATAGGGTTCATCTACCACCAGGTTCAGAGGGGTATTTTCCCCATCACCATCGTCGCCACTCACTCATTAATCCACACCCGCATTTGCTATGTATACCATGGTGGTGGATGGATGCACCGCATCTCTACTTCCTGCCTCTGGAAAAGTGTCTCCGACGAACGAAGGCATGCGATCTGGGCGACAGCGATCGACGTTACATTTCAGTGGAGTTTTCCTTCCACGCAAAGTCTCATGACGATGAGCTGAGTGGTGCCAAACGGCCGGTGGATCTATGCATCGAACCTTCTGTGTGCCTGGACCGCCTTTACCATAGTCAAAGTCGCAAATACTCGAGAGACCTTGCAATTTTTCTACGGCCGGGGCCATGCAAATCAGGACCGATCTGCAGTGCTACTATTATATACAGTATATTTTCAATCAAAGAAGCAGATGTAGGTGCATGCCAAGTCGGCATCCCAGATATAGGTATGGTCCGATCGAATCGGATTCTGCATGCATGTGTTGTACTTGTAGAAATAATGCACGGTGTGTACGACTGGGAAGGGAAAATATATGTGCATGGGGTGGCTTGGCTTATATAGATGCATGCGTGGTTCGTCAGTGATCTGCTACTCTGCTTCCGCGGCACAAGGCCAGCCATGTGACCACGGTGCGGTGCAAGAGTAGAGTAGACAGTGGGGACGGAGCGGTACTGATACCCTGCACGGCATGCGTTTTCGGAGCATCTGGTCGAGATCGAGCAGCTACCACCCAACTGTTGCAGTAGTATGCATATGGTCTGCTTCCGCAGCGAACGAAGGCAGCAGATGACAGATGGACATGGCCGTGTCGGCGACGGCGACCCAGCCGCGACAGCGACAGCGCCACCTGCACCGCGCTGCGTCGGCCGGCGTCGGCGGCTCGATCGGCCGGCCGGGTTGGCGTAATCAGCGTGGCCGTCGGCCCGGATGCAACCTGAACATAATGCTGCCGGCGCGCGATCGATAAGCTAGGCGTCACGAGACCATGAACACTAGACGCCGGCACGGCACGCCAAGATCGAGCAAGTACCTTTCATGCCTCCCGCGACCGGCCGTTGCGGTCGACCTCGTCGCGTTTGCAATCTGTCGCAGTCTGCCGCAGCGACCAAAATGCGCCCGACCCGCCTCTACGAGTCGCCCTCGCACAGCTGGTGTGCACAACGTAATAACGTAGCAGCTGTGGGTGTCGCCATTAGCGACGGACCGACCGACCATTAGACGGCGACATCAACCCCGGGCGCCATCAATCGGATGGTCAAATCTAGACCTGATCATTGGTCGGGCCGGGCTTTGCAAAGCCCGAGCCTGGCCCGGCCCGGCCCGAAGCACATGAACAGTAACGCTTCTTAATTAAATTAATCTTATTTAGGATATTTTATTAATTTATTATACCTATATTTTGAATAAAAAAATATTTATACACGCTTTTCGGGCTTTCGGGTCGGGCTTCGGGCCAGAAAATGGAGCCCGAACCCGGCCCGAATGTCGGGCTTCCGGTTCGGGCCTTCGGGCCGGGTTGTCCATGAACAGGTGTGCGCACGTTACATTGGAGCACCCACCGGCGGACCGGCCATGCCACCGCAAGGTTGACCCTCTCTCGCCTGGCAGCGATCTAGGACAGATCCTGGCTCCCTCTCTCTAGCGCAGCAGTCACCCAGAGCAAGAGAATTCGTAAGGGCATGATCTATGGGGGCATCACCTCGGTGTGGTTCCAGCCTCCACCTAAGGAAAAAATAAATAAAGCCACCGTTTGATTATCACACACCCATCAGAAGCAGCAACTCTTCCAGTGGTCCACCTACCTCTCTCTTCATCGTCACTTTTTATTTCATGGCTCATGCTTCCTCTTGTTTTAAGCTCACTCTCCTCCAGCCCATCCTTTCATTCTGCCTTTTCAGCGAGGAAGCAGGCTCCTCTGCAAGAGCCCGTTTTGCTCTACAAGCAACGGTCTTTTTTCTATTCTACGCCACGGCAGCAGCTCATCCGACGTGTATCCTGTAGGAGATATGCCCTAGAGGCAATAATAAATGTTATTGAGTATCTCCCTGTTCATAATTAGGTTTATGTTCCATGCTATAACTGCTATGGTTCTCGAGTCTGCAATAACCACGAGGCTCGGAGGAAGACTCATGTGCACGTGTGGAATAATAAACGGTAAAATATATTCCTAGTCTGGCCTCTAAGACTGGCTCAAGTATTGCATGATGATCCTGTTTTCCTGATCATGGGCATGGCTATGCCGGCAATTTTGAGGGCGCAATGTTGGTAGAACACTTGTCTTGAATCGACTCGAATTGATGTTATGCTATGAGATACATTCGTCACAAGTTAATGGTTTATAACACAGAGATGGTTAACGTTTGCATGATTCCTTAGACCATGAGAGTATCGAGTTTCTTCATGCTTGCTTCATGAACTTTGGGGTTTGTTAAACGTCATCCGTAAATGGGTGGCTATTACGGCGGCTTACGGGTTCATGGAAAAGTATGTCAAGTAAATTGATAGCTCAAGATTGGGATTTGCTCCTCCGACGATGGAGAGATATCTCTGGGCCCTCTCGGTGTTACGGTATCCATCATCGTCTGGCCAGATACTTTGTGATTTGATCATGGGGATGCCGGAACACGGGAAGGAGAAAAGAGAACAATACCGGTAACGAGGTAACTAGCATAGTGGACAAGGTGTTGATCCACGGGGATGCCAACATGTCTCACCTCGGGTATTTGTAACATATCGTGAAGCAACAGGAATAGCACACGGCAAATGGAGGTTCACTCGAATATTCATTCGTGTGGGTATAGGAGTCAATATGGGTGTCCACGGCTCCGATGTTGATCATTGATCGGAAGGGGTTCCGAGTCATGTCTATACTTCACCGAACCTATAGGGTCACACGCTTAAGGGTCATCTATCTGCTGAATACTAGACAAGGAGTCCGAGAGAAAGTCACTGGAAAAGTTTTGGAGACAACGGAAAAGTTCCGGAGAGAACACCGGAAAAGTTTCGGTAAAACCGAAAAGTTGTTTCGGATAAAACCATTGATCCAAAAAGGTTTAGGCAAGCACCGGGAATGTTTTGGAGGTTGCCAGATTGGTCTGGTAATTTCTGGAATTTTTCCGGAGAAAAACCGAAAAAAAGTTTTCGGAGCTGCCGGAATTGTTTACCGGGTAAACGAAGATGGTTTTAAATTAAACCACCATACCGGAAATGTTCCGGAGCGCGTCCAGATAATTTTAGAGGGTGCCAGAAATGTTCTGGGACCTTCCAGAATTTTTCAGAAGTAATAGTCGCGAAAAACATCTTGTCCCAGCGTGAGGGGACAAGATCCCACGACTCGTGGGGGCTGTTTTGGGGCGCCTCCCCTTGGGGGGGCAGCCCCTTGTGGCTGGACAAAAGGTGTTGGGGGCCGCCCATGGTGGGGGGCAGCCTCCACAAATGGTGGGAAGTGTTGGGAGGTGGTGGGGCCCCATGTTGGAGCACCATGGACAAGGGAACATGTTTTTCCCTTGTTTGGTGGGAACATGTTCTCCTTGTTTTGTGGGAACATGTTTTCCCCATGTTTAGTGGGCTGAAATTTCAGCCCCCTCCACCCCTTCCACCACTATATAAGGAGGAGGAGAGGTGCTCTCCAACTCCACTCCAACTCTCACACAAGCCATGCATGATCTGGCATTCTCTCTCCCTCCCACGAAATAGTTTCGTAGTGTCGAAAGGTTGTCTGGGTTCCGGCAGGAACTAGTTCTGGACGACGAAGCCCTGCCGGATAGATGACACCGTATGTGTGCAACCCCGTAGAGAGGTCGTAGTTTCGATCTTTGTGCCCGAGGGGCTGTTTTGAGAGTGCCTCCTGAAGGCTGTCCCAGTGACGGTCTGAGTTCTGTGAGTCCTCCCGAAGGGCTGTCCGCAACACCGTCCGGGGGACTGTCCGACCGCCTCCCGGAGGGCTGTCCGTGGGGCAGATGAGGGAGTACATCCTCGCGGTTGGGAGGTTGTAAATCCTAGCTGCGGGGATCTGCACCGCCGATCGTCATCGACTCTACTTCCGCTGCGCTACGAGTCGGTAACGAAAAGATCAAACCTTGTATGCAGTCTCCATAGTGGTCCTGGGCTGGTGCGTAGGTCGGAAATTTTTTGTTTTCTGTTGCATTACCCTACAGTGGCATCAAGAGCCGTGCTATGCGTAGATGCAGGTTGCGATCTAGAATACATAGAGATATATGGGTGTTGCACAATATAATTAGGTAGTAGATGAGTTCTATTACTGAAAATTATTTGTGCGGGTAGCAGATGAAATCTGTTACCCGATGTTCTTGTTGCTTCCCTGGAGTTTGCATATTTCTGATATTGATAACAGTATGGTGGAGTTTCAATGTTCTGGCAATCCGCGATCCTGATTGATCAACGAAGTGCTAACAGTTCATTGAATTCCACCGTAGTTAAAAAGAAAGATGAAATTTCGCAGACAAAAGGGCAATGCAGATATGATCTGCATGGGGGTCATGCGTATGACGAAGTTTAGTATGGGGCTCGAGATTTTATTATCTCGTGTTTCATACACCCTGCAATGTTAATCTAGCGACTTGGATTATCATGCTTAATGATGGACGTTGGTAGCTTCGGTTTGTTTCGAAACCTTAGAAGCAGTGGCGATTCTAGTAGGGAGGCTTCAATAGGCTGAAGCCTACCCTCTAAAATTCTATTTCAGCTAAATATAACATATGCCAATTACATCAAGGTGCTTTACATGCAACAATTGCAGTGTATTTGCTAATTAGGCTTAGTAAATTGATTTTTGAGCCTACCCTTTATTATCACACTAGATTCGCCACTGCTTAGAAGCCACGTAAAACAAGTTTTTGCATGGACCGATTAGAGGCATCTAAATTGGTTTTGCGGGAGGGTTTGCATATGCATGTGATGTGGTATAGCAGTGCTCATATTAATTTGATTATGTATGAGATGACTATATGATGTAAATTGATTAACATGACCTGCGTGTCATGATTCGGCATGATGGCTGGAGCCATATGATTGTCGCTTTAAATGACCTACGTGTCAACCTTGTTGTAATGCATTATTTTATTAGCTATAGAGATAGCGATATTATCTGGTGCATCGACAAGGTGGTGGCAATCTTCGCGAAGGTGAACACCGACGCGAATGCCGAAGACGAAGAAATGAAAGACTTCTCCGTCAGAAAGGGCTATACCATATCATGCTATTATGAATTGCCTGAGATGTTTATCCCTTATGATGCACCCTTCTTGATTGCGCGGTTGTCGCTTTTTATTAGGGTGATCTCTCACAAAAATATCAAGTAATTAGTGTTCTCCCAAGTGTAGCACCGTCACGGCACCTAACTTTTCGGGGTACGACATGTACACATGAGTACGAACGATTAGGGATGTGTGAGGCGGGTGAGGTCAGACCTCATAGCAAGATCACTTGGTTTTCTTGACGTTCAGGCAGGACAGTCCTGAGCTCGAAACACATGCATCGAAAGATGGACAAGAGTCACATAGAGATGTGATTGGCAAGTCGGCCTACCGATTGAAGTTCACGTCATCAATGATGAACCCGTCAATGGCGTCGAATTGAAATGCGGATCTTGAATCACTCACAATCAATTATGAGAGATATTGATTTGAGTGGGAGCGCACTTTAGAATTAATTCTTTTAATTCTTAGTGCAATTGATTTTGAACTTTGTCTAAGTGTAGTTTGCATAATAGTTATAGAATAATGGCTCGCATTTCCATCTTCCCTATTAAAATTGAATAGCTATTAAATATCTGGTTAAAACTTTACGGTTGGTAACGTAATATGAGGATTGTCCTCAAGAGTGCCGAGAAGGACTTTGTCCTATCGCATACTTTCGGTATTCTCCCGCTAATGCTATGGATGATATGACTCTCATCCTTCGATCCAAAAGCTAAAATTCCGTTACGGTCAAGTGAAATATGTTTGCTTCCATGAGACCCAAACTTCGAAAGTTTGGATAGTTATGTGATATTCATGGAATCTGAAAATCATTTTCAGAGACAGACAAAGGCTAAAAGATATGAGATATCCAAAGCAATGTTTGTTTGCAAAACATTAGTAAAGTGTTTACTATACATTGGACTGATAAGAGAGGGATCCAGAAGAACGCCTGTCATATGATGAAAGGTGAATAAAACAATAACTTAAAGAGAAAGGAAGTGTCCGAAGGGTGTTAGTGAAACTTTCACGCCAAGAAATCCGGGGCTAACGCCACTCTTAAGTTGGGTGCTTCTTCTGAGAGTAGGAGAAATACTGAAAGTTAAACTGTTAGAAGTATGAAGGCAGAAAGAAAGAAGACTGGAATATCCAGCTCATGTATGAATGTCATACAAGTTTTTGATGTATAGAAGGCTAGTCAAAGATATAGTTCTTGGGAATTATGGTTAAACATGTTAATCACTAATTCTTGGGTATTGTGAGTTGATCACAAAGATACACGCTCGATTGCATTCTGTTGCAACTCGATACAAGAACTACTACGGCCTAAAAGACTTGCCAGTAATGAGGTTAAGATACACACAGGGAACATAGTAAATGTTACTATACCTTCCATCGGTGTATTCCCTATGTATTTACTTTCATAATTCATTTTAGAGTTTCACACTCTAGCCCTTTGCATAAGGTATCTTGCAAGAAGGTTGTTCATAAGAGAACTTTTGATGTTCGGTGCTATGAATAACATAAGGGCCATACTTTCATTATGAATGAGATGTATGTTATGAATATTGATAATAATACATTACCTCTGGGTTTACATTCATAATTCATTTTAGAGTTTCATACACTCTAGCCCATTGCACAATGTTTGTTGCAAAAGAGTTGTTCATAAACAACAATAGTTGTTCAGTATTATGAATAACATGAAGGGCCATGCTTCCATCCTAGATGGGATGTATGTTATGAATATTGATGGAAATATGATACATCCATAACACTGACGCTAAATGTCGCAAGACTAAAAGAATACCACACAAGTGTGGCACTGCATTTGGTCACATTGGAGAAACCCGCATGGAAAATTCCATTATGATGGATTTTGAAGTCGTTTGATTTTGAATCATCTGACACTTGCAACTTTTCTCTGAAAAGTGAAGTGACTGAAATACCGTTCACAGGCCATAAGGAACGAGCAAAGAACATATTGGTGATCATACATTATGATGTGTGTAGTCCAATAAATGTTGTTGCAAGTAGTGGATTCATCTATCTTCAGAAATGACTCAAGTAGATATATGGATATTTACTTGTTGAGACGTAAGTCTGGATCTTTTGAATTCATTCATAAGGTTTTCAAAAATAAAGTAGAAGTTATTGTAACAAGAAAATTATGTTTCTGCAAATTGATTGCGGAAAGGAATATTTGAGTTACAAGTTTAGCGAATGTCTGATGAGTTGTGAAAGGGGTTTCATAACTTGCACCTCCCGGAACACCACTGCAAGTGAAAAGTCCGTGAAGATGTAATCGAACCATTTATGACATGGTAAGATCAAAGATGACATAAATAAATTTGCCATTATCCCTTTTTAAAGTGATGCTTTAGAGACTGCGGCTTTTACACTGAAAAGAGCTCCATCGGGTCTGTTGAAATGACCTCATGGTATGGTACGCCCAACCATGTTATATCTTTTCTTAACATTTGGAATATGGGGCTTGTGTAAAAAGTTACAAACCTATTCCAAATCAGACAAGTACTGCTTTGTAGGTTATCCCAAGTCATTGGGTATTCCCCCACCACTATACCAAGGCAAAGGATTTTGCCACAAAACGGTATGCTTTTAAAGAGAATAGTTCTTACAAAAGGTGAGTGGGAGGACAGTGCAACTCGACGAGATAACCAGTATCTTCGTCATCAGGTCAAAGGAAAGGAACCTTGGAAGTGATTCCGGAGTTTCCTACTGTGACTGATACGAAAGTCTCTACAATAAAATGTATGGACTTCGGTCGAACTTGCAGCTGAACCACGTAGGCAAGGCTCGTGCAAACCTCTCAGGTGCGCAAACGAGATATTGTTGTTGGACAACAGTATACCTACGATACACAAGGAAGCGGTGATGGGCCCTGACTCCGGAATTGGCTAAATGCCAATACAATCCGAGATAGTTTCCATATAAATGTTTCAAGATTAAAATCTTGATACACCTTTCGGAAGGCTTAGAGTCTAATGAATATTTATGGAACTAAAAACTGATACGGATAAAAATGTTTTATCCATAAAGCTCGACTTGTTGAAATAACAAGTTCAAGGAGTTGACTACGATGAGGTTGTTTCACCGTAGCGATGCTTAAAGTCGGTTCAGGTTGAACTAGCAATTAATACATATTTCAATCATGAGATATGAAACATGGATGACGAAAGGATTTCCATCTGATGGAAATGTAACCAAAGACTTGCATGTGTTACAGTCCAAGGTATTTTGTCATTCCAGAGGATGCTAGTCAGTATGCAAACTTCAGAGTTCCAGCAATGGACAGAAGAGAGCAAAATGGAGTTGGAATCTTCGTGTTTTGATGAAATGCTCGAAAAGGGTTTTTGACTTCATCAATGGGTAACGAAGATGCTTGTGATTCAAGAAAATAAGTGGGAGCATAATAATATTTCTAAAAACCTTGTGTGCTTGACACATTGTTAATTGGAAATAAATTTCTTGACACGAATTAGGACTTCATTTGAAAATAGTTTTTTCGATGAAGTGCTTGGGCTAAATAGCATTGATATTAGGCATGATGATCTATGGAGATAGATTTACCTAATGGGGCTGAGCAAAGATACATATTGACAAAATGCTAAAACCTTTTAGCATTGAAAAATCGTCAAGGAGTGATTCTTGCCGAAGTCACATGGAAAGAGTTTTTGCAAGACTCGGTGTCCCAAAACACTGATGAGCAAAATACATGATGGTGATTCCACACACTCTTGTGTTTGGATTAATCATGTATTCCATGGTATGTAAAAACAACCAGATATGTCCAATACTCCAAAGTTGTTGCGAGTATAGATACCAAAGTGATCAAAGTACTGATCATGGGACAACAGTGAAAGATGTCATTGAGTACTAGAGCAGTACTGATGACATGTTTTCTCGCAAGCAGAGATTATGAAGTGCTCGTTGTAAGTAATTACATTCGATACAGTCTTCATCAATGCTCCATGCGATTTTCGATTTAAGTTAAGGGTTTTGTGTAATACACAATATGGTGGCACGGTAGTTGGAAATTGTTCCAAACAAGATACTGTGGCGAATTCTATAACAAAGGCTAAGTATGTTGACGCGTTGGAAGCGACAAACAAGATGTTGAATCATATAGTTCATTCATGAACTTAGTATGGTTCCAAGAAGGCTTTGGTCAATGGGACACTATTGCAGATAGTTGCTCCATAGCTCAGTCTGAGGAATCAGGTTTCGACCAATGATTCACATATATACAAAGCCAAGTCCGCGCAAAATATGAATTTTGTGAAAACGTGAAAACGCAAGGATATGCAAAGTTACACACGGAGCTGAAGTCGTCAGATCCGTTGGACATCAGGCTATACCACATGCGAAGCATATTTTACACCAGTGTGCCACAGGTGTAAACTGCATTAGCATTAACTAGATTATTGACTCTAGTGCAAGTGGGAGTCTGTAGGAGATATGCCCTAGAGGCAATAATAAATGTTATTGAGTATCTCCCTGTTCATAATTAGGTTTATGTTCCATGCTATAACTGCTATGGTTCTCGAGTCTGCAATAACCACGAGGCTCGGAGGAAGACTCATATGCACGTGTGGAATAATAAACGGTAAAATGTATTCCTAGTCTGGCCTCTAAGACCGGCTCAAGTATTGCATGATGATCCTGTTTTCCTGATCATGGGCATGGCTATGCCGGCAATTTTGAGGGCGCAATGTTGGTAGAACACTTGTCTTGAATCGACCCGAATTGATGTTATGCTATGAGATACATTCGTCACAAGTTAATGGTTTATAACACAGAGATGGTTAACGTTTGCATGATTCCTTAGACCATGAGAGTATCGAGTTTCTTCATGCTTGCTTCATGAACTTTGGGGTTTGTTAAACGTCATCCGTAAATGGGTGGCTATTACGGCGGCTTACGGGTTCATGGAAAAGTATGTCAAGTAACTTGATAGCTCAAGATTGGGATTTGCTCCTCTGACGATGGAGAGATATCTCTGGGCCCTCTCGGTGTTACGGTATCCATCATCGTCTGGCCAGACACTTTGTGATTTGATCACGGGGATGCCGGAACACGGGAACGAGAAAAGAGAACAATACCGGTAACGAGGTAACTAGCATAGTGGACAAGGTGTTGATCCACGGGGATGCCAACATGTCTCACCTCGGGTATTTGTAACATATCGCGAAGCAACAGGAATAGCACACGGCAACTGGAGGTTCACTCGAATATTCATTCGTGTGCGTATAGGGGTCAATATGGGGGTCCACGGCTCCGATGTTGATCATTGATCGGAAGGGGTTCCGGGTCATGTCTATACTTCACCGAACCTATAGGGTCACACGCTTAAGGGTCATCTATCTGCTGAATACTAGACAAGGAGTTCGAGAGAAAGTCACTGGAAAAGTTTCGGAGACAACGGAAAAGTTCCGGAGAGAACACCGGAAAAGTTTCGGTAAAACTGAAAAGTTGTTTCGGATAAAACCATTGATCCAAAAAGGTTTCGGCAAGCACCGGGAATGTTTTGGAGGTTGCCAGATTGGTCTGGTAATTTCTGGAATTTTTCCGGAGAAAAACCGAAAAAAAGTTTTCGGAGCTGCCGGAATTGTTTACCGGGTAAACGAAGATGGTTTTAAATTAAACCACCATACCGGAAATGTTCCGAAGCGCGTCCAGATAATTTTAGAGGGTGCCGGAAATGTTCTGGGACCTTCCAGAATTTTTCAGAAGTAATAGTCGTGGAAAACATCTTGTCCCAGCGTGAGGGGACAAGATCCCACGACTCGTGGGGGCTGTTTTGGGGCGCCTCCCCTTGGGGGGGGCAGCCCCTTGTGGCTGGACAAAAGGTGTTGGGGGGGCCGCCCATGGTGGGAGGCAGCCTCCACAAATGGTGGGAAGTGTTGGGAGGTGGTGGGGCCCCATGTTGGAGCACCATGGACAAGGGAACATGTTTTTCCCTTGTTTGGTGGGAACATGTTCTCCTTGTTTTGTGGGAACATGTTTTCCCCATGTTTAGTGGGGTGAAATTTCAGCCCCCTCCACCCCTTCCACCACTATATAAGGAGGAGGAGAGGTGCTCTCCAACTCCACTCCAACTCTCTCACACAAGCCACGCATGATCTGGCATTCTCTCTCCCTCCCACGAAATAGTTTCGTAGTGCCGAAAGGTTGTCTGGGTTCCGGCAGGAACTAGTTTTGGACGACGAAGCCCTGCCGGATAGATGACACCGTATGTGTGCAACCCCGTAGAGAGGTCGTAGTTTCGATCTTTGTGCCCGAGGGGCTGTTTTGAGAGTGCCTCCCGAAGGCTGTCCCAGTGACGGTCTGAGTTCTGTGAGTCCTCCCGAAGGGCTGTCCGCAACACCGTCCGGGGGACTGTCCGACCGCCTCCCGGAGGGCTGTCCGTGGGGCAGATGAGGGAGTACATCCTCGCGGTTGGGAGGTTGTAAATCCTAGCTGCGGGGATCTGCACCGCCGATCGTCATCGACTCTACTTCCGCTGCGCTACGAGTCGGTAACGAAAAGATCAAACCTTGTATGCAGTCTCCATAGTGGTCCTGGGCTGGTGCGTAGGTCGGAAATTTTTTGTTTTCTGCTGCGTTACCCTACATATCCGTGGGGCAGCGGTTCACCCTGGAGCGATGGCCATGCCCTAATACCCCCCCCCCCACACACACACACACACACACAGCTAATTTTTTTTAAATATTATCTTTTTTTATTAATTTTCTCACATATAACGTCGTTGGCAAAATTTCCAAATTTGTGATTCAGTCGGCCAGGAGGAAGCCGACTAGATCCAGTCGGCTTTGCCATAGCCGATTAGTCCTAGTCGGCTTCTAATAGGCTGATAGGGCAGTCGGCCACGCAGATAGAGCTCCTGTCGACCTAGCCCTGGCCGATTGGTACTAATTGTCCTAGCCGTGGCCGATTAGTACTAATTGGCCTAGCCGTGACCAATTAGTACCAATCGGCCTTGACAAAACCAATAGGTGCATGTTCCTCATATTTTGGCTATTTTGATGCATAACTAACATTTTTTGATATACAAAATGACACAATAACCCCTCCCGACATCGTTTCCCGCTTCTTAGTTCCCGCCATCTTTTCCCGCTTCTGAGTTCCCACCAATATCTCCCGCCATCTTTTCCCGCTTCTGAGTTCCCGCCAATATCTCCCGCCATCGTTTCCCGCTTCTTAGTTCCCGCCAATATCTCCCGCCATTGTCTCCCTCTTCTGAGTTCCCGCCTATTCTTCTCTTCTGAACCTATAAAACCCCCTCCACACTAAGTTGGGTAAGTTGTCCAGTATAGTATCGTAGTTTCGTGGAGATGTCCCATTATCCTTTTGATCGTAGTTTTCACTCTGGTATGTCCGATCATCTTCTCCGTCTAGCCGCCAATTTCAAGATCGACGATAGAGTAGTTCCATGGGAGGAACTCATCAGTAGTGACACCATAATGAATGGGTTGGCTCACTCATTAGCTAGGAGTGGGTGGCCTCCCAGGACATTTGAGGAGATACGGAAAGAACTTCTCAGGTTGCATGGCAGATGGCAAAAGCAACTGCATAAAGGTGAATCTTACCTCAGGCTTGCTGTAAATAATTCAGATTTATGGTCAGCGGACAGTGAGGACGAAGACGACCTCTTCATGCCGAGCACCAAGGTCAAGACTACCGCATCGTCGAAGGGCAAGAGCTCTACATCGACGAAGGGCAAGAGATCTGCATCGACGGAGGACGAAGACGACCTCTTCATGCCGAGCACCACGGTCAAGACTACCGCATCGTCGAAGGGCAAGACTACCGCATCGACGAAGGGCAGGAGCTCTGCATCGATAAAGGGCAAGAGCTCTGCATCGACAAAGGGCAAGAGCTCTGCATGGACGGAGGAGGACGATGATGCATTCATGTAGTTTTTTAGCTATATTTTGTAATTTCAGTTGTATTGTTTAATTCAGCTATATTTTATATTATCTTTCTGTATTGTCTTGTTTTGTGGGCATTATGTTTTATGTAAAGCGCAGCGTTGGATGCATTTAGTTTGCAGTATAAGTGTTATCCCCTCTAAACCAATTGACCACTGAAATAGAACATGAATCTGTCTCATACATAAGTAGATAGTAATTTGTCCCATACATAAAATAGACATATGTCTCATACATAATTAGATAGTCATGTCTCTATCGAACGATGGAACCGTCAACGACGACGCCTGCCTCGGCGCTCAGGCGGTGTGCTAGGCGTACTCCAGCCAAACCTGTTGGGTGGCCTAATGTGACGAAGAGGAACCTCAGACCCGTCCTGGTCATCCTGTGTATCCTGGGTGGGTCCTGGTGGAGGAGTCGAAAATATGTCCATCCACGTGTGTAGCTGTGATAGTGGCTCACCCTCACTCCCCAACGCAGATCCGGACGCCGACCCCTGCTGATATGGATCTGGCTGAAACATGAAACCCGATGTGGGACTTTGCTGTTGTGGTGAAGGTTCAAACGCGAAGCTGGACGAGGGATAATGCTGCTCTGGATGCTGCCACACCGAACTGCCAGCCTGGTCAGGAGGTGGTGGAGGGGGCGTCAGCTGCTGTGTTAGGCGAGGACGTGGTTGTTGTTGTTGCGTGGATGTTCGCGGCTGCTGGTGATGTTGCTGGTGGTGGTGGTGTTGCTGCTGCTGGTGGTGCTGCTGCTGCTGCTGGTGGTGGTGCTGCTGCTGCTGCTGTTGGTGGTGGGGAACAACGTCCGAAGTGCGGGTGCACGTGATAGCCGTGTAGACAGCTCGTAGCTTCTGCTCCAGGCGCGCGAACCATGGCCGGAGCAGAGATGTGGGAACCATAAGAGGTGCAGACGACAGCGATCGTGTATAGTCCCTGACCTCACTATGAAGATCGTATGCCAGCTCAGCCTGAAATTGTCACGATGATTATTAATTATGGACGGCAAAGTATGTAACCAGAAGATGAATTAGATAAAGACAATAAATGTTACCGCGTACTGCCTAGAGCCCGAAGTATCATAGCTCGGGTATGTATCAGACGTAACGGGGTCTGGTATCTCCTCTGGATGAGGGTGTTCCACGATGTGTAACCTTGTCCCGCCCATGTACTGATGCAAATAGGCATTGAATTGAGCGAGATCAAACATGCGAACCTCTTCCCAGAGATGTGTCGTCGCAGTATCCCAGTCTGTCATGTACGGCTGAAGCCTTTGGACCCACTGCTGCTGTGTCCTGCTTATCCCCTTCCTTGTGTTCCTGCAATTGAGGTGTGTGTTTAACAATTAACTGGTGATTCACTGTGAACATATTTGAATGACAATGAAACATTGAATAAGTATACAATACCTGTGGACTACTGCTGGCAGTGGGTTCTCTATAGGAGGGGGGGTTGACCATCTGCCGAAGACCAAATTGCCTCATAACCCACTGTTGCGCCATCTCCTCGATGCAGACATCGAAGATAATCTTCGATTTCGTCATCCAGTAACCCCGATCTCTTGTGCATAGCTGAGAAATACCGCCGGGGTACCTGGCATGTATGTTTGCTTGCATGTACGGCTGCCATATCACCCTGGTGTACGTATCGAACTACTCGTTTAATGCCGTGTACGCTCGCCTAGTCTGCTCAGCAGCATAGCGTCTCTGCACAGATTATAAGTGAGTTTTCAGCAGTAGTGTAGGCAAAGAACATGCATTAAATTATAACACGAGACATACCTTGCGACGCGTCCAGCACAGACCGAAAGTAGGCATGTCGATTCCGTTAGCATCGAACAAATGGCCCGCAGGATAACCCTCCTGGACATCTATGTTCGGCCGTCCTATAGAGAACCTCTCCCAGGACCACAGCTGTAAAAATAGAGGGCATCCAAGAAGGGCTGACTTCCCCGCGGCAAGCTGGCAACCGTTGCACATACCTCGGTATGTAGCTGCTAAGACCGCTGATCCCCAACTCCTAGGTGTGATCTGATTCGACATCTCAGCTCTCGCGATCTCTAGTGCAATAGGGATGTAGCGTGCACTTACAGTGGTGACATGGTTCTCTGTGAACATAACCTTCCCGAGAAGCCACAGTAGGTATGCCTCTAGGCTACGAGTGATCTGTGTCGCATTCAGAGGGACATTTGGATACCCCGGGAAATTCTGGATCTATATTGAGTAAAGAGAACGTATTAATAAACAACAAATTTAATTGTAAAACCAGATGCACGACCAACGAAAGATATGTGGCTGAGGAACTAACCCTGAAATGATGCAGCCAATCATACTTAGGTCCATGAGGCTCCGACGTAAGAACCGGAGCCCCATCATAAACACCCAAGAAACGTTGTGTTATAGATGCCTCCCAACCAGGCGGTGCATCCAACGGTCCTATGGCATGACCCGCCAAGGGTAGGCCCAGCAGCATCGAGACATCCTCTAGAGTAGGAGCCATCTCTCCCCAGCGGAAGTAGAATGTGTGGGTCTCAGGCCTCCATCGGTCCACTAAGCAGGTGAGCAGAGAGGAGTCAATGGCGACGTGTCTGGAGGTGTCAGCGTCCTCTACTAGACGCGCGAAAGGTAAAAGTGCATCCCATTTCAACCTGCATATCAGAAAGCATAACAATTCATTTAGTGTGACACATTAAATCCAGCTTGAAATAAATAAATAAGTAAAACACGTACCTGTCAACCCAATCCGAATGTATCTTCCAGTCCACCTTAGAAGTGCGAGTGCGAAGAGGGTCAAGCTTGCGCTCACATAATAGCGCGGCACGATGCTTACTATCAGTCTCCGGATTTAGCAACGACGGTACCTCCATTCTACAATAGTGCATTTAAAAGATAGTTGCACAGGTAATACAAATTTAAAACATAGTGCCACACACAATACAAATTTAAAACATAGTGCCACACTTAATACAAATTTGAAACATAGTGCCACACACAATACAAATTTAAAACATAGTGCCACACACAATACAAATTTGAAACATAGTGCCACACTTAATACAAATTTGAAACATAGTGCCACACTTAATACAAATTTGAAACATAGTGCATAGCTTCTTCATCTTGCTCTCCCTCTTCCTTCTCTTCGTCCACGACTGCCTCGTCCACGCCTTGCGCCCCCCCTGGTAGTGACGAACATGGGACATTCAGTGTCCCTATGTCTAAATTCATTGCATAGAATGCATTGCATGGTGCACCCTCCGGCATCAGATTCATCCATATCATTCCGGATGCGCTGACACTGTCGTCTACCTCTACTTGTACGCATAAACTCAGGGTGTGGAATGTATCTCCGTTCAACAGGGTCGACGGTGTTGAAGTTACCCATTGATCGAAAACCAACCAACTCACATGTCCAGGTATTGAGGACGGACTCTTTCAGAAAGTATGGAGATACGAATGAGATTGCGTCCAGTCCTAACTGCCCGCAAGCAGCAAGTACATGCGAGCAAGGTAGGTGAAGCAACTTCGGTTTGTTGCATGTGCACTCGCAAGTTGGCCGGACTTCGTTTCCAATTTTCACCTCGTGTGTCCTCAACACATTTGCACATCCGAATTTGTTGTTAGCTAACCGGACCTCATACCTTCGCTCTTGATTTCCGATGGCAACAACAGTATGTGACCGGGCTTTTTCCATCTTTTCATTCATGTACTTCATAACCCTTTCACAGTAACGTGTGTTTGGGTTGTTAGTGATATGCAGGGCGGCGCTTTGACGTCTATCTCTGAAATACTTCACCGTACCATAGAAAATTCCCTCAACAATAGCTGTAAGGGGCAAAGCCCTATTTCCTCTGAGGACAAAGTTATATGTTTCAGCGAGGTTGGTAGTCATGACACCGTACCTTGCTCCATGTGTGTCATGCAGCAAAGACCACCTCTCAAGAGGCTCATGCTCTATCCACTGATCAAAGGTTTTAATTGTCCTTCCAAGCCTTCTCCTAGTGCCAGGTGGATCAAATCCTGGCAAGTCACAAAGCCTAACAGGATCCTCCTCCACGGCTGCTGATCCTGTTGCTAACTGTGCAGCTACTGCTTCAACATGTGCCCTCACAGCTGCATCTCGTGCAGCTCTCCTGTCCCTAACATGTCTCTTCGTGCAAGTATTTAGTCTGTCACGTATCAAAGTGTACTTCCATAGCTGGTTCTGCTTGCAGAGTTTCTTGAATAGATTCATGAGGTTCTTATTTCTAAACTGCGAGAAGAAATTGGCCCCAAGATGGCGCATGCACCAACGACTCTGCAAGTCCTGCCATGGAGTTTGTTCCTTAGGACTAGGGTTTGACAATGTCTTTATCGCACTGAGTATACATGCATGTCTGTCATGAAGAATGCACACATTCGGCTTATCCTGTACAACAACTATTTTCAATTGCCTGAAGAACCATGTCCAACTTTCAATGTTCTCGCTTTCCACAAAAGAAAATGCCAGAGGAACGACTTGATTTTGCCCATCTTGACCAATGGCGGTCAGGATCTGACCCTTGTACTTCCCTGTGAGAAAAGTGCCATCCACACATATCACTGGACGACAATGTCTGAAAGATTCAATGCACACACCGAAAGAGAAGAACAATCGATGCAACACCTTTACATTTGGGAACTCTGGCATGAAGAAGTCTTGAATATTGACATAGGTGCCCGGATTCCGGTCCTGCAGTGTGTGGAGGAGCCGGACAACAGAGTCATATGCATCAAAGTACGAACCAAATCTGCTCTCAAGTGCCCTCTTCTTAGCCCTCCAAGCCTTGCCATAAGATATTTTGTACTTGAACCTGACGAAGACTTTTGTCTGGATAGCCTTCACTTCCATCGCTTTGCCCTCCACTATCTTGCTATAAAGCAACCGAGCAATGAGGGTGGACGTAAGGTTAGGATGATCTTGAGGGATGCATGGAATAACACAAGTGTGATGAACCAAGTCACTGATCAGCCAGTTTGTGCCATACTTAGGGAGATAGCCATGCACCCTCGCTGGACAACCAGTGTTCTTGCATACCATTGTCAAGTTTTTCGGACTTGACACATCTGCTACAAAAACCCTTTGCGTGGACATTGCCCAACTAATTATTGCATCTTTCAGAGCTTGCTTGTTTGGATACATGGCACCCGTCGCAATGTTGTTCTGGTGATATTGCCAGGCAGAATCATGACCATCATTCACGGTCATTGCAGTTGAGAAGTCCTGATTCCATGATGCAGGATTAGGCACCTGCTGGACGTTCTCTTCTTCGTCTGACTCGTCAGAATCATCAGCAATATCACCATCTCTATCTTCATTTTCCATCTGGTTTTGCAAGTGTTCATCTACCTCGTCAGCATCCACCTCGCCACTAGCATAATCCTCGACATTACCTCCTTTTGCATGACTGCTCTGCCCTGATTCGTAAACTTCATCTGTAGCATGGGACGCATAATTTGACATTGAATCATGCATTCCTTCACTGCTCTGGCCATAATCGTAACCACCATCAGCTTCAGTTGCACTCATCTACTTCACGACGGGAAGCACTAAAGCGACAGGATTAACTCCCCTGCTCGAGCAAGCTTGTAACCAGCGCACCCACTGATCGTCCCGCGCTATTTCCTTCAAATAAAAGAAAATTTTCGAACTGGACCGGGTCCATAATGCATGAACACCCACGGTGTGTGTTTCAGTATTTAACCCTAAAGACCCGGTTAACCATTCTGTCAACTGACTAACAGACCATGTTTCAAGGGCAGTCATTGGCACTTCAATGTGCTCAAATTCACTCAGATTAGCTCATGTTTCAGTTATTTGCACATTACCAGGGCCGTAGTAAAAAATTAACGTCACTAAATCAGACATATCTGTTGACCTAAAAAAATCAACAGGGATAAATATTAAGCAAAAGGCAAACTAATAATTTTACCGAACCAACTAAAATTACCACATCTACCCTAATATTACCCAAAGCTACCGCATAAACTAAAAATTACCACACAACTAAATATTTGACAACTACATATTCTATCGAACCCTAAACCAATTTTACCGAACCAACTAAAAATACCACAGCTACCCAAATTTTACCGCACCAAATAAAAAATGCAATACAACTAAATATTTGACATCTACATATTGTATCGAACCAACGCTACCGGATCAACTAAAATATTCTACACACATAAATATCCACACAACTTAACACTACGGGAATGAACGTTGGATATATTACCCTTGAAGCGTGTGAAGAAATGACGAACGACGGGCTTCAAACACGTGAACGGACGACGAACACCGGAATGTCCACCTCCACTGCCTCCACCTCCACCTCCACCTCCACCTCCACCTCCTCCACCTCCACCTCCACCTCCACCACCTCCACCTCCACAATGGTCACCACCACCACTACGAGCTACCCCATCACGAGATCGAGGTTACACTAGCATCCCCTAGCACTCTAGAAGCAATCTACGGTGAAAAACTAGGAAGAAATCGGCTAAATATGCGGTAAGAAATCGGGGGGCTTCGGGTTGAGAGAGAGATGAGAAAGAAAGAAGAGAGGAGGAAGAAAGGGAGAGGGAGGTGGCCGAAGGAGACAGGCTCCTATCGGCCTCGGCGTGGCCGACAGGGCCAGTCGGCCTTGGCGCAGCCGACTAGACGGCCTCAAGCCGAGTGACGTGCTCGGGCCAGTAATCGGCCGCCACGTGGCCGACAGCCCACTTATCGGCTTCCTAGTGGCCGATAGCCTCCTGTCGGCTTCCCCGTGACCGACTGGACCCTGTCGGCTGCCTCGGGTCCGACGGGATGACAAATTTGTAAATTTTTGAACCGGCGTAATATGTGACAAAATTAATATAAAAAATAATATTTAAAAAAAAAACACACACACACTACAAGATCTGCCTTTTAACAAGATGGACGTGTAAAGTGGAGCTGTCAACAGGGTCGATTTCTTGCTTAATAAGTATCCCCATCACCTCAAAGCGGCATAAGCCGCCAACGGCTGGGCAAGCTGGGTGCTCACAAAACGGTGGAAATCTTTATGTGCCGTCAACAGTCAATGTCTTCGCGACGGTGAAATCAACCGGCTAGCAGTAGCAGACATTAGGGCCCTTGAGGATTTGCAGTGCTTTTCTGAAGAGAAGATTGTGTCGGTCTTGCCGAGTCGGCGTCTCGGTTTTCAAACCGTTTTTTTTTTCAAAATTTCAAACAGTTATTCAACTCTGGTATCCATTTTTAGATCTGATTGTAGCTATAATTCACTGTTGATTCTTGTATGTATGCCCAACCAAATTGCAGTATGTGATGAACCGGTCGCATGTTTTGATTCTGCCGCTGCAGGCGAAGGGGGGGACCTCCTGGTCACCGCTTAGGCCTTGTACAATGCAAGGTGCTTAGAGGAGGCGCTTAGAGAAATAAACAGTCTGGTTTATTTCTTTAAGCGCCTCCTCTAAGCACCTTGCATTGTACAAGGCCTTATGACGCTGGCCAGTGAGTTGGCACTCACTGGCCTCTCTCACGAGCACCGGCCCACCAAAACGCAAGCTATTGGCTCGCTCACTCGTTTGTCAGATGACTTAACTTTTCAAAATGATCATGAATTTGGAAAAACAAAATCAACAATTTGAAAGTTCACCCATTTTAAGAAACTCGCAAATTTGAGAAAAAAATATGAATAAAAAATCAGACTGGAGAAATAAAACGAATTGGAAAAACGTTCATAAAAAATCACCAATTTTAAAAAAAAACTTCACAAAATTTTAGGGAATGTTAATGAATACGAAAAATATTTTCAATTTTTGAACATAAATCACAAATTTGAAGAAAGTTCAATTTTTTGCAAATTTAAGGAATTTTCCTATTTGAAAAAAAAAATCGATTTGGAAACATTAGGAACTAAAATACCACAAAATTATGAACCAGCGCCTGAGGAGTCAAATAAGAGTTGGCCCGCAGGGGGTCCTCGTCCGCGCCTCTGTTTCGCTTGACGCGAGACGTAGGGCAGACTCGCCTGAGGAGCGCGAGCCAGGGTTGGCCCATCTCGCGGGAGGCCACAGCCTTGTTTTTTTTCAGTTTTTTGGTCTGGTTTTTTAATTTTTAATTTTATTTCTATTTTATAAATATTATATATACATAAAACACTCTACATAAAACAATTAAAAAACTTTAATCTAACATTTAAAAATGTGAAATGTAGAAAAATCATTCCTCATGTATACGAAAAATGTATACAAAAAATATATAGTGTGTATGAAAAGAGTTGATCATGCATTTAAATTTTTTTAATAAAGCATTTGAAAAAAGGTTGATCATGTATCAAAAAATGTTAATAATTTATTCAAAAAATGTTAAACGTGTATAAAGAAATGTTCCTGATATATACCAAAAATGCACAATGTGTATGAAAAAAGTAGTCATCAATTTGCTTTTCTGAAAAATGTTCATCTATTTCAAAAATGTTAAATATGTACATAAAGGTATTCCTGATGTATAATAAAGTGTAAAAGGTGTATGAAATAAATTGAACACAAAACATAAATTGGAAAAAGAATTGATCATGTATAAGAAAATGTTAATAATATATTTGTAACATTAACATGTTAAACATGCAGTAAAAAATGTTCCTAATATATACCAAAAATGTATAATCTGTACGAAAAAATTACTCATTGGCATACTGTTTTTTAAAAAATTAATCATGTATTTAAAAAAAATATTAAACATGTATAAAAAATTCCTTGATGTGCACGTAAAATGTAGACATGTCTAGAAGAATAAAGGAAAGATAAAGAATAACAACGGAAAAGTGGTCAAAACCGAAGAAACAAAAGAAAGAAACTAAGGAAACACATCAGAAACGAAGAAAAACGAAAAAACCCGAAGAAGACCACGAATACTCATGAGGAAACGAAGAAAAATCAAACAAAGTGATGAAAACTAAGAAAGAAACATTGCACAAACTTATAGGTCTAAACTAGGAGGGTAGGGTTGGGTTCAATACCTTCAGGATCAAAACTAGAATTGTGTCATTTATGCACCCCCCGCACTTTGGTAATCTCCTACCCACAGATGTCCCGGTGTCTCTAACAAAAGTGAGCTAGAAACCCATCGGGCCCCGGTGCTTTCCTTGACTTCGTCGTTTGTTTACGGTGCACAAAGTTGCTCATTAATGACCGTTGTGACCTTCCGTGGGACTGTTGCTAAGACATTCTCCATGCCCGCCACGCCCTTGGAGGTATAGAAACATTCGTAAAACTTCTCAAGCATGGATTTAAGCTCAGCGGGATCCTGTGTCATTACTCCTAAGGCCTTGTTCGGTTCCTTCAGATTTGAAGGGGTTTGGAGGGGATTGAGAGGGATTAAATCCCCTACAAGTCAAATTCCACCTCAATCCCCTCCAATCCTCTCCAATCCCCTACTGGGAGGGATTAACCGAACAAGTCCTAAAGAGTTTGAGAGGGCCTTGATCATATTCTTTTTCCTATAGAGGCTTGCGTGAAGATGAAAAAAGTAGGTCTTTTGTCCCCAGCCGAAAGCCACTCAATATGTGCCGTTGACGCCACATGAGCTCCTCCCAATGGTGCATCTCAACTAGTTTTTTCGTTGATTTTTAGCTCTGCATGTAGCTGGATCGTTTCATAAGCATTCGAGTTCTCTCTTTAGATTTTTTTTATTTCCTTTCGAACACTACCAAATGTTTTCATGGTCCAACTCGGCAGATCTTGTGACAGCGTTGAAAAATGTGTCCGCTAGTTCTCGATATTGTTTCCGTGGTTTACAGAATACCAACCGGAGTATATCATGTCCTGCCAAGTTTCATGTGACTCCCACATTACTTCATACTGAAACATATGCTCCCCCTTTTATGTGTGTTGGCTACAAGGGATCAAAATCACTTGTTAGTTAGGATTCCCCCGATTGGACGTCTGTCCTCCATCCTCGCCGCGGTCCCCTGGAGCAGTCTGCTACTCGCTCGCCTGGGACTCCCCCTGCCTCAGCCTTGGGGTCCCCGGCGCTGTTCCCCACCACCCCTTCGCCGTCAGTGCCTGGGATGACCTCGGTTGACTTCGTCTCTCCCGAGGCCGGAGCCAGGTCCCAAACGGCCGCCTCTTCGTCGGTCACCGCCCGCCAGAGCGCCCGTCTCTCCAGCTCCGGGGCGTTAACCGACGGTCGGGTCCCGACCATCGCGGAGAAGGCGACATTGCGTGCGGCTGCACGCGACCTCCCCACAGCATTGGCACCCTCTCTCTAGGCAGCGAGACCGAACGCGTCTGGATGGCATGCTGGACGCTCTTCTGGCTACAACTCGATGGCTGGCTTCCACGTAGGGGCAAGTCCCCACCGCCACTAGGTGGCTTTTTTCTCATTTCTTTTTCTTTCTTTGGGCTTGACTGTGTCGTCGCCCCGGCGCCTATGTGTGGTTGAACTTGTACGCGGGTTGTATGGATCGTTGCTTTATCTATAAAGCGGGACGAAAGCCTATTTCGAGGCGCGTTAGTTGGGGTGAGGTAAGTAAACGTTGGTCTGTGGCCCGTCCCTTTAGTGTTATCCTTTATTACTTTTATTTTGTTAGCTCGTTGAGCCTTCAGATTAATTCATGCAGTTAGAGAATTTATAGTCGGGCGCCTTAAACCCCCCCTCAAACGCTCGATCGGATCGTCCGGTCACTAATCGGTAAAAAAGACCCAAATGGACGCCTCAAATCGGCTCAAGTGCCCGGGCTGACTGGCACCTCTCATATCCAACCCAAATATGTGGTGGATATAGGGAGGCCGGGGCGCAACCAGGCACGTCTACCACGTCGGCCCTGACAGCCCGACCCCAACATAAATTGCACCAAAACCATCCGGACCTATCGGATTTCACTTGCGTTGGACTGCACCTTACCCTCTATGTATTCGACACTTTGTCCGACTAGGTTTTTCGAGATTTTTTCGTAGGAGCTTGATGAGAATGATTGCAAAAAAAAAGTTGTCATACTTCAAAACTTTCTCACTGTTGGTAGCGGCCATCAATGCCCACCTTGTGAACGATATGAGCTCCTTCACAAAAAGCGAGTATTGATAGCCCCTATTAAGAGAGAGTAGCTTAACGCTTTGGCCGATGCGGCTATTTAAGACGGTCGCGTCGCTTCTCCGACGGTGAGGTGGGACTAAAAAACCCCAACCACGTCGGTCCAACACGAATGTTTGTATAAAGGAAATCTTACGGAACAATATTTTGGTGTTTACACGACCCTCCTGCTCAACACGGACTAGAACATTCAAAATGATCGACGTGTGTGTCTTTACATGTATTAGATGTTTTGAATATAGGGTTTGCCGTTGTAAATGAAATTTTTTGAAGCCCGCCATGTCATGGATGCGTCCTGACGCGTCTGCGGATGTATAAGTACCGGTCCCCGATTTACCTATCGTGGATCGGTGGATGTAGATGTTCTTACATCACATTGGCAACATCCATCGCCCGGAGACAAGTCAGGTCGAGCTTCGATTGCATGTGGCGCTCGAGGATGGGTTCGTTTAGTGAACCAGACAGATTAAAAATTAGTATGGCGAGTACTAAATGACAAATTCACAAGCGTTGCATGATTGATTAGCAAAACTAGTTAATCAATTGAGCATCGCAGATCGGGAGACCTCGCGCATTTGTTATCGATCGTGCATGGCATGGGTGAGGAGTAACCGTAAACAAAATGTGCATGGGTATGACGCCTCACCAGTCACCAACTATGTTTGTTTGCTTACCTAAAGAAAAAATAACTATGTTTGTTTGCCAGTGTACTTGAGGATGGTTGGGTTCATGCAAATGCACAGGAAAGTTCATGCTGTTTTCAGAGAGATGGTGGCTGTTAACTGGGAAAGTTGGTGATGGATGTTAACTGGGAAAGTTCATGCACTTGCTGGCATGAACTTTCCTTTAACATCCAGGAGTACGGAATACCTCATTTGAAAGTACGCCCTTTCTAAAGGAATATAAGTTGTTTTAGATCATTAAAGTAGTGATCTAAAACGTCATATATTGCATGGGAGAAGTAGCCATAAACAAACAAGCTAGCACGACGACGCCTCACCAAGACCCAACCCGCATGATCAGGATCTTCACATGTCGCATCAGTGGTCCACGTGAGGAGGACAATCTGGAACACGCACCACAAAGTGCAAGACTTTGAGCACAATCTGCTCTGTTCACTTGTTCAGCAACTCAAAACATCTTCAGAAAAAAGCTGCATCCCGCACAACGATCGCTTGAATTATAAACGCAGCAAAATGCGCTGGTCAAGTTTCCCACCAACGATTGATCAGTTCACCTATTAAGCCAGCAGACACATGGCATATATCCTAGCCGTAGTTTCTGCATATATATTTGCTAGGGAGAGGCGCAATGCAGCAGCTTCAGATATCCTAGAACAATCCATACTACTGCGTAAACCGACCATTGTTTCCACAGGGAAGCCTGGAGATATACACATAAGTTAACCAACAAAGCACTTCTTGCGCAGCTCGCTTACAAGCAAACAAGAACTAGACGATGCCACGGGTATAATTAGTACCACGCCCTAAAAATAGTTTCGACTTTGGTTGGTTTCGAGTAGCATCCGAGTGAGTGACTAGGGCAAAAGCACGCTCATGGGAAAATCTGCTAGCGTCTTTGAGGATCTCAGTTGGTGTTCAGGCCTTCAAGGGCTTGAAGTCTGCTCCCACTGCCTCCTGAACAGATTTGAAACCGTCTCTTTCCAAGCATTCTGCGAGCTCGGCCTGTCAAATAATCATCAGCATCAGAGTTCAATTCAGGCATACCAAAATATGTTGGTCAGGATGGTCGGGCTCATTTACTGAACAGCCATATGTTCGTAACTAGGAAAAAGGCTGCAACTTGTAAGCTTCATGCTAAGTAAAAAGTGTTGGATTTATCACCTTTATTCTCGGGATGAGAGCTGGACCTCCGTAGGCAAGTGCAGTGTAAAGCTGAACAAGCGTAGCTCCAGAGCGTATCTTCTTGTATGCGTCCTCACCGCTGTATGTGCATTGGAAATTTGATTAGATATTTGCTGTTGATGAAAGTGAAAAACACCGTCAAAGTAAATACAGAACGAACATTACCTAGTTACACCACCACAGCCTATCAGGGTAACCTTGCCCTGCAGGATATGCAAACACTTGCTCATGAGGGAGAGTTACGAGACTCCATTAAAGAAATAGTAGCACCAAAAATGCAATGACCGGGATGGAACATGTGCTGAAGTAAATAGATATACTATAATAAAGCACTAAGAAACAGGATAAAGCACGCACAGTTGTACGGATATACATATCCCGAAGAACTTGAGTAGATAAGTCAAACAAAGGCTTCCCACTTAATCCGCCGGCTTCCTGAGCTAACGGATGCGCATCTGCAGGAGGCGGCCTTGAAATTGTTGTGTTCGATATAATCTGTGTCGTTAACAATGTCAACAGAGAATAAGCAACATTAGTGAAGCGACATGGACGAGAGAAATACATATTTGCACATGCGTTAAATAGTATTATGCTAGTCAGTGCAGTGACACATAAAATGTGTCGTGGAATAATTATCCACCTACCAGGCCATCCAACTTGGAAGAAAGAGCAACCTGGAAAACAGCAAGCAAAAGCATATAAGAAAAAAAATCAACAACAGTTGAATAGCATTTTTCATAAGGCTTAAGTCCAGTATGTTACCGCAGCAATGTCCTCAAGATCCTGCTTTGACAAGTCCGGTGCAATCTTCACAAGCAATGGTGGTGGACCATCTTCAGCCCACTGCATCTCATCTCGTGCATCTTGCACCTGCACATCCAGTGTATGTCATACTAATTTCCCATGCAAATTAAGAAAACATCCACTTCAATTAGAAAGACCACAGACCTTCTTCACAAGTTCTTTCAGTTGCTTTCTACCTTGCAATTGCCGAAGACCAGGAGTATTTGGGGAAGAAACATTTATGACCTGCATTAAGAGTAAGAAAAAAGTTGTTATCATTTATGCCGCATGTCCATATACACTGCTCATCCAGCAGCAGTCCTATTCCATGCTTGAGACAGGGCATAAAACAATGAAATGTTTTTCTTTAGATGCAGAGCATAGCTCCTGATTTCAATAAGAAAGTTGTAGCATGTTTAAGCAGATGGTAACAAATGGGGAGCCATCATGAAGTACAAAGTTTCACAAGATAAGCCCTTTTCTTCTCAAATGTGCATTGACAACAAAACATTCAAGAAATGCATCAGTTTTACTTTTATACTGAAGCAAACAGTTGTCTGGTTATGCTGTTTTCCTCAGATCAGAACGAATGAATGCAAATTTGCTTATTTTAACACCTTATCCATCTGAATCTATGGTGTATATGAAAATGAAAGTACTGAACGTGTGATGTGAGGTTATCTTGTAACAGCAAAAGATGGATACCAGGTAATCAGCATACTGTGACAGCGAATGAACTCCTTGCACGTAATCAGCACCAGCATCTTCACTAGTCTTATTCTTGCCAAGATTGACTCCCAAAATTCCAGGACCTGCTTTCCCTCCTTGCTTCACATCACTGGAGCTCGAAGTTTCTTCCATCTTCCTCTTACCATGTTGTGCCCCAAGACGCTTAGCAACTACTACAATTCCTTCACTGTTGAACCCACAGCGATTGACTACAGCACTGAAGAGAAGGCAAGAAAACACCATTACAAGAAATCACCACGCAGCATTTTAATTTCTTTCATAAATTAAAGTGACACAGGACAGTTCGAATAACAGTAACGGAATATGAATGCTTACCCATGCTCTTTTAATCTGAATATCCGAGGCTTAGGATTTCCCTCTTGAGGCTGAGGTGTTACAGAGCCAACTTCCACAAAGCCAAATCCAAGACCCAATAGACCCTCAACGGCCTCGGCATTCTTATCAAAACCAGCAGCAAGACCAATTGGATTTGTAAAGTTCCTACCCCAAACCTCTACCCCAAGAATTGGTGGATCAGGTCTCTTTTCTCTAGGGACAAATCCATGAGCAGCAGCAGAAACAGCCAAACGATGAGCAAACTCTGCATCTAGCAGTGCAAAAAGTGGATTCACGAGTTCTGTTGATTTGAATAACCATCCACTGCACGATCACAAAGGGCAGAGCCATTAGTGAATAGGCTCCTAGTTGAAGTTGTACCCAAAAGTGGGTGCAAATAAGCAGGAGCAGATGAATTCCTAGAATCCCAACTTGTGGCTATTTCAAGCACCTATGAGGTGCTTTCATGCTATTCAGATGTAATTAAAAGTATAGTTCTAATGAAATTAGGTCCAAGAACTTAGTGGCATGTACCAAAACGTGGCCTCGTCGGTAGTACTCACGTAAGCACCTCCAGCAATGGCCAACCCTATCATGGCCCCAGTCAAAAGCCTACCCTGCATATTGACGAGGAACAACAAGGACTAATTAATAAAGTAAATGAGATGGAGACAGTAAATGAACAGATAATCACTACAATAACTGTATGATCAACTCAATCTGTCATAAGATCCTTCACAAGCAATTAATTTAAGAATGCACTTTTTTCAAACAAAAGAGAACCAATATTCTTGTCAAAATCTCAAGAATAATGCGGTCAGTAGATCCTCCATCTACAGTAACATTAAGTGCGATTATCATTTTTCCTTTGTCTTCGTATTCAAATCATGATGGGACAGATGGCAAGTAAGTAACTGTGCTACAAAAGGCCACACAAAAATATTATCTTTGATCAAAAGATGCAAGCATGGACCAGATCACCAGCGCAGCGTGCCAGCACTGGCAGCAGCCAGCGAGCGCAGCATCTAAAAACGCGCTAGCTGCTTGCTCCATTACTCGAGAGAGAGCGGCGCGCGGGGGAGCAGAGCGCAGCACGCGCGCGCGCGAGGTGTATGCGTCAATGCCGAGCAGGCGGCGGGCGGCGGGGAGGGACTCGTTACCTTGCGGGGAGGCGGGGGCAACTTAATGGGGCCGACGGAGGATCCCTCAGCCGCTGCTACGGCGGAGACCGTCCTGCTGGCCTGCCGGGCGCCGGCGGGGGCGGGGGCGCGCCACGGGGAGCCGCGCAGGAGGGCGCCGCGGAGGGAGCGCCGCCACGCGCTCGCGGCGGCGGAGGACGACATGGATGGGGCAGGCGACGGAGCCGACGGCGACGGCGATGGCGGCGGCGGGATGGGCGGGCGGGCGGGCGTTCTGGTCGGCGTGGGGAGCAAGCAGAAGGGGCGAGGGCGAGGGCTCAGACGTGGAAGAGAAATAGGAGAGTGTGCTTGGGCTGGGC
Source organism: Elymus sibiricus (assembly GCA_039707655.1). Taxonomy (NCBI): domain Eukaryota; kingdom Viridiplantae; phylum Streptophyta; class Magnoliopsida; order Poales; family Poaceae; genus Elymus; species Elymus sibiricus. Next base: position 526,374,047 of record CM077665.1, on the reverse strand, counting down.
CGGGAGACGGGCCCACTTCTTGCTCGTTCGACCGGATTTTTTTTCTTTTTTCTTTTTCTTTCTTCTGTCCGAAGAGAACAGTAGAAAAAACTCCGTACGCTACGACTTGGGAAGCAAGGCACAAGGAATGGCTTCTTGATAGACAAGACATGCATACTCGTAGGCCCTGGAATGCTGAGATGGCAAGTAGTATGATGCATTCTGCCAAAAAAAGCCACAAAAAAAAGGATGCGTCTAGCCAGCGGCCGGTGGCTCGCTAGCGCTCCATGGCAGCTTTTCCTTTTTAGTATGTTTCTGTCCCATCAAGCAAATAAATAAAAGTCATGTCCAATTAGCAAGAAAAAGACAAAACAACAAGCAGTGTGTTCAATAAATGGTGAAAACGCATGCGAACCAGTGAGAATGCATTTAATTCTTGTTTTGATTTTTTTTTAAAGCCATAACTTTTCAACCAAACATCGAAATTAATATCCGCTTTCACCGTTGAATTTTTTACGATGTGCTCTTCGAAACTAGATCCCGCATGGGTATATTTCGACAAAACTTTTTTTTTGCAATTTAATCCTCGTTAGATGCAACTGACTAGTAGTCGATGTGCAACCACATCATATTCGATGTGCAATTTTTCTCCTACTCGTGGGCGTGCAGTTTTTAGAGATGTGAATTCATAACTTTTGAACCTAACATCAAAATTAAGATCCACTTTCACCGTTGGGATCCTCACGTCGTGCTCTTCAAAACTAGATACCGCATGGGTAGGTTTCGACAAACTTTTTTATGTGCAATTTAGTCTCTGTTAGGTGCAACTGTCTAGTAGTCGATGTGCAATTTTCTCTCTACCCGTGGACATGCAGTTTTCACTGATGGCACCTCCACCTCAAACTACTCCCTCAAAGTGAGATGTGCAACTTTGTTTATTGCTTAGGCCAACTGTCTAGTAGTTGATGTGCAACTTTCCCCTGACCGTGGATGTGTAGCTTTCTTTGTTTACTGCCTCTGCCAACTGCCTAGCAGTGGATGTGCAACTTCGGATGCTGCCACGGCCAACTGCTTAACAGTAATGTGCAACTTTCCTCAGTAACTCCCGTGGATGTGTAGCTTTTCTTGCTAGCACCCCGTCCAAACCACCCATGCTAGTGAGATTGTGCAATTTTAGCACCCCGTCTGTATGCAAATTTACAGTACCCTCATGGATGTGTAGTTTTTACCATCCAACTATCCCTGCCAGTGAGATGTGCAACTTCGTCTGTTGCCCCGGCCAACCACTTAGCAGACTATGTGGAACTCTGTCTATTGCCCCCGCCAACTGAAACAACACATCCACAAGTAAGGAGGGTAAGGAGTTGCACAACGATTACTAGGCAGTTGGCTAGAACAACATGCTAAGTTGCACATATCGCTAGTAGGATAGGTAGGGTTGGGTTGCAGCAGCGAGAAAACTAAACATCCACAAGTAAGATGGGGAGTTTGCACATCAACTACTAGGTATTTGGTGGGGGAGAAGATTACTTGCAAATAAAATAAATTGATTGTCATGGTTGCTGAGTTGCATCCGCATAGAAAGTTGGATCATACAGTTCTAAAATTGGTTTTAGAAAAAAGTTGCATCGTGCAGTACTAAAATTGCACCATGTAGTAATAGAGTTGCACGATATATCATCAAAGTTGGCATCGAAAAAATTTCATCGGAACATACCCATGCGGGATCTAGTTTCAAAGATCTCGTCGCGAGAGTTCCAACAATGAAAACGGATCTGAATTTCGATGCACGGTTTAAAAGATATGATTTTTTAAAAATTTAAAAACACGAAATAAATGTACGGGGATCTATTCTTTTCTAAATGAAGTAACCAGTGCGAACGCATTTAATTCGAACCGTCACATGCGCTAGAAGACAAATAAATTAACACATGCATGCATGTGAGAGACCGGCCGCTCCGTTTAACCAAATAGTGCGCGTGCACTTTTAAGATTTCGGGCAAAAAAAAAACATAGACGATGCATACTTTTTTTTGTGAGGTAAAAAGGAGTTTTATTCCATAGGAGCAGAGTTACAATCAGCTGGCAAGAGCTCAGCGATACAAGGTGGGCAATTCTGTAGCCAACAAGCCATGCTACACTCTAACCTTCTATAGTTCGCCAGACGATCTGCAACTCTATTTTGGTTTCTAGAAATTTTCGAAACAAAAAACTCTCTACCAACTAGAAGGAACTTAATCTCCGAGATTAAATGACCATATGCTGACCGGTCCAAAATATCTGAGGACAATGAAGAAAGAACCATAGAGGAATCATACTGGATTACCACTGGAAGGTTTAACCGCTCCATGGTGATTGCAAGACCTTTTCTCAACGCATGTAGTTCTGCTTCAAGCGCATTGTTACAGAAGAAAAGGTATCGGTAGGCAGCAAAGATCAGTCCACCGTCTGAGTTTCTTAGGATCATCCCGGAACCCGCGGTTCCATCCGAGGAAAACGAGCCGTCGACCGACAAGGCGACATAGACGATGCATACGCCAAGTGGGATGAGATTTCACAAATTTATAATTCTTGTTTTCACTATCTTGTTGGCAATGCCAACTCGTCATTTTTGGTTTCGGGGTTGTTTTGGAGGGGCGTGTGCCTACCGACATTTGGCTCAAAGTTGAGTTAAACATCAACGAAAACACTTTGTTTTTGCCACTCTAGCTTTTGCCCATTTTGCTTATGCCACTCTGGAATTTGGCATTTCACTTTTGCCACTCCTAATTGTTGACAATACATCACAATCGTCATTCTATGGCACAAGCAAAAATTTCAGAGTGACAATTATGATAAATTGCCAAAAACTAAGAGCGACAAAAGTGAAATGAAAACATTTTGCTTTTACCACGGAATGACATTTGTGACACACATCCAAACTTGTGTGTGTCTATGTGTGTTTGTGTGTGTCTCTTTCTCTCTCCACTGAGTTATTTGGATTTGTCTGCCCCTCTTCTCCAACCTCCCCCCGTCGGCGAGATGTCCTAGCGACGATCTAGATACTTGGTTCCGCTAGGGCTGTAAGGATGAAAAACAGTTTAGGGAGTAGCATTTTCCCCTAATAAGCAACTGTATGCTTCCTCTACAATGGTTCGTGTATGAGCATGTGTAAGTGAGGAGAGGGGGCCGAGCCCCCCCCCCCTCGCGCAAACCCTCATTAGAATTGCTGGAGACACAAATGAAGTTATATGTGTGTGTAGAGCCCGTGATTGATATAGAAAGCCGGTGTTCAGGGACGGAGCTGGCCCCAATTACTTTTGTAGATCCTTCAATAGATCTAAATGAAAATGTGGCCCCTTAAGTGCCATGTTGGAGCACATGTTAACAATTAATCATCGCCGACATTCTAGTGATCAATAAAAACTACCTTTCTAGTCCAATACTGACAACATCACCAAAATGTGGATTTCACCGTTAGCCGAAAGAAACCATACATACTTCCCCGCAAAAAAAAGAACTTCTCCCCTTGTTCGATATATATGCATATAATTTTGATTGATCAAGTTTATTGAGGAAAAATACCAAAATCAATAATACCAAATTAATACTCATTTTTATCAATTCCTCCAACAAATATTTCCGAACGGAGGGAGTACAATATAAAAGCACATCTCATGTTGTATGCAATGATATTTATGATATATATTTAGTATTATCGGTGCTAATTTTCTTCTTCTGTAAAGGTCAAAGTTGGCAAAGCTTGAATTTAGGAAAATTTCTATACGAATCACATTTTGAAATGGGGAGAGTATGAAACAATTTTGTAACGAGGCCGAGAGGGATCGAGTACTAATGCTCATTTGGCGTATGGCAATTACGTAATGATCTTACTCATGATAAAGAGGTTCCCCCAATGGATACTATTGTTGACTTTTTGGTGAGCTATATGAATTCTATTTGTCTTGCCAAGAAGTTCATCACTGAGGAAATACTCAAGGGGAAATGCCGGTTGCTGATTGTGCTTTGCCCGAAGTGGGAGTTAATCCTGCTCCTAAGCCTTGGCCACCTCCTAACTCACACTGCGTTGCTCTATCAGTTGATGGATCTTTCTCGGTTGATTCTGGCGCCGCGGCCGTAGGGATGATTCTTCGGTGACATGATGGAGCAGTTATTTTTCCAGCATACCGATATATTTTCAATTGCAATGATGCACTGGAAATGGAGATACATGAGCTTATGCAAGGGATGGCACTTGCTATACAACTCTCCAATCTTCCGGTGATCGTTCAATCTGATTCTAGTGTGGCGTTATCAAGTTTGACAGGAGACGGATTAATTTGACATCTTGTAGCTGAAATTAAGGCGTTAATGAGGGACATAGAGTTTATTCTCCATAAATTAAATAGGGATTAGAATAGAAGTGCCAACTGCTTGGTAAATTATAGTCGCGTAGAATGTATCACAGCTGTATGATGCATCTAGGACCATCATGTATCGAGGATCTTTTGTCTCTCGAATGTAACTCTATCAACTTGGAATAAAACTCGTATTTCATCGCAAAAAAAAGAAACAATTTTGCAAGATAAAAGTTAGCATAAATTTTACACGGTCAATGCATATACTTCTGCAAAAATTATTGACCAAAAACTGTTTTATAGGATTGAGTGCCTTTCTTCTTTTTGCAGATCTACCACGAGTGCAAACACATTGGACAAACTTGCACAAATCGAGAACTGAAGCTGTTAACGTGACAGGTTCCCACACCCACTTTCACTTAAAAGCTGTTAATGTCTTCTGAAAACTCGGTCACACAAAACCGCATGACAAATCACACCCGTCGGCCATGGCATGCCAGCAGTCCCGCGCCTACGCGGCGATCCTCCAGCGCGGCGCCGCCGCCGCCGACCCCCGCCGCGTCGCCGCTCTCCACGCGGCGATCCTCAAGCCGGGCCTCCTCGCCAGCGACCAGTTCCTGGCCAACCACCTCCTCATCGCCTACTTCAAGTCGCCGCTCCGGCCCCGCCGCCACAGCCTCCGCCTGCTCGACGAAATGCCCCGCCGCAACGCCGTCTCCTGGGCCGCCGCCGTCTCGGGGCTCGCGCAGGGGGGCCGGCCCCGCGAGGCGCTCGCGCTCTTCCGCGCGATGCGGCGCGAGGGGGCCCCGCCCAGCGAGTTCGCGCTCGTGAGCGCGCTCAACGCCAGCTCCCTCGTCGCCGGCGGCGGCGCGCACGCGCGGCAGCTCCACGCCCTCGCCGTCCGGCTCGGCTTCGAGTCCAACGTCTTCCTATTGAACGCGTTCCTCGCTGCGATGGTCCGGCACGAGCGGCTCGCCGACGCCGTGCGGCTGTTCGAGTGGGCCTCCGGCCGCCGCGACGTCGTCTCGTGGAACACACTGCTTGCCGGGCTCGCGCGCCGCTCACGCACGCGCTTGTGGATACTCTGGCGGAGGATGGCCCGGGAAGGCGCCGGGGCCGACGGGTTCTCGTTCAGCACCGTGCTCTCGGGGCTGACGGCGGATGCCGACATGGTGAGCGGCTTGCAGGTCCACGGGCAGCTTGTCAAGAGCGGCTTCGGCGACGACGTCTGCGTGGGCAACTCCCTGGTGGAGATGTACGTGAAGAACAGCGCCCTGGAGTCCGGCACCAGAGCGTTCGATGAGATGCCCCGGAGAGACGTCGTGTCGTGGACCGAGATGGCCACCGGTTGGCTGCACTGCGGCGAGCCCGCCAAGGCCATCGGAGTCCTCGGTCCCATGATGCTCGAAGGAATCAGGCCGAACAACTACACATTGGCAACGGCAGCCAACGCCTGCGTGACCCTCACCGGTCCGAGCGAAGGGCGCAAGGTCCATGGATATGCCATCAGACTAGGAGAGGGCTCCGACGTCGGCGTGAACAACGCGCTCATCGACATGTACTCCAAGTGCGGCCTGGTGGACACCGCGCACAGGGTGTTCCAGTCGATGCGGCAGCGAGCCGTCATATCCTGGACGACGATGATCATGGGGTTCGCGCGGAACGGGCAACCTCGGGACGCCGTGAAGGTGTTCGACGACATGCTTCTGGAAGGCGTCAAGCCGAACGAAGTCACATTCCTTTGTGTTCTCCATGCCTGCAGCCAAGGCGGGTTCATGGAGGAAGCCTGGATATACTTCAGAGCCATGACAGACAAGTTCCGCATAGAGCCCGGCGAGGATCACTACGCCTGCATGGTTGATCTCCTCGGGAAGGCAGGCCATATAGACGACGCCGAGGAGCTGATATCGCGGATGCCGTTCCGCCCCGGGGTTCTGGTCTGGCAGGCGCTGCTCGGCGCCTGTCAACTCCATGGCAATGAGGCCGCAGCGAAGCGGGCTGCGGAGCGCGCCCTCGCGCTCGAGAAGGAAGATCCGTCGACGTACCTGCTGCTGTCGAGGACGCTCGCCGGTCGGCGCGACTGGGACGGCGCTGGAAGGTCGAGAGGGCTTATGGGGGACAGAGAAGTCATGAAGCTGCCTGGGTCTACCTGGCTGCAGTCCATGGCTGAGACAGCTGAGAGTGACCAGGCTTGCACAGCGTGAACCATGATGCAAAATGCACATTTTTCCTGATGGAAGCACTTGAATCATTTTCTGGACTGAAAGGCTTCAGGCTATGGAGGAAAGTAGGTATTTCAGTTATCTGAGTGAATGCCATTTTGGCTTGGATGGAAGTGAATTGACAGTTTTCCTGAATGGATTCCTGCATGATCCAACTGGTAAGAGTCTAATGTGATCAGTTCTGCAGAGGACAAAACAGTTATTCATTGACCTTGCTTAATACTCCCTCCGTCCCAAAATAAGTGTCTCAAGCTTAGTACAACTTTGTGCTAGAGCTAGTACAAAGTTGAGACACTTATTTTGGGATGGAGGGAGTAACAATTAAATAAGTGTACATCCTCATCATGATAGACCTTGATATATGCTAATTTTTTCCATACAATGAATGCCATACATAGTTCTGATCGTGTAGGTAATTAGTAATTACAGACTAGAGCTCATGGTGGGGGGAAATCTCTTTGATATGCAAGCTATGCAGCTCAAGTCAATGCCATTTGGCATCCTCTGAAGTGTGAACCATTACAAGAATCGGTCCTGCAGACTGCAGGCGATGATTTATCAAGCGACATTTGAGGTCTCCAAAAGAGGCTCGATGTAGTCCTTGAACTTGGCTTTGTTTATCGCGCCTTCTCTCCGGCTCCCTGGCACCTCCTGCCCGTCCTTGAAGAGGATCAACGCCGGGAGACCGTAAACCTTGTACTTCTCGATAATTTGAGGATTTGCGTCATGGTCGATCTTCACAATCTTTAATCTCCCCTCATATTCCTGTTTCATGAAAAAATGACCTGACTGTCAGGGCTTGTCATTCAAATTAAAAACAGACTTCCCACCAAAATTCTTTAGACCACAGAGAGCATTAAAATGTACCCTTAATTTGCTTTCGCTTTTATTCAGAAAAAGATGAGTGCTTATATGCAATATAACTAGTGGATTTTTCATATAGAAGAAAAGAATTCATCTGTTCTATGATAGCTAAAAATACCAATGTTGGAAGATGCAAGGTACATGTGCCCATTGTCCACCAATCTTGCATATAAATCTAGGAAGGGATGAACCGAATACCTAAGGCTATGGCTAGTTATGCAATCTAACATAGTGTTGCTGGTATCTTCGCAACCATGGCCTATCATACACCGCCCCCTCCGTGATTCCTTATAATGTCTTGGATTTTGCCATTGCTTTTAGCAAGCATTTTGGGCTTTTGTCCTACTTGTTACAGGCTCACCTGAAGGCAGCTTTACTGTTGTAAGATGCACAAGCGCAAACGGGCTTGCTGTCAACTGCTGAATTTTCCGTTCTTTTGCTAACAACATGGAGTTCATACTTTCACAAACGCTGTGGCGGGTCAGGTTGCTGGTAAGTGTTGGCTTTCCCCTTCTCTTACTAAGGTGTGGGCATGGAGTTTATGCATTCACTGTTCGCAGACCTTGCCAACAACTTACGCGCTACGGCTATCATTCATCAACATCATCGCTGCTGCCTAATTCCACCGCAGTTGCTAATTCATATGCCATGCATAACGCAGCGAAACTGGACTTCTGGGTTCTGCTGGTTTGTAATTCTATTTTCTACACTAGACGAACACGACGAAGCATCAGGGGCATTTTGCAACCTGACCAATCATCTACTCCCCGTGTGATTACTTACAGTGATTAGGACTTTGTCATAGCTCTTAGCAAACATTTTGGGCATTTGTTCTACTTGTCAACGGCCTCACTTGAAGCTTTATTTACTGTTGTAAGAAGTACAGCTGAAACCACAAATGCAGGGCTTGCTGGGAAATGATTAATTCCCCCTTTCTTTTACTAACAACATGGAGTTCATACATCCACAAATGCCGTGACAGGTCAGGTTGCTGGTAAGTGCTGAGTTTCCCCTTCTTTGCTAAGGTGCGGCCATGCCATGGAATGTAGTTGCTGCATCCACTGTTGACAGACCTTGCCAAGGACTTGCGGACATTAATTCCTACGCCATTCATAATCTAACTCAGCGAAACTGGACTTGCGTGCTCTGTGTGGTTTGGTTTGGTGTTGCGCAGGCAATTCTCAACGGGACGAACACGATGAAGCACCGAAACCATTTTATATCAACCAGGAAAGCCGGCCGGCCGGCAGCTAGCCCGTACCTCGGAGGCCCAGTCGACGACGGGCGCGACGAGGCGGCAGGGCCCGCACCAGTCGGCGACGAAGTCGACGAGCACGGGCAGGTCCGACTGCATCACCTCCGCCTCGAACTCGCCCTCCCCGACCAGCTTCACCGCCCCGCGGCACCGCACGCGCGCGCGCGCGAGGGCGGGCGCGCGGCAGAGGAGGGCCGAGGACGGCCCCGCTGTCCGAGGGAGCGCGACGGCGAAAGGGAGCTGGCGGCAGGAGGAGAAGGAGAGGGGCGAGCGGTGGGGGTGAGGGGGCGCGAGCGTGGACGCGGTGGTGCTCGGCGCGGATGCCATTGGGAGGGGAGGGGAGGGGGGAGGAGCGCAGCACGATGCCGATGAGGCGGGGCGGGTAGGAGGAATCTTCTGGAAGGTGCCACCTGGCCACCGGTTTCTGCGACGAGCGGGTTTGGGGTCGTGAGGCCCACGGCTTCCGGGGCTTCGGCCTGGTTTATCCAATGCGCAAGTTTGTGTGGCCCATGTATAATAACACGCAGGGAGGGTTCTCGAGGGGAAAAAAACGGTGAAAAGAGGACCATTGGGTCATTGTCTCTCGCCGATTGTCTCTCTTCTCCTCCTCGTCTCTCATATGAGGTACCAAGAGGGTAGCTGTCACGACTCTGTTTGCACGCTCTACTCAATCTTCTTCATTATCCACAGACCACTACTCTCTCTCTCTCTCTGCACGCTCTACCCAATCTTCTTCATTATCCATAGGCCACAACTCTCTCTCTCTTTCTCTCTCTCTCTCTCTCTCTCTCTCTCTCTCTCTCTCTCTCTCTCTCTCTGCATGCGCATGCTAGTCTAGCTGCTTCCGACGTGAGCGAGTGAGAGATCATGGCGGCGCCGCGGAGGCGGGAGCTCGGCAAGAGGGTGCGCGCTGCCGGCACGGTCAAAGCTCCCCCACTAGGCCACTACCATCTCTCTCTCTACACACACAATTGAAAATGCTTCTCATTGATGCAGGTCGTGTCGGTTTCCGCACATGAATGCCTCGTATGGAAGCATGCGAAAGGGAAGGGTCTAAGCCAGAGAAAATCACAGAGCGTCATGGCGGCGTGAAGGGAAACACGACATGCAAATGGAGTAATGGACGAAGAAGAACGACACACCTCAAAAGGCACATGTAGAGACAGAGAAGGGAAGGGCAAGAACTAATGGTTATGCATATTCTTTCAGGAATAGAAATCAACAACACAAAAAATTTGTGAGAAATTACTAAATCTTCGCCTAACTCGCTTTTCAAAAAATCTTCTGAAAAGCATGTGCTTCCTTTCTTCTTGAAGACCTTGTTTTGAACTTTCTTAACGTCAGAAAGTAGAAGTATGGTGAAATAGATCGACAAGACCACTGTCTCCATCACTAAAGTGGGATAATACTCTATGAGAAGAAATATGTTGAGTTTGGGAAACATAAGCCGTTTCCTGGTGGGCTATGGGGTTGAGGCCAGTTTTATTCTCTTCGATTGATTGTATCTTAAAACACACATTGCTTAAATACCTTCTCTTTCTATTGAAAAGAGAAAGGATTTCCAATCACAGACTGCCAAATTTAGGAAAAATTGAAACCATTAACTATATTATTTGTTAATATTTGTTATTTTGATATTTTTCTATTTGTTAGTAGTGAAAGGTTCTAAAATGGGTATTGTATCCCAAATAAAATAGGAGTTGTGTGAGGGATATATAGCACGATGCTCGGTTGCCAATATGGGGTTGCGGGAACAAACCGACCTCATGTCCATTGTGAGTTCCGTGGATCATGTCGACGTCTTCTACCGATGTTCTTCAAGAGAATATCCATTGAAGGAGCAAATTGTGTGTCTCTATCCAGTTGAGAAATTTAGCTTATGAAGCAATGGATGTGCCTAATGGTGTTCCGCTGGCTTCTAAGATGGGCTTGAGCTCCATTATTGTATAGAGCCACGCCGCAAAAGTGGGTGGCCGTGAAACCCGACAAAATGCGAGAGCTTGAAAATTTCATGTATCCTTCCAGATTGAAGTGGGAATTATTGTGTAATTTTTCTCTTAGTCATGTGGGGCAGGAAGCTAAGGGCAACTCCAACGCGCCAACGTAAACAGACATAGTTTTTGTTCACTTTTCATCCGTGAGGTGGTTGGTGTTGTTCGTCCGCGTCTGCCCAAGTGCACCCAACGGGCCAACGCACTTTGTTCGCTTGTCCGATTTTTTGGCAACCAGAATCTAAATTTAAGGCGAAGGGGCAGTAGTTCATGCCAACGGGAATAATTCGTGCCGACACGCTTGCCAGCAGCAGTAAACATGCCAACCTACAAAGCCGACACGATCACACTCCCTTCCGGCGAGATGCCCATGGGCGAGGTGGAGAAGCGGGATGTGGCCGACTCGTGGTAAGGAGGGAAGCCGTGCGTTTGCGGCGTGGTGGACGTGCGCGGTGACTCTGACATTGTTGGACGGGCAGCCGAGGAACCCGTGCTCGCCGCGGCCGTGGCTGCAACAAGAATGACCGGCTAGCATGGCGAGGGTCCGCTGCATGGCCTTGGCCATGAGGATCTCTTTCTCCTTAATGATGGCCTCCTGTTGTGCGGCGACAGCCAGGGTGACCACGACTTCCTTGTCTTTTTTGTCGGCATGGGCCTTCCTCCAGACAGCCCTCTTCGCCGATTGGATGGCCTTCTGATCTGGCGTCAATGCCTGCTTAGGCTGCTTTTTGCGTACATGGCGGATGGCCTCACCGTCGTCTGTGGTGAGGGAGGCGGTGACGCAGCGGTGTTTGGCACGTCGGCCATGAGAGTTTTTTGGGAGGGAGGGGGAGATGAGGTTGATGTGCCAATGACGGGTGCCCCAGAGGAAGGACTAGGATGCCCACGCCGTGTTCGTGCCGACGCAATCCCGATCCAAATTTAGGTCGGAATAAGGTCATGGGCGGACGAACAAGGAACGAAATGGGTCCGTTTGCATTGGTGCGTTGGGTCGTTGCCGTTTCGATTCCGACGGACGAAATGTGTCGGCGCGTTGGAGCAAAAGCTACTTAGGGGAGGAGAAATGTCTTTGGCTTAGTTTTTGTTCGTAGCAAACCGTCAATACAATTGTGTTCGTGATTCGAAAAAAACGGCTTAGCAGCAGGTATAGACGAAATTAAAAGGGAAAGCGGGGCGTCGTTTTTCACATAAAGGGAGAAATGAATTCGGATGGGCCACGCGTCAGCCCCTGGAGTGGCCCACCTGTCGTACGATCATCAAAGCATTGCTCACAGACACACAGCATCTAGGAGTGCTCCTACCGAAAACCAGCTCGTGAACCAGGTCCACGCGATAAGAAAAGCAAAACCCGATCCATCTCGCCGGTCTCCGGCTTGGCCTTGACGACGCCCGCTGCCGCTGCCGCTGACGCTTTCTCCCCTTTATTCCCTCCCCCCCGAAACCAAAACCCCCCACCGCGCATGGAGGCGCGGGCCGGCTAGGGCTCCCCTCTCCTCCACTCCCCTCCCCACCCCCACCCCGGCCATGGCCATGCCCACGGCGGCCGCGGCGCTGCTCCACCCCTCCGCCTCCTCCTCCTCCTCGGCGCGCCGCATCGCCTCCGCCGGAACCGCCCCTCCCTCCTCCTCCTCGGCGCGGCGCGGCGGCAATGCCTCCGCCGGGCGCGGGGCGGTGGTGCGCGCGAGGGTGGCGGGGGCCGCCGCGCCGGTGACCGCGGCGGCGGCGGAGGGCTGCGGCAGGCAGGAGGCCCCCGCCGCGCCCGCCGTCGAGATCCCCGTCACGTGCTACCAGGTGAGCCCGTCTGCCCCGGCCGTTCTCCGCCCCCGACTTCGAATTCCCCGGAAATGCGGCCCCCGCCGTTGCGGCCGCGCCGCCTCGGTCGCCCCGATCCGCCGATGCGTTTACGGGTGAGCTAGCTACCGTCGAAATTCAACGTCCTCGCATCCCGTTGGAAACTGAATTCGCGCCTGCGGTTTCGCACGCCTCCCTCGTTTTGAACTGGACTGTACTGCCGCGGATGGGTGCCGAGATTTCGTGGGTTTCTCCAGGCCAAAAGCGAGCGGCTGGATCATCTTGCCTTCCGTTTTATGACGCGTCTGTCCAAATGACCACCGTGCAGATCCTGGGCGTCACGGAGAAGGCCGAGAAGGACGAGATCGTCAAGTCGGCCATCGAGCTGAGGAAGTCGGAGATCGAAGACGGGTACACGGAGGAGGTGTCCACCTGCAGACAGGTTGCTCGCTGAATTCAGAAATTACGTCAACACAGTTTTGCTCGGAATCCTATGCGGCCAGCCCCCCTCGGTATTTAACGCTGCGCTGCTTGTTGGTTTTCTGTCAGGCTCTGCTGCTGGACGTGAGAGACAAGCTTCTCTTTGAGCAGGAGTACGCAGGAAGCACCAGGGCCAAGGTTCCGCCCAGATCCTCTCTTCATATACCCTGGAGCTGGTTGCCTGCTGCCTTGTGCGTCTTGCAGGAGGTAATCTGTTGCATAAACACCATTCATTCAAAAGATTCATATGCACAAATGAAGGGCAGTTATCAAGTATGGTCCGTTTAAACTTGGTTTAGGCCTTTCACATCTGTATCTCATGAGATGGTCAATATCATGGGCGTGTCTTGTTCTCTGAAATTCACCAAAACAGTGAATATTTAGTTGGACATTGACTGTGTTTCTTGTTTTTCCTATCAAGGCAGTTTGAAAAGTTACTGGGTGTTTTAAGACTTATCTGGCTTTCTTGAAAGAGTAATAAAATAAAACAACATTATGATAATTTCTTGAAAGAGTATTATTGTAAGGAGCATGTAGAAATTGAATTATTCCCATCGTTGAACTAGATACGTGTATAATATTGAAATGCTGGTCAATACCTGTAGTATACTCCCTCCGTCCCAAAATAAGTGTCTTAAGCTTAGTACAACTTTATACTAGAGCTAGTACAAAGTTGAGACAGTTATTTTGGGACGGAGGGAGTATATTATTGAAAGGAGCATGTAGATACTGAATAATGCCCATCTTTTGGACTAGGTAGGTGTAAAATACTGAAATGTGATTGATGATCACTTTCATGTTTGAGAGATTTAAGGACTCGAGCATCGAGAATCCTAGTAGTCTCTGTTCAGTACAGTTGAATGTGCTTGTCTTATAACCATGCACTGAAATGTTTTACATCTGTATCGCATGGGATAGTCAATATCATGGGCATGCCCTGTTCTCCGAAGTTTACCAAAACAGGAAATATTTAGTTGAACATCGACTGTGTTTCTTATAAAAGTCAGGCTGTTTAAGATTTATCTATGCTTTCTTTAACAAATGAAATCTCCATGGTGAATATCTGTAGTATTATTGTAAGGAGCATATAAAATTTCAATTATACCCATCTTTTTCAGTAGGCAGGTGTAAAATACTTAAATGTGGTTGATGATCACTTTGATGTTTGTGCGATTTAAAGGCTCAAGCATGGAGAGTCCTAGTGGCCTCTGTTCGTCACTGTGTGCTTGTCTTATTATCATGTACTTGCTTGTTTGTTTATTGCCAGTGTAAGATACACATGCCAGTATTGTTTGCAGGTTGGGGAAGAGAAGCTGGTCTTGGACATTGGTCAGGCAGCTCTACGACGCCCTGATTCTAAGCCATATGCTCATGATATACTGCTTGCAATGGCACTTGCTGAAGTAAGTACTATGCATGATTAAAGTGAAAAAAGCTGCTTGGTACATTGTTTATTATGTACATCTTTGGCAATTTGGAATAATTCCATGCATTTTCCTGTAGTGCTCCATTGCAAAAGCTAGCTTTGAAAAAAGTAAAGTATCTCTTGGCTTTGAGGCTCTAGCACGTGCTCAATATCTTTTGAGGAAAAAACCATCTTTAGAGAAGATGCCCCTTCTTGAACAGGTAACATGTTATTGCTTTCACCTTACAGATTTGTCCATGTATGAATCATGTCATAACTTCTCTTGTTGGGTGGACTAGATCGAAGAATCACTTGAAGAGCTTGCACCAGCTTGCACCCTAGAGGTTTTAAGCCTGCCCCGTACACCTGAAAATTCTGAACGCAGGCGAGGTGCTATTGCAGCTCTCTGTGAATTGCTTGGACAGGGACTTGATGTTGAGTCATCTTGTAGAGTTCATGATTGGCCTTATTTCCTGGGCCAGGCAATGGACAGGTTATTAGCCACTGAAATCGTGGAACTACTTTCTTGGGACTCTTTGGCTACAACTCGTAAAAACAAAAAATCATTGGAGTCCCAGAGCCAGCGGGTGGTAGTCGATTTCAACTGCTTCTACAGGGCAATGCTTGCACACCTTGCATCTGGATTTTCAACCCGGCAGACTGAGTTGGTACCTTTTTTCTTCTTCTTCTACCTGTAGCCTATAGGAACCAACCTATCCTGTTTGCTGCTTTTCCATTCTTTAATTTACATTACCTCTGTGCAGATAAGTAAAGCTAAAACCATCTGTGAATGCCTAGTTGCATCTGAGAACACCGACCTGAAATTTGAGGAATCTTTTTGCTCGTTTCTTCTTGGAGAGGTGATAAGCTAATCTCAATTTCTATATGTTTAGTAATGCACAATTGCACATTACTGGGACTAAAGGCTTGCTCTCAGGAATCTGGCACCACAGTTTTCGAAAAGCTTCAGCAGCTTCAAAGTAATGGAAGTTCCAATTCAAGGAATTATGGGTTAGCTAAAAAGAAAGACAGCAGTGACAAGGTTACTGTCAACCAGTCACTGGTATGTTACATCTTGAGAGCAAATAAGTTTTACTATGCTAGATTAGTAGATGATATATTTGTCTGAAGGTATTACTGTGCCTATGATCTGTTGAAACTATCTCATGCTGGACAACTTGTCTTTACCAGGAACTGTGGCTGAAGGATGTGGCACTTTCTCGTTTTGCAGATACAAGAGATTGTCCGCCATCCTTGGTTTGTGCCATGCTATTTTTAGTAATTGATTGAATCCTTTCATAACGTTCTCAGCGGATTAATTCAACTATCATTATCATCTTATGACAGGCCAACTTCTTTGCTGCTCCTAAGCGCCTCATTAGCACTTCCAAGCAGAAACTAGGAGCCACAAGAAGGGTCCTTTTGAGCTCTCAGACGTCTTCTAGTGCCTCCACATGCAACAGAACTGCAGGGCAGCAGAATCCAAGATTAAATTCTACCAGCCATCTCGGGGAAGCTGTAAAGCAGCTTGCACCAACCACCCTGGGGGGCCAGGGCCATTCATCAACGGATAGGCCAGTAAATGGCTTAAGTACAACATCTGTTCCTCTGAAGCGCAATCCCGGATCCCATCCTGTAAGAACCTTGGAATCGTGGGGCCTCACTGGGGATGTTATAGGAAAAATTGCGTACACTGCAGTCCTGGGGTTTGCCCTATTTGGCACATTAAAACTGCTCAGATTTCAGTTTGGGAGCACAAAACCTGTCCCCTCAACTAGAGAATGTGCAACCACATCTTCTCTGAATGAAGCATCTTCGTCAGACGGTTCTCTGATCAGTAACAGAGTTAGGGAACAGTTTGAAAAGCTGTCAAAAATGCTTTGGTTGAACAATAGGCTCCATTTGAGAAGTGAAAGAAGTGACGTGTCTCCTGGTTCTAGTGATGTGGCAGCTATAGCTCGCAGGGAAAGGATGTCTCTTCAAGAAGCAGAAGTGCTTGTGAAGCAGTGGCAAGATATCAAGTCCGAAGCTCTTGGCCCTGACTATGAAATCGATATGCTCTCCGAGGTCGTCGACGGTTTGATGCTGGTAAAGGTAAGTTCCTTTTATCAAGCATGTAATGGCATATATGGAGTTCATGCATGGTTGTGTATGCAGTGCATAATCAAATCAAACACCCTCTTGTTGAGCAGTGGCAAGACTTGGCTTTATCAGCAAAGGATCAGTCCTGCTACTGGAGATTTGTTCTGCTGAATCTCTCTGTTGTCCGAGCCGAGATCCTGCTGGATGAGGCTGGTGATGGTAAAGTGGCGGAAATCGATGCTGTGCTCGAGGAAGCTGCTGAGCTCGTTGACGACTCTCAGCCCAAGAAGCCTAGTTATTACAGGTACTTCAGAACATGTCATTTCTGTGAATCGCTCTTTCTAATTCTGCTTTGGAATGACTGACGATTGTTACTGTTATACTTGCAGTACGTATGAAGTTCAGTACACACTGAGGAGGCAGGACGACGGACCGTGGAAAATCTGCGAGGCTGCTGTCCGGGACCTGTCGTGATTTCTGCCAGAAGGACGACTAACACGTCATCTCATAGGACACGGGGCAGCGTCTAAACAAAGTTCCAACACAACAGAAATCTGTAGGTCACTAGTATTAGATCACCATTGAACCAATTCGAATGCACGAAACCGTTCGATGATCTGCGTTGGGATGCTCTAGCTGCTGCTGGTGACTTTGCATCAGGATTTGACACAATACCCGCTGATTTGCTACGTTAGTACAGAATGCTAACCTCTGCTGATTTCACATACCCTTCATTTCTTTCTGCTTATGTTGTTAGTTTGCGACATGTATTCGGGCCTTGGGTGCCCTGGGTGGTGTAACGGAATTGTGTCAGCCATTGTTCATTGTTGAAAGATCAATGCAGCTCGCTTCGTTTTTTCCCCTTTGTTTTGAGTTTTGACCATAGGCTTCATGAATGATGATTCATTTGTCCACCCCTTTTGCTTTTTGAAATTTCCCTTTGTTCAGTCTCCACATACTTATGCTTCAACTTTGATCCGTGTTGGATACGGTAATATTATCATTGACCTTTGAGTTTCGGAATGGCTAAGAAACGCGACGTGAGATTTTTAGACATGGGGTGTGAGGATGGCAATTTTAGTTCGAAAGCACGGCAATTTCCTGTCAAAAAATGAACTGAGCTGATTCGCCAACTAAACTTGCCATCCTTGACGAACACAACTTGCCAATGTTTTCGAGCCTATGTGAGAGATTTTTCTTCTTAAATCTACAACATAAACATTTCTCCAGAGCAAACACATTGACATCATGTTACTGTCTGAATAAACATTTTGAGCATTGTTGCCAAAATTAACCTGTGAATGAACCGAATAAATCGTTTTAATCGGGAGCAGAACTAGCATTACTGAACTAGCTGAAGACTGTGCAGTGGCATTGACATAGCCGCTTGGATCTCACCGTCAGCCTCGCCAGAGCCCCAGCCAGCCCATGCGGCCTGCGGCTTCATCAGATCGCCATCGCCGCCGCTCCACAGCCACAAAGCCGCCGCCGCCGCCGTCCAAGTCCGCCTTCCCATCCGCGCTTTGGCTCCACCCTGCTGCCTCCGCCGATCCTCAATGGCCGCCGGCGCGTGGCCGGCGGCCGCGGCGGCGGCACGCGCGGCGATGCGCACGCTCGGGCGCCTCGTCCCCCGCACCCACACCCACTCCACCGCCGCCACCACCACCTCCTCCTCCTCCTCCCCGGCGCACACCCTGGACGACTACAACCGCCTGCTGGCGGCCCTGGCGCGGGACGGGGACGCCGAGTCGGCGCTGCGCGTGCTCCGCCGCATGCGCCACGCCTCGCCCGCGGCCTGCGCGCCCACGGCCGCCTCCTACGTCTCCGCCATGTCGGCGCTCGCCAAGGCCGGCCGCGCCGCCGACGCCATGGCCCTCTTCAACGACATGCTCGCGCACGGCGTGGCGCCCGACCGCCGCGCCTACTCGCTCCTCCTCCACGTCTACTCCACCCACCTCGGCCTCCCCGTCGCCGGCCGCTCCGTGCTGCACTGGATGTCCGGCCTCGGCGTCCGCCCCAGCCCCATCGACTACGCCGACCTCATCTTCTCCTTCTGCCGCGCCGGCCAGCTCCCAGACGCGCTCCAGCTGCTCGACGAAATGCGCGCGCTCGGGTACCCGATCCCCCCGCACGTCTACTCGCCCGTCCTCCAGGCCCACTGCGACGCCGGCGACATCCCGGCCGCCGACGCGCTCATCGCCTCCATGCGCGCCTCCGGGGGCCGCTCCGGGTGCAACCCCGACGTCGTCATCTACAACATCTACATCCACGGGCTGTGCAGGGTCGGGGATTTCCACGCCGTGCAGAGGGTTATCAATGAAAGTGTCTGGAACTGGTGGGTGCCGGACGCGGTGACCTACAGCACCTACATTGCCGGGCTCTGCCGGTCTGGATACATCGAGGACGCGTTTCGGCAGCTGGACATCATGGTTGCCAAGGGGCTACAGCTGACCGTGGTCGGCCTCAACATATTGCTGGATTACGCCGCCAAGGATCTAGATATGTGGGTGGCCAAGGAGGTGCTGGAGCGCTGCCAAGAGCTGGGCTTCGAGGTCGACGTCGTGACCTACAACACGGTCATGGACCATTTCTCCAAGAAGATGCAGTGGCTGCTTGTTCTCAGGCTGTTCACGGATCTGCTCAAGAAGCCCATAAGACCCAATGCGCAGACGTACAACATCTTGATCTCATCCCTGTGCCGAGCCGGTGAGTTTGAGCTCGCCAAGTTCGTGTTCGGCTGCAACGGATTTGTGGCGGACACCGTGACCTGTAACATTCTGATCCATCAGTTCTACGGTGCTGGAAAGGAGGGTGAGCTCGGGTTCTTGTTCTCCGATGTCAATGCAGGGAAGATTACCCCAGATGTAATCACATACAACACGCTGGTCGATTGCCTCTTTAGGTCTGGGAGGAGAACCGAGGCTGCCAATCTGGTCAGGCACATGGACGGCGGCTACCCTGCGGAGCCCGTAGCGCATCTGGCTTTCTGGTTGGTCAGGAGCGGAAATGTTCGAGAGGCTTTGAGTCTGTTTGATGACATGCTAGAGAAAGGAGTCACTTTAGATGCTAGGGTTTTCGCCAATGTGATCAAGGCATTCTGCAGAAAGGGTCCAGTGGAGTGCACGGATATTACACAGCTGTGCTCTGTGCTGGATAGGATGCTTGAGATTGGATGATCCTTCTCTTGCTCTCTTGCTGACATATTGGTTGGCCTCATTTTTGAACTTGTCCTGTTGTATCACTAGGAGATCGCAACTGAAAGTAAAACACCCGGCATACTGAAATCTGTTATGTTCCTTTGTTCAAATTTTGCTTTGGTGGCAAATGATGTTCTAACTTGGTATCTTGTGTCAACAGTTCTGGTCATCTAATTCGTCGACAGCAGAACTTAGCAAGCCATAGGAAGTTCCAACAAGGATGTCCGAATTTCCATCACCATCCAAATCAACCACACTTGGAGACGAATATGCATGGTTACAGAAGTTCCTGTTTCGGTACTCAAATTGAGGTCTGCTGTCCATTTAACCTGTTTTGTTTCAAGGTTAAGAACAACTACTCCCTCCGTCGAGAAATACTTGTCGGAGAAATGGATGTATCTAGGCGTATTTTAGTTCTAGATACATCCATTTTTATCCATTTATGCGACAAGTAGTTCCGGACGAAGGGAGTATAATGCTTGCAATATATTTCCCTATGTCAATCCCTCCTAGCTCTTTTAAATGCTGTGCGTTATCATAGCTTCTAGACTGCAAAAGGTACACCACCACGGTAACACAGGCAAGATATAATGAAGTGCTCATGTTGTGCCTGAAAGTTTTGCATTAAGAAGAAAACATTTCAATCATAACCAAAAGATAGCACAGCAAGATAAGCAAACACCTAGCTTCTGCTTTAGCACCTTCAATTCATTACTGGAACAAGCATGAAACTGAACAAAACCAATCAAAGCAAAGCATAAAATTAGTCAGGTAAGCAAATGCACAATCTAACTGAGACTAACTACGAAGCACCATCATCAACCAACCAGTCCATGGTAAGAGAGAACAAAGGGGGCCTATTTTCGGACAATTAATCTTGGAGAGCATTAATGACAGAATGACACCTGCACGCAACATAGGACATCACAAATAAACTGACGTTCAGAGATTCTTATTTATAAGTCATCATCCCGATGTCATGCGCTTATGAGCAACACGTACGAAATGCATTGGTAGCAGAGAAAGCAGCCTCACTCGTGGTCAAATAAGTAAGACATAGCAACAGCCATTTCTTGTACACCGTCGTTGTCAATGTCTGCAATTACCGGTAGAAAGAATGTGAAACCAAGCAACCAACTCAAGAACATTAATAGAACAAACATCAAATATATGTAGAAAAAGGTTCACTTACTGGTGTTGACAATATGTGAGCATATATGCTCACATAATCTTCCACTTTCTCATGCTCTTGTTTCTGTACAGTCCTCGTCTCCCCACGTGGTATCATCAACATAATCATCATAATCATAACTGTACTCTTCAGGGAGGTCTTCTGCATCTGAAACGAATCAAATGATGCATTAGCTTCCTCCTCTAAAGGCTCGTCGTTTTCAACAGTTGCTTCTCCTGTTGTTCCCGCATCGTTTCCATGAGTTTCTTCTGCACTTCCCGTTTGATCATCACTTTTATCTGCTGTTTGAAGCAACCTTCTCTGAGCATGTGATGCACTCTCTGTCGTGGTGCTCGGATTATTCAGCAACTCCATATTTTCTTTTTCAGCGGTAGAATTAGGTTTTATTTCGGCCGACTGTAGCTCAGATGGATGTTACATCCAAGCCTCCAAGGGACCAGCTCCCTGCGGTGTGTTGGTTGTACTTCCTACAGTAATAAACAGAAAACGTCAAAATGCACCCTTCCTGCATCCATGCACATACAGCACGGCCGTATGGATAATCCATTATCCACATCAGAGTACTGCAATGATTATTGTGTGCATGTAACATCGAATTTCTTTAAAGCATTATCAATCCTCATACTGGTTAGTGGTGACAACAGACAAATTGTACATTTGTTTATACTAACTCAAAACATGTGAAGAAGTGAACTGTACAATCAAATTTCTTCGTCTTCTTCTTTTCTGACCTCCACTCATAGCAATCATGAAGCTAAAACCCGATCCTTTTTGTGTGTGAAAAGCTACAATTATTTTGAGACTATTGAAAGCTAACAATAACTAACAGAAAAAAACCTTTTAATTACATGTGGCCCTCCTATTTGTTTGTGCCTTTTCTGTCTTCGGCTGAAAACCCCAAAATAAAAAGCAACAGCCCAAACAAATAGCAGCTATTGTGCTGAGAGGCTCCGGTTAGAAAAACATATTCCACTTCTTTTCCACGGGTCATGCGTAACAGAAAAATAAAGAATAGCACATATTAGTTACACCCTCCGTTCTTATGCTTACGGCGTAAATCTCCCAGCGGCACCTAATAGGGTCATTATGCACAGGGAACTGCCACATTCACATATTTTGCACTGCTAGTCTGCTACTAATACAGAACCGTACTAATTTTAGAAAAAGGGATGAAGAAACTGTGCTGTATATTGGGGAATCAGCTGGCCAAAAGTTAGATTTTATGATGATGATGTTCTGCAAAGCCAGATGTCATTGTCAATGACAAGGACACTATGCACAACTAACCAGGCTTAGTGGGCTTACTTCTCCTCTTTTACAATCTTTCATACCATCACAAAAAAAACCTCGAGTTAGAAGATGGTATCCTCCATTTTGTACATCTTCACGACCGCACCGAGCTAATTTTCTCCATGCATGGAAGATGAACATGAACATGAGCATGCATTGATTTATGAAAGAGACAGCCTAGCATGGGCGGCAGGAGCCACTCAGGCTAGCCAAGAAGACTGCCCATGAAACCACACCCCAAGGCCAATTAAGCCTTGAGGGAGGAACAAGACACAGGCAAGTCATTCTTGGCTATCAGAGATAAGGCCCTTGCAGCCATGTAAGGCTTGCTCTCCGCTAATGCATTACCACTACTGAACTTTGGTCTCTTCAGCTCTTGGTTTGCAGTATTTCTTCCATCCAGCGTCTATTTATACACGCACGTCCTAGAGAACAATATCTAATCATGTTCGGTGCATGTAGGCCTCTACCACAGTATCTTATCATTACCGTTTTTTGGGCTAGCAGAATATATTCTAGATGTCAACCTATATGGAATGTCAAACATCATGATATACAACTTTATGTTGCATTTTTGAATTATATGATTTTTCCTTGGGATTTGTTAGGTGAGAGCATTTTGACTCCTCTGAAAGCAATTCCTGATATGATGCTCAAATCCGCTTAAAGCTAGCTAGCATGATCAATCCCATATCTTTGCTAAAAGGACACGAAAAGGCGAATTGCTTATCTGATTTACCACATTATCACTATAGTGATCAAACAGAGGGAACGCACTACTCTTTACACAGCATGGAGCGACTATTTCTTCTTCAGATAATTTGAACGTATTTTGATCTTAAAAACCAAGCTACTCCGTTGACAGATATAAAATGTAGTAACCATTCTATTAAATAAATATGCATTGTGCTACCTGTATGGTATTTCCCAGCAGTTTTAAGAATTAACATGCCAGTGAAATTCAGGGTAAAAGCAAAAGTATTAGCATCGCTGATATCTAATGCCACATGATATCTATGTGGACAAGTTCGAAGCTATTTCCAGTTGTATCAGAGATGAATAGATGTTCCAAACGACAATTTTGCAGAAGCCATACATGGATCCCATGATTGTTCTGTTAATTTCAGGCGATACTCGTGTTTTGTCGCAACTTTCACTGTAAGGAGCTATCATAAAACTACGCTTCAATGAAATAGTCATGCTGCAAGGAAAGCAACATAGGACATGCTTATAGTTCTGGCGAGTCACATTTTCACTAGATATATTCGTGACAGATGCTGCAACATACCTTTGGTCCAGCCGTTTGCTCTAGTTATATTACTCCCTCCGTTCCTAAATATATGTCTTTTTAGAGATTTCAATATGGACTACGTACGGATGTATATAGACATATTTTAGACTGTAGATTTATTCATTTTGCACCGTATGTAGTCCTTATTGGAATCTCTAAAAAGACTTATATTTAGGAACGGAGGGAGTACATCATTATTAAGCTCTTGTTGATGTCACTTATAATAAAATTTACATTCATTAATCTTCTTAGTACGAATGCTTAATCCACAGGCTTACATTGCAATGCAACAAGGTATGCTTGAAATTCTCTTTGGTCTAGGACTTGTACAAGTTCATCCATCCACAACATCACAGATCCAGGTTCTAGCTCTGCGCCTCAAGATTACTTCTCTTTTTTGTTGTATTAAACTACCAGAACTGATGAGAAATAACAACATTCCCGGGAAACTTGGATGCAGAATCTACCAAAATGGACAACCCTGGGCTTGTAAAGAACACTTCAAAACAAAATGGACCAAGACTGCTGGAGCTTCAGCGTTTGAGTCTGCTTCACAGGAAAGCTGCGGCTTCAGCTTCAGCTCCAGCTTTTCTGTTCATCTTCTCACCTGCATTCACCCCATTCCTACAGACCTAAATAAGTTTCCGTTGATATTTCGCACTGTCTGTACATCGACAATGGCGCTTTTGTACATATGCCTGCACTTGATTAACCCTTTTTTGTTTCCTCAGTGATTCAGAAGACTGCCCAAACAACGGGCACACAGTGTGAATAACATAGAGCATGATACTTGCAACATACACAAGTTTACACATACATCTGAGAAAATACATACTACCAAAGCAGATTACCATAACATCTCTTCATCCACATAACACGATGATCACATGGAAACAGTTCAGCAGCCTAGGGTTACTACCACCGAAAAATGGCTAAAAGGACAGAGCTTCAAAACATTCAGACAACTATAACTCTTGGCAGTCTTCAGATTTGTGCGACCATTATCATGATTATTTGCACTTTATGATTTTCTTTCCATGATTATCACGACAGCGAGTAAGCTGTTGTTCAATGAAATAGTCAGTCTGCAAGGTAAGAAACTGGCATCAAAATGCTAACTGGAATCCATTTATTCCTGATAGATGAGCCTGAAAATACAGATCCCCTTCAACCCTTTTTTTTTTGGGTTCTGTTAAACCACCACAACTGATGAGAAGGAGCAGCAACATTCCTGGGAAACTTTGATGCACAATGGACTTGTAATTAACAACTTGAAGACAAAATGTACAGAGCTTGATAAGAACTGCTGCAGCTCCAGCTTTTTTCTGTTGATCTCACCAAATTCCCACAAGACCAAATAATCTAGTAATGTTTAATCCCTTTCTTGCTTCTGAGTGATACAGAAGACTGCCAAACAACGGTGTGGATCAACAGAGAACATGATAACTTACAGGCACAAGCTTACATCTCAGCAAATACACATGATCACTGAGAGACAGTTCAACAGCTTGGGGATACTACCACTGAAAATGGCTGAACTGGACAGCTTCGTAACATTTCAACAACTTTCGAGCAACCACCAAACACTACCCACGTTTACACAACAATAACAAAGAGGGACCAAGCAACGACGACTTGAATCTTGCACGAGCCGAGGTCGCACACGCCGCGGCTCGTGCTGGAGCACACCGGCTTGAGCTCAGTTGTACCCCGAGCAAGAAAACCAGACAGGGAGGCGTCCATAGCAACCAGCAGTTTCTCTCTTAAATCGACAGAAAGAACCCGCCTTGAGAGCCCGATCGCGCCATCTGGATCGACAATGAAGCAGGACGATTTTGTAGAAATGTGTCTTGTCATGTGTTCGATTGCTTAGTGGTTCAAGGTTAAAATTAGATGAAACATAAATGTTGCAGCTTAGCATGCAACTACTCCATAAACACATGGTGTTCCAGTACATGAATGAAAGCAACATGCTGTGATTGGGAAACATAGTCAGATCAATACCTATAAAAAGAGTGCCCACGGAGGAAGATACTAGGATTTTCGTCTTAACGGATTGCCTTGAACTCTGAATCAAACATGAAAAAATAATCATCTACAAGCGCCAAACAGATTAGAAGACCGAAAGTACGAGATTGACTGAAGGCGCTAAACGAAACAGATACAGACTGGTAGATGCACTCACGTTTTGTGTGAGTTTTTTGGCAGTTATCCCTTGTGCGCCTGAGGAGATAGTTGCGATTATGATCCATCGAGTTCCTGCTGGCAATGTAGCCATGGACATGCAGTGGCCACTTGAGACCATCTGTTGGGGCCCTGACCCTGATGGAGAAGATCTTCCTACTAATACAGAACCATACTAATTTTAGAAAAAAAGTGACAAAGAAACTGTACTGCATATTGGGAATCAGCTGGCCAAAAGTTAGATTTTATGATGATGATGTTTTGTAAAGCCAGAAAGCCACATGTCATTCTCAATGACAGGGACACTATAAAAACTGACCATGTCTTAGTGGGATATTATTTCTCCTCTTTTATAATCTTTGATAGCATCATGAAAACCCCTTGAGTTAGAAGATGGTATCCTACATTTTGTACATCTTCGCGACCACACGGAGCTAATTTTCTCCATGCATGGAACATGAATATGAACATCAGTATGCATTGATTTATGAAAGAGACAGCCTAGCATGGGTGGCAAGAGCCACTCAGGCTAGCCAAGGAGACTGCCCATGAAACCACACCCCAAGGCCAATTAAGCCGCCTTGAGGGAGGAACAAGACACAGGCAAGTCATCCTTGGCTATCAGAGATAAGGCCCTTGCAGCCATGTAAGGCTTGCTCTCCGCTGATGCATTACCACAATTGAATTTCGGTCTCTTTAGTTCTTGGTTTGCAGTCTTTCTTCCGTCCAACGTCTATTTATATACGCATGTCCCAAAGAACAATATCTAATCGTGTTCGGTGCATGTAGGCCTTTACCAGAGTATCTTATCATTACCGTTTTTTGGGCTAGCAGAATATATTCTAGATGTCAACCTATATGGAATGTCAAACATCATGATATACAACTTTATGTTGCATTTTTTAATTATATGATTTTTCCTTGGGATTTATGAGGTGAGAGCATTTTGACTCCTCTGAAAGCAATTCCTGATATGATGCTCAAATCCGCTTAAAGCTAGCTAGCATGATCAATCCCATATCTTTGCTAAAATGACACGAAAAGTTGAATTGCTTATCTGATTTACCACATTATCACTATGGTGATCAAACAGCGGGAACAGTATTAGCATCGCTGATATCTAATGCCACATTATATCTATGTGGACAATTTTGAAGCTATTTCCAGTTGTATCAGAGATGAACAGATGTTCCAAACGACAAGTTTGCAGAAGCCATACATGGATCCCATGATTGTTCTGTTAATTTCAGGCGATACTCGTGTTTTGTCGCAACTTTCACTGTAAAGAGCCATCATAAAACTACGCTTCTAAGAGGCGTCGGTGAAGTTCTAGCTGTTTTTTTCCCTTCCTGATTATCACTGCAACGAGTATGCCGTTGTTCAATGAAATAGTCATGCTGCAAGGAAAGCAACATAGGACATGCCTATAGTTCTGGCGAGTCACATTTTCACTAGATATATTCGTGACAGATGCTGCAACATACCTTTGGTCCAGCCATTTGCTCTAGTTATATTACTCCCTCCGTTCCTAAATATAAGTCTTTTTAGAGATTCCACTAGAGACTACATACGGAGCAAAATGAGTGAATCTACACTCTAAAATATGTCTATATACATTCGTATGTAGTCTGTAGTGGAAGCTCTAAAAAGACTTATATTTAGGAACGGAGGGAGTACATCATTATTAAGCTCTTGTGATGTCACTTATAATAAAATTTACATTCATTAATCTTCTTAATACGAATGCTTAATCCACAAGCTTACATTGCAATGCAACAAGGTATGCTTGAAATTATCTTTGGTCTAGGACATGTACAAGTCCATCCATCCACAACATCACAGACCCAGGTTCTAGCTCTGCGCCTCAAGATTACTTTTCTTTTTGGTTGTATTAAACTACCAGAACTGATGAGAAATAACAACATTGCCGGGAAACTTGGATGCAGAATCTACCAAAATGGACAGCACTGGGCTTGTAAAGAACACTTCAAAACAAAATGGACCAAGACTGCTGGAGCTTCAGCGTTTGAGTCTGCTTCACAGGAAAGCTGCGGCTTCAGCTTCAGCTCCAGCTTTTCTGTTCATCTTCTCACCTGCATTCACCCCATTCCTACAGACCTAAATAAGTTTCCGTTGATATTTCGCACTGTCTGTACATCGACAATGGCGCTTTTGTACATATGCCTGCACTTGATTAACCCTTTTTTGTTTCCTCAGTGATTCAGAAGACTGCCCAAACAACGGGCACATAGTGTGAATAACATAGAGCATGATACTTGCAACATACACAAGTTCACACATACTTCCTCCGTTCCTAAATATTTGTCTTTTTAAAGATTCAACTACGGACTACATACGAAGCAGAATGAGTGAATCTACACTCTAGATTATGTCTATATACATCCGTATGTAATCCGTAGTGAAATCTCTAAAAAGACAAATATTTTGGAACGGAGGGAGTACATCTGAGAAAATACATACTACCAAAGCAGATTACCATAACATCTCTTCACCCACATAACATGATGATCACACGGAAACAGTTCAACAACCTAGGATTACTACTACCGAAAAATGGCTAAAACGACAGAGCTTCAAAACATTCAGACAACTGTAACTCTTGGCAGTCTTCAGGGTTGTGCGACCAGCCGACCATTATCATGATTATTTGCACTTTATGATTTTCTTTCCATGATTATCATGACAGCGAGTAAGCTGTTGTTCAATGAAATAGTCAGTCTGCAAGGTAAGAAACTGGCATCAAAATACTAACTGGAATCCATTTATTCCTGAATCCTGATAGATGAGCCTGAAAATAAATATCCCCTTCAACCCATTTTTTTTTTGGGTTCCGTTAAACCACCACAACTGATGAGAAGGAGCAGAAACATTGCTGGGAAACTTTGATGCACAATGGACTTGTAATTAACAACTTGAAAACAAAATGTACAGAACTTGATAAGAACTGCTGCAGCTCCAGCTTTTTTCTCTTGATCTCACCAAATTCCCACAGGACCAAATAATCTAGTAATGTCCAATCATTTTCTTGCTTCTGAGTGATACAGAAGACTACCAAACAATGGCACACAGTGTGGATCAACAGAGAACATGATAACTTACAGGCACAAGCTTACAGCTCAGCAAATACACATGATCATTGAGAGACAGTTCAACAGCTTGGGAATACTACCACTGAAAATGGCTGAACTGGACAGCTTCGTAACATTTCAACAACTTTCGAGCGACCACCAAACACTACCCACGTTCACACAACAATAACAAAGAGGGACCAAGCAACGGCGACTTGAATCTTGCAGGAACCGAGGTCGCACACGCCGTGGCTCGTACTGGAGCACACTGGCTTGAACTCAGTTGTACCCCGAGCAAGAAAACCGGACAGAGAGGCGTCCATAGCAACCAGCAGTTTCTCTCTTAAATCGACAGAAACAACCCGCCTTGAGAGCTCGATCGTGCCATCCGGATCAACAATGAAGCAGGACGATCTTGTAGAAATATGTCTTGTTATCTTCAAACAAGACTTATTAATCCAAGGCTGGTCCAAAGCAACGCTCATGTGTTCGATTGCTTAGTGGTTCAAGGTTAAAATTAGATAAAACATAAATGTTGGTCAGCTTAGCGTGCAACTGCTCCATAAACACATGGTGTTCCGGTACATGAATGAAAACAACATGCTGTGATTGGGAAACATAGTCAGACCAATACCTATAAAAAGAGTGTCCACGGAGGAAGATACTGGATTTTTCATCTTAACGGATTGCCTTGAACTCTGAATCAAACATGAAAAAAAAAAATCTACAAGCGCAGAGCAGATTAGAAGACCGAAAGTACGAGATTGACTGAAGATGGTAAAAGAAACGGATACACACTGGTAGATGCACTCACGTTTTGTGTGAGTTTTTTGGCAGTTATCCCTTGTGCGCCTGAGGAGATAGTTGCGATTATGATCCATCGAGTTCCTGCTGGCAATGTAGCCATGGACATGCAGTGGCCACTTGAGACCATCTGTTGGGGCCCTGACCCTGATGGAGAAGATCTTCCTACTAATACAGAACCATACTAATTTTAGAAAAAAAGTGACAAAGAAACTGTACTGCATATTGGGAATCAGCTGGCCAAAAGTTAGATTTTATGATGATGATGTTTTGTAAAGCCAGAAAGCCACATGTCATTCTCAATGACAGGGACACTATAAAAACTGACCATGTCTTAGTGGGATATTATTTCTCCTCTTTTATAATCTTTCATAGCATCATGAAAACCCCTTGAGTTAGAAGATGGTATCCTCCATTTTGTACATCTTCGCGACCACACGGAGCTAATTTTCTCCATGCATGGAACATGAATATGAACATCAGTATGCATTGATTTATGAAAGAGACAGCCTAGCATGGGCGGCAAGAGCCCCTCAGGCTAGCCAAGGAGACTGCCCATGAAACCACACCCCAAGGCCAATTAAGCCGCCTTGAGGGAGGAACAAGACACAGGCAAGTCATCCTTGGCTATCAGAGATAAGGCCCTTGCAGCCATGTAAGGCTTGCTCTCCGCTGATGCATTACCACTACTGAACTTCGCTCTCTTTAGTTCTTGGTTTGCAGTGTTTCTTCCGTCCAACGTCTGTTTATATACGCACGTCCCAGAGAACAATATCTAATCGTGTTCGGTGCATGTAGGCCTTTACCAGAGTATCTTATCATCACCGTTTTTTGGGCTAGCAGAATATATTCTAGATGTCAACCTATATGGAATGTCAAACATCATGATATACAACTTTATGTTGCATTTTGAATTATATGATTTTTCCTTGGGATTTGTTAGGCGAGAGCATTTTGACTCCTGTGAACTCGATTCCTGTATGATGCTCAAATCTGCTTAAAGCTAGCTAGCATGATCAATCCCATATCTTTGCTAAAAGGACATGAAAAGTTAAACGCTTATCTATTTACCATATTATCACTATAGTGATCAAACAGAGGGAACACACTACTCTTTACACAGCATGGAGTGATAATTTCACAGCTTTCACTATAAGGAGCTATCATAAAACTATTGGTGAAGTTCTTACTAGGTTTTGTCACACAGAAATGTGCAGGTTTAATAGGTGATGACATTCAATCAGATTATGAGCATCGTATGTGCAGGCCAAATGGAGCTCAGGTTCACACTAAAGCAACGAGACCAACATGTATCAGGATTGGGAATCACATTCTTCTGCGGCGGTATTCTGCTTAACTGCATAGCATGACAGCTTATGGAACACCAGATTCAAATATGATGAGTTCACAACATTTTATAGATCAACTAGCAGAGAGTCCAGTGGAGTGCATAGATATGATACAACTGTGTTCTGTGCTGGATAGGATAATCCTTCTCGCGCTCTCTTGCATGTGGCTCTGATAGTTCTCTTTAACCTCAATTTTGAACTTCTACTGTTGTACTATTAATTAGTAGGAGACAGAAACTGAAAGTAGAAACACCTTTTTGGTCTTCTTTGTGCAGTACATACATCAGCATAATATAATAGAGTGTCACACAGAAATCTGTTATGTTCTTTTCTTCTAGAGTACCCTGGGGGGCGATGGCCCCCTTTCCCCCTAGGAAGCTCCACTTACAACATACACAAGTCATGTTCTAATTTGGCATCATTCACTGAAATGCACTAATAATTGGTCAGAACACATTATTAGTGCATTTCCCTCCTAGATCCTATTTTTTCTTTTTCTTTTTATCAATGGGTTTAAGATTCATTAGCTTTCTCATTCTACTCTTTCACAAAGCAATGCAAAAAGAACTCAATGGATCTTATCCTATTCATTGAATAGATTTCTTTTTTATTAGAGTATCGACAATAAATCTTGATTATTCACTCTGTTTTTAAGTATTATTTAAGTAAGCCAAGCACAATGCATAAGACTACCTCCCCCCACCCCCCACCCCCATTTTCAAATTTTGAATTTGAAATACTTTAATTGATTTTTTAGTCCTTTTAATTGACATAGATGCAAATACTCTACTAGGATGATGCACAAGAAATTATCTGTGTAGAATGCCTGCTTGGTTTGTGAATACCATGGAACTATAAGGTGACTAGGTTTAGCTGTTTTCCTGTGCTGTTACTCTTGACAGTCTTCAGGATTGTGAGATCGACTGTATGCTTACACTCCCGGCGAGACATATTTGCAGTATATGATTTTTTTTCCTTCATGATTATCACAGCAACGAGTATGCCGGCCGTTGTTCAATGAAATAGTCATGCTGCAACAAAAGCAACTGGCTTTAAAATAGTACTCCCTCCATTTACAAATAATAAGATGTTGCAACATAGGACATGCTTATAGTTCTGGTGAGTCACATTTTCACTAGATATATTCGTGATAGATGCTGCAACATACCTTTGGTCCAACCATTTGCTCTAGTTAGACCACATCATTATTAAGCTCTTGTTGATGTTCCCGCAAAAAAAAAAAATCTTGTTATTGTCACTTAAAAATTAAAATTTACATTAATTAATCTTCTTAGTAAAAATGCTTAATCCACAGGCTCACATTGCAGTGCAACATGGTATGCTTAAAATTCTCTTTGTTCTAGGACCTGTAGAAGTCCATCCATCCACAAAATCGCGGACCCAGGTTCTAGCTCTGCGCCTGAAGATGGAGTACTTTTCTTTTTGGTTGTATTAAACTAGCAGAGCTGATGAGAAATAACCACATTCCCGGGAAACTTCGATGCAGAATCTACCAAAATGGATGATCCCGGGCTTGTAAAGAACACTTCAAAACAAAATGGACCAAGACTGCTGGAGCTTCAGAGTTTCAGTCTGCTTCACACGAAAGCTTCTAGCGTTTCTGTTCATCTTCTCACATAAAAAAGGGGAGTACCATAACATATCTTCACCCACATAACATGATGATCACACAGAAACAGTTCAACAGCCTAGAGATATTATACCACTCAAAAATGGCTAAAAGGACAGAGCTTCGAAATATTCAGACAACTGTGACTCTTGGCAGTCTTCAGGGTTGTGCGACCATTGTCATGATTATTTGCACTTTATAATTATCTTTTCAGTTCAATGAAATAGTCAGTCTGCAAGGTAGGAAACTGGCGTCAAAATATTAACCGGAATCCATTTATTCCTGATAGATGTGCCTGAAAATTACAGAACTTGATACAAACTGCTGCAGCTCCAGCTTTTTTCTGTTGATCTAACCAAATTCCTACAAGACCAAATAATGTAATGTTTAATCATTTTCTTGCTTCCTGAGTGATACAGAAGACTGCCAAACAATGGCACACAGCGTGGATCAACACAGAACAAGATACTTACAACACGCACAAACTTTGATGCACATAGTGGTAGTATCTTTACAAACTCGATGATGCGGAGTGCTCTCACTTCCCATATCTAAAATCGGTGTCATCGCCGATTCATCCACATAACTTATTGGAACCTACAGCCGGTGTAGCAAACCTAAAGCACATATCACATGCACACGTTTTAGAAGCCGCCATCCTCATCGAACCGCTGACGCATCTTCAGAAAAGAGATCCGCATCATTCTTGCCAGTCCGGCCATCCGTTGACGTCACCACGGCGCCCAACGGCGCCACCTCCTTGCGCGCAAACTGCTGAGCACGTCGCGGTCGCTACCGGTACACTACAACACCATGCCACCAAGTATCACCGGCCGACACAGCTTCAAATCTATAGAAGATTTGTCGTGCGTAGCACTTGCCGAACAGGCATGGCAAATCATAGCACCTGCCAGTTAGGCATCACTTGACATCTTCATCGAAGCTCCGTGCAAGACGAAGCCGCCCCACGTCTTGCCTTTGTCTTCCAGCCCTGCTCCACAAATGATGCTCCCTTGAGAGAAACGAAACCGCAGTGCCACCATCTTTCGATCTGGGAGAACAGATCCTAAGATTTCCCCCGGAGCAACACGAGTGGGTCGACGATAGTTACACGACGATGCCTTCATCAAGGTAACGGCGTAGAACACCGCCATCGCCCGCCGTGGACTCGGTTTTCACCAGCAACTATGTCGCTCCCCGACTCGTAGCTGGGACTAGATGACGGATCTCAAGATCTGACCACCCAGCCTCAGGCCGACCACCTCCGACGGAGAAGATGACCACCAGATCCGCCGCCGCATGGAGCAGGGAACACCGGTCGGATTGACCGGAGGCCACACCCGCATGCAACCGGCCCTCCACGGCACCCCTCCATGTTACCGCTACCAAGTTGGACTGGATGACCCAGCCGCCTCCCAAGGCCATGCCTAGAGCAGTAGAGCCTGCCGCCGCCGCCTTGGATCCGATCTCAGTCGACCGTCGCATCGCGTGGCGATCCGCTACACCACCACTCGCATCGAGATCCCGCACCACCCCACACGCGAGCAGGGGAGGAGGATCTTCGCCACTGTCGTCCGCTCCGGGCTTATCCCGGTGGCGACAGAGGGAAGGGAGGGAGGAGAGGAGGGCTAGGGTCGGGAGGACCTCCCGTGTCGCCCGAGCGGGGACGACACGGGGGCTAGGTTAGTTATCAGATGGAGTTAGCTGGCCAAAAGTTAGATTTTATGATGATGATGTTTTATAAAGCAAGAAAGCCAGATGTCATTGTCAATGACAAGGACAGTATGCACAACTAACCAGGCTTAGTGGCCTTATTTCTCCTCTTCTATTAATTTTTTCGTACCATCACAAAACGACCTCGATTTAGAAGATGGTATCCTCCATTTTTTTACATCTTCGCGACCACACGGAGCTAATTTTCTCTATGCATGGAACATGAACATGAACATCAGTATGCATTGATTTATGAAAGAGACAACCTAGCATGGGCGGCAAGAGCCACTCAGGCTAGCCAAGGAGACTGCCCATGAAACCACACCCCAAGGCCAATTAAGCTGCCTTGAGGGAGGAACAAAACACAGGCAAGTCAACCTTGGCTATCAGAGATAAGGCCCTTGCAGCCATGTAAGGCTTGCTCTCCGCTAATGCATTACCACTACTGAACTTTGGTCTCTTCAGCTCTTGGTTTGCAGTATTTCTTCCATCCAGCGTCTATTTATATACGCACGTCCTAGAGAACAATATCTAATCATGTTCGGTGCATGTAGGCCTCTACCACAGTATCTTATCATTACCGTTTTTTGGGCTAGCAGAATATATTCTAGATGTCAACCTATATGGAATGTCAAACATCATGATATACAACTTTATGTTGCATTTTTGAATTATATGATTTTTCCTTGGGATTTGTTAGGTGAGAGCATTTTGACTCCTCTGAAAGCAATTCCTGATATGATGCTCAAATCCGCTTAAAGCTAGCTAGCATGATCAATCCCATATCTTTGCTAAAAGGACACGAAAAGGCGAATTGCTTATCTGATTTACCACATTATCACTATAGTGATCAAACAGAGGGAACGCACTACTCTTTACACAGCATGGAGCGACTATTTCTTCTTTAGATAATTTGAACGTATTTTGATCTTAAAAACCAAGCTACTCCGTTGACAGATATAAAATGTAGTAACCATTCTATTAAATAAATATGCATTGTGCTACCTGTATGGTATTTCCCAGCAGTTTTAAGAATTAACATGCCAGTGAAATTCAGGGTAAAAGCAAAAGTATTAGCATCGCTGATATCTAATGCCACATGATATCTATGTGGACAAGTTCGAAGCTATTTCCAGTTGTATCAGAGATGAATAGATGTTCCAAACGACAATTTTGCAGAAGCCATACATGGATCCCATGATTGTTCTGTTAATTTCAGGCGATACTCGTGTTTTGTCGCAACTTTCACTGTAAGGAGCTATCATAAAACTACGCTTCAATGAAATAGTCATGCTGCAAGGAAAGCAACATAGGACATGCTTATAGTTCTGGCGAGTCACATTTTCATTAGATATATTCGTGACAGATGCTGCAACATACCTTTGGTCCAGCCGTTTACTCTAGTTATATTACTCCCTCCGTTCCTAAATATATGTCTTTTTAGAGATTTCAATATGGACTACGTACGGATGTATATAGACATATTTTAGACTGTAGATTTATTCAGTTTGCACCGTATGTAGTCCTTATTGGAATCTCTAAAAAGACTTATATTTAGGAACGGAGGGAGTACATCATTATTAAGCTCTTGTTGATGTCACTTATAATAAAATTTACATTCATTAATCTTCTTAGTACGAATGCTTAATCCACAGGCTTACATTGCAATGCAACAAGGTATGCTTGAAATTCTCTTTGGTCTAGGACTTGTACAAGTTCATCCATCCACAACATCACAGATCCAGGTTCTAGCTCTGCGCCTCAAGATTACTTCTCTTTTTTGTTGTATTAAACTACCAGAACTGATGAGAAATAACAACATTCCCGGGAAACTTGGATGCAGAATCTACCAAAATGGACTACCCTGGGCTTGTAAAGAACACTTCAAAACAAAATGGACCAAGACTGCTGGAGCTTCAGCGTTTGAGTCTGCTTCACAGGAAAGCTGCGGCTTCAGCTTCAGCTCCAGCTTTTCTGTTCATCTTCTCACCTGCATTCACCCCATTCCTACAGACCTAAATAAGTTTCCGTTGATATTTCGCACTGTCTGTACATCGACAATGGCGCTTTTGTACATATGCCTGCACTTGATTAACCCTTTTTTGTTTCCTCAGTGATTCAGAAGACTGCCCAAACAACGGGCACACAGTGTGAATAACATAGAGCATGATACTTGCAACATACACAAGTTTACACATACATCTGAGAAAATACATACTACCAAAGCAGATTACCATAACATCTCTTCATCCACATAACACGATGATCACATGGAAACAGTTCAGCAGCCTAGGGTTACTACCACCGAAAAATGGCTAAAAGGACAGAGCTTCAAAACATTCAGACAACTATAACTCTTGGCAGTCTTCAGATTTGTGCGACCATTATCATGATTATTTGCACTTTATGATTTTCTTTCCATGATTATCACGACAGCGAGTAAGCTGTTGTTCAATGAAATAGTCAGTCTGCAAGGTAAGAAACTGGCATCAAAATGCTAACTGGAATCCATTTATTCCTGATAGATGAGCCTGAAAATACAGATCCCCTTCAACCCTTTTTTTTTTGGGTTCTGTTAAACCACCACAACTGATGAGAAGGAGCAGCAACATTCCTGGGAAACTTTGATGCACAATGGACTTGTAATTAACAACTTGAAGACAAAATGTACAGAGCTTGATAAGAACTGCTGCAGCTCCAGCTTTTTTCTGTTGATCTCACCAAATTCCCACAAGACCAAATAATCTAGTAATGTTTAATCCCTTTCTTGCTTCTGAGTGATACAGAAGACTGCCAAACAACGGTGTGGATCAACAGAGAACATGATAACTTACAGGCACAAGCTTACATCTCAGCAAATACACATGATCACTGAGAGACAGTTCAACAGCTTGGGGATACTACCACTGAAAATGGCTGAACTGGACAGCTTCGTAACATTTCAACAACTTTCGAGCAACCACCAAACACTACCCACGTTTACACAACAATAACAAAGAGGGACCAAGCAACGACGACTTGAATCTTGCACGAGCCGAGGTCGCACACGCCGCGGCTCGTGCTGGAGCACACCGGCTTGAGCTCAGTTGTACCCCGAGCAAGAAAACCAGACAGGGAGGCGTCCATAGCAACCAGCAGTTTCTCTCTTAAATCGACAGAAAGAACCCGCCTTGAGAGCCCGATCGCGCCATCTGGATCGACAATGAAGCAGGACGATTTTGTAGAAATGTGTCTTGTCATGTGTTCGATTGCTTAGTGGTTCAAGGTTAAAATTAGATGAAACATAAATGTTGCAGCTTAGCATGCAACTACTCCATAAACACATGGTGTTCCAGTACATGAATGAAAGCAACATGCTGTGATTGGGAAACATAGTCAGATCAATACCTATAAAAAGAGTGCCCACGGAGGAAGATACTAGGATTTTCGTCTTAACGGATTGCCTTGAACTCTGAATCAAACATGAAAAAATAATCATCTACAAGCGCCAAACAGATTAGAAGACCGAAAGTACGAGATTGACTGAAGGCGCTAAACGAAACAGATACAGACTGGTAGATGCACTCACGTTTTGTGTGAGTTTTTTGGCAGTTATCCCTGGTGCGCCTGAGGAGATAGTTGCAATTATGATCCATCGAGTTCCTGCTGGCAATGTAGCCATGGACATGCAGTGGCCACTTGAGACCATCTGTTGGGGCCCTGACCCTGATGGAGAAGATCTTCCTACTAATACAGAACCATACTAATTTTAGAAAAAAAGTGACAAAGAAACTGTACTGCATATTGGGAATCAGCTGGCCAAAAGTTAGATTTTATGATGATGATGTTTTGTAAAGCCAGAAAGCCACATGTCATTCTCAATGACAGGGACACTATAAAAACTGACCATGTCTTAGTGGGATATTATTTCTCCTCTTTTATAATCTTTGATAGCATCATGAAAACCCCTTGAGTTAGAAGATGGTATCCTACATTTTGTACATCTTCGCGACCACACGGAGCTAATTTTCTCCATGCATGGAACATGAATATGAACATCAGTATGCATTGATTTATGAAAGAGACAGCCTAGCATGGGCGGCAAGAGCCACTCAGGCTAGCCAAGGAGACTGCCCATGAAACCACACCCCAAGGCCAATTAAGCCGCCTTGAGGGAGGAACAAGACACAGGCAAGTCATCCTTGGCTATCAGAGATAAGGCCCTTGCAGCCATGTAAGGCTTGCTCTCCGCTGATGCATTACCACAATTGAATTTCGGTCTCTTTAGTTCTTGGTTTGCAGTCTTTCTTCCGTCCAACGTCTATTTATATACGCATGTCCCAAAGAACAATATCTAATCGTGTTCGGTGCATGTAGGCCTTTACCAGAGTATCTTATCATTACCGTTTTTTGGGCTAGCAGAATATATTCTAGATGTCAACCTATATGGAATGTCAAACATCATGATATACAATTTTATGTTGCATTTTTTAATTATATGATTTTTCCTTGGGATTTATGAGGTGAGAGCATTTTGACTCCTCTGAAAGCAATTCCTGATATGATGCTCAAATCCGCTTAAAGCTAGCTAGCATGATCAATCCCATATCTTTGCTAAAATGACACGAAAAGTTGAATTGCTTATCTGATTTACCACATTATCACTATGGTGATCAAACAGCGGGAACACACTACTCTTTACACAACATGGAGCGACTATTTCGTCTTTAGATAATTTGAACGTATTTTAATCTTGAAAACCAAGCTACTCCGTTGACAGATATAAAATGTAGTAACCATTCTATTAAATAAATATGCATTGTGCTACCTGTATGGTATTTCCCAGAAGTTTTAAGAATTAACATGCCCGTGAAATTCAGGGTAAAAGCAAAAGTATTAGCATCGCTGATATCTAATGCCACATTATATCTATGTGGACAAGTTTGAAGCTATTTCCAGTTGTATCAGAGATGAACAGATGTTCCAAACGACAAGTTTGCAGAAGCCATACATGGATCCCATGATTGTTCTGTTAATTTCAGGCGATACTCGTGTTTTGTCGCAACTTTCACTGTAAAGAGCCATCATAAAACTACGCTTCTAAGAGGCGTCGGTGAAGTTCTTGCTGTTTTTTTCCCTTCCTGATTATCACTGCAACGAGTATGCCGTTGTTCAATGAAATAGTCATGCTGCAAGGAAAGCAACATAGGACATGCCTATAGTTCTGGCGAGTCACATTTTCACTAGATATATTCGTGACAGATGCTGCAACATACCTTTGGTCCAGCCATTTGCTCTAGTTATATTACTCCCTCCGTTCCTAAATATAAGTCTTTTTAGAGATTCCACTAGAGACTACATACGGAGCAAAATGAGTGAATCTACACTCTAAAATATGTCTATATACATTCGTATGTAGTCTGTAGTGGAAGCTCTAAAAAGACTTATATTTAGGAACGGAGGGAGTACATCATTATTAAGCTCTTGTGATGTCACTTATAATAAAATTTACATTCATTAATCTTCTTAATACGAATGCTTAATCCACAGGCTTACATTGCAATGCAACAAGGTATGCTTGAAATTCTCTTTGGTCTAGGACATGTACAAGTCCATCCATCCACAACATCACAGACCCAGGTTCTAGCTCTGCGCCTCAAGATTACTTTTCTTTTTGGTTGTATTAAACTACCAGAACTGATGAGAAATAACAACATTGCCGGGAAACTTGGATGCAGAATCTACCAAAATGGACAGCACTGGGCTTGTAAAGAACACTTCAAAACAAAATGGACCAAGACTGCTGGAGCTTCAGCGTTTGAGTCTGCTTCACAGGAAAGCTGCGGCTTCAGCTTCAGCTCCAGCTTTTCTGTTCATCTTCTCACCTGCATTCACCCCATTCCTACAGACCTAAATAAGTTTCCGTTGATATTTCGCACTGTCTGTACATCGACAATGGCGCTTTTGTACATATGCCTGCACTTGATTAACCCTTTTTTGTTTCCTCAGTGATTCAGAAGACTGCCCAAACAACGGGCACATAGTGTGAATAACATAGAGCATGATACTTGCAACATACACAAGTTCACACATACTTCCTCCGTTCCTAAATATTTGTCTTTTTAAAGATTCAACTACGGACTACATACGAAGCAGAATGAGTGAATCTACACTCTAGATTATGTCTATATACATCCGTATGTAATCCGTAGTGAAATCTCTAAAAAGACAAATATTTTGGAACGGAGGGAGTACATCTGAGAAAATACATACTACCAAAGCAGATTACCATAACATCTCTTCACCCACATAACATGATGATCACACGGAAACAGTTCAACAACCTAGGATTACTACTACCGAAAAATGGCTAAAACGACAGAGCTTCAAAACATTCAGACAACTGTAACTCTTGGCAGTCTTCAGGGTTGTGCGACCAGCCGACCATTTTCATGATTATTTGCACTTTATGATTTTCTTTCCATGATTATCATGACAGCGAGTAAGCTGTTGTTCAATGAAATAGTCAGTCTGCAAGGTAAGAAACTGGCATCAAAATACTAACTGGAATCCATTTATTACTGAATCCTGATAGATGAGCCTGAAAATAAATATCCCCTTCAACCCATTTTTTTTTGGGTTCCGTTAAACCACCACAACTGATGAGAAGGAGCAGCAACATTCCTTGGAAACTTTGATGCACAATGGACTTGTAATTAACAACTTGAAAACAAAATGTACAGAACTTGATAAGAACTGCTGCAGCTCCAGCTTTTTTCTCTTGATCTCACCAAATTCCCACAGGACCAAATAATCTAGTAATGTCCAATCATTTTCTTGCTTCTGAGTAATACAGAAGACTACCAAACAATGGCACACAGTGTGGATCAACAGAGAACATGATAACTTACAGGCACAAGCTTACAGCTCAGCAAATACACATGATCATTGAGAGACAGTTCAACAGCTTGGGAATACTACCACTGAAAATGGCTGAACTGGACAGCTTCGTAACATTTCAACAACTTTCGAGCGACCACCAAACACTACCCACGTTCACACAACAATAACAAAGAGGGACCAAGCAACGGCGACTTGAATCTTGCAGGAACCGAGGTCGCACACGCCGTGGCTCGTACTGGAGCACACTGGCTTGAACTCAGTTGTACCCCGAGCAAGAAAACCGGACAGAGAGGCGTCCATAGCAACCAGCAGTTTCTCTCTTAAATCGACAGAAACAACCCGCCTTGAGAGCTCGATCGTGCCATCCGGATCAACAATGAAGCAGGACGATCTTGTAGAAATATGTCTTGTTATCTTCAAACAAGACTTATTAATCCAAGGCTGGTCCAAAGCAACGCTCATGTGTTCGATTGCTTAGTGGTTCAAGGTTAAAATTAGATAAAACATAAATGTTGGTCAGCTTAGCGTGCAACTGCTCCATAAACACATGGTGTTCCGGTACATGAATGAAAACAACATGCTGTGATTGGGAAACATAGTCAGACCAATACCTATAAAAAGAGTGTCCACGGAGGAAGATACTGGATTTTTCATCTTAACGGATTGCCTTGAACTCTGAATCAAACATGAAAAAAAAAAATCTACAAGCGCAGAGCAGATTAGAAGACCGAAAGTACGAGATTGACTGAAGATGGTAAAAGAAACGGATACACACTGGTAGATGCACTCACGTTTTGTGTGAGTTTTTTGGCAGTTATCCCTTGTGCGCCTGAGGAGATAGTTGCGATTATGATCCATCGAGTTCCTGCTGGCAATGTAGCCATGGACATGCAGTGGCCACTTGAGACCATCTGTTGGGGCCCTGACCCTGATGGAGAAGATCT
This sequence comes from Elymus sibiricus, assembly GCA_039707655.1. NCBI lineage: Eukaryota > Viridiplantae > Streptophyta > Magnoliopsida > Poales > Poaceae > Elymus > Elymus sibiricus. Next base: position 526,332,076 of record CM077665.1, on the reverse strand, counting down.
TCCTACTAATACAGAACCATACTAATTTTAGAAAAAAAGTGACAAAGAAACTGTACTGCATATTGGGAATCAGCTGGCCAAAAGTTAGATTTTATGATGATGATGTTTTGTAAAGCCAGAAAGCCACATGTCATTCTCAATGACAGGGACACTATAAAAACTGACCATGTCTTAGTGGGATATTATTTCTCCTCTTTTATAATCTTTCATAGCATCATGAAAACCCCTTGAGTTAGAAGATGGTATCCTCCATTTTGTACATCTTCGCGACCACACGGAGCTAATTTTCTCCATGCATGGAACATGAATATGAACATCAGTATGCATTGATTTATGAAAGAGACAGCCTAGCATGGGCGGCAAGAGCCCCTCAGGCTAGCCAAGGAGACTGCCCATGAAACCACACCCCAAGGCCAATTAAGCCGCCTTGAGGGAGGAACAAGACACAGGCAAGTCATCCTTGGCTATCAGAGATAAGGCCCTTGCAGCCATGTAAGGCTTGCTCTCCGCTGATGCATTACCACTACTGAACTTCGCTCTCTTTAGTTCTTGGTTTGCAGTGTTTCTTCCGTCCAACGTCTGTTTATATACGCACGTCCCAGAGAACAATATCTAATCGTGTTCGGTGCATGTAGGCCTTTACCAGAGTATCTTATCATCACCGTTTTTTGGGCTAGCAGAATATATTCTAGATGTCAACCTATATGGAATGTCAAACATCATGATATACAACTTTATGTTGCATTTTGAATTATATGATTTTTCCTTGGGATTTGTTAGGCGAGAGCATTTTGACTCCTGTGAACTCGATTCCTGTATGATGCTCAAATCTGCTTAAAGCTAGCTAGCATGATCAATCCCATATCTTTGCTAAAAGGACATGAAAAGTTAAACGCTTATCTATTTACCATATTATCACTATAGTGATCAAACAGAGGGAACACACTACTCTTTACACAGCATGGAGTGATAATTTCACAGCTTTCACTATAAGGAGCTATCATAAAACTATTGGTGAAGTTCTTACTAGGTTTTGTCACACAGAAATGTGCAGGTTTAATAGGTGATGACATTCAATCAGATTATGAGCATCGTATGTGCAGGCCAAATGGAGCTCAGGTTCACACTAAAGCAACGAGACCAACATGTATCAGGATTGGGAATCACATTCTTCTGCGGCGGTATTCTGCTTAACTGCATAGCATGACAGCTTATGGAACACCAGATTCAAATATGATGAGTTCACAACATTTTATAGATCAACTAGCAGAGAGTCCAGTGGAGTGCATAGATATGATACAACTGTGTTCTGTGCTGGATAGGATAATCCTTCTCGCGCTCTCTTGCATGTGGCTCTGATAGTTCTCTTTAACCTCAATTTTGAACTTCTACTGTTGTACTATTAATTAGTAGGAGACAGAAACTGAAAGTAGAAACACCTTTTTGGTCTTCTTTGTGCAGTACATACATCAGCATAATATAATAGAGTGTCACACAGAAATCTGTTATGTTCTTTTCTTCTAGAGTACCCTGGGGGGCGATGGCCCCCTTTCCCCCTAGGAAGCTCCACTTACAACATACACAAGTCATGTTCTAATTTGGCATCATTCACTGAAATGCACTAATAATTGGTCAGAACACATTATTAGTGCATTTCCCTCCTAGATCCTATTTTTTCTTTTTCTTTTTATCAATGGGTTTAAGATTCATTAGCTTTCTCATTCTACTCTTTCACAAAGCAATGCAAAAAGAACTCAATGGATCTTATCCTATTCATTGAATAGATTTCTTTTTTATTAGAGTATCGACAATAAATCTTGATTATTCACTCTGTTTTTAAGTATTATTTAAGTAAGCCAAGCACAATGCATAAGACTACCTCCCCCCACCCCCCACCCCCATTTTCAAATTTTGAATTTGAAATACTTTAATTGATTTTTTAGTCCTTTTAATTGACATAGATGCAAATACTCTACTAGGATGATGCACAAGAAATTATCTGTGTAGAATGCCTGCTTGGTTTGTGAATACCATGGAACTATAAGGTGACTAGGTTTAGCTGTTTTCCTGTGCTGTTACTCTTGACAGTCTTCAGGATTGTGAGATCGACTGTATGCTTACACTCCCGGCGAGACATATTTGCAGTATATGATTTTTTTTCCTTCATGATTATCACAGCAACGAGTATGCCGGCCGTTGTTCAATGAAATAGTCATGCTGCAACAAAAGCAACTGGCTTTAAAATAGTACTCCCTCCATTTACAAATAATAAGATGTTGCAACATAGGACATGCTTATAGTTCTGGTGAGTCACATTTTCACTAGATATATTCGTGATAGATGCTGCAACATACCTTTGGTCCAACCATTTGCTCTAGTTAGACCACATCATTATTAAGCTCTTGTTGATGTTCCCGCAAAAAAAAAAAATCTTGTTATTGTCACTTAAAAATTAAAATTTACATTAATTAATCTTCTTAGTAAAAATGCTTAATCCACAGGCTCACATTGCAGTGCAACATGGTATGCTTAAAATTCTCTTTGTTCTAGGACCTGTAGAAGTCCATCCATCCACAAAATCGCGGACCCAGGTTCTAGCTCTGCGCCTGAAGATGGAGTACTTTTCTTTTTGGTTGTATTAAACTAGCAGAGCTGATGAGAAATAACCACATTCCCGGGAAACTTCGATGCAGAATCTACCAAAATGGATGATCCCGGGCTTGTAAAGAACACTTCAAAACAAAATGGACCAAGACTGCTGGAGCTTCAGAGTTTCAGTCTGCTTCACACGAAAGCTTCTAGCGTTTCTGTTCATCTTCTCACATAAAAAAGGGGAGTACCATAACATATCTTCACCCACATAACATGATGATCACACAGAAACAGTTCAACAGCCTAGAGATATTATACCACTCAAAAATGGCTAAAAGGACAGAGCTTCGAAATATTCAGACAACTGTGACTCTTGGCAGTCTTCAGGGTTGTGCGACCATTGTCATGATTATTTGCACTTTATAATTATCTTTTCAGTTCAATGAAATAGTCAGTCTGCAAGGTAGGAAACTGGCGTCAAAATATTAACCGGAATCCATTTATTCCTGATAGATGTGCCTGAAAATTACAGAACTTGATACAAACTGCTGCAGCTCCAGCTTTTTTCTGTTGATCTAACCAAATTCCTACAAGACCAAATAATGTAATGTTTAATCATTTTCTTGCTTCCTGAGTGATACAGAAGACTGCCAAACAATGGCACACAGCGTGGATCAACACAGAACAAGATACTTACAACACGCACAAACTTTGATGCACATAGTGGTAGTATCTTTACAAACTCGATGATGCGGAGTGCTCTCACTTCCCATATCTAAAATCGGTGTCATCGCCGATTCATCCACATAACTTATTGGAACCTACAGCCGGTGTAGCAAACCTAAAGCACATATCACATGCACACGTTTTAGAAGCCGCCATCCTCATCGAACCGCTGACGCATCTTCAGAAAAGAGATCCGCATCATTCTTGCCAGTCCGGCCATCCGTTGACGTCACCACGGCGCCCAACGGCGCCACCTCCTTGCGCGCAAACTGCTGAGCACGTCGCGGTCGCTACCGGTACACTACAACACCATGCCACCAAGTATCACCGGCCGACACAGCTTCAAATCTATAGAAGATTTGTCGTGCGTAGCACTTGCCGAACAGGCATGGCAAATCATAGCACCTGCCAGTTAGGCATCACTTGACATCTTCATCGAAGCTCCGTGCAAGACGAAGCCGCCCCACGTCTTGCCTTTGTCTTCCAGGCCTGCTCCACAAATGATGCTCCCTTGAGAGAAACGAAACCGCAGTGCCACCATCTTTCGATCTGGGAGAACAGATCCTAAGATTTCCCCCGGAGCAACACGAGTGGGTCGACGATAGTTATACGACGATGCCTTCATCAAGGTAACGGCGTAGAACACCGCCATCGCCCGCCGTGGACTCGGTTTTCACCAGCAACTATGTCGCTCCCCGACTCGTAGCCGGGACTAGATGACGGATCTCAAGATCTGACCACCCAGCCTCAGGCCGACCACCTCCGACGGAGAAGATGACCACCAGATCCGCCGCCGCATGGAGCAGGGAACACCGGTCGGATTGACCGGAGGCCACACCCGCATGCAACCGGCCCTCCACGGCACCCCTCCATGTTATCGCTACCAAGTTGGACTGGATGACCCAGCCGCCTCCCAAGGCCATGCCTAGAGCAGTAGAGCCTGCCGCCGCCTCCTTGGATCCGATCTCAGTCGACCGTCGCATCGCGTGGCGATCCGCTACACCACCACTCGCATCGAGATCCCGCACCACCCCACACGCGAGCAGGGGAGGAGGACCTTCGCCACTGTCGTCCACTCCGGGCTTATCCCGGTGGCGACAGAGGCAAGGGAGGGAGGAGAGGAGGGCTAGGGTCGGGAGGACCTCCCGTGTCGCCCGAGCGGGGACGACACGGGGGCTAGGTTAGTTATCAGATGGAGTTAGCTGGCCAAAAGTTAGATTTTATGATGATGATGTTTTATAAAGCAAGAAAGCCAGATGTCATTGTCAATGACAAGGACACTATGCACAACTAACCAGGCTTAGTGGCCTTATTTCTCCTCTTCTATTAATTTTTTCGTACCATCACAAAACGACCTCGATTTAGAAGATGGTATCCTCCATTTTTGTACATCTTCGCGACCACACGGAGCTAATTTTCTCTATGCATGGAACATGAACATGAACATCAGTATGCATTGATTTATGAAAGAGACAACCTAGCATGGGCGGCAAGAGCCACTCAGGCTAGCCTAGGAGACTGCCCATGAAACCACACCCCAAGGCCAATTAAGCTGCCTTGAGGGAGGAACAAAACACAGGCAAGTCAACCTTGGCTATCAGAGATAAGGCCCTTGCAGCCATGTAAGGCTTGCTCTCCAATAATGCATTACCACTACTGAACTTCGGTCTCTTCAGTTCTTGGTTTGCAGTGTTTCTTCCCTCCAGCATCTATTTATATACGGGCGTCCCAGAGAACAAGATCATGTAGGCCTCTACCAGTGCATCTTATCGTTACCGCCTCTTGGGCCAGAAGAATATATCGTAGGTGTCAACTTATATGGAATGTCAAATATCATGATATACAACTTTATGTTGCATTTTGAATTATATGGTTTTTCCTTGGGATTTGTTGGACGAGAGCATCTTGACTCCTCTGAAAGCGATTCCTGATATGATGCTCAAATCTGCTTAAAGCTAGCCAGCATGATCAATCCCATATCTTTGCTAAAAGGACACGAAAAGTTGAATCGCTTATCTGATTTACCACATTATCGCTATAGTGATCAGACAGAGGGAACGCACTACTCTTAGCATGGAGCGATAATTTCGTCTTCAGATAAGCAAAAAAGGATGGAAACATGGAATGACCAAGTACATATGACACAGATCACTGTGATACTAAAGACAGAAGGCTAAATAATTTCTCAAGCATATACCTGTTGATATTAGCAAGCAGTAAATCCTGGAACTAACTTTGGTCTGCCATCTCAGCTCCACGTGTTTTGGACACATGGTACTCAACAATGCATCTTCATCACTACAGGAGGTTTACAGATGTTACATTGTTAAGTGTATAGATCAAGCAGTACAAATTAATGACAGTAATTGCCTAGGCACCTTTGAAACATGTAATGTGCATAATGGTTAGATACTACACATATCCTCTGTTCTAACTAAATTACTAAACTAAGTTGTGTGTTTGTAGCATTTGCAGTTGTGCACATAAATCAGGGCATGGATAAAAGTACTTCACTTAAGTTAGACTCTTCTTTACCGAAAGAAAAAACAATACTGAACATCAATAATTTGAAGAAAAACGTATTTTAATCTAACAAACCAAGCTACTCCATTGGCAGATATAAAATGTAGTAAGCATTCTATTAAATAAAGGGTTAATTGGATTCATGCCACTACAACTTTCGCGAGTTGGAAAAATGCCATTACAAAAACAAAAGTTGAAAATATGCCACTACAACTTTCACATACCTCTACATATACCATTTTCAACAATACCTGGCCATATACTACCCTTGTATACTTGTAAGTTGTAAGTACCTTTATACGGCCAGCCGCCGACATCGTGCTCCCTGACCGTGTCACTCATCGTGCTACCTTTATACTTGTAAGTTGTAAGTTGTAAGTATCTTTTTGAATTCTCCCAACTACACTATATCGGAGAAGTTTGCTCTTATTAAGGATTATATTGATGGGTTGCGTTTTGCTACTACACATGATGATTTTGATGAATATAATATGCATGTGCTTGCTGCTCCTGCTTGCAATTATTATGAGAGAGGAACTACATCTTCACCTCTTTATGTTTCCAATACGATAAAATTGCAAGAAATTGTTTATATTATGCACTGGCCTTTACTTGATGTGCATGAATTGTTCTTTTATAACATGCCGATGCATAGGAAAATAGCTAGACTTCGTCATTGCATTATATATGTTGCTTTGTGCTCACTACTAAATTACAAATCATTGTTAATTAAAATTGGCTTTGATATACCTTGGGATCCGGGTGGATCCATTACTTGAGCACTTTATGCCTAGCTTAATGGCTTTAAAGAAAGCGCTGCCAGGAAGACAACCCGGAAGTTTTAGAGAGTCGGTTTATTCTGTTGAGTGCTTCTATAAAGTTGAAAAACAAAAAAATATAGAGGGGAACCTGAAACTTCACAAAAAGAAAGGTGAAAGTGAGGGAGATGATGAGCATCGTTGAAGTGAGGGCTAGCCTTGAACTTTGTTCATGCCCATGGAAACTTTGTGAATCTTGAATCACATAAACTTTTCAACAAAAATAATTATCCCCTTGTACAAATCCATTGTATTATAAAAATAATTAGATTGCTTGTTGGTAAGTGCGGTGTAAAAACAGAAACTTTGGCTGTACCGCGTGAATGTTCATTTTTTACTGGAACGTCAAAAGTTTCTGAAATTTTTACACAGTATTGCTATACAAAATGTTTATTTCATCCTAATGTTTCAGATTTTTTGGAGTTACATAAGTATGGTCAAAGTTCAGATTACTACAGACTGTCCTGTTTAAGACAGATTCTGCATTGTTTTGCTTGTTTTGATGAAACTATCGATTTTATCAGTGGTATAAGCCATGGAGAAGTTATAATAAAGTAGGTATAATGAAAATATAAAATATGAATGGGTTTGCAACAATACTTAAAGTAGAAATCTGTTATGTTCTTTTCTTCTAGAGTACCCTGGGGGGCGATGGCCCCCTTTCCCCCTAGGAAGCTCCACTTACAACATACACAAGTCATGTTCTAATTTGGCATCATTCACTGAAATGCACTAATAATTGGTCAGAACACATTATTAGTGCATTTCCCACCTAGATCCTATTTTTTCTTTTTCTTTTTATCAATGGGTTTAAGATTCATTAGCTTTCTCATTCTACTCTTTCACAAAGCAATGCAAAAAGAACTCAATGGATCTTATCCTATTCATTGAATAGATTTCTTTTTTATTAGAGTATCGACAATAAATCTTGATTATTCACTCTGTTTTTAAGTATTATTTAAGTAAGCCAAGCACAATGCATAAGACTACCTCCCCCCACCCCCCACCCCCATTTTCAAATTTTGAATTTGAAATACTTTAATTGATTTTTTAGTCCTTTTAATTGACATAGATGCAAATACTCTACTAGGATGATGCACAAGAAATTATCTGTGTAGAATGCCTGCTTGGTTTGTGAATACCATGGAACTATAAGGTGACTAGGTTTAGCTGTTTTCCTGTGCTGTTACTCTTGACAGTCTTCAGGATTGTGAGATCGACTGTATGCTTACACTCCCGGCGAGACATATTTGCAGTATATGATTTTTTTTCCTTCATGATTATCACAGCAACGAGTATGCCGGCCGTTGTTCAATGAAATAGTCATGCTGCAACAAAAGCAACTGGCTTTAAAATAGTACTCCCTCCATTTACAAATAATAAGATGTTGCAACATAGGACATGCTTATAGTTCTGGTGAGTCACATTTTCACTAGATATATTTGTGATAGATGCTGCAACATACCTTTGGTCCAACCATTTGCTCTAGTTAGACCACATCATTATTAAGCTCTTGTTGATGTTCCCGCAAAAAAAAAAAATCTTGTTATTGTCACTTAAAAATTAAAATTTACATTAATTAATCTTCTTAGTAAAAATGCTTAATCCACAGGCTCACATTGCAGTGCAACATGGTATGCTTAAAATTCTCTTTGTTCTAGGACCTGTAGAAGTCCATCCATCCACAAAATCGCGGACCCAGGTTCTAGCTCTGCGCCTGAAGATGGAGTACTTTTCTTTTTGGTTGTATTAAACTAGCAGAGCTGATGAGAAATAACCACATTCCCGGGAAACTTCGATGCAGAATCTACCAAAATGGATGATCCCGGGCTTGTAAAGAACACTTCAAAACAAAATGGACCAAGACTGCTGGAGCTTCAGAGTTTCAGTCTGCTTCACACGAAAGCTTCTAGCGTTTCTGTTCATCTTCTCACATAAAAAAGGGGAGTACCATAACATATCTTCACCCACATAACATGATGATCACACAGAAACAGTTCAACAGCCTAGAGATATTATACCACTCAAAAATGGCTAAAAGGACAGAGCTTCGAAATATTCAGACAACTGTGACTCTTGGCAGTCTTCAGGGTTGTGCGACCATTGTCATGATTATTTGCACTTTATAATTATCTTTTCAGTTCAATGAAATAGTCAGTCTGCAAGGTAGGAAACTGGCGTCAAAATATTAACCGGAATCCATTTATTCCTGATAGATGTGCCTGAAAATTACAGAACTTGATACAAACTGCTGCAGCTCCAGCTTTTTTCTGTTGATCTAACCAAATTCCTACAAGACCAAATAATGTAATGTTTAATCATTTTCTTGCTTCCTGAGTGATACAGAAGACTGCCAAACAATGGCACACAGCGTGGATCAACACAGAACAAGATACTTACAACACGCACAAACTTTGATGCACATAGTGGTAGTATCTTTACAAACTCGATGATGCGGAGTGCTCTCACTTCCCATATCTAAAATCGGTGTCATCGCCGATTCATCCACATAACTTATTGGAACCTACAGCCGGTGTAGCAAACCTAAAGCACATATCACATGCACACGTTTTAGAAGCCGCCATCCTCATCGAACCGCTGACGCATCTTCAGAAAAGAGATCCGCATCATTCTTGCCAGTCCGGCCATCCGTTGACGTCACCACGGCGCCCAACGGCGCCACCTCCTTGCGCGCAAACTGCTGAGCACGTCGCGGTCGCTACCGGTACACTACAACACCATGCCACCAAGTATCACCGGCCGACACAGCTTCAAATCTATAGAAGATTTGTCGTGCGTAGCACTTGCCGAACAGGCATGGCAAATCATAGCACCTGCCAGTTAGGCATCACTTGACATCTTCATCGAAGCTCCGTGCAAGACGAAGCCGCCCCACGTCTTGCCTTTGTCTTCCAGGCCTGCTCCACAAATGATGCTCCCTTGAGAGAAACGAAACCGCAGTGCCACCATCTTTCGATCTGGGAGAACAGATCCTAAGATTTCCCCCGGAGCAACACGAGTGGGTCGACGATAGTTATACGACGATGCCTTCATCAAGGTAACGGCGTAGAACACCGCCATCGCCCGCCGTGGACTCGGTTTTCACCAGCAACTATGTCGCTCCCCGACTCGTAGCCGGGACTAGATGACGGATCTCAAGATCTGACCACCCAGCCTCAGGCCGACCACCTCCGACGGAGAAGATGACCACCAGATCCGCCGCCGCATGGAGCAGGGAACACCGGTCGGATTGACCGGAGGCCACACCCGCATGCAACCGGCCCTCCACGGCACCCCTCCATGTTATCGCTACCAAGTTGGACTGGATGACCCAGCCGCCTCCCAAGGCCATGCCTAGAGCAGTAGAGCCTGCCGCCGCCTCCTTGGATCCGATCTCAGTCGACCGTCGCATCGCGTGGCGATCCGCTACACCACCACTCGCATCGAGATCCCGCACCACCCCACACGCGAGCAGGGGAGGAGGACCTTCGCCACTGTCGTCCGCTCCGGGCTTATCCCGGTGGCGACAGAGGCAAGGGAGGGAGGAGAGGAGGGCTAGGGTCGGGAGGACCTCCCGTGTCGCCCGAGCGGGGACGACACGGGGGCTAGGTTAGTTATCAGATGGAGTTAGCTGGCCAAAAGTTAGATTTTATGATGATGATGTTTTATAAAGCAAGAAAGCCAGATGTCATTGTCAATGACAAGGACACTATGCACAACTAACCAGGCTTAGTGGCCTTATTTCTCCTCTTCTATTAATTTTTTCGTACCATCACAAAACGACCTTGATTTAGAAGATGGTATCCTCCATTTTTGTACATCTTCGCGACCACACGGAGCTAATTTTCTCTATGCATGGAACATGAACATGAACATCAGTATGCATTGATTTATGAAAGAGACAACCTAGCATGGGCGGCAAGAGCCACTCAGGCTAGCCAAGGAGACTGCCCATGAAACCACACCCCAAGGCCAATTAAGCTGCCTTGAGGGAGGAACAAAACACAGGCAAGTCAACCTTGGCTATCAGAGATAAGGCCCTTGCAGCCATGTAAGGCTTGCTCTCCAATAATGCATTACCACTACTGAACTTCGGTCTCTTCAGTTCTTGGTTTGCAGTGTTTCTTCCCTCCAGCATCTATTTATATACGGGCGTCCCAGAGAACAAGATCATGTAGGCCTCTACCAGTGCATCTTATCGTTACCGCCTCTTGGGCCAGAAGAATATATCGTAGGTGTCAACTTATATGGAATGTCAAATATCATGATATACAACTTTATGTTGCATTTTGAATTATATGGTTTTTCCTTGGGATTTGTTGGACGAGAGCATCTTGACTCCTCTGAAAGCGATTCCTGATATGATGCTCAAATCTGCTTAAAGCTAGCCAGCATGATCAATCCCATATCTTTGCTAAAAGGACACGAAAAGTTGAATCGCTTATCTGATTTACCACATTATCGCTATAGTGATCAGACAGAGGGAACGCACTACTCTTAGCATGGAGCGATAATTTCGTCTTCAGATAAGCAAAAAAGGATGGAAACATGGAATGACCAAGTACATATGACACAGATCACTGTGATACTAAAGACAGAAGGCTAAATAATTTCTCAAGCATATACCTGTTGATATTAGCAAGCAGTAAATCCTGGAACTAACTTTGGTCTGCCATCTCAGCTCCACGTGTTTTGGACACATGGTACTCAACAATGCATCTTCATCACTACAGGAGGTTTACAGATGTTACATTGTTAAGTGTATAGATCAAGCAGTACAAATTAATGACAGTAATTGCCTAGGCACCTTTGAAACATGTAATGTGCATAATGGTTAGATACTACACATATCCTCTGTTCTAACTAAATTACTAAACTAAGTTGTGTGTTTGTAGCATTTGCAGTTGTGCACATAAATCAGGGCATGGATAAAAGTACTTCACTTAAGTTAGACTCTTCTTTACCGAAAGAAAAAACAATACTGAACATCAATAATTTGAAGAAAAACGTATTTTAATCTAACAAACCAAGCTACTCCATTGGCAGATATAAAATGTAGTAAGCATTCTATTAAATAAAGGGTTAATTGGATTCATGCCACTACAACTTTCGCGAGTTGGAAAAATGCCATTACAAAAACAAAAGTTGAAAATATGCCACTACAACTTTCACATACCTCTACATATACCATTTTCAACAATACCTGGCCATATACTACCCTTGTATACTTGTAAGTTGTAAGTACCTTTATACGGCCAGCCGCCGACATCGTGCTCCCTGACCGTGTCACTCATCGTGCTACCTTTATACTTGTAAGTTGTAAGTTGTAAGTATCTTTTTGAATTCTCCCAACTACACTATATCGGAGAAGTTTGCTCTTATTAAGGATTATATTGATGGGTTGCGTTTTGCTACTACACATGATGATTTTGATGAATATAATATGCATGTGCTTGCTGCTCCTGCTTGCAATTATTATGAGAGAGGAACTACATCTTCACCTCTTTATGTTTCCAATACGATAAAATTGCAAGAAATTGTTTATATTATGCACTGGCCTTTACTTGATGTGCATGAATTGTTCTTTTATAACATGCTGATGCATAGGAAAATAGCTAGACTTCGTCATTGCATTATATATGTTGCTTTGTGCTCACTACTAAATTACAAATCATTGTTAATTAAAATTGGCTTTGATATACCTTGGGATCCGGGTGGATCCATTACTTGAGCACTTTATGCCTAGCTTAATGGCTTTAAAGAAAGCGCTGCCAGGAAGACAACCCGGAAGTTTTAGAGAGTCGGTTTATTCTGTTGAGTGCTTCTATAAAGTTGAAAAACAAAAAAATATAGAGGGGAACCTGAAACTTCACAAAAAGAAAGGTGAAAGTGAGGGAGATGATGAGCATCGTTGAAGTGAGGGCTAGCCTTGAACTTTGTTCATGCCCATGGAAACTTTGTGAATCTTGAATCACATAAACTTTTCAACAAAAATAATTATCCCCTTGTACAAATCCATTGTATTATAAAAATAATTAGATTGCTTGTTGGTAAGTGCGGTGTAAAAACAGAAACTTTGGCTGTACCGCGTGAATGTTCATTTTTTACTGGAACGTCAAAAGTTTCTGAATTTTTACACAGTATTGCTATACAAAATGTTTATTTCATCCTAATGTTTCAGATTTTTTGGAGTTACATAAGTATGGTCAAAGTTCAGATTACTACAGACTGTCCTGTTTAAGACAGATTCTGCATTGTTTTGCTTGTTTTGATGAAACTATCGATTTTATCAGTGGTATAAGCCATGGAGAAGTTATAATAAAGTAGGTATAATGAAAATATAAAATATGAATGGGTTTGCAACAATACTTAAAGTAGAAATTTGCTTTATTATACTAACGGATCTCACCAGTTTTCTGTTAAGTTTTGTGTGGATGAAGTGTTCAAAGATCGAGGAGGTCTCGATATGAGGAGAAGGAGGAGAGGAAAGAGCTCAAGCTTGGGGATGCCCAAGGCACCCCAAGTAAATATCCAAGGAGACTCAAGCGTCTAAGCTTGGGGATGCCCCGGAAGGCATCCCATCTTTCTTCAACAAGTATCGGTATGTTTTCGTTTTCGTTTCGTTCATGTGATATGTGTTAATCTTGGAGCATCTTTCGTGTTTAGTTTTCACTTTTTTATGCACCATGCTGGTATGATATAGTCCATGGTTGATTTATAGAATGCTCATTGCACTTCACTTATATCTTTTGAGTATGGCTTTATAGAATGCTTCATGTGCTTCACTTATATCATTTGAAGTTTGGATTGCCTGTTTCTCTTCACATAGAAAACCGTTATTTGGAGAATGCTCTTTTGCTTCACTTATATTTATTTAGAGAGTCAACAGGAATTGGTCATTTGCATGGTTAGTCATAAAATCCTACATAAAACTTATGGATCACTGAATATGATATGTTTGATTCCTTGCAATAGTTTTGCGATATATAGAGATGATAATATGTGGGAGGTACTAGTGGATGATCGTGTTTAGAAAGATATTGGTGTTAAGGTTTGTGATTCCCGAAACATGCACGTATAGTCTCCCGTTATGCCAGGAAGTTGGAGCACAATTTATCCTTGATTGTCTATCTTTGTGTGAAGGTCGGGGGCACGCGATGGTTAACTCCTACCAACCTCCCCCCTAGGAGCATGCGTAGTAATACTTTGCTTCGAGGCTAATAAACTTTTGCAATAATTATGTGAGTTCTTTATGACTAATGTGAGTCCATGGATTGTATGCACTCTTACCTTTTCGCAATTTGCTAGCCTCTACGGTACCGTGCATTGACCTTTCTCACCTCGAGAGTTGGTGCAAACTTTGCCGGTGCATCCAAACCCCGTGATACGATACGCTCTATCACACATAAGCCTTATTATATCTTCCTCAAAACAGCCACCATACCTGCCTATTATGGCATTTCCATAGCCATTCCGAGATATATTGCCATGCAACTTCCACCGCTTCCGTTTTGATGACTTGAGCATTCATTGTCATATTGCTTTACATGATCGTAAGATAGCTAGCATGATGTTTCCATGGCTTGTCCGTTTTTTGATATCTTTGCTATGCTAGATCATTGCACATCCTGGTACACTGCCAGAGGCATTCATATAGAGTCATTCTTTTCTCTACTATCGAGTTGTAACGTTGAGTTGTAAGTAAATAGAAGTGTGATGATCATCATTATTCATTATTAGAGCATGTCCCAGTGAGGAAAGGATGATGGAAACTATGATTCCCCCACAAGTCGGGATGAGGCTCCGGACAAATATAAAAAGAAAAAAAGAGAAGGAAAAAAATAAGAAGAAAAAGAAAAAAAAGAAAAAAAGAAAGGAAAAAGAAAAAAAGAGACAAAGAGAGAAGGGTCATGCTAATTCCACACTTGTGCTTCAAAGTAGCACCATGTTTTTCATATAGAGAGTCTCCTATGTTGTCACTTTCATATACTAGTGGGAATTTTTCATTATAGAGTTAGATGCACACCCACTTAGTTTTCATATTGAGCTTTCATACACTTATAGCTCTTAGTGCATCCGTTGCATGGCAATCCCTACTCCTCACATTGATATCAATTGATGGGCATCTCCATAGCCCGTTGATTAGCCGCTTCGATGTGAGACTATCTTCCTTTTTGTCTTCTCTATATTAATGTCTATTACCGCATTCTATTCCACCCATAGTGCTATATCCATGGCTTCCGCTCATGTATTGCGTGAGAGTTAAAAATGTTGAAGCACGTTAAAAAGTATGAACCAATTGCTTGGCTCACACCGGTGTAGTACATGATTTATACTTTGTGTTAAGAAGACAGAGCATGACAAGGCTATATGATTTTGTAGGGATAGCGTTCTTTAGCCTTGATATTTTGAAAGACATGATTGTTTGTTGGGATGCCTGAGTATTAATGTCTTTATGTCCAATTATAGACTTTTGCTTTGAATCACCCATGTCTTAATATTCATGCCACGATTAGATATATGATCAAGATTATGCTAGGTAGCATTCCACATCAAAAATTATCCTTTTTATCATTTACCTACTCGAGGACGAGCAGGAATTAAGCTTGGGGATACTGATACGTCTCCATCGTATCTATAATTTTTGACTGTTTCATGCCCATATTATACAACTTTCACATATTTTTGGCAACATTTTATATGATTTATTGGACTAACATATTAATCCAGTGCCCAGTGCCAGTTCCTGTTTGTTGCATGTTTTTTGTATTGTAGAATATCCATATCAAACGAAGTCCAAACGCGATAAAAATTTACGGAGAATTATTTTGGAATATATGTGATTTTTGGGAGTTGGAATCAACGCAAAAGGGGCCCCACAGCCACCACAAGTCACCAGGGCGCGCCCTAGGGCCCATGCGCGTGGTGGTGGGTTGTGCCCTCCTCGTAAGTCGGTTGGAGCTCTACTTCGGGTGCAAGGAAGCTTATATCTGGAAAAAAATCGTGTTAAAATCTCAGCGCAATCGGAGTTACGGATCTCCGGGAATATAAGAAACGGTTTTCGGCCAGAAAACAAAAAACGCGAAACAGAAGAGAACAGAGAGGGAGATTCAATCTAGGAGGGGCTCCTGCCCCTCCGCTGCCATGGCGGACATGGAACAGAGGGGGAATTCTCCTCCCATCTAGGGGGGAGTCCAAGGAAGAAGAAGAAGGAGGGGGGCTCTCTCCCCCTCTCTCCCGGTGGCGCCGAAACGCCGCCGGGGCAATCATCGTGACGACGATCTACACCAACAACTTCGCCGCCGTCAACACCAACTCTCTCCCCCTCTATGCAGCGGTGTAACACCTCTCTTTCCCATTGTAATCTCTACTTAAACATGGTGCTCAACTCCATATATTATTTCCCAATGATATTTGACTATCCTATGATGTTTGAGTAGATCCGCTTTGTCCTATGGGCTAATTGATGATCGTGGTTGGTATGTGTGTATATTTTATTATGGTGCTGTCCTACGGTGCCTTCCGTATCGCGCAAATGTGGGGGATCCCCTCTGTAGGGTGTTGCAATGTGTTCATGATTTGCCTATGGTGGGTGGCGTGAGTGACAGAATACACAGACCCGAGTAGGTGGGTTGTTGCATATGGGAGTAAAGAGGACTTGATACTTAATGCTATGGTTGGGTTTTACCTTAATGATCTTTGGTAGTTGCGGATGCTTTCTAGAGTTCCAATCATAAGTGCATATGATCCAAGTACGGAAAGTATGTTAGCTCATGCCTCTCCCTCATATAAAATTGCAAGAATGATTACCGGTCTAGTTATCAATTGCCTAGGGACAAATAACCTTCTTGTTTGACAAAAGCTTTCTACTAAACAACTAACTTTTATTATCTTGCTTTTTACTCGTAGTTTTATTCCCGCTAAGTACTTCTAGTTTTATTCGTGCAAACTATCCTATCACCTACAAAATAGTTTCATACCTGTTCTAGGTAAAGCAAACGTTAAAGTGTGCGTAGAGTTGTATCGGTGGTCGATAGAACTTGAGGGAATATTTGTTCTACCTTTAGCTCCTCGTTGGGTTTGACACTCTTACTTATCGAAAAAGGCTACAAACGATGCCCTACACTTGTGGGTTATCAAAAAACACCCCATATATATAGAGACCCGCTTGAAGACTAACTCAAATTTCTCCCCCTTTGTCATCAAGTGACCAAAAGGGACGAAATTAAGGACTAACGCCCCTGAAGAATTTCATCCGGAGGTTGGTGGAGGAGCACCAGCGTTGTCGGGGTCGTTTGTCGTTGTAGGGCCCGCAGCAGTGTCGTCAATATCCTCATTGGAATCCGTCCCGCGTGATGAAGAAAATGAACTGGTAACCAGCTGAGGAACTTGAAGTTTCTTGAATTTCTTCTTGGGCTGATATGACCAGTCAAATTTCTGCTGAAATTCCATCTTTGCAAGTTCATCAGGTGTATAGAGATGCCGAAGAGTGGCCCAAGTGCGGTTGAAGACTTCATGCAGATAGTAGTGATTCTTCCTCATAGCGTTATGCGTGACAGTCATATCATGAAGAATTGCACCAATCTGTCGCTTGACCCACTTGTGGTTGCGATCGACCTTCTGATGAAGACTGAGGAGAAGTTCACGACCAGTCATCACTCTTGGAGCTGTTTCACGAGGTTTTCGAGCAGTGGCTGTAGCTGTAGAGTCTTGGAAAGCTCTGTCATCATTTGTTGAGAATGAAACAGCTTGACGAAATTCACCATTCAGAGGACGAGATCCTTCATCAATAACAGTTTTGCCCTTGCCATTTATTGAGGAAAATGTGTTTCTTGAGGACTTCAATCGGGGGCAGGAAACTGAAATGATTTTGGAAATCAGCTTCATAAGGAATTGATGATCTCGTTGTGATGAATTTCATTATCCAGGGAGCATATGGCTTCAGTTCAAATGGTGACAAAGCAATGTTGGCCAAAGTCCTCATGAAGAAATCATGAAGATTTATAGGAATCCAATGAATAATATTAGCAGATTCTTCATCACGCCTACCACATCTTCCTCTTCATTGTTATGACCTTTGATAGGGCTGAGAGTTTTTGTCAAGATGTGATACACGGTGCGGGGCACATACAGCAAATCCTTCACCAGAAAAGTGGTTCTGGGATCTTGACCAGGCGCCAGAGGCTTCATCAGTACTTGCATTAGATGATTTGGATGTTGGGGAACGTTGCATGGGAAACAAAAATTTTCCTACGCACACGCAAGATCTATCCATGGTGATGAGCATCTACGAGGGGGAGAGTGGATCTACATACCCTTGTAGATCGCTAAGCGGGAAGCGTTAAGAAACACAGTTGATGTAGTTGAACGTCTTCGCGATCCAAATCGCAATCTGTCCCGCGATCCAATCACGATCCGTCCCGCGATCCAATCACGATCCGTCCCGCGATCCAATCGCGGTTCTTCCGATCTAGCGCCGAACGGACGTCACCTCCGCGTTCAGCACACGTACAGCTCGATGATGATCTCCACCTCCTTGATCCAGCAAGCGAGGGTGGAGAGGTAGATGAGTTATCCGCCAGCATAACAGCGTGGTGGCGTTGGTGGTGGTGCTGTCCCAGCAGGGCTTCGCCAAGCACGACCGAGACGATCTAGTGGAGAACAGATCTAGAGGGAGAGAGAGGCAGCCGTGGCTCTTCAGGTGAGGGGCTGCCCTCAAAACCCTCTAGTATATATAGGAGGGAGGAAGGAGGAGGCAGCCCTAGGGTTTCCCCTAGGGGTTCGGCCGAACCTCCACAAGGGGGAGGAGTCCACCTCCCACAAGGAAGGAGGAATCCTAGTAGGACTCCTCCCCTATTGGCCCCTTCCCCACCCCTTGCGCAAGGGCCTCCTAGGGGATGGCCGGCCAGCCCACCAGGGGCTGGTGCGCCACCTCCTAGGCCCATGTGACCCTTGGGGTGGGTGGGCCCCACTTGGTGGACCCCCCGGAACCCATTTGTCACTCCCGGTACACTACCGGAAGTGTCCGAAACTTTTCTGGAGACCAAAACGGGATTTCCTATATATCAATCTTTACCTCCAGACCATTCCGGAGCTCCTCGTGACGTCCGGGATCTCACCCGGGACTCCTAACAACCTTCGGTCACCAACATACATAACTCAATACTACCGAAACGTCATCGAACGTTAAGTGTGCAGACCCTGCGGGTTCGAGAACTATGTAGACATGACCGAGACACCTCTACGGTCAATAACCAATAGCGGGACCTAGATGCCCATATTGGTTCCTACATATTCTACGAAGATCATTATCGGTTGAACCTCTATGTCAAGGATTCAGCTAATCCCGTATGCAGTTCCCTTTGTTCTTCGGTATGTTACTTGCCCGAGATTCGATCGTCGGTATCTCTATACCTAGTTCAATCTCGTTACCGGAAAGTCTCTTTACTCGTTCCGTAATACAAGATCCCATGGCTAACTCTTTAGTCACTTTGCTTGCAAGGCTCATTGTGATGTTGTATTACCGAGTGGGCCCTCAGATACCTCTCCGTCACACGGAGTAACAAATCCCAGTCTTGATCCATGCCAACTCAACAGACACCCTCGGAGATACCTGTAGAGCATCTTTATAGTCACCCAGTTACGTTGTGACGTTTGATACACACAAGGTACTCCTCCGGTGTCAGTGAGTTGCATGATCTCATGGTCATAGGAACAGATACTTTGACATGCAGAAACAATAGCAATAAACTGACACGATCATATGCTACGTTCATAGTTTGGGTCTTGTCCATCACATCATTCTCCTAATGATGTGATCCCGTTATCAAATGACATCTCATGTCTATGGCTAGGAATCCTTGACCATCTTTGATCAACGAGCTAGTCTATTAGAGGCATACTAGGGACACAGTGTTGTCTATGTACCCACACATGTATTTGAGTTTCCAATCAATACAATTATAGCATGGATAATAAACGATTATCATGAACAAGGAAATATAATAATAACCATTTTATTATTGCCTCTAGGGCATATTTCCAACATTGGAAGCTCGGGTTCTTCGTAGAGGCATCTGGCATCTGCTGATGGAATACTGACTGGGACTGCTCGAAGTAATTCAGTTGCTGGAGCAGTGTACTGGGTGTTCTCAGTCATCCAGTCAAGTATCCACGAGTTGATATCTTGTGCATCACCTGAGATGTGAAGTGTAGCATAGAACTGAAGAATGAGTTCTTCATTCCAGTCACAAATATCAACACAGAATGGTAGCAGTCCAGCATCATGAAGAACACTAAGTACTGGGGTGAAGCATGGAATGGTTTCCATATCAGCATGTGGAATTTGATAGTGCTGAAAAACTTTTTCCTTCTCAAATAGCACAACACTATAGAAGTTTGCTTGAGTTGCAGTCCAGAATTGCTTGTGACGAATCCTCGGAGAGTCATATGGATTTGCACCCGTGAAGAAATGGTGTTCATCATAGAAATTCTCCTTGATGAATTTGGGCCGCCTTTTGAAGGGCAGTGCTGGCTTGGGCTTGAAGCGCCCTCTAATCTCCCTTGACATGACAACAACTTCTCCAGACTAAGGAACTTGTGTAGCAGTTTCTTCAGCAGCAGTATGGGTTTGAACTTCTTCAGCTGATGCAGCATGTATTTCTTCAGGAATAGACTCGACAGGAATTTCTTCAGTCGGAGCAGGTGACTGAGGAATTAGAGTAAGAGGAGTGGTGATTGGTGAATTGGGGTGTGCAACTTCCCAATATTCATCATTGATAACAGGTGTTGAACTGCCAATATCCACATCCTCGTCTACTTCTTCAACTCCAGCCTCTTCAGCAGTTAACTGAGGCGATGGAATCAAAGGGGTTGGAGCATTTGCATCCATTTCTATTTCTTCATCAATCGGCTCTAAGGAAGCAGCGGATTGATGTTCTTCAGCTTCATCATCTGGGATTTGATAATCTTCACCAAATGGTACAATTTCATAGGTTGGGACAACTAAGATAGGAGTGGCATTGATGGGTTCTGTTGAAGAACTGTGCAGAGTCTTCAATCTCTTTGCAAGTAAAGAATTTGCAGTTGCTGATGCTTTCCGCTTCAGAGAAGCTTCCTTCTCTGCAGTCTTTGTTTTCTTCGCATCTGATGCAGAAGGAAGAGTCAGTTCCTTCACCTTTGAGGAATTTGTGCGGGAAGCATGAGGTGAAGGGGGGGGGGCAGTTTCTTTAGGCACGACTGATGCAGTCGCCCTGGCAGATTCTTTAGGTGCAACGGTTTCTTCAACTGGCCTCGTATTTTCTTCAGGCGCAACATTGGGAGTTGCCCTGGGAATTTCTTCAGCAGCCTGAATTTCTTCAACCGCGCTTGTGGTTTCATCAACAGGCTGAGTGGAAGAGCTAGCCTGAGGGTTTTGTGGTTGCGAGCGAGCAGCAACCCTGGTGTTGTGGTCTTTGATGACTTTATCAGCCATCTCAACAAATCAGACCTTGGCACCTTTCCAATCAGCATAGTATCGATCAAATTCATCACTGAGGCCTTTGATGTCCCTTTGGACAGAGATGAGATGTTCAGGCGTCAGATTTAGAACATTGTTCTTCATGAAGCGCTCTTTCTTGTACTGAGCCTTCTTCGCCTTTCTGGCCTTCTCATACTTCCACTTTTCTTCACGAATGAAAGCAGTGAGGACATGACTCGGGCCAGGGGGAAGCTTCAAATCATCAATGGGAGTGTTAGGATCGTTGTGCCAGATATCAATGAAGTCTAGCACATTTCTTGGATCGAGCAGAAGAGGAATTTGAGTACCCTTTGCCTGAGCCACTCTCTCTTGTTTGTTTCTGACGATTTCAGCAAATTCATCGTCATTAGCTTCATCATCCTCAGATTCTGAGGGGGCTTGAAATATCACTTTCTTCTGATGAGGACTTGGCCTCCTACCTCGTCCTGCAGTAGCTTTCACTTTCAGCAAAGTGGGACTGCTTGAAGAATGTGCTTGGGCTGATGAAGTTGCAGATGCCCCTGAAGCAATTGAAAAACCAGCAGTCCTGTGGCACGTTGCAAGGTGCACCGGTGTTGAGGACTTGGCAGCTGCAGCAGAAGATTGTGCAGCCACTGAGGGCATTGCAGGAGCCCTTGATGAAGTTGCCGGAGGAATTTACTGTGAAGAACTTGGCCGTGAGAGCATTTGGCTTGAAGACTTTGGCTTTATAGCAGATTTCTTCTTCAAGATTTTCTTCGGGGCAGTTTCACTGGCAGAGGCCCCAGCAGATGCAGCAGCAGCAGAGTCTTCATTGAATTTCTTCACAGCCTCTTTGGCAGTCCTAGCCAACTTGGCTTGACGCTTTTCCCATTCATGAGGAAAGTCTTCACCAGTTTTGAGACTAGTGGGATCAGCACGTTGGCCTTCAGCCAAAGGTGGTCTTTGGCAGGGGTTTAAGCGTGAATTTCTTCATGTACTTTGGGGTAACATAACGATATTCTCTCCATTCCCGTGTCCATCTTCTCTCAATCCTCTGAATTCGGATTTTGCGCTGCTTTTGAGTTTCTTTGCCATGTGTGGCTTCATCTGGTGTACAATATTCATCATATAAGTCATCAGGTATCTCAAAAGCAGTGTGCACTTCTGATTTCTTTCCTCCTTTCTGAGATCTTTTCCCATCTGCTATTTTCTTCGGCTGAGGATTTTGAACTTTTGAGGATTCTGACGAAGTATGCAATTTTTCTTCAAGGAACGCTGCAAATGAGTTAAGTTGATGAGAACCTAGAGATTCATCAGCTGACATTTGTACCTGTGAATAGAGTATAGGTGCGAAGAAGACATTTGTACCTGTGAATAGAGTATAGGTGCGAAGAATTTGAAGAGGTCATATGCGTTCTCAGAATTTTTTCAAAAGAATCAAGTTTGAGAAATTTGACCATAGATGTCTTGAAGAATTTCACTAACTGTTCTTGACTTAGGTTCCAGAGTTGTGCAGATTTGAAGATCCACACAATTGAGGAATCTTGAAGAAAATCTTTACTTAGAGAAATTACTCAAGAGAAGGAGTATGTTTGGTGCTAGAGAGGTGAATTGCTGAAGAATAAACATCTTTTGAGGATTTTGTAAAAATCATAGGGATCAAAATAGGGCAGTAGAATTAGATTCTAATTACCCTGGTGAAGAACACGACGAACTGGGAGTAAGAACTGAGAAGGTCGTAAGTCCAGATCTCCCACACCCTAACTTGGCGGTGGAAGACAGCTACATCGGCGGCGGAGTGAAGATTTCCGCGGCTAATGCGAGTACGACGGCGAGGAGGTCGAGGCAGTGAAGCTCTTCCTCTCCGACGTCTATGAGGTATAGCGGCGGCGCTAGGTCTGAGCTCGAGCGGGGCGGATGAGTTCGTGCGGAGTAAAAGATAGAAGGTAAGGGGAGGGGGGTATTTATAGCTGAAGTGAATAACTGCCCAGTCCGAAGATTTTGGACAGATTTACCCCTAACCCTTGCTATCCTAGCGACATGTGTCACCCACGTACTGAGAGGTGGAGATAGTGGAGGATCGTGGGTTATCCAGTCTTGGGAATCGGAGTCGGTTTGAGCGGCAACCGCCAAAAATTGAAATTGAATATTTTAAAGATTCGTTCGCAAATTCTTCAGCTGACAAAGACACAGTGAAGATTTTGAATGGGTTACAAATAGAACGCATATGAAGAATTTGTGAACAGACTGGGTTGAGTTTAGCATGGAGGGGGAACATGTCCGATCACATTCACTTAGAAGAAAATCAACTTGAAGAATTAGCAATAAGTGAATGTTGTTGAGGATATGAAAACTCATATATATATATATATATATATATATATATATATATATATATACATATATATATATATATACATATATATATATATATATATAGTCAATGAAGAGAAACTCACATGAAGAACATCAGTTGAAAAGTTTGAAGAATTTTAAATTTTGAGGAATTTGCAAACTTGATGAATTTGAAAATTTGAAGAATTTGCAAAATGATGAAAAACTCACTTCTTGAAGAATTTCAACTATGGTGGTGGCGTGACCCACCGTATAAGAATGATGATTTCAGACACCGCATACAATTGTCGTAGGGTTCTGAGAATCAAATTCTTCATTGATTTCTTCACACTTAGAAAGTTAGTCTTCGTTGATTGAAGAAAAAGGTTACTTTGTGTGTTGCACATCAAAGTCATCAATTTTGCATAAGTGTTAGGATGTGTGTCCTTTCAAAGAACGTTCGAAGATTCTAAGATATTTAGCTTACACCGCAACATGCAAAATCTCTTCTCATCTAAGGGCTTTGTGAAGATATTAGCCAGTTGTTCTTCAGTCTTCATCACATGGTCACGAAGAAAATGATGACGAATCTAGATGTGCTTGGTCTTTGAGTGCTGAACTGGGTTGTAAGAAATCTTGATGGCACTCTCGTTGTCACAGTAGAGAGGGACATTCTTCACGTTGGTGCCGTAGTCCTTGAGGGTTTGCTTCATCCATAGCAATTGAGCACAATAGGAACCAACACCAATGTACTCAGCTTCAGCAGTAGATAGTGACACGCAGTTCTACTTCTTCGAGGACCAACAGACTAAGGATCGCTCGAGGAAATGACATGTACCTGATGTTGACTTGCGGTTCGCACGATCACCAGCATAATCAGAATCAGAATATCCAATGAGGTCAAGATCTGAGCCCTTGGGGTACCATAATCCTAGTGTTGGTGTGTGAGCTAGATATCGAAGAATATCACTACTAGGAGAAACCTTATAGGCAGGACACTATCAGTAGCGCTGGAAAGTAACAGGCGCTGTTGGTAATTACCAGTAGCGCTGGATTTCGGCAGTGCTACAAGTAAAGACTTAGCAGTAGCGCTGGAAACAAAAAGAGCGCTACTTCTAAGCGGGACCCGACGAGCCCACCGACACTGTTGGTAGTAGCAGCGCTGTCCAGAATACAGCGCTACTACTAAGATTTTAGTAGTAGCGCTTTTTTTCGTGGAACCGCTACTGCTAATGGGCCCCACTTAATAGTAGCGCTCTTTCTTCAAAGCGCTACTACTAAGTAACATAGCAGTAGCGCTTTTTGAAAAACAGCGCTACTGCTATTCGTGGCAGGTGCCACCTTTTCACCCCTCCCCCTCCTCCCCCCTTTGCCCTCTCTCCCCCTCCTTTCCCCTCTCCCCTCACCATTGTTGCCCTTCTTATCTCTTCCTCCTACCTCTCTTCTCTCCCCATTAATGCCCCCCTCCACCATAACTCTCCTCCATAAATGGCCTTCTCATCTCTAGCTAGCTCCATAAATGGCCCCCTAGCTCATTTATTTGGCTCTCCCTCCATTCCATTAGATATAGATCTAGCTAGCTCATCTCTCTCCCTCTCCATTAGTTACCTAGAGTCATCTCTCCTCCCCAACAACTATATCTAGCTAGCTATTTAGCCATCCACACTTTCGATCCCTATAGGTAGCGAAAGGCCTCATCCGGTCGATCGGTCTCTCTCGGGAGATAGGTGAGTAAAAAGTTGTTCATTTCAAGAATGAGAATATGTGTGTGAATGGGAATATGTGTGTTTGGGATATGGAGAGATTTGTGCGAGTGACATGCCCCCGAGTTGCTTATGTTTTGCCGAAATGTCGATTTATTTCCGTTTCGGTGAATTTCGAGCAAAGTCGATATGTCCTATTTTTAGGCAAGGTCATGCCAAATTTTTATATGACTTTGATGCATGCATGCATTTTGTTTATAACCCTTTTGCTTGTTATACCGTGCATGCAGTTGGTCATGAAGGTGAGTGGATGGAAGGTGGAGCGATACATGCAATCCGCGGTGATGGACATGTATGCAAATAAGCGGACTAGGATTAGATGTCCGTGTACAAGATGCAAAGAAGGAGTCCTTTTGGACCCTTTTGATCGTGGCAGGTTGAAGGCGCACCTGCTGATGAATGGTTTCATGGATGGCTATACTCGGTGGATAAGTGAAGAAGATGATGATGAGGACGTCCACATGGCAGGGAATAACGACATGGGGCTAGACGAAGAGATGACCGATCGACACGAAGACGATGGCGCCGGACATGGCGGCAGGGAAGAGTTAAATGACGGCAGCGGAGAAGATTCCGGACATGGTGGAGAAGAGGCGGGATTCCGGTTACCATGGGAAGATAAGCAGATTTCTAGACCCCAAGAAGAAAAGGTTCAGCGGGATGAAGTCTCATGACTGTCACGTGATGATGACGTAGATACTCCCGGTTGCCATTAGAGGGATAATTGACAAGCACGTCCGTGACGCGCTTACTGGTCTCTGCAACTTCTTCGACGTTATCTCTCGAAAGTCCATAAGTGTGAAGCAGCTCCGAAGGCTACAGGAAGAGATCGTTGTCATACTATGTGAGCTTGAGATGTACTTCCCGCCCGTGTTCTTTCACGTCATGGTGCATCTGTGTGTCCACATCGTGGACGACATCATCGACCTCGGGCCGACATTGCTTCACAGCATGATGCCGTTCGAGAGGATGAATGGGGTCATCAAAGGATTCGTTCGTAACATGTCCCGTCCCGATGGGAGCATCGTCCAGGGGTATCTGACGCATGAGTGCATCTCCTTTTGCGAGAATTATATAGGCGTCGGAGACCCTGTTGTTGGTTTGCCCGTCAAGAAGCACGATGGGAGGCTCGAAGGAGAAGGTCACAACAACGGCCGGAGGGAATTGCACGTGGACTACTCGGATCGACGGAACGACTTTGACAGGGCTAACTTAGTAGTGCTACAACACCTAGATGTGGTAGATGATTATGTGGCACGGCACAAAGAAACCATCGCAAATAAGTACCGTGATAAGGGGATGCTCAAGACGGACGACGAAGTTACTGTAGAGCACAACGCCACTTTCTTGCGTTGATTCAAAGAGCAAGTTCTTGAAAATCCCCCGGAAGAGGGCAGTTCGGACGGATTGCTCATACACGCCTTAGCACATGGCCCCGCGCCCAAACTCGCGACCTATCAGTCATACGATATCAACGGGTACACGTTCTACACAGAGGCCAAAGACATGGACAATGATTACCAGAACTCCGGGGTGACGATTGAATGCGTGACCGACGCCAACGGCACAACTGAAAGATTCTACGGAAGGGTCGAAGAGATCTGGGAGCTTGACTATGCTGGAATGCACGATGCGACGATGTTCCGTGTCAGATGGGCTAAGGACGTCGTAAGAGAAAACAAGTATTTCACTACCATGTCTATACCCGACGCGAAGAGCGCAACCGTGAACGTTAACGTCATCGCCAAAACTGAGCCATGGGTACACGCTAAGCACGTGACACAATGCTTCTTCATAACCGACCCGACCAATCCCAGCCGTGTTGTCGTGAGGAGAGGCAAAAGGAGCATTGTCGGAATGGATGGAGTCGCCAACGAGGAAGACTACGACCAATACGGCAACCCGATGAGGGAAGATGACGATGACGATGAAGCATACGTGAAAAGAAGAATCAATACTACATTACGTAAGAAAGATCGTACTCCATGGTTCCGGAAAAGTCACAAGGAGGGGCTCAATTATTCGGCAACGAATAAGAAAGGAAAGAAGCTCAATGTGAAACGTCGTCGACGCAACTGAGAAACCATCATTTATATATATGTACCTATTTTGTGTACGCACTTAAGTAACCGTTATCGGTCAAATGATGTATACATCGTATCCCCTTCAATTACCACCACATGATTCCAGTGATATTCGCGCATTGTGGGAGAGGGAGATCGACGTTCTCGTCGACTGCGTGCGAGGCCGCCGTCGGGAGAAAAACAAAAAACAAAAACAAAAGGGAGAAAGCAATACAAAAGAAAAAGAAAAGTAAACAGAAAAGGAAAGGAAAATAATAAAAAGAAAAGAAAACTAAAAACTAGAAAAGGAAAATAATAAAAAGAAAAGAAACATAGCAGTAGCGCTGGATTGGAACCAGCGCTATAGCTAACTTAGCTATAGCGCTGGATCCTAATCCAGCGCTACTGCTATGTGTATTTTAGAATTAAAAAACCAAAAAATTGGAATATCTAGCAGTAGCACTGGATTAGGACCCAGCGCTATAGCTAAGTTAGCTATAGCGCTGGATCCTAATCCAGCGCTACTCCTATTTTCAGTTACCCCCCCGCCGCTCGGGCTCAAAATTTCGCCAAGTCCTTCCCCCCCCTCTCCACCTCTGTCGCCGCCGTTGCCCTACCCGCCCTCGACCTCGACGCCGGCCGCCGCCCTCTCCCCTCTCTCCCCCGAGCACGCCGTCGACCTCACCGCCGCCGCCGCCCTCTCCCCTCTCTCCCCCTCTCCCCCCTCTCCTCTGTCGCCGCTATCCGAGGCCGCCCTCGAACTCACGCCGCCGCCGCCCTCTCCACTCTCTCCCCCTCTCCCCCCTCTCCTCTGTCTCCGCTGCCCGAGGCCTCCCTCGAGCTCACGCCGCACGCCGCCGCCGCCCTATCCCCTGCCCGCCCTCGACCTCGCCGCCGGCCGCCCGAGCCCGCCCTCGACCTCACCGCCGCCGCCGCCCTTTTCCTTGCCTGCCCTAGACCTCGCCGCCGTAAGCCTCTCGCTCTCCTCTCCCCTGCCATCCCCTCTCTTTAGCTAAGGAAAAAAAGTTAGGAAATTAGCTAGGGCAAAAAACAGTAGCATTTAGTTTTCGTTGATGTTCATTGTTGCTTGGTTAGCTAGGACAAAAAATTAGTTAGGACAAAAAACAGAATTGATGTTCATTGTTATATGATATATGTCATTGATGTTCATTGTTGCTATATGTTCATTTGCATATTCCACTTTTTAGGAATGTAGTATGATATATGTTCATTGTTGTTCATTGTTGCTATATGAT
The DNA here is from genome assembly GCA_039707655.1 of Elymus sibiricus. NCBI lineage: Eukaryota > Viridiplantae > Streptophyta > Magnoliopsida > Poales > Poaceae > Elymus > Elymus sibiricus. The sequence goes on along the minus strand of CM077665.1, from coordinate 526,303,543 downwards.
ATATGATATATGTTCATTTGTTATATGATATATGTCATTGATGTTTTGCCGGAATGTCCGAGTGGCCTATGTTTTGCCGGAATGTTGATTCATTTCCGTTCCGGCAAATTTCAGGCGCTCGATATGTCCACTTTTTAGCAAAGGTCATGCCAAAAATTTCCATGATTTTTGGCATGACTTGTGCTAGAAACTAGGACATATGGAGTGCCAGGGATTTGCCGGAAGGGGAATGAATCAACATTCCGACCAAATATAGGCCCCTTTTTTCTCTTCATTATATCTTTTATTTACAATTGTTGAATAGGAAACATGTCTAGCCACGCCTCAGCCGGGGGTTCTGCTCGCCTCGAAGAAGACCCCATCGAGGCAGCAAATCACTATTTTGATTACCTGGACGAACACCGGATGGGGGTGCATGGTGGCGGCAGTGGCACCAACCCCGACACCGACGCCGACACCGGCACTAGCACTGGCACCGGCACCGACACCACCCCCAAGACCGGCAACGATGCTGTCGTAGCCGGTAAAGAACCGAAGCAGAAGAGGACACGAAGACCAAACGAGCTCGGCATCGGACAAATTGTGGTCACGGAGATGCACCCGAAGAAATTAGAGCCAACGGCGCCGGAGGAAGCGCGCTCATGCTGGGGCAATCAACTAGGATGCATCCTCAGGGAAACCGCCAACATCAACGACGAGAAGTTGAAGAAGATACCACATATGGAGCACATGCTCCTAAAGAAGTTGCACAATAGGTTCCTGTTCCCCGGCCGCACAGAAAGCAAAGAACCGTGGGACGACGACGCCATGACAAAGATAAACAGCAAGGCGATGGTGACGTTCACAAATGACTTGTCCGCCTGGAAAGTTCGGGTGAAAAAAGCGATTGATAAGAATGAACCGTGGTCCAAGATTCATGCTGACAATCTGACACTTACGGAAGAGGACTTTGAAAAATTCAAGGAGACTTGCACTAAAGATGAAACCAAGAAAAAGTCAGAGAAAATGAAGGCGCTCCAGGCCAGGAACACGCCTCCCCACCACCTTGGAAGCCGTGGTTACGAGGGGAAGAGGCACGTATGGGCCAAGGAGGACGCCGAACGTGAAAGTCACGGAATCCCAGACCCCTTGGTGGAGTTCACCAACCCGCTGGAGCGTGACTGGATCAGGGCCCGGTACAAGTGGGACTGCGTCAAGAAGATCTTTTACACGGACCCGAACACGAGGGAGTTCATGAGACTTCTGGTAATTGTTATATTACCACATTATCATATTAGCTTCCAATCAATTCGACTACAAGTTTTGTCACATTATTAGTAAACCATCCACGTTCCTTTTGCAGAAAGAGTAGCACCAAAAGGCAGCCGAAAGCGACGAGTCGTCACAGTTGTCGGCGAGGCCCAAGTGGGACACCCAATTCAACCGGGCCCTGAACATACTGAAAAAGGTCCCGGAGGACAAACCGCCGTCCTATGGACGTGTGCACGGCGTCGGAGATGGCGCCTCGTGGAAGACGTGCTACCGCGAGGAGCCAGAGGAAAGAAGGAAGAGACGGTTGCTTACTCAACAGACCATCGACCAGAAGGTCGCACTTGCGGCCGATAAGTCCAAAGCTGAGACCAAAGCAGAGTTGAAACAGATAGTCGATGCAAGGGTCAGTGCAGCGGTAGCTGGCATCACGGCTGACTTCACATCTTCCATTTCCAGCTTGCTTCCGGCATTTTTTGAATGGACGAAGAAAAATCCAGATAAAGGGCTAGCGGACTTTCCCCTTCCCAGCTACGTCGGGAGCAATTCGGTGAACATCGCACCACCAGCACCTGCTCACGCCACCGCACATGCTCCCGTACCTGGTCCCGCTCCTGTTCATAGCATCCCGTCCTCCGTCTCTGGCCTACTCGGCGGGGCTTCGTCTTTGGCTGAGCTCGACGCCCTCACGGTAATTACGCATCATACCCTCTTCACCAGCATATCTATAGTCTTCCGTTTCAGTTGCCTTTCGGATGTTTGACATCGCAGACATGTCTTCGCAGGCTAACGATACCCCGTGCACCCTACTGTACGACATCAAGGGCCAGAAGGTGGCCGTGGGAAAGGCAACGTTCGTGAAGCCGAAGGACCGCATGTTCCACAACCGAGAGATGCCCAATGGCGTCTTCAAGGTTAACGTGGCCAGTGTCTTAGCGGGCTTCGAGGATTTGCCTCCTCCGGTACCAGTCGATGACGAGGAGACCCCTCAATGGATTGGCGCATGCAAGAGCTGGTTCTTGCCTTGGCCGAAGACTCTTCTTCGTGTCGAGGCGCCCAGTATCACACCAACGACAGCTTCTCAAGAAGGTATGAACACCACCCCACCTACCAAATTACATGTACCTATCGTGGCGGGTGATAGCGGACGACGCGAGGGATAGCCTCCATTAGTGCCAGATGACGTCGCCCCCGTTGTCGAAGAAGAAAATGCTGATGATGACATGGAGGAGGATGATGATGACCCAGACAAGTATTTCAATACCGCCTATGATGATGGAGGATTGATGGCTCAGGACGACAAAGACTCATGCTATGAGCGTGGAGATGATGACTTGATGCTGCCTGATTTGCCGGAGCCGGAACGTCCTAAGGCGGAATGCAAAAAGTCTCTCTTCAAGCGATCCTCGCAGGAGACGCCTCCAGATGCCGCCTCTACCCAGCAACAACCCGAGGGCCGTCCACTGATTAGCCCGACGACACTGGGGGTGGTGGTTAGGGAAGGTATGGTGGGCTCACTATCGCCACCCGCCAAGAAGCAAAGGAGGAGACCGGAGAGGAAAGGCTCTAAAGGCACCAATGCTGCTTCAAGCAGCCAGCCGCCTATGAAGCACCGGGAGGTAGACAGAATACCTGTCGTAGGTGCGGAGCGTTTCCATGTCGCCGGCCACCCGATCCTACCTCAGAAAGCGCTAGAGGACATACTGAACAATGATCTGAGGAGACTTCATGATGCTGTGCTGGCCAGAGAGAAAAGCCTTCTCATCTTGGAAAAACCAGGTTACCCGCTTTACGCGGCTCAGGTGCCGGGTGGGAAGTTGTACGTCGAGGGATGGCCCGCGGATAAGTTCATCTTGCGATTTGACTACATCTACGACATGTTCCACATGACCAAGCTGGATTTCCAGTTCATCCGCATGTATGTGCTGTATCTCAACTACTTCATCAGGATCGAGAACATAAAATATATCTGCGTCGCGGACCCGTACCATATGCATGAGAGCTTCTTGGCAGTCTGCAAAGAGCACCGTGACTATGCGAGCAAGTACATCGGCGGCTTCATGATCGCTAATAAGGACAAGGAAGCGATTCTCCTGCCTTATCATCCCACTTAAGTCATCCGCGCATATCCTTTCGTAAGTGTTAATCATTCCTTTGCAAGCATGGAGGCTAATTTGAGGTGTACTTATTTGGCGCAGCGGGGGGGGGGGGGGGGCGCCGTCCTCATCGTTCTGTACCCAGAATACTCCCATGCTATCTACTTGGACTCATCGAAGAACATCAAGAAAAAGGATTACAAGCACATAAAGAGTGTTCTCTATAGTGCCCTGTTAACCTTCAGCCTGTCTGGTGGATATATTAAGGTGAAAAAGTACAGGAAGAACGGGTTGGTTTTCAGCCATAAGACCGGCTTCTGCTGCATCCAGCAACCGCACACCAGTAAGGCTGATGGATTCTACCTCATGCATCACCTGCTCGAGTTCAGAAGGGATAATCAATGCCTTCGCATGTCAGCTACTACCAACGATGCCGAGATTGTCAACTGGGCCACAAGCATAGGAAAGACACCGGATCATCGAATCCGAGCTGAGTTTTATCACATACAGTGTGAACTTGCCCAAGTGATCATGAAGTAGGTCCTCGAACCAACAGGGATGTTCTACCATGGGCCAATCACGTGGGATGATGTCCGAGCACTGCTAATCGCTCAGCGTCTGGTCCTGAAGCCTTTCAAGAAGCTCGGGTGCTTCCTCCCTGACTATGAAGATTGGACCGCCGACATGGAGGAGTGATTGTCGATGACAATATATGTGTCACTATTGTCTTTCTATCGCAAAACTTTGAATTTATGCATGGCGAAACTATGTGATGTAATTAAACTGTGGTCCTGAACTAGCGTAGATCGCTCTAGTTAATTAGTTTGGGTATGAGGAACTTCGTCATTTATGTTTACTATAGGTTGCTTGTATTTTCCTACTTATGCCTCTTTGTTTTCTTAAGTACATTATGTTGCATATTATTGTTAAGTTCATCACTTGACGATGCAGGTACATAGATCAGAGATGGCGAAGGACTACTATGTCGTGTTCGTTGGGAGGGTTCCAGGAGTCTACGACCACTGGCCAGACGCTCAGGCCCAGGTGGACAAGTACCCGGGTGCTAGCCACAGAGGGTTCGACAGCAGAGCCGAAGCGGAAAGTAGTTACTTGAGGTGGACGCTCCGGCAAGAGCGGGGGCGGAACCGCCGGTGCCTCAAGTACTACATAGTCGCGGTCTTGCTCATGCTGATCGCTCTTCTCTTCTACATCATGGTTTAGATAGAGATGATGAAACTTGTGTGTGTGCCATGACCATGCAGTTGCACTTATTCGAGACATGACATGACTTGTGTATCGCTATTTTCGAGATGTGATGATATTTGTGTTGAATGATGATGATGATGGTATGACGAGACTACTGTATGTGTATGATATGATGAGAATAGTGTATGTTTATTGTGATCTGATGAAACTACTGTATAGAGCCTATACAAATACATCACAAATACATAGAGGGGGTATGAATCTGTGAAAGCAGGAATGCTAGCAGCAGCGCTGGAAAGCATCTAGCAGCAGCGCTGGATTAGCAGCAGCGCTTGCCTTTCTGCAGCGCTACAGATAGTTATCAGTAGCACTGGTCAGAGCAGCGCTACTGATAACCATACTTAGCAGTAGCGCTGCACCAACCAGTGCTACTGCTACAACTTAGCTGTAGCGCGTTAGCAGTAGCGCTGGACCCAGCACTACTGCTATAGGTTTTTCAAGCGCTACTAGTAGGCTTTCTCCTAGTAGTGTATGCTTCACAACCTTATGGTGTGATTCCTTCGGTGTTGCTTGAAAACGGGCACACATGCAAACACTATGCATAATATCTGGCTTAGATGCACATAAATACAATAAAGAGCCAATCATGGAGCGATATACCTTTTGATCGAAATCTTTACCATTTTCGTCAGTGCGGAGTTGACCAGTTGTGGGCATAGGAATCTTGACGCCTTTGCAATCCTGCATGCCGAATTTCTTTAGGACATCCTTGAGGTATTTCTCTTAAGAGATGAAGATGCCATTGCGTTGTTGACGAATTTGAAGCCCTAGGGATAATTTGAGCTCTCCCATCATAGACATTTGATATTCTTCACTCATCATATAGGCAAATTCGTCACTGTAACGTTTGTCAGTACAACCAAAGATAATATCGTCCACATATATTTGTCACACAAATAATTCACCATCATATGATTTTGTGAAAAGAGCTGGGTCAAGTAAACCGGGTTTGAAGCCTTTCTTCATGAGGAATTCCTTCATTGTGTCATACCACGCCCGAGGGGCTTGCTTGAGGCCATAGAGAGCCTTGTTGAGTCTGAAGACTTTGTTAGGATGCTTAGGATCTTCAAAACCTGGGGGTTGAGCAACATATACTTCTTCCTCAAGCTTACCATTGAGGAATGCAGTTTTCACATCCATTTGATATAAGATGATAATGTGATGGTTAGCATAGGCAAGCAATATGCGAATAGCTTCAAGTCTAGCAACAGGTGCAAAAGTTTCATCAAAGTCAACTCCCTCAACCTGTGTGTAGCCCTGTGCTACGAGACGTGCCTTATTCCTCACTACCTGACCAAGTTCGTCTTGTTTGTTGCGGTAGATCCACTTGGTACCTATGACATTGTGCTTGCGAGGATCTGGACGCTTGACAAGTTCCCACACGTTGTTGAGCTTGAATTTATGCAATTCCTCTTGCATGGCTTGAATCCACTCAGACTCCAAGAATGCTTCATCAACTTTGGTGGGTTCTGTGATAGAGACAAAAGCAAAGTGCCCACAAAAGTTAGACAAATGAGAAGCTCTTGAGCGAGTGAGAGGACCTGGTGCATTGATGTCATCGAGGATTTTCTCAATCTACACTTCATTTGCAAGTCTTGGATGAGCAGGTTGAAGACTTTGTTGAGGTTGAGCATTTTTTCAGCGCCATTTTCTTCAGGTGTATTCGCATGAATATCTTCAGTGTTGGGTACAACTTCTTCAGAGAGTAGTTGTTCTTCAGTAGGGATCACATCTTCAGTGGCCTTGAACCTAATGGATTCCTCAGGAGACATTTCATCTAGCACAGGAGGTAGGTGCTCTCTTTGCGAGCCATTAGTTTCATCGAACCACACATCTACAGTTTCAACAACCTTGTTGTGATAGGTGTTGAAGACTCTGTAGGTGTGCGAGTCCTTTCTGTAACCAAGCATAAAACCTTCATGTGCTTTCGGTGCAAATTTAGAGCTGTGGTGAGGATCTCTAATCCAGCATTTTGCACCGAAGACTTTGAAATAACTCACATTGGGTTTCTTGTCAGTGAGGAGCTCATATGAAGTCTTCTTGAGGAATTTGTGAAGATATACCCTATTGATGATGTGGCACGCAGTATTGATTGCCTCAGGCCAGAAACGACGAGGGGTCTTGTATTCATAAAGCATGGTGCGAGCCATTTCAACAAGAGTCATATTCTTGCGCTCCATGACACCATTCTGCTGAGGAGTATATGGGGCAGATAGCTCATGAGTAATACCAAGTTCATCAAGATAATCATCAAGACCAGTGTTCTTGAACTCAGTCCCATTATCACTCCTGATATGCTTGATCTTAACGCCGAAATTCATCAAGGCCCTTGAAGAAAATCGTTTAAAGACATTCTGCACTTCAGATTTGTACAGGATAATGTGCACCCAAGTATAGCGAGAGAAATCATCAACAATGACAAAGCCATATAAGCATGGAGTATTTGTTAGTGTGGCATAGTGAGTGGGACCAAAGAGATCCATATGAAGCAATTCGAAAGGACGAGTGGTAGTCATGATAGTCTTGGATGGATGCTTGGATCTGATCATCTTTCCAAATTCACAAGCCCCACACAAGTGATCCTTGCGGAATTTGACACCCTCAAAGCCAATGACATGATTTTTCTTCGAGAGTGTGTGCAGGTTCCTCATGCTAGCGTGTCCAAGTCGTCGATGCCATAACTAGCCTTCCGAAGCCTTTGCAAGAAGACATGTGGCCGGCTGTGGACGGGTAGAGAAATCAACAATATACAAGTCTCCTCTCCTAAAGCCTTTGAAGACTTTGGATTTGTCAGATTCCATGACGACAACACAACGGTATTTGCCAAAGATGAGAACCATATCAAGATCACAAAACATTGAGACAAACATGAGGTTGAATCCAAGGGATTCGACAAGCATTACTTTATCCATGTGTCGATCCTTCGAGATTGCAACCTTACCTATACCCAATACCTTGCTTTTTTCCTTTGTCAGCGTAGGTGTTATGCTTCAGATGTGATGGAGCAAGGGGAATGTCCATCAATAGACTCTTGTCACCAGTCATGTGGTTGGTGCAGCCACTATCGAGGACCCACTCAGTAGCTTTAGGTGGCTCATCCTGCAGATGAATTAGTACCACTTACGTACACATATACTTCAGAGTGAAGAATATGACATCAAATTCATCAGATTGAATTTCATCACATAGCATAGTAAGCAAAGTAATGTGAGGACGTGAGAAATGAATGATTCATTTCTTCGTGATTAGCTTGCGTCCTTTCAAGCATCTCTTCAGGTCTCCAGCAAATTCATCAGACGTTTAAGTTCGTCTAGAGACCCGAACCTGCATAAGAGATTAGTTCAATTTCTTCATCACCCACATCTGGAGGGGTGGTAAAGAGTTCATCATTCTGCGCGCTCCATATGAGAAAGCTGACATTGAAGCAAGTGCACTTCGTTTCACATGAGGGGGGGTTAGAATACTCATATGAATAAGCAGAGAAATTCTTCGAGGACTTATGAACATAATGATTTGAAGAATAATGAACATATTCATGACCCTTAGATTTTCCCTGTGAAACAGAAGCATTAGCACGAGAATGATATAATTTTTTACCATATGAGGAATTTGGTCTATGTGAGGACTTTGGTCCTTGTGAAGACTTTGGTCCAAATGAAGAATTTGTCTGGGGTTCCTGTTCCTCACTGGTGGTGTCATGATGACATTCAATTGAAGATTTTCAAGGTGCCTTTTGGGGACCCAGATTTTCTTCACCGGGGGACCGTTCTTGCAGCTAGTACCAACATATCTGGCAAATACTTCACCATTCTGATTTTTGAACAGTTTATAGTTGGAGTCAAATGACTCATCAGAGGAATATGAAGATTCACAAGTAAAGCCAGATAAACTGGATAGATCTACAGGAGGTCCTTTTGCAGCAACCCATGAAGTTTTGGGGTACTGCTCAGGTTTCCAGTAGGATCCATCAGCATTGAGTTTCCTCTCAAAGGCAATACCCTCTTTCCTGGGGTTTCTGTTCAGAATCTGCTTTTTAAGCACATCGCAAAGGGTTTGATGCCCTTTGAGGCTTTTGTATATGCCTATCACATTCAATTCCTTCAACCCTACATTTTCATTAGTGACACTTGTGGTATCCTCAGATGAGGAATTTGTGACCACAGAGATAGTTGAAGAATTTGCAGCAATAGAAGCATTTGAACTTTCAGGTGAAGAATGAGCAGTTTCACGTTCAATGCATTTCAAGCAAGGTGGAATGAAATCTTCCTGAGCGGAACTAGTCTGTTGAGCAAGCAAAGAATCATTATCCCTTTGAAGATCTCTATGAGACACCCTTAGTTTCTCAAGATCTTGCTTTCTTTGAAGAAATTCATAAGAAAGCAAGTGTATCCTTGGTGATCTAGTGACTTGTAGTATCTTGTAGTATCCACGTTCTTGAATCATCAAAGCAAGTGTATCGAATGAGGAATCAAGAGATCTCAGCAGTTTATTCACCACCTCATGGTCGGTGATGTTAGTGGCACCAAGAGCTTGGAGCTCATTGGAGATATCAGTGAGACGATCGAAAGTTTGTTGAACATTTTCGTTGTCTAGTCTTTTGAAGCGGTTGAAGAGATTGCGAAGAACATCAACTCGAGAGTCACATTGAGTTGAAACACCTTCGTTGACTTTGGACAGCCTATCCCAGATAAGCTTAGCAGTTTCCAAAGCACTCACTCTGCCATATTGAACTTTGCTCAGATGGCCACATATGATATTCTTCGCTTGAGAATCGAGTTGCTTGAATCTCTTCACATCAGCAACGTTGATAGTGGGAGTGATGGAGGGAACACCATTTTCCACAACATACCAGAGATCGTTGTCAATTGCCGCAAGATGCATACGCATCTTGTTCTTCCAGTAGGGGTAGTCCGTCGCATCGAAGGTAGGACACCCAGCTGAGACCTTGATCATGCTTGTAGTCGACATAACTAAAACTCCAGGTAGTTAAACCAAAATCACACAGAACAAGGGAGTACCTTGCTCTGATACCAATTGAAAGTGCATTATATCGACTAGAGGGGGGGTGAATAGGCGATTTTTATAAATTCATCACTGAGGAACTACCGATTGAGGAATTTGCTAAGTGACAAAGTACGAGCAGCGGAATAAGTACTCAAGTGCATGCGAAACATAGCTGTAGCATAGTCATCATGATGAAATGAAACATACACAGAGCATGAATAGCGTGAACAGGATAAGCTGGCAGTAGACAAAGTGACTGAAGAATTTGAAATGAGGAAATTGAGAAAGTCTTCAGTCAAATTCTTCAAACAGTAACGATCAGATTTATCAACAAGTACTTGAAATGAAAGGGTTGAGGAAATAGAACCAGGAGCTCGATGAAGACAATGATTTGATGACCCAGTTCCAACTGCTGTGACAGTCGTACGTCTGGTTCGGAGTGGCTTGGTATTTAAACCAAAAGACACACAGTCCCAGGATACACAGTCCTTACCGTATTCTCCTTGAGCTAAGGTCACACAGACCTCGCCCAACACTCGTGGTAAGTCTTCATGGTAGACTTCCAAACCCACACAAACTCGGCCACCCGGCGATCCACAATTTCCTCTTGGATGCTCTAGACCATGACGCCTAACCGTCTGGAAGATGCACAGTCTTCAAAGGTCAAAAGCGTTGGTTCCACACAGGAACAATCTCTTCAGTGATGCTCAATCACTTTGGGTTTTGGGTTTTTCCTCACTGATGATTTTCTCTCAAAGTCCTCAGAGGATGGGTTGCTCTCAAATGACACTTGTCAATCTCTCTCTGAGCAGCCAACCAACTACTGGTTGTGGGAGGCGGCTATTTATAGCCAGGGTGCAACCCGACATGGTATGACATAAATGCCCCCAATGATATGACCGTTATGTGGATAAGATATTTGGACAGCTGGCGCAAGGCACAACAACCGTCGGAGATTTGAACTCTTAAATTCCTTAGGGCTTTCATATTCCTCACAGTAGGCAATTCACACTGGTGAAATCCTAACTCCTCAGTGAGAACAAATTCCTCAGAGAACATAAGAACTTCGCCTCTGTCACTGAAGAAATTGACTGAACTGCAAGAGATTTCCAAAGGCTTCACTCGAAGGTTTTGGGTATGTGTAGGCTTTGAGATGAGCACCACTTGGAAATTCTTCCGTAGTATTACCTCAACCCCCTTTAATAGTACAATGTTTCCTATGACTCAAAGAAAGGAAATGAAACAATAAAAACACAAGTCTTCATGCTTCATAGTCCTTGTATCGATATCTTCAAGGTCACACCGAATTCTTCATTTTCAAAGTCTTCAGGGAATATCAAAGTCTTCAGCTGAAGACATTCATTTTTAGGGGTCGACATTCTTCGTATATATCGAACTCCTCAGCGACTTATAGAGCCTGTGTACACTCACACACATATTAGTCCCTTAACCTATAAGTCTTCAATATACCAAAATCACTAAGGGGCACTAGATGCACTTACACTATATACATCCAATTCACAAAAAAGTTAGAACATCTTATATTTGTGAATAGAGGGAGTAATAAGTACTCCCTCCACCCCAAAATATAGTGAGCATTGTTTTTTAGAAATGAAGTTCCATAAACTTTAATCAAGTTATAGAGAACTATCTAGCATCTGTAATATGAATTATATATTGTATGAATGGACATATATTTCTTAATGAATCTTATGGTATTCTTTTAGAGCTTATGGTATTGACTTAGTATTATACTCCCTCCGTCCGGAATTACTTGTCACCAAAATGAAAAGAAATGAATGTACCTAGATCTAAAATATGTCTAGATACATCCATTTCTATGACAAGTAATTCCAGACGGAGGGAGTAGATATTAACAAAAAATTCTATAAATTTGTTAAAAGTGTTAGGTTTGACTAAAGAAAAACTAAGACGCTTTTTATTTTGGGACGGGGAGAGTAGTATAGAAAGGAACCACTGGAACTCCAGATGTGAGCATGGAAGGAGAGTGGACAAGAAAGCACCGCTTCCCAAGTGCCTGCAAGTTTTGTGAATTATTGTGAGCCCAAATTACCCCATCCGATCCACTACTACTATCCAGAAACAAGAAACGAAGCAGAATCCCTGGCTCCTCAGCGATTTGGAACTGGTGGCCGTCGGATCCTTTGCTTGATGCGTTCCTGGCCATTGGATCTCGGTCCCAGACAACCTCGACCGTCGGATCGAACTACCGTGAGCAGTTACCGCTCGTTCGTGCCACCGCGCATAAATAGGCTGCCCCGCCAAGGGTATTTTGGTCTTTTCGTGTGCTGGCATATAAAAGGGCGGCACGCCCGTGGAGAAACCCTAGCCGCTGCCTCCGCCCGCACTCGAGCCTACACTCGCGCCCCCACCCTTGCCGCACCCACCCACTCTAATATCTTCCCCGGTCCCCTCCCACGAACCCTAGCCGCCGCTGTCGGATTTCGGGCTCCGCAAAACCCAAAGAGGTTCGAACTCAGGGGCATGTGCGAAGATCCCCACCAGCCTCGTCCTCAAGCTCACAGATCAACTGCCTAGCCCGACGAACTCACACAATCGTGGGGAAGAAGACTAGCACACGAGGATTTACCCAGGTTCGGGCCGCTGCGAAGCGTAAAACCCTACTCCTGCTTTTGGTGGATTGCCTCACGAGGAGGTTTGTGGATGAACTAGTACAGTGGTGAGTAGCCTCGCGAGGGTGCTCGGGTGATGTTGGATCTCTCTCTTTCTACGGAGCATCCTAGCCTCTATTTATAGTGACCGGGTCCTCTTCCCTTGTCGCAATGGCGGGAAGGGATCCCACAACGGCCAAATTCGAAGGGGGACAAGGAGTACACCTTATCCTGACGAAAGGTGGTCTTCGCCTGCAAAGTAGCCGGTGATGATGCAGAGGTGGGCTCGGCGGTGACGTCCGTCCTGCGGGGCTCGTGGTCTTGGTCTTGTTGCACCGGAATGGAAACCTTTGGTGGGTGCCTTGGGAACCTACGTATGTCCTTGCCTCCTTTGCACCAAAGAGGAAACTGTCTCCCCTGCGCGCGCTGGTGCCTGCCTGGCCTGGCTTGGGTCACCCCCGACCTCGCGAGGCTGAGCGCTGCATAGGGACCTCCGCCCCTCGGGAGGCGACCTGGGGGGCGGCCTCCTCCCTCCGGGGGTCTTGGCGTCGTCCTCATCGCGAGGGTAGGGCTCTCGCGAGGGCCTTGTCTTGAGTGAGGCCGCACTAGGCCGCACTTGGCTATTGAAGTGGGCCACGCCCTGGGCCGCAGGCTGGCAGGTCTGGGTACCCCCGTTCCCTGAACGCCGACAGCAGCCCTCGGGCCCAAGGCGCGCTTGGGTTGGCTTCGGGGTGAAGCCGAAGTAGCCGGCCTGAGCGCCGCGGGCCCCAATCGCCTGCGGCCCAACCTGACGCGTGGCGCATAATGAGACGAAGACGCCTCCGCTCCCCGAAGACGTCGGGAACCGCCCCGAGTCAGGCTGACGCGAAGCCTGAGCCTGTTATGAAGTTTTCAAGTTTTGGGTAAAGATTTGATGGACTATGGAATAAGGAGTGGCAAGAGCCTAAGCTTGGGGATGCCCAAGGCACCCCAAGGTAATATTCAAGGACAACCAAGAGCCTAAGCTTGGGGATGCCCCGGAAGGCATCCCCTCTTTCGTCTTCAATCCATCAGTAAATTTACTTGAGGCTATATTTTTATTCACCACATGATATGTGTTTTCCTTGGAGCGTCTTGTATGATATGAGTCTTTGCTTTTTAGTTTGCCACAATCATCCTTGCTGTACACACTTTTTGAGAGGGACACGCATGAATCGTGAATTTATTAGAATACTCTATGTGCTTCACTTATATCTTTTGAGCTAGGCAATATGCTCTAGTGCTTCACTTATATCTTTTTAGAGCACGGCGGTGGCTTTATTTTATAGAAATTATTGAACTCTCTTGCTTCACTTATATTATTTTGAGAGTCTCTAAACAGCATGGTAATTTGTTTAGGTTATGAATTTAGTCCTAATATGATGGGCATCCAAGAGAGGTATAATAAAAACTTTCATATAAAAGTGCATTGAATACTATGATAAGTTTGATTCCTTATGATTGTTTTGAGATATAAAGATTGTAATATTAGAGACATGCTAGTGAGTAATTGTGGATTGGTAGAAATACTTGTGTTAAAGTTTGTGATTCCTGTAGCATGCACGTATGGTGAACCGTTATGTGACGAAGTCGGAGCATGATTTATTTATTGATTGCCTTCCTTTGTGTGGAGGTCGGGATCGCGCGATGGTTAACTCCTACCAACCCTTCCCCTAGGAGCATGCGTGTAGTACTTTGTTTTGATGACTAATAGACTTTTGCAATAAGTATGTGAGTTCTTTATGACTAATGTTCAGTCCATGGATTATACGCGCTCTCACCCTTCCACCTTTGCTAGCCTCTCTAGTACCGCACAACTTTCGCCGGTGCATTAAACCCACCTTCCTCAAAACAGCCACCATACCTACCTATTATGGCATTTCCATAGCCATTCTGAGATATATTGCCATGCAACTTCCACCATTCCGTTTATTATGACACGCACCATCATTGTCATATTGCTTAGCATGATCGTAAGATAGCTAGCATGATGTTTTCACTGCTACGCTAGATCATTGCATATCCCGGTACACCGCCGGAGGCATTCATATAGAGTCATATCTTGTTCTAGTATCGAGTTGTAAATTTTGAGTTGTAAGTAAATAAAAGTGTGATGATCATCATTATAGAGCATTGTCCCATGTGAGGAAAGGATGATGGAAACTATGATTCCCCCACAAGTCGGGATGAGTCTCCGGACTTTATGAAAAATAAAAGAGGCCAGAGAAGCCCAAATAAAAAAAAGAGGCCAAAGAAGCCCACCAGAAAAAAAGAGAAAATAAAAAAAATGAGAGAAAAGAGAGAAGGGGCAATGCTACTATCCTTTTTCCACACTTGTGCTTCAAACTAGCACCATGATCTTCATGATAGAGAGTCTCCTATATTGACACTTTCATATACTAGTGGGAATTTTTCATTATAGAACTTGGCTTGTATATTCCAATGATGGGCTTACTCAAATTGCCCTAGGTCTTCATGAGCAAGCGAGTTGGATGCACACCCACTTAGTTTCTCTTTTGAGCTTTCATACACTTATAGCTCTAGTGCATCCGTTGCATTGCAATCCCTACTCAATCACATTGATATCTATTGATGGGCATCTCCATAGCCCGTTGATACACCTAGTTGGTGTGAGACTATCTCCTTCTTTTGTCTTCTCCACAACCACCATATTCTATTCCACCTATAGTGCTATGTCCATGGCTCACGCTCATGTATTGTGTGAGAGTTGAAAAAGTTTGAAAATACTAAAGTATGAAACAATTGCTTGGCTAAAACCGGGGTTGTGCATGATTTAATACTTTGTGTGATGAAGATGGAGCATAGCCAGACTATATGATTTTGGAGGGATAGCTTTCTTTGGCCATGTTATTCTGAGAAGACACGATTGCTTTATTAGTATGCTTGAAGTATTATTGTTTTTATGTCAACATTAAACTTTTGTTTTGAATCTTATGGATCTGAATATTCATGCCACAATAAAGAAAATTACATGGATAAATATGTTAGGTAGCATTCCACATCAAAAATTCTGTTTTTATCATTTACCTACTCGAGGACGAGCAGGAATTAAGCTTGGGGATGCTTGATACGTCTCCAACGTATCTATAATTTTTGATTGTTCCATGCTATTATATTATCTATTTTGGATGTTTTATATGCATTAATATGCTATTTTATATTATTTTTGGGACTAACCTATTAACCTAGAGCCCAGTGCCAGTTTCTGTTTTTTCCCTGTTTTTGAGTTTTACAGAAAAGGAATATCAAACGGAGTCCAAGCGGAATAAAACTTTCGCGATGATTTTTCTTGGACCAGAAGACATCTACCAGACCTGGAGAAGAGGGCAGGAGACCTGCCAGGAGACGACAAGCCTCCAGGGCGCGCCCTAGGGGGGGGCGCCCCCTGGCTTGTGGGTCCCCTGCAGGCCTTCTAACCCTAACTCTTCGCCTATATATTCCCAAACCATCAGGGGGAGCCACAAAAATACTTTTCCGCCGCCGCAACCTTCTGTTCCCGTGAGATCCCATCTTGGGGCCTTTTCCAGTAATCTGCCGGAGGGGGATTCGATCACGGAGGGCTTCTACATCAACTCCATTGCTCCTCCGATGAAGCGTGAGTAGTCTACCTCAGACCTACGGGTCCATAGCTAGTAGCTAGATGGCTTTTTCTCTCTCTCCGGTCCTCAATACCATGTTCTCCTCGATGTTCTTGGAGATCTATCCGATGTAATCTTCTTTTGCGGTGTGTTTGTCGAGATCCGATGAATTGTGGATTTATGATCAGATTATCTATGAATATTATTTGAATCTTCTCTGAATTCTTATATGCATGATTTCATATCTTTGTATTTCTCTTCGAGTTATTGGTTTGGTTTGGCCAACTAGATCGGTAGTTCTTGCAATGGGAGAGGTGCTTAGTTTTGGGTTCAATCTTGCGGTGTCCTCACCCAGTGACAAAGTAGGGGTAGCGAGGCACGTATTTGTATTATTGCCATCAAGGATAAAAAGGTGGGGTTTTCATCATATTGCTTGAGTTTATCCATCTACATCATGTCATCTTACTTAAGGCGTTACTCTGTTCTTTATGAACTTAATACTCTAGATGCAGGCAGGAGTCGGTCGATGTGTGGAGTAATAGTAGTAGATGCAGAATCGTTTCGGTCTACTTGACACGGACATGATGCCTATATGCATAATCATTGCCTTGGATATCGTCATAACTTTGCGCTTTTCTATCAATTGCTCGACAGTAATTTGTTCACCCACCGTATTATTTTCCTTCAAGAGAGAAGCCTCTAGTGAAACCTATGGCCCCCAGATCTATTTTCCATTATATATTTTCAGATCTATAAGCCAAAAATACCTTGCTGCAATTTTATTTACTTTTATTTATTTTTTACTTTTAGTAATCTTTTATATCTATCTCTATTAGATCTCATCCTTGCAAGTGACCGTGAAGGGATTGACAACCCCTTTATAGCGTTGGGTGCAAGTGTTTGATTGTTTGTGCAGGTGCACAGATTGGGGCCTTGCTTGTACCTCCTACTGGATTGATACCTTGGTTCTCAAAACTGAGGGTAATACTTATCTCTACTTTGCTGCATCACCCTTTCCTCTTCAAGGGAAAAACCAACGCAAGCTCAAGAAGTAGCACCGGCCATCATTGCCCTTCCTTGAATGCGGTTGTCTCCTTGAGTCTTCCCCCTCCTCGGTCCACGCGGATGTGACCCGACGAGGGCTGATGAAGCGACGTGAAGCAGGGCTGCACGCCAACCGAGTCTGGCATGTGGCGCCCGAGGAGCGCACGGCGCCTCCACTCCCCACGACGCCCCATGGGCAGCGGTTGCGCCTATAAACCCGCGCCCGTCTGGGGGGTCGTGCCATCCTGTCGCGCCTTCTCACTTTCCATCCTTCCAAAGGTATCCTTCTCATCCTGCTCTCTTCCCTTACCCTTCATGGCATCTGGAGGGAGTGTAGCAAGTGCGGGGAAGCGCACGGGGTCTTCGGCTCCACCGCCGGCCTCTGGAGGCAGCGGCGGGAGGTCTTCGAGGCCGGCCCAAGCACGCCGGCGCTGGGCCATCATCGACGAGTAAGTGTTTCGTAACCCACCCCCTCTTCTCTTACAACCACGTCCGACACGCCGGACCTGAGCGTTTCCTCCTGCCAGGGCGCCTGCGCCCAAGAGGCGCAGGCTCGACGAGCTCCAGGAGGAAGCGGACGCGTTGAGGGCCCAGCTGGCGGGCGCCGAGGCCGCCCTCCAGACCGCGCTCAGGGGCGAGGAGGAGGCCAGGGCAGAGCTGGCGTCCCTCCAGGCCCAGATCAAGGGGGCAGCTGACGCCGTGCAGGCCGCCCAGGACGAGGCGGCGCACGCGAAGATGCTGGAGGCGCAGCGCGCCAAGCAGTACCTGGACATTGCCCACCGCGCGGTTGGTGTGGTTGGCCAGTTCGTCGGGGAAGCCCCCGCGCTGCCATGCACGCACGGCGACGGAGGTTACCTCAACTTCTTCGCCAAGGTGGTGGAGGCGCTGGAGACCGGCGTCTCCCGGGTGGACGAGGACAACGTGTCCAGCGCACGCGACCTCCTGGACATTGCGGTGACGCGCGTCTTCTCCAACCTGCACCGCCATGTCCCGGAGCTTGATCTCCCCTGCATCATGCAGACGGTGCCCGAGGACCTCCAGAGGCTCCTCAGGGATGAGGTGCGCCAGCACGTGGAGTCCATGGTGGAGCGGTTTGTCCAGGAGCCTCCCTCCGACGAGGGCGACGACTCCGACGCCGAGGCGGGAGGGGGTCTGGAAGGTGACATCGGCTCCTCAGCCTAGGCTTCCCCTGTTTTCTTCCCCTGGTTCCTGTTACATCAAGAAGCACTTGGCCCCTGAGGGCGTTAAACTTTTGTGTTTTACCTTCGTCTTCCTTCCTCTTATTTTTAACCATCGGTTGCTTGCTTTGTGTGACGCGCCTTTGTCTCTTCCGCGGAGTTCTGTGTCGTCGTTGGTGCGGCACCGCGCACTCCTTCGCTCGTCCCGCTGTGCCGCTGCTCCGCGCCCGACGCTCTTCGTGAGGTCCGCGGAGATGTCGCACTACGCCCGGCGATGACGGCCTGTCGTGGCCTCACGAGGCGGACCCTCCTGAGGGGGAGCATGCCGCCCCAAGACCTGGGTTTTAGCGACGACGTCTAGAGAGGCCTGATTCCTTCCCTTGCGCTGCCCTTCCCTGTACCTGGAGCCACAAGAGGCCTGATGGGGGCACGTAGTAAACCGTAGCGCCTGCATTCTCACGTTAGCGTTCCTGTCTCATACCCAGCATTCAGGCTATCATCGGATCAAAAAGCTTCTGCTCTTTACGGTTGGGGTACTTAGCTTGGTGGGACGTGGTGAGCTCGTGCGTTGCGAGGTGTAACTGGGGCGTCTGGGGAGCTCGAGGATCCCTCCAGGGAGGGCTTCTTCCTTGCTAGCGGAATGGTTTGGGGGCCTTCTTAGTGCTCTGCGTCGGTGGGGCCCAGTTCCGCGCATACCTCGACCACCGTTGGGGCGTCCGGATCACCAGGACGAGACGAGGGGCGAGTGGCTACATGACCAGTGAGGCTCCTGAGTCGCGTTGCTCAAGAGTCCCCCTTAACGCTCAAGCGGCCCCCATACCTCTCCTTGCCAGTTCCTGCCCCGAGAGGAGCCTGAGCCTCCCGAGGCTCCATGATGTCGCGCCGGGCCGTGGCCGAATCCCCCGAGCAAGGGTCGACCGCCAAAGGATGGATGCTTCCGTGGCACCAGGCGCTTGCCGGCTTACCCAGAGGTGCCACGCGAGGACCAAGGCGCTAGGGCCCCGGCAAGGTGTGCACACCGTGCCCGTGCCGCCATCGCTCACGGGGCGCGTGAGGGGGAGACCGACAGGTGTTGATTTAGAAAACGGGATTTCAAGACCAAAAAAAGAATCGCAAAGAGAGAAAATTCCCACCCCTTTTTCAAATAGAGTTACGAAACTTTCGAGTTTCATTTCAAAAAGTGGCAATTCGAATACAAAAAGGAACAAGCAACAGCCGCGTCCGGTACCTAGGCTAGTCTTCGTCTTCGTCTCCCCCCCAGCGCGGAGCATAGGGCTTCCACTAGGCGTGGGCATAGTCATTGGAGGACAGTGTTGTCCGCCAGCGCGGAGCATGGGGCTTCCACTTGGGCGTGGGATGGAACCCCTCCGCGTCCTCGGGGGGCTCCGGGCGTATACAGCCCACTAATTATTACGTGAGAGTGTCACGGCCGAAGATAGCTGGGCAAGCACCAGGCGCACGACCTAGGTGCTCCCAACTCAGTTAAGAGCCATCCCGCGCATTTTTGCGCGGTTGCGCGCCCCTACAGCCCAAACCTGAGTGCATTGTTCCCCGCGTAGCCGCGGGATTGCGCTCCCGCGGCCCAAACATGAGCACAATGCACCCAGCGCAGCCATAGGGGTGTTGTGTCGGTGAAGCCGCCTCGTGAGGCGTCGGGGCGCCGGCTAGACCACGACCCGAGGACCTCGCGAGGCCCTGCCTCCTGAGGGCCGCGTCGGCGCCCCCGTTGCCGCGTGTGGTCCGCGCTGCTCGTATCCTGCCGTTCCCCCTAGGCGGTCGCCGCTGCGGCCCAGAGGGCTCGGCTGCGTGCTGCTTGCTTGCGAGGGCGGCGGCTGTGCCGCGCCCCCGCGCATCCCGGGATGCCCCCTCGCTTGCACCAACCAGGCCCGGTGCCCCCTCAGTGGAAGCCCCCAGGCCCAGCTCGGAGAGGACGTCGGGGACATCTCCCTACTCCGGGAGGATGCTGGCACCCGCGGGGGGCGCGTGATCCGCGGCGCCATCCGCAGGTACGACATAGCTCAGAACATAGGCCTCTGTGTAAAGGCCTTGGCTTCCTCCTGAACCGTCTCCGCGCGCCCCATGGGCAGCCTCCCTGGGAGGCAAGGCGACGCCGCTCTGGACGCGCGGCCCACAGACACTCCTGCGACGGGCCTCCACCCGAAGCTGCTTACCTCTGCCGTCGCCGCGAGGTTGGTCGCGCGTGTCTCGACGTGGGTTGCCTCCCTGGTTATCCACCACGCCTCTGTTATGGTTACCTGCCTGCCCGGAAGCCTGAGTCGCCTGGTCCCTGCGTCGGTTGGCGCGCTCGTGCCGGGACGACCCAGGCTGTTGATGATCCACCGGGGTATGGTGCGCGCGTTGAGGCGCGCGCGGAGTGTCCCGTCACCTTCTTCGAAGGCACCACCGCGGGGGTTGGACGGCGCCCCGAAGCCAGTCACCGGGATCCGGAGGAGAAGGAGCACGACGTGTGGCGGGCCTTGCCCGGGCTCGCCCGGGCATGGGGCGGGCACGCCGTCTGCCGACGAGGTGAGCGACACGGCGAGCGAGCCCCCGGCACCCGGCGTCGGGGGTTGAGAGGAGTGGTGTGGGACCCAGGCCCTCCTCGCAACGGTGACCAACTCGGCAATGTGGTCGGCCCAGGTATCGAAGCCCCCGTGCGTCGGGCGATGGCGAAGCAGCTCGCTCGCCATCAGCAGCGCATCATGCGCGTTGAGGTCTCCCACGTGGGTACAGGGTGACGTCGGTCCCGCGGGCACCGCACGCCTGGCCGGCACGAGCAGCGACGGCGGTGGGGACGACGTTGGTGGCTTGATAACGATCGCCCAGCGCCGAGCTGCCAGGGCGTGCGTCATGGGTAGTAGCGGTGAGGTCGGTGAAGGTGGATCCGCCAGGGCCGAAGGAAGCTTGACGGGCGTTGGCCATCGAAACGACGGAGCAGAGAAGGAGCGAAGCTTGTGGAAGACTCCGACACGCCCCCTACCTGGCGCGCCAAATGTCGGATTTCGGTCTCTGCAAAACCCAAAGAGGTTCGAACTCACGGGCGTGTGCGAAGATCCCCACCAGCCTCGTCCTCAAGCTCACAGATCGACTGCCTAGCCCAACGAACTCACACAATCATGGGGAAGAAGACTAGCACACGAGGATTTACCCAGGTTCGGGCCGCTGCGGAGCGTAAAACCCTACTCCTGCTTTTGGTGGATTGCCTCACGAGGAGGTTTGTGGATGAACTAGTACAGTGGTGAGTAGCCTCGCGAGGGTGCTCGGGTGATGTTGGATCTCTCTCTTTCTACGGAGCAGCCTAGCCTCTATTTATAGCGACCCGGGTCCTCTTCCCTTATCGCAATGGCGGGAAGGGAACCCACAATGGCCAAATTCAAAGGGGGACAAGGAGTACACCTTATCCTGACGAAAGCTGGTCTTCGCCTGCAAAGTAGCCGGTGGTGATGCAGAGGTGGGCTCGGCGGTGACGTCCGTCCTGCAGGGCTCGTGGTCTTGGTCTTGTTGCACCGGAATGGAAACCTTTGGGGGTGCCTTGGGAACCAGCATACGTCCTTGCCTCCTTTGCACCAAAGAGGAAACTGTCTCCCCTGCGCGCGCTGGTGCCCGCCTGGCCTGGCTTGCGTCACCCCCGACCTCGTGAGGCTGGGCGCTGCATAGGGACCTCCGCCCCTCGGGAGGCGACCTGGGGGGGCGGCCTCCTCCCTCAGGGGGTCTTGGCGTCGTCCTCCTCGCGAGGGTAGGGCTCTCGCGAGGGCCTTGTCTTGAGTGAGGCCGCACTGGGCCGCACTTGGCTATTGAAGTGGGCCACGCCCTGGGCCGCAGGCTGGCAGGTCTGGGTACCCCCGTTCCCAGAACGCCGACAGCCGCTACCCAGTGGGCCCTGCAGCCGCCACCGCGCTATCGTCCTCCTCTCCTCCCGGTTCCTCTCCGGCCATTGCCGCTGCCCTCCCCGGCGAGCTCACCCCTTGCCATTTCCGCGACCCTCCGTCATGTCCCGCAGGCACCGGAAGACGGGCCTCTGCAGCCTTCCCAATGACGAGATCCACCGCCCCCTACCTCAGCCCCGTTGCCCATCCCTGAGGTCCTCCCCTCATCCCCATTCCTCTCCAGCCGCCACCATGCCTCCCTCCTCCTCGTGCTCGAGTTGTGGAGGGGCAACAGGCAACGGTGGACGAGAAGATCCACGACCAGCCGCCGCCGGTCGTCCTCCTACTGCGTCGACCAGCACCATCTCTGCCCGCTCCCCAAGCTGACGTGCGTCGCCTCCGTCCTCTCAACGTTGCTGTCTCCACTGCATCCCGAGCAACTGAAGGTTGCCTGCTCCTCATCTGTCAATGGATGTGCTGCTGGGTGAGCTTCTCCTCCTCTAACCTTGTGTGCTGCAGTCTACCTGGAGGAGAGGGTTTAGCGATCCCAGACAACCTCGACCGTCGGATTGAACTACCGTGAGCAGTTACCGCTCGTTCGTGCCACCGCGCATAAATAGGCTGCCCCGCCGAGGGTATTTTGGTCTTTTCGTGTGCTGGCGTATAAAAGGGCGGCACACCTGTGGAGAAACCCTAGCCGCTGCCTCCGCCCGCACTCGAGCCCCCACCCTAGCCGCACCCACCCACTCTCATCTCTTCCCCGGTCCCCTCCCACGAACCCTAGCCGCCGCTACCCAGCGGGCCCTGCAGCCGCCACTGCGCTATCGTCCTCCTCTCCTCCCGGTTCCTCTCCGGCCGTTGCCGCTGCCCTCCCCGGCGAGCTCACCCCTTTCCATCGCCGTGACCCTCCGTCATGTCCCGCAGGCACCGGAAGACGGGCCTCTGCAGCCTTCCCGATGACGAGATCCACCGCCCCTACCTCAACCCCGTTGCCCATCCCTGAGGTCCTCCTCTCGTCCCGTTCCTCTCCAGCCGTCGCCATGCCTCCCTCCTCCTCGTGCTCGAGTTGTGGAGGGGCAACAGGCAACGGTGGACGAGAAGATCCACGACCAGCCGCCGTCGGTCGTCCTCCTACTACGTCGACCTGCACCATCTCTGCTCGCTCCCCAAGCTGACGTGCGTCGCCTCCCTCCTCTCAACGTTGCTGTCTCCGCTGCATCCCGAGCAACTAAAGGTTGCCTGCTCCTCATCTGGCAATGGATGTGCTGCTGGGTGAGCTTCTCCTCCTCTAACCTTGTGTGCTGCAGTCTACCTGGAGGAGAGGGTTTAGCGATCTTTTGTTTTCTTCCTGTGGATGAGGTTCTCAGATTTAGCTAGGTTCCAAAGAAGAGATTTTTCTTTGTTTTTCTTGTTTTGTTTGTACCTTGCTGCCAGGGAGAGCCTTGGATCTAGCTAGTTATTTACAAAGTACATGTTTGTTGCCTTGCTTGGTTTGTTGGTCATATTCTAGCCTATCTCCGTGTATGCATATATGTGCTATATATGTAAGATATATCTGTATGTAATATATGTGTGTGTTTTGTTTGCTTCGGCTGAAGATATACTGATTTTGCCCCAAAAGAAGCCATGGATATTGCAAATACAAAAGATATACTGATTCCCACTTCTGTTACTGTTAAACATGGTTTCTTTTTTTTTAGGAGCCTATATGTGATGTGTATCTGTGTTGGTGCCTTTACAGAAGATCCATTATGCCTTCATCTCGGTAACCACAAAAAGCTTTTACTTGTACCCTGAAACATGGTGTGGATCCTGTCAATATAATGTACTTGGCAATCTTACTTTTTCTTCTTTTATATTACTACCATGTTTGTACAGAGTAACGCTTTGTGTTTCAGATGCTGATGGAGTTTTGATGTTGATGTGACGATGTCAAGGATTATATCTACGTTCACATTTCTGTAGTGCTTGGAATTGTTGATAAAAATGTGACCAGGATGTGAGGTGTCGTTGATGAGCCCTTTTTTGTTCTTGCCCTGTGCTGTTTGGATAGCTTTCTGAAATGCCAGGATCTGAAACTCGCCGTATGATTGTGATGCAGGTTGTTGAAGGCGAGGAAGTTCGACGCCGAGATGGCACTGCAGATGTGGGCAGACATGCTGCGATGGAGGAAAGAGTTTGGGGCCGACACAATCCTTGAGGTGATCACACTGACCTGCAACTAATATGCAGAGCAAGGAGTCTCTGCTTTATGTCTAACATTCGACTCGTTCGTGTGGTCAGGATTTTGAGTTTGATGAACTGGATGAGGTGCCGTGCTACTACCCTCAGGGCTACCATGGCGTCGACCGAGAAGGCCAGACCGTGTACATTGAGAGGCTCGGCAAGGTCGACCCTAACAAGCTCATGCACATCACTGTTTGTGGACAAGTACATCAAGTATCATGTGCAGAGTTTGCGAGGGCCTTCACAGAGAAGTTCCCTGCCTGCACATTGGCTGCCAGGAGGCACATTGACTCCACCACCACCATCTTGGATGTCCAGGGTGTGGTATGTGAATCATCCTTCTTGGCTTCTAATTATTAGGTGTTTATGCTGCAGGTCTGGTCTATGCTGCTTTACAACTCAGGCTGGACGGAACGAGCGGGCTTTTGGGCCCGCTCGTGGCCCGTTCAGGACCGGACCGCACGGTCCAGGACCGATAGGAAAACTGGTCGGTCCGGGCTGCGATATTGGGACCGAAAAAATGTCGGTCCGGTCCGGTCTTTAACCCAGCCGCTCGGTCGGACCGAGGGATCGCAGTCACCGCCGCCGCCGTTCCTTGTCGTCGCGGCCACCGACAGCCCCCGGGCGAACCACCATGTCCCCGAGCTTCCCCATTCCTTCCTTCCTCTCCTCCCCGTGCGCCGCATCTTCTTGCCGCCAGTCGCCATCGCTGTCGTGTGTAGACTGCTGCCGATCTGGAGTTCTCGAACATGACCTCGACCCCAACCGTGGCACCAATTCTTGCGGGTATTGCGGCTGCATGAGCTGAAATCGTGCCATGAAAGGAGCTGCAGGTCAAGATGTTTTTCTTACAACTGAAAGGAAAGAAAGAACGGCCAAGAGCGAGTATTGTGGCCGTGCCATCCCACGTCCACCCGAGCTATGTTGCCGCTGCATGAGCTGAAATCGTGCCATGCCACGATCTCCCACAACCGCCTGATCTAACCTGAAACTAAGTCAAGAGGTGGGCATGCACACGTTGCATGGCAAGTGATTTCTGCACCAAGGAAAATTAAGCAGTAAACATGCACACCGGGCATCAGCTCTGAACACGAACTGGGACACCGAATTCTCTGAAGGTGAACACCAAACGCCTCGCCGGGCGCCGGCGCAACCAAGAAGAACTGGGGCACGATCCCTAATGCTCTGAAGGTGAAGCCGCAGCTATTGTTCGAGGAGTTCATGCGCTTCTGGACGAGCGCGAAGACTGTCAGTTAAATAGGTGCTGTCATACTTTCAGAAAATGCAGTTTCATCAGATTCAAAAAATTCAATTCGTCAGTTTCATCCAAGATTCAATAGATGCCTAAACTGTAACTAACTAGGACCTAAACTGCAGCTAACTAGGAGCTAAACAGCTAACTAGGACCTAAACAGCAGCTGGCAGAAGTAGTGGCATCGGTCCACACGGTCCTCAAAAGCCTGACCGAGCCAGCTCCCTTTCGGTCCAGTCCTGGAAAAGGAGCTCGCTGGACAGCTCGCGGTCCGGTCCGGACCGGACCGCCGGCGGCCGGTCCAAACGCCGGCTCGGACCGGGACCGGACCGTGTGGTGCTAAAGCGGATCTATTCTTATACGAAGGAAAGACACATACTGATTTATTTCTTCAGGTAATCATTACGAGTTGTGACTAGCACTGTTTGAAAGGAATTCTTTTCTTGAACATTTTGATCCTCTTTATAGTATTTCAAAGTGCATAATTTATCCATGTTTGAATAGGAAGTACATTGTTTTCTTTGTGAACTTAATATTTTTTTGATTTCCAGCATCGTCGTGAGTCTTGCTCTCATGGGAAAAAAGTGCTCGGTTTAGAGTATAGCCCTTTGCATCATGTAAGGTTACTAGAAGTCATAGATGGATCAACATATTCTTCCGCTGCTAATTAGCATGTTTGGTCTATTTAGTTTCAAACATATCTATTATTCACCAATGCGCCTGCCTACTTTCATAATGATGTTATAACATTAGGCGTTAGGTGATTAGAAGTCGTAGATGGATCAACATATTCTTCCGCTGCTAATTAGCATGTTTGGTCTATTTGTTTCAAACATATCTATTATTCATCAAGGATCCTGCCTACTTTACCGAAAAAGGCTTTCGCCCCGCTTTATATATAAAGCAATGACCGACCACAACTCAGATACAAACACACGCACACACCCAAGGCTGGATACATAGGCGCTGAGCGCAGCAACACTACCCCTAGTACCACAAGAGCAACCGGAGTCCTCAACCGCGAACACGCCACCGCGAAGAGATGAAGCCGCATATGACGAACCGTGTGGTCCAAGGCGGCGCCTTCAGGAAGGTTACGACACCAGAGCGCCGCCACCGCCCGACCCGAGGATCAGAGTTTCCCCTGGAGCAACACGACGGGCAATGAGAGCCGCGACGACGCCTTCAAGAAGGGAACGAGCTTCGCCGCCGCCGGTCCGTCCGAAGATAGATCGGGTTTTCACCCCGGCCAACACTCACCACCCCCGAACGCCACACCCCGGCAACCACGCTGCCCACACGGCCATGGCCACCGGGCAGCACCTAACCACGGGCTCTGCCCATGAGCACCGCGGAACCACCACCAGGGCTGCCGCCCTGGCATCCAAGACCTTGACACCACCTCACTCGAGACCCACCGCTACCCCAACCAAAGATACGAGCGGAAAGGACCCGCCTTTCGCACCCCTGGGCTGCCCCCAACGTCGAAACCCAATAGGCCTGCCAAAACTGGCCTCCATCGACCCATCCTGCGGCACCGGGCGCGAGACGAGGTCGGTCCTGCTGCCGGGCGCGAGACGAGGTCGGTCCTGCTGCCGGGCGCGAGACGAGCTCGGTCCTGCTGCCGAGCGTGAGACGAGCGATGGACCGTAGTCGGGGGAGGGCCGAACCTTCGACGAAGGTAGCAACCAGACGACGAGGAGAGGGACTGAAGGTCGAAACAGGCCGCCTACAGACGAGCCGACGCCAGAAATCCAGCCGCCGCCCCAGCCGGCCCGCCGAGCTGCCGTGGTGCCGGCACGGCGAAGCCACCTCGCCGCCGCCGCCCACAGCCGGAGCTGCAGCCACGCCGGGCCGGAGCCCCAAACCCGCGCCGCCCGCCGGAAAAAAAGACAGATCCGGCCGGCACACATCACCACCACCGCCACCATCCTGCCTACTTTCATAATGATGCTATCCCATAGTTAGATTGGTGTCTGGAACTGAGCCTCCTCTTAACTCCCTTTCTCTGCAGTAAATGAAGCCCAGAGGTGGATTGCCTGAGCTTTGGCTCCTTTTTACAGTTGACGCTTACTGATCTGCATTTGCTTGGTTTTGTTCCTCGATGGATGACCAAAGCCCAAAGGATTTTCTTATTAAGGTGATATTTTTATAACTTGGATTCATCAGTTCCTGTAGCATGTGTTGGCCCTGACATGTATGGAAATGTCCAAATATAACCAACTTTGCAGGAAGCCCAATATGCGCTGATCTCCTTATGGGCCTACACGGCTACACCGGCAGGATTGCGGCAGTGGTGTGCCGAGTGGTCGACCTGCAGTCCCCCCCGCTCATATTCGAACAGGCACAAAATTCAGCCATGATCTATCTCTCTCTATGTGTGTGTGTGTGTCTGTGTGTCTGTGTGTGTGTGTGTTCATTCGCTCGAGATTCACGCGGGGATTTGTTTGTTTGCAGGGGGATGGATTCCAAGGGGAGAGGTGCAGACCTCCAGAGCTGCTGGATAGTTGACGTGGGAAGTGGCTCGCCGATGTGTCTCGTGGTGCCGCTGGATCCGGTGCTCAACACCATCTCGCGCATCACCACCGGGGACGCTGGGCTGGCCGGTCGGAGGCCGTGCTTGCCTCGGCCACCAAGTTATCCTCCGGGAAACACCGAATGTCTCCTTTCAGCACAGGTTGTGGGGACGACGAGTACCTCAAGGTGATCCACGTCCGATTCACCATGCGGGATGCTTCTTGCCTTCAATCTCATCGTCTTGCCTTTCCTTGCAGGTCGCAGCAGTCGTCTTGCTCGTGGTTGTCTCACGGTCTTGGCTGTTGGTGGCTGGTCCTAGCTCAGGTGCTTCTCTATTTTCATCACTTCCTTCATGCCTTTCTATGCGCACGCTCGATCTTTTTTTCCTTTGTATGATGATGTTATTCCTGCTGAGGATAATCAATTATGAAGACACGGAATTTGGTTTCATACATCTTTTAGATCACTTATTTTTTTATACATAATAGTTGATGTTCTGGGTTGGTGAATGTTCAGTTTTTTCACCCTACCAACGGGGAATCCCTTCGTGTATGCTTCTGTGGCTCTGTGCCACAACACGGATGCAGAATTAGTAGAATAGCTAATCTTCTATTCAGCCTTTACGGTGCATGCTTAATTGATCGATTCAAAGTTCAACTGATGTATGTGTGCTAGATTTATTGTAGGCTTCAATGCTTCACTTTGCAAGCATAATATATGTTTTAAAGTTATCACAGTGCGGTACTAAGATGGCTTATTTTAAAGTTGTCGTGTGCCAGAAGTTTGTTATTTCTTGTCTGATATTAGAAGAAAATTGAAGTATATTGTATGGAAAGTTATCGTTGATATATAGGTGTTAATCATGTATTCTACTGTATATTGGTAATCATGTTGTTCTATTGTATGTACAACCCATGTTTTTTTCGCATGTTATTTACAAATAATTATGCTTTTCTGCTGTCAGTTATAACGATGGAATCTCAGGCCGATGCACATGGCAGCATATCAGGAGATGACGGTCTTGGATGTGTCTTGGATGAAAGGTAAAAATTAGACATGGCATATTGCACATTCTTTTTTGATAAATACTGATAATAAGGTCCGATCGCAACTACAATTTGTTATGCTCCAAATACTGGTAGATATTATTATGTATAGAGTTACATGAAAAGGTCTAACATTAAGACACTTGTGTAATTTATTCTTTGCAAATTGCAAGTGATTATATACAACGTAAATTGTATGCAAATGTTTTTTTTATATCTTCTCACGTATTTGCTTTCCTGTTGCCTGCTATCTGCATTGTGGAAGTTGTGTCATGCATTATTAGAGGGAGATCGAAGACGTTGAAGTGAAAGCAGAGATCAAACATAGAAAACAGAGATTTTGATATACCAAACAAAGACAAAAATAAATAAATAGAAAACATAGATTAGCACAAATCTTAGAACAGATAGAACGTCTCAAACCATCGAGTGCGCTTAGTGCACACTGAAGTATATATGGAATTGCGTTCTATTTGTACTGAAATTACAACCATAAATTGGGATTGTCTAGACATCTTTCGACAGATTTTATTTTGGCAATCTGTCAAAAATTTGAAGTCCCCAAACCATATCGGGTCGAAGCCGTGAAACCATGTACTTCACTATCTCTTTCTTCTTATTTTTTATTTTCACGTTGGGCACTCCTTCGTCTCCAAATTAAGAGATAATCTAATCACAAAATAATAAGAAAATTTTACAGTACATACCAGCACAACTACTGTCGATTTGGTGGTAGATGTGTCTGAAGTTGAATCTGTTTTTTTTTTTAATTGTCACAGGTTACAAGGTACAATCATGATTTGCATCTCCAGTGCATCCTTGAGTGGTGAGGACCATGCTTCCTTGTCTTTGCAATTTCCCTTAAAGTTCTGTAACCATTCGACAAGGTGGATTTCCTTATCTCCCCCTTACTGTATTCTCTGTTGGCTGATGTGATTTTACTCTGTTTGTGGGAGTGGGAGTGGTGTTCCTTTGCAACCATGAATAGAGAAGTACACGGTTTCACGGCTTGGATATTTTCCACTTTAGATTTAGATGGCATTTGTTGTGTGCGATAATGTTGTCACTTGGTGGTCTTGATAGGATAGTGCCTCATCCTATAGGACATGATTAGACCATCTGAATCATTTTTTTTTCCGGACAACACACTTGCTTAGACCATGATTTACAGGATTTTCTTTATCTCTCATGTTAGCCTGAGGGATTCACTATCTTCAGTGAGGCCAATCATTTTGTCTATATGGTGGCGTTACATCAAAATTTACATGGACTGCATCACACTGTAGTGCCTTTTGGTTAGACCAGCCGGCCCTCGGCACCCCTTGTTCGGCCATGCCGAGGGAGCACTGGACCTTCATCCATGCGATCTGACAGCAGGATCACACTGTAGTTGTTATGTTTGGTTCTCAGCACCGTCTAATTGGCGGTATCGGTGATTTTTTCAGTTCTGACAGCAGGATCTATCGAATTTTTATCGTGTTTATGACAATACTTATAAATCAGATTTTAAATATCAAGGATGAAAACTTTGCACATGTTGCTTTGTTTAAACAATACTTCCATATTTCTCTCCATTTTTCTTTCACATTATATTAGTAGAACTAATTGTTATTAAAAGGCTTATGTCTATGTTAGTTAAGTTAGTTCACGGTCGTTCAGCTTGTTTTTGGATCAGCTTAGGTAATTGGATAGACTCAATGTAAGGTGGTTTTGCTTCTTTCTACAAATTACACATATGTTTTCTCTTGCATATATCCCACTAAGCAAATAACTAATTATGGTTGTATGATAAAATCATGGAAAAGGAAGTTTAACCGAGTAGTTTAACAGGATAATTGTCGTTGTTGCCAAGTGGATAAACAGAGAAGATATGTTGTGTTTATGCCATATTTTCCTTCTCTGGATTTCAATGTTGTGCCATACAAAACAGCTATAAACCTACGATGTCTATCTTCTCCCTTATACATGAGAGCTAATCCTTGCTATTTATTTTCTACCCCGGTTGATTGCGAGAGCATGTGATATGATGATGGCATGAGGAATGGAGAGCCATAATTTCTAACGGTTGAGTTTCACATTTTTACTCTAAAACTTTTGGCAAGTAAAGCAAGCTACTTTGGTTTTGCTGGTGTGGTGTGCTAGGCTCATAACTGATGGCTTTGTATTCTTCCAAACCATGATGTGCCATGCTTGCAAACCATGCTGAGCCATGCTTGTGCTATACATGTGTCTCTGGCTTTGGTTGCTTCAACGGTTCTTTATTTCACTTAAGGGATCATGAACCGTTGACTCGACTAATTTCCTATTGGACCTTGCCGAAGCATGTCTAACACTACTTGATCACAGATCATTACCGAGATATGTTTTGTTACATATATTTTCCTTCTTATATTTTCATCCTATGATCCAGTGGTTTGTATATCATGCATTCATTTTTCGGATCTGCTTTCTTATGTTATAATTTGAGAATTTTTTCCCACACTTTTGAGCTTTCGTGCTACCTCTTTGATAGTACCTCCATTAGAACGAAAGAAAATTTAGTAATGTGGTATTTCTTGTGTTATGCTTGCATATATGCTCATTTCGGTTGCAAAAATTAAAATGCCCCCCTTCAAGGTTCACTTTATCTTTTCAGAAGTTTGCAACGATGTTGCTTCTGCCTTATCGCTTTCGGCAAGTTATTAAGGTGCATTGTGTCGCCGCTTAATGAGGCATTTCATCCTTTGAAGTTATCGCAACACATGAGCAAATCATATGACAAGGTCTCAGGAAAAGTATCTCCAACTAGGATGCATCAAGGCGTATGCGATCTGTCTAAAGTATTACTTTATTGTTGAGGAAGCCTTAGACGGAGGGTATGTACAGTTTCAAAGCTTCATCATATTGTAGTAGGAAAAATTGGTATGCATATTGTTAAAAGCTTCATTTTGGCCCATTAGATAGTTTATAGCTTTGTCACCAAAGGTAGGTTGTCATATAGGGGCTTCTGCTTGTGAAAATTGTGTACGACCATGAGTCCCTCACAAACCAATCACAGCTCATGTTACTAGGATTATGAAACCTTGGTCATTTTTCTGAAACATGCTCATTTGCTATATGGTTCTGAAGTTTACAGATCATGTATTTGTATTATCGTATCTTGCCCAAACCTTTGAGATTCTTTTTAAGAACATCTTTATTTTCTGTTGTAGCTTTCTGCTGCAAGTGTTATTATGAACCCATCAATGTGATGGATATGGATTATTTTCTGGTGGGTGACCGCGTCAGTGGTTTTGGATTCTCAAATTACAAGCTGGCAAAACTTCGAAGTCATGGGGTTTCCCCTTGGGTACTTTGGGTTAGAACCATCCTATTACCATAGGAAGTTTGAGGCATCTCCTATAAAATTTTGCACTCACTTAGATAAAATAGTTAGCTATGTCTATGGCTAACTGGCCTTCTGTAATGCTGGCACAATCATTCATGTTGATATTGAGCACCGCGATGTGTTGCTTCTATCGTAATTGGCTCTTTCTTCTTCACTTTATTGTTATCATGTGTTAATGCACATGGTAAACCTGGGTTCCTAGTAACTAACCATTACTTGGTCGACAAAGCGTTGGGACCGGCACCCTCACGCCAAGGCGCGATCCCTATCTAGTTACTACTATAGTACTCCCTCCATTCCACAATGTAGTGCACCCGCGATTTTCGAGATCTAAGTTTGACCATATATTGAACCAACGAGACCGATTGCGGCGAGAGCAAAAAATATACCACTGAATTCGTATCGAAATGCGAATTCAGTGGTATAATTTTTGCTTCCGCCGCAGTCGGTCTCGTTGGTTAAATTTATGGTCAAACTTAGATTACGAAAAAGAGGACGCACTATATTGTGGAATGGAGGGAGTATGCTTTGCAGTTTTGAGCAATTTACTGAATATAATAGCGCATTTGCAAAATAGGGCTACAAGTCTGCAACACTGGCACAATGACAAAGTCCAAATGCCAATTGTGTTGGTTACAGCATTGTCAATCGATCTGCACATAGCACAGAACAGTGTGGAAGACACACATTACATTTCATTATTAAGAACAATACTTGAAAATCAGTAATAATAACTATACTAAAGCGGCAGCAGTTTGGTTTTTCCTGTTTTTTTGACTTTTTTTTTACTATCTTCAGTTAAAAAATACGTGGTGGGTTTACACCTGTTGGGATAGGCCGGTTTGCAAATAATATCTCCACATGGTCCCATTACTCGCCGCTTATCTTGCGAGCGGGCGACTCTTCCCGAAACGTCTCGGACGCCCCTGCCCTCTCCTAGCCGTGTCTCTCCCGATTCCTCTTTGGTGGCGCCCCCCTCTTTCCCTCTTCCTCCATGTGGTATTGCCACCGACCCATGCCTCCTCCTGCCACCGCAAATCTGCGGGTCCGCGTCTGCTGATGATCCGACGGATAAGCACCGTCTTGGCTGTTGCCCGTTGACGGCTGTCGGGCTTCTCGTCGCCGGCATGGCGAATGAGGTTGGGTCGGCTCTAGGATGGGCGGGGAAGGAGGAAGGGGCGGGTGCCCCAAGGGATGCTCCCGTCAAATTCATTGGTGAGCAATCAGCCCCCCATTCCCCTTCTTGCTTCTAGCTTAGAAATCTCTAGAGAAAATCCTCCATGCCACATAGGGCCTGTCGGGCGTGGTCGATCAGGGAGATGCAGTCTTCGGCCATCCCCATTGCCTTTCTGAGAACTTCGGTGGCAGGACAACGGCGCACGTCATGGTTTCCGGCGGCAAAATCGTCCACATAGGATATGATGGGATGCGGCCGTTGGTCCAGTAAGAGGACAACTACCAGCAGATGGTCGCAGCATAGCTCCAAGGCGTCGTACAATTCCACGACACACAGCCTAGCGTCCTAGGTACAACCAGACTTTAGTATCCTCTTGCACCTATCTCTCTGCTAAAATTACTTGATTATATACCTTGACTCTTGATTTATAGTTCTCCTCTGGTACTAGATCACATGACTGTGTGATGTGTTGGGATTTCCCCTTTTTCTTCATCAATACAGGAAAGTTGCCTTGCTAAGGAGGTCTCCCATACATGAGTTCTGTGAGAAGGCAATCATGTGAGGAGTGGTTAGTTTGGTTATTCATGTAAGACTAATGATCTTTTGGTTACCCATATGGCATACTCCAATTTTTTATTTCCTTTGGTTACAACTGAAAAAATTATACAAAGTTGATGCATTCATATAATTACCTGTTCTACAACTTGGTGAATTTTAAAAATGCTTAAGGACAACTGAACCATGGTGTAAGATTTTATGGCAGGCATTATATTTTTTACAATAGGAAATTTTCAATTTCAAACTTTTTCCTTTTTGTTACTTCTGAACTTTCATGTTATTTCTCTCGCTATCCAGTTCATGAATTCCAAAAACAATGTCTGAAAACTACTATGCTGGTTTAGAACATCAAAGGAGTTACCTGAACTTGAAATGGTGCTGATATCAATCAGAAATCTACTCAATACAAAGTCAACATTAATCCATGGTCTATCAACCAGAAATCTACTCAATACAGAGTCAACATTAATCCATGGTCTATTCGAAGAGGTTTGGATTGATTTCTTGATTATAGGAACTGAAGGTTCTGAATATGAGAACATGTCCAATGTTCAAGACGATGAAATTTCAGAAATACAGAAATGCCATAGACAATTCCTTAACACACTTGATGTATTGCTAACGGAGATAAGAGAAGACAGAACACTTGATACACTGGATGAAGCGGAATTGATGCTGATGCAAAAGACAAATAGACTTTTGTTATAGATGATATTGTTGCTTTGAAGAGGGCCGTCTCTGATAATCAGCGAAAAGAGTTATCCATCTTTTATAAGATCCAGATGCTAACTCTGTAAAATGAAGCACATATTTCACTTCATTAGGAAGTATGCCAAGTTGATTGGACCATGTCCTAATGCCATGGCCAATAATTGTCCTCAATCATTGTTTCTAAAGTAAGCCACAATTGTTATATTTGCAAGTGTATTTGGATCAACTTATATGACACATCTTCACTTTTTTTATCTACAAGGTAATGGCCACATTTTATGGAAGGACTATTCACATACATCGTCCATGCTGAATTTATACTTATTAATTAATGCTATGTTGTTAAACTCTTGGATGCAGCGGTGATACGGCTAGGTAACTGTTAATATAATGAGATCGACACTGATAATATAATCTTATGTTGTTAAACTCGTTCTGGATGCAGAGTATCTTAAGTTCCAGAATGTGTGAATATTCATACGTATATGCATCAACAACCATTTTGTAGTGTTATCCTGCGCTAATGACCAACGAAGGCCGGGCTGCAGTGAGCCATTATTTTCAAAATCATATTTATACAGCGCAAAAAAATTTGAATTTTTTTCTACATATACAAATACATGTTTAACACGTCCGAGAAAAGTTTCAGAACAATATAGTTTCATACGTGGCGTACATAAAAAAACAAATATGTAAATGAAAATGGGCCATTTTGTTTTTGTTGGTGGGCCGATTTTGTCTTTTTTGCACAGCATGCAAATCATAATATTTTTGAACGAAAATTTCCAGATCCGTCATGAATATGTATAAGTTTTCATGGGATTTTTTTTGAATTTTTTTGAAACTTGGAAATATGATTTTCAAAGATTTTGAAAAAAAGGGCTCACTGGAGCCCGGGCTCCAAAAATTCGCACCCTGTTATCCTGTTCTTATAAGGCCCTTCTTTTTTGTCATCCCAACCTGATTGTTTATAGAAGCCAATCAAAGTGGAGCTGACATCACAAGAATTCTGAAAATTGTGCTCACAGGAACAACACAAGTTACATTAGCATTTATTTCATAGTTTGCATAAAAATGCACACGGGCAGCTTATCTCGGCCAAAAATCTCTATTTATCATAGATAGCATTTGAGAATAGTCCAAACTGATTCCACGAGGTATAGAAATTCTTTTTCCGAAGGATGTGTAATTCTTAGTTTTTTCATGCTTACCTTTGTTTGCCTGTTGTGGCAATCTTAAAAATAAGCTACAATTCTTCTGTATTACAAAAGGTGTATTTGTATGGATGAGTTTGATGATGAGGCCTCTTTGCAACCATTGTCTATTGAATTAATAGCATATTCATAGTGAAATATGTATGGTACATGTCTCGATGATAAATCACAGTCAAGCCAGTGACGGGCACTAACACGGGCACTACAACAGACGCCGCGTTTCAGGCGCTAGTATCTGACTAAGAAAGCAACAATCGAGCATCAGCTTCGCTGTCCTTCACACCCACCACGAATCTGAACCTGTAATGGTTTGAGCAAAGAACAAAACCAATCCACGAGTTGCCTTTGCAAAGCTTCTATACACATCCAATCTGGAAAATAAATAATATAATTCGTACGTACTGCATCACTGGATCTACATTTACCTTATATTATATGCTCGCAGCTACAGGAGGTATACACAAAGTAGCCACCTGAACATGCTAATGCCCTGCAAGAAACAACGTAGACAGTAGAGTAGGCAAGAAATACAGACTATGTACCTTCTCTCAGCCCATCCCATTCTGTATCAGATCAACCTACGAGACTATCAGATCAACCTACGAGACTGTCAAACACCAAAGTATAGAAAAACTAGCTGCATGAATCCAATCCTCAAGTTTTCTATGCAAAGAATGCTAAAACTAGCTGCATAAATACCATATAGGGGCAGAGCAGATAATTGCAAAGAATGCCCCTCAATAAAGATCATGATAGTATAAAATTTGCAGAGGCCGAACTACTAGCCCTTTATGTCTAACATTAGGGCAACCACAGCTTGCATGTGCCTTGACAGCACCCTGCGTGAGAACACACTGGGCAACAAACAGTGGCGGAGCCGGGGCAAAATCTATAGACGGTGACATTGTCCAACATTTGCCAAAGTAATTAGCAAAACTAATCATGGTTTCTTTGTACTATTTAATAAAGAATAGCCGGAGTAGCCCGGGCAGCTGCCGGGGGCCCCGGGAGCTAGCTCCGCCCCTGGCAACAAACACAGCACTCCTTGAAGAAACACAGGAATTCTAGTATAGAAAATACTAGAAGACATCAGAAGCTAGTTTCAATTTTGAATGCACACCACCGAAACAGGAAACCTAAAATAAAATAACTACTGGTGAAGATTACCTCCTGCTCTTACGAACCCAATGGACAATCGGCCACATCAATTAGAAGTTTCATATAATACAGATATCCAAATGCAGGAAAGGCAAGGTTGCATCTAAATGGTAACATGTATACGTCAGTCAAGGAAAGAAATGCATCATTGAGGATATGGCATTGTTCAGGTCAGGATACGAAGTTGCAGTTTGACCCAAATCAAGTTTCAAGAACCAATGCAATGCATTAACCAACCCAGAGCTACTACAGGAACAGAAAGGCATGCAGGGAAGTAGAATCAAGGTAGGGATCCCCCTGTTCTCGGAACAAAGAGAGATGTGCTACATGTGAGGGCGGGGACGCTGACGCCCGATGGAGAGAAAGATGGATGTGATGGGCGGCGAGGAGAGGTGGCAGTCACAAGTGAAGAAATCGCAAGCAGGGAGGACGCCTCCCGCTGGCAGCAGCGTTGGCGGCGCCCCTGGAGCACCAGCCCTTTCAGCGCCGATGGTGGGGCTGGGCGCCAGTGACAGGGCTGGGCAGCAGCGCCCAGTGACCCGTGGCCGGTGCCAAGGACGAAAACCCCGTCGGGTTGAAGGAAAAAAGAAGGACGCCACCTGAAGAAAGGAAATGCAGACAGGTGGCCGGACGCACTGCTTTTACTCCAGGTGACAAGGAGTACTCTGGAGTCTGGATTACTGCCACTGTCCCGTCAGGGTATCTCTTTCTTGTCTTGTTCTATGTATGTATGTGTAGCTGGAACTGCAATACAACAAAGTGGCCCATTTTAGTTGGTATAGATGATAGCTGCAGGCAATGAAGAAAGAAACCATGCCTAATTTGGTACTCCCCTCCTCCTGGTCCATCTTGTGCCTGCCTGCCTGCCTGCTCATCACAATCACAATGTTGGCCGGATGGAGGTGCTAATTCAGCTCAAACGAAGGATGCCAGCCAGCCAGCCAGTGAGGTTGTTCTGCTCAAACAAAGGATAGGATTCGTTAGTACCTGGACAAACATGATGGAGAATCAGATTACCTGAAGAAGCGGCTGTCAAACGTGATGACGGGAACGGTGCTTGAGTCCACACCGGTTGCATGTTAATATAGATGGCTTGGAAGCCGAGTTGTACAAGGTGCAGGTATCCGTATATAATACTATACGGTATACAAAAACTAAATTACATTTAACACTCCCCCTTAATCTAAGCCTTTGAAAGGTTTAGATTACGCTTAAACTCATCTAATTGCTTCACTGGAAGTGCCTTTGTAAAGCCATCTGCAACTTGATCTTTGCTTGAGACAAATCTGATATTCAGTAAATTTTCAGCAACTCTCTCTCTCACAAAGTGAAAATCTATCTCAATATGCTTAGTGCGAGCATGAAACACTGGATTAGCAGACAAATAGGTAGCACCTAAATTGTCACACCAAAGACATGGTTTTTCCTTCAATTTAAATCCAAGTTCACCAAGGAGAGCTTCAACCCAAATTAACTCTGTTGTAGCATTTGCTAAGGCTTTGTATTCAGCTTCAGTACTGGACCTGGATACTGTAGCTTGTTTCCTAGCACTCCAAGAGACCAAGTTTGGTCCACCAAATATAGCAAAACCACCTGTGGATCTTCTATCATCAAGAGAACCTGCCCAGTCTGCATCAGAAAAAGCACTAAGAAATATAGATGAAGATTTGACAATTGTGATTCCAACTTTCAAGGTATCCTGTATGTATCTCATAATGCGCTTCACAGCTGACCAATGTTCTGTAGTTGGAGCATGAAGGAACTGACAGACTTTATTCACTGAATAAGATAGATCTGGACATGTTAATGTCAAATACTGCAATCCTCCAACAATACTGCGATACTTGGTGCTGTCATCAGGACCCAAAGGTGTACCATCAGTATGAGATAATTGTTCTGTAGAAGACAATGGTGTAGGTGCAGCTTTGCAACCACACATACCAATCTTTGCAAGTAAATCCTTTGCATACTTTTCCTGTGTAAGAACCAATCCGGTTCCAACTTTCTTAACTTCAATACCAAGAAAGTAGTGCAAATCACCTAGATCTTTGATAGCAAAGTTCTCACTTAAATCTCGAAGCAAAACCGTAATAGCATGATCAGAGGAGCTTGTTACTATAATATCATCAACATATATCAACATATAAATTGTGATGCCTGACTTGTTGTAGAGAAACAATGAAGTATCAGCCTTTGAGGGTATAAAACCAAGGTCACTCAACTTAGCACTGAGTCTAGAATACCAGGCTCTAGGTGCTTGTTTCAGTCCATAAAGAGCTTTGTCAAGTCTACAAATATGATGCGGAGCGTGAGGATTTTCAAAACCTGGAGGCTGTCTCATATATACCTCCTCTTCCAGAACACCATGAAGAAACGCGTTCTTGACATCTAGCTGCCGTAAACTCCATCCTCGAGAAACAGAAAGAGCCAAAACAATTCTAATAGTAGCAATTTTAACCACAGGGCTGAAAGTATCCTCATAATCAATTCCATACCTCTGTTTGAATCCTTTTGCAACCAATCTTGCTTTGTACCTGTCAATAGAACCATCAGCTTTCTTCTTGACACGATATACCCATTTGCAGTCAATTAAATTCTTGTTGCTGCTTGGAGGAACAAGATGCCAAGTCTTGTTTTCAATTAACGCATCATACTCTTCTTGCATTGCTTGACGCCAGTTTGAGTCATTTAACGCCTCCACAAGTGTGCATGGTTCACCTCCTGTAGAAGATAACAT
Source organism: Elymus sibiricus (assembly GCA_039707655.1). Taxonomy (NCBI): domain Eukaryota; kingdom Viridiplantae; phylum Streptophyta; class Magnoliopsida; order Poales; family Poaceae; genus Elymus; species Elymus sibiricus. Next base: position 526,263,628 of record CM077665.1, on the reverse strand, counting down.
GCACCATCGAACAGTGCCGTCAGTATATTGTTTTGGCTGTCGTATACCTTTCTGAAGACGTGTACGAACTCCAACAGCAACAGGTTCAGGAGGTGGAGGTGGCGGTGAAGGTGATGCATCAGCTTCTGAATTCGCTTCTGAATTTTCTTCAGGATCAAAGTTTTCATTTTCTTCATTTTCTTCACTCCCATCTTCATTTTCTGAAACACTTCCCCCCTCAGCAGCGGTGGCCACAGAAGATGCAGAGGAAACTGCGGCCGACAGCTGACCAGAGGAGACAGGAGACCGGGGCGACGTCGGGGTGTGCAGAGGCGGGGACCGCGGCGACAGCGACCGCTCAGGAGACCCACCCGAGCTGTCTGCTGCGCGTCGTGAGTGGCCAGGGGCGCGCGCGGGAGAATCCTCGTCGAGCTGGCCGTCGTCGGGATCAGCGCTGGCAGCATAATAATCAGGCGCATCCACCTCAATTTCAGTGTCCGTTTCGGCATTTTCTGCTGGATTTTCACTTGCAATTTCTGAACCATTGGGAGAACCATTTGGACTGAAATTTTCTACCTGCTGCACATCAGTTATTGGCACAATAGGAGACACATGGTTATCAATATTAGGTGCACCCTCATGAGAAAAAGAAGTGGAAGATGGAAGAAGTAAGATTTGTTGTTTTAGGAGGGCACCGGCATTGGGATGAAGGGAGGCAAAAGGAAAAACATTCTCATCAAAAACTACATCACGTGAGATATAAATTCTTCCTGTTGAAACATCAAGACATTTGACACCCTTGTGAAGAGGACTATAACCAAGAAAAACACACCGTTTTGAGCGAAAAGCAAGCTTTCGCTTGTTGTAAGGACGAAGATTTGGCCAACAGGCACAACCAAAAGTTCTAAGAGCATCATAATTTGGTTTGACATGAAGGAGACGTTCAGTAGGGGTGTCAAAATTTAGGACTTTGCTAGGAAGCAAGTTTATGAGAAAGGTGGCAGTTATAAAAGCTTCATCCCAATATTTTAAAGGCATGGAGGCATTGGCAAGTAGTGCTAGACCAACTTCAACTATGTGACGGTGTTTTCTCTCAGCAGAACCGTTTTGTTGATGAGCATGAGGGCATGAAACATGATGAGTGATGCCAACCTTTTGAAAGAAACCATTTAACTTTTCATACTCGCCTCCCCAATCAGTTTGCATAGTAATAATTTTCCTATCAAACTTGCGCTCAACATATTGCTGATAATTAAGAAAGGCTTGATAAACATCAGAACGCTTCTTAAGCAAATATATCCAAGTAAATTTACTGAAATCATCGATAAAGCTTACATAATATGTATGTTTTCCCACAGGAGTGGGGCAGGACCCCATACATCAGAAAAAACTTGCTCCAAGGGAGCAGTGGAGACACTAGAGGAAACATGATATGGCAACTGGTGACTCTTAGCTAACTGACAAGAATCACAAACATATGGAGTACTCTCTGGGGTGTAAGCTATTTTATTTCTCCTAAGAACTTGCTGAACGACAAAAGAAGAAGGATGTCCTAAACGCCGATGCCAAGTAGAGGATGACGGCTTTATTGTGAAGAAAGCATGCTTGGAAGTCTCATGAAACATAGGCACCAAAGGATAGAGTCCACCATAGCAAGGGCCCCTAAACAGAATTCTTCGAGTTGCTTGGTCCTTGATTAAAAAGAAGAAAGGATGAAACTCAATAAAGACATGATTATCAAGAGTAAATCGATGAATAGACAAAAGGTTCTTAGATGCATTTGGAACAAGAAGAATATTTTTAAGGTCAAAAGAGCCATGAGGGGTACGTAATATTGAATCACCAATATGACTGATGTTCATACCTGTGCCTTCAGCAGTGCGCACCTTGTCTTGCCCATGATATTTGTTGGTGATGAGAAGCTTGTTCAGCTCACTAGTGATGTGATCGGTGGCTCCAGAATCAGCATACCAATTTGTGTCAACACCATATGGGGCAGCAGCAAGATGTGCCCCCTTTTCTGTATCATCTCTCACATCATCTCTCTTTTTCTTGTCATCAGCATAACGCCACCAACAATCACTAGCAGGGTGTCCATGCTTCTTGCAAATCTGACAATCAGTGTCAACATACTTGGTAGGGGTACGATCTGGGCGACGTCCACCACCATCATTACGCCTATCACGGCGATCATCACGCCGGTCTCCACGGCGATCATCATCTCTACGATCATCACGACGCCAACCACGGTCATCATCTCTACGGTCATCACGGCGCCAACCACGGTCATCATTGCGGCGCTCATCACGACGCCAACCACGGTCATCATCATTGTCACGGTATCGATCACCACCACCCCCTCCACGGTAGGAACCACCACTGTCAGGGCTGCGACCACGGAGAGGAGGAGGAGGTGAGTAACCACGTGGAGGTGGAGTGCGACCACGTGAGCGCTCATAGCCCCGACGAGCTAGATTTGCAGAGGAAATAAATGAGCCATTCTCTTCAACTCCATTGCGCATATCATATCCACATAGCTGCTCATAAAATTCATCTATGGTGGTGCTAGGGTTTCCATGAACTGTGGTGATAAGAGAGTTGTATTCACCTTTGTCCAGACCATGCAGAAGGTAACCTAGGAGCTCATCATCTCCAATCGGTTTTCCAAGTGCTGAAAGCTCGGAAGCGAAGCCTTTCATCTTGGTGTAGTACTGATTGGCAGTCATTGTCAGTTTCTTGGTGTCGTTGAGCTTCTCACGCAGATGTTGAGCCTTGGTGCGAGATGCTGTTTTGAACATAGTGTTAACGGCAGTCCACGCCGAAGCAGTAGTATCCATGCCCAGAACATGCGACAAAATCTCTGGAGAGAGCGAATTCAGAAGAAAACGCAACACCTGTTGATCCGGAGCAATCCAGGCCACATACGCAGGGTTTTCAGCTTCGATCTTCGTCCCATCGGAGTCCACAGACTCGATGATCTTGGCTGGAGCACGGTCGGAACCATCGAGAAGGCCCATGACATTGGCGCCACGGAACGCCGGGACGATGAGGGCTTGCCATAGCAGAAAGTTATCTCGCGTCAGAAGCTGAGTTGGAGGGCTCCCGAGGGCAGCGGCCAGGGCTGAAGTTGATGTCGACGAGCTCATGGTGTCAGATCGGATCGGAGGTTGTTGGTTCGGTTGTTGATGCGGCGGCGGTGGCTTGAAGGCAGCAGCGGCGGCGAGGTTGTTTGTCTAGGTTGTTGATGCGGCGGCGGTGGCTTGAAAGCAGCTGCGGCGGCGAGTTTTGTTTGTCTGGTTGTTGTTATACGGTGGCGGCGGCGGCGGCAGCTAGGTCACAGGAGGAGGGGCTCTGGTACCATGTCAAACGTGATGACGGGAACGGTGCTTGAGTCCACACCGGTTGCATGTTAATATAGATGGCTTGGAAGCCGAGTTGTACAAGGTGCAGGTATCCGTATACAATACTATACGGTATACAAAAACTAAATTACATTTAACAGCGGCAGCAAGCATCTCTTTTTTCCAGTTGCTTCTTGGTCAGTGCAGAAGCTACAAGGTTGACCAGTTCACGTTAAGTCTGGGCTGAGAGAGCAAACAGACGATCCACCTAGTATGTACTCCAGAACGCAACAGCTGGGCGTCTGAGGCAGTGATGAGTAGGAGGGTGCGTGCACTGGGCGGGCCGTGAAAAAGCAGATGTGCTCCTTCTGCAACTGTGGTCTCCGCCTCCATCTTCTCCTGAATCACCTATCAACACACAAACACACGTCGCCTCGAAATGTCAATTTTCCTTTTCTAAAAAAGTATGTAGAAAACAGAATTTCAAATACGAGCCAGCTATTTTCAGTGAGCATGGGTGTAATCAAGGGAGATCGAGCAAGAGTAACCAACAAAAGATGGACTAACTAGCCTATGCAGCATCAGGAACCGGCCAGGGGGCCGAGTCTGCCAACCAATGCAAGCAATTGCTCAGGGCATGGCATGGCCTCCAACAGGCCACGGTGTCCATCAGCTCAAACACAAGTTTAACTTGGAAGAAGCAAATAAGGTTCGTCGGTGTCTGTCTACAGCATATGCTACGTTGTTGATCCAAAGATCCTTTTTTTTCTCGGAAAAGGGATTGCCCCGGTCTAGTTCATCCAAGCATCTGACATGGGTTATCAATAAATACAAACTCACCCTATCTACCCTAATTCCTCTCGGCTTCCTCACATCTCGTAAATACTGCGCTTCACAGTTTCAATTAGCATGACCAAGCCAGATTGAGCGCATGGATTATTGCCAACATATACATACCGAATCACACTAGTCGCAATACGAACAAAACAATCGCACTCTGAGAAACGCAGAGCAGGGCAAAGGCCCAGCTCACTACTATGGTTCACCACGATTTATCCACCCTCCCCCTCCTCCCTCCCGCTCGCTCTCTCTCCCCCTTCTCCCTCCCGCTCGCTCTCTCTCTCGCTCCCCCTCCCCCTTCTCCCTCCCGCTCTCTCTCCCCCTCCCTCCTCCCTCCCGCTCTCTCCCCCTCCCGCTCTCCCTCTCCCTCCCCCTCTCTCCCGCTCCCTCTCTCTCTCTCTCTCTCTCTCTACTCCCTCTGTACCTAAATACTAGTTGGGGAGAACTAGTCTCGCTCCCTTTCCCTCTCTCCCGCTCCCGCTCCCCGCGCCCCCCCCCCCCCCCCTCCTCTCTCTCCTGGTTCGAGGAGTCGAATTGGGTGGAGGATCGGAGCATGGGCGACAAGATCATTAGAACGGAGCACATATCAAACAGGTCGACCCTACTGCAGCTCTGATTTTGCAATGGCGACATACCATTACTCTGGTTTTGCAAAATGTGGGTTGGCGGCGAGGTACCCAAAAGAGTTAGCTATAGCATGGGTTGCGCCGGAGAGGTAGCAGTGGCGGCGGTTTGTGGGCGAGATTCCTAAACGGCCTATTGCGGGCGGACTGCCTGCACATGTGGGGCGGCGGCGTTTACAGTCTTGATATATGTGGATTGGACACGAGAACCAGCTCAGCTGGTAGAATCAATCAGACAACACATAAGAACCTCTCGCTCCTTACAGTGTAGGTAGGAACCAGCGGGCAGACATCAGATCATACATGGTAATCTCTTCCTCCATGCAACGACTTGACTTTGCCCGATCTCTCTCCCTCTGTGCCTTGCCTGCAAAACTGCTTGACTTTGCCCGATCTCTCAAAACTGCCTAACTTTGCGCAATTCATCTCTGAAGCCACTAGCTCTGTAAAACTGAGTCGGACCATGACCGCCCCCCCCCCCCCCCCCCCCTGTACACCCCTCTCCTCTTCTCTCTCTCTCTCTCTCTCTCTCTCTCTCTGAAGCTTCAGACCTCATACCTTTGAAGCCTCCGGCGAACTGCTGGGTCAAGGGCGGACATCAACTGTTGCCATCCCTCCACTCCGTGCAACTAGTTTAGGAGGGGAGAGAGTTTGTCAGTTCCTCCGGATACTGCTTATCATATAACTTGAGAGCAAGGGGTTTGTTTCTTTCTATAACAGAATCAACAATACATACCTGTATGTGGTCGTGGAAAGCCTGCCTGGCCTCAGTTTCATCACCTTCTTTCCTCTCAATCTCCTGTTCCACACAAATATAAAAGCGATCAGATAAACAACTGAATTCTCTAAAAAAAAGATAAACAATTGGAGAGATAGAAAAAAGAAACCTTTTCCAATGTCTCGAGTGCATAAAAGGCTGTCTCCTGCACCTTTCCATCAGCATCTATCGTCTTCCAAAGCAACGCTATCATCATACCAACGAATTTTTCACGGCCACTTGGATGGCCAAGGCCCTGTGCAAACAAACAACACATTAAGAACCACAAAGTTGCTGCGAAATTAAAACAAATCCCAAATCATGCACCCTTTTGCATATACGAATACAGGTTTAACAAACACAACACAATATACTGCATGATGCCTAATGCTGAACCGGTATGGGGGTCTGGCCCATCTCTACCCTTGCCATAGAGCCCAAAACCATGCGACGGCTGGGTTGGGTTCCTTGGTTCTGCTGTGTTTCTCGAGGAGGAAGAGCATGGAAGGAAGCTGCAGGAAGAGGAAGAAGGGCGGCTGCTAGAGACTGATGTTGTGGCTGCATTTGGAGCGGCTGCTGCTGCTGATTGCCCAAGGAGAAGGTCGCAGCTGCCGGTGCTGCTAAGGGGGAGAAAGACGAGAAGGTGGTGTGTGCTGGTGCTGTGGAGCTGTTGCTGTTGCTGCTGGTGGTGGTGGTGTGCACTGCTGTGATTGTGTTGCTGCTGATTGGAAAGGGAAGGTGCTAATGCTGATTGCTATTGAGAGTTGCTGCTGCTGGTTGTGGGAGGAGAAGTTGTGTTGTGTCTATTGCTGCTCCTAAGAGTTGCTGCAGCTAACCCTCCCGAGCGAAGATGGGTTAACCAAAAGGCCTTGTCGAGGCTTTCAAGAAGCTCGCTAAGGTCCTCTCGGACTCGAACTCTGGGGCCATCGTTCCTTGACAGGAAGTGGCTCAGAAGATCGAACTGTCGCCCATGGACATGAAGCTAGAGGGGGCTACCAATTACCGGAGGGCATTGCTGGCTGTAGAGCACAAGGAGCTTGATGGGCACTTGTTGGGTACTGTTGAAGAACCAGGAGACAAGATTACTGCAGAGGGAAAGAGGTGGAAGGTCAGAAACACTGTGCTTATTGTGTGGTTCTTAAACTCGGTGGTCCCCTCCATTGGACGCTCTGTGGAGGGGCTATCCACATCTACTACGATATGGAAGACTATCCACCCAATACTTTGGCAAGGGCAATGTCATGCTCATTCCTCAGATTGAGGGGAAAATTAGTCGGCTGCGCCAAAGTGACATGTCAGTGATGGCATATGTGGCAAAGCTGCAGGCTTTGTGGGCATACCAGGATAACTGTGATCCTCTGAAACTCTTTGATGCAGATTCAATCAAGTCAAGGCACAAGTGGATGTAACGCAGGCATGTGCAGAAACTTTTGGAGGGTCTCAAAGGTTGCTTTGATGGGAGGAAGGCATCCCTACTATACCAACCTCTCCTGCCTACTATTGATGAGGCTATTGCAGCGATGACTCAAGAAGAGTGCGGCTTTTTCTTGAGCAAACAAACGTGAAGGTTCTGCCTGCTTCGACGTTTGCAGTCACTAAGTGCACGAAGTGGAAAGATCCCAGTGGTTGCTATAACTGTGGGAAGGTAGGTCGCCGGAAGTTTGACTGTCCACCTCGTGGTAGAGGCAGGATTGCTAGAGGCAGAGGTGGATACTTGGGAAACTCAGAGGGTCAGAGGGCACACATGGCAATTTAAGGAGACACTGGGACGTCAAAGGACAGAATAGATGATGCTGACTATGGAGACTTTGCTTACTAGGCCTCCACTCATGAAGGTGAACCGGAAAAGGCATCTCTTGCTACTAATGAGAATGCTCCAGAGTGGGTTCTAGACTCTGGAGCATCTAAGCATGTTGCAAGTAAATCAATAGAACCCTCTAGTGAAAGAAATTATTTCCAACAGATACGCAGGATAGTTACCATCGACATATATACGAGGAATCTGTTACCTGGGCTATGCGCTTGCTGCAAAGCAAAATTGTACGACAGATGGTACTCCGTGTTAGGGGGAAATTATCATCCAGTGGTAGTACGATGAAGCCTAAATTCTGCAATTGAAGAAAAAATAAAATACCTTAGAAAGGTACATCAGCAAGCACCATGATATGAAAAATAAGGGGAAATACAACAGAAAAATTGCCGTCCATGCACATATCATAAAAAAAAAAAGGCTGCAAAAATAGTGTGTGTTGTAATCTGTACGTCTGTTGTAGCCCCAAATGATGAGATTGCCACCTCTCTGTCTTTCCAGGATTCAACATTCATCCGTGCCAAATTTTTCTGCAAAATTACATAAGCTGATTTATGATAATCAAAGAGATTCAAGGCACGAAATAGAACCCAACAACAAATACTGTACCAAGCACTCGACTTGTTAACATATACACTTGGCCAAGTCCAGACCCCTGGCCAAGTCAATAATGATAGGTATGATTCTGAAAACTGCCAAGATTTTAGAATTTTGCTAAATGGCTAACCTTTACTGAAAAAAATTATAGGGTTTCCATTTTCTTTTTGAATTTTTTAGGATCCCGGTGTGAAATCTGTAGGTGTGGGCTTAGGTACATATCTATCCTGGCCTTTCATTGTTTTGGGAATCTAAGCCTCTGTGTGGATTTTAGCTACAAATAAATCCCAGGAATCCAGTGGGATTGGTTTGAACCAATGGGAACGAAACAACCAAAACAGTGCTGGTCCCAGTCTTGAATCCCGAGAAAGAATCAAGGGCTGGGATAGAGAAGTACAACAAGCTTAAGCTTACTGAAACCTTTACCGGCCTCCGTGCCTCTAGTCCTAATAATTAGGACAAGTACTCAAGACATTATGGGATGTTTGTTGCACTACTTTTCAAGTAATAACGATTTTTTTCCGCAAAGTGCTTAAACCTAAAAGTGAATTAAAGTGCATGAAAGAAATGCCATCATAAGCTTCGCATAATTTACCAGAACCAATTTGGGTCCAAGGTGTGGGGTCTAGACCCCTCAAAAATATCAGATACGATAACAGCATGTCTGGAACAGCTTTACCTGGGCCATTCAATGTTGGAACTTACAAACAGATTGTCTAATAGCAACTGAACGCAAAGCAGTCAGTGATTTTTTGAAGGAACAGGACCCTTGACTAAAAGTAACTACTCCCTCCATCCCATAATGTAAGACGTTTTTTGACACTACACTATAGTGTCAAAAAACGTCTTACATTATGAGACGGAGGGAGTAGTAAGGAAGTTCACTACAGAAACAGGTCTTAAAGCCAGGTCAGGTTACAAGTCCAAACCCGAAGACAACATGCAGCAAAAGATAAAACACATAAAATTATTCTCTTCCAGCAACCAATTACCCAAAGTCTTATCGAAGTAGAAGTTCTCTCCACCCCATAAAATTGACTATCGACAGCTAATTCATAAATGATAAGCTTATGCTATTATGTAGAATATTATCTAAGAAGGCATAACTATAGTCTTGGTGTCTTAGACTAACAGATTTACTTAAAATTTGAGTAACAATTCAAGCAAATGAACATACAAAACTCTATTAAAATAAATCAGCTGTAAGTCCCGCAGTCATGATAGACTACAGAACCAGAATTGGAAGAACAACAATTCGGTAATTTATGGGCTATAACCAATGCAATTACAAGTTTCAAGGCCAAAAAGACCATTCACAAGGGGCACTATGAAGTTTTATGGGAAAAACGCAAGTTTTTTCTTCCCTAAACGTGGAAAGGCATAAGAAGAAGAAGTTGGCAAATGGACAAAGAAAGTGACTTTACCTCCACACTTGATGGATAAAGTTCAACGAGCTGGACCCAGGACAAACAGACCTATCAAAGGAACATTGAGAATTAACAAAAGAAGATATGGAGTTAAACAACTAGTTCGAGCAGCACTTATATATCATTTTGACTGTATCGAGGAACCCTTACATATCATTATTATGATTTGCACCGTGGACTAGGTTAACGTTTCAGATACATATTAGGAAATCTACCGAGTTATTTATTAATTCTATTTATATGCATTTGAACCCTGTCTGCTAAAGTTTACAAAAGATTAATGCCACTGTACATGAAGTATAATTCTCATAGTGAAATACCTGTTTCCGAACATTTGATGAAGGGTCTTTAAAAAGTTGGAATAAGTGGTCGAGGTATTGATCCATGAATTGATCCAAACACTGTAAATAGAAATTAACAGTCGGAAATATTGAGCAATACGAGGGGTGGGGGAAGGAATAAGTGGGACTCGTACCGATGTGCTTGGCATAAGCGCCATACATTGGCTCACACAGCTCAATGACAATTTTCTAAGCCTTGCTTTTGGAGATTTCAGAAACTGGAAAAATAAGGATGTTAAAACAAAATCACTGTCTACAAAGCATATTAAATGTGAAATTAATTCGTAACAAATTAAAAACAACATTCATAATGCCCATGTGAAAGCGCATTGCTCTTGGTAAACAGTTGCAGCACGAACCTTTAGTAACATTGGAATGAATATGTTGATTGGCCTTTCAGGCAAACCAAGAATATCAACGTCCAGATATGCAGCGCAATTCTCACTTATCTGTCATAAAAAACATGTATTCAAGAAAGGTAACCTATTTTCACAGATGCATGAATGCTTTACTGCATAGCTGCCAAGTAATATAACTGGAACCAGTGGCAATTTCTATGTACAAGAATTAGAATTCAAGCTGATATACAGTGGGACAGATGCATACTACCTTTAAAAGAAGAGCAATGGCGGCTTCATTCTGATAAAAATTCTCACTAACCAGACATTCGTAAAGTTCTTGAAATAAGTCCATCCATCCCTCTACACGAACCCATTGGAACAGGGTGGCAATGACTTTGACAACCACCGATTGGATTGCCTTATTACACGTGCCAATGCATGGGGAAAGTTGAGATTTTATATAAGACCGACAAGAAGATGGCATTTTCCAGTACGCGACTTCCATATTGTTTTTCAGTACAATTCCAGCAGCTAACTTCTTTCGAACAGATGTTCCCTGATTAAGACATTTTAATCAGACTTGCATGCTTGAATGGTATAGGAGAAGTAGAAGGGAGGGGAGGGACGTTACCTCTTTGTGGATGAGGATATACACCAAATATTTGTTGAAATCATTTAGATTTCTGTATTCATTAAGGTTAATCCTAGTGAACGGCGCGTCGGACTTGTGGTGAAATTGATCGTCCAACATACCACAGATCTTGTCAAGCAGATCTTTCTCTGGTTTCCACCCTGTTGCCTGTAGTGCTGCCTTCTCTTGGAGCTTCATTATTATTGGGACAACATACTTCTCATCGTATTTGAATATCAAGATTTCACCCCGTGGTCCGTATAACACCGATCTCCGTAGCACCTTCTCACGAAGGGTTTTCGCATAACAATCATCTGACTCGGTGGAAAGCTGAACATCTTCATTCAAATTCAAGTCAAAGCTTTCCCGACTTTGATTAGCCCAGTTGTGTATGTCGTCCTCTGCTTTTATTTTTGCAGTGCATCCAGGTTTTAAGGTTTTTAACAACCATCTTTTGATGGGTGCGAAGCCTTTTAGGTTCTGCAAGAATGAGGATACCCCGCTTGATCGCCCTTGAAACTTCACTATCCCATACCTTAGAGTTCCATGGGAAGTTGAAGAATTTGTTAAAAATGTCCGGCCACCAGAAGTCACCCAATTCAACATTGTCACTGTCATAAATAAGAACTTTCAATACCATGTTGATTTTAATGCAAAAAATATACCAAAAGAAATGGAACAGGCTTAACCTCAGAGGGCATCAAGAAAGAAGTACACAGAATATTAAGTGAACTTACATCTCGCCATGCGCCACGCTGTATGGAATTTGGGTTCCCTCGATCCATTCCGGAAGTGGTTCATCATCGAAGATGAACCATCCAGGAGGGATAACATTCAATCCAATCTGTACGCGGAAAGCGCCAAAATATAAACTATAAGTTCTGAACAAACATTGAACAGTCTTCATCTTTTCACCTTCGCCTTCAAAGATTTCAACTATATAAAATGATTCAACACCTGCAACTTTAGGAGGGGTGGTAGAGGTTCCAGACAAGGATAATGGACTTAGTTCCTTTATCCACCAATCAATTTGATTCATCAATTTCCGGTAAGTTTTTTCACAAATGTCATTTAGATTAATCCGAAAACGAGGTATATCCTGTAAGCAGAATAGATAAATGGCTTGAGTAATTTTGTGGTGCTAACCGTACACGCAAATGAGTGATGTTAAGAATAAGTAACGAGTTACCTCGACGCAAGTCTGTCCAGAGGCACGAAGTCTGGCTTCTGCTTCTACCAATGCAGAATTCCAGGAATCCTGCACAAAAATGCGAGGGGGCTTCTCGTCTTTTTCATCTTTTCCGTCAGCAGGCCAGTACAGATCAGCGCCATCAACCTCGCCTACTATGAGTTTCACCTTCCCCACCTCCTCTTGATCGGCACGGCTGATTAACTGCTCAACATTGCTATCCTCCTTAATCACCCCCCACTCTGTAGCTTTTAGGACATTACCCCTTTCCATCTCACTCGACAATCCATCAAAAAGACTCCCAGAGTTGAATAACTACAGCAGAAGAGAGAACTTGTGAAACTGAATACCAATGCTAAAAGAGAAGTGCAGAAAACTATAAGTAACTCCCCATGACCCGCCTAACAAAAAAATTGTGTGACTATTGCTCTTGATGAATCAGTTTCATTATCAATACAGTGGTTTGAGCTTCCCGGCCTCCCAGGTATGAAACTAGTGAGCGAGAATCAGATTATCACCTGCTCTGCATCAGTAAGTCAAAAGGGGATGTCGAGTTTAGAAGGATCAGTAGCTGTCAGCAAATGCTTTGCTATATCACTTAACTTCATCAGAATGAAGCTTTCGCTAACTTTTGAGTTCACCATGGCATGTGATGTATCCACGAGATCATGCTCTTCATGAACATCAACTTTGTAATCCTTGTTATAGCGCTTAATATCATGCTTAGCATGCCAAGCCATAGGAACCTCAAGTTTCCTGTTATACACAACAAAATAAGAGGGCAAAGATTAGAAGAATGTCTACAGCCAGTTCATTTGTAGGCATGACTATTCACAAACAGCTCATCTCTCTAATTACCAGAGGTATAAAAATATCCAAGGAACCATAGTACAGACCATTAACAAGAAAGAAACTCATACCCCTGTTCAACAGTTGTTGCAACATTTTGCTGTGACAGTAGGTCCTTTACTTGCACGTCATTAGTGGCACTGAAAACACATTTACGTCTCTCTGCATCAGCAACAAGGTCTGTCCATTCAGTCCCACTTTTAGAAAGTGTGTGAGTATTCCCAACAATCAAAAGACAGTGCCTGCATGAATAAAGCATCCATCAGCTAAGTTATATCATCAGTCTGACATACTTTGAACAGCAACAAAACAAAGGGACTGCCAAAAAAAAACATGCACACCTTGCTCTAGTAAGGGCAACATTTGTTCTTCGGTTATCAGCAAGAAATCCAACAACTCCTCTCTCATTGGATCTAACAGTTGATAGTATTATTATATCATCCTCTTCTCCTTGGAAACCATCAATGGACTTCACCCGCACATGAAAGCCATCACACGTATCATATTTTTTGCCAAGTCGACTTTTAATTGCATCAACTTGAGCTTTATATGGAGAGACCACACCGATGCTGAGCCCTTGGTCTGTCCTTTTCCAAGCTGCAGAGAAAACATAAGTGTATGCTTATACTGATCTTAAGGGGTCAATTTCTGGACAAGGCTACTGAAAGAATTTTTGTCAGCAAATTTAAGTTGATTCTGTATCACCAAATCCTTGACATATCATTGCTTTTCCACTATGAAGTCTGAAGATAATAGAAGTTACTAAAGCGGGTCCATGCAGTGGCCAGAAAGAAACATGATATGGCAACTGGTGACTCTTAGCTAACTGACAAGAATCACAAACATATGGAGTACTCTCTGGGGTGTAAGCTATTTTATTTCTCCTAAGAACTTGCTGAACGACAAAAGAAGAAGGATGTCCTAAACGCCGATGCCAAGTAGAGGATGACGGCTTTATTGTGAAGAAAGCATGCTTGGAAGTCTCATGAAACATAGGCACCAAAGGATAGAGTCCACCATAGCAAGGGCCCCTAAACAGAATTCTTCGAGTTGCTTGGTCCTTGATTAAAAAGAAGAAAGGATGAAACTCAATAAAGACATGATTATCAAGAGTAAATCGATGAATAGACAAAAGGTTCTTAGATGCATTTGGAACAAGAAGAATATTTTTAAGGTCAAAAGAGCCATGAGGGGTACGTAATATTGAATCACCAATATGACTGATGTTCATACCTGTGCCTTCAGCAGTGCGGACCTTGTCTTGCCCATGATATTTGTTGGCGATGAGAAGCTTGTTCAGCTCACTAGTGATGTGATCGGTGGCTCCAGAATCAGCATACCAATTTGTGTCAACACCATATGGGGCAGCAGCAAGATGTGCCCCCTTTTCTGTATCATCTCTCACATCATCTCTCTTTTTCTTGTCATCAGCATAACGCCACCAACAATCACTAGCAGGGTGTCCATGCTTCTTGCAAATCTGACAATCAGTGTCAACATACTTGGTAGGGGTACGATCTGGGCGACGTCCACCACCATCATTACGCCTATCACGGCGATCATCACGCCGGTCTCCACGGCGATCATCATCTCTACGATCATCACGACGCCAACCACGGTCATCATCTCTACGGTCATCACGGCGCCAACCACGGTCATCATTGCGGCGCTCATCACGACGCCAACCACGGTCATCATCATTGTCACGGTATCGATCACCACCACCCCCTCCACGGTAGGAACCACCACTGTCAGGGCTGCGACCACGGAGAGGAGGAGGAGGTGAGTAACCACGTGGAGGTGGAGTGCGACCACGTGAGCGCTCATAGCCCCGACGAGCTAGATTTGCAGAGGAAATAAATGAGCCATTCTCTTCAACTCCATTGCGCATATCATATCCACATAGCTGCTCATAAAATTCATCTATGGTGGTGCTAGGGTTTCCATGAACTGTGGTGATAAGAGAGTTGTATTCACCTTTGTCCAGACCATGCAGAAGGTAACCTAGGAGCTCATCATCTCCAATCGGTTTTCCAAGTGCTGAAAGCTCGGAAGCGAAGCCTTTCATCTTGGTGTAGTACTGATTGGCAGTCATTGTCAGTTTCTTGGTGTCGTTGAGCTTCTCACGCAGATGTTGAGCCTTGGTGCGAGATGCTGTTTTGAACATAGTGTTAACGGCAGTCCACGCCGAAGCAGTAGTATCCATGCCCAGAACATGCGACAAAATCTCTGGAGAGAGCGAATTCAGAAGAAAACGCAACACCTGTTGATCCCGAGCAATCCAGGCCACATACGCAGGGTTTTCAGCTTCGATCTTCGTCCCATCGGAGTCCACAGACTCGATGATCTTGGCTGGAGCACGGTCGGAACCATCGAGAAGGCCCATGACATTGGCGCCACGGAACGCCGGGACGATGAGGGCTTGCCATAGCAGAAAGTTATCTCGCGTCAGAAGCTGAGTTGGAGGGCTCCCGAGGGCAGCGGCCAGGGCTGAAGTTGATGTCGACGAGCTCATGGTGTCAGATCGGATCGGAGGTTGTTGGTTCGGTTGTTGATGCAGCGGCGGTGGCTTGAAGGCAGCAGCGGCGGCGAGGTTGTTTGTCTAGGTTGTTGATGCGGCGGCGGTGGCTTGAAAGCAGCTGCGGCGGCGAGTTTTGTTTGTCTGGTTGTTGTTATACGGTGGCGGCGGCGGCGGCAGCTAGGTCACAGGAGGAGGGGCTCTGGTACCATGTCAAACGTGATGACGGGAACGGTGCTTGAGTCCACACCGGTTGCATGTTAATATAGATGGCTTGGAAGCCGAGTTGTACAAGGTGCAGGTATCCGTATACAATACTATACGGTATACAAAAACTAAATTACATTTAACAGCGGCAGCAAGCATCTCTTTTTTCCAGTTGCTTCTTGGTCAGTGCAGAAGCTACAAGGTTGACCAGTTCACGTTAAGTCCGGGCTGAGAGAGCAAACAGACGATCCACCTAGTATGTACTCCAGAACGCAACAGCTGGGCGTCTGAGGCAGTGATGAGTAGGAGGGTGCGTGCACTGGGCGGGCCGTGAAAAAGCAGATGTGCTCCTTCTGCAACTGTGGTCTCCGCCTCCATCTTCTCCTGAATCACCTATCAACACACAAACACACGTCGCCTCGGTATGTCAATTTTCCTTTTCTAAAAAAGTATGTAGAAAACAGAATTTCAAATACGAGCCAGCTATTTTCAGTGAGCATGGGTGTAATCAAGGGAGATCGAGCAAGAGTAACCAACAAAAGATGGACTAACTAGCCTATGCAGCATCAGGAACCGGCCAGGGGGCCGAGTCTGCCAACCAATGCAAGCAATTGCTCAGGGCATGGCATGGCCTCCAACAGGCCACGGTGTCCATCAGCTCAAACACAAGTTTAACTTGGAAGAAGCAAATAAGGTTCGTCGGTGTCTGTCTACACTCTACAGCATATGCTACGTTGTTGATCCAAAGATCCTTTTTTTTCTCGGAAAAGGGATTGCCCCGGTCTAGTTCATCCAAGCATCTGACATGGGTTATCAATAAATACAAACTCACCCTATCTACCCTAATTCCTCTCGGCTTCCTCACATCTCGTAAATACTGCGCTTCACAGTTTCAATTAGCATGACCAAGCCAGATTGAGCGCATGGATTATTGCCAACATATACATACCGAATCACACTAGTCGCAATACGAACAAAACAATCGCACTCTGAGAAACGCAGAGCAGGGCAAAGGCCCAGCTCACTACTATGGTTCACCACGATTTATCCACCCTCCCCCTCCTCCCTCCCGCTTGCTCTCTCTCCCCCTTCTCCCTCCCGCTCGCTCTCTCTCTCGCTCCCCCTCCCCCTTCTCCCTCCCGCTCTCTCTCCCCCTCCCTCCTCCCTCCCGCTCTCTCCCCCTCCCGCTCTCCCTCTCCCTCCCCCTCTCTCCCGCTCCCTCTCTCTCTCTCTCTCTCTCTCTACTCCCTCTGTACCTAAATACTAGTTGGGGAGAACTAGTCTCGCTCCCTTTCCCTCTCTCCCGCTCCCGCTCCCCGCGCCCCCCCCCCCCCCCCCTCCTCCCTCTCCTGGTTCGAGGAGTCGAATTGGGTGGAGGATCGGAGCATGGGCGACAAGATCATTAGAACGGAGCACATATCAAACAGGTCGACCCTACTGCAGCTCTGATTTTGCAATGGCGACATACCATTACTCTGGTTTTGCAAAATGTGGGTTGGCGGCGAGGTACCCAAAAGAGTTAGCTATAGCATGGGTTGCGCCGGAGAGGTAGCAGTGGCGGCGGTTTGTGGGCGAGATTCCTAAACGGCCTATTGCGGGCGGACTGCCTGCACATGTGGGGCGGCGGCGTTTACAGTCTTGATATATGTGGATTGGACACGAGAACCAGCTCAGCTGGTAGAATCAATCAGACAACACATAAGAACCTCTCGCTCCTTACAGTGTAGGTAGGAACCAGCGGGCAGACATCAGATCATACATGGTAATCTCTTCCTCCATGCAACGACTTGACTTTGCCCGATCTCTCTCCCTCTGTGCCTTGCCTGCAAAACTGCTTGACTTTGCCCGATCTCTCAAAACTGCCTAACTTTGCGCAATTCATCTCTGAAGCCACTAGCTCTGTAAAACTGAGTCGGACCATGACCGCCCCCCCCCCCTGTACACCCCTCTCCTCTTCTCTCTCTCTCTCTCTCTCTCTCTCTCTCTCTCTCTGAAGCTTCAGACCTCATACCTTTGAAGCCTCCGGCGAACTGCTGGGTCAAGGGCGGACATCAACTGTTGCCATCCCTCCACTCCGTGCAACTAGTTTAGGAGGGGAGAGAGTTTGTCAGTTCCTCCGGATACTGCTTATCATATAACTTGAGAGCAAGGGGTTTGTTTCTTTCTATAACAGAATCAACAATACATACCTGTATGTGGTCGTGGAAAGCCTGCCTGGCCTCAGTTTCATCACCTTCTTTCCTCTCAATCTCCTGTTCCACACAAATATAAAAGCGATCAGATAAACAACTGAATTCTCTAAAAAAAAGATAAACAATTGGAGAGATAGAAATAAGAAACCTTTTCCAATGTCTCGAGTGCATAAAAGGCTGTCTCCTGCACCTTTCCATCAGCATCTATCATCTTCCAAAGCAACGCTATCATCATACCAACGAATTTTTCACGGCCACTTGGATGGCCAAGGCCCTGTGCAAACAAACAACACATTAAGAACCACAAAGTTGCTGCGAAATTAAAACAAATCCCAAATCATGCACCCTTTTGCATATACGAATACAGGTTTAACAAACACAACACAATATACTGCATGATGCCTAATGCTGAACCGGTATGGGGGTCTGGCCCATCTCTACCCTTGCCATAGAGCCCAAAACCATGCGACGGCTGGGTTGGGTTCCTTGGTTCTGCTGTGTTTCTCGAGGAGGAAGAGCATGGAAGGAAGCTGCAGGAAGAGGAAGAAGGGCGGCTGCTAGAGACTGATGTTGTGGCTGCATTTGGAGCGGCTGCTGCTGCTGATTGCCCAAGGAGAAGGTCGCAGCTGCCGGTGCTGCTAAGGGGGAGAAAGACGAGAAGGTGGTGTGTGCTGGTGCTGTGGAGCTGTTGCTGTTGCTGCTGGTGGTGGTGGTGTGCACTGCTGTGATTGTGTTGCTGCTGATTGGAAAGGGAAGGTGCTAATGCTGATTGCTATTGAGAGTTGCTGCTGCTGGTTGTGGGAGGAGAAGTTGTGTTGTGTCTATTGCTGCTCCTAAGAGTTGCTGCAGCTAACCCTCCCGAGCGAAGATGGGTTAACCAAAAGGCCTTGTCGAGGCTTTCAAGAAGCTCGCTAAGGTCCTCTCGGACTCGAACTCTGGGGCCATCGTTCCTTGACAGGAAGTGGCTCAGAAGATCGAACTGTCGCCCATGGACATGAAGCTAGAGGGGGCTACCAATTACCGGAGGGCGTTGCTGGCTGTAGAGCACAAGGAGCTTGATGGGCACTTGTTGGGTACTGTTGAAGAACCAGGAGACAAGATTACTGCAGAGGGAAAGAGGTGGAAGGTCAGAAACACTGTGCTTATTGTGTGGTTCTTAAACTCGGTGGTCCCCTCCATTGGACGCTCTGTGGAGGGGCTATCCACATCTACTACGATATGGAAGACTATCCACCCAATACTTTGGCAAGGGCAATGTCATGCTCATTCCTCAGATTGAGGGGAAAATTAGTCGGCTGCGCCAAAGTGACATGTCAGTGATGGCATATGTGGCAAAGCTGCAGGCTTTGTGGGCATACCAGGATAACTGTGATCCTCTGAAACTCTTTGATGCAGATTCAATCAAGTCAAGGCACAAGTGGATGTAACGCAGGCATGTGCAGAAACTTTTGGAGGGTCTCAAAGGTTGCTTTGATGGGAGGAAGGTATCCCTACTATACCAACCTCTCCTGCCTACTATTGATGAGGCTATTGCAGCGATGACTCAAGAAGAGTGCGGCTTTTTCTTGAGCAAACAAACGTGAAGGTTCTGCCTGCTTCGACGTTTGCAGTCACTAAGTGCACGAAGTGGAAAGATCCCAGTGGTTGCTATAACTGTGGGAAGGTAGGTCGCCGGAAGTTTGACTGTCCACCTCGTGGTAGAGGCAGGATTGCTAGAGGCAGAGGTGGATACTTGGGAAACTCAGAGGGTCAGAGGGCACACATGGCAATTTAAGGAGACACTGGGACGTCAAAGGACAGAATAGATGATGCTGACTATGGAGACTTTGCTTACTAGGCCTCCACTCATGAAGGTGAACCGGAAAAGGCATCTCTTGCTACTAATGAGAATGCTCCAGAGTGGGTTCTAGACTCTGGAGCATCTAAGCATGTTGCAAGTAAATCAATAGAACCCTCTAGTGAAAGAAATTATTTCCAACAGATACGCAGGATAGTTACCATCGACATATATACGAGGAATCTGTTACCTGGGCTATGCGCTTGCTGCAAAGCAAAATTGTACGACAGATGGTACTCCGTGTTAGGGGGAAATTATCATCCAGTGGTAGTACGATGAAGCCTAAATTCTGCAATTGAAGAAAAAATAAAATACCTTAGAAAGGTACATCAGCAAGCACCATGATATGAAAAATAAGGGGAAATACAACAGAAAAATTGCCGTCCATGCACATATCATAAAAAAAAAAAAGGCTGCAAAAATAGTGTGTGTTGTAATCTGTACGTCTGTTGTAGCCCCAAATGATGAGATTGCCACCTCTCTGTCTTTCCAGGATTCAACATTCATCCGTGCCAAATTTTTCTGCAAAATTACATAAGCTGATTTATGATAATCAAAGAGATTCAAGGCACGAAATAGAAC
Organism: Elymus sibiricus; assembly: GCA_039707655.1. Taxonomy (NCBI): domain Eukaryota; kingdom Viridiplantae; phylum Streptophyta; class Magnoliopsida; order Poales; family Poaceae; genus Elymus; species Elymus sibiricus. Next base: position 526,243,567 of record CM077665.1, on the reverse strand, counting down.
CCAACAACAAATACTGTACCAAGCACTCGACTTGTTAACATATACACTTGGCCAAGTCCAGACCCCTGGCCAAGTCAATAATGATAGGTATGATTCTGAAAACTGCCAAGATTTTAGAATTTTGCTAAATGGCTAACCTTTACTGAAAAAAATTATAGGGTTTCCATTTTCTTTTTGAATTTTTTAGGATCCCGGTGTGAAATCTGTAGGTGTGGGCTTAGGTACATATCTATCCTGGCCTTTCATTGTTTTGGGAATCTAAGCCTCTGTGTGGATTTTAGCTACAAATAAATCCCAGGAATCCAGTGGGATTGGTTTGAACCAATGGGAACGAAACAACCAAAACAGTGCTGGTCCCAGTCTTGAATCCCGAGAAAGAATCAAGGGCTGGGATAGAGAAGTACAACAAGCTTAAGCTTACTGAAACCTTTACCGGCCTCCGTGCCTCTAGTCCTAATAATTAGGACAAGTACTCAAGACATTATGGGATGTTTGTTGCACTACTTTTCAAGTAATAACGATTTTTTTCCGCAAAGTGCTTAAACCTAAAAGTGAATTAAAGTGCATGAAAGAAATGCCATCATAAGCTTCGCATAATTTACCAGAACCAATTTGGGTCCAAGGTGTGGGGTCTAGACCCCTCAAAAATATCAGATATGATAACAGCATGTCTGGAACAGCTTTACCTGGGCCATTCAATGTTGGAACTTACAAACAGATTGTCTAATAGCAACTGAACGCAAAGCAGTCAGTGATTTTTTGAAGGAACAGGACCCTTGACTAAAAGTAACTACTCCCTCCATCCCATAATGTAAGACGTTTTTTGACACTACACTATAGTGTCAAAAAACGTCTTACATTATGAGACGGAGGGAGTAGTAAGGAAGTTCACTACAGAAACAGGTCTTAAAGCCAGGTCAGGTTACAAGTCCAAACCCGAAGACAACATGCAGCAAAAGATAAAACACATAAAATTATTCTCTTCCAGCAACCAATTACCCAAAGTCTTATCGAAGTAGAAGTTCTCTCCACCCCATAAAATTGACTATCGACAGCTAATTCATAAATGATAAGCTTATGCTATTATGTAGAATATTATCTAAGAAGGCATAACTATAGTCTTGGTGTCTTAGACTAACAGATTTACTTAAAATTTGAGTAACAATTCAAGCAAATGAACATACAAAACTCTATTAAAATAAATCAGCTGTAAGTCCCGCAGTCATGATAGACTACAGAACCAGAATTGGAAGAACAACAATTCGGTAATTTATGGGCTATAACCAATGCAATTACAAGTTTCAAGGCCAAAAAGACCATTCACAAGGGGCACTATGAAGTTTTATGGGAAAAACGCAAGTTTTTTCTTCCCTAAACGTGGAAAGGCATAAGAAGAAGAAGTTGGCAAATGGACAAAGAAAGTGACTTTACCTCCACACTTGATGGATAAAGTTCAACGAGCTGGACCCAGGACAAACAGACCTATCAAAGGAACATTGAGAATTAACAAAAGAAGATATGGAGTTAAACAACTAGTTCGAGCAGCACTTATATATCATTTTGACTGTATCGAGGAACCCTTACATATCATTATTATGATTTGCACCGTGGACTAGGTTAACGTTTCAGATACATATTAGGAAATCTACCGAGTTATTTATTAATTCTATTTATATGCATTTGAACCCTGTCTGCTAAAGTTTACAAAAGATTAATGCCACTGTACATGAAGTATAATTCTCATAGTGAAATACCTGTTTCCGAACATTTGATGAAGGGTCTTTAAAAAGTTGGAATAAGTGGTCGAGGTATTGATCCATGAATTGATCCAAACACTGTAAATAGAAATTAACAGTCGGAAATATTGAGCAATACGAGGGGTGGGGGAAGGAATAAGTGGGACTCGTACCGATGTGCTTGGCATAAGCGCCATACATTGGCTCACACAGCTCAATGACAATTTTCTAAGCCTTGCTTTTGGAGATTTCAGAAACTGGAAAAATAAGGATGTTAAAACAAAATCACTGTCTACAAAGCATATTAAATGTGAAATTAATTCGTAACAAATTAAAAACAACATTCATAATGCCCATGTGAAAGCGCATTGCTCTTGGTAAACAGTTGCAGCACGAACCTTTAGTAACATTGGAATGAATATGTTGATTGGCCTTTCAGGCAAACCAAGAATATCAACGTCCAGATATGCAGCGCAATTCTCACTTATCTGTCATAAAAAACATGTATTCAAGAAAGGTAACCTATTTTCACAGATGCATGAATGCTTTACTGCATAGCTGCCAAGTAATATAACTGGAACCAGTGGCAATTTCTATGTACAAGAATTAGAATTCAAGCTGATATACAGTGGGACAGATGCATACTACCTTTAAAAGAAGAGCAATGGCGGCTTCATTCTGATAAAAATTCTCACTAACCAGACATTCGTAAAGTTCTTGAAATAAGTCCATCCATCCCTCTACACGAACCCATTGGAACAGGGTGGCAATGACTTTGACAACCACCGATTGGATTGCCTTATTACACGTGCCAATGCATGGGGAAAGTTGAGATTTTATATAAGACCGACAAGAAGATGGCATTTTCCAGTACGCGACTTCCATATTGTTTTTCAGTACAATTCCAGCAGCTAACTTCTTTCGAACAGATGTTCCCTGATTAAGACATTTTAATCAGACTTGCATGCTTGAATGGTATAGGAGAAGTAGAAGGGAGGGGAGGGACGTTACCTCTTTGTGGATGAGGATATACACCAAATATTTGTTGAAATCATTTAGATTTCTGTATTCATTAAGGTTAATCCTAGTGAACGGCGCGTCGGACTTGTGGTGAAATTGATCGTCCAACATACCACAGATCTTGTCAAGCAGATCTTTCTCTGGTTTCCACCCTGTTGCCTGTAGTGCTGCCTTCTCTTGGAGCTTCATTATTATTGGGACAACATACTTCTCATCGTATTTGAATATCAAGATTTCACCCCGTGGTCCGTATAACACCGATCTCCGTAGCACCTTCTCACGAAGGGTTTTCGCATAACAATCATCTGACTCGGTGGAAAGCTGAACATCTTCATTCAAATTCAAGTCAAAGCTTTCCCGACTTCGATTAGCCCAGTTGTGTATGTCGTCCTCTGCTTTTATTTTTGCAGTGCATCCAGGTTTTAAGGTTTTTAACAACCATCTTTTGATGGGTGCGAAGCCTTTTAGGTTCTGCAAGAATGAGGATACCCCGCTTGATCGCCCTTGAAACTTCACTATCCCATACCTTAGAGTTCCATGGGAATTTGAAGAATTTGTTAAAAATGTCCGGCCACCAGAAGTCACCCAATTCAACATTGTCACTGTCATAAATAAGAACTTTCAATACCATGTTGATTTTAATGCAAAAAATATACCAAAAGAAATGGAACAGGCTTAACCTCAGAGGGCATCAAGAAAGAAGTACACAGAATATTAAGTGAACTTACATCTCGCCATGCGCCACGCTGTATGGAATTTGGGTTCCCTCGATCCATTCCGGAAGTGGTTCATCATCGAAGATGAACCATCCAGGAGGGATAACATTCAATCCAATCTGTACGCGGAAAGCGCCAAAATATAAACTATAAGTTCTGAACAAACATTGAACAGTCTTCATCTTTTCACCTTCGCCTTCAAAGATTTCAACTATATAAAATGATTCAACACCTGCAACTTTAGGAGGGGTGGTAGAGGTTCCAGACAAGGATAATGGACTTAGTTCCTTTATCCACCAATCAATTTGATTCATCAATTTCCGGTAAGTTTTTTCACAAATGTCATTTAGATTAATCCGAAAACGAGGTATATCCTGTAAGCAGAATAGATAAATGGCTTGAGTAATTTTGTGGTGCTAACCGTACACGCAAATGAGTGATGTTAAGAATAAGTAACGAGTTACCTCGACGCAAGTCTGTCCAGAGGCACGAAGTCTGGCTTCTGCTTCTACCAATGCAGAATTCCAGGAATCCTGCACAAAAATGCGAGGGGGCTTCTCGTCTTTTTCATCTTTTCCGTCAGCAGGCCAGTACAGATCAGCGCCATCAACCTCGCCTACTATGAGTTTCACCTTCCCCACCTCCTCTTGATCGGCACGGCTGATTAACTGCTCAACATTGCTATCCTCCTTAATCACCCCCCACTCTGTAGCTTTTAGGACATTACCCCTTTCCATCTCACTCGACAATCCATCAAAAAGACTCCCAGAGTTGAATAACTACAGCAGAAGAGAGAACTTGTGAAACTGAATACCAATGCTAAAAGAGAAGTGCAGAAAACTATAAGTAACTCCCCATGACCCGCCTAACAAAAAAATTGTGTGACTATTGCTCTTGATGAATCAGTTTCATTATCAATACAGTGGTTTGAGCTTCCCGGCCTCCCAGGTATGAAACTAGTGAGCGAGAATCAGATTATCACCTGCTCTGCATCAGTAAGTCAAAAGGGGATGTCGAGTTTAGAAGCATCAGTAGCTGTCAGCAAATGCTTTGCTATATCACTTAACTTCATCAGAATGAAGCTTTCGCTAACTTTTGAGTTCACCATGGCATGTGATGTATCCACGAGATCATGCTCTTCATGAACATCAACTTTGTAATCCTTGTTATAGCGCTTAATATCATGCTTAGCATGCCAAGCCATAGGAACCTCAAGTTTCCTGTTATACACAACAAAATAAGAGGGCAAAGATTAGAAGAATGTCTACAGCCAGTTCATTTGTAGGCATGACTATTCACAAACAGCTCATCTCTCTAATTACCAGAGGTATAAAAATATCCAAGGAACCATAGTACAGACCATTAACAAGAAAGAAACTCATACCCCTGTTCAACAGTTGTTGCAACATTTTGCTGTGACAGTAGGTCCTTTACTTGCACGTCATTAGTGGCACTGAAAACACATTTACGTCTCTCTGCATCAGCAACAAGGTCTGTCCATTCAGTCCCACTTTTAGAAAGTGTGTGAGTATTCCCAACAATCAAAAGACAGTGCCTGCATGAATAAAGCATCCATCAGCTAAGTTATATCATCAGTCTGACATACTTTGAACAGCAACAAAACAAAGGGACTGCCAAAAAAAAACATGCACACCTTGCTCTAGTAAGGGCAACATTTGTTCTTCGGTTATCAGCAAGAAATCCAACAACTCCTCTCTCATTGGATCTAACAGTTGATAGTATTATTATATCATCCTCTTCTCCTTGGAAACCATCAATGGACTTCACCCGCACATGAAAGCCATCACACGTATCATATTTTTTGCCAAGTCGACTTTTAATTGCATCAGCTTGAGCTTTATATGGAGAGACCACACCGATGCTGAGCCCTTGGTCTGTCCTTTTCCAAGCTGCAGAGAAAACATAAGTGTATGCTTATACTGATCTTAAGGGGTCAATTTCTGGACAAGGCTACTGAAAGAATTTTTGTCAGCAAATTTAAGTTGATTCTGTATCACCAAATCCTTGACATATCATTGCTTTTCCACTATGAAGTCTGAAGATAATAGAAGTTACTAAAGCGGGTCCATGCAGTGGCCAGAAAGAAACATGATATGGCAACTGGTGACTCTTAGCTAACTGACAAGAATCACAAACATATGGAGTACTCTCTGGGGTGTAAGCTATTTTATTTCTCCTAAGAACTTGCTGAACGACAAAAGAAGAAGGATGTCCTAAACGCCGATGCCAAGTAGAGGATGACGGCTTTATTGTGAAGAAAGCATGCTTGGAAGTCTCATGAAACATAGGCACCAAAGGATAGAGTCCACCATAGCAAGGGCCCCTAAACAGAATTCTTCGAGTTGCTTGGTCCTTGATTAAAAAGAAGAAAGGATGAAACTCAATAAAGACATGATTATCAAGAGTAAATCGATGAATAGACAAAAGGTTCTTAGATGCATTTGGAACAAGAAGAATATTTTTAAGGTCAAAAGAGCCATGAGGGGTACGTAATATTGAATCACCAATATGACTGATGTTCATACCTGTGCCTTCAGCAGTGCGGACCTTGTCTTGCCCATGATATTTGTTGGCGATGAGAAGCTTGTTCAGCTCACTAGTGATGTGATCGGTGGCTCCAGAATCAGCATACCAATTTGTGTCAACACCATATGGGGCAGCAGCAAGATGTGCCCCCTTTTCTGTATCATCTCTCACATCATCTCTCTTTTTCTTGTCATCAGCATAACGCCACCAACAATCACTAGCAGGGTGTCCATGCTTCTTGCAAATCTGACAATCAGTGTCAACATACTTGGTAGGGGTACGATCTGGGCGACGTCCACCACCATCATTACGCCTATCACGGCGATCATCACGCCGGTCTCCACGGCGATCATCATCTCTACGATCATCACGACGCCAACCACGGTCATCATCTCTACGGTCATCACGGCGCCAACCACGGTCATCATTGCGGCGCTCATCACGACGCCAACCACGGTCATCATCATTGTCACGGTATCGATCACCACCACCCCCTCCACGGTAGGAACCACCACTGTCAGGGCTGCGACCACGGAGAGGAGGAGGAGGTGAGTAACCACGTGGAGGTGGAGTGCGACCACGTGAGCGCTCATAGCCCCGACGAGCTAGATTTGCAGAGGAAATAAATGAGCCATTCTCTTCAACTCCATTGCGCATATCATATCCACATAGCTGCTCATAAAATTCATCTATGGTGGTGCTAGGGTTTCCATGAACTGTGGTGATAAGAGAGTTGTATTCACCTTTGTCCAGACCATGCAGAAGGTAACCTAGGAGCTCATCATCTCCAATCGGTTTTCCAAGTGCTGAAAGCTCGGAAGCGAAGCCTTTCATCTTGGTGTAGTACTGATTGGCAGTCATTGTCAGTTTCTTGGTGTCGTTGAGCTTCTCACGCAGATGTTGAGCCTTGGTGCGAGATGCTGTTTTGAACATAGTGTTAACGGCAGTCCACGCCGAAGCAGTAGTATCCATGCCCAGAACATGCGACAAAATCTCTGGAGAGAGCGAATTCAGAAGAAAACGCAACACCTGTTGATCCCGAGCAATCCAGGCCACATACGCAGGGTTTTCAGCTTCGATCTTCGTCCCATCGGAGTCCACAGACTCGATGATCTTGGCTGGAGCACGGTCGGAACCATCGAGAAGGCCCATGACATTGGCGCCACGGAACGCCGGGACGATGAGGGCTTGCCATAGCAGAAAGTTATCTCGCGTCAGAAGCTGAGTTGGAGGGCTCCCGAGGGCAGCGGCCAGGGCTGAAGTTGATGTCGACGAGCTCATGGTGTCAGATCGGATCGGAGGTTGTTGGTTCGGTTGTTGATGCAGCGGCGGTGGCTTGAAGGCAGCAGCGGCGGCGAGGTTGTTTGTCTAGGTTGTTGATGCGGCGGCGGTGGCTTGAAAGCAGCTGCGGCGGCGAGTTTTGTTTGTCTGGTTGTTGTTATACGGTGGCGGCGGCGGCGGCAGCTAGGTCACAGGAGGAGGGGCTCTGGTACCATGTCAAACGTGATGACGGGAACGGTGCTTGAGTCCACACCGGTTGCATGTTAATATAGATGGCTTGGAAGCCGAGTTGTACAAGGTGCAGGTATCCGTATACAATACTATACGGTATACAAAAACTAAATTACATTTAACAGCGGCAGCAAGCATCTCTTTTTTCCAGTTGCTTCTTGGTCAGTGCAGAAGCTACAAGGTTGACCAGTTCACGTTAAGTCCGGGCTGAGAGAGCAAACAGACGATCCACCTAGTATGTACTCCAGAACGCAACAGCTGGGCGTCTGAGGCAGTGATGAGTAGGAGGGTGCGTGCACTGGGCGGGCCGTGAAAAAGCAGATGTGCTCCTTCTGCAACTGTGGTCTCCGCCTCCATCTTCTCCTGAATCACCTATCAACACACAAACACACGTCGCCTCGGTATGTCAATTTTCCTTTTCTAAAAAAGTATGTAGAAAACAGAATTTCAAATACGAGCCAGCTATTTTCAGTGAGCATGGGTGTAATCAAGGGAGATCGAGCAAGAGTAACCAACAAAAGATGGACTAACTAGCCTATGCAGCATCAGGAACCGGCCAGGGGGCCGAGTCTGCCAACCAATGCAAGCAATTGCTCAGGGCATGGCATGGCCTCCAACAGGCCACGGTGTCCATCAGCTCAAACACAAGTTTAACTTGGAAGAAGCAAATAAGGTTCGTCGGTGTCTGTCTACAGCATATGCTACGTTGTTGATCCAAAGATCCTTTTTTTTCTCGGAAAAGGGATTGCCCCGGTCTAGTTCATCCAAGCATCTGACATGGGTTATCAATAAATACAAACTCACCCTATCTACCCTAATTCCTCTCGGCTTCCTCACATCTCGTAAATACTGCGCTTCACAGTTTCAATTAGCATGACCAAGCCAGATTGAGCGCATGGATTATTGCCAACATATACATACCGAATCACACTAGTCGCAATACGAACAAAACAATCGCACTCTGAGAAACGCAGAGCAGGGCAAAGGCCCAGCTCACTACTATGGTTCACCACGATTTATCCACCCTCCCCCTCCTCCCTCCCGCTCGCTCTCTCTCCCCCTTCTCCCTCCCGCTCGCTCTCTCTCTCGCTCCCCCTCCCCCTTCTCCCTCCCGCTCTCTCTCCCCCTCCCTCCTCCCTCCCGCTCTCTCCCCCTCCCGCTCTCCCTCTCCCTCCCCCTCTCTCCCGCTCCCTCTCTCTCTCTCTCTCTCTCTCTACTCCCTCTGTACCTAAATACTAGTTGGGGAGAACTAGTCTCGCTCCCTTTCCCTCTCTCCCGCTCCCGCTCCCCGCGCCCCCCCCCCCCCCCCCCCCTCCTCTCTCTCCTGGTTCGAGGAGTCGAATTGGGTGGAGGATCGGAGCATGGGCGACAAGATCATTAGAACGGAGCACATATCAAACAGGTCGACCCTACTGCAGCTCTGATTTTGCAATGGCGACATACCATTACTCTGGTTTTGCAAAATGTGGGTTGGCGGCGAGGTACCCAAAAGAGTTAGCTATAGCATGGGTTGCGCCGGAGAGGTAGCAGTGGCGGCGGTTTGTGGGCGAGATTCCTAAACGGCCTATTGCGGGCGGACTGCCTGCACATGTGGGGCGGCGGCGTTTACAGTCTTGATATATGTGGATTGGACACGAGAACCAGCTCAGCTGGTAGAATCAATCAGACAACACATAAGAACCTCTCGCTCCTTACAGTGTAGGTAGGAACCAGCGGGCAGACATCAGATCATACATGGTAATCTCTTCCTCCATGCAACGACTTGACTTTGCCCGATCTCTCTCCCTCTGTGCCTCTGCCTGCAAAACTGCTTGACTTTGCCCGATCTCTCAAAACTGCCTAACTTTGCGCAATTCATCTCTGAAGCCACTAGCTCTGTAAAACTGAGTCAGACCATGACCGCCCCCCCCCCCCCCCCCCCTGTACACCCCTCTCCTCTTCTCTCTCTCTCTCTCTCTCTCTCTCTCTCTCTGAAGCTTCAGACCTCATACCTTTGAAGCCTCCGGCGAACTGCTGGGTCAAGGGCGGACATCAACTGTTGCCATCCCTCCACTCCGTGCAACTAGTTTAGGAGGGGAGAGAGTTTGTCAGTTCCTCCGGATACTGCTTATCATATAACTTGAGAGCAAGGGGTTTGTTTCTTTCTATAACAGAATCAACAATACATACCTGTATGTGGTCGTGGAAAGCCTGCCTGGCCTCAGTTTCATCACCTTCTTTCCTCTCAATCTCCTGTTCCACACAAATATAAAAGCGATCAGATAAACAACTGAATTCTCTAAAAAAAAGATAAACAATTGGAGAGATAGAAATAAGAAACCTTTTCCAATGTCTCGAGTGCATAAAAGGCTGTCTCCTGCACCTTTCCATCAGCATCTATCGTCTTCCAAAGCAACGCTATCATCATACCAACGAATTTTTCACGGCCACTTGGATGGCCAAGGCCCTGTGCAAACAAACAACACATTAAGAACCACAAAGTTGCTGCGAAATTAAAACAAATCCCAAATCATGCACCCTTTTGCATATACGAATACAGGTTTAACAAACACAACACAATATACTGCATGATGCCTAATGCTGAACCGGTATGGGGGTCTGGCCCATCTCTACCCTTGCCATAGAGCCCAAAACCATGCGACGGCTGGGTTGGGTTCCTTGGTTCTGCTGTGTTTCTCGAGGAGGAAGAGCATGGAAGGAAGCTGCAGGAAGAGGAAGAAGGGCGGCTGCTAGAGACTGATGTTGTGGCTGCATTTGGAGCGGCTGCTGCTGCTGATTGCCCAAGGAGAAGGTCGCAGCTGCCGGTGCTGCTAAGGGGGAGAAAGACGAGAAGGTGGTGTGTGCTGGTGCTGTGGAGCTGTTGCTGTTGCTGCTGGTGGTGGTGGTGTGCACTGCTGTGATTGTGTTGCTGCTGATTGGAAAGGGAAGGTGCTAATGCTGATTGCTATTGAGAGTTGCTGCTGCTGGTTGTGGGAGGAGAAGTTGTGTTGTGTCTATTGCTGCTCCTAAGAGTTGCTGCAGCTAACCCTCCCGAGCGAAGATGGGTTAACCAAAAGGCCTTGTCGAGGCTTTCAAGAAGCTCGCTAAGGTCCTCTCGGACTCGAACTCTGGGGCCATCGTTCCTTGACAGGAAGTGGCTCAGAAGATCGAACTGTCGCCCATGGACATGAAGCTAGAGGGGGCTACCAATTACCGGAGGGCGTTGCTGGCTGTAGAGCACAAGGAGCTTGATGGGCACTTGTTGGGTACTGTTGAAGAACCAGGAGACAAGATTACTGCAGAGGGAAAGAGGTGGAAGGTCAGAAACACTGTGCTTATTGTGTGGTTCTTAAACTCGGTGGTCCCCTCCATTGGACGCTCTGTGGAGGGGCTATCCACATCTACTACGATATGGAAGACTATCCACCCAATACTTTGGCAAGGGCAATGTCATGCTCATTCCTCAGATTGAGGGGAAAATTAGTCGGCTGCGCCAAAGTGACATGTCAGTGATGGCATATGTGGCAAAGCTGCAGGCTTTGTGGGCATACCAGGATAACTGTGATCCTCTGAAACTCTTTGATGCAGATTCAATCAAGTCAAGGCACAAGTGGATGTAACGCAGGCATGTGCAGAAACTTTTGGAGGGTCTCAAAGGTTGCTTTGATGGGAGGAAGGTATCCCTACTATACCAACCTCTCCTGCCTACTATTGATGAGGCTATTGCAGCGATGACTCAAGAAGAGTGCGGCTTTTTCTTGAGCAAACAAACGTGAAGGTTCTGCCTGCTTCGACGTTTGCAGTCACTAAGTGCACGAAGTGGAAAGATCCCAGTGGTTGCTATAACTGTGGGAAGGTAGGTCGCCGGAAGTTTGACTGTCCACCTCGTGGTAGAGGCAGGATTGCTAGAGGCAGAGGTGGATACTTGGGAAACTCAGAGGGTCAGAGGGCACACATGGCAATTTAAGGAGACACTGGGACGTCAAAGGACAGAATAGATGATGCTGACTATGGAGACTTTGCTTACTAGGCCTCCACTCATGAAGGTGAACCGGAAAAGGCATCTCTTGCTACTAATGAGAATGCTCCAGAGTGGGTTCTAGACTCTGGAGCATCTAAGCATGTTGCAAGTAAATCAATAGAACCCTCTAGTGAAAGAAATTATTTCCAACAGATACGCAGGATAGTTACCATCGACATATATACGAGGAATCTGTTACCTGGGCTATGCGCTTGCTGCAAAGCAAAATTGTACGACAGATGGTACTCCGTGTTAGGGGGAAATTATCATCCAGTGGTAGTACGATGAAGCCTAAATTCTGCAATTGAAGAAAAAATAAAATACCTTAGAAAGGTACATCAGCAAGCACCATGATATGAAAAATAAGGGGAAATACAACAGAAAAATTGCCGTCCATGCACATATCATAAAAAAAAAAAAGGCTGCAAAAATAGTGTGTGTTGTAATCTGTACGTCTGTTGTAGCCCCAAATGATGAGATTGCCACCTCTCTGTCTTTCCAGGATTCAACATTCATCCGTGCCAAATTTTTCTGCAAAATTACATAAGCTGATTTATGATAATCAAAGAGATTCAAGGCACGAAATAGAACCCAACAACAAATACTGTACCAAGCACTCGACTTGTTAACATATACACTTGGCCAAGTCCAGACCCCTGGCCAAGTCAATAATGATAGGTATGATTCTGAAAACTGCCAAGATTTTAGAATTTTGCTAAATGGCTAACCTTTACTGAAAAAAATTATAGGGTTTCCATTTTCTTTTTGAATTTTTTAGGATCCCGGTGTGAAATCTGTAGGTGTGGGCTTAGGTACATATCTATCCTGGCCTTTCATTGTTTTGGGAATCTAAGCCTCTGTGTGGATTTTAGCTACAAATAAATCCCAGGAATCCAGTGGGATTGGTTTGAACCAATGGGAACGAAACAACCAAAACAGTGCTGGTCCCAGTCTTGAATCCCGAGAAAGAATCAAGGGCTGGGATAGAGAAGTACAACAAGCTTAAGCTTACTGAAACCTTTACCGGCCTCCGTGCCTCTAGTCCTAATAATTAGGACAAGTACTCAAGACATTATGGGATGTTTGTTGCACTACTTTTCAAGTAATAACGATTTTTTTCCGCAAAGTGCTTAAACCTAAAAGTGAATTAAAGTGCATGAAAGAAATGCCATCATAAGCTTCGCATAATTTACCAGAACCAATTTGGGTCCAAGGTGTGGGGTCTAGACCCCTCAAAAATATCAGATACGATAACAGCATGTCTGGAACAGCTTTACCTGGGCCATTCAATGTTGGAACTTACAAACAGATTGTCTAATAGCAACTGAACGCAAAGCAGTCAGTGATTTTTTGAAGGAACAGGACCCTTGACTAAAAGTAACTACTCCCTCCATCCCATAATGTAAGACGTTTTTTGACACTACACTATAGTGTCAAAAAACGTCTTACATTATGAGACGGAGGGAGTAGTAAGGAAGTTCACTACAGAAACAGGTCTTAAAGCCAGGTCAGGTTACAAGTCCAAACCCGAAGACAACATGCAGCAAAAGATAAAACACATAAAATTATTCTCTTCCAGCAACCAATTACCCAAAGTCTTATCGAAGTAGAAGTTCTCTCCACCCCATAAAATTGACTATCGACAGCTAATTCATAAATGATAAGCTTATGCTATTATGTAGAATATTATCTAAGAAGGCATAACTATAGTCTTGGTGTCTTAGACTAACAGATTTACTTAAAATTTGAGTAACAATTCAAGCAAATGAACATACAAAACTCTATTAAAATAAATCAGCTGTAAGTCCCGCAGTCATGATAGACTACAGAACCAGAATTGGAAGAACAACAATTCGGTAATTTATGGGCTATAACCAATGCAATTACAAGTTTCAAGGCCAAAAAGACCATTCACAAGGGGCACTATGAAGTTTTATGGGAAAAACGCAAGTTTTTTCTTCCCTAAACGTGGAAAGGCATAAGAAGAAGAAGTTGGCAAATGGACAAAGAAAGTGACTTTACCTCCACACTTGATGGATAAAGTTCAACGAGCTGGACCCAGGACAAACAGACCTATCAAAGGAACATTGAGAATTAACAAAAGAAGATATGGAGTTAAACAACTAGTTCGAGCAGCACTTATATATCATTTTGACTGTATCGAGGAACCCTTACATATCATTATTATGATTTGCACCGTGGACTAGGTTAACGTTTCAGATACATATTAGGAAATCTACCGAGTTATTTATTAATTCTATTTATATGCATTTGAACCCTGTCTGCTAAAGTTTACAAAAGATTAATGCCACTGTACATGAAGTATAATTCTCATAGTGAAATACCTGTTTCCGAACATTTGATGAAGGGTCTTTAAAAAGTTGGAATAAGTGGTCGAGGTATTGATCCATGAATTGATCCAAACACTGTAAATAGAAATTAACAGTCGGAAATATTGAGCAATACGAGGGGTGGGGGAAGGAATAAGTGGGACTCGTACCGATGTGCTTGGCATAAGCGCCATACATTGGCTCACACAGCTCAATGACAATTTTCTAAGCCTTGCTTTTGGAGATTTCAGAAACTGGAAAAATAAGGATGTTAAAACAAAATCACTGTCTACAAAGCATATTAAATGTGAAATTAATTCGTAACAAATTAAAAACAACATTCATAATGCCCATGTGAAAGCGCATTGCTCTTGGTAAACAGTTGCAGCACGAACCTTTAGTAACATTGGAATGAATATGTTGATTGGCCTTTCAGGCAAACCAAGAATATCAACGTCCAGATATGCAGCGCAATTCTCACTTATCTGTCATAAAAAACATGTATTCAAGAAAGGTAACCTATTTTCACAGATGCATGAATGCTTTACTGCATAGCTGCCAAGTAATATAACTGGAACCAGTGGCAATTTCTATGTACAAGAATTAGAATTCAAGCTGATATATAGTGGGACAGATGCATACTACCTTTAAAAGAAGAGCAATGGCGGCTTCATTCTGATAAAAATTCTCACTAACCAGACATTCGTAAAGTTCTTGAAATAAGTCCATCCATCCCTCTACACGAACCCATTGGAACAGGGTGGCAATGACTTTGACAACCACCGATTGGATTGCCTTATTACACGTGCCAATGCATGGGGAAAGTTGAGATTTTATATAAGACCGACAAGAAGATGGCATTTTCCAGTACGCGACTTCCATATTGTTTTTCAGTACAATTCCAGCAGCTAACTTCTTTCGCAGATGTTCCCTGATTAAGACATTTTAATCAGACTTGCATGCTTGAATGGTATAGGAGAAGTAGAAGGGAGGGGAGGGACGTTACCTCTTTGTGGATGAGGATATACACCAAATATTTGTTGAAATCATTTAGATTTCTGTATTCATTAAGGTTAATCCTAGTGAACGGCGCGTCGGACTTGTGGTGAAATTGATCGTCCAACATACCACAGATCTTGTCAAGCAGATCTTTCTCTGGTTTCCACCCTGTTGCCTGTAGTGCTGCCTTCTCTTGGAGCTTCATTATTATTGGGACAACATACTTCTCATCGTATTTGAATATCAAGATTTCACCCCGTGGTCCGTATAACACCGATCTCCGTAGCACCTTCTCACGAAGGGTTTTCGCATAACAATCATCTGACTCGGTGGAAAGCTGAACATCTTCATTCAAATTCAAGTCAAAGCTTTCCCGACTTCGATTAGCCCAGTTGTGTATGTCGTCCTCTGCTTTTATTTTTGCAGTGCATCCAGGTTTTAAGGTTTTTAACAACCATCTTTTGATGGGTGCGAAGCCTTTTAGGTTCTGCAAGAATGAGGATACCCCGCTTGATCGCCCTTGAAACTTCACTATCCCATACCTTAGAGTTCCATGGGAATTTGAAGAATTTGTTAAAAATGTCCGGCCACCAGAAGTCACCCAATTCAACATTGTCACTGTCATAAATAAGAACTTTCAATACCATGTTGATTTTAATGCAAAAAATATACCAAAAGAAATGGAACAGGCTTAACCTCAGAGGGCATCAAGAAAGAAGTACACAGAATATTAAGTGAACTTACATCTCGCCATGCGCCACGCTGTATGGAATTTGGGTTCCCTCGATCCATTCCGGAAGTGGTTCATCATCGAAGATGAACCATCCAGGAGGGATAACATTCAATCCAATCTGTACGCGGAAAGCGCCAAAATATAAACTATAAGTTCTGAACAAACATTGAACAGTCTTCATCTTTTCACCTTCGCCTTCAAAGATTTCAACTATATAAAATGATTCAACACCTGCAACTTTAGGAGGGGTGGTAGAGGTTCCAGACAAGGATAATGGACTTAGTTCCTTTATCCACCAATCAATTTGATTCATCAATTTCCGGTAAGTTTTTTCACAAATGTCATTTAGATTAATCCGAAAACGAGGTATATCCTGTAAGCAGAATAGATAAATGGCTTGAGTAATTTTGTGGTGCTAACCGTACACGCAAATGAGTGATGTTAAGAATAAGTAACGAGTTACCTCGACGCAAGTCTGTCCAGAGGCACGAAGTCTGGCTTCTGCTTCTACCAATGCAGAATTCCAGGAATCCTGCACAAAAATGCGAGGGGGCTTCTCGTCTTTTTCATCTTTTCCGTCAGCAGGCCAGTACAGATCAGCGCCATCAACCTCGCCTACTATGAGTTTCACCTTCCCCACCTCCTCTTGATCGGCACGGCTGATTAACTGCTCAACATTGCTATCCTCCTTAATCACCCCCCACTCTGTAGCTTTTAGGACATTACCCCTTTCCATCTCACTCGACAATCCATCAAAAAGACTCCCAGAGTTGAATAACTACAGCAGAAGAGAGAACTTGTGAAACTGAATACCAATGCTAAAAGAGAAGTGCAGAAAACTATAAGTAACTCCCCATGACCCGCCTAACAAAAAAATTGTGTGACTATTGCTCTTGATGAATCAGTTTCATTATCAATACAGTGGTTTGAGCTTCCCGGCCTCCCAGGTATGAAACTAGTGAGCGAGAATCAGATTATCACCTGCTCTGCATCAGTAAGTCAAAAGGGGATGTCGAGTTTAGAAGGATCAGTAGCTGTCAGCAAATGCTTTGCTATATCACTTAACTTCATCAGAATGAAGCTTTCGCTAACTTTTGAGTTCACCATGGCATGTGATGTATCCACGAGATCATGCTCTTCATGAACATCAACTTTGTAATCCTTGTTATAGCGCTTAATATCATGCTTAGCATGCCAAGCCATAGGAACCTCAAGTTTCCTGTTATACACAACAAAATAAGAGGGCAAAGATTAGAAGAATGTCTACAGCCAGTTCATTTGTAGGCATGACTATTCACAAACAGCTCATCTCTCTAATTACCAGAGGTATAAAAATATCCAAGGAACCATAGTACAGACCATTAACAAGAAAGAAACTCATACCCCTGTTCAACAGTTGTTGCAACATTTTGCTGTGACAGTAGGTCCTTTACTTGCACGTCATTAGTGGCACTGAAAACACATTTACGTCTCTCTGCATCAGCAACAAGGTCTGTCCATTCAGTCCCACTTTTAGAAAGTGTGTGAGTATTCCCAACAATCAAAAGACAGTGCCTGCATGAATAAAGCATCCATCAGCTAAGTTATATCATCAGTCTGACATACTTTGAACAGCAACAAAACAAAGGGACTGCCAAAAAAAAACATGCACACCTTGCTCTAGTAAGGGCAACATTTGTTCTTCGGTTATCAGCAAGAAATCCAACAACTCCTCTCTCATTGGATCTAACAGTTGATAGTATTATTATATCATCCTCTTCTCCTTGGAAACCATCAATGGACTTCACCCGCACATGAAAGCCATCACACGTATCATATTTTTTGCCAAGTCGACTTTTAATTGCATCAACTTGAGCTTTATATGGAGAGACCACACCGATGCTGAGCCCTTGGTCTGTCCTTTTCCAAGCTGCAGAGAAAACATAAGTGTATGCTTATACTGATCTTAAGGGGTCAATTTCTGGACAAGGCTACTGAAAGAATTTTTGTCAGCAAATTTAAGTTGATTCTGTATCACCAAATCCTTGACATATCATTGCTTTTCCACTATGAAGTCTGAAGATAATAGAAGTTACTAAAGCGGGTCCATGCAGTGGCCAGAAAGAAACATGATATGGCAACTGGTGACTCTTAGCTAACTGACAAGAATCACAAACATATGGAGTACTCTCTGGGGTGTAAGCTATTTTATTTCTCCTAAGAACTTGCTGAACGACAAAAGAAGAAGGATGTCCTAAACGCCGATGCCAAGTAGAGGATGACGGCTTTATTGTGAAGAAAGCATGCTTGGAAGTCTCATGAAACATAGGCACCAAAGGATAGAGTCCACCATAGCAAGGGCCCCTAAACAGAATTCTTCGAGTTGCTTGGTCCTTGATTAAAAAGAAGAAAGGATGAAACTCAATAAAGACATGATTATCAAGAGTAAATCGATGAATAGACAAAAGGTTCTTAGATGCATTTGGAACAAGAAGAATATTTTTAAGGTCAAAAGAGCCATGAGGGGTACGTAATATTGAATCACCAATATGACTGATGTTCATACCTGTGCCTTCAGCAGTGCGGACCTTGTCTTGCCCATGATATTTGTTGGCGATGAGAAGCTTGTTCAGCTCACTAGTGATGTGATCGGTGGCTCCAGAATCAGCATACCAATTTGTGTCAACACCATATGGGGCAGCAGCAAGATGTGCCCCCTTTTCTGTATCATCTCTCACATCATCTCTCTTTTTCTTGTCATCAGCATAACGCCACCAACAATCACTAGCAGGGTGTCCATGCTTCTTGCAAATCTGACAATCAGTGTCAACATACTTGGTAGGGGTACGATCTGGGCGACGTCCACCACCATCATTACGCCTATCACGGCGATCATCACGCCGGTCTCCACGGCGATCATCATCTCTACGATCATCACGACGCCAACCACGGTCATCATCTCTACGGTCATCACGGCGCCAACCACGGTCATCATTGCGGCGCTCATCACGACGCCAACCACGGTCATCATCATTGTCACGGTATCGATCACCACCACCCCCTCCACGGTAGGAACCACCACTGTCAGGGCTGCGACCACGGAGAGGAGGAGGAGGTGAGTAACCACGTGGAGGTGGAGTGCGACCACGTGAGCGCTCATAGCCCCGACGAGCTAGATTTGCAGAGGAAATAAATGAGCCATTCTCTTCAACTCCATTGCGCATATCATATCCACATAGCTGCTCATAAAATTCATCTATGGTGGTGCTAGGGTTTCCATGAACTGTGGTGATAAGAGAGTTGTATTCACCTTTGTCCAGACCATGCAGAAGGTAACCTAGGAGCTCATCATCTCCAATCGGTTTTCCAAGTGCTGAAAGCTCGGAAGCGAAGCCTTTCATCTTGGTGTAGTACTGATTGGCAGTCATTGTCAGTTTCTTGGTGTCGTTGAGCTTCTCACGCAGATGTTGAGCCTTGGTGCGAGATGCTGTTTTGAACATAGTGTTAACGGCAGTCCACGCCGAAGCAGTAGTATCCATGCCCAGAACATGCGACAAAATCTCTGGAGAGAGCGAATTCAGAAGAAAACGCAACACCTGTTGATCCCGAGCAATCCAGGCCACATACGCAGGGTTTTCAGCTTCGATCTTCGTCCCATCGGAGTCCACAGACTCGATGATCTTGGCTGGAGCACGGTCGGAACCATCGAGAAGGCCCATGACATTGGCGCCACGGAACGCCGGGACGATGAGGGCTTGCCATAGCAGAAAGTTATCTCGCGTCAGAAGCTGAGTTGGAGGGCTCCCGAGGGCAGCGGCCAGGGCTGAAGTTGATGTCGACGAGCTCATGGTGTCAGATCGGATCGGAGGTTGTTGGTTCGGTTGTTGATGCAGCGGCGGTGGCTTGAAGGCAGCAGCGGCGGCGAGGTTGTTTGTCTAGGTTGTTGATGCGGCGGCGGTGGCTTGAAAGCAGCTGCGGCGGCGAGTTTTGTTTGTCTGGTTGTTGTTATACGGTGGCGGCGGCGGCGGCAGCTAGGTCACAGGAGGAGGGGCTCTGGTACCATGTCAAACGTGATGACGGGAACGGTGCTTGAGTCCACACCGGTTGCATGTTAATATAGATGGCTTGGAAGCCGAGTTGTACAAGGTGCAGGTATCCGTATACAATACTATACGGTATACAAAAACTAAATTACATTTAACAGCGGCAGCAAGCATCTCTTTTTTCCAGTTGCTTCTTGGTCAGTGCAGAAGCTACAAGGTTGACCAGTTCACGTTAAGTCCGGGCTGAGAGAGCAAACAGACGATCCACCTAGTATGTACTCCAGAACGCAACAGCTGGGCGTCTGAGGCAGTGATGAGTAGGAGGGTGCGTGCACTGGGCGGGCCGTGAAAAAGCAGATGTGCTCCTTCTGCAACTGTGGTCTCCGCCTCCATCTTCTCCTGAATCACCTATCAACACACAAACACACGTCGCCTCGGTATGTCAATTTTCCTTTTCTAAAAAAGTATGTAGAAAACAGAATTTCAAATACGAGCCAGCTATTTTCAGTGAGCATGGGTGTAATCAAGGGAGATCGAGCAAGAGTAACCAACAAAAGATGGACTAACTAGCCTATGCAGCATCAGGAACCGGCCAGGGGGCCGAGTCTGCCAACCAATGCAAGCAATTGCTCAGGGCATGGCATGGCCTCCAACAGGCCACGGTGTCCATCAGCTCAAACACAAGTTTAACTTGGAAGAAGCAAATAAGGTTCGTCGGTGTCTGTCTACACTCTACAGCATATGCTACGTTGTTGATCCAAAGATCCTTTTTTTTCTCGGAAAAGGGATTGCCCCGGTCTAGTTCATCCAAGCATCTGACATGGGTTATCAATAAATACAAACTCACCCTATCTACCCTAATTCCTCTCGGCTTCCTCACATCTCGTAAATACTGCGCTTCACAGTTTCAATTAGCATGACCAAGCCAGATTGAGCGCATGGATTATTGCCAACATATACATACCGAATCACACTAGTCGCAATACGAACAAAACAATCGCACTCTGAGAAACGCAGAGCAGGGCAAAGGCCCAGCTCACTACTATGGTTCACCACGATTTATCCACCCTCCCCCTCCTCCCTCCCGCTTGCTCTCTCTCCCCCTTCTCCCTCCCGCTCGCTCTCTCTCTCGCTCCCCCTCCCCCTTCTCCCTCCCGCTCTCTCTCCCCCTCCCTCCTCCCTCCCGCTCTCTCCCCCTCCCGCTCTCCCTCTCCCTCCCCCTCTCTCCCGCTCCCTCTCTCTCTCTCTCTCTCTCTCTACTCCCTCTGTACCTAAATACTAGTTGGGGAGAACTAGTCTCGCTCCCTTTCCCTCTCTCCCGCTCCCGCTCCCCGCGCCCCCCCCCCCCCCCCTCCTCCCTCTCCTGGTTCGAGGAGTCGAATTGGGTGGAGGATCGGAGCATGGGCGACAAGATCATTAGAACGGAGCACATATCAAACAGGTCGACCCTACTGCAGCTCTGATTTTGCAATGGCGACATACCATTACTCTGGTTTTGCAAAATGTGGGTTGGCGGCGAGGTACCCAAAAGAGTTAGCTATAGCATGGGTTGCGCCGGAGAGGTAGCAGTGGCGGCGGTTTGTGGGCGAGATTCCTAAACGGCCTATTGCGGGCGGACTGCCTGCACATGTGGGGCGGCGGCGTTTACAGTCTTGATATATGTGGATTGGACACGAGAACCAGCTCAGCTGGTAGAATCAATCAGACAACACATAAGAACCTCTCGCTCCTTACAGTGTAGGTAGGAACCAGCGGGCAGACATCAGATCATACATGGTAATCTCTTCCTCCATGCAACGACTTGACTTTGCCCGATCTCTCTCCCTCTGTGCCTTGCCTGCAAAACTGCTTGACTTTGCCCGATCTCTCAAAACTGCCTAACTTTGCGCAATTCATCTCTGAAGCCACTAGCTCTGTAAAACTGAGTCGGACCATGACCGCCCCCCCCCCCTGTACACCCCTCTCCTCTTCTCTCTCTCTCTCTCTCTCTCTCTCTCTCTCTCTCTGAAGCTTCAGACCTCATACCTTTGAAGCCTCCGGCGAACTGCTGGGTCAAGGGCGGACATCAACTGTTGCCATCCCTCCACTCCGTGCAACTAGTTTAGGAGGGGAGAGAGTTTGTCAGTTCCTCCGGATACTGCTTATCATATAACTTGAGAGCAAGGGGTTTGTTTCTTTCTATAACAGAATCAACAATACATACCTGTATGTGGTCGTGGAAAGCCTGCCTGGCCTCAGTTTCATCACCTTCTTTCCTCTCAATCTCCTGTTCCACACAAATATAAAAGCGATCAGATAAACAACTGAATTCTCTAAAAAAAAGATAAACAATTGGAGAGATAGAAATAAGAAACCTTTTCCAATGTCTCGAGTGCATAAAAGGCTGTCTCCTGCACCTTTCCATCAGCATCTATCATCTTCCAAAGCAACGCTATCATCATACCAACGAATTTTTCACGGCCACTTGGATGGCCAAGGCCCTGTGCAAACAAACAACACATTAAGAACCACAAAGTTGCTGCGAAATTAAAACAAATCCCAAATCATGCACCCTTTTGCATATACGAATACAGGTTTAACAAACACAACACAATATACTGCATGATGCCTAATGCTGAACCGGTATGGGGGTCTGGCCCATCTCTACCCTTGCCATAGAGCCCAAAACCATGCGACGGCTGGGTTGGGTTCCTTGGTTCTGCTGTGTTTCTCGAGGAGGAAGAG
Source organism: Elymus sibiricus (assembly GCA_039707655.1). Lineage (NCBI taxonomy): Eukaryota > Viridiplantae > Streptophyta > Magnoliopsida > Poales > Poaceae > Elymus > Elymus sibiricus. Next base: position 526,221,228 of record CM077665.1, on the reverse strand, counting down.
CATGGAAGGAAGCTGCAGGAAGAGGAAGAAGGGCGGCTGCTAGAGACTGATGTTGTGGCTGCATTTGGAGCGGCTGCTGCTGCTGATTGCCCAAGGAGAAGGTCGCAGCTGCCGGTGCTGCTAAGGGGGAGAAAGACGAGAAGGTGGTGTGTGCTGGTGCTGTGGAGCTGTTGCTGTTGCTGCTGGTGGTGGTGGTGTGCACTGCTGTGATTGTGTTGCTGCTGATTGGAAAGGGAAGGTGCTAATGCTGATTGCTATTGAGAGTTGCTGCTGCTGGTTGTGGGAGGAGAAGTTGTGTTGTGTCTATTGCTGCTCCTAAGAGTTGCTGCAGCTAACCCTCCCGAGCGAAGATGGGTTAACCAAAAGGCCTTGTCGAGGCTTTCAAGAAGCTCGCTAAGGTCCTCTCGGACTCGAACTCTGGGGCCATCGTTCCTTGACAGGAAGTGGCTCAGAAGATCGAACTGTCGCCCATGGACATGAAGCTAGAGGGGGCTACCAATTACCGGAGGGCGTTGCTGGCTGTAGAGCACAAGGAGCTTGATGGGCACTTGTTGGGTACTGTTGAAGAACCAGGAGACAAGATTACTGCAGAGGGAAAGAGGTGGAAGGTCAGAAACACTGTGCTTATTGTGTGGTTCTTAAACTCGGTGGTCCCCTCCATTGGACGCTCTGTGGAGGGGCTATCCACATCTACTACGATATGGAAGACTATCCACCCAATACTTTGGCAAGGGCAATGTCATGCTCATTCCTCAGATTGAGGGGAAAATTAGTCGGCTGCGCCAAAGTGACATGTCAGTGATGGCATATGTGGCAAAGCTGCAGGCTTTGTGGGCATACCAGGATAACTGTGATCCTCTGAAACTCTTTGATGCAGATTCAATCAAGTCAAGGCACAAGTGGATGTAACGCAGGCATGTGCAGAAACTTTTGGAGGGTCTCAAAGGTTGCTTTGATGGGAGGAAGGTATCCCTACTATACCAACCTCTCCTGCCTACTATTGATGAGGCTATTGCAGCGATGACTCAAGAAGAGTGCGGCTTTTTCTTGAGCAAACAAACGTGAAGGTTCTGCCTGCTTCGACGTTTGCAGTCACTAAGTGCACGAAGTGGAAAGATCCCAGTGGTTGCTATAACTGTGGGAAGGTAGGTCGCCGGAAGTTTGACTGTCCACCTCGTGGTAGAGGCAGGATTGCTAGAGGCAGAGGTGGATACTTGGGAAACTCAGAGGGTCAGAGGGCACACATGGCAATTTAAGGAGACACTGGGACGTCAAAGGACAGAATAGATGATGCTGACTATGGAGACTTTGCTTACTAGGCCTCCACTCATGAAGGTGAACCGGAAAAGGCATCTCTTGCTACTAATGAGAATGCTCCAGAGTGGGTTCTAGACTCTGGAGCATCTAAGCATGTTGCAAGTAAATCAATAGAACCCTCTAGTGAAAGAAATTATTTCCAACAGATACGCAGGATAGTTACCATCGACATATATACGAGGAATCTGTTACCTGGGCTATGCGCTTGCTGCAAAGCAAAATTGTACGACAGATGGTACTCCGTGTTAGGGGGAAATTATCATCCAGTGGTAGTACGATGAAGCCTAAATTCTGCAATTGAAGAAAAAATAAAATACCTTAGAAAGGTACATCAGCAAGCACCATGATATGAAAAATAAGGGGAAATACAACAGAAAAATTGCCGTCCATGCACATATCATAAAAAAAAAAAAGGCTGCAAAAATAGTGTGTGTTGTAATCTGTACGTCTGTTGTAGCCCCAAATGATGAGATTGCCACCTCTCTGTCTTTCCAGGATTCAACATTCATCCGTGCCAAATTTTTCTGCAAAATTACATAAGCTGATTTATGATAATCAAAGAGATTCAAGGCACGAAATAGAACCCAACAACAAATACTGTACCAAGCACTCGACTTGTTAACATATACACTTGGCCAAGTCCAGACCCCTGGCCAAGTCAATAATGATAGGTATGATTCTGAAAACTGCCAAGATTTTAGAATTTTGCTAAATGGCTAACCTTTACTGAAAAAAATTATAGGGTTTCCATTTTCTTTTTGAATTTTTTAGGATCCCGGTGTGAAATCTGTAGGTGTGGGCTTAGGTACATATCTATCCTGGCCTTTCATTGTTTTGGGAATCTAAGCCTCTGTGTGGATTTTAGCTACAAATAAATCCCAGGAATCCAGTGGGATTGGTTTGAACCAATGGGAACGAAACAACCAAAACAGTGCTGGTCCCAGTCTTGAATCCCGAGAAAGAATCAAGGGCTGGGATAGAGAAGTACAACAAGCTTAAGCTTACTGAAACCTTTACCGGCCTCCGTGCCTCTAGTCCTAATAATTAGGACACGTACTCAAGACATTATGGGATGTTTGTTGCACTACTTTTCAAGTAATAACGATTTTTTTCCGCAAAGTGCTTAAACCTAAAAGTGAATTAAAGTGCATGAAAGAAATGCCATCATAAGCTTCGCATAATTTACCAGAACCAATTTGGGTCCAAGGTGTGGGGTCTAGACCCCTCAAAAATATCAGATATGATAACAGCATGTCTGGAACAGCTTTACCTGGGCCATTCAATGTTGGAACTTACAAACAGATTGTCTAATAGCAACTGAACGCAAAGCAGTCAGTGATTTTTTGAAGGAACAGGACCCTTGACTAAAAGTAACTACTCCCTCCATCCCATAATGTAAGACGTTTTTTGACACTACACTATAGTGTCAAAAAACGTCTTACATTATGAGACGGAGGGAGTAGTAAGGAAGTTCACTACAGAAACAGGTCTTAAAGCCAGGTCAGGTTACAAGTCCAAACCCGAAGACAACATGCAGCAAAAGATAAAACACATAAAATTATTCTCTTCCAGCAACCAATTACCCAAAGTCTTATCGAAGTAGAAGTTCTCTCCACCCCATAAAATTGACTATCGACAGCTAATTCATAAATGATAAGCTTATGCTATTATGTAGAATATTATCTAAGAAGGCATAACTATAGTCTTGGTGTCTTAGACTAACAGATTTACTTAAAATTTGAGTAACAATTCAAGCAAATGAACATACAAAACTCTATTAAAATAAATCAGCTGTAAGTCCCGCAGTCATGATAGACTACAGAACCAGAATTGGAAGAACAACAATTCGGTAATTTATGGGCTATAACCAATGCAATTACAAGTTTCAAGGCCAAAAAGACCATTCACAAGGGGCACTATGAAGTTTTATGGGAAAAACGCAAGTTTTTTCTTCCCTAAACGTGGAAAGGCATAAGAAGAAGAAGTTGGCAAATGGACAAAGAAAGTGACTTTACCTCCACACTTGATGGATAAAGTTCAACGAGCTGGACCCAGGACAAACAGACCTATCAAAGGAACATTGAGAATTAACAAAAGAAGATATGGAGTTAAACAACTAGTTCGAGCAGCACTTATATATCATTTTGACTGTATCGAGGAACCCTTACATATCATTATTATGATTTGCACCGTGGACTAGGTTAACGTTTCAGATACATATTAGGAAATCTACCGAGTTATTTATTAATTCTATTTATATGCATTTGAACCCTGTCTGCTAAAGTTTACAAAAGATTAATGCCACTGTACATGAAGTATAATTCTCATAGTGAAATACCTGTTTCCGAACATTTGATGAAGGGTCTTTAAAAAGTTGGAATAAGTGGTCGAGGTATTGATCCATGAATTGATCCAAACACTGTAAATAGAAATTAACAGTCGGAAATATTGAGCAATACGAGGGGTGGGGGAAGGAATAAGTGGGACTCGTACCGATGTGCTTGGCATAAGCGCCATACATTGGCTCACACAGCTCAATGACAATTTTCTAAGCCTTGCTTTTGGAGATTTCAGAAACTGGAAAAATAAGGATGTTAAAACAAAATCACTGTCTACAAAGCATATTAAATGTGAAATTAATTCGTAACAAATTAAAAACAACATTCATAATGCCCATGTGAAAGCGCATTGCTCTTGGTAAACAGTTGCAGCACGAACCTTTAGTAACATTGGAATGAATATGTTGATTGGCCTTTCAGGCAAACCAAGAATATCAACGTCCAGATATGCAGCGCAATTCTCACTTATCTGTCATAAAAAACATGTATTCAAGAAAGGTAACCTATTTTCACAGATGCATGAATGCTTTACTGCATAGCTGCCAAGTAATATAACTGGAACCAGTGGCAATTTCTATGTACAAGAATTAGAATTCAAGCTGATATACAGTGGGACAGATGCATACTACCTTTAAAAGAAGAGCAATGGCGGCTTCATTCTGATAAAAATTCTCACTAACCAGACATTCGTAAAGTTCTTGAAATAAGTCCATCCATCCCTCTACACGAACCCATTGGAACAGGGTGGCAATGACTTTGACAACCACCGATTGGATTGCCTTATTACACGTGCCAATGCATGGGGAAAGTTGAGATTTTATATAAGACCGACAAGAAGATGGCATTTTCCAGTACGCGACTTCCATATTGTTTTTCAGTACAATTCCAGCAGCTAACTTCTTTCGAACAGATGTTCCCTGATTAAGACATTTTAATCAGACTTGCATGCTTGAATGGTATAGGAGAAGTAGAAGGGAGGGGAGGGACGTTACCTCTTTGTGGATGAGGATATACACCAAATATTTGTTGAAATCATTTAGATTTCTGTATTCATTAAGGTTAATCCTAGTGAACGGCGCGTCGGACTTGTGGTGAAATTGATCGTCCAACATACCACAGATCTTGTCAAGCAGATCTTTCTCTGGTTTCCACCCTGTTGCCTGTAGTGCTGCCTTCTCTTGGAGCTTCATTATTATTGGGACAACATACTTCTCATCGTATTTGAATATCAAGATTTCACCCCGTGGTCCGTATAACACCGATCTCCGTAGCACCTTCTCACGAAGGGTTTTCGCATAACAATCATCTGACTCGGTGGAAAGCTGAACATCTTCATTCAAATTCAAGTCAAAGCTTTCCCGACTTCGATTAGCCCAGTTGTGTATGTCGTCCTCTGCTTTTATTTTTGCAGTGCATCCAGGTTTTAAGGTTTTTAACAACCATCTTTTGATGGGTGCGAAGCCTTTTAGGTTCTGCAAGAATGAGGATACCCCGCTTGATCGCCCTTGAAACTTCACTATCCCATACCTTAGAGTTCCATGGGAATTTGAAGAATTTGTTAAAAATGTCCGGCCACCAGAAGTCACCCAATTCAACATTGTCACTGTCATAAATAAGAACTTTCAATACCATGTTGATTTTAATGCAAAAAATATACCAAAAGAAATGGAACAGGCTTAACCTCAGAGGGCATCAAGAAAGAAGTACACAGAATATTAAGTGAACTTACATCTCGCCATGCGCCACGCTGTATGGAATTTGGGTTCCCTCGATCCATTCCGGAAGTGGTTCATCATCGAAGATGAACCATCCAGGAGGGATAACATTCAATCCAATCTGTACGCGGAAAGCGCCAAAATATAAACTATAAGTTCTGAACAAACATTGAACAGTCTTCATCTTTTCACCTTCGCCTTCAAAGATTTCAACTATATAAAATGATTCAACACCTGCAACTTTAGGAGGGGTGGTAGAGGTTCCAGACAAGGATAATGGACTTAGTTCCTTTATCCACCAATCAATTTGATTCATCAATTTCCGGTAAGTTTTTTCACAAATGTCATTTAGATTAATCCGAAAACGAGGTATATCCTGTAAGCAGAATAGATAAATGGCTTGAGTAATTTTGTGGTGCTAACCGTACACGCAAATGAGTGATGTTAAGAATAAGTAACGAGTTACCTCGACGCAAGTCTGTCCAGAGGCACGAAGTCTGGCTTCTGCTTCTACCAATGCAGAATTCCAGGAATCCTGCACAAAAATGCGAGGGGGCTTCTCGTCTTTTTCATCTTTTCCGTCAGCAGGCCAGTACAGATCAGCGCCATCAACCTCGCCTACTATGAGTTTCACCTTCCCCACCTCCTCTTGATCGGCACGGCTGATTAACTGCTCAACATTGCTATCCTCCTTAATCACCCCCCACTCTGTAGCTTTTAGGACATTACCCCTTTCCATCTCACTCGACAATCCATCAAAAAGACTCCCAGAGTTGAATAACTACAGCAGAAGAGAGAACTTGTGAAACTGAATACCAATGCTAAAAGAGAAGTGCAGAAAACTATAAGTAACTCCCCATGACCCGCCTAACAAAAAAATTGTGTGACTATTGCTCTTGATGAATCAGTTTCATTATCAATACAGTGGTTTGAGCTTCCCGGCCTCCCAGGTATGAAACTAGTGAGCGAGAATCAGATTATCACCTGCTCTGCATCAGTAAGTCAAAAGGGGATGTCGAGTTTAGAAGCATCAGTAGCTGTCAGCAAATGCTTTGCTATATCACTTAACTTCATCAGAATGAAGCTTTCGCTAACTTTTGAGTTCACCATGGCATGTGATGTATCCACGAGATCATGCTCTTCATGAACATCAACTTTGTAATCCTTGTTATAGCGCTTAATATCATGCTTAGCATGCCAAGCCATAGGAACCTCAAGTTTCCTGTTATACACAACAAAATAAGAGGGCAAAGATTAGAAGAATGTCTACAGCCAGTTCATTTGTAGGCATGACTATTCACAAACAGCTCATCTCTCTAATTACCAGAGGTATAAAAATATCCAAGGAACCATAGTACAGACCATTAACAAGAAAGAAACTCATACCCCTGTTCAACAGTTGTTGCAACATTTTGCTGTGACAGTAGGTCCTTTACTTGCACGTCATTAGTGGCACTGAAAACACATTTACGTCTCTCTGCATCAGCAACAAGGTCTGTCCATTCAGTCCCACTTTTAGAAAGTGTGTGAGTATTCCCAACAATCAAAAGACAGTGCCTGCATGAATAAAGCATCCATCAGCTAAGTTATATCATCAGTCTGACATACTTTGAACAGCAACAAAACAAAGGGACTGCCAAAAAAAAACATGCACACCTTGCTCTAGTAAGGGCAACATTTGTTCTTCGGTTATCAGCAAGAAATCCAACAACTCCTCTCTCATTGGATCTAACAGTTGATAGTATTATTATATCATCCTCTTCTCCTTGGAAACCATCAATGGACTTCACCCGCACATGAAAGCCATCACACGTATCATATTTTTTGCCAAGTCGACTTTTAATTGCATCAGCTTGAGCTTTATATGGAGAGACCACACCGATGCTGAGCCCTTGGTCTGTCCTTTTCCAAGCTGCAGAGAAAACATAAGTGTATGCTTATACTGATCTTAAGGGGTCAATTTCTGGACAAGGCTACTGAAAGAATTTTTGTCAGCAAATTTAAGTTGATTCTGTATCACCAAATCCTTGACATATCATTGCTTTTCCACTATGAAGTCTGAAGATAATAGAAGTTACTAAAGCGGGTCCATGCAGTGGCCAGAAAGAAACATGATATGGCAACTGGTGACTCTTAGCTAACTGACAAGAATCACAAACATATGGAGTACTCTCTGGGGTGTAAGCTATTTTATTTCTCCTAAGAACTTGCTGAACGACAAAAGAAGAAGGATGTCCTAAACGCCGATGCCAAGTAGAGGATGACGGCTTTATTGTGAAGAAAGCATGCTTGGAAGTCTCATGAAACATAGGCACCAAAGGATAGAGTCCACCATAGCAAGGGCCCCTAAACAGAATTCTTCGAGTTGCTTGGTCCTTGATTAAAAAGAAGAAAGGATGAAACTCAATAAAGACATGATTATCAAGAGTAAATCGATGAATAGACAAAAGGTTCTTAGATGCATTTGGAACAAGAAGAATATTTTTAAGGTCAAAAGAGCCATGAGGGGTACGTAATATTGAATCACCAATATGACTGATGTTCATACCTGTGCCTTCAGCAGTGCGGACCTTGTCTTGCCCATGATATTTGTTGGCGATGAGAAGCTTGTTCAGCTCACTAGTGATGTGATCGGTGGCTCCAGAATCAGCATACCAATTTGTGTCAACACCATATGGGGCAGCAGCAAGATGTGCCCCCTTTTCTGTATCATCTCTCACATCATCTCTCTTTTTCTTGTCATCAGCATAACGCCACCAACAATCACTAGCAGGGTGTCCATGCTTCTTGCAAATCTGACAATCAGTGTCAACATACTTGGTAGGGGTACGATCTGGGCGACGTCCACCACCATCATTACGCCTATCACGGCGATCATCACGCCGGTCTCCACGGCGATCATCATCTCTACGATCATCACGACGCCAACCACGGTCATCATCTCTACGGTCATCACGGCGCCAACCACGGTCATCATTGCGGCGCTCATCACGACGCCAACCACGGTCATCATCATTGTCACGGTATCGATCACCACCACCCCCTCCACGGTAGGAACCACCACTGTCAGGGCTGCGACCACGGAGAGGAGGAGGAGGTGAGTAACCACGTGGAGGTGGAGTGCGACCACGTGAGCGCTCATAGCCCCGACGAGCTAGATTTGCAGAGGAAATAAATGAGCCATTCTCTTCAACTCCATTGCGCATATCATATCCACATAGCTGCTCATAAAATTCATCTATGGTGGTGCTAGGGTTTCCATGAACTGTGGTGATAAGAGAGTTGTATTCACCTTTGTCCAGACCATGCAGAAGGTAACCTAGGAGCTCATCATCTCCAATCGGTTTTCCAAGTGCTGAAAGCTCGGAAGCGAAGCCTTTCATCTTGGTGTAGTACTGATTGGCAGTCATTGTCAGTTTCTTGGTGTCGTTGAGCTTCTCACGCAGATGTTGAGCCTTGGTGCGAGATGCTGTTTTGAACATAGTGTTAACGGCAGTCCACGCCGAAGCAGTAGTATCCATGCCCAGAACATGCGACAAAATCTCTGGAGAGAGCGAATTCAGAAGAAAACGCAACACCTGTTGATCCCGAGCAATCCAGGCCACATACGCAGGGTTTTCAGCTTCGATCTTCGTCCCATCGGAGTCCACAGACTCGATGATCTTGGCTGGAGCACGGTCGGAACCATCGAGAAGGCCCATGACATTGGCGCCACGGAACGCCGGGACGATGAGGGCTTGCCATAGCAGAAAGTTATCTCGCGTCAGAAGCTGAGTTGGAGGGCTCCCGAGGGCAGCGGCCAGGGCTGAAGTTGATGTCGACGAGCTCATGGTGTCAGATCGGATCGGAGGTTGTTGGTTCGGTTGTTGATGCAGCGGCGGTGGCTTGAAGGCAGCAGCGGCGGCGAGGTTGTTTGTCTAGGTTGTTGATGCGGCGGCGGTGGCTTGAAAGCAGCTGCGGCGGCGAGTTTTGTTTGTCTGGTTGTTGTTATACGGTGGCGGCGGCGGCGGCAGCTAGGTCACAGGAGGAGGGGCTCTGGTACCATGTCAAACGTGATGACGGGAACGGTGCTTGAGTCCACACCGGTTGCATGTTAATATAGATGGCTTGGAAGCCGAGTTGTACAAGGTGCAGGTATCCGTATACAATACTATACGGTATACAAAAACTAAATTACATTTAACAGCGGCAGCAAGCATCTCTTTTTTCCAGTTGCTTCTTGGTCAGTGCAGAAGCTACAAGGTTGACCAGTTCACGTTAAGTCCGGGCTGAGAGAGCAAACAGACGATCCACCTAGTATGTACTCCAGAACGCAACAGCTGGGCGTCTGAGGCAGTGATGAGTAGGAGGGTGCGTGCACTGGGCGGGCCGTGAAAAAGCAGATGTGCTCCTTCTGCAACTGTGGTCTCCGCCTCCATCTTCTCCTGAATCACCTATCAACACACAAACACACGTCGCCTCGGTATGTCAATTTTCCTTTTCTAAAAAAGTATGTAGAAAACAGAATTTCAAATACGAGCCAGCTATTTTCAGTGAGCATGGGTGTAATCAAGGGAGATCGAGCAAGAGTAACCAACAAAAGATGGACTAACTAGCCTATGCAGCATCAGGAACCGGCCAGGGGGCCGAGTCTGCCAACCAATGCAAGCAATTGCTCAGGGCATGGCATGGCCTCCAACAGGCCACGGTGTCCATCAGCTCAAACACAAGTTTAACTTGGAAGAAGCAAATAAGGTTCGTCGGTGTCTGTCTACAGCATATGCTACGTTGTTGATCCAAAGATCCTTTTTTTTCTCGGAAAAGGGATTGCCCCGGTCTAGTTCATCCAAGCATCTGACATGGGTTATCAATAAATACAAACTCACCCTATCTACCCTAATTCCTCTCGGCTTCCTCACATCTCGTAAATACTGCGCTTCACAGTTTCAATTAGCATGACCAAGCCAGATTGAGCGCATGGATTATTGCCAACATATACATACCGAATCACACTAGTCGCAATACGAACAAAACAATCGCACTCTGAGAAACGCAGAGCAGGGCAAAGGCCCAGCTCACTACTATGGTTCACCACGATTTATCCACCCTCCCCCTCCTCCCTCCCGCTCGCTCTCTCTCCCCCTTCTCCCTCCCGCTCGCTCTCTCTCTCGCTCCCCCTCCCCCTTCTCCCTCCCGCTCTCTCTCCCCCTCCCTCCTCCCTCCCGCTCTCTCCCCCTCCCGCTCTCCCTCTCCCTCCCCCTCTCTCCCGCTCCCTCTCTCTCTCTCTCTCTCTCTCTACTCCCTCTGTACCTAAATACTAGTTGGGGAGAACTAGTCTCGCTCCCTTTCCCTCTCTCCCGCTCCCGCTCCCCGCGCCCCCCCCCCCCCCCCCCCTCCTCTCTCTCCTGGTTCGAGGAGTCGAATTGGGTGGAGGATCGGAGCATGGGCGACAAGATCATTAGAACGGAGCACATATCAAACAGGTCGACCCTACTGCAGCTCTGATTTTGCAATGGCGACATACCATTACTCTGGTTTTGCAAAATGTGGGTTGGCGGCGAGGTACCCAAAAGAGTTAGCTATAGCATGGGTTGCGCCGGAGAGGTAGCAGTGGCGGCGGTTTGTGGGCGAGATTCCTAAACGGCCTATTGCGGGCGGACTGCCTGCACATGTGGGGCGGCGGCGTTTACAGTCTTGATATATGTGGATTGGACACGAGAACCAGCTCAGCTGGTAGAATCAATCAGACAACACATAAGAACCTCTCGCTCCTTACAGTGTAGGTAGGAACCAGCGGGCAGACATCAGATCATACATGGTAATCTCTTCCTCCATGCAACGACTTGACTTTGCCCGATCTCTCTCCCTCTGTGCCTCTGCCTGCAAAACTGCTTGACTTTGCCCGATCTCTCAAAACTGCCTAACTTTGCGCAATTCATCTCTGAAGCCACTAGCTCTGTAAAACTGAGTCAGACCATGACCGCCCCCCCCCCCCCCCCCCTGTACACCCCTCTCCTCTTCTCTCTCTCTCTCTCTCTCTCTCTCTCTCTCTGAAGCTTCAGACCTCATACCTTTGAAGCCTCCGGCGAACTGCTGGGTCAAGGGCGGACATCAACTGTTGCCATCCCTCCACTCCGTGCAACTAGTTTAGGAGGGGAGAGAGTTTGTCAGTTCCTCCGGATACTGCTTATCATATAACTTGAGAGCAAGGGGTTTGTTTCTTTCTATAACAGAATCAACAATACATACCTGTATGTGGTCGTGGAAAGCCTGCCTGGCCTCAGTTTCATCACCTTCTTTCCTCTCAATCTCCTGTTCCACACAAATATAAAAGCGATCAGATAAACAACTGAATTCTCTAAAAAAAAGATAAACAATTGGAGAGATAGAAATAAGAAACCTTTTCCAATGTCTCGAGTGCATAAAAGGCTGTCTCCTGCACCTTTCCATCAGCATCTATCGTCTTCCAAAGCAACGCTATCATCATACCAACGAATTTTTCACGGCCACTTGGATGGCCAAGGCCCTGTGCAAACAAACAACACATTAAGAACCACAAAGTTGCTGCGAAATTAAAACAAATCCCAAATCATGCACCCTTTTGCATATACGAATACAGGTTTAACAAACACAACACAATATACTGCATGATGCCTAATGCTGAACCGGTATGGGGGTCTGGCCCATCTCTACCCTTGCCATAGAGCCCAAAACCATGCGACGGCTGGGTTGGGTTCCTTGGTTCTGCTGTGTTTCTCGAGGAGGAAGAGCATGGAAGGAAGCTGCAGGAAGAGGAAGAAGGGCGGCTGCTAGAGACTGATGTTGTGGCTGCATTTGGAGCGGCTGCTGCTGCTGATTGCCCAAGGAGAAGGTCGCAGCTGCCGGTGCTGCTAAGGGGGAGAAAGACGAGAAGGTGGTGTGTGCTGGTGCTGTGGAGCTGTTGCTGTTGCTGCTGGTGGTGGTGGTGTGCACTGCTGTGATTGTGTTGCTGCTGATTGGAAAGGGAAGGTGCTAATGCTGATTGCTATTGAGAGTTGCTGCTGCTGGTTGTGGGAGGAGAAGTTGTGTTGTGTCTATTGCTGCTCCTAAGAGTTGCTGCAGCTAACCCTCCCGAGCGAAGATGGGTTAACCAAAAGGCCTTGTCGAGGCTTTCAAGAAGCTCGCTAAGGTCCTCTCGGACTCGAACTCTGGGGCCATCGTTCCTTGACAGGAAGTGGCTCAGAAGATCGAACTGTCGCCCATGGACATGAAGCTAGAGGGGGCTACCAATTACCGGAGGGCGTTGCTGGCTGTAGAGCACAAGGAGCTTGATGGGCACTTGTTGGGTACTGTTGAAGAACCAGGAGACAAGATTACTGCAGAGGGAAAGAGGTGGAAGGTCAGAAACACTGTGCTTATTGTGTGGTTCTTAAACTCGGTGGTCCCCTCCATTGGACGCTCTGTGGAGGGGCTATCCACATCTACTACGATATGGAAGACTATCCACCCAATACTTTGGCAAGGGCAATGTCATGCTCATTCCTCAGATTGAGGGGAAAATTAGTCGGCTGCGCCAAAGTGACATGTCAGTGATGGCATATGTGGCAAAGCTGCAGGCTTTGTGGGCATACCAGGATAACTGTGATCCTCTGAAACTCTTTGATGCAGATTCAATCAAGTCAAGGCACAAGTGGATGTAACGCAGGCATGTGCAGAAACTTTTGGAGGGTCTCAAAGGTTGCTTTGATGGGAGGAAGGTATCCCTACTATACCAACCTCTCCTGCCTACTATTGATGAGGCTATTGCAGCGATGACTCAAGAAGAGTGCGGCTTTTTCTTGAGCAAACAAACGTGAAGGTTCTGCCTGCTTCGACGTTTGCAGTCACTAAGTGCACGAAGTGGAAAGATCCCAGTGGTTGCTATAACTGTGGGAAGGTAGGTCGCCGGAAGTTTGACTGTCCACCTCGTGGTAGAGGCAGGATTGCTAGAGGCAGAGGTGGATACTTGGGAAACTCAGAGGGTCAGAGGGCACACATGGCAATTTAAGGAGACACTGGGACGTCAAAGGACAGAATAGATGATGCTGACTATGGAGACTTTGCTTACTAGGCCTCCACTCATGAAGGTGAACCGGAAAAGGCATCTCTTGCTACTAATGAGAATGCTCCAGAGTGGGTTCTAGACTCTGGAGCATCTAAGCATGTTGCAAGTAAATCAATAGAACCCTCTAGTGAAAGAAATTATTTCCAACAGATACGCAGGATAGTTACCATCGACATATATACGAGGAATCTGTTACCTGGGCTATGCGCTTGCTGCAAAGCAAAATTGTACGACAGATGGTACTCCGTGTTAGGGGGAAATTATCATCCAGTGGTAGTACGATGAAGCCTAAATTCTGCAATTGAAGAAAAAATAAAATACCTTAGAAAGGTACATCAGCAAGCACCATGATATGAAAAATAAGGGGAAATACAACAGAAAAATTGCCGTCCATGCACATATCATAAAAAAAAAAAAGGCTGCAAAAATAGTGTGTGTTGTAATCTGTACGTCTGTTGTAGCCCCAAATGATGAGATTGCCACCTCTCTGTCTTTCCAGGATTCAACATTCATCCGTGCCAAATTTTTCTGCAAAATTACATAAGCTGATTTATGATAATCAAAGAGATTCAAGGCACGAAATAGAACCCAACAACAAATACTGTACCAAGCACTCGACTTGTTAACATATACACTTGGCCAAGTCCAGACCCCTGGCCAAGTCAATAATGATAGGTATGATTCTGAAAACTGCCAAGATTTTAGAATTTTGCTAAATGGCTAACCTTTACTGAAAAAAATTATAGGGTTTCCATTTTCTTTTTGAATTTTTTAGGATCCCGGTGTGAAATCTGTAGGTGTGGGCTTAGGTACATATCTATCCTGGCCTTTCATTGTTTTGGGAATCTAAGCCTCTGTGTGGATTTTAGCTACAAATAAATCCCAGGAATCCAGTGGGATTGGTTTGAACCAATGGGAACGAAACAACCAAAACAGTGCTGGTCCCAGTCTTGAATCCCGAGAAAGAATCAAGGGCTGGGATAGAGAAGTACAACAAGCTTAAGCTTACTGAAACCTTTACCGGCCTCCGTGCCTCTAGTCCTAATAATTAGGACAAGTACTCAAGACATTATGGGATGTTTGTTGCACTACTTTTCAAGTAATAACGATTTTTTTCCGCAAAGTGCTTAAACCTAAAAGTGAATTAAAGTGCATGAAAGAAATGCCATCATAAGCTTCGCATAATTTACCAGAACCAATTTGGGTCCAAGGTGTGGGGTCTAGACCCCTCAAAAATATCAGATACGATAACAGCATGTCTGGAACAGCTTTACCTGGGCCATTCAATGTTGGAACTTACAAACAGATTGTCTAATAGCAACTGAACGCAAAGCAGTCAGTGATTTTTTGAAGGAACAGGACCCTTGACTAAAAGTAACTACTCCCTCCATCCCATAATGTAAGACGTTTTTTGACACTACACTATAGTGTCAAAAAACGTCTTACATTATGAGACGGAGGGAGTAGTAAGGAAGTTCACTACAGAAACAGGTCTTAAAGCCAGGTCAGGTTACAAGTCCAAACCCGAAGACAACATGCAGCAAAAGATAAAACACATAAAATTATTCTCTTCCAGCAACCAATTACCCAAAGTCTTATCGAAGTAGAAGTTCTCTCCACCCCATAAAATTGACTATCGACAGCTAATTCATAAATGATAAGCTTATGCTATTATGTAGAATATTATCTAAGAAGGCATAACTATAGTCTTGGTGTCTTAGACTAACAGATTTACTTAAAATTTGAGTAACAATTCAAGCAAATGAACATACAAAACTCTATTAAAATAAATCAGCTGTAAGTCCCGCAGTCATGATAGACTACAGAACCAGAATTGGAAGAACAACAATTCGGTAATTTATGGGCTATAACCAATGCAATTACAAGTTTCAAGGCCAAAAAGACCATTCACAAGGGGCACTATGAAGTTTTATGGGAAAAACGCAAGTTTTTTCTTCCCTAAACGTGGAAAGGCATAAGAAGAAGAAGTTGGCAAATGGACAAAGAAAGTGACTTTACCTCCACACTTGATGGATAAAGTTCAACGAGCTGGACCCAGGACAAACAGACCTATCAAAGGAACATTGAGAATTAACAAAAGAAGATATGGAGTTAAACAACTAGTTCGAGCAGCACTTATATATCATTTTGACTGTATCGAGGAACCCTTACATATCATTATTATGATTTGCACCGTGGACTAGGTTAACGTTTCAGATACATATTAGGAAATCTACCGAGTTATTTATTAATTCTATTTATATGCATTTGAACCCTGTCTGCTAAAGTTTACAAAAGATTAATGCCACTGTACATGAAGTATAATTCTCATAGTGAAATACCTGTTTCCGAACATTTGATGAAGGGTCTTTAAAAAGTTGGAATAAGTGGTCGAGGTATTGATCCATGAATTGATCCAAACACTGTAAATAGAAATTAACAGTCGGAAATATTGAGCAATACGAGGGGTGGGGGAAGGAATAAGTGGGACTCGTACCGATGTGCTTGGCATAAGCGCCATACATTGGCTCACACAGCTCAATGACAATTTTCTAAGCCTTGCTTTTGGAGATTTCAGAAACTGGAAAAATAAGGATGTTAAAACAAAATCACTGTCTACAAAGCATATTAAATGTGAAATTAATTCGTAACAAATTAAAAACAACATTCATAATGCCCATGTGAAAGCGCATTGCTCTTGGTAAACAGTTGCAGCACGAACCTTTAGTAACATTGGAATGAATATGTTGATTGGCCTTTCAGGCAAACCAAGAATATCAACGTCCAGATATGCAGCGCAATTCTCACTTATCTGTCATAAAAAACATGTATTCAAGAAAGGTAACCTATTTTCACAGATGCATGAATGCTTTACTGCATAGCTGCCAAGTAATATAACTGGAACCAGTGGCAATTTCTATGTACAAGAATTAGAATTCAAGCTGATATATAGTGGGACAGATGCATACTACCTTTAAAAGAAGAGCAATGGCGGCTTCATTCTGATAAAAATTCTCACTAACCAGACATTCGTAAAGTTCTTGAAATAAGTCCATCCATCCCTCTACACGAACCCATTGGAACAGGGTGGCAATGACTTTGACAACCACCGATTGGATTGCCTTATTACACGTGCCAATGCATGGGGAAAGTTGAGATTTTATATAAGACCGACAAGAAGATGGCATTTTCCAGTACGCGACTTCCATATTGTTTTTCAGTACAATTCCAGCAGCTAACTTCTTTCGCAGATGTTCCCTGATTAAGACATTTTAATCAGACTTGCATGCTTGAATGGTATAGGAGAAGTAGAAGGGAGGGGAGGGACGTTACCTCTTTGTGGATGAGGATATACACCAAATATTTGTTGAAATCATTTAGATTTCTGTATTCATTAAGGTTAATCCTAGTGAACGGCGCGTCGGACTTGTGGTGAAATTGATCGTCCAACATACCACAGATCTTGTCAAGCAGATCTTTCTCTGGTTTCCACCCTGTTGCCTGTAGTGCTGCCTTCTCTTGGAGCTTCATTATTATTGGGACAACATACTTCTCATCGTATTTGAATATCAAGATTTCACCCCGTGGTCCGTATAACACCGATCTCCGTAGCACCTTCTCACGAAGGGTTTTCGCATAACAATCATCTGACTCGGTGGAAAGCTGAACATCTTCATTCAAATTCAAGTCAAAGCTTTCCCGACTTCGATTAGCCCAGTTGTGTATGTCGTCCTCTGCTTTTATTTTTGCAGTGCATCCAGGTTTTAAGGTTTTTAACAACCATCTTTTGATGGGTGCGAAGCCTTTTAGGTTCTGCAAGAATGAGGATACCCCGCTTGATCGCCCTTGAAACTTCACTATCCCATACCTTAGAGTTCCATGGGAATTTGAAGAATTTGTTAAAAATGTCCGGCCACCAGAAGTCACCCAATTCAACATTGTCACTGTCATAAATAAGAACTTTCAATACCATGTTGATTTTAATGCAAAAAATATACCAAAAGAAATGGAACAGGCTTAACCTCAGAGGGCATCAAGAAAGAAGTACACAGAATATTAAGTGAACTTACATCTCGCCATGCGCCACGCTGTATGGAATTTGGGTTCCCTCGATCCATTCCGGAAGTGGTTCATCATCGAAGATGAACCATCCAGGAGGGATAACATTCAATCCAATCTGTACGCGGAAAGCGCCAAAATATAAACTATAAGTTCTGAACAAACATTGAACAGTCTTCATCTTTTCACCTTCGCCTTCAAAGATTTCAACTATATAAAATGATTCAACACCTGCAACTTTAGGAGGGGTGGTAGAGGTTCCAGACAAGGATAATGGACTTAGTTCCTTTATCCACCAATCAATTTGATTCATCAATTTCCGGTAAGTTTTTTCACAAATGTCATTTAGATTAATCCGAAAACGAGGTATATCCTGTAAGCAGAATAGATAAATGGCTTGAGTAATTTTGTGGTGCTAACCGTACACGCAAATGAGTGATGTTAAGAATAAGTAACGAGTTACCTCGACGCAAGTCTGTCCAGAGGCACGAAGTCTGGCTTCTGCTTCTACCAATGCAGAATTCCAGGAATCCTGCACAAAAATGCGAGGGGGCTTCTCGTCTTTTTCATCTTTTCCGTCAGCAGGCCAGTACAGATCAGCGCCATCAACCTCGCCTACTATGAGTTTCACCTTCCCCACCTCCTCTTGATCGGCACGGCTGATTAACTGCTCAACATTGCTATCCTCCTTAATCACCCCCCACTCTGTAGCTTTTAGGACATTACCCCTTTCCATCTCACTCGACAATCCATCAAAAAGACTCCCAGAGTTGAATAACTACAGCAGAAGAGAGAACTTGTGAAACTGAATACCAATGCTAAAAGAGAAGTGCAGAAAACTATAAGTAACTCCCCATGACCCGCCTAACAAAAAAATTGTGTGACTATTGCTCTTGATGAATCAGTTTCATTATCAATACAGTGGTTTGAGCTTCCCGGCCTCCCAGGTATGAAACTAGTGAGCGAGAATCAGATTATCACCTGCTCTGCATCAGTAAGTCAAAAGGGGATGTCGAGTTTAGAAGCATCAGTAGCTGTCAGCAAATGCTTTGCTATATCACTTAACTTCATCAGAATGAAGCTTTCGCTAACTTTTGAGTTCACCATGGCATGTGATGTATCCACGAGATCATGCTCTTCATGAACATCAACTTTGTAATCCTTGTTATAGCGCTTAATATCATGCTTAGCATGCCAAGCCATAGGAACCTCAAGTTTCCTGTTATACACAACAAAATAAGAGGGCAAAGATTAGAAGAATGTCTACAGCCAGTTCATTTGTAGGCATGACTATTCACAAACAGCTCATCTCTCTAATTACCAGAGGTATAAAAATATCCAAGGAACCATAGTACAGACCATTAACAAGAAAGAAACTCATACCCCTGTTCAACAGTTGTTGCAACATTTTGCTGTGACAGTAGGTCCTTTACTTGCACGTCATTAGTGGCACTGAAAACACATTTACGTCTCTCTGCATCAGCAACAAGGTCTGTCCATTCAGTCCCACTTTTAGAAAGTGTGTGAGTATTCCCAACAATCAAAAGACAGTGCCTGCATGAATAAAGCATCCATCAGCTAAGTTATATCATCAGTCTGACATACTTTGAACAGCAACAAAACAAAGGGACTGCCAAAAAAAAACATGCACACCTTGCTCTAGTAAGGGCAACATTTGTTCTTCGGTTATCAGCAAGAAATCCAACAACTCCTCTCTCATTGGATCTAACAGTTGATAGTATTATTATATCATCCTCTTCTCCTTGGAAACCATCAATGGACTTCACCCGCACATGAAAGCCATCACACGTATCATATTTTTTGCCAAGTCGACTTTTAATTGCATCAGCTTGAGCTTTATATGGAGAGACCACACCGATGCTGAGCCCTTGGTCTGTCCTTTTCCAAGCTGCAGAGAAAACATAAGTGTATGCTTATACTGATCTTAAGGGGTCAATTTCTGGACAAGGCTACTGAAAGAATTTTTGTCAGCAAATTTAAGTTGATTCTGTATCACCAAATCCTGAGTCAAATGCGTCACTAGTCCATCAACTCAAACTGATAGCACACTTTAGGCCAACAACTCAAGACGTGATCAGATTTAGTCCGCAAACTCGTTAATTTGATCAAATAAGGTCAAAACCGGTCCGGGAGTTCAAAAACCGGCCACGTGGCTGCCATGTCATCGATCCGTTGACCGCTCGTGACTTTACTATTTTTACGAGGGCCTATTTGCAAATTGGACGGTTTTTTCTCAAAGACCAGGTTAGCGTTTGGAGTGAAAAAATATTAAAAAATATTAAAAAACTTGCGTAGGTTAGCGTTTGGAGTGAAAAAATATTAAAAAACTTGCGTCCCACAGGACTTGAACTTGGGCTGTTTGGAATATGGAATGCCTCACCTACCACTAAACCAACGCCAGGCTTGTGCAATAAAATACAACCCGGGCTCTATATATATATTCACGGTGACGCATTCCTGATTGAAAAGGAAAGCCAAACATAAGGAAAAAGATCGCCTGATTGAAAAACTATCTGGAGGGATCTTCTGAATTTTTTTCTCTCTCCTGATTCTATGTGAAGATAAAAGTGGGCTGTGTATGTTAGTGCACAAGCCTGGTGTTGGTTCAGTGGTCGGTGAGGCATTCCATATTCCAAACAGTACAGGTTCAAGCCTTGTGGGACGCAAGTTTTTTAATATTTTTTCACTCCAAATGCCCTTAACCCGATCTTTGAGAAAAACCCGTTCAATTTGCAAATAGACCCCCGTAAAAATAATGAAGTCACGAGCGGTCAACGGACCGATGACATGGCATCCACGTGGCCGGTTTTCGAACTCCCGGGCCGGTTTTGGCCTTATTTGATCAAATCAACGAGTTTGCGGACTAAATCTGATCACATCTTGAGTTGTTGGCCTAAAGTGTACAATTAATTTGAGTTGATGGACTAGTGACGCATTTCACTCCCAAATCCTTGACATATCATTGCTTTTCCACTATGAAGTCTGAAGATAATAGAAGTTACTAAAGCGGGTCCATGCAGTGGCCAACAACTCTAATAGGGCATAATGTTTCATCTTTCAAGTCATCTACTTACTGCTCTCCTTTTTCTAAATAAAAATGTAACATTGTCTACCAAACAGGGCAGCGGAATTGAAATTTCAGAAAGCCGGATTGATGCAATTAGCAAATTATCATATCACGAGATGCACATAGAAAACTGGACTCTGAATGTGCACTAGCGAACACCTTTCTACCAATGATTGTTATGCAGTATGCAGTACAAGAACGGAAGACCGTGTAAGGTTCTAACGATTCCATGTTATATTAGCCAAGTAGCATTATAAAAAAAATTAGAAAGGATATTAATGTTAAAGAAATGATTCAGTTCAGCTTAGACATACATTTACAGATGGTATGGATTAGGTGCAAAACAACAGCAACTTCAACCATGTTTCTGCAACTATTTCCTGTGCCCTCTTTGTCTTCCCTTCCACCAGTGACATTTATAAACGTGTAGCTGCCAAAAGGGAGGCATGTGTAATCCTTACTATAACTGGGGGACAGGACATTGGAACCATCTACAATCGTCCTCTCATAAAATTGAGCATTTGGAAATAAGCTGATACAAGGATTCATGCGATACTGTATATTCAGCAAATGTTTATCAAATTTGAGCATAACCAATCTCCCAAATAGACTTGTCTCAAATCCAGCTTCTTTGCATACCTAGAGATAAACAATGAAAGGTAAAAATTAAGATTATCAAAAACAGATCAATAACAATGGAGCATAAAAGAAAGATAAGGCCGCTACATTATCATTTCAGTATCAGAAGTCTATCTTGTTGATAAATGCACCAATAACTAAGAAATGAAACCAGACATTACAAAGAGGGTGAGGCTTACTTTGCTTTTAACCATTGCACTCAGTTGACAGTCATCTCCTACCAAAACAACATGTTTTAACCAATGCAGACGTAGTGGGATCACCAATTCACACTCCCGCACTTGAGCAGCCTCATCAACAATTAATACATCAAGGGGTGCAATATCCAGGTGATGTAACTGGTAAGAGCTAGAGGTGGTACAGAAAATAAGTGTTGCATTACATAAGCAGTAGCTCTGGACCCAGTTTTTGTCTACTCCAGTGGGTAAATTAAGCGAGTGTAGCAGATCTTTAAGCAATTTAAGGCATGAAGACCTTGCTTTGTTCAGTTCCTTCTCAATAGAAGATACATGCTGTGCACAAACAGAGTTTTCAGTTGACAGACAACCAAGGCCCCTTTTCAAACCCTCATCAGTCAAGTCTACATCGCACAGAAGGGTGCCAAATTTTTCCAGCATATTAAGCAATGAGGATATATTTATGACACTATCACGAGAAAAGCAGCTTCCAGGAAGGTGAACCCGCAAATTCATTATGCATCTTTTCAGAGCTATTGCTGTTGCATCAAATTGTTTCTTTATGAAGTCCAGAAAGCACAACACTACCTATGATAATAAATCCAAAGGAAAGGTCGACAAAATGATTCAATCTGACTTTATCGGTATTCTGGATTGAGTAAAAAAGGGATATATGAAGTTCAAGGCCGATCAATTTTGCCATCATCCTCAAGAAGCATATCATAGCTTGAAGCGCAGTCTTCAAAAAAGGATATCATTGAAGCTATTTTGCAATTCCATCCATATAACGTGGAGAAGCACTCTACAAGTTCATCGACACGGAAGTCCAAGAAAACTTCCTGAAGATCCTCGGTGATGTCCATGTTCGACCTGCTTCCAAGCAGCAAGATATCTCCAAGAGAAGGAGGTAGACAAATGTTGTCAATGTGCTCATTGAAATCCTTCAAGGTTTTAAGGAAACGAGCGCAAACTCCAATAACAGCAACATTTGTGGCAGCACAAGTAAGAGTTCTGCATTTCAAACAGGCCAAAACCCACAGTAAAGCACTGACCGTCTTGGTCTTCCCAGTACCTGGTGGACCCCATATCAGCTTCACAAGGTTCACATGCCCACATCGTACAGCTGATATTACGGATGTAATAGCATCCACTTGCGATCGATTAAGCTTAACCGACAGTAGTTGCTCTTTGTAAGAAGCCAAACAGCCCCCATCCTGTTTAGCACACTTCCGGCAAGCATCCTCACCCTGCAACAGAGCCAACAAAGAGGAGCTTAAAGGGTTAGACTGCATACCAAATTATAATGATGCTGAAAATAGCAAGTAAAACTAAAATGTGAATATTCATGTCATATTACCAGATTTGTGGGGGCTAAGAGCGACTTGATTACTGTGAAATTGTCATTCATGTGCGCATCAAAGTTAAGTGCTTTCCATATCCGTATATTTGTCGTGATATTATTGAGAAATATTGCATGTTTGAGTTTGTTTAGGTCTTCTTGTTTCAAACCAATATCCTTTGAAACTTTGACTCTGAAGCCCTTCTGGTATTCATCATCCATAGAAACCTTAGTGGCCATTGCCAAGCAACATGTCACACCATGGCGGTTTAAGTCCTCTGCAGCTTCAGGTTTTATGCTCGACAAAATAAATATGTCACCATTCCTCCCAGAATAAGCCTCAGTAAGAAAACCAGCATCATTGTCCCAAAAGTCCACATCCATTAGGTACAATCCTGGTTTTCCTGCTACCTCCATGGACAGTATTTTCGACGAGGGTGCTTCACTGATGAGGTCAAGGCATGAGCACAGATCTGACCTTGTTTCTTCAATCAGAGGCACACGATACGCTGTGAAATAGTGATCAAGTGACTTGAAGTTGCAAGGAATAGTCTCAACCTAAACACAAAAGAAGTCATAGATGAAATATGTTATAGGCAGCAAAAGATTCTCCAACAGTTCCTTGAGCACACAAATGGCATGTAAGTAATGCTAACAAAATAACTATCTGGTCAATTTCATTACTGCAAGAACAAACAAGGAAAACAGTTTGTAGCTTCTGCCAGAGACATATTTTTTCATAGGAAAACAGTTTATAGCTTCTGCCACCAGATTGTACAGAATCCTGACATGTATCTCTCTCATTATAGGATAACTTACACAGCTATCATCTCCGAGTTTTCTGGAATGATGCTGACCAGATGATGTTACAGACAACAACAACCCTTCCCAAATGGTGTGGTACATATCATGGGCATAGCAAATTGGTGTCATCCTTGTCAACAGCAGCAATGGATACCTCCATGAGTAAAAAATTATAATAACGTAACAGCTAGTTAGACCAAATCAGTGTTAGAAGTTAATCTAGTCAATGTATGATTTAATTAATGGTTGATCATGCTCATGTGTTGATGCATGTTTGACTCCTGCCATGTGAGCCTGATGTAAGGTACATGCACATGTCGTGCATTGTGTGAGAGGACATGCCACTGTGTGTCATGGCTGTCCATGCTTAGATCAGGAGCAGTACATTGTCAGTTGATGTGCTGCAGAGTTGGTAGGAGGGGTGGAGTGGGTCTCTGCTATGTAATAAGCTGAACCTTGCATTGGTTGCAAGCAGCACACCGAGCATTCGTTGCTGAAAAAGGAAAACAAAAAAAAAAGAAGAAGGGCATTTGTTGCCTGGAACCACAACTCGTGCGTGCCTCCTCTGCTTTTCCTCCTTGCTCTGCTTCTCCTTTAGTTTCAACAAACACTTCGTGTGCGTGTGTGTAACCACAGAGAGAAGAGAGATCGAGGGACCTGTGACCAACATTTGGCCTCAGAGCCAGGTTCGGTGGCGGCGGTGGCGATGGCCACGACGCCGGAGGGGCTGCAGAAGGTCCTGGAGGATGCGCTGGCTGAAATAAAGACGATGCGGCTGGAGGTGGAGGCGACCAAGGCGGAGTTGGCGGCGGAGAAAGAGAAGCTGGGGACTGTGGTACCGGTGGCGACGGCGCTGCCGGTGAGGTCCCGGGCGCCCATCAACTACCCACAGCTCACACGCAGCAACTACACGCTCTGGGCGATGCAGATGCGTGTGGCGATGCAGTCGGCCGGAGTTTGGGTGGCAACGAGCTCCGAGAACGTCGACCACGAGATGGACCGCGACGCCCTCCTCGCCATCTATCAGGGGGTGCCGGAAGATGTCCTGGCGTCCCTCGCCGGCAAGGACACGGCGAAGCAGGCGTGGGAGGCGATCAAGGTCGTGAACGTCGGCCACGACCGCGTTCGCGAGACGAACCTGCAGACCTTGCGGAAGGCGTTCGAAGCTTTGGAGATGGAGGACACGGAGGCGGTGGACGCGTTCGCGACGAGGCTGAACAGGATGGTGTCGTCCATCCGAGCGCTCGGCGACGAGGTCAAGGAGCTGACGGTGGTCCAGAAAATTCTCCAAGCTACGCCGGCGAGGTTTATGCACTTGGTAACCTCGCTGGAGCAGTGTGTTGACTTGAAGACACTCACCGTCGAGGACTTGTTTGGCCGGTTCAAGGCGCATGAGGAGCGCGTGCGTATGCGCTTCGGTAGTCCTGTCGACGGGCAGCATCTAATGTTGTCCAAGAAGCAGTGGGAGGCGTGGTCGTTGAGGAAGTCGAGCGGCGGTGCTGAAACCTCGAGTAGCAGCGGAAAAAGTGATGGCGGTAGTAGTCGCGGCGCCAACCGCGGCAAGGCTGCAGAGAAGCCACCACAAGCTGCAAAAGGTGAGAAAAAGAAAAAGAAATTCAAGTGTTATAATTGTGGTGAAAGAGGCCATTTCTCAAACGCATGTCCTAATCCAAAGAAAGAAAAGGCGTTAGTAGCTGAGGTGCATGATGAGGATCCTGCTTTGTTACTTGCTAGTACATTCGTTGTAGTGCAAGGTAATGAAGAAGAGGAGAGAGTGTTTCTGCAAGAGCTGAATGTGAAACCAAAATTAGGAGATAATGCAGGAGAAGAATCAGATAAGTGGTACCTTGATACAAGTGCAAGCAATCATATGACAGGGTCGATTGAGAAATTCACTGAACTGGACAAAACCATTGTTGGGGCTGTCAGGTTTGGAGATGGGTCTGTTGTGGAAATTGCTGGAGGTACAATGCTCATCCTTGCACGTAATGGTGGTCACCGAGGCCTGACTGATGTATACTACATTCCCAAGCTGCGTAGCAACATCATCAGCCTCGGACAGATGGAGGAGCATGGCTGTAAAGTGGTTCTGGAAGAAGGTTTCCTCAGGATCTTTGATAAAGATCGATTTCTGTTAATGAAAGTACCAAGAGGGAGAAATAGATTGTATACCATAAATCTGAAGATGTGCACTCCTGTGTGTCTGCTTGCATCAGTTGCAGACAGGGCCTGGTTATGGCATGCTCGGTTTGGGCATCTGAACTTTGAAGCACTCAAGTCTCTAGCTCAACATGACATGGTGAAAGGACTGCCACTTGTTAATCATGTTGGACAAGTGTGTGATGGCTGCTTAATTGGCAAGCAGAAACGTGCATCCTTTCCCAAACAAACATCTTATAGAGCAACTGAAAAATTGTCTCTTGTCCATGCAGACCTTCGTGGTCCAATAACACCCTGTACACCTGCTGGGAACAAGTATTTTCTGCTGATGGTTGATGACTTTAGCCGGTGTATGTGGTTGGTCCTGATAAAGTCAAAAGATCAAGCCTTCAGTGCATTCAAGAAGATCAAAGTTTCAGCGGAATTGCAAGTAGGCAGCAAACTAAAAATGCTGCGTACTGATCGAGGGGGTGAGTTCACCTCGAATGAGTTCAATGTCTTCTGTGAAGAAAGAGGCATTGCAAGGCAACTCACTGCACCATACACACCTCAACAGAATGGAGTGGTTGAGCGAAGAAATCAAACAATTGTGGCAATGGCTCGAAGTTTGCTAAAGAGTCAGGGAATGCCAGGGGTGTTTTGGGGGGAAGCAGTGATGACGGCTGTTTATTTGTTGAACAGATCGCCCACCAAAAGTGTCATTGGAAAGACACCGTATGAAGCTTGGCATGACCGGAAACCGAGTGTTGAGCACTTGCGTACATTTGGATGTACAGCTCATGTGAAGGTGACTGGACCGTCAGGTGGGAAACTTGCTGATAGGAGTATACCCACAGTGTTTATTGGCTATGAGCAGGGCACAAAAGCATACAGATTGTACGATCCAACATCAAAGAGAATTTGTGTCTCACGTGATGTGGTGTTTGAGGAAGGAAGAAGATGGGACTGGAACACTGCTAGTAACACTGCTAGTTTGCCCAGGCATGGTGATATTGAAGAATACTTTGTGGTACACACTGAACCAGAAGTAGAAAATTCCACCTCTGCTGCTCCAGTACAAAATCAAATTGAAGAACACGCAGCTCAAACACCAGGATCAGGGGATATGGGAACTCCAGGAAATTCAGCTGTGTTGGCCGATGCAGGAAGCATAGCCACAAATCAAAGTAGTGTGGCAGAAACGCCTGAAGCTGCTCAATTTGAAACTCCGCAAAGTGCATTGAGAATGCGTTCTCTTGATGAATTGTATGATGAGACATCTCCAAGCTGGACTCCTATTGATATGGATCATGTCCAGCAGCTAGAATTGTGCATGCTCGGAGAAGATGAACCAACACATCATACTGAAGCCTTAAAGCATGAAGCATGGAAGGCTGCAATGAAAGATGAATTAAAATCAATTGAAGACAATGAAACTTGGGAATTAACCACACTTCCGGCTGGTGTTCGTCCTATTGGTCTGAAGTGGGTTTTTAAACTCAAGAAAGATGCTGCAGGAAATACCATTCGCCACAAGGCACGTCTGGTGGCTAAAGGGTATGTGCAACGACGAGGAATTGATTTTGATGAGGTGTTCGCACCGGTAGCAAGGCTGGAAACAGTACGACTACTCATTGCAGTTGCAGCTCAGGAAGGATGGGAGATACATCATTTAGATGTGAAATCTGCTTTCCTAAATGGGGAGTTAGAGGAGGAAGTCTATGTGGTGCAGACTCCAGGCTTTGAGCAGAAGGAAAGTGAAGAGAAAGTATTCAAGCTAAGAAAAGCTTTGTATGGGCTGAGGCAAGCACCTAGAGCATGGAACATTAAGTTAGACAAAAGCTTGATCTCATTAGGATTTGTTCGAAGTCCACTTGAACATGCTGTCTATGTGAGAAGCTCTGGAGGTGCTCGGCTACTAGTTGGAGTATATGTTGATGATCTGGTGGTCACCGGCTCAAACATTGATGAAGTGAAAAAATTCAAGAAACAAATGCTTGATTTGTTCAGCATGAGTGATCTAGGATTGTTGTCTTACTATTTGGGAATAGAAGTGAAACAATCAAAAGAAGGCATCAAGTTGAGCCAGACATCATATGCATCAAAAATACTGGAGAGAACTGGTATGCTGCAGAGCAATGCTTGTCAAGTTCCCATGGTGCAAAGGCTAAAGCTAAGAAAATGTGGAGAAGGTAAGAAGGTGGATGCAACATACTACAGAAGTGTTGTGGGCAGCCTTCGATACTTGGTGAATACCAGACCGGACCTCGCGTATTCAGTGGGCATTGTCAGCCGCTATATGGAGTGTCCAACATCCCAGCACTTAGCAGCAGTGAAGCAGATTTTGAGGTACATTCATGGTACTCTTAACCTCGGCTGCAGCTATGTGCGCAAGAGTTCACAGGAACTGAATTTGCTGGGATATAGTGATAGTGATCACGCTGGTGATACTGATGATTGCAAGAGCACTACAGGTGTGATGTATTTCCTTGGTGGATGTCCAGTTTCCTGGTTGTCACAGAAGCAAAAGGTTGTTGCTCTTTCATCTTGTGAGGCAGAATATATTGCAGGGGCAACAACTGCTTGTCAAGGTGTTTGGCTGAGCCGTCTACTTGCAGAGATGACAGGAAAGGAGCCTGTGAAGGTGCAATTGTTGGTTGATAATAAATCAGCTATATCACTGAGTAAGAACCCAGTTCACCATGACCGAAGTAAACATATAGACACACGTTATCACTACATTAGAGAATGTGTGGAAAATGGAAGAATTGAGGTTGAGTACATTGCTACTGGAGATCAACTTGCTGATATTCTAACCAAGTCCCTTGGTCGTTTGAAGTTCCATGAGCTGAGAAGCAGAATTGGTATGGTGAGTATCTCTGAAGCTTGCCAAGATTAAGGAGGTGAATGTTAGAAGTTAATCTAGTCAATGTATGATTTAATTAATGGTTGATCATGCTCATGTGTTGATGCATGTTTGACTCCTGCCATGTGAGCCTGATGTAAGGTACATGCACATGTCGTGCATTGTGTGAGAGGACATGCCACTGTGTGTCATGGCTGTCCATGCTTAGATCAGGAGCAGTACATTGTCAGTTGATGTGCTGCAGAGTTGGTAGGAGGGGTGGAGTGGGTCTCTGCTATGTAATAAGCTGAACCTTGCATTGGTTGCAAGCAGCACACCGAGCATTCGTTGCTGAAAAAGGAAAAAAAAGAAGGGCATTTGTTGCCTGGAACCACAACTCGTGCGTGCCTCCTCTGCTTTTCCTCCTTGCTTTGCTTCTCCTTTAGTTTCAACAAACACTTCGTGTGCGTGTGTGTAACCACAGAGAGAAGAGAGATCGAGGGACCTGTGACCAACAATCAGCACATGAACAGCAACATGTAATTTCCTGAAAAAGCATGTGTCACCAAGCCTGCAACAATTATGTTGTCATACAGTCCAGAAATGGCACTCAGCACATGCCAATTGCACACCCATCCCAAATGGACAGAAAACCCCTCAAAACCCTAGCGCACGGAACAACGACCCCATTATTTGGAGTCAACTCAGCAACTTGGATTACACGGGCAGCGAACAGCAGCGCACTAAACGCGATTAACTTCAAAAATCACAAGATTTAAGAATGATAAGGAACCCAGCACACCTACGTATGCCTACATTGCCTGGTCCAGACGAACGGATTCGGAAAAAAAAAACTAAAGCGCGAACAGCGCCACACAAATCATCATCCGGAAGGAAGAACCGATGACGCACCTTTGCTCCATACAGGTCTCCGTCGGTGATCTTCTGCACCGACCAGGAGAGCACCAGGTGCTCCAAATCCGTATCCCCCATGTCGCCTTGCTCGCCCATGTGGCCGCACCGCACGGCCCGGGCTTTCGCGCTCTCTCCCCCCCCTCTTCGTCTCGATCCCTAGCCGCGAGCACGTGAGCAA
This sequence comes from Elymus sibiricus, assembly GCA_039707655.1. Classification (NCBI taxonomy): domain Eukaryota; kingdom Viridiplantae; phylum Streptophyta; class Magnoliopsida; order Poales; family Poaceae; genus Elymus; species Elymus sibiricus. The sequence goes on along the minus strand of CM077665.1, from coordinate 526,191,613 downwards.
ACGGGCGTGACAGGAGGGGAGGGGAAGGGGACGGGGTGAAGAGCGGCGCCGCGGAGGCGGTGGTGGGGGTGGCTCCTGCGCCGCGCCTGTGATGCTGCGTGGAGTAGGGATCAACGAGATACTACCTCCCCTCCGTCCTAGTGCAAGGTTTTTGTTGCTTGGGTGCTTCCAGAGCTTTTCTTTACGGGGCAAGGGCAAAAGGCCGCTTTTCACGGCGAAGTGAAAGAGAGGGACGGACGCGCGGTGAATGGGACTGTAAAGTGGCAGAACGCCGAAATGCGCGGACAGGCAGAGTGAAAATTTTAATGCTAGTGACAATACAGGTACTATTGGGGTCGTTGTAGAGCACTACGGCGCGCGGGCCTATCCCGCTACGGGCACGGCAAGCCAGTACGAGCACGGGCCTCTCCCGCGCCCGTAGCGGGAGAGGCCCGCGCCCGTAGCTGGAGACGCTCGCGCCCGTACTGCTCTAGCCGTGTCCGTATTGGGAGAGGCCGCACCCGTAGTGTTCTCGTCGTGCCCGTAACGGGGTGAGGTCGCGCCCGTAGTGTTCTCACCCGTACTTGACATTGCCATGTCCACAGTTGGCAGATCCAGGCGCAATAGTTGCACACTAATGTGATCTGTGGTGTGTGGATTTTGTACTTGCCATTGCCATGTCCCCAGTTGGCAGATCCAGGCGCAATAGTTGCACACTACTGTGATCTGTGTTGTGTGCATTTTGTACTTGCCATTGCCCTGTCCCCAGTTGGCAGATCCAGGCGCAATAGTTGCACAAACTGGGATCTGTGTTGTGTGCATTTTGTACTTGCCATTGTCCTGTCCCCAGTTGGCAGATCCAGGCGCAATAGTTGGCATTGTTCATGGTTTTTATGCATTTGTTCATCCAGTTTTGTCAGTGTTCAACTACAACATTTTTTTAGCGCGCAATTACAATGGTTTTTCATGTTGAACCTGTTTTTGTGCAGTGACAATGTTTGAAGACGGAGACGCCGGTGGAAGTGAAGAAGATGTTTTTTTGTGCCCAAAGGGAGCAAACATGATCCAATATATGTGTTATTTTTCTCATGTCCCTTTTTTTATTTTTGGTTCTGTTCTTTTGTCCCATGCAGAACAAGAAAAGGGCTACTGAGCGGGGCGTTCGCAGCCGCGGTGTTCCCGATGATGGTGAGGAAGTAGGGGGTAAGTTTTCAGCGCAAGCTTCAACACATTTTTTCTCTTTTTTGAATGCAATGTGCAATTTTGAGCATTTGCAGCATTTCCTTTTTGTTTTCTCTTTTCATGAATTTTTATGTGTGGCATCCTTTTTTGTGTAGTTGGAGGATGATAATCAGTTCCGTTTTGTAAAGCGTGCTAGAGGGAAAGCAAAAGACAAATGCTCTGATGGGGGTGGCGCGACGTCTGCACAATTTGCTGAGGTACCTATTGTACATTTTTATTTTTTAACAGTTGCACAATATGTTGGTACCAGTTGGCACCTCTGCTGTTTAGTGTTGCACTTGAATAGTATATACTTGGCAGTTGTTCTGTATGTGTGCACAAGTGTTTTATTTTTCAGCTAAGTTTTTCATGTGCTGACATAACTAATGATGTATTTACAGTTGGCATCCATTTAACACACAACTGCAGCAAAACATGTATACAATTGACGGTTTTATTTGCTCATTGTTTACAATTGCACATTGTGTACATAACAGTTGCACAGTTTGGGATAATAGTTGCACAACATTCAACATGTGATTGCCATACAATTTCTTTTTACTTTTCCTCCTTTTTTTCTCTGATGCTAAATAATTCAGTTATTTATCTATGATCAGTTGCAGACATATGTACACTAGTTGCACATTTTGTCCGTATTCAGTTCCACCTCTATTATTGTCTCAGGGTTGTGAAGTTGGAGTTGAAGGAAATGAAGGAAATGTTCCTGGGCGACGTACACAAGCTGGAAGGATTAGGGCCTCGCCAGGGAGGTTTGTGAAGGTGAACACTGGATTGGCACCTGTTCAAAGGTCTTTCCTGTATGAGAAGATGTTAGGAGGCTTGGTAAACTTAGCCGACACACTTCCTTCGGACTTGACCAAGTTCCTAGTCCAGTCTTATGACCCAGGCAGTTCAGCATTCGTATTTCCAGGCAAGGGCACTATTCCAGTAGATGCTGCTAGTTTGCACAGGAATTTTGGGTTACCCAACAGAGGGCCGCGTCTGAAATATGTTGTTGAAAAGGAGGCTGTGAAGACATTCAATGAGATGTTCAACTACTCCGGGCCGCCCAAACACCCCATGGTCACCGATTTCAGCAAGACGTTGAAAGATATGAATGGAGCTGTTGATAACAAGTTCCTCATTGGCTGTCTTGCACTTGCTTTCAGCACCTTTTTAGCTCCTACAACAAGTCTGTCCCTGAGCCCACGCTGCTACGGTGCTGTCCTGGAACCTGAATTGCTGTTGAAGAGCAATGTGTGCTTATTTGTTGCTGAGCACATAAATGAAGCTTTCCGCAACATGGGTGAGGAGAAGCAAACAGTCTGTTGCTGTCTGTATCATTTAATGGTAAGTTGAAATTAAATTATGTCTTTGTTAGATGTACTTTTCTGCAGGTTGTGCTTTTTCTGACCAATGTGCTCACATGCTGTTTTTTTCCTTTTTTTGTTTATTGGGATGGTGCGCGAACAGATTCTTTACATTGATGCGCATGATGTTGATGAGAGAGTAAGCGTATGCGCTGTTCGAGCCAATGCATACGATAAGAATCTGATCAGCAAGATTATAAAAAAGGATTTGATTTCACCTGGCGTCTTTGGCAAACTTCAAGTGAGTTGGACATTTTTTCAAAATCAAATGATACTTCTTGCATATATTTATGTGTCAGTTTCATAATATGTTTATGTTTTACGTTTTCTCTATAGAACTACTGTTATGTAGTTGCACATATTTTTTACATTTTGTTGGTACTTGCACAAGCCCATTTTGATAGTTGGCACACAGACTTATGATAGTTGCACACATGCTTGTTTACAATATTTTTACCCATAACACTTTCATTTCTTTGGGTCTTCACATAGTAATTTTCAACTGGTTTTTTGCTGCTAGGCATATGTTAGTTGTTCACATGTTGCGCTATTTCTTTATAGGCGCACATAATAAGTGATTTAAGTATTTTTCTTGTTGATCCTGCATGAAGTTTTGTAGCTAATTAATGTCTTTTGTGCATCAGCTCAAGGAGCAGTTCAGAAGCAGAGACGAATAATCAATTTTCAGAGGATTGTTGCAGGCAAAAGCGTTTGTGGCGTCAAAGGTTCCAATGAGCTACAATCCACATGTTAGTTATCCTTTTGCTCACTCGTTTGTTCTCTAGCTCAATTTTTTGTGTTTTTCCAAAGTGAAACATATGTTGGAATTTTTTATTTCTTAGTTGCACTAATCACCTTTTTTTACTTGCACCCAACGTATGCTTCACTTGCACAGAGTTATTATATCAGTTGCAAACTATCTCATCTTTACTTGCACCATTTTTTTTGTCTTAGTTGCACTAGTCACCCTTTTTCTTACCTAAAATCAAACTTATGCTGTCAGTTGCACAGAGTTCTTAACTCAGTTGCAAACTATCTTTTTTTACTTGCACGAAAGTTATGCTCCAGTTGCACCAAGCACCTTTTTCCTTAGTTGAACCAAACCTAAGGTTCAGTTGCACATTGTTATTATCTCAGCTGTTATATTTGCACCAAACTTATGTTTGCAGTTGCACCTAACATCTTTCTTACCTGCAGCAAACTTATGCTTCAGTTGCAGCAAACTTAAATTTAGTTTTTGTTTTTTACTGTTTTGCAAAAAAAGTTCAAGCTAGCAAGCATGGTCCATGATCTATGCAAAGGAATATCTGACAATCTTGCCAACTTCATAGAAGGATTTGTGAAGCTTGATGAAGATGAACCAGAAATGTCACCTCTCAGGGGGCCGTCAAGTGGTCGAACAAAGACTCAAAGCTCGCACACTGGGCGACGGAAACGTCAAGCTGCTGCCAAGCAAACAGAAGAGGTGGAGGAAAGTGAAGAAGATGAATTTCAGGACAAAACTGAGTCGGAGGAAGAAGATGTTGACCCTAGAGCTGGTAATGATGCCGAAGAAAGTGATGAATCCAAAGAAGAGGATGAGGATGAAGACGCAAGGAATGATGAAGAAGATGATGACAATGATGATGATGATGAATACAACTATGAAAACAAAGGGGATACCGGGGATGACGATGAGGAAGAGGAAGAGGAGGGTGATGTAACAGACAAGGGGGCAGCTGAGAAAGGTGACAAGGTTGATGATACTGAACAAGGAAAGGACGCTCACAGTGATGATGACAGCGAGGAGACACAGTACGATGATAGGGGGGCTTTGATGGTGGCATGGGTGGCGGCGGGGAGGATGACGATGGCATGGGTGGCGGCGGCAGCAGTAGTTCAAAGAGGGCGAACAGTGGTGCAGATGGAGGGAACAGCAGTAGAAGCTCAATTGAGGATGGTGTAACTCTACAGTTTATCATCAAAAAGGACATTTATCGCAAAGGTTTAGATCACAAATCAGTTGGAACTAAATCAACTGTGTTAGAGGAAAGTTTCTCCCTTATTGACTTGTGTAGATCAGAGCCAGTAATCCCCAACAAGTTTGAAATACCATTGCTTGAAACTCATGAAATCATTGACATCAAAGAGAAGGATACTGCCTTCGAAGAAATAATCGAGGGCGGGGCAAAAAGCACTCAGGAAGAAATGGAAGAGGCAGGAAAGGGTTTGGACAGGATTGGCTCAAAAACAATGGTTGAGAAGATCATGAAGGAAGGTGCTGCATTTGAAGATGGTTCATTGTCCTTTTGTAGCAAGAGGACGGCCGCATCCCCACCGCGCCCACCCCCGGTCCCAAAGCGCAAGAAGCTCGTCACATTAAGCAAGAACTTGGTGTTGGGTGAACCAAAAGATAAGATGCCTTGTATGGCAGAGAAAAATTCGAAGAACGGAAGTAAATCAAAGAGGAAGGAGGTGCCAACTCCAGAGCCCAAGAAGGCAAGTGTTGTTCTACACGAGCCAACTGCTGGGCATGTAAATGCTAAGCTCCCCTCTACAAGACACAAGCTCCCTGATAAAAAATGCAAGAAAACAGTTTCTTTTGCCAAGGACACAAAATTTGCAGAAATGGGAACAAAGGTGCCAAGCCATGCTGTTAAGTTTGCATCAAACAGTCAAAAGGAGTCTGTCAGTATGCCGTGTAGCAAGTTAGCAGCACCAACAACATCTGTGCCAACTCCAGCTTCAAGTGAGCCAACTGCTGGTCCAAATATGCCAACTGCAACATCTACTGCGCAAGGTACATCGGCGAAGGAAAGTCCAGTAACCATTATGCCAACAGCAAGAGGAAGTGAGGCATCTGTCCAACCCCTATCAGTCAACATGGCCGCCCCAGCTGTTAGTGTGCCAATCCCAGAAGCTATCTTGCCAACCCAAGCAGTCACTGTGCCAACTCCAGCTTCAAGTGTGCCAACTGCTGGTCCAAATATGCCAAATGCAACATCTACTGCGCAGGGTACATCGGCGATTAAGGAAAGTCCAGCAACCACTGTGCCAACAGCAAGAGGAAGTGAGGCATCTGTCCAACCCCTATCGGTCAACATGGACGCCCCAGCTGTTAGTGTGCCAATCCCAGAAGCTACCTTGCCAACCCAAACAGTCATTGTGCCAACTCCAACTTCAAGTGTGCCAACTCCAGCAAACCTGTTACCAGATATCTGTAATGTTGTGCAGACTCAGCAACCACATTTGCCTACATTTCATGCTATTGGTCAACAGCAAACCCTTACACAAGAGGAAGTGTACAACCTTGTTTCCAAGTGTATACCGCCGAGACCGCCGCCAAGCATAATTGCACTAACCAAGTCAATGGGTGATGCACCCAATGATCTCCAAGGAGCCAAGAACAGTGTGCATCCCATTCGTAGAGCATCGTCAGCAATATCATATCACAGTGATGGGTACTGCGACGCTCCACCATTTGACTTGGGTTTGGATATTGATGTTGACTCCCAGTTGCCGCATCTAACGAGCTTAACAAATCACAAATGACACCACAAGAGGCAGGGTTATTGATACGTCTCCATTGTATCTACTTTCCCAAACTCTTTTGCTCTTGTTTTGGACTCTAATTTGCATGATTTGAATGGAACTAACCCGGACTGACGCTGTTTTCAGCAGAATTGCCTTGGTGTTATTTTTGTGCAGAAATAAAAGTTCTCGGATTGACCTGAAAATTTACGGAGAATATTTTTGGAATTAATAAAAAATACTGGCGAAAGAATCAACCGGAGGGGGTCCACCCATTGGCCACAAGCCAGGGGGTGCGCCCCCCCCTAGGGCGCGCCCCTTATCTTGTGGGCCCCCTGCAGCTCCTCCGACCTCAATTCCAACTCCATATAATCCTATTCGGGGAGGAAAAAATCAAGGAGAAGAGTTCATCACGTTTCACGATACGGAGCCGCCGCCACCTCCTGTTCTTCCTCGGGAGGGCAGATCTGGGGTCCGTTTTGGGCTCCGGAGAGGGGAAATCGACGCCGTCGTCATCACCAACCATCCTTCATCACCAATTTCATGATGCTCTCCGCCGTTCGTGAGTAATTCCATTGTAGGCTTGCTGGACGGTGATGGGTTGGATGAGATTTACCATGTAATCGAGTTAGTTTTGTTAGGGTTTGATCCCTAGTATCCACTATGTTCTGAGATTGATGTTGCTATGACTTTGCTATGCTTAATGCTTGTCACTAGGGCCCGAGTGCCATGATTTCAGATCTGAACCTATTATGTTTTCATGAATATATATGTGTTCTTGATCCTATCTTGCAAGTTGTAGACACCTATTACGAGTTATGATCTGCATCCCCCAGGGTGACAATAACTGGGATTCTTTCCGGTGATTACCGTAGTTTGAGGAGTTCATGTATTCACTAAGTGCTAATGCTTTGGTCCGGTTCTCTATTAAAAGGAGGCTTTAATATCCCTTAGTTTCCATTAGGACCCCGCTGCCACGGGAGGGTAGGACAAAAGATGACATGCAAGTTCTTTTCCATAAGCACGTATGACTATATATGGAATACATGCCTACATTATATTGATGAATTGGAGCTAGTTCTGTGTCACCCTATGTTATAACCGTTGCATGATGAATGCCATCCGACATAATTATCATTCACTGATCCATTGCCAACGAGCTTTTCATATATTGATCTTTGCTAAGTTACTTTTCCGTTGCCACTGTTACGATTGCTACAAAACCGCTACTGTTACTTTTGCTACCGTTACCGTTACTTCCATACTACTTTGCTACTAAATACTTTGCTGCAGATATTAAGTCTTTCAGGTGTGGTTGAATTCACAACTCAGCTGCTAATACTCGAGAATATTCTTTGGCTCCCCTTGTGTCGAATCAATAAATTTGGGTTGAATACTCTACCCTCAAAAACTCTTGCGATCCCCTATACTTGTGGGTTATCAAAACCCTTTTCTGGCGCCGTTGCCGGGGAGCATAGCTCTATTCTCTGAGTCACTTGGGATTTATATCTGTTGATCACTATGAAGAATCTGAAAGACCCAAAAACCAAGATATATCCCTCTACTACGAGGGGAGGTAAGGAACTGCCATCTAGCTCTGCACTTGATTCACCTTCTGTTATGAGTAAATTTGCGACACCACCACCTGCTATTGATTCTGATATGTCGCAAGTAATAGATGATGCCACTTCTGCTATGCATGATGCTTATGATGATACTTTGCTTGATACTACTGTGCCACTAGGTGAATTCCTTAATGAACAAATTGCTAGATTCAATGCTGAAACTGATGATATTTCTGAAACTGATGAAATTATTGAAACTGGACACTATGAGAAACCGGTTAGACCTAGCTCTCCTAGATATGAATTGCCTAATATACCTAAGGGTTATGTTATGGAAGGAGAGGTAGCTAGGGACTTTCTTGCTTGTAAGGATAGAGATGATCTTAAGAAATTACTATGCAAGTGGAAGGAAAAATCTTTGAATGCTAGAATGCGATATGATCCTAAGTTTGCTACTTCACCTATCTTTGTTACTGATAAGGATTATGAATTCTCTGTCGATCCTGAGTTAATTACTTTGGTTGAATCTGATCCTTTCCATGGTTATGAATCTGAAACTGTTGTGGCACACCTTACTAAATTGAATGATATAGCCACCCTATTTACTCATGACGAAAAAATTCGCTATTACTATATTCTTAAGTTGTTTCCTTTCTCATTAAAGGGTGATGCTAAGATATGGTTTAATTCTCTTGCTCCTGGTTGTGTGCATAGTCCCCAGGATATGATATATTATTTCTCTGAAAAATATTTTCCTGCACATAAGAAACAAGCTGCCTTGCAGGAAATATTTAACTTTGTGCAAATTGAAGAAGAGAGTCTCCCACAAGCTTGGGGGAGGCTTCTCCAATTACTTAATGCTTTGCCTGATCATCCTCTCAAGAAAAACGAAATACTTGATATCTTTTATAATGGACTAACCGATGCTTCTAGGGACCACCTAGATAGTTGTGCTGGTTGTGTTTTCAGGGAACGAACTGTTGAACAAGCTGAACTACTATTGAATAATATATTGAGCAATGATAATGATTGGACTATTCCCGAACCACCTCCAAAGCCAACTCCGAAGAAAAGAGGTATTCTATTTCTCAGTCCTGAAGATATGCAAGAGGCAAAGAAATCTATGAAAGAAAAAGGTATTAAAGCTGAAGATGTTAAGAATCTACCACCTATTGAAGAAATACATGGTCTTGATAACCCGACACAGGTAGTAGAGGTAAATTATCTCCGTAGATTTGATGAAGGTGATATTCCTTATAATAAGTCAGCTAGCCAATGCCTGGATGAGTTTGATAACTTTATTGTTAAGCAAGAAAATTTCAATGCTTATGTTAGTAGACAATTGAAACATAATGCTTACATGCTTGATCGCTTAGGTGATTATATGAGTAGAACTATTAATGATCTTAAGCTTATTAGTAAACATGCTTCCATGGTAACTACTCAAGTAGAACAAGTGCTTAAGGCACAAAATGATTTGCTCAATGAGATGAATGGTAAGAACAATGATCATTCTGTTAGAGTTGTGACTAGAGGTGGTAAAATGACTCAGGAACCTTTGTATCCTGAGGGCCATCCTAAGAGAATTGAGCAAGATTCTCAGAGAATTAATACTGATGCACCTAGTCGTCCCAGTAATAAAAGGAAAAAGAATGATGATAGGACTTTGCATGCTGCTCGTGAACCTGTTATAGATACACCTGAGAATCCAAATGATATTTCTATTTCTGATGCCGAGACACAATCTGGTAATGAACATGAGCCTAGTGATAATATTAATGATGATGTTCATGTTGATGCTCAACCTAGTAATGATAATGATGTGGAGATTGAACCTGCTGTTGATCTTGATAACCCACAACCTAAGAATAAAAGATATGATACAAGAGACTTTGTTGCTAGGAAGCATGGTAAAGAAAGAGAACCATGGGTTCAGAAACCCATGCCCTTTCCTCCTAAACCATCCAAGAAAAAGGATGATGAGGATTCTGAGCGCTTTGTTGAATTTCTTAGACCTGTCTTTTTGCGTATGTGTTTGACTGATATTCTGAAAATGTCTCCTTATGCTAAGTATATGAAAGATATTGTGACAAATAAAAGAAAGATACCAGAAGCTGAAATTTCCACCATGCTTGCTAATTATACTTTTAAGGGTGGAGTACCAAAGAAACTAGGAGATCCCGGAGTACCTACTATACCATGCTCTATTAAAGGAAATTATGTGGAAACTGCTTTAGGTGATTTGGGAGCCGGTGTTAATGTTATGCCTTTTTCTTTGTATCGTAGACTTGATTTGAATAAGTTGACACCTACTGAAATCTCTTTGCAAATGGCTGATAAAACAACTGCTTTACCCATCGGTATTTGTGAGGATGTGCCTGTCGTAGTTGCAAATGTTACTATCCTAACGGACTTTGTTATTCTTGATATTCCCGAGGACGACAGTATGTCGATCATCCTTGGTAGACCTTTTTTGAATACTGCAGGGGCTGTTATTGATTGCAACAAGGGCAATGTCACTTTTCATGTTAATGGTAATGAGCATACGGTACACTTTCCGAAGAAACAACCTCAAGTTCATAGTATCAACTCCATTGGAAAAAATTCGACGATTATTATTGGAGATTTTGAATTCCCTCTCCCTACTATCAAAAAGAAATATGATATACTTATTGTTCAGGACATGCATATCCCCATTGAGGTAACCTAGTTGTCGTGGTATTTTCACGGCAGATGTCCTCATAGGACTTAATCTCGAAGCCATCGCGTAAGTAGCACATCGAAGGGGTCAAACGAGGAACATGGAAGGCAAGATTTACCCAGGTTCGGCCCCTCTCGAGGAGGTAAAGCCTACTCCTGCTAGATGTATTTGAAGATCTTGATTACAAGGGTTTTGAGACTTGTCTAGCCCTAGCTCTCGAAAGATTCCCCCCCCCCCCTTCTATCCCCGGGGGCTCCCCTTTATATACAGGCGGGGCCCCGGGGCTCACATAAGAGTCCGGGCCGGGATAACAATCCGAGCCCAACTCCCCTTACTTGTTTCCTAAGTTATACCCTTAGGCGGTTTGCACTTACCGCCTCTCTCGGCGGGTCTTGGGCCGGCCCCTCATTGGGCGGCTCTCCTTCTGGGCCTCCATAGAAGACTCTACGGCCCACCTGGCCCTTCATGGTTTTACTCCTCGAGACCCGGCCCTGAACGGGCGGGTTTCACCCAAAGATATTTCCCTGACATTAGCCCTCAGGTTGGCTTGAACTGGTTCCAGACAACCTCGTCCTTTTCAAACTTAACCTTGATATTTTGGCGAGTCTTCAGCAGAACCCGCCTCTTCTGAATATTTCAACTGCCTTTCCTTCAGTCCTGCTCTTCTTGTGACGTCACCGAATCTCCAGAACGAATCTTTCCATGACATCACCAATATCTCAAATGAATTCATTAGGCGCGAAAATCGGGGCGTCGGATTACTGTAGATCCTTAAATCTCGCCCCGACCCTTCGGTGTCTCGCCCCCTTATAAATACCCTTTTCAGGTCCTTTTCCTCATTTTCTCCATCTTCTTCCTCCTGCCGCCCGAGCTTACGCCTCCTCGCGACACACCTTCGAGCTCGCCGGCCATCAGAAGGAGAAACAGTCCCGACGCACCGCCGTCACCTGTCTGCAACCGCGCCGCGCGGCCATCCGATCCAGGTATTCCCAGTTCTTCTCACCCTTCTTAGGGTTCCGCCATTGTCGGGCTCGAGCTCCGCCTCGGCCTCTCCGCGTCTACTGTCGCCGGCCGCACCTTGGTACTCTTACATCATGGAAATGGCGCCGTTGCTATCCCTCCAATGATCAGGAATTAAATCTTGTATCAAGATAGATCTGAGAAACCCCATCTGTAAAAATCTGCCGCGGCTTAACAAACAGTAGCAAGAACTGCTTTTTTCCTTATTTTATAGAGCTGTTTGATCCAAAAAATTTACCGCGTTGGCAGAAATCTGTTGTTACACACTTAGCGAAATTTTCACTTGTGCTGAACATCCTTCACTCGTGGCGGCTTAAGGAAAGTCGCCATCCTTGCTTTAATAATTTTTTCTTTTCCGACTTATGAAAGCCGCTGACTTAATCCTTCTCCCCATTTACTAGGATGACAAAGAAAGCAATAGAATGCAACTGGGTCCGCTCCGCGGTTACCACCAAACATGTCACAAGACTCATAGACAACGGTCTCCTATCCAAAACAGAAAACTGCCGGGTCTCCAAGAAGGACTGTCCTCCCAAGCCGAAGGAGGGGGAAGTCATTATTTTTACCGATCACATTGAGAGAGGGTTTGATCCACCCGGCTCTAAATTTTTCCGAGACCTTTTACACTTCTATGGTCTGCATCCTCAAGACCTTGGCTCCAACTCTATTGTTAATATAAGCTCTTTCGTAGTAGTTTGTGAAGCTTATCTCCGGATAGAGCCAACGATCTTGTTATTCCGAAATTTATTCTGTGTGAACAAGCAAACTGAAGTCGCCGGAGGCCGCCATCAAGAGCTTGGCGGCATATCCTTTCAGAGACGGCGGTTTACTTATTTTCCTAGTGCTGAGCTCTTGAGCCACCCAAAGGGCATGCCGGAGACTTGGTTTTACGTGAAGACCAAGGTGCCTGAAGGGCAACACCCATTGCCGGGTTTTAGACTTGACCGCCTGGATCATAAAAAAGAATATCCTCCCAGGCCCACAGAAACAGAACGGATCCAGCTTCAGCCTCTGATGGACAAGATAGCCGCTTTGATGGCCAATGGTCTTACAGGAGCTGACTTGATCCTTTGCTGGCTTTCCTGGAGGATCCAGCCATTGAGCCTTCGAGACCGGCTGATGTATGAATACTCCGGTTTAGAAGATCCTCAGAGGTATAATAATACGCCTGCTCCTGTGTCAGACGTGGTGAAACAGATGAGGATAATCGTCAACTTACCCGGCGACTATACTGGCGAGTTTTCTCTGAAGCCCTTCACTGAAGCCAATCCACCACCGGTTGTAAGCAAATCTCCTTTAGGCTTCTGTTTTATTGCTTACATTCTTGAGGCTTACCCCTTGCAACTTTCAGGATGATGATCCCTTTTAGGAAGCTCGGCCACAGGTGAAAGAAAAAGAACCCAAAGGCCAGAAGCCGGGCAAACAGGCCGGCTCTCGAGGAGGAAAGAAAAAGAAGGAGACCATCAACCCTTTGGACGTGGATCCTGCTGTCTTAGAATCCTCCAAAGATGAAACATCGGCAAGTTCATAATTTACACCCACCTTTTTCCTTTTCATTAGCGGCTTATGCTTAATAATTTTACCTTGACACCTTCCAGGGTGAAGAAGAAGAAGACGAACAGGGAGAAACTGAGGTAACTTCCACTCCGTTCAACAATCATTTTTCTAGGAAACCCAGAATTACTGTGAGGAAATATCCTTTCTCACATCCTTTTGCTCGCCTGGATCCCAACTATTCATTAAAAACAATTCAGCATGTCGCCTTTCTCCAATCTGATTGTGGCGGCTCTAACACTGGCGCCAGCGGTTCTGTCGTTAATAAAAGCGACTCTCATAAGCGCCCGCGTGAGGTGCTTCTCCATCCAACACCTCTGCTCCCTAAAGCTGGTTTGTTTAAACATCCGCTTAATCCCTCTGATTCGGACTATCAGGTTTCATCTTCCTCTGATGACGCCTCAGAGTCGCCAGAGGATTTCGTTATCAAACCAGGGTAAGATTATGATCGCTCTTATTATCACACCCTTGTGTGATCTCAAAGCTATCAGTTTATTTCAAATCTCAATAAATATGCAGAGTTACCTCCAAGAGACTGAAGCCCTCAACTTCCTCTTCACCTCCGGCGGGCTCCGGAGACCCAGCCAAGGACTCTGAAGAAATAACCAATGACCCTCCAGAAATTCAGGTATCTTTAGAGCCAGAGATGGAAGCACCGGCTGATAACATCGACCAACAGCCGGATGCAACGATATCTTCACCGATTCAGGAAGTGCGACTTTCAGAAGCCGCTGTTATTCCGCCCTCGCACAATATTGAGGAGGGTACTGTTGCTGCTGCTATTGCCACCGCCGCAGACTCGCCGGCGGCTTTGGGCAAATCTTCCCTTGAAGCCATGTCTTCTCAAGGGAAAGACAAGTTAAACCTCTCCTCCTTAGAGAATGCTGATTTAGATGGCCTTCATGAAGCTCTTCAGACTCGATTATTTGAGAGTCAGGAGATCGCCAAAACCTTGGTTAATAAATCAAAGGTGAGATAAACATCATTTTTATTCATAATCCTTATTAGTCGCCCAAACCTGCATATTACTGATTTCATAGTTTTATGGAGGTTTACCAATTTATATTTTAAAAATACGTAAATGTACACATGTAGTCCCCAAGAACCGGCTGTCTTCTTGAAACAGCCGGGTCTTAAAGCAAAGAACCACATGCGTTTTAAATAGAGCAAAGAACCACATGTAGTCCCCAAGAGCCGGCTGTCTTCTTGAAACAGTCGGGTCTTAGATCAAAGAACCACATGTAGTTAAAAGAACCTCATGGGTTTCAGAAAAAAAAAATTGTAAAAACTTCGGGTTTGCATTAGCCCCCAAGTGCCATGTGGATTACTTGTAATCGGTATGGAACTTTATCTGCATAAGTAATTTGATCCTTCCTTTTTCTTTCAGGCTCAATTGTCTTCATTAGAGACCCAGCTGGCCGACTCTCAGAGGAAACTGAAATCTGAACAGGAAATGAGAGCCGCCGCAGAAGAGCGGGTTACATCCTTAGAAAAGGCTGCGTCTGAGGCAGCCGCCAAGTTGGTCACCCTGACCTCTGAACATGCGAAAGAGAAACAGCTTCTTGTTCAACGCGCCGAAGAAGCTGAAAAACGCCTTCTGCCTATCTCTGCAGAGCTCGGCGGCCTTAAACTTCACATCCGTCAAATGAGCCATGCAATCTTCGGTAAGCCTCCAGATTTCCTGAAGCTTTTTACACAAGTCTCCTAAATAATTTTTAAATTCTGACGTTTTCTTTGCAGGTCCCAGAAGCAATAAGCTGGAGAAGGATCTAGCCACACAGCTCAAAGCAGCTTATACTTTCCTCGAGCAACTTTATACTGGAAGCCGTCGCGCAATCCATGCTGCTTTTTATGGGAAGGAAAAACCTTCCGCCATAAAGGGAGTTCTGGAGGCCTTGTCAACTCTTCCTGCTCAACTGAAGTTTGTGAAGGAATCCAGCGCCCGTATCGCCACGATGCACACTATGGCCCGCGCAAAAGCTCATTATGAGGACTTGGAGCTGCAGACTCTTGTTGGCGGCTTTCCCGAAATTTACAAAGGGAAAAAGATCGATCAGGCGACTTACAACGCTCTGAGGAAAGAAACTTTCATCCCCGCAAGTCTGTTGGTGAAAGAAATGAAGCTTGCAAGAGTTCAACCGTCTTATGGCGAAGATGGAAAGAAGGAAAAACTCGACCCTCTGCCGCCTCTCACATTATCTCCTAAAGGCCGTAAGGACGAATTCGCTCCTGCTATTGACTCTTCAAACCTTATAGACGCTGAAGAGATCTTCGAGGCTTTTGCCGACGTTGACTGGGATGCTGATCATGACCAGATAAATCCTTCAGCAGACGCGGACCGAGCCGGAGGCGACAAGACCCAGGAGTAAAGCTGGAACCTTGAAAGTCGCCAGCTGCCGAACCTCTTGTAATATATGATCTGAACCATGATTCTGAAATTCCCTCTAGTGGCCTTTTGTAATAGACTTTAGAAAGATCTTGGCCTCTTGCTTTTAAATGCACACTGGCTTCCTTGGGAAGCAAGCCTAATACCTTGGCATGAAGCTTCCTTATAAAAAATTACTCTGGCTGCTTCTGAAAGAAATTGAATCCTTCGTGGACGCTGGCAGCTCTTAGCCAAATATCAAGATAATCATAATACTTTGATAAGAGGTATGCATCATTTGAAACAAGTATTTAACCAAAAACTAATTAGTCATGGCGGCTTATAACCAGCAAACTTGCATAAACATGCTGTAAACAGTGCAATAAACTGGCGGCTCTTGGCCAAATACGAACTTTTAGAACAGTTCATAAAAATCGTAAGACTCGCAAAGGCAATAAATCTCAAGAAAGATTTGTCAAACTTGTAAAGACGTAAGAAAGGATGCGAAAGCCCCCAGTATGATGGCGGCTCTTGGATTACCAATAACCCCAACCAAACCAGTTCTTTTCTTCCCGTATGGTGGCGACTTCCATGAAGTTCGGCCCATAAGGTTATTGATTTTAAGATGGTGAAGGCTTCTGGATTACCAGTAGCATCGTCACATCTAAGTTTTTTCCCCCGTACACGGATGAAGGTTTCGGATTACCAGTAACGCGACCCGTTTATTAGGTGCCTGTACACGGATGAAGGTTCTGGATTACCAGTAACACGACCCGCTTATTAGGACTTTAACCCAATATGGCGACTTCTGGATTACCAGTAAGTTCAGCCTCATAAGGGTTGAAGGTCCCAGGATGGTGAAGGCTTCTGGATTACCAGTAAGCATCATCCCATCTGAGCCTTTTAAGCCCGTACACGGATGAAGGTTCTGGACTACCAGTAACACGACCCGCTTATTGGGTGCCTGTACACGGATGAAGGTTCTGGATTACGAGTAACACGACCCGTTTATTAGGACTTTAACCCAATATGGTGGCGACTTCTGGACTACCAGTAAGTTCGGCCCATAGGGTGGAAGGTCCCAAGATGGTGAAGGCTTCTGGATTACCAGTAAGCACAACCCATATGGGTCTTTTTTATTCGACTAAGTGCAGGGTCCTCCATATGATGGATGGAAAACGACAGATACGCCGAGTTTCAGGGCCTCCAACTTTTATTCATTATTGATAATATATACATGAGAGGTATGTACATGATCCCCAGAGCCGGAACTCTAGGTGTAGTAGGGTCTTAGATGAGCTATGTTCCAGGGCCTGCTGGTCTCTTCTTCAGATGTTCGAGACTCCTTTCCAGGCCGGAGATCAATCAGATAATAAGACCCGTTATAAAGATTTTTGCTGACAACGAAGGGCCCTTCCCAGGGAGGCGAAAGCTTATGCATGCCTGACTGGTCTTGAATTAAACGAAGCACCAAGTCCCCTTCCTGGAAAGTCCGGCTTCTGATCCTACGGCTATGATAGCGACGCAGGTCCTGCTGGTAGATAGCAGATCGGGCGGCTGCCAAGTCCCGCTCCTCTTCCAAGGCATCCAGAGAGTCTTGACGAGCCAACTCATTGTCCTCTTCAACGTATGCTGAGACCCGGGGCGAGTCGTGGCGGATGTCGCTCGGTAAGACGGCCTCTGCTCCATAAACCATGAAGAAAGGCGTGAAACCCGTCGATCTGTTGGGAGTTGTTCGTATGCTCCATAAGACGGAGGGAAGTTCTTCTACCCAACACGGGTGTGCGCTGAAGAGGAACCATAAGCCGGGGTTTTATACCACGAAGGATCTCCTGATTGGCACGTTCAGCTTGCCCATTAGATTGCGGGTGCGCAACAGCCGCCACATCAAGTCTGATATGCTCCTGATCACAAAACTGCTTCATGGCGCCTTTTGAAAGGTTCGTGCCGTTGTCAGTAATGATGCTGTGCGGGTATCCGAAACGGAAGATTAACTTTTTGACAAACTTAACAGCCGTCTCTGCATCCAAATTACTGATGGGCTCTGCCTCCACCCACTTGGTAAACTTGTCAACCGCCACCAAGAGATGAGTCTTTTTGTCACTAGAAGCTTTGAAAGGCCCCACCATATCTAGCCCCCAGACCGCAAAGGGCCATGTGACAGGGATCATCCGAAGTTCCTGAGCCGGCACATGAGCTTGGCGGGCAAACCTCTGACAGCCGTCACACTTCCTAACTATATTCTTCGCATCAGCATGAGCTGTGAGCCAAAAGAAACCGTGGCGGAAAGCCTTCGCCACCAATGACTTAGAGCCGGCAAGATGACTACAGTCACCAGAGTGTATCTCATTGAGAATATTCCGGCCTTCATCAGGTGATACACAGCGCTGAAAGACGCCTGTGGCACTTCTGTGGTGTAACTCGCCATTGACAATGGTCATAGATTTGGACCTTCTCACGATCAGACGGGCTTCGATTTCATCAGCCGGCAGGACGCCTCGAGTCAGATAATCCAAGTATGGGACAGTCCAATCCGGGATTCCATGGAGAGCCGCCACCAGCTGGGCCTCCGGGTCTGGGACAGCAAGGTCCTCCTCCGTTGGAAACTTAACTGACGGGTTATGGAGCACATCCAGGAAAACATTCGGAGGCACCGGCTTTCGCTGTGATCCAAGTCGTGACAAGGCATCAGCCGCCTCGTTCTGCCGCCGATCAATGTGATCCACCTGATAACCTTTGAAGCAACCAGCCACATTAGTAACAGCTTGTCTGTAAGCCGCCATGAGCGGGTCTTTAGAATCCCAAGTCCCTGAAACTTGCTGTGCCACCAGATCAGAGTCGCCCAGGCACCTAACCCGGCTGAGATTCATCTCCTTTGCAATCCGTAGCCCATGGAGAAGGGCCTCATACTCCGCAGCGTTGTTAGTGCAAGGAAACATAAGCCGTAAAACATAGCAAAACTTGTCACCTCGAGGGGAAGATATTATAACTCCAGCCCCCGAGCCTTCCAGCTGCCTAGACCCATCAAAATGTATGGTCCAATATGTATTGTCTGGCTTTTCCTCCGGGGCTTGAAGCTCTGTCCAGTCATTGATGAAGTCCACTAAAGCCTGAGACTTTATAGCTGTTCGAGGTACATATCTGATATCATGGGGTCCAAGTTCAATGGCCCACTTTGCAATCCTGCCTGTAGCCTCTCTGTTATGAATTATATCCCCCAAAGGAGCTGAAGAGACCACTGTGATAGGATGCTCTAGAAAATAATGCCTCAGCTTCCGGCTTGCCATGAATACTCCAAAAACCAGCTTCTGCCAGTGTGGGTAACGCTGCTTGGACAAAGTCAGGACCTCACTAACATAGTAGACCGGCCTCTGGACAGGATACTCCCAGTTTGCCTCCTTTCTTTCCACCACCATTGCAACACTAACAGCTTTGTTATTTGCTGCAATATACAGGAGCATTGGTTCCTTGGTGACAGGAGCTGCCAGTATGGGCGGCTCTGCCAGCTGCTTCTTTAAAGCCTCAAAAGCTTCTGCGGCGGCTTTCGTCCATTTGAACTCATCTGCTTTCTTCAACAGCTGATACAGAGGAATAGCTTTCTCCCCCAGGCGGCTTATGAAACGACTCAGAGCCGCCATGCGACCCGCCAAGCGCTGGACATCATTGATACACTTAGGCTCGGCCAGAGAGGTGATGGCCTTGATTTTCTCCGGGTTAGCTTCAATTCCACGCTCAGAAACCATGAAACCCAGGAGCTTTCCTGCAGGAACACCAAAAACGCATTTATCTGGGTTAAGCTTCATCTGATAAATCCTGAGATTGTCAAAGGTTTCCTTGAGATCCTCCAGTAAAGCTGCTTTCTTAGCTGACTTGACCACAATATCATCCACATAAGCATGCACGTTGCGACCAATCTGCCCGTGGAAGCAATTTTGCACACAACGCTGGTAAGTCGCCTGGGCACTCTTGAGCCCAAAAGGCATAGAAACATAGCAGAAGGCGCCAAAAGGGGTAATGAAGGCCGTCTTCTCTTGGTCCTCCACTGCCATCTTGATCTGATGATAACCAGAGTATGCATCCAGGAAACATAACCTCTCACACCCCGCTGTAGCATCAATAATTTGGTCAATGCGAGGGAGAGCAAATGGATCAGCTGGACAAGCTTTGTTAAGATCCGTATAATCAATACACATACGCCAAGTTCCATTTTTATTCAGAACCAACACCGGGTTAGCCAACCACTCCGGGTGTAAAACCTCTATGATAAACCCGGCTGCCAGAAGCCGGGCTAACTCTTCCCCAATAGCCTTGCGTCTCTCCTCATTGAAACGACGAAGATACTGTTTGACAGGCTTGAACTTAGGATCCACATTAAGGCGGTGCTCGGCGAGTTTTCTCGGTACACCCGGCATGTCAGAAGGTTTCCATGCAAAGATGTCCCGATTCTCACGGATAAACTCGACGAGTGCGCTTTCCTATTTGGGATCCATATCAGACCCGATAGTGAACTTAGCAGAAGAGTCGCCAGGGGTAAACTCCACTTCCTTAGTATCTCTGTGAGCCTGAAATTTGAGAGCCGGCTCTCCCTCTATAGAGGGCTTCTTGAGAGGCGTCATATCCGCCGGGTCTACATTGCTGGCATAGATTTTGAGCTCCTCCGTGGCACAAGCCGCCTCGGCATACGCGGCATCCCCTTCTTCACATTCTATGGCGACTTTCCGGTTTCCATGAATTGTGATTGGACCCTTGGGACCCGGCATCTTGAGCTTGAGATAAATATAACAAGGCCTAGCCATGAACTTGGCATAAGCAGGCCGCCCAAAGAGAGCATGATAGGGACTCTTGATCCTGACCACCTCAAATGACAATGACTCGCATCTGGAATTATCCTCTGACGTCCCAAAAGCCACATTCAACTTGATCCTTCCAACAGGGTATGCTGACTTGCCAGGTATAATTCCATGAAAAACTGTGCTGGATGGTGTAAGGTTTTTCTCCGTCAACCCCATACGCCGGAAAGTGTCATAATACAAAATATTGATACTACTTCCGCCATCCATCAGAACCTTGGTGAGAGCATAGCCTCCCACCTGGGGTGCTACCACAAGGGCCAGGTGACCCGGATTATCAAATCTGGGCGGGTGATCCTCCCTGCTCCAAGTAATCGGCATCTCTGACCACTTTAGATATTCTGGAACTGCCGGCTCTACCGCATTAACAGAACGTCTCCTGACCTTGCGATCCCTTTTATCTGCACATGTAGTAAACACATGATACTGTCCACTACTTAACTGCTTAGGATTGCTCTGAAACCCGGTCTGATTATTCTGTTGTTGCTGATTGTTGTTCTGCGGGATCTGCTGAAAATGCTGGCCATTGTTGTATTGATTCCCTTGAAACTGCTGACCGCTGCTATTCCCCTGGAAGCCACCACCAGACCCGCCCGGGTGGTGTGACTGTTTCTGAAAACCGCCAGCCGAGCCTCCACCAGGTGGTCCGAACCCGGGCCCGGAACCCGGTCCGTATCCTCCACCCCCACCCCACCACCTGGCGGGTTCTGGAAACGCCGAGCAAAAGCATCCATTATATGGCACTGTTCCCAGGTATGCTTGGCTGGACGCTCTTTAGTGCCGTGTTTTGGGCATGGCCCCTTCAGGAACTCCTCAAAATTTTGTGGCTTAAAAGCTCTGTTATCAGGACCACCCTTCTGAAATTTTGTACCTGCATTTGTATTAGCAACCAGCTCTGACCCGGCTTCTGGGCCCTTACGCTTCTTATCATTGTTCTGCTGCTGACTTTTGCCACCAACAGGCTTTTTACCCTTCGGATCAGGAACCTCTGGCTCATCAACTCCTGGGTCCTTTGTAGGATCAGACTCGGCATACTTGGTGAGAGCATTCATGAGCTCCCCCATATCTTTGACACTCCGTTTGAGCCGCCCTAACTTCTGCGTGAGAGGCTCATAGTGGCAGGCCTTCTCCAGCACCAAAACTGCCTGAGGGGCAGAGATGTTGTCTGAAGAATGAATAATCTCCGCAACTCGGCCGACCCAATGGTGAGCCGACTCTCCCTGCCGCTGAACACAATGCTGAAGATCAATGATAGTCTTTGGACGCTTGCAGGTACCTTGGAAGTTTTTGATAAAACGTTCCCTTAACTCGACCCATGTGTTGATGGAATTCGGGGGCAAATTCTTCAGCCATGTCCGCGCTGCTCCTTCTAACATCATGGTGAAGTATCTTGCACAAGCCTCATCGCTGACTCCCTGCATATCCATGGCCAACTCATAACTTTCTATCCACTGTGCCGGGTTCTGGTCTGGTGTATAACTGGACACCTTCCGCGGGCCTTTGAAATCTCGGGGCAGGGGCGCGCTGCGGAGAGCCGGGCTCAAGCAAGGCACTCCAATGGATCTTCCTGTTGGGGTGACTGTTGTAGTCACGACTGGTGCGAGAGCCGCCTCCTGAGCGGCGAGAGCCGCCGCCTGCGCCGCTGTCTGATCTGCCGCGAGAGCCGCCGTGTGTGCCACGTGAGTCTCATGTACTCTGTGCCCCGGGACCATAGGATTTGGTGAATATGGCAAGCCCCCAGGCGCACCCCGATGATGGCGGGTGCTAGACACTGCAGGACTTTCAGCATGGCGACTTCTAGTGCGGCTTCTGTTAGGAGCAGGTGTGGAATGCAGTCGCTCCCGGCTGTAAGAATAATTTGCTTGCTGGACCACAGCGGTTTTCAGCTTCTCGATTGCGTTGCGAGCCTCAATCTCCAGGGGCGTGTTTCCATTGATTGGAAGTCGCGCCAGCGCGGTAGTGGCCGCATAAAGGTTATCCACAGGGTTCGTAAAATGCCCTTGCGCCGTAAGCATCGGCGCCTCTCGGCGTAAATTAGGCTCAACCCGTGGCGGCTCTTCACGACCCGCCAAGTGGTGGGCTTCCGGGTCTGGCGACCTCTGGGGAGTTCCTGTTGCAGGACCACGAATGCGTTCCCCTGGTGGGGTGCTGAACTGCAGGGCCTGACCTTCAATATTGGAGATATAGCGGCTCCGGTGTCGTCGGTGATGAACCGCATCAGACTCTGCCCGGCGTTGCTCCAGATGATAATTCTCCTGTTGCAAACGCGCCGTCTCTTCCTGTATCTCTCGTTCACGAGTCGCCAGACGGACGTTCTCCGCATCAATGCTAGCCTGAGCCTGCACCATCTGACCCTTGATCCTGGCGATTTCCGCATTGAGCTCTGCTTGATTCTCCGCTGTAACCTGTGTGGCCATCAATGTCGTCAACGTGGTCGCCAGCCCCACCAGGGCCTGCGCTGGCGAGACTCTTGGCATCGCATTAGAAGTTCCAGCATCTGCCGCCGGGTCTGGCATGTCAGCCGCCCCTGCCATGTAGACAACAGGGCGAGCGGGCGGGCCTAAAGAATCCTGCGACGGCGAGTTCTGCTGAAAGCCCCCAAGACCCTCCTGATGAAGAGAATAAAGCGACTCTCCACCAGAGGAATAGCCACCATCATCGTAAGTCGCCGAGCCTTCTGTGGAAGCCGACGATCCAGAGTACTCCACCCCTTGAGTGAAGCCAATGAAGACGTGCCTCTGCCTGGCGGGCTGCGTGTCCTGGACCGGCTTGAAGGTGTTGGCGAAGATATCCGGCCCAGATCCAGATCCGCCGGCGTGCACAGGAGCCGGAAGCCGAGGGGCGGCTCTCACCACGGCGGGTTGCGCGCGGCGGGCCGTCTCAACGACCTCCGTGGAGGTGACTGGCTTAGAACCGCCAGCCTTCCCAATGAAAACATGAATTCCGCCAAAGGTGACCCGGAAAGCGTACTCCAGAGAGTCGGCCTCGGGGCCCCAGTCTGAGTCGTCGACGAGCAGATTGCCGCGCCGACTCCTGGTCATCCGGCCAATCACGTATCCCTCGAGTCCTCGGGGAGGACCCTTCGAATACTCAACACCACCATGCGATAGCCCCACGGTGGGCGCCAACTGTCGTGGTATTTTCATGGCAGATGTCCTCATAGGACTTAATCTCGAAGCCATCGCGTAAGTAGCAGATCGAAGGGGTCAAACGAGGAACACGGAAGGCAAGATTTACCCAGGTTCGGCCCCTCTCGAGGAGGTAAAGCCTACCCCTGCTAGATGTATTTGAAGATCTTGATTACAAGGGTTTTGAGACTTGTCTAGTCCTAGCTCTCGAAAGATTTCCCCCCCCCCTTCTATCCCCGGGGGCTCCCCTTTATATACAGGCGGGGCCCCGGGGCTCACATAAGAGTCCGGCCCGGGATAACAATCCGAGCCCAACTCCCCTTACTTGTTTCCTAAGTTATACCCTTAGGCGGTTTGCACTTACCGCCTCTCTCGGCGGGTCTTGGGCCGGCCCCTCATTGGGCGGCTCTCCTTCTAGGCCTCCATAGAAGACTCTACGGCCCACCTGGCCCTTCATGGTTTTACTCCTCGAGACCCGGCCCTGAACGGGCGGGTTTCACCCAAAGATATTTCCCTGACACTAGTGTTATTCGAAAATTCTCCGGTTCTGTGTCATTCGAAAAAAGTTTGTCAATAAGACTTGATCAACCTTATTGATGGATTCTTTTTGATGAGCATGAGATGGATGAATTTAGGAGGCACAACCTTCTGTACCCAACTTTTACTTTCTGTTATTTAGATTAAATAAAGTAAAAATGCTATTATTCTCCTGTTTTCTGAATTATCCGTGCAATAAAAAAATGACCTAAAAATAAAAGTTCTCCAAATGCCCTGAAAATGTAGTATGATTTTTTTCTGGAATATTTAAGAATTTCTGGCACTGAGAACACATCAGGGGGCTGCACCAGTGGGCCACAAGCCTACAGGGCGCGCCCACCCCCCCTGGGCGCGCCCCCCTGGCTTGTGGGTCCCACGTAGGCCCCCCTCACTTATTCCAGCACCCATTCACTTCGTCTTCCTCCAGGAAAAAATCCCACCATTGCTCAAGCCCGTGTTCTAGCTCATTTTGCTGCCATTTTCGATCTCCTTGTGCAAAGCTCCATTTGCAAAACTGTTTTGGGGGACTGATCTTCGGTATGTGACTCCTCCAATGGTCCAATTAGTTTTTGTTTTAGTGCTCTACATGTTGCAAATTTTTGCTGCTGTGGTGACCTTGTTCTTGAGCTTGCATGTCAAATTTGTGTGGTCCCAAGTAGATTTGATGCATGATGTAGCCTCTAGGCACTTGTGGGAGTAGTTGCTATAAGTTTTGTTGAGTTTTGTTCACCTTTATTTTGAGTCACTAAAAATTTCAGAAATTTTTCAGAGAAAGAAATGATGAGGAGATTGTTAAGAGGCTCTTCAAGCCGGGGTTCTAAAGAAAATGAAAATGAGAAGCCCAGATACAATATTCTCCGCACCGCGGAGGTTCGGCCAGGTGAATGGCCAAGTGATGCATTCTTGAGGGCGGCCGAAATTTATGAAGATTTCTATTATTTGGCAGAGAATGCAGGCATCACCGACTTCCTCAACGATAAGTGTGATCAGTACCTCCTACTCACTAATATCTTCGTGCAAAACTTTCACTTTTATCCTAGGAAGGATCCTCCCATGGTAGAGTTTTACTTGTATGATGTGCCTAAGAAGATGAAACTTTACGATTTTTGCAATGTTTGCAAAATACCTTATGAGGGCAGCATCAGTGAACCACGTCCTAGAGACATGGAGGACTTTATTGCCGCAATCACTGTGGGGGAAGAGAGAGGGGTGTCAAAGGCAAGAGCAGCTAGTTTACATTTTCCTGTTCTACGCTATTATTCATTATTTGCGGGGAGATGTTTAGTTGGTCGTGGGGAGAGTGGAGGCCTTAGTGCTCCCGACCTCGCCATTCTGCGCCACGCTTTACTTGCTGATAGAACTTTTAGTCTGGGCGCAATGGTGGCCCAACGGTTGAATTTAAACCATTCGAAGGGCCCCATATTCGGAGGTATCTATGCATCTCGTCTAGCCAAACACTTTAAGATACCCATTAGGCTTGACGAGGAAGAGGAAATGCTGCTACCTACAAGATATTTAGACTATTACAGTATGGTAGCACATTATTTTATTAGGAAGGATAATGATAGGAGGCTGATTTACAACTTAGTACTTAGTCAGGGTACTTGTGAGATTATTGCTCTGCCTACTTCTTCTTTGTTCGATATCCATTCAGGCAGGTACACTATTATGCCCGAGGACATCTACAGATATTGGGGTCTGTCGCAACCCCCAGCACCTGAGCCGGCACCAGCCCTTGATCCGTATCAGGATCCAGTTTTTCAGTGGGAGACACAGGAGCTCGCCAACCAGTGGAACCCTCAGGACCCTCCAGAGTATCCAGGAGATGGTTATTTTCAGCCATGGCACTAGACCAACTTAGGCCAAAAGCCTAAGCTTGGGGAAGTACGTATTTCTCACCGACATTACATTCATTTTCACACACTCATTCCAGTTGTCGGTGTTCATACTTTTTCATTGTATCATCCATGGTAGTTTATTTCTTCTTTCCGCTTTCTTCTTGTGTGCTTAATTAACCTTGAGAAAATCCAAAAAAATTAAAAGAAAACCCAAAAAGATTTCTCGTTCTTCTTTTGCTTGTTGGGAGCTTTCCCGTGTAAATAGTTTTTCTCGTTCTTGTTTTGAAATTTCTTTTCTTTGGGTCGTAAGGAGAAGACCACAATGAAAATGTTGAGTGGCTCTCATATGCATTATTGTTTATCTATCAGAGAGCCTATATTACCTTGTCTTCTCCTTTGAGCTATTGTTTGCAGATTCCAGCTTAGTCCAATGCACGTACACTCTTATTATTGTTTACACCGTTCGGTCGTGCAAGTGAAAGGCAATAATGACGATATATGATGAAGTGATTGAGATGGAGAAAAGCTGGTATGAACTCGACCTATTTTGTTTTTGTAAATATGATTAGCTCATCGTTCTTAATTCAGCTCATTATGGATGAAACATGTTTGCAATGACAATTAGAGATTATAGTTACTCATGCCATGTTTAATTAGCTAAGAGTGTATAATGGTTTGTCTTGAGTGCCAACATGCATTTTAAAATGGTTGTGATGTAGTATGATAGGATGGTATCCTCCTCTGAATGATTCAAGTGGCTTGACTTGGCACATGTTCACGCATGTAGTTGAAACAAAATCAACATAGCCTCCACGATATTTATGTTCATGGTGATTTATATCCTACTCATGCTTGCATTCAATGTTGGTTAATCTCAATGCATGTTTATGACTGTTGTCGCTCTCTAGTTGATCGCTTCCCAGTCTCTTGCTAGCCTTCACCTGTACTAAGCGGGAATACTGCTTGTGCATCCATCTCCATAAACCCAAAGTTGTTCCATATGAGTCCACCATACCTACCTATATGCGGTATTTACCTGCCGTTCCAAGTAAATTTGCATGTGCCAAACTCTAAACCTTCAAATAATATTCTGTTTTGTATGCCCAAATCGCTCATATAGTGACTAGGGGCTGTCAGTATCTTCCATGCTAGGTGGGTTATTCTCACGATATGCGTTGATTCACTATCATTCACGAGAAAGTGGCTGGTATTTGGGATGCCCAGTTCCATGCTCAAAAATCAAATCAAAATATAATGAAACAAAACTCCCCCAGGATTGTTGTTTGTATGGACGGTACCCGTGGATTCGGCTCGCCGTGGAGTGTGATTGATTGGTGGAGGGGGAGTAAAAACTTTACCATTCTGTTTGGGAACCGCCTATAATGTATCTAGCATGGAAGATACCGAGATCTCTTGGTTGTTATGTTGACAATGAAAGCATACCGCTCAAAATTATTATTCATCTCTGTTTTAAAAAGCTCGAGCTCTGGCACCTCTGCAAATCAATGCTTCCCTCTGCGAAGGGCCTATCTATTTTACTTTACTGTGGAGTCATCCTCCTCTTATAAAAAGCACCAGTTAGAGAGCACCACCGTCATTTGTATGCTTTGTTATTAATTGATATTGAGTATGACTGTGACGGGATCTCTTTTACCATGAATTACAATTTCCAGTCAGCCCTTGTTCTTGAGAGGTGCTCTGCATTTATGTTTTGCGGTCTCAGAAAGGGCTAGCGAGATACCATTATATCATATTGTATCATGATTGTTTTGATAAAATTGTTGTCATCCGAGATTTATTATTATTGCTCGCTAGTTGATTATGCCATTGATATGAGTAAATGTGAGACCTAAATGTTATTGTGAATGTGGTTAGTCTATAATCTTTGCTGCAAACCTGAACATCAGTTAGACATATTTACAACAACAAGATGAAACAAAGTTTGTAAAAGTTTTTCTTTGTCACTTTCAGTTTGTCAACTGAATTGCTTGAGGACAAGCAATGGGTTAAGCTTGGGGAAGTTGATACGTCTCCATCGTATCTACTTTTCCAAACTCTTTTGCCCTTGTTTTGGACTCTAATTTGCATGATTTGAATGGAACTAACCTGGACTGACGCTGTTTTCAGCAGAATTGCCTTGGTGTTATTTTTGTGTAGAAATAAAAGTTCTCGGATTGACCTGAAAATTTACGGAGAATATTTTTGGAATTAAAAAAAAATACTGGCGAAAGAATCAACCGGAGGGGGTCCACCCATTGGCCACAAGCCAGGGGGCGCCCCCCCTAGGGCGCGCCCCCTGTCTTGTGGGCCCCCTACAGCTCCTCCGACCTCAATTCCAACTCCATATAATCCTATTCGGGGAGGAAAAAATCAAGGAGAAGAGTTCATCGCGTTTCACGATACGGAGCTGCCGCCACCTCCTGTTCTTCCTCGGGAGGGCAGATCCGGGGTCCGTTTTGGGCTCCGGAGAGGGGAAATCGACGCCGTCGTCATCACCAACCATCCTTCATCACCAATTTCATGATGCTCTCCGCCATTCGTGAGCAATGCCATCGTAGGCTTGCTGGATGGTGATGGGTTGGATGAGATTTACCATGTAATCGAGTTAGTTTTGTTAGGGTTTGATCCCTAGTATCCACTATGTTCTGAGATTGATGTTGCTATGACTTTGCTATGCTTAATGCTTGTCACTAGGGCCCGAGTGCCATGATTTCAGATCTGAACCTATTATGTTTTCATGAATATATATGTGTTCTTGATCCTATCTTGCAAGTTGTAGACACCTATTACGAGTTATGATCCGCATCCCCCAGGGTGACAATAACTGGGATTCTTTCCGGTGATTACCGTAGTTTGAGGAGTTCATGTATTCACTAAGTGCTAATGCTTTGGTCCGGTTCTCTATTAAAAGGAGGCCTTAATATCCCTTAGTTTCCATTAGGACCCCGCTGCCACGGGAGGGTAGGACAAAAGATGTCATGCAAGTTCTTTTCCATAAGCACGTATGACTATATACGGAATACATGCCTACATTATATTGATGAATTGGAGCTAGTTCTGTGTCACCCTATGTTATAACCGTTGCATGATGAATGCCATCCGACATAATTATCCATCACTGATCCATTGCCTACGAGCTTTTCATAAATTGATCTTTGCTAAGTTACTTTTCCGTTGCCACTATTACGATTGCTACAAAACCGCTACTGTTACTTTTGCTACCGTTACCGTTACTTCCATACTACTTTGCTACTAAATACTTTGCTACAGATATTAAGTCTTTCAGGTGTGGTTGAATTGACAACTCAGCTGCTAATACTCGAGAATATTCTTTGGCTCCCCTTGTGTCGAATCAATAAATTTGGGTTGAATACTCTACCCTCGAAAACTGTTGTGATCCCCTATACTTGTGGGTTATCAGTTATCTAAAAGTAGCAAGCAGGAATATTGGAATTGGGCAATTGTGAGAGAGGTTTGTGCTGCTGCAGATATAGCTGTCAGTGGGAAGGCACCAATTCAGACACCCCCTTCGGCTTCTCCAGATGAGTTTTACACCCCAAATGTCACAGCTACTATAGGGGGTGCAAGTGGGTCCGACAGTACCACATCTGGCCCACCAGTTCAAAAACGCGACACAAGGATAATCAAGCCAACTGCTATCCAGAGGTCTCCCTACATCGACTACAACAGTAAAAGGACGTTCACTTGTGGTGAACATGTCAACAAGCTTTATGCGTCAGTCCTCTACTATGTTCGGAATACACCTGGAGCAAACAATTCAAAAACGAGGTAAACTACTACATAGTGGTAAATTTGTTCTTTTTTTTCTTAGGTGATGTGTTGTACAATTAAATCAGTTTTTTTAGTTGCCCAATCAGTGTTTATAGTTGCAGTTTCATGTAACAGTATTTGCACAACAATAACAATGCAGCTGCACATCTTGTCCTAGACACCTTAATAGTAGTTACTAATTGTTCTTCTCTTTTTTGCATTACACTATCTCAAGCATTTTATTTTTTGTTTTATTCTTTGTTTTTCGTCAAAAAAATTCAAAGAACATTGAGGTACTTATTCATTTTTGTTAGTTGCTGTACTGCAGAACTAATTCAGATTTTTAGTTGCAACAACACTTGTTGTACTTACAGTTTCATGCAACATCACTTGCACAACAAGAGTAATACAGTTGCACATCGGGCCTACGCACCTTAACAGTAGTTTACCAATTTCATTCACTTTTTATGCCTTAACCCAACCATTTTAATCATGTTGTTCTTTTGTTTGCCTTTGTTTTTTTTGCGAACAGTCCTGACATCATTGACTATGATGGGTTTTATGTCACCCTAAAAGATCTAGCGGATTCAATGAGGCCAACCAAATGGCTATCAAACACTGTTGTTGAAGCTGCACTTATCCATATCAGAAAAACCCTACCTAATGACTCGAAGAAGATCATCATGCCATTGAGGGTTGCCATAAGTTCAATGAGAACGTCTATTTTTGTTTCACACAACTTTCTTTTTATTGTTTTTATAGTGTGTGTTTGAGACCCATCTTTTTCAATGCAGACACGGTTGCAGCAAGGTATATACAACGTTGCCGAGATACATGGTAGATTTGAGAAGACTAAACGCCTAGACCGTCAAGATATGGTACCTTTTTCTGGTCACACAATCTTTTGTTTTCCATTTTTGTTTGTTGCATAATTCTTGTTTTTCACTAGAGAGTTTTCCACAACTCATATTTTTTTGTTTTTCCTTTTTTTGTGCTGTCAATATGTGCAGGTGATGCTCCATGTGCTCGAGTTCGCTGATCCCAATGATCCAAATGGAGGCAGGCACTACTGGTTGTTTAACATCAACCTAAGGGATCAACGTTTCGAGGTACTAGATTCTTGGAGGAAGCTCGACAACCCTCACTTAATGGACTGTGCTTCAACCATAGCGGGGGCAGTGAGGTGTTTATGGAAGCAGCATTACCCAAAGCACAATAGTAGTCACTATGAGGTCATTGACATTGATGTACCCAAACAAATCGGGAAGTAAGTCATGCAGGCACGACATTTTATTTGATTTGGCTCTGTAACATGTTCATCTTTATTTTTTTAATAGTTCGCTTCTGATCAAGAAAAAGTCCACTAGGGTGCATGATGCTCAGATTTTGTTTTTGCACCAAGCATACCACCTAGTTGCACAAAGTCTTCATACAGTTGCACACAGGACCATGGTAGTTGCACATTCAAGGCAAGTTGCATGATGGAGAGGATATAGTGTATAGTGTTTGGTTGTCCACTTTTTTGTTCTTGTATTTTGCAACAACAGCAGTTCAGGGGAAGTTGCATGATGGAGAACATGGTTTGCATCAGCAAGGCTACTAGTTGCAATTTTTTATATTTGATACGTAGTTTGTTTTTTAGTTGGACGAGCATGGCCCCAACCCACGTTGAATAACAATGTGTTCCTTTTTTTGGCGCAGCAATGAAAATGCCGTGTTTATGGTGTTCAACACTAGCACCTGGAATGGGAGACAACTGCCGAATCATGACCCGAAAGAGTGCCTAAGCATGAGAAGGATAATGACCCAAAGGATGGTTGATAGTGATCACAACAAAGCCCCGTGGAAGGATATTGTAAAGTACAAAGAGTAAGTTTTGTATTTGCTCTCTTCTTTTTTCAGCCACTTGTTGTACATGATAGTTGCACAATGATACCTATTCAGTTGCACACCTAATACTAATTCAGTTGCACAATTTGAACTAGGCTTTTTTGCCCAGGTTGCAGTATTTTTTCCAGAGTGGCACAATTTTAGTCTTTTTTCTTTTCTTTTTAGATGTCATAGTACTTGGAGATGTTACAGTTGCACATACAGGGAAAAATACTTGCACACTGGTTCTAATTAACTTGCACAATTCTTTTGCTTCTGGTAGACCATCCAAAACTCAATCACAAAGGGCAACAAACATAGTAACTTTTTTTTACCAAGCAACACGCATAAATGTGCAAATTTGCCAACAGAGGCATAAATAGGTAGTCTCACACATAGCCAAATGATAGTCTTCTTTTTTGTGTGCCATTTTTAACGTGAATACAAAAGGTTTGTACAATAAGCTTAAAGAACACAAAGAAAGAAGTTTCCAAAGCACTTGTCTGTTGCTGGATGTTCATAGCTCCATCCTGCCCTAACAGTGCACCAAAGAACATTTTTCCAGTTTCCCCCATTTCTCTCTTGCTTGTATCTCACCAAGTTGTCACGCCAACTTCGCAGAGCAGCTAGCAGCATTGTGCTTATCTGAGTTGCATAAGCTGCACTTGTTTTTCCTTTTCGGGTGCAGCTCAAGAGCTGAATGATAGCGTCTACTCCTTGCCCTGCCTTTTGCAGTTGACTTTGGCGGATCCCTAGGAATTGCATCGTCATTGTCGTTGCTCGTAGGTGACATCTGCTCAGCATGACCCATAGGATGGCCTTGTGTTGTGTTACCCATAGGAAGAGGTGCTGAAGCATTACCCATACTCGCACGTGGACCAGCATGACCCATGGGAGGAGGCAGTTCAACACCACCCATGGGAGGAGGTGCTGTGATGTCTACTACACAACCTTCTTCTTGTAGACTCGTGTTGGGCCTCCAAGCGCAAAGTTTTGTAGGACAGTAGCAATTTTCCCTCAAGTGGATGACCTAAGGTTTATCAATCCGTGGGAGGCGTAGGATGAAGATGGTCTCTCTCAAACAACCCTGCAACCAAATAACAAAGAGTCTCTTGTGTCCCCAACACACCCAATACAATGGTAAATTGTATAGGTGCACTAGTTCGGCGAAGAGATGGTGATACAAGTGTAATATGGATGGTAGATATAGGTTTTTGTAATCTGAAAATATAAAAACAGCAAGGTAACTAATGATAAAAGTGAGCACAAACGGTATTGCAATGCTTAGAAACAAGGCCTAGGGTTCATACTTTCACTAGTGCAAGTTCTCTCAACAATACTGACATAGTTGAATCATATGTAAATCCCTCACGTGCGATAAAGAGTTCACTCCAAAGTCACAAATAGCGGAGAACAAACGAAGAAATTATTGTAGGGTATGAAACCACCTCAAAGTTATCTTTTCCGATCAATCTTATGAGCTATCCCTATAAGTGTCACGAACAGCCCTAGAGTTCGTACTAAAATAACACCTTAAGATACACATCAACCAAAACCCTAATGTCACCTAGATACTCCAATGTCACCACGAGTACCCATGGGCTTGATTATACGATATGCATCACACAATTTCAGATTCATCATGTTCAATCCAACACAAAGAACTTCAAAGAGTGCCCCAAAGTTTCTACCGGAGAGTCAAGACGAAAACATGTGCCAACCCCTATGCATAGATTCCCAAGGTCACGGAACCCGCAAGTTGATCACCAAAACATACATCAAGTGGATCAATAGAACATCCCATTGTCACCACGGATATCCCATCGCAAGACATACATCAAGTGTTCTCAAATCCTTAAAGACTCAATCCGATAAGAAAACTTCAAAGGGAAAACTCAATCCATCACAAGAAGATAGAGAGGGGAAAACTCCATATGATTCATCTATATTAATAAAGCTCGCGGTACATCAAGATCGTGTCATCTCAAGAACACGAGAGAGAGAGATCAAACACATAGCTACTGGTACATACCCTCAGCCCCGAGGGTGAACTACTCCCTCCTCGTCATGGAGACCGCCGGGATGATGAAGATGGCCTCCGGTGATGGTTTCCCCCTCCGGCAGGGTGCCGGAACGGGCTCCCGATTGGTTTTTCGTGGCTACAGAGGCTTGCGGCGGCGGAACTCCCGATCTAGGTTTCTTTCTGGGGGTTTTGGTATTTATAGGAATTTTTGGCGTCGGTCTCACGTCAAGGGGGTGCTCGAGGAGTCCACAAGCCAGGAGCACCCTTCTGGGGGGGTAGGGCGTGCCCCCTGGCTTGTGGCCTCCTTGGCCACTTCCTGGCCCAGCTCCGGTGCTTCGGGGGTCTCTTTTGGTCCATCAAAAATCACCATAAATTTTCAGCCCATTCCGAGAACTTTTATTTCTGCACAAAAAATGACACCATGGTAGTTCTGCTGAAAACAGCGTCAGTCCGGGTTAGTTCTAATAAAATCATACCAAAATCATATAGAATTATTGTAAACATGGCATGAATACTTCATAAATTATAGATACATTGGAGACTTATCAGCATCCCCAAGCTTAATTCCTGCTCGTCCTCGAGTAGGTTAATGATAAAAGAAATAATTTATGAAGTGTGAATGCTAGCAAGTGCACAAGTTTGATCAATGATAATTCCAATCACTTTTTCTAGCATCAATATAAACCATAAACAGTAGCTCATCTCATAAAACTTCTCATGATCAAGTAACAAGCTATTCACATGTTAAAGTATAGACCAGAAAGTTTCTTGAAAACTAACAAACCATATTCCTAGTCATCGAACAATTGCAATTCATCTTATTTTCAGGAAGGGTCTATGTAAGAGCTTTGATTTAGCAAATTCCACATACTCAACTATCATAAAGTCTTCCATGATTATTGACACTCAAAGCATATTTTTAGAACAAATAGCATCCATCGAACACAGAGAAAGATAGGGGCTTAATGTTTCGCCTCCCAACTTATTTATCATATAGATAATTGTCAACAATAATAATTCATGATCAAATATATTTGTGTGGATATATATGTCTAGATCATTCCCCAACACATGACGCTTGCCAAGAGAAAAAGGCGAAATATAGGAAGTGGTGAAGATCACTGTGACTCTTGCATAAAGGTAAGTACTAGAAAGTAAAAGATAGGCCCTTCGCAGAGGGAAGCATTGATTTGCAAAGGTGCCAGAGCTCGAGCTTTTAAAATAGAGATGAATAATAATTTTGAGCGGTATGCTTTCATTGTCAACATAACAACCGAGAGATCTCGGTATCTTCCATGCTAGATACATTATAGGCGGTTCCCAAACAGAATGGTAAAGTTTTTACTCCCCCTCCACCAATCAATCACACTCCACGGCGAGCCGAATCCACGGGTACCGTCCATACAAACAACAATCTTGGGGGAGTTTTGTTTCATTATATTTTGATTTGATTTTTGAGCATGGAACTGGGCATCCCGAATACCAGCCACTTTCTCGTGAATGATAGTGAATCAACACATATCGTGAGAATAACCCACCTAGCATGGAAGATACTGACAGCCCCTAGTCACTATATGAGCGATTCGGGCATACAAAACAGAATATTATTTGAAGGTTTAGAGTTTGGCACATGCAAATTTACTTGGAACGGCAGGTAAATACCGCATATAGGTAGGTATGGTTGACTCATATGGAACAACTTTGGGTTTAAGGGTGTTTGGATGCACAAGTAGTATTTCTACTTGGTGCGGAAGTTTTGGCTAGTATGAGGTGGAAGCAAGCACCACATGTTGGAGGATCCATAACAATATAACTTCTATACAAATATACCCAAACATAACTCATTAAGTTGTCTTACTTGTCCAATTTTAACTAATTTGCTCGAGTTTTAAAATAATTAATGAGCTCATAATCATAGAAGATGTCCAAGATAGCATATTTATATGTGGAATCTCTCTTCCTTCAATATTCTTTCAAGAATTGTTCAAGTGACCAATGCGGTGTTTGCTAACTTTCAATAAATATTATCACCTATACTTATTATGTGTGAAGTCATTACTCCCCATGGGATAAGTATATGAAGCATGTTTAATTTCAGATTTATGATATTCAATTCATTCAACCATTTACTCAAAGGATATAAGTGAAGCTCGAGAGTGAATGACAAACTACTCCAAAAAGATATAAGTGAAGATCAATGCGTAGTCAACAATTAAATAACTATGTGAAGACTCTCTCATCTAAGAATTTCAGATCTTAAGTATTTTATTAAACATCAAGCAAAAGAAAAAATAGCACTCCAAGAATAGCACGCATCATGTGAACGAATAAAAATTTAGGCTCAACATAGGCTAACCGATAATTGTTGATGAAGAGAGGTGGGATGTGTAGCATCCCCAAGCTTAGATGCTTGAGACTTCTTGAAATATTTACTTGGGGTGCCTTGGGCATCCCCAAGCTTGAGCTTTTGTATCTCGTTCAATCCTCTCATATCATGGTTTCACCTATTCTCAAAAACTTCATCCACACAAAACTCGAAAAGAACTCGTAAGATAGGTTGGTACACATAAGAATAAATCAACACTTTATGTACTGCCAAGACAAGTTGCATAATAATTTTCAAACATTAGGTACTGTATAGTATCATTTCCACAATTGATATCTACCAATATAGGCTATGGAAACTATAGGATAAGTAGATAACAAAACTATGACAGCAATCTGTCCAGACAAAACAGTCTGTAGCAATCTATTAAACCAGTGTACTTCTGTAACTCAAACAATTATGAAAATTTAGGACATGATATAAAATTTATATGACAATACCGTGTAAAAATTTCAGAAACTTTCCACGTTCCAGTAAAATATGAAAATTCAAACACTACAGCCAAAGTTTCTGTTTTTTACACAGCACTCATCAAAACATGCAATGCAAGCATCCTAAGCCAATTCTTGGAACTTTTTATTGAAAAACAAGATTATAAATAACACTTAACAGAAAATAACAAAATAAAATGACTCTCCAAGCAAAACTCATATTATGTAACGAATAAAAATATCGCTCTAAGTAAGATATACTGATAGTGTTGAAGACGAAAGAGGGGATGCCTTCCGGGGCATCCCCAAGCTTAGGCGCTTGAGTATTCCTTGGATATTACCTTGGGGTTGCCTTGGGCATCCCCAAGCTTAG
This sequence comes from Elymus sibiricus, assembly GCA_039707655.1. Lineage (NCBI taxonomy): Eukaryota > Viridiplantae > Streptophyta > Magnoliopsida > Poales > Poaceae > Elymus > Elymus sibiricus. The sequence continues at coordinate 526,155,122 of CM077665.1, read as the reverse complement.
ATTCTTGTCACTCCTTATTCTCCTCATATCAGTGTCTCACCCAAAACTTGAAAACTTCAATCACACAAAACTTAACGGAACTTCGTGAGATGGGTTAGTATAGTAAATAAAGATCATTCACTTAGGTACTGTCAATACAAGATTCATAATTGTTCTCACATAATACCTACTGTATTATATCATTCCCATAATTTATATCACTGCATATAAGCTATGGGAACACTAAAACAAGTAAACTATGCATGCAAAACAGAATCTGTCAAAAACAGAACAGTCTGTGAAGATCTGTAGTGTAACCATACTTCCCTGTCTCCAAAAATTCTTAAAAATTAGGTTAATCTAGGAAATTTGTATATCAATCATGTGTAAAAAATTCAGATCAAAAGCACGTTCCAGTGAATTTACAAAATTACTGTACTGAGAGCAAAAGTTTCTGTTTTTGCACAGAATCAAGTCAACTATCATCCACACTATCCCAAAGGCTTTACTTGGCACTTTATTGAAATAAAAGACACAAAACATGATTACTACAGTAGCTTAATCATGTGAACATATAAAAACAGAAAGTAAAAGTGTTGGGTTGCCTCCCAACAAGCGCTTTTCTTTAATATCTTTTAGCTAGGCATGATGATTTCAATGATGCTCACATAGGAATAATAATTGAAACATGCAAAAAGAGCATCATGAATCTCATGACAAGCACATTTAAGTCTAACCCACTTCCTATGCATAGGGATTTTGTGAGCAAACAATTTATGGGAGCAATAATCAACTAGCATAGGAAGGCAAAACAAGCATAACTTCAAAACTTTGAACACATAGAGAGCAAACTTGATATTATTGCAATTCCTACAAGCATATGTTCCTCCCTCATAATAATTTTCAGTAGGATCATGAAGAAATTTCACAATATAACTATCACATAAAGCATTATCTTCATGATCCACAAGCATAGAAAATTTGTCACTCTCCACATAAGCAATTTTCTTCTCATTCATAATAGTGGGAGCAAACTCAACAAAATAACTATCATGAGATACTTGATTGACATAACCAATTTGAATATTAAAATCATGATGACAAGTTTCATGTTTACTATCACTCTTTATAGCATACATGTCATCATCACAATCATCATAGATAGTATGCATGTCATTATCATAACAAATTTGCTCATCAAAACTTGGGGGACTAAAAATATCATCTTCATCAAACATAGCATCCCCAAGCTTGTAGCTTTGCATATCATTAGCATCATGAATATTCAAGGAATTCATACTAACAACATTGCAATCATGCTCATCATACAAAGATTTAGTGCCAAACATTTTAATAACTTCTTCTTCTAACACTTGAGCACAATTTTCCTTTCCATCATTTTCACGAAAGACATTAAAAAGATGAAGCATATGAGGCAACCTCAATTCCATTTTTTTGTAGTTTTCTTTTATAAACCAAACTAGTGATAAAACAAGAAACTAAAAGATTCAATTGCAAGATCTAAAGATATACCTTCAAGCACTCACCTCCCCGGCAGCGGCGCCAGAAAAGAGCTTGATGTCTACTACACAACCTTCTTCTTATAGACTCGTGTTGGGCCTCCAAGCGCAGAGTTTTGTAGGACAGTAGCAATTTTCCCTCAAGTGGATGACCTAAGGTTTATCAATCCGTGGGAGGCGTAGGATGAAGATGGTCTCTCTCAAACAACCCTGCAACCAAATAACAAAGAGTCTCTTGTGTCCCCAACACACCCAATACAATGGTAAATTGTATAGGTGCACTAGTTCGGCGAAGAGATGGTGATACAAGTGTAATATGGATGGTAGATATAGGTTTTTGTAATCTGAAAATATAAAAACAGCAAGGTAACTAATGATAAAAGTGAGCACAAACGGTATTGCAATGCTTAGAAACAAGGCCTAGGGTTCATACTTTCACTAGTGCAAGTTCTCTCAACAATACTGACATAGTTGAATCATATGTAAATCCCTCACGTGCGATAAAGAGTTCACTCCAAAGTCACAAATAGCGGAGAACAAACGAAGAAATTATTGTAGGGTACGAAACCACCTCAAAGTTATCTTTTCCGATCAATCTTATGAGCTATCCCTATAAGTGTCACGAACAGCCCTAGAGTTCGTACTAAAATAACACCTTAAGATACACGTCAACCAAAACCCTAATGTCACCTAGATACTCCAATGTCACCACGAGTACCCATGGGCTTGATTATACGATATGCATCACACAATTTCAGATTCATCATGTTCAATCCAACACAAAGAACTTCAAAGAGTGCCCCAAAGTTTCTACCGGAGAGTTAAGACGAAAACATGTGCCAACCCCTATGCATAGATTCCCAAGGTCACGGAACCCGCAAGTTGATCACCAAAACATACATCAAGTGGATCAATAGAACATCCCATTGTCACCACGGATATCCCATCGCAAGACATACATCAAGTGTTCTCAAATCCTTAAAGACTCAATCCGATAAGAAAACTTCAAAGGGAAAACTCAATCCATCACAAGAAGATAGAGAGGGGAAAACTCCATATGATTCATCTATATTAATAAAGCTCGCGGTACATCAAGATCGTGTCATCTCAAGAACACGAGAGAGAGAGATCAAACACATAGCTACTGGTACATACCCTCAGCCCCGAAGGTGAACTACTCCCTCCTCGTCATGGAGACCGCCGGGATGATGAAGATGGCCTCCGGTGATGGTTTCCCCCTCCGGCAGGGTGCCGGAACGGGCTCCCGATTGGTTTTTCGTGGTTACAGAGGCTTGCGGGGGCGGAACTACCGATCTAGGTTTCTTTCTGGGGGTTTTGGTATTTATAGGAATTTTTGGTGTCGGTCTCACGTCAAGGGGGTGCTCGAGGAGTCCACAAGCCAGGAGCACCCTCCCGGGGGGTAGGACGCGCCCCCCTGGCTTGTGGCCTCCTCGGCCACTTCCTGGCCCAGCTCCGGTGCTTCGGGGGTCTCTTTTGGTCCATAAAAAATCACCGTAAATTTTCAGCCCATTCCGAGAACTTTTATTTCTGCACAAAAAACGACACCATGGTAGTTCTGCTGAAAACAGCGTCAGTCCGGGTTAGTTCTAATAAAATCATACCAAAATCATATAGAATTATTGTAAACATGGCATGAATACTTCATAAATTATAGATACGTTGGAGACGTATCATGCTGGACCATGAGAAGCATGACCCATGGGAGCAGCATGACCCATGGGAGGACACGATGGACCACGACCACCACGGCCCATGGGAGGAGGTGGTCCACCACGACCACCACGGCCCATGGAAGGAGGTGGTCCAACACGGCCCATGGGAGGAGGCGGTGGAGCATGACCGGTAGGGGCAGGCGCTGCAGTAGGCCTTGTAGATGTAGGCGGTGCGGGAGGATCTTGGTTGTTATCACCAGCGGACGGGCCTGCCTCTCTTGCAGCCCTCTTTTTCCATCTAGACTTGTTCAGTTGCACAATCTCTGTCTGCACCGCACGCATGTGCTTATCAACAATGCCCTTTGTTGCATCAGAACCACTAGCAAACTTTGCTAGTTTCTGGAAATCTGCAGTCATGTTCGCATGCCTAATTTCCTTTAAAGATTGAGGAGGCATTACATCAGGCTGCTGGCTAGTGGCACTTGGCACACTTGGGACAACAATTGGTGTCCAACGCTGCAACATGTACTGCTCCGGGATGACATCAAGCCCAATTTGTGTGAACACTTTGAGTATGTGGCAACAAAGGATGCCATCCCTCTCCATTTTGCAACACTCGCATGAATAGCGTCCCTCGGTTATTTTTGCCATCACTAAGTAGTTCCTGGAGCCATACTTCAAAACCCAATCTGTGTTTGGTCTCAGCTCAAACATTTCCGCACCAATTTGGAATGCATTGTACCGTCCAATCATCTCAAACTCGTACGGAACTTGCAGTAAAGGTCTCTAGTGTATGTCTTGTATGCCTCCTTCTCTATTGGGAACGGTGACCACATGTCAACATCCAGATGTTCTGTCCTGTAGTCATTGCAGCCTTCCTTGACGAGGATGTGCGTCTGTATTTTGTGGTACTGCTTCACAAAGTTCAGAATTGACTTGTGAGGGTTCACATACCGCTTCAAGAGTCCATTAAAACCCTCACTTCGTTGTGTAGACTGTAAGAAGGGGAAAAATCTGTGCTTGAAGTAACATGGCACCCAAGTGTTCCTATATTCATAAAGCTTCTCAAAATGTGTGTGTGTAATTGCCTCATATTTCATCATCAACGCAGCCCAATTCTGTTCAAACTCATCTGGTGTGAAACTGAAATCAACGCAAATGTTGAAATCTTCAGAAAATCCCGGGTTCTGGCCTAGCAACCATCCAACTTTCTCTTTAGCTTTTTTCATGATGTGCCACCGACAAAATCGGTGCACAGTTGTGGGAAATATGTTCTTTATGGACTCTTTCATTGCCACATCCTGATCAGTAATGATGTTATCCGGTGCCCTTCCATTCATAGCCTCTAGGAAAGTTTCAAAAACCCAATCAAAGCTGGTCTCCATTTCTTGCCTCACAAACGCGCACCCCAACATAAAAGATTGCCCATGACGGTTGATCCCAATGAACGGAGCAAATGGCATGTTGTACATATTGGTCATGTAGGTTGTGTCAAAGGAGACACAATCATGATATGCCTCCGCATAAGCTTTCTGTGCCAAGCCATCCACCCAAAAAATGTTTTCTGCTCTCCCTTCAAGATCATATTTTATCTTATAGAAAAAATCTGGATCATCTTTTTGCAAGTCTTTAAAATGTGCAATTGTCTCAATAATGTCCCCCTCTTTTGTTGAGTCCTTGCGGAAGCCAGCACACAAGTTTGTTATTGCCTTGGGCCCATACGGTACATTTAGCTCCGAGCCATAAAACTCTGACATGATATGCATCATACGGCCTGAAGAACAAAGTTAAGTGATTGAAATTGTTAGATAGTTGCACAGTTGTAGAATAAAGAACAATAGTTGCACAACAATCAACATGTGGTTGCCAAAGAATTTCTTTTTTTGCTCGTTTCTTTTTCTTCTACTTATCGGATGCGAAACAATTCAGTTAATTGCACTATGTACTCATAACAGTTGCAGACTAAGTAACAATAGTTGCACAACTATCATCATGTTCTAAAACAATTCAGTTATGTACATTAGTTGCAGAAAAAAAGATTTACTTGCATTTATAGGAGCACTAGTTGCATAACGAACATTATGGAGTTGGCAAAAACATTATGACCATTTTGTAAATATATCTTTTTCAAGAAGCAAGCAGTTCCAACATTTTTTTTTCTTGGGATTAATTTTGGACAAATACTCAACCCTGGTTGCACAAATTATAAGATGTACTTGCACAATTCCCTGTTGCTAGTTGCACACATAACAGAGCAGAAATAAAGAATAATGTTCACTCCACGGGATTTCAATGAGAACACACCTGAAGTCAGGTTGCAGTTGTGTAGTATTTCTAGGAACCTCTTCTCCTCCGGTGGTATCCCCTGGTGAGATCGCAAGTATTTGGATACCGAAGGTTTGGCAACCAAAGGATGTGTATGATCACGGACAAAGTGGGTTACTTCCCACCGTCCATTCTTCAGTTTAACCAACATTTTTGCCTTACATTTTGTTTGCTTTATCCTTTCTCTTTTCCGCTTCTTCTTCTTCTTCTTCTTTTGTTCACTCTCTTCTCCATGGAATATTGGCACTTCTTCCATTTCACCTTCTTCACACAAAGGTTTGGGGTCTGGTATAGGATCTAGCACAAGTGGTAACTCAACTCCTACATCATCCTCTTTTGGCTTCCTAAACTTGTTACATGCAAACTGTTATTTCTCCAGTATGTTTGTTTCAGTATTCCTCCTTGAAGTGTTCATCTTAATAGAGAAACCTATCCTTAGGGCATAATCATTATAATGATCGTAAGCACCTTTCAGACTATCAAATCTCATCCCAACAAACGGCTCCATTGGCTGAGAACCAGCCTCATCTTCCTCCACAACATTTTGATCACCGCCAACTACCCCTGCCCTTAGTTGTATTTTAGTAGGTCCAGCCACTGTGGTGTTTGTTTCCTCAAGTGTAAGACTTTCTGATTGCATGTTAACATCAACATCAACCATCAAACAATGTTCTGGATTTGGCTGTGTGAAAACACCTGGTTGTACAAACTCAACATCATCATTAGGCAACACATTGAGATCGGGAGGCAACTCATTGAGGTCTATCATCCTTGAAAGCTGGTCCAACCTGCATTTTTTTCAACAAAGGAATGTGAAACAAAGTCATCAACAACATGTATTGGCGCATAGTTGCGAGCCAACTGAAGCATGGAATTATCATCGTTACAGTCATTTTTCTGTTTTGGAAACCGCAAGTAGTCAGTTTTTGCATACAGGAACAAGAATTTTGCACATATCCTTAGCTGACTGCTCATTCAGTTTTTTTATCCAATACAACTTTTGATTGTAGTTGCAGGAAGGTAGCATACCAGTTGCACAAAAGTGTCACACAAATTGCACAAACGTTCCATGCAAGTTGGACAGAAAATGTAGCATACAAGTTGCACAAAAATAGCATCCAAGTTGCACAAAACATCATTTCCAGTTGCACATAAACATCAAACTGGTTGCATAATAAGAATATGTTGGCATTATGCACAATTATTTAATTCTGTTTTTTTGTATCTACCATGTGCAGGACTGACAAGAAGCGGAGGGCATGATATCGTCGCAGACTAACACAAGTGAACATATCGGTTAGATTGCATAGTTAGAGCAATAGTTGGATGGCATTGTGTTCCAGATTGTAATGACAGTGTGTTACTGTTTTTACCATAACATATCGTACAAGATGTTTTCTTCCAGATTTGCCAAGTTTTTTTGTTTCATACTTTTTTTGTTTGCACAGTTTCTGGCTATAGTTGGTAGCTACAACTGGTATAGTTGCACAAAGCAGTTTAATAGTTGCACAATCTAATTGGTTGCACACAATTTCATGCTTTTTGGCACACATTACTCCTTCAATTGGCTTTCTTTATCTGGTTTAGTTGCACGAAAGCAACATACTGGTTGCATAGTTGTCGGCGTTCTGGGTTCGGGGGTACCCAGACCTGCCTGCCTGCGGCCCAGCGCGTGGCCCACCACGAAGGCCCGTACGGCCCAGCAACAAGCCCCTGACTCGCGAGGAGAGCAACGCCAAGACCTCTAGAGAAGTGGCATCCCCCCAGGCTGCCTCCCGAGGAGCGGAGATTCCTATGCAAGTACCCGGCCTCATGAGGCCGGGGTGACGTGGTTTCTGACGGCTAAGCAGGAGGGCGTCAGCGGGCGCAGAGGGAGGGCAGTTTGCTCTTTCGTGATAGGGAAGCAAGGACGTACGCGGGTTCCCAAGGAACCCCCCAAAGGTTTCCTTCCTAGTGCAAGAGGACCAAGATCACGAGCTCGGCAGGACGAATGTCATCGTCGAGCCCACCGCTGCGTCACACCCGGAAGCTTTGCAGGCGAAGACCACCTTTAGTGAGGATAGGATGTACTTCCTGTCCCCTTTCAAATTTGGCCGTTATGGGATCCCTTTCCGCCTGAGCGATAAGGGAAGAGGACCATGGCCCCTATAAAGAGGGACGAGCTCCCATCGTAGAAGGCAAGTTGGACACACCAGTTCATCATGGCCAAGGGCCCTCGCGAGGCCACCCAACCACTGTACTCGTTCATCCTCAGCCTCCTCGTGAGGCCAATCCACCACAAAGCAGGAGTAGGGTTTTACACCGCAAGGTGGCCCGAACCTGGGTAAATCTCTGTGTCCATCTTCTTCCTCGCTCACACTTACTCGACGCAGCTAGGCCATAGGGTGACGGGCTTGGGACTTTGGGCCGGTTGAGATCTTCGCACACGCCCAAGTGTTCGAACCTGGTTGGGTTTTGCGAAGCCCCGATTCTGACAACAGTTTCTCTGGAAACACAATATGCAGATAATTTTTTGATTTCTGACGATCAAATACATGAATGAAAGATGTATCCAAGAAAATCAGTAGAAGAGCAAGTCTACAAGAGAAATCAGGAAGTTGAATACAAATCAGCTGAAGGGAGGATCCTCACCTCTTGATTCTTCTCTTTTCCTTTAGGTAAGTTTTTCCTCTCCCCCTCCTCCTCTTTGATCTGCGTTTTTCTGGGTGTGCCTACTAATTTCTAAGTCCTCGTCTCATCTCTTTCTTGGATCTTGGGAGCCACCATGTTCTTCTTCCTGGCGATGAAGGATTTCGCCCCTGAGCAGATTCTTCTTTCGTGGGGAAGAAGTAGATGGCCTGGGGGAAGTTGGGCCCGATCCAAGACGCAAAAGGAGTGGGGAGGGTGGGTTCGGTCGAAGGTGCACGTGATCCCGCGGCCAGCTGTCGCGCGCGGGCGGTTTCGGGGTGCTTTTAGAGCTTTTAGCGACGGTTTCATGGGGGGCCAGGTGGTATTCCTTTTTGGTCAGGGGGGACCGGGTGGCATTCCTTTTTGGGTGGGACGCTCCCTAGCCATCCCAGGGCGCCCGGGCGCCCACTAGACACTTACAAGTACTCCCTCCGTTTCTTTTTAGCTCCACGCATTAGATTCGTGTGAAGTCAAATATTGTAATGTTTAACAGATTTGTATTTAAAACTGTCAACATCTACAATATCAAATAAATATAATATCAAAATATATTTCCTTTGGGCTGCTGCGGACAAGGCTTCGGGTGCGTAATGCCTCCTCGCTTGGGACCGCGTTGTTCGCCCAAAGGAGGAGGGTGGGCTGGGGGTCCGCGCTCTTCCCGTCCAGAACAGATGCCTCCTGATGAAGCTTCTGCACCTGCAGTCAGGCCAAGACGTGCCCTGGGCGTGCTGGATTTGGCCTGATCTCGGGCGTGTCCTGCTGACACCGACGATGGTCACCTTGCTCCCTGGCCAAGCTCATGCCTGTGTACAGGGCGGTCTCCCGCGTCTGCATCGGCGACGGGCGCACCACTGCCTTCTGGCTGGATTCGTGGTTGCCCGGCGGGCCCCTGAGCGGTCAGTTCAACTCCCTCTTCTCCCACTCAATCTCGCATGCGGCCTCTGTTGCCCACGTCCTGCAGTTTGGGCTTGATGCCGGGCTTGTCTCCCGCCTAAACCACGCTGGGGCGCGGGACCGACTGCTGCTCCTTCACGCCATCCAAGATGTTACCCTCGTGACGGCCTCGGACGTGCGACATCTTCGCCATGGTTGTGCCAAGGGCGAGGGGCTCTCCTCCGTCGGGGTATACCAGTTGTGCCACTTCGGAGGCGTGCACGCGCCTTTCGTCGACTTCGTCTGGAGGAACTACGCCCCCAGTCGGGTTTGTTTCTTCGCGTGGCTCCTGGTCCAGGCTCGGATCTACACGCGGGATGTTCTCTTGTGGAAGCATATCGTTGCTTCCGATGGCATGGGCTGTCCCGTCTGCCCAGTCATGCTGGAAACGGCGGACCATCTCATTTTCGACTATCTGTTTGCCCGTTGGTTCTGGGCTTCCGTTCGGCTGGCCCTTGAGGTCGCCTCCGTCCAACTCCTTCATCATTTGTGCCCCCCCCCCCCCCGAGCTCGATGTCTCCAACTTCGGGCTCAACATTCTTGCTTCTCAGCTGTTGGCAACTCTGGAAACACCACAACACGGTGGTTTTTCAGGGGCTGCCACCGTCGCTTCCTTGACTGCTGAAGCTGTGCCGTGAGGACGTCATGCTCTGCCATGTGCTTTTGCCTGTTTGTCTTAAACAGGTTGTGGACGTGTGGCTCGACTGTTTTACGGGACCCCCGTCGGTCTAGTGCGGTCGTCTTTGTAACCACCTCACCCCCTCTCTCGTGCGTGTAACCCTTGTACTTGTGAATCGTTGATTACCCCGAGCCGCTTGGCTCACATATATGGTAAAGATTCAGGTTGGGACCCCCCCCCTTGGAAAATTAAAAATAATAATTTCCTAACGGATGTAATTATATTGATTTGGTATATATTGTGAACATTAATGGATTTTTGTAAAAGCTGGTCAAACTACGAAGAGTTGACTTTAGACAAATCTAATACGCCGAGTAAAGAGAAACAGAGGGAGTATTTCCCTTTATTCAATAATTTTCAGTCCTTCGAGATCATTTATTTAGAACTCGCACATCTAACCAGCTCGTATGGTTCATCGGTTTCATCGACATCGTCCTTAGCTAGAGTTATTATTCAATTAATACAGAGACGTGTTGTTTGTTCATGGATGGCTAATACATTCATTTTGCATCATTGTTTCATACTATGATTTATCCTATTCCGATGATATAGTTCACATTATGAGGCAACTCCAATGTATTTTTCCTCTTAAAATACTAGAAATACAAAGAGAGGGGAATTGCCGGACAGCTGGAAATCAAAGCCTAAAATGCAACAGAAGAAGAAGCAATTTTCTAGAGCTCAAACCCAGCTAGGGATTTTTGAAAAATTATTTTTAAACATATAAGAAATTATGGGGCAACGAAGCCTAAAATGCAACCGAAGAAGAAGCAATTTTCTAGAGCTCAAACCCAGCTGGGGATTTTTGAAGAATTATTTTAAATTTAAAATATATAAGGAACTATGGAGCGAAGAAGCCTAAAATGCAATAAATTTTCTAGAGCTCAAACCCGGCTGGGGATTTTTGAAGAATTATTTTAAAATATATAAGGAATTATGAAGCGAAGAAGCCTAAAATGCAACAGAAGAAGAAGCAATTTTCTAGAGCTCAAACCCAGCTGGGGAATTTTGAAGAATTACTTTAAAATATATAAGGAATTATGGAGAGAAGAAGCCTAAAATGCAATAGAAGAAGAAGCAATTTTCTAGAGCTCAAACCCACCTGGGGATATTTGAAGAATTATTTTAATATATATAAGGAATTATGGAGCGAACAAGAGCTAGAGGGGACCCACCAAACCTCCACACAGCCTAGTGGTGCGGCCACCCCTGAGCACGCCCCTGGCCCCGTGGAGCCGTGGTGGCTCGTCTCTCGATACTCTTTGGATATAAATTCATATATGACCTAGCAAAAATCATAGTAAATCCTCAGGACTTTTCGCCGCAATCTGCGGGACGGGACTTTGGCGAAGTGACGTGGCTTGGACTGCGTCGGTATTTCCCCAAAGAGGAAGGGATGATGCAGCACAACGACGGTAAGTATTTCTCCCAGTTATGAAACCAAGGTTATCGAACCAGTAGGAGGATCACCACCACCCAATAAGCAGCACCTGCACACAAACAACAAATACTTGCAACCCGACGCGAAAGAGAGGTTGTCAATCTCTCTACGGTAAATAGATAGATTAGGTAGTGATAGATAGGAGAGATAGATCTCTCAAGAACACAAATAAAAAGAGTAAATATGCAGCAAGGTATTTTTGGGTTTTTGGTTTTGTAGATCTGAAAATAAAGATTGCAAAAAACGTAGATCGGAAAGAAATATGATAGGAAAAGTAGACCCAGGGGCCGTAGGGTTCACTAGTGGCTTCTCTCATGAGTATAGCGCACGGTGGGTGAACAAATTACTGTTGGGCAATTGATAGAAAATCGAATAGTCATGACGATATCCAAGGCGATGATCATTATATAGGCATCACGTCCAAGATAGATAGACCGACTCCTGCCTGCATCTACCTCTATTACTCCACACATCGACCGCTATCCAGCATGCATCTAGTGTATTAAGTTCATGGAAAAACGGAGTAATGCAATAAGAACGATGACATGATGTAGACAAGATCTATTCATGTAGGAATAGACCCCATCTTGTTATCCTTAATAGCAACGATACATGAGTGTCTTGCTGCCCCTTCTGTCACTGGAAAAGAACACCGCAAGATCGAACCCATCACAAAAGCACCTCTTCCCATGGCAAGAAAAATCGATCTTTTTGGCCTAACTAAACCAAAGATTCGAAGAAGAAATACGAGGCTATAAGTAATCATGCATATAAGAGATCAAAGAAGACTCAAATAATATTCATGGATAGAAACTGACCATGAACTCAAAATTCATCGGATCCCAACAAACACACCGCAAAAGTTTACATCAAATAGATCTCCAAGAGACCATTGTATTGAGAATCATAAGAGAGAGAGGAAGCCATCTAGCTACTGCCTACGGACCCGAAGGTCTATGGTGGACTACTCACGCATCATCGGAGAGGCGCCTATGAGGAAGATGAACCCCTCCGTGATGGTGTTTAGATTGGATCTCGAGGTTCTGGAACTTGCGGCGGCTGGAATTGTGTTTCGTCGACTCTTCTAGGGTTTTTCGATTTCCAGGGAATTTATAGGCACGATAGTCGGTTGAGGGGGTGCCGGACAAGCCCAGCACCCACCAGGGCGCGCCAGGGGGCCTCTGGCGCGCCCATGTGGGTGCTAGCCACCCTGGGCCCCCTCTTCTAGTGTTCTTTGGCCCATCTGGTCTCTTCTGGTCTGGAAAAAATCCACAAAAATTCCCGCAGCGTTTTATCTCCGTCTCGTACTGATTTTCTGAGAAGTAAAAAACAAGCAAAAACAGCAACTGGCACTTTGGCACTATGTCAATAGGTTAGTCCCAAGAAATGATATAAAGTTGTAATAAAATGATTCTAAAACATCCAAGAATGATAATATAACAGCATGGAACAAGGAAAAATTATAGATACGTTGGAGACGTATCAGCATCCCCAAGCTTAATTCCTACTCGTCCTCGAGTAGGTAAATGATAAAAACAGAATTTTTGATGTGGAATGCTGCCTAACATGTTCATCATATTCTTTGCTTCTTTGTATAGCATGGACATTTGGACTTGTAAATGATTCATGCTCAATCATTGATCCATTCATGAAACACACTCAAATATTAACTATGCCCAATGCTCAAGTACGATCATAGTGCCCTCTAGTTGGTGTTTATAAGAGAAGATGGAGACTCAAAGCAAAAAATAAAAATTGCATAAAGTAAATAGATAGGCCCTTCGCAGAGGGAAGTAGGAATTTGTAGAGGTGCCAGAGCTTAAGGTTTAAATTGAGAGAGAAAAAATATTTTGGGTGGCATGCTTTTCCTGTCAACGAAAACGACAAAGTAGCTCACAATACTTTCCATGCTAGATATATCATAGGCGGTTCCCAAATAGAAAATAAAGTTTATTCCTTTTTCCACCAAATTTCACTTTCCATGGCGGGTCGTATCCACGGTTGCCTTCCATACCAATAATTTCCAAGGAATTTATTATTTGACAACATAAAGTAAATATTTTTTATTTTTTATTTCGGGAATGGGCATCCCTATTACCGCCGCACTCTCGTGCAATGACAAGTGAATAAACACTCATCTTGAGAATAACACATCTAGCATGGAACAATATTGGACACTCCCCACCGTTTCATGAGCGGTACGGGCACACAAAAAGAAAATTTATTTTGAAAATTTAGAGATGGCACATACAAATTTGCTTGGAACGGTAGGTATGGTGGACTCATAAGGCAAAACTTGGTTTAAGGATTTTGGATGCACAAGTGGTATTTCTACTTAGTACAAATGAAGGCTAGCAAATAGATTGGGAAGCAACCAAACCAAGAAACGAAAAATCACATAAGTGAGCATTGAACATAAATAACACCGAATAATGCACCACAAGTATGATGTAACTTCATTGCATAACTATTGACTTTTGTGCATGCATATGGAATCACAAACCTTAACACCAATATTCCTACTAAGCATAATTACTCATTAACATGACTAACATATTACTATCATCATGTTTCAAAACTATTACAAGTAATCAAGTTTAATTTGTCCAATGATCTTCATGAAAGTTTTTATTATATCCTCCTTGTATATCTATCACTTTGGGACTAGTTTCATATATTGCCATTGCTTTTTGGCAAGCTCAAACAAATTTAAGTGAAGCACATGAGCATAAAGATTTCATCTCTCAAATAGATATAAGTGAAGCATGAGAGGATTTATTCAAAAATTTACTAACTCTCAAATTAATCTAAGTGAAGCATGAGAGTATTTCTACAAAAGTTTCCAAGCACACCGTGCTCAAAAAGATATAAGTGAAGCACTAGAGCAATTCCTATAGCTCAAAAAGTTTAAGTGAAGCACATAGAACAATTCTAACAAATCATAGCATGACTGTGGCTTTCTCAAATAGGTGTGTACAGCAAGGATACAAAGGAAAAACTAACAAACAAAGCAAGCAAAGATACAAGACGCTCCAAGCAAAACACATGATACGTGACGAATAAAAATATAGCTCCAAGTAAAATACCGATGGTCGTTGGAAGAAAGAGGGGATGCCACTCGAGGCATCCCCAAGCTTAGTTGCTTGTTACTCTTTGGATATATCTTGGGGGTGCGGTAGCATCCCGAAGCTTAGGTTTTTGCTACTCCTTATTCCTTCATCCATCGTGATCTCACCCAAAACTTGAAAACTTCAATCACACAAAACTCAACAAAATCTTCGTGAGATCCGTTAGTATAAGAAAGCAAATCACTACTTTAGGTACTGTTGTAAACCCATTCAAATTTTATAATTGAATTATACCTACTGTATTTTAACTTTACCATGGCTTATACCTCCAAATACAAACCATAGATTCATCAAAGCAAGCACACAATGCAACAAAAACAGAATCTGTCTCAAATAGAACAGTCTGTAGTAATCTGTACCCTACCCATACTTATTTAACTCTAAAAATTCTGAAAAATTAGGACAACGTAAGGAATTTGTATAGAAACACTGTGGTAAAATTTCAACTCAAGATCACATTCCAGCGAAAAATGAAAATTCATATACTGGACGCAAAGTTTCTGTTTCAGATTCAGCATCACTTCTACTCATCCTATGAATCATCCTAACGGTTCTACTTGGCAAAAATACTGAATAAACCATAAAAACACAATCATAACAGAGGCATAATTGTGTCAACACTCAAAAACAGAAAGGAAAAAAGCAAAAAATTATTTATTCATTGGGTTGCCTCCCAACAAGCGCTATCGTTTTACGCCCCTAGCTAGGCATATTGGATAAATTCAAGTATTGTCATCTTTGGTTTTGGATCCATAGGATGCCCTCATGATTGATTCATATGGTGGCTTAATTCTTGTTCTAGGGAAGTGTTCCATACCCTTTCTCAAGGGAAATTGAAAATGAATATTTCCTTCTTTCATATCAATCACGGCACCTATAGTGCGTAAAAACGGTCTACCAAGTATAATGGGACAAGACGGATTGCAATCAATATCAAGCACAATAAAATCAATGGGCACATAATTACTATTTGCAAGAATAGGAACATCATTAATTCTTCCCAAAGGCTTTTTAATAGTAGAATCCGCCAAGTGGAAATTAAGAGAACATTCTTCCATGTTGGTAAGAACATCATTAATTCTTCCCAAAGGCTTTTTAATAGTAGAATCCGCCAAATTAAGAGAACATTCTTCCACGGCATATGAGCATTATTGATGAAAAATTGTTATGTTCAGATTGTTCTTCATAAATATATACATACCGATCATGATCCATATGATATGTGATGAATAGTTCCATTAGTTCTTGGGACATGGGAGAAGTCTTGTTACTAGTAATCATGCGAAGTTAATTAATTTTCAATGTTTTGTTGATATGTTATGGTGTTCTTTCTCTAATGATGTTATGTGAACGTCAACTACATGACACTTCACCATCTTTGGGTCTAGGGGAGACATTGTGGAATTAGTTTCTAGATGATGGGTTGCGTCGTTGCATGAGTGGTAGAAACCTAAACCTCGGTTTATGAATTGTTTTGTGAGGGTTTGTTTTGGATCCTATTGTTTAATGCGATGATTGGATTTATCTTAACTAGATGATACCCCGTGTGTTGATGTGGGAATTGTCTGTCGCTAAATAGGATGATCGATGGAGTGGGGAGTAGAGAAATCATGATGGCATTTTATGCCTGCAATTAGTGTAACAAATCTAGGTATAAAAGGGATTACCACTCAAAACATAATTTTGTTTGAAATTGTCAACATGGTATGGAAGCAAATATAACCAAATCAGAGTTATTCTGGGTTGAAGATGTAAATCCTGCCATTACTGCAATGAATATAGATTACAGTGGTTGTAATATCAAATAATAAGTAATCTGTCATTAGTGATACTGCGTGGTAAAGAAGCAAAATATAAACTATCCAAAATAGATGAGTTCTTTTTCATGCAAATACATACACAGGGCCAATGTGAGAGTGCTTTTTTGGTCAACAATTAAAGTTCCACTAAGAACGATTACAATCAAAGTTGATTAACCTAATGAGCACTAATTATTCTTTAAGAAATATTGTTCCAAAATTTAGGAAGAAGGTAGAGTAGTTCATGAGAAGCTTGCATGTGTGGTTGACTATGTCTTGCATGTGAAAAAAGAACGTTATTGCAAAGGTTAAACTTGTATAGTCAAGCTAGCTGCGAGAAACTAATTATGAGGCCAAAATAAATGGAAACAACAAACCAATAGGATGGCTCCAAGAATTGTTAAGTGTCATCCATCTTTACAAATTAGACGGAAATTGCTTAAGGGAAGCATGCATTGTTATTTCGGTTTGTAGGTAACATGTTTAAACAAATACATTACATGAAAGAATCCATGGGAGCAAATTCTTATTTCTATCTACGCATAGAAACAAATAGAATGAGCATGCTCATCCAACGGTAACTAATGAAATTCAGAGATGGGAGCTTCATCCAAACAATATAAGTAACAAAAAAGAGTATTAAGATAAGCATGTGGTCAGCTCATCCATTGTTAATAAGAAATCAAAGAGGCAAGAGTTTGTTTTGAGTGTAGCAAGAGTCCTAAGAATCAATAAAGCAACAGTGACCCTTGTAGGCAAAACTTTGAGCACTTTTTGAGTTGAAGTGCGATTTGACAAATCCAAAGCCATCAGCTCCGGGATAATAGAATGCAGGGGGTAGCTAAAAATTGAGAGTTGATTGATATACCAAAGTGCATGATAGTCACTGCCACCGACAACGGCGAAGTAGAGCAATGTCTCACAAAGGCCTCATAGGTTATCCCTTCATTGACGATCTCAGAGTCTAGGTGGCTGGAGATGATTTGATGGTTCGGCCCGTATCCTAACGCCCAAAGAGATGGAGGAGAGGCAGATCGCTGGGTGTGCTGGAGGAGGTCAGGAGGAGGGAGAGCAACAATGCGCACATGCCGATTCAGGTGTGACTTCCTTATGATCTCAGTGGCCGACAACAAAACCATGCTGATTCAGGTGTGACTTCCTTAGCTTTTCCTCTCAAAGAGAAAGGAAACAAGCAAAGTTTCAAAGCATCTAGGTCATAATCCTTTATGAATCATGTTGCACAATTCATTATAATTTTGTAAATGCATACCTGCATCTTCAGAAGCAGAGCCTCCAAATTGGTCATGTTTAACCATGGAAACTAGGTTCGGTTTGATCTCATATTCTACAGCTGCAACATCAGGTTGTGCTATTAGTTCACGCATGAAGTTATTGCTAGGAGTAGCAAAACTCCCAAGATTACGAGCCATCGTAACTTTTTGGTATTTTCAACTATAAGACTTGCAACAAAATAAAACTTAAACTAAAAACTCAAAAGTAAAAAAACAAAAACTGAAAGTTAACTTTAACAGAACTCTAAACACAAAGACTAGGAATACTAAACTCCTCCCCGGCAACGGCGCTAGAAAAAGGGCTTGTAATCTCCTTTTTATTGATCCGGTATTGGAACAAGAAAGGGTATCCCGCACCTATTTCCCCAGAGGTGACCCTAGGTATCGAACCCGTGAGAGGAAGACTCCCTTGGAGTAATGGTCTCTAGAAAGTTTAGGTCAGTGTCTCAATCCAGCTTTTGACCGGATCAGCAAGCAAATTATGATTCAACACTTATAATAAAAAGAAGGTACGAGATGAGGTCTTAATGCTTACAACCATGTATTGGTGTTGGGATAAAAAATGATATTAGTTTGTTCTCGGGAAGTCACCCATCAAGAGGTGCTTGCTTCGTATCGGAGTGGGGGATGTGTCCAAATAACATATTGACCGGCTCGAGTCCTGCATCAAGAATCAGTTGTCCTATCGTAGGCCCTATCCGTCTCGCAGGGTTGCCCCGTTAATTGAGATAATAATATCATACACAAGCATTGGGTGTTTAATGACTACACCTCATGAATACCCAAGGTTATGATCCATGTTACCCTACTAAACCTTATTGTCACCAGTGTTCGGTATAACACTTCATAGTCCCCTTGCTCCTAGCCTCACCGGTGCTTGATCTCCATGATCCTGGGTACCTGCAGGGACGCAGATCGCGAACAAGACAAGTGACACTTCACAAAACAATTTTATTTCACACATACAAGACGTTGTGTTAAAGACTTCCGTTGATCCCTTCACCAAATACCTGGGGTTGCAAGGCTCATGTCTCACCCCATACCTTATCAAACTACTCACACATGGAGATCAGGTCGCGAGAAAAAAATCATTGAAGAACACATCTTGGGATTGATTGATTGGAATATGTCTTACAATGGATGCCTTATGTAATGCACGATTACCAGTATGAACTAGATGAGAGAGCACTATGGTGGTGGAGATGGCTAGGGAGATGAAAATGGTGGCTGCTAGGGTTTGTGGATAAAGATGGTGATGAAGAGGTTCTCGCTGTGCTCGACGCTGTTATGTTGACATTTCGACAGGGTCCCCTTTATAAAATTTGTTCAGGTGGATGACCTGCCTTGGTTTCCATGCCAAAAGACCGCTCATAAGCACATCCTGAGGAATGCACAGAAGCATTTCTTTTAGATTGAGCCATGAAAACATAAGTTAGGGAATAAAAAGCATGTAGTAAAATATGATGCTCAAGTGCTCATAAGCACATCCACAATTGCCTCCTACTCTAGGCTCTTAGACAGTTTGTTTCAATCATTGTTTTCTGGAACTTTGATTGTCACGTGAAGGAGATTATGCCAAATAAGTAATCATGCATAGGTTTTCGTTGTGGCTTAACGTTTGGGAACTATGGACCTTTAGCAATAATGTCTCTTTCGAGCTCTTTTGATTAGTCCCCTTTATTTACCACATACACCCACTCAAGAGAAAGGCGAATAATATTCGTTTATAGTGTTGCCACTATGTACGGTAACAAACTCATAGCTGAAATCCGAGTTGTCGCTCTTGGTGGATCGTTCATTGGTCAGTGGAGTCCTCAGCATATCATCAAGAAGGGTGACGAAGCCACATTTACACGCGTAAATGCATATATAGTAGCAAAGGCCATGGCACCAGCCGGAGGCTGTAACACCATGTTGAGATATACAACACATATTTTTGGCATAATCTGACTCACCTTTCAACTAAGTTCCTCTAGACAATTTTATCCACAAGCGCTATCAAGTCTATTAAAATTAACAACATTGGGTTGAGCATATCAAACATCACTTCCACTACAATTTCTCAACTCCCAAGTCTTAAAATACTTTCTCTTGTGCAAAGTTATACTTGGGTAATAACATTTCATTCAAAAACTGTCCCATGACAAGTCTTAGTTGTCTAAACTAAAGAAAGCAAAGGCTACAAATTATTTTAGCTACTAGAGCAAAACCTTTGTATCAACTTTCAAGACTTAGTCCCATCTACACATATCACACATACAACTGCTACATCTACTCTAAGTATCCAAGTGCAAAAGACGAAGGTCATAGGACATACCTTCACGGTTGTGAATTTACACACTTCTCTTCCTTATGCTTGCATTCCTCGTTGTCCTGGAATAGATCAACTCCTCTGAAAACAAAATGCAAATGAACTACAAGGAAAAAAAATGAAGAACAAGAGAAACTAACTTGCAACCGAAAAATCGCAAAGGCAAAAAAGAAGAACAAAAAAGTAAAGTGTTGGAACAAACCAACACGAGTGTTTTGAAGCTCCTCGGGCTTAAGTACAAACTCATTACAATTTATTCAAATACCGCCACATCTTGCTGTAGAAGTGGTGATAACGTCCCCCAAGCTTAGGCTCTTGCAAGCCCAAACCGGTGAGATCATTGTGGCGGTTGGTCAGGAGCCCACTCCTGCCTCCAGTTGGAGAAGTCCAAGTTCATGTTGGCGGCCATGCCTCTCAGGGACGATGCAAGGTTTCTCATATCATGGATAGAGCCCTGAAGGTTGTTGAGGTCCGCATAGGTGGTGTAGTCTTGTTGGGGCTGCTCCTCCTCTTCGTCGGTGGCGAGTTCTTCTTCATCTAGTTGTTCATGTTCTGGCCCTTCTTGGTCAAAAGTTGCATCTCCTTCCTGCGCAACATAATACAATTGTCCATTCTCGATGGAGAAACAGTTAGGCATAGGTGTGGGTAACAAGTACGCTACTCCAAGAATTTTGATACAATGACGGCCATTACAAACTACTACCATTCTAGTGCTAGTAAGAACACGAATGTTAACAAGGGTGTTACCGATAATGGGGAGGAGGTGATTGTAATTGAGGTCAAGGGAGTTGGCCAACATGGTGATCACTTCTCCACACACGATATCTCCTTGTGCATGGTTTACTTGATGCGCGAGTTGTATCAAAAGTATTGCCCCTAGGTTGGGCGAATAACCAACGTCCAGGTTTGCTGCTTTCCTGAGAATGAGCATATTCTCATCATTCACCTTAGAAACTTCTCCTCTTGCGTGCAAAGAGTTAGTGATAACATAGTAGAAATAACGTATAGCAGGACTTTCCATGCAACCGACTCTTTGCTTAGAGCCATGGTGACTCATCTGATAAAAGGATTGCCTTGGGTGCGGGTCAAGTGAAATCATAAACATATCTAATACCATCATCATTGTTGGTGAAGCCAAAGTAATTACACCTCTCAACAAAAGTGTTGTTAAAGTCTTGGTCAAGGGTACGGAAAGTGATCCTCCCCTCCTCATATGCATTTGGCATTAAACCAACACTAGTCGTCAACCCGTGCTACTGCACGGGCTAGGATTGTTTGGAGAACTATAATATTGTAAATAGAGTGTTTTTCGTGAATATTTTTTATAAAATCTTGTAGAAATTAGAAATAAAAAATAATTATAATAAAGTTTTACAATTTTACTACCTATGTTCTGGTTTGCGCCACAACAAAAAATGGTGACACCATTATATATATTTAACAGCTCCTAATTTTTGCAATTACTAAATACTTCTAAAGATGTGTTTTCTTTTTAACATTATTATACATATATAATCTATGATTTTTATATCTACATGTTTCTACTAGCATGGTCTCTCCATGGTTGCGCATCATGCATGTGGTTAAAATATGCCATTAAAACATGGTGAAACAAATGTTGTGCGTCGAGGGTTTATGCCGATCACTCTTCATCCAGTCGACGTTTCACACATCCCTATCTAACTCATTGATACCCCTACCAGCCAAGTGTTTATCAGGTCAACATGCCGGGGGAGCTCTGCGCCTTGATAAGGAATTTCAAGACTCAATTCAAGCTTCTCCTTTGTTGAGGTTTGTTTTTAAACTTGTTAATGCCTTCTTTGTCTTTTCAATAATTCTATATTTTTAGTTTTATGATTGAATCTTTCTTTTGCTCGATTGTAATGGTCTAGACGACATCCTTATATTTTACATTTCAATATTACAATTGGAATCTTTTTTTAACATTTTAAAACCTCACACTTATGTTGTCCTAAAATTCCCCTGAATTATTGGATGTTTGCATGTAAGACTTTAAAATTTACTCTATACATTTTCCCAAAAAGCATGCTTGTTGCATCCCAACTGAGTGTCGGCGTACGACAATCTATGGGACCAGCGAGGTCCCTTTGCGGTTCGGCAGAGGGGGTCGACGTGCACAAATAGCGGATCCAACGATGAGAGCGCACCGACGCCAAGATTTACCCAGGTTCGAGCCGCAAAGATGCATTAAACCCTACTCCTACTTTGGTGGATTATGTTGGGATTTGCCCAAGTTACAAGGACCGCAACAGCCCGACAAGGTGCTCGGGAGTGCAGCTACACCCGTAGAATGGGTAGGGATTTTTCCCTTCAAAAGGTAGCAATGGGCCTCCTTTTATAGGCTAAGGGGCTACCACAATAGCTAAAATGGTCATTATAGAGGGTAAATGCTGGTGACGACACGTACAGGGACATGTGTCGATAAAGTTGGTTTTCGGGCGGTTATCCGCCACGTAGCTGACATGCTCTACCAAACCGCCTGCACATCTGATACATCTCTGTCGTATCTACTTTTTCTGACACTTTTTCCCTTGTTTTGGACTCTAATTTGCATGATTTGAATGAAACTAACCCGGACTGACGGTGTTTTCAGCAGAACTACCATGGTGTTGTTTTTGTGCAGAAATAAAAGTTCTTGGAACTGGACGAAACTTTTTGGAGATTTATTTTAGAATAAATAAAAAATAATGGAGCCAAGAACCACCGGAGGGGGCCCCCTGGCTGGGAACGATACACCAGGGTGCGCCAGCCCCCCAAGCGTGCCCTGGTGGGTTGTGCCCACCACGTGGCCCCACTGACCCTAATTCCGACGCTATAAAATCCTATTTTTGGAGAAAAAAATGAGGGAGAAAGTTTCATCGCGTTTTATGATACGGAGCCGCCGCCACCTCCTATTCTTCATCGGGAGGCCAGATCTGGAGCCCGTTTGGGGCTCCGGAGAGGGGAATATTCGGTCTTCGTCATCATCAACCCTTCTCCATCGCCAATTCCATGATGCTCCCCACCGGGAGTGAGTAATTCCTTAGTAGGCTTGCTGGTCGGTGAGGAGTTGGATGAGATTCATCATGTAATCGAGTTAGTTTTGTTAGGGCTTGATCCCTAGTATCCACTATGTTCTGGGATTGATGTTGCTATGACTTTGCCATACTTAATGCTTGTCACTAGGGCCCGAGTGCCATGATTTCAGATCTGAACCATTTATGTTATCACCATTATATCTATGTTCTTGATCCAATCTTGCTAGTCATATGCACCTATTACGTATTCTGATCCGCAAACCCCAGAGTGACAATAGTCGGGATATTTTCCTGTGATGACCGTAGTTTGAGGAGTTCATGTATTCACCGTGTGTTAATGCTTTGTTCTGGTTCTCTATTAAAAGGAGGCCTTAATATCCCTTAGTTTCCTTATGGACCCCGCTGCCACGGGAGGGTAGGACAAAAGATGGTATGCAAGTTCTTTTCCATAAGCACGTATGACTATTTACGGAATACATGCCTACATTACATTTATGAACTAGAGCTAGTTCTGTGTCGCCCTAGGTTATGACTGTTATATGATGAATATCATCCAACGAGTTCATCGATCGAGTGCCTACGAGTTTTCCACATATTGTTCTTGCTAAGTTACTATTGCTACTGCTACTGTTACACTTGCCACAAAACTACTGCTATCACTGTTACCGTTACCGTTACTGCTGATACTGCTATCAAAACTATCATACTACTGTGCTACTGATCACTCTGCTGCAGATATTTAATCTCTAGGTGTGGTTGAATTGACAACTCAGCTGCTAATACTCACAAATATTCTTTGGCTCCCCTTGTGTCGAAACTATAAATTTGGGTTGAATACTCTACCCTCGAAAACTGTTGCGATCCCCTATACTTGTGGGTTATCAAGACCTTTTTCTGGCGCCGTTGCCGGGGAGCATAGCTATATTTGTCGAGTCACTTGGGATTTATATTAATTGATCACTATGAATAATCTGAAGGATCCAAAGACCAAGATTTTTCCCTCTAAGACGAGAGGAGGTAAGGAACTGCCATCTAGCTCTGCACTTGATTCACCTTTTGTTATGAGTAAGTTTGCAACACCACATGCTAGTAATCCTGATATGTCGCAAGTTATTGATGATGCTACTTCTACTATGAATGATGCTTATGATGTTGCTAGTACCATGCTTGATGATAATGTGCCACTAGGTGAATTTCTTCATGAACAAATTGCTAGAGATAAAGAGAATGAAATTACTGAATCTAATGAGATTGCTGAAACTAATGAAGCTCTTGAAACTGATGATTATGAAACCCCTATTAGACCTGGCTCTCCTAGATTTGAAATGCCTAAGATACCTGAAGGTTATGTTTTAGATGGAGAGATAGCTAGAGAAATTCTTTCTTGCAAGGATAGAAACAATCTTAAGAAATTGCTGCGCAAGTATAAGGAAAAGACTTTGAATGCTAGAATGAAATGTGACCCTAAGTTTGCTACTTCACCTATCTTTGTTATAGATAAGGATTATGAATTCTCTGTCGACCCAGAGTTAATTAGTTTGGTTAAATCTAATCCTTTCCATGGCTATGAAACTGAAACTGTAGTGGCACATCTTACTAAACTGAATGATATAGCTACCCTTTTTGCTAATGATGAGAAGATTCGCTACTATTATATTCTCACGTTATTTCTGTTCTCATTAAAGGGTGATGCTAAGACATGGTACAACACTCTTACTCCTGGTTGTGTGCGTAGTCCCCAGGATATGATTTACTACTTCTCTGAAAAATATTTTCCTGCTCATAAGAAACAAGCTGCCTTACAGGAAATATTTAACTTTGTGCAAATTGAAGAAGAGAGTCTCCCACAAGCTTGGGGGAGGCCTCTCCAATTGCTTAATGCTTTGCCTAATCACCCTCTCAAGAAAAATGAAATAGTTGATATCTTCTATAATGGACTAACTGATGCTTCTAGGGACTTCCTAGATAGTTGTGCTGGTTGTGTTTTCAGGGAACAAACTGTTGAACAAGCTGAGGAATTATTGAATAACATATTGAAGAATTATGATGATTGGACTCTTCCTGAACCATCGCTCAAACCCACTCCGAAGAAGAGGGGTATCTTATTTCTCAGTCCTGAAGATATGCAAGAAGCAAAGAAATCTATGAAAGAAAAAGGTATTAAAGCTGAGGATGTTAAGAATTTACAACCTATTGAAGAAATACATGGCCTTAACACACCACCACCTCCACAGGTGGTAGAGGTAAATTCTTTATTAAAGTTTGATGAAGGTGATATCCCTTGCAATAAACATCCTAGTCAGTGCTTATATGAGTTTGACAACTATATTATGAAGCAAGATCATTTCAATGCACATGTCCTGAAACAATTGAAATATACTCTGTATGATTGCTCGCTTGAGTGACTTGCTATTTAGAATTAGTAATGATGTTAGAGGTGTACGAAAGCATGCCTCTATGGTTCAAACTCAGTTAGAACAAGTTGCGAAGTCTCAAAAAGAATTGCTTGATGAAATGAATAATAATATGAATGATTTTGCTACTAGAGTAGTAACTAGAGGAGGTAGAATGACCCAAGAACCGCTTTATCCTGAAGGTCATCCTAAAAGAATTGAACAAGACTCTCAGAGAATTAATACTGATGCACCTAGTCCTTCTAGAAAGAAAAAGAAAAAGAAAAATGATAGGACTTTGCATACCTCTAGTGAACCTGAGATACAAAAACCTCCTGATAATAATGATGTCTCTGTTTCCGATGCTGAAACTCAGTCTGGTAATGAACATTCACCTAGTGATAATGAAAATGAAAATGATTATGTTCATGAAGATGCTCAACCTAATAATGATAAAGAACCAGATAATGATGTTGAAATAGAGCCTGCTGCTGATCTTGATAACCCACAACCTAAAAATAAACGTTA
Organism: Elymus sibiricus; assembly: GCA_039707655.1. NCBI lineage: Eukaryota > Viridiplantae > Streptophyta > Magnoliopsida > Poales > Poaceae > Elymus > Elymus sibiricus. Next base: position 526,129,416 of record CM077665.1, on the reverse strand, counting down.
TGATAAAAGAGACTGTGTGGCTAGAAAACATGGTAAAGAAAGAGAACCATGGGTTCAAAAACCCATGCCCTTTCCACCTAAACCATCTAAGAAAAATGATGATGAAGAATTTGAACGCTTTGCTGAAATGATTAGGCCAGTATTTTTGCGTACTCGCTTAACTGATATGCTGAAGATGGCCCCTTATGCAAAATACATGAAAGACATCATCACTAATAAAAGAAAGATACCCGAAGCTGAAATCTCCACCATGCTTGCTAATTATTCTTTCAAGGATGGAGTGACTAAAAAACTTGGAGATCCGGGAATACCAACTATACCTTCCTCCATTAAAAGAAACTATGTCAAAACTACTTTGTGTGACTTGGGAGCCGGTGTTAGTGTTATGCCTTTCTCCTTATATAAGAGACTTGATTTGAATAAACTAACACCTACTGAAATATCATTGCAAATGGCTGGCAAATCAACTGCCATACCTATCGGTATTTGTGAGGATGTGCCCGTTGTTCTTGCAAATGTTACTATCTTAACGGACTTTGTTATTCTTGAGATGCCCGAGGACGACAACATGTTGATTATCCTCGGTAGACCCTTTTTGAATACTGCAGGGGCTGTTATTGATTGCAATAAAAGCAAAGTCGCATTTCATATCAATGGTAATGTGCATATGGTGCACTTTCCGAAGAAACAATTCCAAGTGAATGGTATAAATGTTATTGAAGAATCTCCGACCATCACTATTGGAAGTTTTTAATTACCTCTACCTACTGCCAAAAAGAAATATGATATACTTATTGTTGGGGATATGCATATCCCCATTGAGGTAACTTAGTGTTTTACGAAAGTTCTTCGGTTTCATGCTAATCGGAAGTGGTTGTTAATAAGACTTGATCAACCTTATTAATGGATCATTTTTGAGAGGTATGAAGTCGATGAATCTAGTAAGCACAACTCTCTGCTCCCACATTTTATTTTCTGTTTTAGTTAGTCAAATAAAATAAAATGCCATGATTATCATGTTTTCTGTTTTCTCCGTGCAATAAAAATTGACTCAAAAATAAAAGTTCTCAGAATGATTTGAAAATTTGATACGATTTTTTCCGAATATTTCTGAATTTCTGGTGCAAATAATACCAGAGGGCAGTGCACCTGGTGCCCACAAGACACCAGGGCGCGCCAGCAACCCCAGGCGCGCCCTGGTGGGTTGTGGCCCCCACATGGGCCCCTCACTTATTCCTTTAGCCCACGTCATCCCCTACCTCCAGAAAAAATCACCATAGCCACCATTCCCGTGTTCTTGCTCTCAAACCCGCGGATTTTGATCTCTTTGCTCGAAGCTCCGTTTCCAAAACTGTTTGGAGGGATTGCTACTTGGTATGTGACTCCTCCATTGCTCCAATTAGTTTTTGATTTAGTGAGTTATTTTTAGAGTAATTAGCTACTCTTGGTGCTGATGTAGATGAGCTTGCATGTTGAATTCTTAGAGTTCTAAGTAGTTTGAATTCTTAATATGGCCCCTATGCATGCTTAGGAGTAGTTGCTATCAATCTTACAAAGTTTTCTTGACAAAAAAAATTGTGTCTCAATTTTTTTTAGAATTTTGTTCGCAAATAAAAATGCAATTCTTTAGAAGTTTTTCGAGGAGGAGATCCTCGGAGGCCTCATCAAGTGGAAGCTCAGTTCGACAATCTTATGTTGAGCCAAGCGAAAGCTCGATGCGAGATGCCGCCACCAAATCATGCTTGTGGCCGTGCGACGAGTTCATGGAAGGTGAAGGTATTAAGGGGGAATTTGATCAATTTATCCACAATACAGAGCTTGCTCCCTTCATCGCAGATAAGTGCCCTCCACATCTCGAACTCGCGAAAACATTCACAAAGAATTTAAATATTTTCCTCGTGAGTCTAGAGTTTCATTCAACCTTTATGACCGTTCCTTCACCATGCCTTTAGAATTGTTCAGTGAAACATGCAAACTTCCATATTGGGGTTCCCTTGATGAACCAACAAAATCTGAGTACGAGTCATTTTTGGTTAATCTTTGCTATGGTGAAGATATGGGAGTAACACAAGGAAGAATTAAAAGTATCCATTTCCCATCAATACACTACTTCGCACTCTTTAATGGCAAATGTATCATAGGAAAACAAGATTGTAGCACATTGTGTACTCCTGATTTGAGTCTCATACACACTGCCATAACTGGAAATAAATGTTATAATCTCGGAGCAATTGTTGCACGGAGATTGCAACACAATGCTGCTAGTGGTAATTTTTATGGAGGAATTTATACCTCCCGTGTAGCAGAGAAACTAAACGTATCACCTTGGCCTAATGACCCCATTTTACCTATTCAGTATTTAGACTTTGAGGCTATGAAGCGTCATAAGTTCCTTACGGGCTCGGCTACTAACTACACCTATAACTTGAGGTTTAACAAAAAAAACGTTGTGCCTGTCACTTTGCCTGCTCCTACTCTCTTTGATTTTCACAATAGGGGAAGGTACTATGTTCTTGAGAGCGAGGCCCATGCGTACAATGCGGAGATTGAAGCTGCCAGCAGGGCCGAAGAGTTTGCACCAAGGGCCTCGGTGAGCTATCGCTTAGACTATTATCCATGCGGATGGTTATTACCAAGCTAGGCCAAAAGTCTAAGCTTGGGGGAGTACGTATTTCCACCGACATTACATTCATGTTCACACATTTCATTCCAGTTGTCGGTGTTCATACTTTTTCATTGTAATATCCATGCTAGATTTGTTTTCTCGCTTTCTTCTTCTGTGTTTGAAAAACTTTGAGAAAATCCAAAAATATTTCCTACTTCTTTTCGGTTTTTCTTTCTAGCCTAGTTTAATTGTAGTATCAAAAGAAAACCCAAAAAGATTTCTCGTTTCTACTTTTGCTTGTTGGGAGCTTTCTCGTGTAAATAGTTTTTCTCGTTCTTGTTTTTCCTCTTTAATTTGCTTTCTTCAAGAAAAACAAAAACTCAAAAAAATATTTCAGTGTGTTTCTCTGAAATTCTTTTCTTTTTGTGTGAGTCGTACCAAGGAGAAGACCACGATGAAAATGTTGAGTGGCTCTTATATGCACTATTGTTAATCTAACAAAGAGCCTATGTTACCTTGTCTTCTCCTCTTGAATAAAATGTTGCAGATTCCAGCTTAGTCCACGACACTCTCGCACTATTATTATTTTCTTATCATTCGGTCATGCAAGTGAAAGGCAATAATGACGATATTTGATGAATTAACTGTGGCAAAGAAAAGCGGGTATGAACTCAACTTGTTTTTGTTTTTGTAAATATGTTTAACCGAGTATCCTTGATTCAGCATATTATGATCAAGCATGTTTGCAATGACCGATTATAGTTGTTCATGCCATGCTAAAGCAGTTAGGAGTGGATAATGATTTATCTTGGATGTCAACATGCATTAAAATGGTTGTGATGTGGTATGATGAAATGGTATCCTCCTCTGAGTGTTTCAAGTGGCTTGACTTGGCACATGTTCACACATGTAGTTGAATCAAAACCAACATAGCCTTCATGGTATTTATGTTCATGGTGTCCATATCCTACTCATGCTAGTAGTCAATGTTTATTATATGTAATGCATGCTCATGACCGTTTTCGCTCTCTAGCTGGCCGCTTCTCAATCTATTTGCTAGCCTTCGCCTGTACTAAGCAGGAATACTGCTTGTGCATCAAAATCCTTAAACAAAAGTTATTCCAGATGAGTCCACTATATCTACCTATATGCGGTATTACCCTGCCGTTCCAAAGTAAATTTACATGTGCCATCTCTAAAAATTCAAATGAACATCTGTTTGGTGTGCCTGGACCGCTCATGGAGCAACAGGGGGCGGTCAGTATCTTCCATGCTAACCGGGTTATTCTCATGATGAGTGTTTATTCACTCGTCCTTACACGAGAGGGGCGGTAATAGGGATTCCCAGTCTAGAAATCAAAAATTACAAATAATTAAACAAAACTCCCCCAGGAATGTTGATGGTTTGGACGGTACCCGTGGATGTGGGTAGCCGTGGAGTGTGATTGTTGGTGGAGGGGGAGTAAACCTTTACTTTTACCGCTTGGGAACCGCCGCTAATTTGTTTAGCATAGAAGATATTGATAACTCTTGGTCGTAACGTTGACAGGAAGGGTGTACCTTCCAAAAATTATATATATGTCTGTTTTAAAACTTGAGCTCTGGCACCGCTGCAAATCCATGCTTCCCTCTGCGACGGGACTATATATTTACTTTTGTGTTGAGTCATTACCCTCTCAAATAAGCGCCAGACCTAAGAGCACTATTGTCATCCTCCTGCATTGTGTATAGTTGATGTTGGGTGCAGCATGACTGGATCTTTTCTACCATGAATTACAATGTTTAGTCGCTGCTTGAACTTTGGAGGTGCTCCGCATTTATGTTTTGCGGTCTTAGAAAGGGCTAGCGAGATACCACTATTGTCATATTGTATCATGATTGTTTTGACAAAGTGTTGGTGATTGAGATATCTTATTAGTGCTCCCTAGTTGCTTATGTCATTGATATGGTTAATATAATTTCTAAGAGTTATTGCTGGCATGGTTAGTCATAATCTTTGCTGAAAACCCGGGTGCTACTTAAGCATATATCTGTAAACAAGAACAAAAGAGTTCGTAAAAGTTTTTCTTTATCACTTTCAGTTTATCAACTGAATTTCTTGAGGACAAGCAATGGGTTAAGCTTGGGGGAGTTGATACGTCATTGTCGTATCTACTTTTCCTCACACTTTTGCCCTTGTTTTGGACTCTAATTTGCATGATTTGAATGAAAATAACCCGGACTGACACTGTGTTCAGCAGAACTACCATGGTGTTGTTTTTGTGCAGAAATAAAAGTTTTCAGAACTGGACGTAACTTTTTGGAGATTTATTTTGGAATAAATAAAAAATACTGGAGCCAAGAACCACCGGAGGGGGGGCCCTGGCTGGGCACGATACACCAGGGTGCGCCAGCCCACCCAGGCCCGCCTTGGTGGGTAGTGCTCACCTCATGGCCCCACTGACCCTAACTCCGACGCTATAAAATCCTATTTTTGGAGACAAAAATGAGGGAGAAAGTTTCATCGCGTTTTACAATACGGAGCCGCCGCCACCTCCTGTTCTTCATCGGGAGGCCAGATCTGGAGCCCGTTTGGGGCTCCGGAGAGGGGAATCTTCGGTCTTCATCATCATCAACCCTTCTCCATCGCCAATTACATGATGCTCCCCATCGGGAGTGAGTAATTCCTTCGTAGGCAGGCTGGTTGGTGAGGAGTTGGATGAGATTCATCATGTAATCGAGTTAGTTTTGTTAGGGCTTGATCCCTAGTATCCACTATGTTCTGAGATTGATGTTGCTATGACTTTGCCATGCTTAATGCTTGTCACTAGGGCCCGAGTGCCATGATTTCAGATCTGAACCGTTTATGTTATCACCATTATATCTATGTTCTTGATCCGATCTTGCTAGTCATATGCACCTATTACGTGTTCTGATCCGCAAACCCCGGAGTGACAATAGTCGGGATACTTTCCAGTGATGACCGTAGTTTGAGGAGTTCATGTATTCATCGTGTGTTAATGCTTTGTTCCGGTTCTCTATTAAAAGGAGGCCTTAATATCCCTTAGTTTCCTTATGGACCCCGCTGCCACGGGAGGGTAGGACAAAAGATGTAATGCAAGTTCTTTTTCATAAGCACGTATGACTATTTACGGAATACATGCCTACATTACATTTATGAACTGGAGCTAGTTCTGTGTCGCCCAAGGTTATGACTGTTATATGATGAATATCATCCAACGAGTTCACCGATCCAGTGCCTACGAGTTTTCCACATATTATTTTTGCTAAGTTACTATTGCTACTGCTACTGTTACACTTGCCACAAAACTACTGCTATCACTGTTACCATTACCATTACTGTTGCTACTGCTCTCAAAACTATCATACTATTGTGCTACTAATCACTCTGCTGCAGATATTTAATCTCCAGGTGTGGTTGAATTGACAACTCAGGTGCTAATACTCGCAAATATTCTTTGTCTCCCCTTGTGTCGAATCTATAAATTTGGTTTGAATACTCTACCCTCGAAAACTATTGCGATCCCCTATACATGTGGGTTATAAGCGTTCACCACTTGTCGGTAGAGTTCTGCGCGTGCACCACTCGTCAGGGACAGGTGGGAGAGCGGGGGCAGCAGGGAGTGTGCCGACCATGAGCTTGCCGGTGTTGAGCTTGTTGGAAGATATTGGTTTGACGGCTCCGCCTCGCCGGGTCTTGTCTTGTCGGCTCTGCCTTGCCGGAAAACTGTGCCGCCAGGGGAAAGTTCCTTCCCGGTGAGTTCTTGGTCTTGCTTGCTGATGTAGTGCTTGCCGGATGCATTGCTTGCCGACAATATTGTCTCCTTGCCGAGTCTTCTTCGCGATAGCTCTAGACTGGCAAGACCCCATGCCTATAAGGTTTGTGAGGCCCTGGTTCTCACTACACTGACAGGAGCCCCCGGGACCGCCTTCAGTAGAGAACTTCGAAAGATCTCGATGCTGGAGGTGGGACCAAACTTGGCATGGGTCTTGATAGTCACGTCTTTCTTACTGGAAAACCATTAGCAGAGAACTCTATAGATCTCGATGCTAAAGGTAATCCACTCACGACAGAGAACTCGAAAGAGCTCAACGTCGGGAAAGCTTCTGTTTTCGGCAGAGAACTCTGGATTCTCGATGCCGGTCTTTGGGAAGATTACTCTCCAAACTTGTCGGCACCTTCCTGCCAAAGGCTTCGGATATGATCCAAGCAGCCGCTGATGTCTACTACAGTTGGGCCTCCAAGCGTAGAGTTTTGTAGGACAGTAGTAATTTTCGCTCAAGTGGATGACCTAAGGTTTATCAATCGGTGGGAGGTGTAGGATGAAGATGGTCTCTCTCAAACAACCCCGCAATCAAATACAAGAAATCTCTTGTGTCCCCAACACACCAAATACAATGGCAAATTGTATATGTGCACTAGTTCGGCGAAGAGATGGTGATACAAGTGCAATATGGATGGTAGATATAGGTTTTTGTAATCTGAAAATACAAAAACAGCAAGGTAACAAGTGTAAAACAGCGAGCAAAATATTGTATAAATGCTTAGAAATAAGGCCTAGGGTTCATACTTTCACTAGCGCAATCTCCCAACAATGTTAACATAGTTGAATCATATGATCATCCCTCAACGTGCAACAAAGAATCACTCCAAAGTTCCTATCTAGCGGAGAACAATAAGATGAAATTTGTGTAGGTAGTAGAACCACCTCAAAGTTATTATTTCTGATCAATCTTTTGGGCTATTCCTATAAGTGTCACAAACAGCCCTAGAGTTCGTACTAGAACAACACCAATGATACATATCAATCAACCCTAATGTCACCTAGATACTCCAATGTCACCTCAAGTATCCATGGGTCAATTAAGCGACATGCATCAAACAATTTCAGGTCTATCATATTCAATCCAACACAAAGAACTTCAAGGAGCATCCCAAGATTTCTATCGGAGAACGTGGTATGAAAACATGCAATCAACCCCTATGCATAGATCCCCAAGGTCACCGGAATCCGCAAGTTGATGCCTTAACATATATCAAGTGAATCAATAGAATACCCCAATGTCACTACGGGTATCCCATGCAAGACATACATCAAGTGTTCTCAAACCAAAATATTCAATCCAACATAACAAGATCTCAAAGGGAAAGATTCAATTCATCACAACATGATAGCAAGGGACAAACATCATATGATCCAACTATATTACCAAAGCCCGTGATACATCAAGATCGTGACATCTCAAGAACACGAGAGAGAGAGAGATTGAACACATAGCTACTGGTGCATACCCTCAGCCCCGAGGGTGAACTACTCCATCCTCGTCATGGCCAACACCGGGATGATGAAGATGGCAACCGGTGCTGGTTTCCCCTCTCCGGCAGGGTACTAGAATGGCTCCAGATTGGTTTTTCGTCGATACAGAGAGTTGCGGCAGTGGAACGGAGAGTCTCTGTTTATTTCTGGGGTTTCTGGGATTTATAGGATTTTTCAGCGTTGGAATCACGCGCAACGGAGCCACGTGGGCCCCACCACATATCAGGGTGTGACCTAGGGGGGTCGCGCCCCGATGGCTTGTGCCCCACGGCTGGATCCCCTCCGGTGGTTCTTCGCTCCAATATTGCTTATTTCCTCCAGAAAAAATCATCAAAAAGTTTTGGGCCATTCCGAGAACTTTTATTTTCTGCACAAAAACAACACCACGGTAATTCTGTTGAAAACAACGTCAGTCTGGGTTAGTTCTAAATAAATCATATAAAGTGCATCAAAACCATATAAAAGTATTGTAAACATAGGCAAATATGGCATGAATACTTCATAAATTATCGATACGTTGGAGACGTATCAGCATCCCCAAGCTTAATACCTACTCGTCCTCGAGTAGGTAAATGATAAAGAAATAATTTATGAAGTGTGAATGCTAGCATAGTGAATAGTTTTGATCATTGATAATTCCAGTCACTTTTCTAGCATCATAACCATCAACTTTTTCTCATAAAAATCATCATGATAGAGTAGCAATCAATTCACATGTCATGGTTCAAACATTTCATTCACTTGAAACTTAACAATCTATGTTCTTGGTCACCAAAGAATTTAAATGCATCATCAAGTTTAAGTAAGAGCTCCACATACTCAATTATCATATAGAATTTTATGATTGTTAATACTCAAATCATATTTTTAGAACAAACAATATCCATCGAACACATAGAAAGATAAGGGCTTAATGTTTCGCCTCCCAACATACTTATCATAAAGATAATTGTCAACAATAATGAATCATGATCAAATATATTTGAGTGGATATATATGTTTGGATCTTTCCCCACCACATGGTGCTTGCCAACTAATAGATTGAGGTTGGAATAAGAAGTTGACTCAAGATGAAAGTAGGTAATCATGAAAATAAATAGATTGTCCCTTCGCAGAGGGAAGCAGGGATTTACAGAGGTGCCAGAGCTCATTGTTTAAAAATAGAGATGAATATGTAATTTTGAGTGGTGTGCCTTTCCTATCAGCGTCACAACAGAGTTTTCAATATCCTCCATGCTAATCACATTATTGGCAGTTGTCAAACAGAATTGAATTTTTTTACTCCCCCTCCACCATTCAAACACACTCCATGGCTGGCCGAATCCACGGTTAACCTCCAAACAATCAACATTCTAGGGGGAGTTTTTGTTTATTTATTTTTGTGTTATGTAGGACTGGGCATCCTTTTTACCAGCCTCTCTCATGCAATGACAAGTGAATAAACACTCATCTTCAGAATAACTCGCTTAGCATGGAATATAATGACCGCCTCATCGCTCCATGAGCGGTACGAGCACACAAAGCGGATGTTTATTTGAATGTTTTAGAGGTGGCACATGCAAATTTACTTGGAATGGCAGTTAAATACCATATATAGGTAGGTATGGTGGACTCTCATGGAAGAAATTTGGCTCAAGGCTTTGGATACACAAGTAGTATTTCTACTTAGTACGAAGTTTTGGCTAGCAAAAGGTTCTAAACTAGCACCACATGTTTGAGGATCCATAACAATATAACTTCTATGAAAATATACCCAAACATAACCATTACGTTGTCTTCCTTGTCCTACTTCAACTATTTGATCAAGTTTTAAAATAATTAATGGGTATTCACAATCATGAAATATGTCCAAGATAATATATTTGTATGTGAAAAGTTCTCTTTCTTATACTAATCATTCATGAATTGTTTGTATGACTAATATTATGATTGTCAAATTTCAATAGATTTTACTTTCTAAACCAGATGTGAAACTACTACTAAGCATAAAGCACATTAATAATTTCATATTTATGATATTTCATTCATTTACAATTTACTCGTAGGATATAAGTGAAGCACAAGAGTAAACAACAAACTACTCTCGAAAAATATAAGTGAAGATCAATGAGTAGTTAAACAATTAAGTAGCTATGTGAGTACTCTCTCACAATAAAGATTTTCATATATGATATTTTATTCAAACAGAAAACAAAATAAAAATAGCACTCCAAGAATAGCATATATCATGTGAAAGAATAAAAATTTAGGCTTAACATAGGCTAACCGATAGTTGACGAAGAGAGGCGGGATGCGTAGCATCCCCAAGCTTAGATGCTTGAGACTTATTGAAATATTTACTTGGGGTGCCTTGGTCATCCCCAAGCTTGATCTTTTGTATCTCATTCAATCCTCTCATATCCCGGTTTCACCTAAGTTTCAAAAACTTCATCCACAAAAAACTTGAAAAAGAACTCGTGAGATAGGTTAGTGCACATAATAATATATCAACTCTTTATGTACTGCCAAGACAAGTTTCATAATTATTTTCAAACATTATCTACTGTATAGTATCATTTCCACAATTTATATCCACCAATATAAGTCATGAAAACCATCGGAGAAGTAGATAACAAAACTATGACAGCAATCTGTCTAAACAGGACAGTCTGTAGAAATTAATTTAGAAAGTGCACTTCTGTATCTATAAAAATTATGAAAATTTAGGAAATTATAAATAATTTATATGACAATACTGTGTAAAAATTTCAGAATCTTTCTACGTTCCAGTAAAATATGAAAATTCAAACACTATAGCAAAAGTTTCTGTTTTTACATAGCACACATCAAACATGCAATTTAAGCATCCTAATGGCAATTATTGGAACTTTTTATTGAAAAACAAGATTATAAATAACATATAACAGAGAAAAAAAATATAATGATGCTCCAAGCAAAACACATATCATGTGACGAATAAAAATATAGATCCAAGTAAGATATACCGATAGTGTTGAAGACCAAAGAGGGGATGCCTTCCGGGGCATCCCCAAGCTTAGGCGCTTGATTCTTCCTTAGATATTACATTGGGAGTGCCTTGGGCATCCCCAAGCTTAGGTTCTTGTCACTCCTTATTCTCCTCATACCGGTGTCTCGCCCAAAACTTGAAAACTTCAATCACACAAAACTTAACGGAACTTCGTGAGACGGGTTTGTATAATAAATAAAGATCATTCACTTAGGTACTGTCAAGAAAAGATTCATAATTTTTCTCACATAATACCTACTGTATTCTACCATTCACATAATTTATAGCACTGAATATAAGTTATGGGAACACTAAAACAAGCAAACTATGCATGCAAAACAGAATCTGTCAAAAACAGAACAGTCTGTGAAGATCTGTAGTATAACCATACTTCCCTGTCTCAAAACATTCTGAACAATTAGGAAACCTTTAAGAATTTGCATATAAATACTGTGTAAAAATTTCATAATTTTTTGACGCTACAGTAAAGTCAGAGAAATTCTTTACTGGAGGTAAAAGTTTCCATTTTTGCACAGAATAAAATCAACAAGTATCCATACTATCCCAAAGGCTTTACTTGGCACATTATTGAAATAAAAGACACAAAACATGATTACTACAGTAGCTTAATCATGTGAACACTCAGAAACAGAAAGTACAAGTGTTGGGTTGTCTCCCAACAAGCACTTTTCTTTAATGCCCTTTAGCTAGGCATGATGATTTCAATGATGCTCACATAGGAATAGTAATTGAAACATGCAAGAGAGCATCATGAATCTCATGACAAGCACATTTAAGTCTAACCCACTCCTATGCATAGGGATTTTGTGAGCAAACAATTTATGGTACCAAGCATAACTTTGAAACTTTGAACACATAGAGAGGAAACTTGATATTATTGCAGTTCCTACAAGTATAAGTTCCTCCCTCATAATAATTTTCAGTAGCATCATGATGGAATCCAACAATATAACTATCACATAAAGCATTCTTTTCATGATCTACAAGCATAGAAAATTTATTACTCTCCACATAAGCAATTTTCTTCTCATTCATTGTAGTGGGAGCAAACTCAACAAAATAACTACCATGAGATACATGATTGACATAACCAAATTGAAAATTAAAATCACGATGACAAGTTTCATAGTTATAATTATTCTTTATGGCATACATGTCATCATCATAATCATCATAGATAGGAGGCATGCCATCATCATAATAAACTTGCTCATCAAAACATGGGGGACTAAAAGTATCATCTTCATCAAACATAGCATCCCCAAGCTTGTGGATTTGCATATCATTAGCATCATGGATATTCAGATAATTCATACTAGCAACATTGAAATCATGCTCATCATTCAAGGAATTCTCATTAAGTATTTTCATAAACTCTTCCTCTACCAATTGAGCACAATTTTCTGAACCGTCATTTTCACGAAAGACATTAAAAAGACGAAACATTTGAGGCAACCTAAATTCCATTTTTAGTTTTCTTTTATAAAACCAAACTAGTGAAAAACAAGAAACTAAAATATTTAATTGCAAGATCTAAAGATATACCTTCAAGCACTCACCTCCCCGGTAACGGCGCCAGAAAACAGCTTGATGTCTACTACGCAACTTTATTCTTGTAGACTTTGTTGGGCCTCCAAGCGCAGAGTTTTGTAGGACACTAGCAATTTTCCCTCAAGTGGATGACCTAAGGTTTATCAATCCATGGGAGGTGTAGGATGAAGATGGTCCCTCTCAAACAACCCTGTGAAACGTCCATTTTGCATCATGATTTCCTACTGTTATTTATCATGTTTTGTTGAATAATAATGCTTTAGGGAGTGATTCTAATGCCTTTTCTCTCATAATATGCAAGGTTTACACAAAGAGGGAGAATACCGGCAGCTGGAATTTTGGACCCAAGAAAAGCACATGAGAGATTCCTATTCTGCACAACTCCAATGAAGTTGCAAAGTTGACTGAGAACATAGTTTGTTGGTTTTTGCTTGAGGACAAGCGAGGTCTAAGCTTGGGGGGAGTTGATACGTCCATTTTGCATCATGATTTCATACTGTTATTGATTATGTTTTCTTGAAAAATAATGCTTCAGGGAGTGATTCTAATGCCTTTTCTCTCATAATATGCAAGGTTTACACAAAGAGGGAGAATACCGGCAGTTGGAATTCTGGACCCAAGAAACTCCAATGAAGCTGAAATTTTACGGAGATTATTTTTGGAATAAATAAAAATTACTAGAGCAAAAAACTACCGGAGGGGGCCACCCTGGTGGGCACAAGACACCAGGGCGCGCCCTGGTTGGTTGTGCCCTCCTCGGCCCACCTCCGGTGCCCATCTTCTGGTATAAATTCACTTTTAACCTAGAAAAAAATAAGAGGAGGACTTTATGGACGAAGCACCGCCGCCTCGAGGTGGAACTTGGGCTGGAGCACTTTTGCCCTCCGGCGGAGCGATTCCGCCAGGGGAACTTCCCTCCCGGAGGGGGAAATCAAAGCCATCGTCATCACCAACACCCCTCTCATCTTTGGGAGGCCAATCTTCATCAACATCTTCAACATCACCATCTCCTCTCAAACCCTGGTTCATCTCTTGTGTTCAATCTTTGTACCGGAACCTCAGATTGGTACCTGTGAGTGACTAGTAGTGTTGGTTACCTTGCGTAGTTGATTACTATATGGTTTATTTGTTGGAAGATTATATGTTCAGATCCATTATGCTATTCAATACCCCTCTGATCTTGAGCATGTTTATTATTTGTGAGTAGTTACCTTTGTTCTTGAGGTCACGGGAGAAGTCATGTTGCAAGCAATCATGTGAATTTGATATGTGTTCGATATTTTGATGATATGTATGTTGTGATTCCCTTAGTGGTGTCATGTGAACGTCGACTACATGAAACTTCACCATCATGGGCCTAAGGGAATGCATTGTGGAGTAGTTATTAGATGATGGGTTGCTAGAGTGACAGAAGCTTAAACCCTAGTTTATGCGCTGCTTCGTAAGGGGCTGATTTGGATCCAAACGTTTAATGCTATGGTTAGATTTTATCTTAATACTTTTCTCGTAGTTGCGGATGCTTGCGAGGGGGTTAATCATAAGTGGGAGGTTGTTCAAGTAAGAACAGCACCCAAGCACCGGTCCACCCACATATCAAATTATCAAAGTAGCGAACACGAATCAAACCAACATGATAAAAGTAACTAGATGAAATTCTCATGTACCATCAAGAACACTTTGCCTATTACTAGTGATTGTTCTGGCATGTCCTTTGCCACAAAAGGATTGGGCTACCTTGCTGCACCTTATTTACCGTTACAATTACTTGCTCGTTACCAATTATCTTGATATCAAACTATCTATTACCTACAATTTCAGTGCTTGCTGAAATTACCTTGCTGAGAACCGCTTGTCATTTCCTTCTGCTCCTCGTTGGCTTCGACACTCTTACTTATTGAAAGGACTACGATTGATCACCTATACTTGTGGGTCATCAAGACTTTTTTCTGGCGCCGTTGCCGGCGAGTGAAGCGCTCTTGGTAAGTGGAAATCGGTAAGGAAAAACTTATACTACGTGCTGAAATTTATTGCTACTTGCTACTATGGAAAACAATCCTTTGAGGGGTTTGTTCGGGGAATCTTCACCTCGACCGGAACCACAATTAGTTTCCCCTCAACCTACTGCAACTACTGAAAATATTGGTTATGAAATTCCTTCGGGTATGGTAGAACAACTGCTTGCTAAACCTTATGCAGGAGATGGGACTGAACATCCTGATATGCATATATTATATGTGAACGAAATTTGTGGATTATTTAAGCTTGCAGGTTTACCCGGAGATGAAGTTAAGAAGAAGGTTTTCCCTTTATCTTTGGAGGGAAAAGCATTGACATGGTATAGGCTATGTGATGATCTTGGATCGTGGAACTCGAATCGTTTGCAATTGGAATTTCACCAAAAGTTTTATCCCATGCATCTAGTTCATCGTGATCTGAATTATATATATAATTTTTGGCCTCGTGAAGGAGAAAGTATCGCTCTAGCTTGGGGGAGGCTTAATTCAATGCTATATTCATGCCCCAATCATGACATTCCGAGAGAATTATCGTGCCGAATTTTTATGCTCGGCTTTCTCATAATGATCAATACATGCTCGATACTTCTTGTGATGGTTCTTATATGAAGAAGACTATTGAATTCAAGTGGGATCTCTTAGAAAGAATTAAACGCAACTCTGAAGATTGGGAACTCGACGAAGTAATGAGTCAGGTATAAAGCTTGAGTTTGATTGTGTTAAATCTTTAATGAATACCGATACTTTTCACAAGTTTAGCACTAAATATGGACTTGACTCTGAGATAGTAGCCTCTTTTTGCGAAGCATTTGCTACTCACGTTGATCTCCCTAAGGAGAAGTGTTTAAATATCATCCCCCTATTAATGAAGAAATTAAAGAACTGGTCATAGCTAAAGAAGAAACCATCATTTACAATGTTGATCCAGTTGTGCCTACCGCTTACATTGAAAAACCACCTTTCCCTGTTAGGATAAAGAAACATACTAAGGTATCAACTATGGTTCATAAGAGTAATCTAAAAATATCTAAGCCCCCTGAGCAAATCAAAGTAGAACCTAGTGTTGCTATGGTTAAAGATCTCTTGGTAGAAAATATTGATGGGCATGTTATCTACTTCTGTGATGAAGCTGCTAGGATTGCTAAACCCGATGAAAAAGATAAACATAGACCCATAGAAGGCATGCCTGTTATCTTAGTCAAAATAGGAGATCATTGCTATCATGGTTTATGTGATTTGGGTGCTAGTGTGAGTACTATCCCTTTTACCTTACACCAAGAAATTATGGATGAAATAGCTGATACGTCTCCAACGTATCTATAATTTTTGCTTGTTCCATGCTGTTATATTATCATTCTTACATCAAAAAATCTGTTTTTTATCATTTACCTACTCGAGATGTTTTACAATCATTTTATAACAACTTTATATCATTTTTTGGGACTAACCTATTGACATAGTGCCAAAGTGCCAGTTGCTGTTTTCACTTGTTTTTTACTTCGCAGAAAATCAATACCAAACGGAGTCCAATCGCGACAAAACTTTTTTGAGATTTTTTCTGGACCAGAAGACACCCAGTGGGCCAAAGAAGTACCGGAGAAGTGGGCCGAGGAGACCACAACCCACCAGGGCGCGCCAGGGGGGCCCCGGCGCGCCCTGATGGGTTGTGCCCTCCTCGGGACCCCTCTCCACCGCCTCTGATGCCTATAAATTCCCAAATATTCCAAAAACCCTAGGGGAGTCGACGAAACACAATTTCATCCGCCGCAAGTTCCAAAACCTCGAGATCCAATCTAAACACCATCACGGAGGGGTTCATCTTCCTCATAGGTGCCTCTCCGATGATGCGTGAGTAGTCCACCATAGACCTACGGGTCCTTAGGCAGTAGCTAGATGGCTTCCTCTCTCTCTCTCTTATGATTCTCAATACAATGGTCTCTTGGAGATCTATTTGATGTAAACTTTTGCGGTGTGTTTGTTGGGATCCGATGAATTTTGAGTTCATGATCAGTTCTATCCATGAATATTATTTGAGTCTTCTTTGATCTCTTATATGCATGATTACTTATAGCCTCGTATTTCTTCTTCGAATCTTTGGTTTAGTTAGGCTGACTAGATCGATTTTTCTTGCCATTGGAAGAGGTGCTTTGTGATGGGTTCGATCTTGCGGTGTTCTTTCCCAGTGACAGAAGGGGCAGCAAGACACGCATGTATCGTTGCTATTAAGGATAACAAGATGGGGTCTATTCCTACATGAATAGATCTTGTCTACATCATGTCATCGTTCTTATTGCATTACTCCATTTTTCCATGAACTTAATACACTAGATGCATGCTGGATAGCGGTCGATGTGTGGAGTAATAGAGGTAGATGCAGGCAGGAGTCGGTCTACCTATCTTGGACGTGATGCCTATATAATGATCATTGCCTTGGATATCGTCATGACTATTCGATTTTCTATCAATTGCCCAACAGTAATTTGTTCACCCATCGTGCGCTATACTCATGAGAGAAGCCACTAGTGAACCCTAGGGCCCCCGAATCTACTTTTTCAACATATTGCTTTTAGATCTATCTTTTTGCATCTTTGTTTTCAGATCTACAAAACCAAAAACCCAAAAATATATTGCTGCATATTTTATTTGCCTTTTCCTATTTTGTGTTCTGGAGAGATCTATCTCTCCTATCTATCACTACCTAATCTATCTTTTTATCGTAGAGAGATTGACAACCTCTCTTTCGCGTCGGGTTGCAAGTACTTGTTGTTTGTGTGCAGGTGCTGCTTATTGGGTGGTGGTGATCCTCCTACTGGTTCGATAACCTTGGTTTCATAACTGAGGGAAATACTTATCGTCGTTGTGCTGCATCATCCCTTCCTCTTTGGGGAAATACCGACGAAGTCTCAAGCCACGTCAAAGGAATTTCTGGCGCCGTTGCTGGGGAAGAAGCGGTCTCTTCTACGTGCCTATCGTAGGCGCCGAGGAGACTCCATCATCATCTACCAGGTTCCTAATCACAAATCTCATCTCCTTGCAATTACATTATTTGCCATTTGCCTCTCGTTTTCCTCTCCCCCACTTCACCAATTTGCCATTTTATTCGCCCTCTTTTTCGTTTGCCTTTTTCTCGTCAGATCTCTTGGCTTGTCACTATGGCTAGTTCTTCCTTTATCGCGTGTACCCCCGATAATGAGGTTATTAATTTTAATCAAAGGGGAGGGGAGAATTTAAAAGATGCTTGGTATAGGATTTGCAATGCTCATAATAGATCTATCCATAAGCAATCTACCGTTGTTCTTCTTCGCAGTTTTTATGTTGGCATCACCACTTGGTATAGATTCATCCTTGATACGATTTCCGGTGGGAATTTCTTAATGTGTCCATCTTTGGATGCTTTTAATGCTTTGGGAAGTTTAGTGGGATCACCACCTATCATGATCAATGAAACAACTTTAACTCTCGAACACGTTATGGAGAGATTAGATGCTATTGAAAAGAAGATGATTACTAAAGATCATATTGAAGATTTGGATAAGAAATTGCATAATCTAGCTAATAAAATTGGGGCTAAGGCGGGAGATGCCATTAAATTACTAAAGGCAAAAGAAACCGTAGTTAACGAAAGGGTAGAAGAAAGTCCTTACCGTATTGATAAGTTGGAAGAGATTTTTAGTAATTTGGGTTTGGCCTTTTCTTCTATCAAAACTATTGAAAAAACTCCCGTAAAGATTGGCAATACCACGCAAGTCACTAAGAACAAAGTTGCTACACCTAGTGGCCACAAGGGAGATCTTAAAATGATTAGTATTCATCCCGACTTTGTTGAAATCATAAGAGATCCTATTTACAAGAATGAATTTTTTGGTTTTCTTCCTAGGAGTGTTATCGTTAAGAATATGCATGCTAAATCTTTGAAGAAATCTAGTTGTGTGATTGAAGAGTTGAAAACCAAAGATGATCGTACTTGAATCTATGTGTTATGCCTAGCTAGGGGCGTAAAATGATAGCGCTTGTTGGGAGGCAACCCAATGAATAAAGAATTTTTTGCTTTTTTCCTTTCTGTTTTTGAGTTTTGAAATAATTATGCCTCTGTTATGATTATGTTTTTATGGTTTATTTAGTGTTTGTGCCAAGTAGAGCCTGTAGGATGATTCATAGGATGAGTAGAAGTGATGCTGAATCTGAAACAGAAACTCTGCGTACAGTATATGAAATTTCATTTTTTTTCGAAAGTGATCTTGAGCTGAAATTTTAACACAGTGTTGCTATAAAAATTCCTTACGTTTTCATAATTTTTCAGAATTTTTTGAGTTACATAAGTATGGTTAGAGTACAGATTACTACAGACTGTTCTGTTTAAGACAGATTCTGTTTTCGTTGCATTATGTGCTTGTTTTGATGAATCTATGGTTTATATTGAAGGGTATGAGCCATGGTAGAGTCAAAATACAGTAGGTATAATGCAACAATAAAATATTAATGGGTTTGCAACAGCACCTAAAGTAGTGATTTGCTTTATTATACTAACGTATCTCACGAAGATTTTGTTGAGTTTTGTGTGATTGAAGTTTTCAAGTTTGGGGTGAGATCACGATGGATGAAGGAATAAGGAGTGATAAGAGCCTAAGATTGGGGATGATACCGCACCCCCAAGATATATCCAAAGAGTAACAAGCAACTAAGCTTGGGGATGCCCCCGAGTGGCATCCCCTCTTTCTTCTAACAACCATCGGTATTTTACTTGGAGCTATATTTTTATTCGTCACATATCATGAGTTTTGCTTGGAGCGTCTTGTATCTTTACTTCCTTTGCTTGTTTGTTTTTCACTTGTATCCTTGCTGTACACACCTATTTGGGAGAGCCAAAATTATGCCATGATTTGTTAGAATTTCTCTCTATGCTTCACTTAAACTTTTTGAGCTATAGAATTGCTCTAGTGCTTCACTTATATCTTTTTGAGCACAGTGTGCTTGGAAATTTTTGTAGAAATACTCTCATGCTTCACTTAGATTAATTTGAGAGTTAGTAAATTTTTAATAAATACTCTCATGCTTCACTTATACTATTTTGAGAGATGATATCTTTATGCTCATGTGCTTCACTTAAATTTGTTTGAGATTGCCAAAAAGCAATGGCAATATATGAAACTAGTCCCAAAGTGATAGATATCCAAGTAGGATATAATAAAAACTTTCATGAAGCTCATTGGGCAAATTAAACTTGATTCCTTGTAATAGTTTTGAAACATGATGATAGTAATATGTGAGTCGTGTTAGTGAGTAATTATGCTTGAGTAGGAATATTGGTGTTAAGGTTTGTGATTCCCTATGCATGCACGAAAGTCAATAGTTATGCAATGAAATTACATCCTACTTGTGGTGCATTATTCGGTGTTAGTTATGCTCAATGCTCACTTATCTGAATTTTCGTTTCTTGGTTTGGTTGCTTCTCAATCTATTTGCTAGCCTCCATTTGTACTAAGTAGGAATACTACTTGTGCATCCAAAAACCTTAAACCAAGTTTTGCCTTATGAGTCCACCATACCTACCTATATGCGGTATTTCCATGCTGTTCCAAGCAAATTTTTATGTTCCATCTCTAAATTTTCAAAATAAATTTTCTCTTTTGTGTGCTCGTACCGCTCATGAAACGGTGATGGGGTGTCCAATATTTTTCCATGCTAGATGTGTTATTCTCAAGATGAGTGTTTATTCACTTGTCATTGCACGAGAGTGCGGCGGTAATAGGGATGCTCATTCCCGAAATGAAAAAGAAAAAATATTTACTTTATGTTTTCAAATAATAAATTCCTTGGAAAGTGTTGGTATGGAAGGCAACCGTGGATACGGCCCGCCATGGAAAGTGAAAGTTTGGTGGAAAAAGGAATAAACTTTATTTTCTGTTTGGGAACCGCCTATGATATATCTAGCATGGAAAGTATTGTGAGCTACTTTGTCGTTTTCATTGACAGGAAAAGCATGCCACCCAAAATATTTTCTCTCTCAATTTAAAACTTTGAGCTGTGGCACCTCTACAAATCCCTACACTACAACAGGACAGGGCTTTGGTAACACCGTCTTGTGTTACTAGAGGCCCAAAAGTGTGTTACTGGGTCATATAGTAACACAGTTTGAAATGTGTTCCGTTAGACCGTGTTACTAAGTGGTGTCAACTGTCACACATAGTAATTGTTACCATATATTAAAAAATGTGTTACATTTACATTATAGTAACATGCGTCTTATGTGTTACCAAACACAGTGGTAACACTTTTTTGTAATTATAGTAACACCCATAGTAACATGTTTTCATCGGCGTAGAACATTAATGGTAACATGTTTTTGTAACTGTAGTAACACAACTGGTAATACACTCTTTTATCGTCGAAACACAACTAGTAACATAATATCCAAATATCGTAACACTATAATTTTTAGTTGTCAACTACTTTGGTAACAAATTTTGTAACTATAGTAACACCATCGGTAACACTAGTATATCAATATGGTAAGATAATTAATGTATTTTTTATTATTAACCATAAAATTCAATACCCATTTTATGGAATATAATTATATTTAATAAAATAAATGCATTATGCTTGGCATCATCAAAATGATATAGAAATTGAAGCACAACACATATATAAATTTAAAACATGAAGATAGTTATTACGGAGATACAAGAGTGTATGATACACATGTATTACAATAAAGATATCATTCTGAGCATAAAAAACACAACGATGGATAATATTACAGCACAACACTTGCATCAATTCGACAAAAGGAAAAGATCTTGTGGATGATATGCCATTTTTAAAACGTTGAGCTCTGGCACCTCTACAAATCCCTACTTCTCCCTGCGAAGGGCCTATCTATTTACTTTATGCAATTTTTATTTTTACTTTGAGTCTCCATCTTCTCTTATAAGCACCAACTAGGGGGCACTATGATCATACTTGAGCATTGGGTATAGCTAATATTTGAGTGTGTTTCATGAATGGATCAATGATTGAGCATGATGGCCTAGGGATAACTTTCTTTAGTGTTGATATTTTGAAAGACATGGTTGCTTGTTGACATGCTTGAGTATTGAAGTCATTATGTTAAAACTAGACTATTGCTTTGAATCATTTACAAGTCCAAATGTCCATGCTATACAAAAGAAAAGAATATGATGAACATGTTAGGCAGCATTCACATCAAAAATTCTATTTTTATCATTTACATACTCGAGGACGAGTAGGAATTAAGCTTGGGGATGCTGATACGTCTCCAACGTATCTATAATTTTTGTTTGTTCCATGCTGTTATATTATCATTCTTGGATGTTTTACAATCATTTTATAACAACTTTACATCATTTTTTGGGACCAACCTAATGACATAGTGCCAAAGTGCCAGTTGTTGTTTTTGTTGGTTTTTTACTTCGCAGAAAATCAATACCAAACGGAGTCCAATCGCGACGAAACTTTTTTGAGATTTTTTTTGGACTAGAAGACACCCAGTGGGCCAAAGAAGTACACGAGAAGTGGGCCGAGGAGACCACAACCCACTAGGGCACGCCAGGGGGGGCCCGGTGCGGCCTGATGGGTTGTGCCCTCCTCGGGATCCCTCTCCACCGCCTCTGCTGCCTATAAATTCCCAAATATTCCAAAAACCCTAGGGGAGTCGACAAAACACAATTCCAGCCGCCGCAAGTTCTAGAACCTCGAGATCCAATCTAAACACCATCATAGAGGGGTTCATCTTCCTCATAGGTGCCTCTCCGATGATGCGCGAGTAGTCCACCATAGACTTACGAGTCCGTAGGCAGTAGCTAGATGGCTTCCTCTCTCTCTCTTATGATTCTCAATACAATGGTCTCTTGGAGATCTATTTGATGTAAACTTTTGCGGTGTGTTTGTTGGGATCCGATGAATTTTGAGTTCATGATCAGTTTCTATCCATGAATATTATTTGAGTCTTCTTTGATCTCTTATATGCATGATTACTTATAGCCTCGTATTTCTTCTTCGAATCTTTGGTTTAGTTTGGCCGACTAGATCGATTTTTCTTGCCATGGGAAGAGGTGCTTTGTGATGGGTTTGAACTTGCGGTGTTCTTTTCCAGTGACAGAAGGGGCAACAAGACACGCATGTATCGTTGCTATTAAGGATAACAAGATGGGGTTTATTCCTACATGAATAGATCTTGTCTGCATCATGTCATCGTTCTAATTGCATTACTCCATTTTTCCATGAACTTAATACACTAGATGCATGCTGGATAGCGGTCGATGTGTGGAGTAATAGAGGTAGATGCAGGCAGGAGTCGGTCTACCTATCTTGGACGTGATGCCTATATAATGATCATCGCCTTGGATATCGTCATGACTATTCGATTTTCTATCAATTTCCCAACAGTAATTTGTTCACGTACCGTGCGCTATACTCATGAGAGAAGCCACTAGTGAACCCTACGCCCCCCCGGGTCTACTTTTTCAACATATTGCTTTTAGATCTATCTTTTTGCATCTTTGTTTTCAGATCTACAAAACCAAAAACCCAAAAATATATTTCTGCATATTTTATTTGCCTTTTCCTATTTTGTGTTCTTGAGAGATCTATCTCTCCTATCTATCACTACCTAATCTATCTTTTTACCGTAGAGAGATTGACAACCTCTCTTTCGCGTCGGGTTGCAAGTATTTGTTGTTTTTGTGCAGGTGCTGCTTATTGGGTGGTGGTGATCCTCCTACTGGTTCGATAACCTTGGTTTCATAACTGAGGGAAATAATTTCCGTCGCTGTGCTGCATCATCCCTTCCTCTTTGGGGAAATACCGACGCAGTCTCAAGCCACGTCAATAGCACCTGCTGAAATAGAAGACATTGATGTTACTATTAAACTTGCTAATAGAGACACCATCACACCACTTGGGATTTTTAGAGATGTTGAAATCTTGTGTGGGAAAGTAAAATACCCTACTGATTTTCTAGTTCTTGGTTCCCCACAAGATGACTTTTGTCCCATTATCTTTGGTAGACCTTTTCTGAGCACCGTCAATGCTAAGATAGATTGTGAAAAACAAACTGTCGGTGTCAGTTTTGGTGGCATGTCTCATGAGTTTAAATTTTCCAAGTTTAGTAGACAACCTCGTGATAAAGCGTTATCTAGTAAAGATGAAATAATTGGTCTTGCTTCTATTGTCGTGCCTCCTACTGATCCATTAGAACAATATTTGCTTGACCATGAAAATGATCTGAACTTGCGTGAAAGAAATGAAATAGATCAAATTTTCTTTCAACAACAACCTATCCTGAAACAAAATTTGCCTATTGAAACCCTTGGAGGTCCTCCTCCACCTAAAGGTGATCCTGTGTTTGAATTGAAACAATTGCCTGACACTTTGAAGTATGCTTATCTTGATGAGAAAAAGATATATCCTGTTATTATTAGTGCTAACCTTTCATTACATGAAGAAGAAAGATTATTAAAAGTTCTAAGGAAGCATCGGGCTGCTATTGGATATAATCTTGATGATCTTAAGGGCATTAGACCCACTCTATGTACGCACAAGATTAATATGGAACCTGATGCCAAACCCGTTGTTGATCACCAACGACGATTGAATCCTAAGATGAAAGAAGTGGTAAGAACTGAAATATTAAAGCTTCTTGAAGCAGGTATAATCTATCCCATAGCTGATAGTAGATGGGTAAGTCCCGTTCATTGTGTTCCTAAGAAAGGAGGTATTACTGTTGTTCCTAATGATAAAAATGAACTTATCCCGCAAAGAATTATCACTGGCTATAGAATGGTAATTGATTTTAGGAAATTAAATAAAGCTACTAGAAAAGATCATTACCCTCTACCTTTCATTGATCAAATGCTAGAAAGATTATCTAAGCACACACAATTTTGTTTTGTGGATGGATATTCTGGTTTCTCTCAAATACCTGTGTCACAATCCGATCAAGAGAAAACCACCTTTACTTGCCCTTTTGGAACCTATGCTTATAGACGTATGCCTTTTGGTTTATGCAATGCACCTGCTACCTTTCAAAGATGTATGACTGCTATATTCTCTGACTTTTGTGAAAAGATTGTGGAGGTTTTCATGGATGATTTTTCCGTTTACGGAACTTCTTTTGATGATTTCTTAAGCAACCTTGATCGAGTTTCGCAGAGATGTGAACAAACTAATCTTGTCTTGAATTGGGAGAAGTGCCACTTTATGGTTAATGAAGGCATTGTCTTGGGGCATAAAATATCTGAACGAGGTATTGAGGTGGATAAAGCTAAAGTTGATGCAATTGAGAAAATGCCATGTCCTAAAGATATTAAAGGTATTCGAAGTTTCCTTGGTCATGCTGGTTTCTATAGGAGGTTCATTAAAGACTTCTCTAAAATTTCTAGGCCTCTTACTAATATTTTGCAAAAGTATATTCCTTTTGTTTTTGATGATAGATTGTGTGGAAGCCTTTGAAACACTCAAGAAAGCCTTAACCTCTACACCTATCGTTCAACCACCTGATTGGAACTTGCCTTTTGAAATTATGTGTGATGCTAGTGATTATGATGTTGGTGTTGTTCTAGGATAAAGAGTTGATAAGAAATTGAATGTTATCCATTATGCTAGGAAAACTCTAGACAATGATCAACGAAATTATGCTACTACTGAAAAAAAAAATTAGCGGTCATGTTTGCCTGTGATAAGTTTAGATCCTACATTGTTGACTCAAAAGTTATTGTTCACACCGACCATGTTGCTATAAAATATCTTATGGAAAAGAAAGATGCTAAACCTAGACTCATTAGGTGGGTTCTCTTGCTTCAAGAATTTGATTTACACATCGTTGATAGGAAAGGAGCTGAGAACCCCGTAGCTGATAACTTGTCTAGGTTAGAAAATATTCTTGATGACCCACTACCTATTGATGATAGTTTCCCTGATGAACAATTATCTACTATAAATGTTTCTCAAAACACCCCTTGGTATGCTGATTATGCTAATTAGATTGTCGCTAAATATATACCACCTAGCTTCACATACCAACAAAAGAAAAAATTATTCTATGACTTGAGGCATTACTTTTGGGATGACCCACATCTTTATAAAGAAGGAGTAGATGGTATTATTAGACGTTGTGTACCTGAGCATGAACAGGGACAAATCCTACGGAAATGTCATTCCGAAGCTTATGGAGGACATCATGCGGGAGATAGAACTGCTCACAAGGTATTGCAATCTGGTTTTTATTGGCCTACTCTCTTCAAGGATGCCCGTAAATTTGTCTTGTCTTGTGATGAATGTCAAAGAATTGGTAATATCGGTAAGCGTCGGGAAATGCCTATGAATTATTCACTTGTTGTTGAACCATTTGATGTTTGGGGTTTTGATTATATGGGACCTTTTCCTTCCTCTAATGGGTACACTCATATTTTGGTTGCTGTTGATTATGTCACTAAGTGGGTAGAAGCTATTCCAACTAGTAGTGCTGATCACCACACCTCCGTTAAAATGCTTAAAGAGGTTATCTTCCCGAGGTTTGGAGTCCCTAGATATTTAATGACTGATGGTGGTTCCCACTTTATTCATGGTGCTTTTCGTAAGATGCTTGCTAAATATGATGTTAACCATAGAATTGCATCACCCTATCATCCTCAATCTAGTGGTCAAGTTGAACTTAGCAATAGAGAAATAAAATTGATATTACAAAAAATTGTCAATAGGTCTCGTAGGAATTGGTCTAAGAAATTAGAAGATGCACTTTGGTCCTATAGAACAACTTATAAAAATCATGTGGGTATGTCTCCATACAAAATGATGTATGGTAAAGCTTGTCATTTGCCTCTAGAATTAGAACATAAAGCATTTTGGGCAATTAAAGAACTCAACTATGATTTCAAACTTGCCGGTGAGAAGAGGCTATTTGATATTAGCTCATTAGATGAATGGAGAACCCAAGCCTATGAAAATGCCAAACTATTCAAAGAAAAAGTAAAAAGATGGAATGACAAAAGAATCCAAAAGCGAGAATTCAAAATAGGAGACTATGTTCTTTTGTTCAACTCTCGTTTAAGATTTTTTGCAGGTAAGCTTCTCTCCAAATGGGAAGGACCTTATGTTATCGAAGAGGTTTATCGTTCTGGAGCTATCAAGATTAATAATGCCGAAGGTACTAACCCGAAGGTGGTCAATGGACAAAGAATTAAGCATTATATCTCAGGTACACCTATTAACGTTGAAAGCAATGTTATCCAAACCATGACACCAGAGGAACACATAAAAGAAACCTTCCGGAACACTCCAGAATTCTGAAAAATAGGAGGTACGTGATACGGTAAGTAAACGGACTCCGAAAAATCCGCAAAAATATTTTTTGTCAGTTTTGGAATGTTAGAAAATTTTGGAAATAAAGAAATTAACTGGAAGGTGATCGAGGTGAGCACGATACACCAGGGCGCGCCAGGCACCCCTGGGCGCGCCCTGGTGGGTTGTGCCCACCTCGGACACCTTCCCGACTCCGTTTTCCTTCCATATGCTTGTTTTCCAAGAATAAAAATTCTCTTTATATACCCCCGGCTGTTTTGACAACCTCATCGCAGAAAAATCCTTTGTTTTTGCTTCATGTTGTTTTCCTGGCAGATCTGAAAATATGTCGTCTCAAGATTCAGATGGGGGTCACTATGTTGCAGACCCAAATATCTTTAGGGAAATTTACCCCTATCTGTGGACCTCAGATGAGGAGGAAGATGCTGCCATGGAGGAAACAAAGGATGATAGCTCTGAGGAAGAGGATGATCCATTGCCTCAACCCGGAGATATGCATGTGGAATTCAAGAAGTCAAGCCTCCCGAGAAGCTACAAACCTGAGGTCCAATTTATCCCATCTTGTTTTCTGAAGGAGAGCAAGGCTGCATTATGCAAAAACATATTAAAGCTCGAGTTGGAGAATGACGATCTAAGGGAGGAAAGTTTTATGCTTAAATATAAGTTGAAGAAGAAGGCTGCATCATCACCACCACCGAAGGAGACTTGAGCACACGGGTATGGGCACTCCCCTTGGCTTGAGCCAAGCTTGGGGGAGGTGCCCGGTATCGTATCACCATCACTTTTATTCACCTTTACCTATTTTAGTTCGATCTTTAGTTTCCCTTTGCTTTAGTTGAATAAAAGTTTAGCATGATCTATTTTCGTGTGTTAGTTTCGTGTCCTATCTATCTATGTAATCAAGTGAGAGTTATATAATAAAGTTTAGTTTGAGTTTTTGCCTCTCTACTTTCTTGTTGCAATCAAATAAAAGGAAAGAGGAATAAATGAATAGAATCGTATGCTATTCTTAAGGTGAGTAATGACATCACATAAGGAAAAGTATAAGTAATAAAATTTATTGGAGATTGACAAACATAGCATTGGTCAATGATGCAATTCATGAAAGAATTAATAAGGGAAGAGAAGATTTACATGCAAATACACTATCTTGGACATCTTTTATGATTGTGAGCCCCCATTAAGTATTATATGTCGAAATGGTTGACGTTGGACAAGGAAGACAACGTAATGATTTATGTTTGTTCATATCCACATAGAAGTTATATTGTCATAGATCCTTCAACATGTGGTGCTTGCTCAATATCTTTGCTAGCCAAAAATTCCGCACTAAGTAGAGATACTACTTGTGCATCCAAAAACCAAAACCCAAACTCATTCTTTGAGAGTCCACCATACCTACCTACGGATTGAGTAAGATCCTTCAAGTAAGTTGTCATCGGTGCAATAAGGCAATAAAAATTGCTTCTAAAAGTGTTTTGATCAATTAGTGTAAGAGAAAATTGAGCGCTATACGAACTTGATGTGGCTTGGACTACGTCGGTATTTCCCCAAAGAGGAAGGGATGATGCAGCACAGCGACGGTAAGTATTTCCCTCAGTTATGAAACCAAGGTTATCGAACCAGTAGGAGGATCACCACCACCCAATAAGTAGCACCTGCACACAAACAACAAATACTTGCAACCCGACGCGAAAGAGAGGTTGTCAATCTCTCTACGGTAAATAGATAGATTAGGTAGTGATAGATAGGAGAGATAGATCTCTCAAGAACGCAAATAAAAAGAGTAAATATGCAGCAAGGTATTTTTGGGTTTTTTGGTTTTGTAGATCTGAAAACAAAGATTGCAAAAACGTAGATCGGAAAGCAATATGATAGGAAAAGTAGACCCGGGGGCCGTAGGGTTCACTAGTGGCTCTCTCATGAGTATAGCGCGCGGTGGGTGAACAAATTACTGTTGGGCAATTGATAGAAAATCAAATAGTCATGACGATATCCAAGGCGATGATCATTATATAGGCATCACGTCCAAGATAGATAGACCGACTCCTGCTTGCATCTACCTCTATTACTCCACACATCGACCACTATCCAGCATGCATCTAGTGTATTAAGTTCATGGAAAAATGGAGTAATATAATAAGAATGATGACATGATGTAGACAAGATCTATTCATGTAGGAATAGACCCCATCTTGTTATCCTTAATAGCAACGATACATGCGTGTCTTGCTGCCCCTTCTGTCACTGGGAAAGAACACCGCAAGATCGAACCCATCACAAAGCACCTCTTCCCATGGCAAGAAAAATCGATCTAGTCGGCCTAACTAAACCAAAGATTCGAAGAAGAAATATGATGCTATAAGCAATCATGCATATAAGAGATCAAAGAAGACTCAAATAATATTCATGGATAGAAACTGATCATGAACTCAAAATTCATCGGATCCCAACAAACACACCGCAAAAATTTACATCAAATAGATCTCCAAGAGACCATTGTATTGAGAATCATAAGAGAGAGAGGAAGCCATCTAGCTACTGCCTACGGACCCGAAGGCCTATGGTGGACTACTCACGCATCATCGGAGAGGCACCTATGAGGAAGATGAACCCCTCCGTGATGGTGTTTAGATTGGATCTCGAGGTTCTGGAACTTGCGGCGGCTGGAATTGCGTTTCGTCGACTCCCCTAGGGTTTTTGGATTTTCTGGAAATTTATAGGCACGATAGTCGGTTGAGGGGGTGCCGAAGGCGCCCAACACCCACCAGGGCGCGCCAGGGGGCCTCCGGCGCGCCCTTGTGGGTGCTGGCCACCCTGGGCCCCGTCTTCTGGTGTTCCTTGTCCCATATGGTCTCTTCTGGTCTGGAAAAATCCACAAAAATTCCCGCAGCATTTTATCTCTGTTTGGTACTGATTTCCTGCGAAGTAAAAAACAAGCAAAAACAGCAACTGGCACTTTGGTACTATGTCAATAGGTTAGTCCAAAAAATGATATAAAGTTGCAATAAATTGATTCTAAAACATCCAACAATGATAATATAACAGCATGGAACAAGCAAAAATTATAGATACGTTGGAGACGTATCAACATCCCCAAGCTTAATTCCTACTCGTCCTCGAGTAGCTAAATGATAAAAACAGAATTTTTGGTGTGGAATGCTGCCTAACATGTTCATCATATTCTTTTCTTCTTTGTATAGCATGGACATTTGGACTTGTAAATGATTCAAAGCAATGGTCTAGTTTTAACATAATGACTTCAATACTCAAGCATGTCAACAAGCAACCATGTCTTTCAAAATATCAACACAAAAGAAAGTTATCCCTAGCCCATCATGCTCAATCATTGATCCATTCATGAAACACACTCAAATATTAGCTATGCCCAATGCTCAAGTACGATCATAGTGCCCCCTAGTTGGTGCTTATAAGAGAAGATGGAGACTCAAAGCAAAAATAAAAATTGCATAAAGCAAATAGATAGGCCCTTCGCAGAGGGAAGTAGGGATTTGTAGAGGTGACAGAGCTCAAAGTTTTAAATTGAGAGAGAAAATATTTTGGGTGGCATGCTTTTCCTGTCAACGAAAACGACAAAGTAGCTCACAATACTTTCCATGCTAGATATATCATAGGCGGTTCCCAAACATAAAATAAAGTTTATTCCTTTTTCCACCAAACTTTCACTTTCCATGGAGGGCCGTATCCACGGTTGCCTTCCATACCAACACTTTATAAGGAATTTATTATTTGACAACATAAAGTAAATATTTTTTTTCTTTTTCATTTCGGGAATGGGCATCCCTATTACCGCCGCGCTCTTGTGCAATGAGAAGTGAATAAACACTCATCTTGAGAATAACACATCTAGCATGGAAAAATATTGGACACTCCCCACCGTTTCATGAGCGGTACGGGCACACAAAGTAGAAAATTTATTTTGAAAATTTAGAGATGGCACATACAAATTTGCTTGGAACGGCATGGAAATACCGCATATAGGTAGGTATGGTGGACTCATAAGGCGAAACTTGGTTTAAGGATTTTGGTTGCACAAGTAGTATTTCTACTTAGTACAAGTGAAGGCTAGCAAATAGATTGGGAAGCAACCAAACCAAGAAACGAAAAATCACATAAGTGAGCATTGAACATAAATAACACTGAATAATGCACCACAAGTAGGATGTAACTTCATTGATAACTATTGACTTTCATGCATTCATAGGGAATCACAAACCTTAACACCAATATTCCTACTAAGCATAATTACTCATTAACATGACTCACTTATTACTATCATCATGTTTCAAAACTATTACAAGGAATCAAGTTTAATTTGTCCAATGATCTTCATGAAAGTTTTTATAATATCCTCCTTGAATATCTATCACTTTGGGACTAGTTTTATATATTGTCATTGGTTTTTGGCAAGCTCAAACAAATTTATGTGAAGCACATGAGCATAAAGATATCATCTCTCAAATAGGTATAAGTGAAGCATGAGAGGATTTCTTCAAAATTTTACTAACTCTCAAATTAATCTAAGTGAAGCATGAGAGTATTTCTACAAAAGTTTCCAAGCACACCGTGCTCAAAAAGATATAAGTGAAGCACTAGAGCAATTCCTATAGCTCAAAAAGTTTAAGTGAAGCACATAGAGCAATTCTAACAAATCATAGCATGATTGTGGCTCTCTCAAATAGGTGTGTACAGCAAGGATACAAAGGAAAAACTAACAAACAAAGCAAGCAATGATATGTGACGAATAAAAATATAGCTCCAAGTAAAATACCGATGGTCGTTAGAAGAAAGAGGGGATGCCACTCGGGGGCATCCCCATGCTTAGTTGCTTGTTACTCTTTGGATATATCTTGGGGGTGCGGTAGCATCCCCAAGCTTAGGTTCTTGCTACTCCTTATTCCTTCATCCATCGTGATCTCACCCAAAACTTGAAAACTTCAATCACACAAAACTCAACAAAATCTTTGTGAGATCCGTTAGTATAAGAAAGCAAATCACTACTTTAGGTACTGTTGTAAACCCATTAAAATTTTATAATTGCATTATACCTACTCTATTTTAACTTTACCATGGCTTATACCTCCAAATACAAACCATAGATTCATCAAAACAAGCACACAATGCAACGAAAACAGAATTTGTCTCAAACAGAACAGTCTGTAGTAATCTGTACCATACCCATACTTCTGTAACTCTAAAAATTCTGAAAAATTAGGAAAACGTAAAGAATTTGTATAGAAACACTAGGTTAAAATTTCAGCTCAAGATCACGTTCCAGAAAAAAAAATGAAAATTCATATACTGGACGCAAAGTTTCTGTTTCAGATTCAACATCACTTCTACTCATCCTATGAATCATCCTAACGGTTCTACTTGGCACAAACACTAAATCAACCATAAAAACACAATCAAAACAGAGGCATAATTGTGTCAACACTCAAAAACAGAAAGGAAAAAGCAAAAAATTATTTATTCATTGGGTTGCCTCCCAACAAGCGCTATCGTTTTACGCCCCTAGCTAGGCATATTGGATAGATTCAAGTATTGTCATCTTTGGTTTTGGTCTCTTTTGTGAGGGCCTTCTCGAATCCGGGGGGCTCTTTCCGCTTCCCCAAATTTTCAGGAGAAGAAACCATCTTAAGATCCAAAATATCCAAACGCTTATTGCAAAGGGTAATCAAAGTGTTCAAGCGATTGAGGTTCCCACTAATATGTTTGAGGGGTTCATGATATTTTTGTAACTCGACCAAGTGCTTATGTAAGTCACTTAATTTGTCGAGAATTTGAACTCCCTCTTGTGAAAAAGCAAGACCCTTTTTTAGTGGGGGAACTCCCAAAATACCTTCCAAAACTTCGTAAGCGGCATTTGCATCAAGTTCAATAAAATTGCCTTTTGAGGCGAAATCCAAAAGCTCTCTATGATGCAAAGCCAATCCAATATAAAAATTTCTAAGCAAAACTTTTGCGTCTCCTTTTAGATTGGAGATACGATAGGATTCCATTAGCCTATACCAGGC
The DNA here is from genome assembly GCA_039707655.1 of Elymus sibiricus. Lineage (NCBI taxonomy): Eukaryota > Viridiplantae > Streptophyta > Magnoliopsida > Poales > Poaceae > Elymus > Elymus sibiricus. The sequence goes on along the minus strand of CM077665.1, from coordinate 526,096,540 downwards.
ATCTTTCAATTTTTCCCCTTGTTTTTGTTTGAAGTATAGACCTTCAAAATCTAGTGACAAAGGGGGAGTGGTAACGGTAGTCATAGCAACAAGCAAGAGATCCGGCAAGAAAATGGGCAAACGGAAAAGAGGGCGAAGAAAACGGCAAATTGGTGAAATGGGGGAGAGGAAAACGAGAGGCAAATGGCAAATAATGTAATTGCAAGGAGATGAGATTTGTGATTAGGAACCTGGTAGATGATGATGGAGTCCCCTCGGCGCCTACGATAGGCACGTAGAAGAGACTGCTTCCTCCCCGGCAACGGCGCCAGAAATTCCTTTGACGTGGCTTGGACTGCGTCGGTATTTCCCCAAAGAGGAAGGGATGATGCAGCACAGCGACGGTAAGTATTTCCCTCAGTTATGAAACCAAGGTTATCAAACCAGTAGGAGGATCACCACCACCCAATAAGCAGCACCAGCACACAAACAACAAATACTTGCAACCCGACGCGAAAGAGTGGTTGTCAATCTCTCTACGGTAAATAGATAGATTAGGTAGTGATAGATAGGAGAGATAGATCTCTCAAGAATGCAAATAAAAAGAGTAAATATGCAGCAAGGTATTTTTGGGTTTTTGGTTTTGTAGATCTGAAAACAAAGATTGCAAAAACGTAGATCGGAATGCAATATGATAGGAAAAGTAGACCCGGGGGCCGTAGGGTTCACTAGTGGCTTCTCTCATGAGTATAGCGCACGGTGGGTGAACAAATTACTATTGGGCAATTGATAGAAAATCGAATAGTCATGACGATATCCAAGGCGATGATCATTATATAGGCATCACGTCCAAGATAGATAGACCGACTCCTGCCTGCATCTACCTCTATTACTCCACACATCGACCGCTATCCAGCATGTATCTAGTGTATTAAGTTCATGGGAAAACGGAGTAATGCAATAAGAACGATGACATGATGTAGACAAGATCTATTCATGTAGGAATAGACCCCATCTTGTTATCCTTAATAGCAACGATACATGCGTGTCTTGCTGCCCCTTCTGTCACTGGGAAAGAACACCGCAAGATCGAACCCATCACAAAGCACCTCTTCCCATGGCAAGAAAAATCGATCTAGTCGGCCTAACTAAACCAAAGATTCAAAGAAGAAATACGATGCTATAAGCAATCATGCATATAAGTGATCAAAGAAGACTCAAATAATATTCATGGATAGAAACTGATCATGAACTCAAAATTCATCGGATCCCAACAAACACACCGCAAAAGTTTACATCAAATAGATCTCCAAGAGACCATTGTATTGAGAATCATAAGAGAGAGAGGAAGCCATCTAGCTACTGCCTACGGACCCGATGGTCTATGGTGGACTACTCACGCATCATCGGAGAGGAACCTATGAGGAAGATGAACCCCTCCGTGATGGTGTTTATATTGGATCTTGAGGTTCTGGAACTTGCGGCAGCTGGAATTGTGTTCCGTCGACTGCCCTAGGGTTTTTGGATTTTCTGGGAATTTATAGGCACGATAGTCGGTTGAGGGGGTGCCGGAGGGGCCCAACACCCACCAGGGCGCGCCAGGGGGCCTCCGGCGCGCCCTTGTGGGTGCTGGCCACCCTAGGCCCCGTCTTCTGGTGTTCCTTGGCCCATATGGTCTCTTCTGGTCTGGAAAAAATCCACAAAAATTCCCGCAGCGTTTTATCTCCGTTTGGTACTGATTTCCTGCGAAGTAAAAAACAAGCAAAAACATCAACTGGCACTTTGGCACTATGTCAATTGGTTAGTCCCAAAAAATGATATAAAGTTGTAATAAATTGATTCTAAAACATCGAAGAATGATAATATAACAGCATGGAACAAGCAAAAATTATAGATACGTTGGAGACGTATCAGAACTTATGATGGCAAAGTAATAAAAGCGACGGACTGCATAATAAAGGTTGCTATCATAGGGGGCAATATAGCATGACATTCTTTTACATTAAGGGATTGGGCATACAAACCAAAAAGCGCATGACAACCTCTGCTTCCCTCTGCGAAGGGACTATATTTTACTTTTATGTATTTACTTTAATCAATAGTCAAGTATTCTTCCCTATTCCTTTTTACTTTTTCTTTTTGCAAGCATCATGTGGTGAGGAAAGATCTAGGCACATATATCCAGTTGGATATGGGTGGGCATGAGTTATTATTGTTGACATCACCCTTGAGGTGAATACGTTGGGAGGCGAAACTACAAGCCCCTATCTTCCTGTGTGTCCGGTTGAAACTTTTTGTTCATGGGTATGCTGTGAGTGTTAGCAATCATAGAAGACTAAATGATGGTTGAGTATGTGGACTTGCCAAAAGGCTCCGACATGAGACCCTTCCTGAAAATATGATGAATTGTAGTTGCAAAGTTGACTGAGAACATAGTTTGCTGGTTTACAATAAGGTTTATGCTTCATACTTCTATGTTGTGATGAATAGTTACTTGTTCATGGGAAGTTATATGATAAAAGTGTGTGAATAAGTTTTATTATAGAGTTTGTTGCTGTTATGGTAATAAGCATGATGCTACTATGTCTGTATTTTGTTTTTATCGACACCTCTCTCTCAAACCATGTGGACATGCTTTTCATCGGTTTTCGCTTGAGGACAAGCGAGGTCTAAGCTTGGGGGGAGTTGATACGTCCATTTTGCATCATGATTTCCTACTGTTATTTATTATATTTTGTTGAATAATAATGCTTTAGGGAGTGATTCTAATGCCTTTTCTCTCATAATATGCAAGGTTTACACAAAGAGGGAGAATACCGGCAGCTGGAATTCTGGACCCAAGAAAAGCACATCAGAGATACCTATTCTACACAACTCCAATGAAGCTGAAATTTTACGGAGATTATTTTTGGAATAAATAAAAATTACTGGAGCAAAAAACTACCGGAGGGGGGCACCCTGGTGGGCACAAGACACCAGGGCGCACTAGCCCCCCTGGGCGCCCTGGTGGGTTGTGCCCTCCTCGGCCCACCTCTGGTGCCCATCTTCTGGTATAAATTCACTTTTAACCTAGAAAAAATAAGAGGAGGACTTACGGGACGAAGTGCCGCCGCCTCGAGGCGGAACTTGGGCAGGAGCACTTTTGCCCTGCGGCGGAGCGATTCCGCTGGGGGAACTTCCCTCCCGGAGGGGGAAATCAAAGCCATCGTCATCACCAACATACCTCTCATCTTTAGGAGTCCAATCTTCATCAACATCTTCAACATCACCATCTCCTCTCAAACTCTAGTTCATCTCTTGTGTTCAATCTTTGTACCGGAACCTCAGATTGGTACCTGTGGGTGACTAGTAGTGTTGATTACCTTGCGTAGTTGATTACTATATGGTTTATTTGGTGGAAGATTATATGTTCAGATCCATTATGCTATTCAATACCCCTCTGATCTTGAGCATGTTTATTATTTGTGAGTAGTTACCTTTGGTCTTGAGGTCACGGGAGAAGTCATGTTGCAAGTAATCATGTGAATTTGATATGCGTTCGATATTTTGATGATATGTATGTTGTGATTCCCTTAGTGGTGTCATGTGAACGTCGCCTACATGACACTTCACCATTCATGGGCCTAAGGGAATGCATTGTGGAGTAGTTATTAGATGATGGGTTGCTAGAGTGACAGAAGCTTAGACCCTAGTTTATGCGTTGTTTCAAAAGGGGCTGATTTGGATCCAAACGTTTAATGCTATGGTTAGATTTTATCTTAATACTTTTCTCGTAGTTGCGGATGCTTGCGAGGGGGTTAATCATAAGTGGGAGATTGTTCAAGTAAGAACAGCACCCAAGCACCGGTCGACCCACATATCAAATTATCAAAGTAGCGAACACGAATCAAACCAACATGATAAAAGTGACTAGATGAAATTCTCATGTACCCTCAAGAACACTTTGAATATTACTAGTGATTGTTCTGGCCTGTCCTTTGCCACAAAAGGATTGGGCTACCTTGCTGCACCTTATTTACCGTTACCGTTACTTGCTCGTTACCAATTATCTTGATATCAAACTATTTGTTACCAACAATTTCAGTGCTTGCAGAAATTACCTTGCTGAAAACCTCTTGTCATTTCCTTCTGCTCCTCATTGGGTTCGACACTCTTACTTATCGAAAGGACTACGATTGATCCCCTATACTTGTGGGTCATCACCCTGCAATCAAATACAAGAAATCTCTTGTGTCCCCAACACACCCAATACAATGGAAAATTGTATAGGTGCACTAGTTCGGCGAAGAGATGGTGATACAAGTGCAATATGGATGGTAGATATAGGTTGTTGTAATCTGAAAATATAAAAACAGCAAGGTAACAAGTGTAAAACAGCAAGCAAAACGTTGTATAAATGCTTAGAAATAAGGCCTAGGGTTTATACTTTCACTAGTGCAATCTCCCAACAATGTTAACATAGTTGAATCATATGATCGTCCATCAACGTGCAACAAAGAATCACTCCAAAGTTCCTATCTAGCGGAGAACAATAAGATGAAATTGGTGTAGGTAGTAGAACCACCTCAAAGTTATTCTTTCCGATCAATCTTTTGGGCTATTCCTATAAGTGTCACAAACAGCCCTAGAGTTCGTACTAGAATAACACCAATGATACATATCAATCAACCCTAATGTCACCTAGATACTCCAATGTCACCTAGATACTCCAATGTCACCTCAAGTATCCGTGGGTAAATTATGCGTCATGCATCAAAAAATTTCAGGTCTATCATATTCAATCCAACACAAAGAACTTCAAGGAGCACCCCAAGATTTCTATCGGAGAACGTGGTATGAAAACGTGCAATCAACCCCTATGCATAGATCCCCATGGTCACCGGAATCCGCAAGTTGATGCCTCAACATATATCAAGTGAATTAATAAAATACCCCAATGTCACTACGGGCATCCCACGCAAGACGTACATCAAGTGTTGTCAAACCAAAATATTCAATCCAACATAACGAGATCTCAAAGGGAAAGATTCAATTCATCACAACATGATAGCAAGGGACAAACATCATATGATCCAACTATATTAACAAAGCCTGTGATACATCAAGATCGTGACTTCTCAAGAACACGAGAGAGAGAGAGATTGAACACATAGCTACTGGTACATACCCTCAGCCCCGAGGGTGAACTACTCCCTCCTCGTCATGGCCTCCACCGGGATGATGAAGATGGCCACCGGTGATGGTTTCCCGTCTCCGGCAGGGTACTAGAATGGTCTAGATTGGTTTTCCGTCGATACAGAGAGTTGCGACGGCGGAACGGAGAGTCTCTATTTATTTCTGGGGTTTCTGGGATTTATAGGATTTTTCAGCATTGGAATCACGCGCAACGAAGCCACGTGGGCCCCACCACATATCAGGGCACGACCTAAGGGGGGTCGCGCCCTGATGGCTTGTGCCCCACGGATGGCTCCCCTCCGGTGGTTCTTCGCTCCAATATTTCTTATTTCCTCCAGAAAAAATCATCAAAAAGTTTCGGGCGATTCCGAGAACTTTCATTTTCTGCACAAAAACAACACGACGGTAATTCTGCTGAAAACAGCGTCAGTCCGGGTTAGTTCTAAATAAATCATATAAAAGTGCATAAAAACCATATAAAAGTATTGTAAACATAGGCAAATATGGCATGAATACTTCATAAATTTTTGATACGTTGGAGATGTATCAGCCGCCATTCCACATCATCGGCAAGGTCATCAGCATGCACCACTAGTAAGGAAGGGCAGTTGTTGCGACCACTGCAAAGACACACATAAAGAAAATAGTTTTTGTTTAGTCAATCATGCCTTATTATGCGAATAACGCATATTCATATATCGTATGCTTCTCCCTTGAGTAATACCGCCCATGTATACATTATACCCCGCGCTTGCCGGATAGCTTCCCGGTGCGCATGCTCCAATCAGCGGCGCTTGAGGAAACGGGTCCTTAGCAGCCAGCCAGGAACACCGCCTTCCATAAAGGTTAACCTTATCGATCATGGTGCAGCTACCCTCGTTATTGAGCAGGCTCGAAACAGCGAAGAGTGCAACCAATCCTGACAAAGGCTCCTTCGCATGCAGGCTTATATACAAGGACGAGATTGTTCAAGGAAGATAATGAGAACAACGAGAAATCATGCAAAGTTCTGAAACTTAGCTTCCTCTGTTGCTTCTCGCCTTTGCTCTTGCGAAGGCGTGTAGCTCGAAAGCAAGAGCAGATGCTCCCGCTAGAACTGGTGGCTTGTCGGCAAGATCTGGCGATCTTGCCGGCGAGGCCCCGAGTCACCTCGGGCAGAGAACTCGAAGATCTTGATGCCGGAGCGCTTCGGCAGTGGCATATTCTTGTTTTTCTTCTGATAGAGAACTTTGCGGTTCTCAATGCTGGCTTGCCGGCAGAGAACTTTGTGGTTCTCGATGCTGGCTCGGTTTTAGGGTTCAACGGAGAACTCTGGGGTTCTCGATGCTGGCTCGGCGGCAGAGAACCTTGGAGTTCTCAACGCCGGCAAGGCTTTAGGGTTCAGCAGAGAACTCTGGGGCTCTCGACGCTGGCTCGCCGGTAGAGAACCTTGAAGTTCTCGACACCGGCAAGGCTTTAGGGTTCAGCAAAAAACTTTGGGGTTCTTGATGCGGGCTCGCCGACAGAGAACCTTGTTTTTCTCTACGCCGGCAAGGCTTTAGGGTTCAGCAGTTCTCGATGTTGGCTCGCCGGCAGAGAACCTTGAAGTTCTCTTTTTTTCTAGGTCAAAAGACCTTAAATACCAGAAGATGGGCACCGAAGGTGGGCCGTGCTGAGCACAACCCACAGGGTGCGCCTGGGGGCCTGGTGCGCCCTGGTGTCTTGTGCTCACCAGGTGGCCCCCCTCCGGTAGTTCTTTACTCCAGTATTTTTTATATATTCCAAAATAATTCTTTGTGAAGTTTCAGCTTATTTGGAGATGTGCAGAATAGGTATCTCTGATGTGCTTTTTCAGGTCTAGAATTCCAGCTGCCGGTATTCTCCCTCTTTGTGTAAACCTTGCATATTATGAGAGAAGAGGCATTAGAATCACTCCCTAAAGCATTATTATGCATAAAAACATTATCAATAACAGTAGGAAATCATGATGCAAAATGGACGTATCAACTCCCCCAAGCTTAGACCTCGCTTGTCCTCAAGCGAAAGCCGATGTTGAAAAGCATGTCCACATGGTTTGAGAGAGAGGTGTCGATAAAAACAAAATACGGACATAGTAGCATCATGGTTATTATCATAGCAGCAACAAACTTTATCATAGAACTTATTCATATAACTTTTATTATCTAACTTCATCATATAACTTCTCATGAACAAGTAACAATTCATCACAACAAAGAAGTATAAAGCATAAACCTTATTGAAAACCAACAAACTATGTTCTCAGTCAACATTGCAACTACAATTCATCATATTTTCACGAAGGGTCTCGTATCGGAGCCTTTTGTCAAGTCCACATACTCAACCATCATTTAGCCTTCTATGATTGCTAACACTCACAGCATACCCATGAGCAAAAAGTTTCAACCGGACACATAGAAAGAAAGGGGCTTATAGTTTCGCCTCCCAACGTACTCACCTCAAGGGTGATGTCAGCAATAATAACTCATGTTCACTCACATCCAACTGGATATATGTGCCTAGATGTTTCCTCACCACATGATGCTTGCAAAAAGAAAAAGTAAAAAGGAATAGGGAAGAATACTTTGACTCTTGCATAAAAGTAAATACATAAAATTAAAAGATAGGCCCTTCGCAGAGGGAAGCAGAGGTTGTCATGCGCCTTTTGGTTTGTATGCCAAATCCCTTAATGTAAAAGAACGTCACACTATATTACCCCCTATGATATCAACCTTTATTATGCAGTCCGTCGCTTTTATTACTTTGCCATCATAAGTTCATACAACGCTCAATTTTCTCTTACACTAATTGATCAAACACATTTAGAAGCAATTTTTATTGCCTTATTGCACCGATGACAACTTACTTGAAGGATCTTACTCGATCTATAGGTAGGTATGGTGGACTCTCAAACATGAGTTTGGGTTTAGGGTTTTTGGATGCACAAGTAGTATCTCTACTTAGTGCGGAATTTTTGGCTAGCAAAGATATTGAGCAAGCACCACATGTTGAATGATCTATGGCAATATAACTTCTATGTGAATATTAACAAACATAAATCATTACGTTGTCTTCCTTGTCCAACGTCAACAATTTTGACATGTAATATTTATTGGGGGCTCACAATCATAAAAGATGTCCAAGATAGTGTATTTGCATGTGAATCTTCTCTTCCCTTATTAAATTTTTCTTGAATTGCATCATTGACCAATGCTATGTTTGTCAATTCTCCAATAAATTTTACCACTTATACTTTTCATTATGTGATGTCATTACTTACCATAAGATTAGCATATGATCCTTTTCATTTATTTCCCTTTTATTATGATTGCAACAAGAAAGTAAAGAAGCAAAAGCTCAACTTAACTTTATTATATAACTCTCACTCGATTGCATAGATAGATAGATCACGAAACTAGCACTCGAAAATAAATCATACTAAACTTTTATTCAACTAAATCATCAAAGAGATAAGGATCAAACTAAAAAATAGGTAAAGGTACATAAAAGTGATGGTGATACGATACCGGGGCATCTCCCCCAAGCTTGGCTCAAGCCAAGGGGTGTGCCCATACCCGTGTACTCAAGTCTCCTTTGGTGGTGAAGATGATGAAGGTGGTGGTGATGAAGTGGTAGGTTTGTCCTCCGGCTTCCAGGGCAAGTGCTCACCATCAAAAGTTGACGCACGAGTCCCCCGAGTCCTACAACTGACAGCTAAACTCATACCTTTAAATCTCGCTTCATACTCAAAAACTTGATTTTGAAGATCATAGATTTGACTTTGCAGTAAATTGATTTGCTCGTTGGAAGTGAAGACGATGTCCTTCATAGACAGGCCATCCACCATCTGATCACGGGTGAATTCCGTGATCATGGAGTGATTGGCACTAAGTCCACGCTTGATACGTCTCCAACGTATCTATAATTTTTGCTTGTTCCATGATGTTATATTATCATTCTTGGATGTTTTACAATCACTTTATAGCAACTTTATATCTTTTTTGGGACTAACCTATTGACATAGTGCCAAAGTGCCAGTTGCTGTTTTTGCTTCTTTTTTACTTCGTAGAATATCAGTACCAAACGGAGTCCAATCGCGATGAAACTTTTTAGAGATTTTTTTTGGACCAGAAGACAACCAGTGGGCCAAAGAAGTGCCATAGAGGTGGGCTGTGGAGAGCACAACCCACCAGGGCGCGCCAGGGGGCCCCCGACGCGCCCTGATGGGTTGTGACTTCCACGGGGCCCCTCTCCATCGCCTCTGATGCCTATAAATACCCAAATATTCAGAAAACCCTAGGGAAGTCGACGAAAAAACACATCCAGCCGCCACAAGTTCCAGAGCCACGAGATCCAATCTAACACCGTCATGGAGGGGTTCATCATCCTCATTGGTGCCTCTCCGATGATGCGTGAGTAGTCCACCATAGACCTACGGGTCCGTAGGCAGTAACTAGATGGCTTCCTCTCTCTCTCTCTCTCTCTCTCTCTCTCTCTCTCTCTCTCTCTCTCTCTCTCTCTCTTTTGATTCTCAAAACAATGGTCTCTTGGAGATCTATTTGATGTAAACTTTTGCGGTGTGTTTGTTGGGATCCGATGAATTTTGAGTTCATGATCAGTTTCTATCCATGAATATTATTTGAGTCTTCTTTGATCTCTTATATGCATGATTACTTATAGCCTCATATTTCTTCTTCGAATCTTTGGTTTAGTTAGGCAGACTAGATCGATTTTTCTTGCCAAGGGAAGAGGTGCTTTGTGATGGGTTCGATCTTGCGGTGTCCTTTCCCAGTGACAGAAGGGGCAACAAGGCACGCATGTATCGTTGCCATTAAGGATAACAAGATGGGGTCTATTCCTACATGAATAGATCTTGTCTACATCATGTCATCGTTCTTATTGCATTACTCCGTTTTTCCTTGAACTTAATACACTAGATGCATGCTGGATAGCGGTCGATGTGTGGAGTAATAGTGGTAGGTGCAGGCAGGCGTCGGTCTACTTTTTTTGGACGTGATGCCTATATAATGATCATCGCCTTGGATATCGTCATGATTATTTGATCTTCTATCATTTGTCCAACAGTAATTTGTTCACCCACCGTGTGCTATACTCATGAGAGAAGCCACTAGTGAAACCTACGGCCCCCGGGTCTACTTTTCCAACATATTGCTTTCTGATCTATCTTTTTGCCTCTTTTGTTTTCAGATCTATTATACCAAAAACCCAAAAATAACTTGCTGCACTTTTTATTTGCTCTTTTTATTTTTGTGTTCTTGAGAGATCTATCTCCCCAATCTATCACTACCTAATCTATCTTTTTACCGTAGAGAGATTGACAACCTCTCTTTCGCGTCGGGTTGCAAGTATTTGTTATTTGTGTGCAGGTGCTGCTTATTAGGTGGTGGTGATCCTCCTACTGGTTCGATACCTTAGTTTCATAACTGAGGAAAATACTTACGGTCGTTGTGCTGCATCATCCCTTCCTCTTTGGGGAAATACCGACGTAGTCTCAAGCCACGTCCAAGGAATTTCTGGCGCCGTTGCCGGGGAGGAAGCAGTCTCTTCTACGTGCGAATCTCTGGCGCCGAGGAGACACCATCATCATCTACCAGGTTCCTAATCACAAATCTCATCTCCTTGCAATTACATTATTTTCCATTTGCCTCTCATTTTCCTCTCCCCCACTTCACAAAAAATTTCCGTTTTATTCGCCCTCTTTTCCGTTTGCCTTTTTGCTTGTTTGCTATCTTTGCTTGTGTTTCCATGTGCCTTCTATTTGCTTTCATCTTCGCTTGCAAAAAATCTATTGATATGGATCCTCATCCACTTACTAATCTTTTCAAAAGTACAAATTATGATGCACCAATTGCTATTGAGTTGAGTGCACTTGATTATCTCTATGAAGTTTTGTTTGAAAATCATGAATCTGAAAATTTTGATGTAGTGTTGAAAGAAGAAATTTAAAAGGTGATTCATGATAGTTCCTTGAATGATGAGGATGATTGCAATGTTGCTAGTATGAATTCTCTGAATATCCATGATGCTAATGATATGCAAAGCCACAAGCTTGGGGATGCTGTGTTTGATGAAGATGATATTTCTAGTCCCCCAAGTTTTGATGAGCAAATTTATTATGATGATTGCATGCCTCCTATTTATGATGATGGTGATGACACGTATGTTATAATGAGTAATGGTAACCATGAAACTTATCATCATGGTTTTAATTTGCAATGTGGTTATGTCAATCAAGTGTCACATGATAGTTATTTTGTTGAGTTTGCTCCCATTACCATGGATGATAAGGAATTTGCTTATGTGGAGAGTAATGAAAATTATATGCTTGTGCATCATGAAAAGAATGATTTATGTGATACTTATATTGTTGAATTCCTTCATGATGCTACTGAAATTTATTATGAGGGAGGAACATATGCTTGTAGGAATTGCAATAATATCAAGTTTCCTCTCTATGTGTTCAAAGTTTTGAACTTATGCTTGCTTTGCCTTCCTATGCTAGTTGATTCTTGTTCCCATAAATTGTTTGCTCACAAAATCCATATGCATAGGAAGTGGGTTAGACTTAAATGTGTTTGTCATGATATTCATGATGCTCTTTTGCATTTTTCAATTACTATTTTTTATGTGATCATCATTGAAATCATCATGCCTAGCTAGGGGCGTAAAACGATAGCGCTTGTTGGGAGGCAACCCAATGAATAATTTTTTTTATTCTTTTTATTTCTGTTTTTGAGTGTTGACACAATTATACCTCTGTAATGATTGTGTTTTTCTGATTTATTTAGTGTTTGTGCCAAGTAGAGCCTTTAGGATGATTCATAAGATGAGTAGAAGCGATGCTGAATATGAAACAGAAACTTTGCGTCCAGAGTTCGAATTTTCATTTTTTACTCGAACGTGATATTGAGCTGAAATTTTAACACAGTGTTTATATACAAATTCTTTACGTTGTCCTAATTATTAAGAATTTTTGGAGTTACAGAAGTATGGTTAGAGTACAGATTACTACAGACTGTTCTATTTAAGACAGATTCTGTTTTCGTTGCATTGTGTGCTTGTTTTGATGAATCTATGGGTTGTATTGAAGGATATGAGCCATGGTAAAGTTAAAATACAGTAGGTATAATGCAATAATAAAATATGAATGGGTTTGAAACAGCACCTAGAGTGGTGATTTGCTTTATTATACTAACGGATCTCACGAAGATTTTGTTGAGTTTTGTGTGATTGAAGTTTTCAAGTTTTGGGTGAGATCACGATGGATGAAGGAATTAGGTGTGAAAAGAGCCTAAGATTGGGGATGCTACAGCACCCCCAAGATATATCCAAAGAGAAACAAGCAACTAAGCTTGGGGATGCCCCCGAGTGGCATCCCCTCTTTCTGCTAACGACCATCGGTATTTTACTTGGAACTATATTTTTATTCGTCACATATCATGAGTTTTGCTTGAAGCGTCTTGTATCATTTGAGTCTTTGCTTTCTTTGCTTGTTAGTTTGTCACTTGTATCCTTGCTGGACACACCTATTTGGGAGAGCCAAAATTATGCTATGATTTGTTAGAATTGCTCTATATGCTTCACTTAAACTTTTTGAGCTATAGAATTGCTCTAGTGCTTAACTTATATCTTTTTGAGCACGGTGTGCTTGGAAATTTTGTAGAAATACTCTCATGCTTCACTTAGATTAATTTGAGAGTTAGTAAATTTTGAAGAAATCCTCTCATGCTTCACTTATACCTTTTTGAGAGATGAAAACTCTATGCTCATGTACTTCACTTAAATTTGTTTGAGCTAGTCAAAAAGCAATGGCAATATATGAAACTAGTCCCAAAGTGATAGATATCCAAGGAGGATATAGTAAAAGCTTTCATGAAGATCATTGGACAAATTAAACTTGATTCCTTGTAATAGTTTTGAGACATGATGATAGTAATATGTGAGTCATGTTAGTGAGTAATTATGCTTTAGTAAGAATATTGGTGTTAAGGTTTGTGATTCCCAATGCAAGTACGAAAGTCAATAGTTATGCAATGAAATTACATCCTACTTATGGTGCATTATTCGGTGTTAGTTATGCTCAATGCTCGCTTATGTGAATTTTCGTTTCTTGGTTGGTTGCTTCTCAATCTATTTGCTAGCCTCCATTTGTACTAAGTAGAAATACTACTTGTGCATCCAAAATCCTTAAACCAAGTTTTGCCTTATGAGTCCACCATACCTACCTATATGTGGTATTTCCATGCCGTTCCAAGCAAATTTTTATGTGCCATCTCTAATTTTCAAAATAAATTTCTCTTTTGTGTGCTCGTACCGCTCATGAAACGGTAGGGAGTGTCCAATATTTTTCCTTGCTAGATGTGTTATTCTCAAGATGAGTGTTTATTCACTTGTCATTGCATGAGAGTGCGGCGGTAATAGGGATGCCCATTCCCAAAATGAAATGAAAAAAAATACTTTATGTTGTCAAATAATAAATTCCTTGGAAAGTGTTGGTATGGAAGGCAACCGTGGATACGGCCAGCCATGGAATGTGAAAGAATGGTGGAAAAAGGAATACACTTTATTTTCTGTTTGGGAACCGCCTATGATATATCTAGCATGGAAAGTATTGTGAACTACTTTGTCGTTTTCGTTGACAGGAAAGGCATGCCACCCAAAAAAAAATCTCTCTCAATTTAAATCTTTGAGCTCTGGCACCTCTACAAATCCCTACTTCCCTCTGCGAAGGGCCTATCTATTTACTTTATGCAATTTTTATTTTTACTTTGAGTCTCCATCTTCTCTTATAAAGCACCAACTAGGGGGCACTATGATCGTACTTGAGAATTGGGTGTAGCTAATATTTGAGTGTATTTCATGAATGGATCAATGATTGAGCATGATGGGCTAGGGATAACTTTCTTTAGTGTTGATATTTTGAAAGACATGAGTGTGTTGGCATGCTTGAGTATTAAAGTCATTATGTTAAAACTAGACTATTGCTTTGAATCATCTAAAAGTCCAAATGTCCATGCTACAAAAGAAAACAATATGAGATGAACATGTTAGGCAACATTCCACATCAAACATTCTGTTTTTATCATTTACCTACTCGAGGACGAGTAGGAATTAAGCTCGGGGATGCTGATACGCCTCCAACGTATCTATAATTTTTGCTTGTTCCATGCTGTTATAGTATCATTCTTGGATGTTTTACAATCACTTTATAGCAACTTTATATCATTTTTTTGGTACTAACCTATTGACATAGTGCCAAAGTGCCAGTTGCTGTTTTTGCTTGTTTTTTTACTTAGTAGAATATCAGTACCAAATGGAGTCCAATCGCGATGAAACTTTTTGGAGATTTGTTTTGGACCAAAAGACAACCAGTGGGCCAAACAAGTGCCAGAGAGGTGGGCTGTGGAGAGCACAACCCACCAGGGCGCGCCAGGGGGCCCCCGACGCGCCCTGATGGGTTGTGCCCTCCACGGGGCCTGATACGTCTCCGTCGTATCTACTTTTCCAAACTCTTTTGCCTTTGTTTTGGACTCTAATTTGCATGATTTGAATAGAACTAACCCAGACTGACACTGTTTTCAGCAGAATTGCCTTGGTGTTATTTTTGTGCAAAAATAAAAGTTCTCGGATTGACCTGAAAATTTACGGAGAATATTTTTGGAATTAATAAGAATTATTGGCGAAAGAATCAACTGCAGGGGGCCCACCACCTGGCCACAAGCCAGGGGGGCGCCCCCCTAGGGCGCGCCCCTGTGGCTTGTGGGCCCCCTGTGGCTCCTCCGACCTCGTTTCCACTTCTATATATTCCTATTTGGGGAGGAAAAAATCGGAGAGAAGAGTTCATCACGTTTCACGATACGGAGCCGCCGCCACCTCCTATTCTTCCTCGGGAGGGCAGATCTGGAGTCTGGTTTGGGCTCCGGAGAGGGGAAATCGACGCCGTCGTCATCACCAACCATCCTTCATCACCAATTTCATGATGCTCTCCGCCGTTCGTGAGTAATTCCATCGTAGGCTTGCTAAACGGTGATGGGTTGGATGAGATTTACCATGTAATCGAGTTAGTTTGGTTAGGGTTTGATCCCTAGTATCCACTATGTTCTGAGATTGATGTTGCTATGACTTTGCTATGCTTAATGCTTGTCACTAGGGCCCGAGTGCCATGATTTCAGATCTGAACCTATTATGTTTTCATGAATATATATGTGTTCTTGATCCTATCTTGCAAGTTGTAGACACCTATTACGAGTTATGATCCGCATCCCCCAGGGTGACAATAACGGGGATTCTTTCCGGCGATTACCGTAGTTTGAGGAGTTCATGTATTCACTAAGTGCAAATGCTTTGGTCCGGTTCTCTATTAAAAGGAGGCCTTAATAACCCTTAGTTTCCATTAGGACCCCGCTGCCACGGGAGGGTAGGACAAAAGATGTCATGCAAGTTCTTTTCCATAAGCACGTATGACTATATATGGAATACATGCCTACATTACATTGATGAATTGGAGCTAGTTCTGTGTCGCCCTATGTTATAACCATTGCATGATGAATACCATCCGACATAATTATCCATCACTGATCCATTGCCTACGAGCTTTTCATACATTGATCTTTGCTAAGTTCCTTCTCCGTTGCTACTGTTACGATTGCTACAAAACTGCTACTGTCACTTTTGCCATCGTTACCGTTACTTCCATACTACTATGCTACTAAATACTTTGCTGCAGATATTAAGTCTTTCAGGTGTGCTTGAATTGACAACTCAGCTGCTAATACTCGAGAAACTCTTTGGCTCCCCTTGTGTCGAACCAATAAATTTGGGTTGAATACTCTACCCTCGAAAACTGTTGCGATCCCCTATACTTGTGGGTTATCAAGACCCTTTTCTGGCGCCGTTGCCAGGGAGATCTACATCAAGCCTACCAAGTACCCATCACAAACTCATCTCTTGCATTTACATTATTTGCCAGGGCCCCTCTCCACCGCCTCTGATGCCTATAAATACCCAAATATTCAGAAAACCCTAGGGGAGTCGACGAAAAAACACATCCAGCCGCCGCAAGTTCCAGAGCCTCGAGATCCAATCTAACACCGTCACGGAGGGGTTCATCATCCTCATTGGTGCCTCTCCGATGATGCATGAGTAGTCCACCATAGACCTACGGGTCCGTAGGCAGTAGCTAGATGGCTTCCTCTCTCTCTGTCTCTCTCTCTTGATTCTCAATACAATGGTCTCTTGGAGATATATTTGATGTAAACTTTTGCGGTGTGTTTGTTGGGATCCGATGAATTTTGAGTTCATGATCAGCTTCTATCCATGAATATTATTTGAGTCTTCTTTGATCTCTTATATGCATGATTACTTATAGCCTCGTATTTCTTCTTCGAATCTTTGGTTTAGTTAGGCCGACTAGATCAATTTTTCTTGCCATGGGAAGAGGTGCTTTTGTGATGGGTTCGATCTTGCGGTGTCCTTTCCCAGTGACAGAAGGGGCAGCAAGGCACGCATGTATAGTTGCCATTAAGTATAACAAGATGGGGTCTATTCCTACATGAATAGATCTTGTCTACATCATGTCATCGTTCTTATTGCATTACTCCATTTTTCCATGAACTTAATACACTAGATGCATGCTGGATAGCGGTCGATGTGTGGAGTAATAGTGGTAGATACAGGCAGGAGTCGGTCTACTTATCTTGGACGTGATGCTTATATAATGATCATCGCCTTGGATATCGTCATGATTATTTGATCTTCTATCAATTGCCCAACAGTAATTTGTTCACCCACCGTGTGCTATACTCATGAGAGAAGCCACTAGTGAAACCTACGGCCCCCGGGTCTACTTTTCCAACATATTGCTTTCCGATCTATCTTTTTGCCTCTTTTGTTTTCAGATCTATTATACCAAAAACCCAAAAATACCTTGCTGCACTTTTTATTTGCCCTTTTTATTTTTTGTGTTCTTGAGAGATCTATCTCTCCAATGTATCACTACATAATCTATCTTTTTACCGTAGAGAGATTGACAACCTCTCTTTCGCGTCGGGTTGCAAGTATTTGTTATTTGTGTGCAGGTGCTGCTTATTAGGTGGTGGTGATCCTCCTACTGGTTCGATATCTTGGTTTCATAACTGAGGGAAATACTTACTGTCGCTGTGTTGCATCATCCCTTCCTCTTTGGGGAAATACCGACGCAGTCTCAAGCCACGTCAACACTCAACCATCTTTTGGCACTTAAATATGTCTTGTTCCACCGCCTCGAGCCTAGCCTCCATGCTTCCCGTCCTCTTGGGTCCCTGAACATCGCAGATGTGGAGCACCCCCTCACGCATCTCAATGGTTTGAGGGTGCTTCATCACCTCCGGCAAGTACGGGTTGATGACCTTCTCGAATAACTTGTCCTTGGAGGAGCTTGGTGGAGCCATGGAGATCTAAATCTAACGAAAAACAACACAAAACAAGAACAGAGAATTTTTCTGCGATGCGGTGGTCAAAACAATCGGGGGTATATATAAAGAATTTTTTATATTGGGGAGCAAGAATATGGAAGGAAAACGGAGTCGGGAAGGTGTCTGAGGTGAGCACAACCCACCAGGGCGCGCCTGGTAGGGCTGGCGCGCCCTGGTGTATCGTGCTCACCTCGGTTGCTTTCCTGTTTATTTCTTATTTTCCTAATTTTTGTAATATTCCAAAACTGACAGAAAATATTTTTGCAGATTTTTCGGAGTCCGTTTACTTACCGTATCACTTACCTCCTCTTTTTCAGAATTTTGGAGTGTTCCGGAAGGTTTCTTTTATGTGTTCCTCCGGTGTCATGGTTTGGATAACATTGCTTTCAACATTAATAGGCGTACCTGAGATATAGTGTTTAATCCTTTGTCCATTGACCACCTTCGGGGTAGTACCTTCGGCATTATTAATCTTGATAGCTCCAGAACGATAAACCTCTTCGATAACATGTGGTCCTTCCCATTTGGGAAGAAGCTTGCCTGCAAAAAATCTCGAATGAGAGTTGTACAAAAGAACATATTCTCCAACTTTGACTTCCCGCTTTTGGATTCTTTTGTCATGCCATCTTTTGACTTTTTCTTTGAATAGTTTGGCATTTTCATAAGCTTGGGTTCTCCATTCATCTAGTGAGCTAATATCAAATAACCTCTTCTCACCGGCAAGTTTGAAATCATAATTGAGTTCTTTGATCGCCCAAAATGCTTTATGTTCTAAATCTAGAGGAAAATGACAAGCTTTTCCGTATACCATTTTGTATGGAGACATACCCATAGGATTTTTATAAGCTGTTCTGTAGGCCCAAAGTCCATCATCTAGTTTCTTAGACCAATTCTTTCGAGACCTATTGCCATTTTTTAATATTAATTTTATTTCTCTATTGCTAAGTTCAACTTGACCAATAGATTGAGGATGATAGGGTGATTCAATTCTATGGTTAACATCATATTAAGCAAGCATCTTACGGAAAGCACAATGAATAAAGTGTGAACCACCATCAGTCATTAAATATCTAGGAACTCCAAACCTCGGGAAGATAACTTCTTTAAGCATTTTAATGGAGGTGTTATAATCAGCACTACTAGTTGGAATAGCTTCTACCCACTTAGTAACATAATCAACAGCAACCAAAATATGAGTGTACCCATTAGAGGAAGGAAAAGGTCCCATATAATCAAAACCCCAAACATCAATATGCATTAATATGCTATTTTATATTATTTTTGGGACTAACCTATTAACTTAGTGCCCAGTGCCAGTTTCTGTTTTTTCCTTGTTTTTGAGTATTGCAGAAAAGGAATATCAAACGGAGTCCAAACGGAATAAAATCTTCGGGATGATTTTTCTTGGACCAGAAGAAACCTGCCAGACTTGGAAAAGAAGGCAGGAGACCTGCCGTGAGACGACAAGACAGCAGGGCGCGCCCTAGGGGGGGCCTGGCTTGTGGCCCCACGGCAGACCTCCTAACCCTAATCTTTGTCCTATAAATTCCCAAATATTCCCCCAATACCAGAAGAAGCCACAAAAATACTTTTCCGCCGCCGGGAGCCTCTGTTCCCGTGAGATCCCATCTTGGGGCGTTTTCCGATAATCTGCTGGAGGGGGATTCGATCACGGAGGGCATCTACATCAACTCCATTGCCCCTCCGATGACGCGTGAGTAGTTCACCTCAGACCTTCGGGTCCATAGCTAGTAGCTAGATGGCTTCTTCTCTCTCTATGTTCTTCAATACCATGTTCTCCATGATCTTCATGGAGATCTATCCGATGTAATACTCTTTTGCGGTGTGTTTGTCGAGATCCGATGAATTGTGGGTTTATGATCAGATTATCTATGAATATTATTTGAGTCTTTTCTGAATTCTTATATGCATGATTTCATATCTTTGCAAGTCTCTTCGAGTTATTGGTTTGGTTTGGCCAACTAGATTGGTAATTCTTGCAATGGGAGAAGTGCTTAGTTTTGGGTTCAATCTTGCGGTGTCCTCACCCAGTGACAAAGTAGAGGTAGCGAGGCACGTATTTGTATTGTTGCCATCAAGGGTAAAAAGATGGAGTTTTCATCATATTGCTTGAGTTTATCCCTCTACATCATGTCATCTTACCTAATGCGTTACTCTGTTCTTCATGAACTTAATACTCTAGATGCAGGCAGGAGTCGGTCGATGTGTGGAGTAATAGTAGTAGATGCAGAATCGTTTTGGTCTACTTGACACGGACGTGATGCCTATATGCATAATCATTGCCTTGTATATCGTCATAACTATGCGCTTTTCTATCAATTGCTCGACAGTAATTTGTTCACCCACCGTATTATTTGCCTTCAAGAGAGAAGCCTCTAGTGAAACCTATGGCCCCCGGGTCTATTTTCCATATTATATTTTTAGATCTATTTACTTTTGTTTTAACTTTTCGTTTTAGTAATCTTTTCCATCTATCTCTATTGGATCTCATCCTTGCAAGTAACCGTGAAGGGATTGACAATCCCTTTATAGCGTTGGGTGCAAGTGTTTGATTATTTGTGTAGGTGCATCTATTGGTGACTTGCTTGTGTCTCCTACTGGATTGATACGTTGGTTCTCAACAACTGAGGGAAATACTTACTACTCTGCTGCATCACCCTTTCCTCTTCAAGGGAAAACCAACGCATGCTCAAGAAGTAGCAAGAAGGATTTCTGGCGCCGTTGCCGGGGAGATCTATATCAAGCCTACCCAGTACCCATCACAAACTCATCTCTTGCATTTACATTATTTGCCTTTTGCCTCTCGTTTTCCTCTCCACCACTTCTAAAATGATTTTCAGAAAAAACCAAAAAGATTTGCCTTTTTATTCGCCCTTCTTCCGTTCGTCTTTTCGTTTGCTTTTTGCTTGCTTGTGTGTTAGAACGCTTAAACTCATGGCTAGCCTTACTACTATCGCTGGTACTCCCGAGAGTGAAGTTCTTAATTTTAAGCAAAGGAAGGGCATGGAACACTTTCCTAGAAATAAAATTAAATTACCTTATGAATCTATTATGAGAGCTACTTATGGATTGCATACCAAAGATGACAATACCTAGATCTATTGCGTTATGCCTAGCTAGGGGCGTTAAACAATAGCGCTTGTTGGGAGGCAACCCAATTTTATTTTTATGCGTTTGTTTTTGTTTCTGTTTTTGTGTGTTTTACACATTATTACCTCTGTAGTAATTGTGTTTTGGTGTTTTAATTAGTGTTTGAGCCAAGTAAGACCTTTGGGATGGTCTACGGTGATTGTTGATTTGATTTTGCTGAAAAACAGAAACTTTTGCTCTCAGTCCAGGAATTTTATAAATTCACCAGAGCATCGAATGAGTCTGAAATTTTTACACAAGATTGATATACAAATTTCCCTGATTTTCCTAATTTTTCAGAATTTTTGGTGTTACAGAAGTATTCGAAGTCTATAGATTGCTACAGACTGTTCTGTTTTTGACAGATTCTGTTTTCTATGTGTTGTTTGCTTATTTTGATGAATCTATGGGTTGTATCGGGGGGTATGAACCATGGAGAAGTTGGAATACAGTAGATATTACACCAATATAAATAAATAATGAGTTCACAACAGTACCTAAAGTGGTGATTTATTTTTCTTATACTAACGGATCTCACGAGTTTTCTGTTGAGTTTTGTGTTGTGAAGTTTTCAAGTTTTGGGTAAAGATTTGATGGACTATGGAATAAGGAGTGGCAAGAGCCTAAGATTGGGGATGCCCAAGGCACCCCAAGCCATATTCAAGGATACCCAAGAGCCTAAGCTTGGGGATGCCCCAGAAGGCATCCCTTCTTTCGTCTTCAATCCATCGGTAAATTTACTTGAGGCTATATTTTTATTCACCACATGATATGTATTTTGCTTGGAGCGTCTTGTATGATATGAGTCTTTGCTTTTTAGTTTGCCACAATCATCCTTGCTGCACACATCTTTTTGATAGGGACACGCAATAATCATGAATTTATTAGAATACTCTTTGTGCTTCACTTATATCTTTTGAGCTAGGCAATTTTGCTCTAGTGCTTCACTTATATCTTTTTAGAGCACGGTGGTGTTTTATTTTATAGAAATAATTAAACTCTCGTACCTCACTTATATTATTTTGAGAGTCTTTAAACAGCATGGTAATTGGTTTATGTTATGAATTTGGTCCTAATATAATAGGCATCCAAGAGGGATATAATAAAAACTTTCATATTAAGTGCATTGAATACTATGAGAAGTTCGATTCCTTGCATATAGTTTTGACATATAAAGATGGTGATATTAGAGTCATGCTAGTGAGTAATTGTGGATTGGAAGAAATATTTGTGTTGAAGTTTGTGATTCTCGTAGCATGCACGTATGGTGAACCGTTATGTAACTAAGTCGGAGCATGATTTGTTTAATGATTGTCATCCTTTGTGTGAGGGTCGGGAGCGCGCGATGGTTAACTCCTACCAATCTCTCCCCTAGGAGCATGCGTCTAATACTTTGCTTCGATGACTAATAGACTTTTGCAATAAGTATGTGAGTTCTTTATGACTAATGTGAGTCCATGGATTATATGCACTCTCACCCTTCCACCTTTGCTAGCCTCTCTAGTACCGCGCAACTTTCGCCGGTGCATTAAACCCACCTTCCTCAAAACAGCCACCATATACATTCCTCAAAACAGCCACCATACCTACCTATTATGACCTTTCCATAGCCATTCCGAGATATATTGCCATGCAACTTCCACCGTTCCGTTTATTATGACTTGCACCATCATTGTCATATTGCTTTGCATGATCGTAAGATAGCTAGCATGATGTTTTCATGGCTTGTTCGTTTTTTGATGCCATTGCTACGCTAGATCATTGCACATCCCGGTACACCGCTGGAGGCATTCATATAGAGTCA
This sequence comes from Elymus sibiricus, assembly GCA_039707655.1. Lineage (NCBI taxonomy): Eukaryota > Viridiplantae > Streptophyta > Magnoliopsida > Poales > Poaceae > Elymus > Elymus sibiricus. The sequence goes on along the minus strand of CM077665.1, from coordinate 526,073,962 downwards.
TATTTTGTTCTAAGTAATTCTTGAGTTGTAAGTAAATAAAAGTGTGATGATCATCATTATTAGAGCATTGTCCCATGAGAGGAAAGGATGATGGAAGCTATGATTCCCTCACTAGATGGGATGAGTCTCCGAACTTTACAAATAATAAAAGAGGCCAGTGAAGCCCAAAAAAAAGAGGCAAAGATGCCCACCAAAAAAATGAGAGAAAAGAGAGAAGGGACAATGCTACTATCCTTTTCCACACTTGTGCTTCAAGTAGCACCATGATCTTCATGATAGAGAGTCTCCTATTTTGTCACTTTCATATACTAGTGGGAATTTTTCATTATATAACTTGGCTTGTATATTCCAATGATGGGCTTCCTCCAAGTGCCCTAGGTCTTCGTGAGCAAGCGAGTTGGATGCACACCCACTTAGTTTATTTTTGAGCTTTCATACACTTATAGCTCTAGTGCATCCTTAGCATGGCAATCCCTACTCACTCACATTGATATCTATTGATGGGCATCTCCATAGCCCGTTGATACGCCTAGTTGATGTGAGACTATCTTTTCCTTTTCTTCACAACCTCCACCATATTCTATTCCACCTATAGTGCTATATCCATGGCTCACGCTCATGTATTGCGTGAGAGTTGAAAAGGTTTGAGAACATAAAAAGTGTGAAACAATTGCTTGACTTGTCATCGGGGTTGTGCATGATTTAAATACTTTGCGTGGGGAAGATGGAGCATAGCCAGACCATATGATTTTGTAGGGATAACTTTCTTTGGCCATGTTATTTTGAAAGGACACAATTGCTTTGTTAGTATGCTTGAAGTATTATTGTTTTTATGCCAATATTAAGCTTTTGTTTTGAATCTTATGGATCTGAATATTCATGCCACAATAAAGAATATTACATAGATAAATATGTTAGGTAGCATTCCACATCAAAAATTCTGTTTTTATCATTTACCTACTTGAGGACGAGCAGGAATTAAGCTTGGGGATGCTTGATACGTCTCCAACGTATCTATAATTTTTGATTGTTCCATGCTATTATATTATCGGTTTTGGATGTTTTATATGCATTAATATGCTATTTTATATTATTTTTGGGACTAACCTATTAACTTAGTGCCCAGTGCCAGTTTCTGTTTTTTCCTTGTTTTTGAGTATTGCAGATAAGGAATATCAAACGGAGTCCAAACGGAATAAAATCTTCGGGATGATTTTTCTTGGACCAGAAGAAACCTGCCAGACTTGGAAAAGAAGGCAGGAGACCTGCCGTGAGACGACAAGACAGCAGGGCGCGCCCTAGGGGGGGGGCTGGCTTGTGGCCCCATGGCAGACCTCCTAACCCTAATCTTTGTCCTATAAATTCCCAAATATTCCCCCAATACCAGAAGAAGCCACGAAAATACTTTTCCGCCGCCGGGAGCCTCTGTTCCCGTGAGATCCCATCTTGGGGCCTTTTCCGGTAATCTGCTGGAGGGGGATTCGATCATGGAGGGCATCTACATCAACTCCAATGCCCCTCCGATGACGCGTGAGTAGTTCACCTCAGACCTTCAGGTCCATAGCTAGTAGCTAGATGGCTTCTTCTCTCTCTATGTTCTTCAATACCATGTTCTCCATGATCTTCATGGAGATCTATCCGATGTAATACTCTTTTGCGGTGTGTTTGTCGAGATCCGATGAATTGTGGGTTTATGATCAGATTATCTATGAATATTATTTGAGTCTTTTCTGAATTCTTATATGCATGATTTCATATCTTTGCAAGTCTCTTCGAGTTATTGGTTTGGTTTGGCCAACTAGATTGGTAATTCTTGCTATGGGAGAAGTGCTTAGTTTTGGGTTCAATCTTACGGTGTCCTCACCCAGTGACAAAGTAGGGGTAGCGAGGCACGTATTTGTATTGTTGCCATCAAGGGTAAAAAGATGGGGTTTTCATCATATTGCTTGAGTTTATCCCTCTACATCATGTCATCTTACCTAATGCGTTACTCTGTTCTTCATGAACTTAATACTCTAGATGCAGGCAGGAGTCGGCCAATGTGTGGAGTAATAGTAGTAGATGCAGAATCGTTTCGGTCTACTTGACACGGACGTGATGCCTATATGCATAATCATTGCCTTGGATATCGTCATAACTATGCGCTTTTCTATCAATTGCTCGATAGTAATTTGTTCACCCACCGTATTATTTGCCTTCAAGAGAGAAGCCTCTAGTGAAACCTATGGCCCCCGGGTCTATTTTCCATATTATATTTTCAGATCTATTTACTTTTTGTTTTAGTAATCTTTTCCATCTATCTCTATTGGATCTCATCCTTGCAAGTAACCGTGAAGGGATTGACAACCCCTTTATAGCGTTGGGTGCAAGTGTTTGATTATTTGTGTAGGTGCATCTATTGGTGACTTGCTTGTGTCTCCTACTAGATTGATACCTTGGTTCTCAACAACTGAGGGAAATACTTATCTACTCTGATGCATCACCCTTTCCTCTTCAAGGGAAAACCAACGCAAGCTCAAGAAGTAGCATTCATCGCAAGACAAGACAAACTTACGGGCATCCTTGAATAGAGTAGGCCAATAAAAACCAGATTGCAATACCTTGTGAGCAGTTCTATCTCCCGCATGATGTCCTCCATAAGCTTCGGAATGATGTTTCCGTAAGATTTGTTCCTGTTCATGCTCAGGTACACAACGTCTAATAATACCATCTACTCCTTCTTTATAAAGATGTGGGTCATCCCAAAAGTAATGTATTAGATCATAGAAGAATTTTTTCTTTTGTTGGTATGTGAAACTAAGTGGTATATATTTAGCGACAATGTAGTTAGCATAATCAGCATACCAAGGAGTGTTTTGAGAAACATTTATTGCAGCTAACTGTTCATTAGGAAAACTATGATCAATAGGTAGTGGGTCATCAAGAATATTTTCTAACCTAGACAAGTTATCAGCTACGGGGTTCTCAGCTCCCTTCCTATCAATGATATGTAAATCAAATTCTTGAAGCAAGAGAACCCACCTAATGAGTCTAGGTTTAGCATCTTTCTTTTCCATAAGATATTTTATAATAGCATGATCAGTGTGAACAATAACTTTGGAACCAACAATGTAGGATCTAAATTTATCACAAGAAAACACAACTGCTAAAAATTCTTTTTCAGTAGTAGCATAGTTTCTTTGGGCACTGTCTTTTTGCTAGCATAACTAGCAAAGTGGCCCGTGCACATGCACGGGCTAGGTCTTAATCATATCCTTTTTATTATATATATTCTTGTATGTTTACATGTATTCTAAATCCACAAAGACTTCTTAATTACCTTCCTAACAATGCCTTTTCTCCTTGTTGTAGAATACATTAGTTGAATTGTTTAAACATGCTTTGAGTCTTTTATCACAATGCAAAACATTGAAACCTATAATCTTATTTAATCAACTTAGTATGTAATACTTGAATATAAGTTCTTAAGAATTTTTCTGGCAATACATGTGAATTAAGAATTGTGTTATGGCATTGCAACTTAGAGAGCTGTGACAACTGCATGGTACATAAGGGAAGCATGGCCAACCACAACGTACCTTATCCACCAATAACCATAGGGGTTGTATAAAGAAGCATGAAGGGAACATAACAAATTAGAGATGCATAACACACTTGAATACTTTGATGATGATATGCACGTTCTTCCCTTTTCGCGCACCAAAGTACTTCCTAGCTAGGATTGAGCAAAACAATATGTTGTACTTCCTTCTATCAAACAAATAAATATGAAATACAAATATGTATACATTTAACATAATAATATACGACAGCTTCAAGATCCGAGAGAATGTATTGCAAGCTCATCTTTTTGGGCAGGCAACCTCATTGTATTTATATGATTCAACTTATAGTATCCAATTAGTATGGTATATCCTTCAAGACTTGACAGAGAACAATTTGAACTTATATAATTATAAAAATACAATGAAGTAAAGATATATAATCTAACTATGCCAAATATATATATATAACCACATATTAAAAATCAAATCATACCCATTGATTTGTGAAAATTATCACTAAGACTTATTCACCCAACCTTTCCATATATTTTCAAGGTAGCGAGATTAATCAATCATACATTCCTAAGTTTTTAAGCAGTGTGAGCACACTATTATAGATGAGTCATATTTATATGTACTACTTGTGTACGTAATCTTTATATGTAGTGTACATATCACACGCGGACAGTACAACATCTTTGTCCTTTTTTTATTAGGAAGGACCAATTCTGCCTTGAGGTTAACCAAGAAAATATCAATTGAATTCAATTAAAAATAAACTTATAAAATATAATAAAACAATGATCACCACTAACCTAACTAATCTAGTAGAAATAAATCATTCCAAAATGTATCAAACTTTAAGTTATCCAATCATATCCATTAGTGCAGAAAAATTGCCATCAATATGTTCTCACTCCGTCGAAAAATAAAAGATGCACACACTTTCAAAGGTTTATGTTTGACCAAGCATTCCATTAATAATGTGGATAATGTGATTACACAATTGGATTTGTTTAAAATCCATTCTAATATTCATAGCGTTAGATTAACTATAGGTCAACTATATATCTCCCTCGTGGAGGTGGGTAATTGATTTGAACACTCCTGAACTTTCTTTTTATACAATTCCATAATGTATTGTATGGAAAATTGATATTTAAAACACACGATATGTTTTAGGCATTAATTACCTAGGTTTTCATATCCTCACTGTATATTTGACTTGCTCCATGTACAGTCATGTTGAACTATCCATCTATATACACCATAAATTTAACTGTTTACATCTTAATTACATCACAATGTCTTACACATTTGAACTAAGTTATGGGTATCCCCTTCTTTGGGTCATGCATTAAGTCGATGATACTTGAAAAATATAAATTGGCATATATGTAAAGTCAGTCAGGAACAAAAGAAACATATCATTATTCCATATTTAAAGGCAATAGTATGACAATAAACACATTTTTAGATAACTAATTGGAAAATTATCATAGATCTAGTAGATCCAAATTCTTTTCACGATAAAGGATGCTTTTGTTGAAGTTACACAGATTTTTACAGGCATCAAAGATTGCCGTGTATATTTAGCTAGGATGTGTAACATGGAGGGACTATAAGTTATGTATATTGAATCAATTAAATTAGAAATCTCAATAGAAAGAAGTCAAATTATTTGCTTCTGTATAGACATGGAATTGGATGTTCTACATCATCTCTATAGAGGGTCCATGCATATCACCCATGTATATACCTGCATCATTTCACGGATGCTCTATATTCACATGTAATCGCCTTTTGAATGATATGGGGTGTCCCGATCTTCTCAGTAAGCGGCGGTGGTGATGATGATGGTGTAGGATAACTTGTATGTCGCCGATGAACTCTCCCTCGCTTGATCCCTGATGCCAATGCAAAAGGTCTCAACCCTTTGGATATTCACAACGTCACACACTTGCGCACGCAGCCGTCGACCACGAACGGTTAGAATTGCAATATACTAATTCCCAATGGAACAGCAGATCACACTTGACTTGCAGTATATAATCACCAGATCGATACGAATTGGTGATGAGGATTCAAGATGAATGCTTACAAGCAATCTCATGAACTAGGGTTTATCTTAAACGTGGTCTAACTCTAACTAACCCTAAGGAAGAGTATTTATATCCTAAGATAGATCGAAGGGGTACATGGGCTGTCAGCCCGAAACTCTGCGCGCAGGCAGCACGGTAGTACCGCTGATGTCATGCGGTACTACCGCTCCAAGCGGTACTACCGCTTCAGTACCGCTCTACTACCGGTTAGCGTCAAAAGATGCCAGTAGTTTTCGCGGTAGTAGGGGCGGTAGTACCGCCTCAAGCGGTACTACCGCTGGGGTGGGGCGGTACTACCGCCCTGGGAGTTGCAGAAGCCTCCTCCCAGCTCAGCTGCATTGCCTCCTTGCTCTCCTTCTTGCCCCAAGTTGCTCCTTGCGCCATGCCTTCCTCTCCAATGTACCTAATGACACATACACACAAGGATTTAGGCAGTATAAAGCTCTCATCAAAATAATTGGCATTATCAACTAAGAGAGAATTCACCTGTTGTTCATCATTGGCTAGGCTTAATATTTCCTTCCAGCTGAGACAATTAGAATCATCGTATTCATAGAATATATCCTCATCATCCTCCCTTTCTTCAAGAAAAGCCGTCCTCGGCTTTGGGTAAGCTGAAAATGGCAGAAACAAAAAGAACAACGTGTACGCATAATATATGTATAGATAACGTGTTGTATCATTTTTGTTGTCATGAAAAAGATGCCCAGTATGCAATATGCAACTTAAATTGCAAGTATAAGTGAAGTTCATATAGTCATGACCAGAATGAGGAACACACATGTACAATGTCTTATTGTTTAGTATTAAGTCCAAAGTCCTCACAGAAGATCGATGATCAAATGTGCTATAAGCAAGGTCAAACCAGTCCAAAATATGCAAAGGTACATATATTGGATACCATGCTTCAACTGTGCCACGCTGATATATAGAACAAACGTAGGTATGTTCACGAGCACTACACGCAGCGGGTAAGATGCAACTCAGTTTGCAAATAAAAGTGAAGGCTATAGCAGTAGCATATAAATGCAACAGGTGTTGGGACAACCACAATGGATTACATTCGGTTATAGCAAGATCAGAACAACCCAACATAGCTGAAATTTTTGTTGGCCGCAAGAAATCAACTAGAACATAATGATATTTCATATTCTTATGAAAATGAGCGACCGTCCCACAACACAATGATTTTGTCACATAGCATATAGGATGCAAAACAGCAAGTTTCAAATCAGCAATCCTATCACAGGTAATGCATATGTGATCCACCAGAAAATTATCAGTCATGCTATATTCACCAATTAAATTAAAAATGAAACTATAGGCATATGTGCTAGAATTTAGATGTGAAATTTCAGAAATCTTCTTCATAGCACTACGCAAACTAATAGGTTCATTGAGCAGGATGGAATACACAATATCAACGGGTGGTATTCTAGTAAGTAGTTCGTTATGTGTTATCAGTACCACATGATCAGAATTTGAATTTAGCAAAGTATCACATGGTGCTGAAATATTTGGACTGATCAACGCACAAGAATCAACCAGCAAAGGAATAGACTCACTGAATGCCTCATTGGCTGGTTGCAGCTCAAAATTAGTACCAGTATCAATGTCAATCTCCTGAGATGTAGCAGGTACTAGAAAATCTTGCGCAAGTGGTGATTCAGGTTGTACGACATGCTGCTCCCTTTCTTCAAAAACAACCTGCACATCAGAAGGCACAACACTAGGAGCAATTGGGAGCATAGGTTGTACAACAGATGGCTCCCTTTCTTCAAAAGCAACCTGGATATCACAAGAAACAACACTAGGAGTAGACATGATTACGTTAGGTGAAACCTGACTTGTCTCATTAACATGTACTCCCAAGATTGTGTGATCACGCAAATGCTCATTATTAACCATGGGAATAACAGGTGGACAGAGATTTTGACGTCTAACCTTCTGAAAATCCTTAAGTCGTGTATGTGCTAACCAAGTGTGCTTATTATGCCAAAAGAATACAGGATCGGTCTGAGCACTATCAAATTTAACCTTATGCTTATCACACCAAGGTTTTCCCAACAAAACGTGACAACAATTAAGTGTTCTAGGAAGGACATCACAGCGCATGCTAACAGTGTAGCCATAAATGGTGATAGGAACATAAGCACGATGAGTAATTGGAAATGCCTCATCATAAGCAGCTAACGTATATGGCACAAGTTTGGTATATTTACGCAACTGTAGCTTGTTAACAACATCAATACTGACCAAGTTTGTGAGAGAATAATTATCAAGGATCACTGCAGCAGGTCTACCTTCGATGTCTGCAGTAAAGTGGAACAAACCTGAATCAGGATGTACACCAAGATCTTCCTCCTCCCAGAATGCATCACTGCACAAAAACTGTAATGGTAATGGCTTGTCCTTGATAGGATTCACCATTATTAGTACATAAAAAGTATAGCAGATGTATATGGTGTACTCGCACAACTCACTCAAAAACTGACAAGAAAAGGAAATCTTACCGTTCCAAAGTGAATAGTAATGCTTACCCGTTCAGATGGATGACTAATGCACGGATGTGATGAAGTGAATACCCGGGTATGAGAGCAATCACACGACAGAGCAGGATTATATGGTGGAGCTAGGTATGGTATCCTATCTACACCGAAGACAAGTCCTAGTGCTGATCGTGTGACAACACCCCAGGAAACACACACGGTGGAGAAAAATGTGGCAAAGCAACTATAAAACAAGATGTGTTGCAATGCACTCGAGAGACACTAGCAATGCTCAAAGTAAACCGGCACAAGATTGCTCAATTCTACTAGTGCACAATCGCACGATAAAATTCCAACAATGCAATAGATAGCAACAACTTCCGGCCACTGATTCTTTCTTTCTTTTCGTTGTCTCTGTTTTTTTTTTTTTTTTTTTTTTTTTTCAACCGTCACGTGAACAGTACGTGAACAGTAAAAAAACTTTTTCTCTCTCCTCCTTTTTTTTTTTTTTTTTTTCAACCGTCACGTGAACAGTACGTGCACAGTAAAAAAAACTTTTTCTCTCTCCTCTTTTTTTTTTTTTTTTTTTTGTTCAGACTTGAGCAACAAACAACAAATCTGATCTTGCCAATCGCAAAGATGCACTTACCAAAAACCTAGATGAGCAGCCCGTAGAGCATAAGGATATGCTAGTCTCAATAGGAAAGTGCTACGCAAAGGAAAGATTGGCTTGTCTATGGCTCACAAAAGGAAAGACTCGATTTAACTCGGATTGGAAAAAGGAAACCGGAAAGAAAACGCTAAAGGAAAATCCTAGACGCGATTCCGACGAACACAAGAACAAAAAGACGCCGACGAACACAAGAACAAAAAGACGCGGATCAGAACAAAACCCTAGACACCGACTAGATGACACGGATGACAAAGTGACGCAAAAAGAAAGACACAACGACCAGCAACTAAAACTTGGAAACGATGCAATCTAGGCGATGGCAAAAACCCTAACCCTAATCTTTTTGTGAGGCTTTTTCTGGATAGGATGAAACACAGAACTAATCTACGGATGATTTGGTGGATGCTTACCGAGGAAACGCTGGATATCTGATACCAAGATGATATGGGGTGTCCCGATCTTCTCAGTAAGCGGCGGTGGTGATGATGATGGTGTAGGATAACTTGTATGTCGCCGATGAACTCTCCCTCTCTTGATCCCTGATGCCAATGCAAAAGGTCTCAACCCTTTGGATATTCACAACGTCACACACTTGCGCACGCAGCCGTCGACCACGAATGGTTAGAATTGCAATATACTAATTCCCAATGGAACAGCAGATCACACTTGACTTGCAGTATATAATCACCAGATCGATACGAATTGGTGATGAGGATTCAAGATGAATGCTTACAAGCAATCTCATGAACTAGGGTTTATCTTAAACGTGGTCTAACTCTAACTAACCCTAAGGAAGAGTATTTATATCCTAAGATAGATCGAAGGGGTACATGGGCTGTCAGCCCGAAACTCTGCGCGCAGGCAGCACGGTAGTACCGCTGATGTCATGCGGTACTACCGCTCCAAGCGGTACTACCGCTTCAGTACCACTCTACTACCGGTTAGCGTCAAAAGATGCCAGTAGTTTTCGCGGTAGTAGGGGCGGTAGTACCGCCTCAAGCGGTACTACCGCTGGGGTGGGGCGGTACTACCGCCCTGGGAGTTGCAGAAGCCTCCTCCCAGCTCAGCTGCATTGCCTCCTTGCTCTCCTTCTTGCCCCAAGTTGCTCCTTGCGCCATGCCTTCCTCTCCAATGTACCTAATGACACATACACACAAGGATTTAGGCAGTATAAAGCTCTCATCAAAATAATTGGCATTATCAACTAAGAGAGAATTCACCTGTTGTTCATCATTGGCTAGGCTTAATATTTCCTTCCAGCTGAGACAATTAGAATCATCGTATTCATAGAATATATCCTCATCATTGAACCTCTCCCTAACCAAAGTATATGCCCAAATACAACATATATGTCGGTCGTGGATTAGCCTTCAAAATAATCTAAAAAACGATGCTTGTAGTGGGAATTAACCTTTTATCATGCTACAACATGTACGTACCATGCATCTGGAGTCCGTAGCCCTGACTGCTTTTGTCATGCTGCTGGTTATGTTGACGTATGCCCGCACGGCATACTGTCTATGGCTCTCAGGGCATCGGCATTATTGGTAGTAATGTCTACAGAGTTTAGTGTGAAGACGGCCTGCCATAGGTACTGATACAGCTCGTCCTGCTACTGCGCCTACTCAAGTGTGCATGCTTTTCCGATCTATTATTTAGGATTCGAGGGTTAGATGATATGGACGTGTATGTCCATGAGAGATAAAAAGACGAATATACTAATATATAGAAAGGTTACAGAAGTAATAGAAGACACAGAGGTATCATGTTTGGAATAGACATGTGAGCTTCTGGACATGACGGACAGTATAGTGACTATACATATCGTGATATAGGTTGTGATAATTATTACCGACGGAGATATAGGTTCTAACATCATTAAGTTGGTAAACAACTTATGGTCTACCAAAATTCGTCCTATATCCTATGTCACACATAGTATCTTCTGTGTGGTTATTTGCAATATTTAAGAAAGAAATGATTAACCAAAGAAAACAATAATCTCGATTCCAGAGATCGATCATATGTTGTAATACATGTAGAAATAGATGGTGCATGTTATGTACTTATCGGTCAGATGGGCGCACGTGGGACAGTAGGACCGCAACAAATCTCTATTTATCTGATGCTTCAAACCTGCATGAATGATGAGATCGCATCAACGTAACTTGTTGATTTGAGTTAAGATGCTTGATACGGATGCGTGGAGGTTCTTGTGGGTGAACAAACAGGATCCCGCCTGTAAGAAGAGCTTGGTGGGAAAAGCTCCATGATCGTTTGTCACCCCAATCAGGAATACTGACCACCCTATCTGGACCATGGCGTTGCATTCTCTTGCTCCATTACAGACGTACTGCACCGCTAGCAAAAAATCAGAAGAAGCCATTTCCAACTGATGGTGCATCTAACAAAGACATATTATATAATTTGGTGTATCATGCGGGAGTAAGTTGTTCCCATATATCACACATCGATCTGATCACTATCATACTGCACTATTGTGGTAGAGAGAGGGCAGTGACCAAGGACTTTTAGCTCCACCTCTAGCACTGGCGCCCCACACCCATGAGAGAAGCAACTGGCAGTCTTCGCCATCCTCGTGCTCAGTACGGCTTAGTCAATGCATGTTGAGTTTTGGATAATTTTATAACTTGGATACTAAATATCACCTACACATTACCTTCTTTCTACTTAGACAAACCGGTCTCTCAAAAAGCTAACAGATGAATGTATTCATTGTGACTTATTATTGATGGTGAACGTATTCATAGCAGAGTGCATCTTAGAGAAATAAATCAAATAATTGTGGTTGATGGTGAGACGCTGATGGCAAACACCCAAACTTAGTGAGAGTCACATAATCAACATACCCCAGCTACTCTATGAGTTGGACTGAACATCCATGTGCAACGCTAAGCACGCTACCTAGCTGGTTGATATTGCGCTGGTAGAAAATGCGCACACAAGCGAAACTTGCTCTAGCTAGTGGCCTCAACACCAATGTACACGTTAAGCATCAAAGCTGATTGATTCCTCCTGTGTGCAAAGCTAGCCATGCTAGCTAGCTGATTAATTGATTTGCCGCCGGCCGGAAACACATCAGGCGAAATTGATTTGGCTCGTGATGTTTGATTCCTCCTGTGTGCAAAGCTAGCCATGCTAGCTAGTTGATTAATTTATTTGCGGCCGGCTGGAAAAGCATCGCCAAATTTGCTTTTGATAAGTCTGGAAAAGCATCGCCATGCTAGAACATTGAAATGAAACTCACCGTTCCAGCCGTGGTAATGACTGGCATCGGCGGAGGGGTCTGGCCAGTCTTCTCGCACAAAGTCTGCACATTTGGTTTTGATAAGTCAATCATATTGGTTATTAATGAAAAGAACATGTAGTGCATGATTTGGCTAATATGAAGAAGAAACTTACCACGAGGAGCTCGTACATGGCCCGGTTAGACACATCGTTCCGTGCCCTCTCCTCCACCAACAACCTAGCCGTCCTCTCCTCCAAATCCCTCTTCTCCTCCTCCGCCTGCCGGGCCTGTTCCGCCAGAAGCGCCTGGGTTGTCTCTCTCTCTTTCTGTAGAGCAGCCTGCAACACAACTCCTCGTTAGCATTGTACTCATCTTTGTTCGCACACACAATGTAATGGAGGAAAGCTATCTGAGTCCGTATGACTAACCTCGATGGCGAGATGGACTGGCCGTGGACGAGGCATCATCTCAGGATAGGAGCTCGTTTGGCACGCCTTGATCTGCCGGAGAGTGCGCGAAAACCGTATAAGTCCATCTCCAATGGCTATCGAGCCATGGGGCCTCCCGTCGCCAGCTATCATCACCGGGTCTGGATCAATAGGATGCTGGCTCGGGTTGAAGTCCTCCCCATTCACCGCCTTCCCCACATCTCTGTACCTCACGAGCTTGTTGTGGGAGGAGATGTTGGTGAAGTTCTGGGGATTATCGAGGTCAGACTCAGAGAATGCCTTGGCCTTCTTGTACGAGGCAGTATGGTCCATGGCATAGAGGTCGTACACCTGTGGTACCTCCGTCTTATTGTAATGCGCCTACAAGAGAGGAACAAAGTATTAACAAAGGGGTCAAGCTAGCATCAAAAAATGAATTGCAGGAATCATGAAGCAAACCACATACCCAGTTCCGCCCGAACTGAAATAAGTTGGCGCTGCCTTGATGGTGTGGCACACCTTCCATTTGGGCACACCGTTCCTTGGCATCGTCGTGGACGGCTCGCCATTCGTCAGAGCACCACTCATTCACCAACGCCTCCCAACAATCCATCTTATCCGCACACCATCTCGGGGGCACCTAAGTTAGTAAAGAGAAATTTGAGAGCTACGCCTACGAATCAAAGCAAGGAAACTAAGTACAAGGCCTTAAGAATAGGTAATTACTTTCATGTACTGCTCCTTGTCCAGAAACTTTCGGCGGGACGACGACTTGTCCTTCTTAATACGCCGCGAGGCGTAGTAGTCTCGAACAGCCTGTATCCGAGCCTCGTGTCGTAAGTTCTGTAGTAGGCGCCTGCACTCGTAATCGATAAGTTTTGCCGCGGCCTCCTCGTATCCCTCCTCACACCTGTAGAAGGTCTGCAATCAAACGAGACAACACTGATTAGTACAATAAATAGCTATTATTGATTTTTAATTGTGTAAAGGAGAAATTACCCAGAACTTTCTGATCACCATGTCGGCCCTCGTGTGGCACAACACACCGTTGATCATCTCCTCCGACGGGGCCGGGGCAGCCAAGTAGTGCTCCCATTTCAATCCTAACTCTCGAAGCTGACCCTCGCCGGGCAACGTGACAAACCCCGGGAAGTTATGCCGTAAAAGCACACCGAGGATGGAGTTGGGCCTGCGGACATCCTTGGCGTGAATCCAACCCCTGCAGTATGACAAAGCCAACGCATTAGATATGTGAAGAAACATGAAGACAAAAGGTTTAAAACGAGTAAATGCACTTACTTCAGCGACTCAGGCCTAATCATCCACCTCTGCTCGCGGGTTGCCGGCATGGGCGGGAGCCGTGTACACCCACGCTGGTAGACGGTGGCCCCCTCAGCCACCTCGTCCCCGCTATCAGAAAGCTGATCCCCGCCACCATCAGCATGGCCACTCGGCTCCGGCTGATGCAGATCCGGCCAGGTATCCCATCCGGTCGAAGCGTGTGGAGTCTCGTAGGACGAAGCGTCTGGCACAGGAGTCTCGCGGGACGAAGCGTCTGGCACAGGAGTCTCTCGGGTCGAAGCGTCTGAGACAGAAGGATCGTCGACCCGAGGCTCGTGGACAGGAGTCCTTGTAGCCTCCACCTTAGACGGGTCCACCGTAGCAGTCATGTGCTCGGGTGAATCAGCTGGGGGTGGCGGCGAGGAAGGCGTAGCAGCCTTCCTACCTCTCCCGCGGCCACCACGTGTACCTTTAGGAGCCTTCCTACCTCTCCCCCGACCTCCTCTCCCGGTCGGCATCATCACTATATATGCCCCGGGATCAATAAATGCATCGTCATCATCACTATCATCAATAAATGCATCATCATCATCACTATCGGGAACAACATGTGGAAGGCCTCCTTTATGTAATCGGTCAAGCATTGAGAGGTCATCCGCAGCAGTAACCTCTTCTTCTTCCGTCTCTTCTTGTTCCAGCTCAGGGGTGAAGTCGGATTCACTGTCGCTGTCTACTTCAATGTTCTGGGGTGAAGTAGAGCGGTTCTTGAAACGTTTTTTTGGAAAGATGTGTTTCTTGGAAGAATTCTCCTTCATATGTGTCTGGGTTAATGTGAGGTTCATAATCATCTTCATTGAGGGGAGGTGGTCTAAAACGTGGCGGCACATCATAAATGACATCCCAACCATTCAGATTTGGATCAGTTTGGCAGGCCCACGGTAGATAGAAAACTTGGGTCGCCTATTGAGCCGTAATATAGACATCGGGAACATCTAAATGGGTGCTTTGTTTGATTTCGACTAGCCCTATATGTTCATGAGTCCTTCTAGTCTCCTTCGGCTGGAACCAATAACATTTGAAGACTACGACGTTTGGTGGGTTTTCACCAAAGAATATAAGTTCATAAATTGCTTCAACTCTTCCATAATACTCGACACCTCCTTCGCCGATAGCAGAGACACAACAATTTGTAGACTTTCGGTCGGCCATAGATAGCTCTTTGCCAAAAGTACGAAAGCGATACCCGTTGATGTCGTATTTGTCAAATGAACGAACCTTATAGTCAAAACCATTACCGACTTGTCTCAATTCGGCGTCCATAGACTCTGAATTAGCCTACAAGTTTAATACAAAAGGATTGTTGCATTAGACGCAAACTAGACGAAGAAATGAAATGGTCTAATGGAAATTACCGTTTGTTTGAACCAAGAGATCAAACCGGGATAGCCGCCTCCATGCTTTGCCAGAAGCTCATACTCTTCGATGGAATCCTTTTGGATCACCGCTCCATCCGAGAATTTGGCGACGTATCGACTGTATCACATATCCGGGAATAAGAGCATTTCAAAGGAATTAGAAGTTGCGAAACAATGTACCGAGAACTTACTCGATGTACGGCCGCACTTCTGTTAGGTTGTTGAAGATATACAACGAAATGGTCCGCCATTCTTCGACATCCAACGCTATTGCTTTCGAAGCACCGGCTGGTGCGAGCTTCCCTTTGAATAGGCTGAGGTTGGATCGACCTTTTTCACGGTCACCATCATTGTACCGAGGCTTCGGATTATGCAAATGACGATTCTTGGCTTCGTAGTGTGCTGTCATGAAGTTTGCCGCCTCCTCAGTAATGAATGCCTTGGCCATCGATGCTTCAATTCTACGTTTATTTTTACATTTTGCTCGAAGCGTGTTCTGCATCCTCTCAGTTGCGAAGCACCAATGATTTTGCACGGGCCCCCCCAATCTTGCCTCGGTCGGGAGATGCAAAATCAAATGCTGCATTGGATTAAAGAAGCCCAGTGGAAAGATCTTTTCTAACTTGCAGATCAACTCCGGCGCCAACTCTTCCAGTTCATCTAGCACGTCAGGCGATAGTTCTTTCGCACAAAGAGCACGGAAGAAATAGCTCAGCTCTGCCAGTACTAGCCATTCATCCTCAGGGATAAAGCCATGCAACATCACCGGCATTACCCGCTCAATCCATATGTGCCAATCATGACTCTTGAGACCAAATATTTTCAATTTGTCAAGACTCGCTCCCCTCTTTAGATTCGCTGCATACCCATCGGGGAGCATCAACTGCATTTTCACCCACAAGATCATTTCCCTCATAGCTGGCCTTCCAAGATTGAACCATGCCTTTGGCTTCCTCCAGTTCTTCTTTCCTTTCGGTTGTCGCATGTTTTGTAACGGTCTATCACATAGAGCCTCCTGATCGACTCTAGCCTTAGGATTATCCTTTGACTTCCCCTTTATGCCGAACAATGTACCAAAAAGGGCCTCGGCGATATTCTTTTCAGTGTGCATCACATCGATGTTGTGTGGGCAAAGGAGGTCATTAAAGTAAGGCAGATCCCACAAGCATATCTTGTGAGTCCAGGCGTGTTTCGAATTATACCCTTTGAAATACCCTGGACGCGTTGGATCAGGCTCGAGAGCGTTTAACTGATCCAGGGTCTGTTGGCCTATCAATGCAGGTGGTGCAGAGTTTTTGACAACTCTACCTTTGATGAAATTCTTCTTGTCTTTTCTGAACTTATGGCGAGGATCCAGGAACTGTCTATGCAAGTCGAAGCAAGAATACTTGCGACCCGCCTGCAGCCAACGGAACTGAAGAGCTGCCTTGCATGTGGGGCACGGGAACCTTCCATGCACACACCATCCAACGAATAGCGCATACGCCGGCAAGTCATGCGTCGAGTACATGTACCACACATGCATTTTGAAGTTTTGTTTTGTAGCGGCGTCATATGTCTTGATCCCATTATCCCAAGCTTCTTGCAATTCATCCTTAAGCGGCTGCATGTACACATTCATATTCTTCCCCGGATAGTTGGGCCCTGGAATTATCAACGTCAAGAAAATGTTCTTTATTTTCATAATCTCTCCGGGGGGAGATTGAGTGGAATGACAAATACAGGCCAACAACTGTATTGGGTTGCCGTCATACCAAACACATTGAACCCATCCGTGTTGATGGCGACTCGAGGATGCCTTGGATCTGCCGCTTTATCCTTATGTAATGCATCGAAGTGCTTCCACGCAAAAGCGTCTGAAGTGTGTCCCAACATCGGATTCCCATCTGCATCTAGTTCGGTTCTTTTGCCCAATTTGTGCCACGTCATCTGTCTGGCCGTCTCTTCGACCATGAAAAGACGTTGAAGTCTTGGTATGATTGGCATATACCGAAGAACATTAACTGGGATTTTGGTCTGACTCTTCTCACCCATACCGTTGTCTACCACAACATACCTGGAAGACTTGCAAATGGGACAATAGTTCAAGCCCGCATACTCAAGCCTAAATAAGGCACATCCATTCTCACAGGCATCTATCTTCTCATAGGGCATCTTAAGCGCACGTAGGATTTTGTCTGACTGGTACAGGTTTGCAGGCAATACATGGCCTTTGGGTAGAAAGCGTCCAAATATCGTCAGCATCGCGTCGTAGCATTCTCTGCCCAGGTTGAACTGAGCCTTCAGAGCCATTACTTGCGCGATGGCATCCAGCTGACAAAGCTCAGTGTGCTCGTGGAGAGGACGTTTTGAAGACTCCAACATTTCATAGAAGGCCTTTGCAGATTCCTCCATCTCATCGTCCAAATCCCGAGCATCATCAAAGTCTTGCACCATGTCTTCGATCCCGGTACCATGCTCGTCGGTGCGACAATGAACCACCTCAGCTCTGGCACGTTGGGCAGACTCACCATGAAATCTCCACACCGTATAATCAGGCGTAAAACCCCACTTCTGCAAGTGTTTACCCATTTCATCCCGTGTCCACTTTTTATGGTTGTCGCACCGGACACAGGGGCACCAGGTTATTTCCTGGCCATTTGCAAATGCGGCGCTCAGAAACGCCTTGGTTTTTGTTAACCATTCAATGGTCATGTCTTTCTGACTAGGGTGACCGGTGTACATCCACGCACGATCACTCATCTTGCCTACCTACTAAACACACAAGAAATATATATATAATTCATCATCTATATTCATCAGTTAATCAAGTTTGTCAGTTTTATTACGTCCATGCAACCTACACGCTAATAGGTAAAGATAGGTCCTAATCCCACCCGAGTATGTGTAGATTAGGTTCGTTTTCCCATGCTCTGCTCCGGATCCGACGCAGAATTTCGGCAGCACCTCCCCGCTGTTCTCCTGATACATTTCTCGGCAATAAGCAGAGAGGATGTGTACCCGGAGAACAACAGGGAGGCACTGACGAAATTCCGCATCGGATCCGGAGCAGAGCATATGGGAAAATGAACCCAATCTACACATACTCGGGCTGTCCATGGATAACGTTAGACAATTCGAAAGGATGGTGGTTATAAATATGCAAAGACATGCATATTTATAAATGCCGCCCTTTCGAACGGGAGACGCATACTGGTCACGCATACTGATGATTGAGGACACCTATAGCTAGCAAGTTTCATCGGCACGAAGACCGGAATAGAGCAAATTAAGGGGGGGAGGAGATGTCATTTGTGCTCACCCACGAACGCAGGGGAGCTCGTCAAACGCACGGGGAGGTCGTCGTACAGCAGACCCTCGCAGTGACGAAACAAACTGCACATTGAAATCCACCCGATCAACACAAATATTATGTTTTTCATAAAAAATCGGAAAATATATGACCTAACTCATAATTTACAAAACTAAGACCCTGTCGGCCTCTGGAAGGCCGGAGGGGCGTCGCCGGGGGTGTCATGCCGGGGGTGGGCTCACCGGAGGGGCGTCGCCGGGGTGTCGTGTCGGGGTGTCGGGCCGGGGTGTCGGGGTGTCGTGTCGGGGTGTCGGGGTGACGTGTCGGGACGTCGCCGGGGGTGTCATGTCAGGGTGTCGTGCCGGGGGTGTCATGCAGGGGGCTCACCGGAGGGGCGTCGTAGGGGTGTCGTGTCGGGGTGTCGGGCCGGGGTGTCGGGGTGTCGGGCCGTGGTGTCGGTGTTGGAAATATGCTCTAGAGGCAATAATAAAATAGTTATTATCCTATTTCCCCGTTCATGATAAAGGTTTATTATTCATGCTAGAATTGTATTGACCGGAAACTTAATACATGTGTGAATAGATAAACAAATACTGTGTCCCTAGTATGCCTCTACTAGACTAGCTCGTTGATCAAAGATGGTTATAGTTTCCTAACCATAGACATGAGTTGTCATTTGATAACGGGATCACATCATTAGGAGAATGATGTGATCGACTTGACCCAACCGTTAGCATAGCATATGATCGTTCAGTTTATTGCTACTGCTTTCACTATGTCAAATACATGTTCCTCTGACCATGAGATCATGCAACTCCCGGATACCGTAGGAATACTTAGGGTGCATCAAACGTCACAACGTAACTGGGTGATTATAAAGGTGCACTACAGGTATCTCCGAAAGTGTTTGTTGAGTTGGCATGGATCGAGATTGGGATTTGTCACTCCGACTATCGGAGAGGTATCTCTGGGCCCTCTCGGTAATACAGCATCACAGAAGTCTTGCAAGCACCTTGACTAAAGAGTTAGTTGCAAGATGATGTATTATGGAACGAGTAAAGAGACTTGCCGGTAACGATATTGAACTAGGTATTGGATACCGACAATCGAATCTCGGGCAAGTAACATACCGCCGGACAAAGGGAACAAACGTATGTTGACATATGAGATTCACCGATAAAGATCTTCGTGGAATATGTAGGAACCAATATGAGCATCCAGGTTCCGCTGTTGGTTATTGACCAGAGAGTCGTCTCGGTCATGTCTACATTATTCCCGAACCCGTAGGGTCCGCATACTTAAGGTTCGATGACGATATAGTATTATATGAGTTATGTGATGAGTGACCGAAGGTAGTTCCGAGTCCCGGATGAGATCACGGACATGACGAGGAGTCTCAGAATGTCCGAGAGGTAAAGATCGATATATTGGAAGGTTGTATTCGGATATCGGAAAGGTTCCAAGTGATCCGAGTATTTTCCGGAGTGCCGGAGGGGTTCCGGAACCCCCCCGGGGAAGTTATGGGCCTTATTGGGCCATACGGGAAAGAGAGAAGCAGGCCACAGGGGCTGCTGCGCCCCTCCCCTTGCTGGTCCGAATTGGACAAGGGGTTGGGGGGGGCGCAACACCCCTCTTTCCTTCTCCCTCTTCCCCTCTTCCTTCCCCTCTTGGTGGACTCCTACTAGGAGTAGGATTCCTAGTAGGAGTCCCCTCCTTGGTGCGCCCCTAGGGGCTGGTCAGCCTCCTCCTCCTCCCTCCTTTATATACGGAGGAGGGTCACCCCTTGGAGACACACAATTGTCCCATAGCCGTGTGCGGTGCCCCGATCTCCGTTTTCCACCTCGGTCATATTTTCGGAGAGCTTAGGCGAAGCCCTGCCGGAATCACTTCACCATCACCGTCGCCACGCCGTCGTGCTGACGGAACTCATCTACTACCTCGACATCTTGCTGGATCAAGAAGGCGAGGAACGTCACCGAGCTGCACGTGTGTAGAACTCAGAGGTGCCGTACGTTCGGTACTCGATCGGTGGAGCTCGAAGGATTGTTCGACTACATCAACCGCGTTGTGAGACGCTTCCCCTAACGGTCTACGAGGGTACGTACACACACTCTCCCCTCTCGTAGCGATGCATCTCCATGGATAGATCTTGCGTGAGCGTAGGAAATTTTTTGAAATTCATGCTCCGTTCCCCAACAGTGGCATCCGAGCCAGGTCTATGCGTAGATGTGATTTGCACGAGTAGAACACAAACGAGTTGTGGGCGTGGGTGTATACATATTGCTTGCCGTTACTAGTTGATACTTGATTCGGCGGTATTGTGAGATGAAGCGGCCCAGACCGACATTACGCGTACGCTTACGCGAGACAGGTTTCACCGCTACGTGCACTCGTTGCATAAAGGTGATTGGCGGGTGTCTGTCTCTCTCACTTTAGTTGAATCGGTTTCAATGAAGAGGGTTCTTTTAGAAGATCAAAAAGCAATCACTACACCACGTTGTGGTTTTGCGTAGGTAAGAACGGTTCTTGCAAACCCGTAGCAGCCACGTAAAACTTGCAACAACAAAGTAGAGGACGTCTAACTTGTTTTTGCAGGGTATGCTGGTGATGTGATATGGTCAAGACATGATGTGATATAACTTGTTGTATGAGATGATCATGTTTTGTAAGTTATCAGGCAACCGGCAGGAGCCTTTTGGTTGTCTCTTTATTGTATGCAATGCCAACACTATGTAATTGCTTTACTTTACCGCTATGAGTTAGCAGTAGCAGTAGTAGCAATAGCCGGTGAGACGACCACGACGCTACGATGGAGATCAAGGTGTCACGATGCTACGATGGAGATCAAGGTGTCAACCCGGTGACGATGGAGATCATGACGGTGCTTTGCTGATGGAGATCAAAAGCACAAGACGATGATGGCCATATCATGTCACATATATTGAATTGCATGTGATGTTAATCCTTTTATGCATCTTATTTTGCTTAGGACGACGGTAGCATTATAAGATGATCCCTTCACTAAATTTCAAGATAAGTGTTCTCCCCTAGTATGCACCGTTGCGAAGGTTCGACGCTTCTAAGCACCACGTGATGATCGGGTGTGATGGATTCTTTCGTTCGCATACAACGGGTGTAAGCCAGTTTTACACACGCAGAATACTTGGGTTAAACTTGACGAGCCTAGCATGTACAGACATGGCCTCGGAACACAAGAGACCGAAAGGTCGAACATGAGTCATATAGTAGATATGATCAACATGAAAGATGTTCACCATTGATAACTAATCCACCTCACGTGATGATCGGACGTGGTTTAATTGATGTGGATCATGTTACACTTAGACAACTTGAGGGATGTTAATCTAAGTGGGAGTTCTTAAGTAATTTGATTAATTGAACTTCAATTGTCATGAACATAGTCTTACTTGTCTTAGCAAATTTATGTTGTAGATCAATAGACCGCGCTGTAGTTCCCCTATTTTTATTATGTTCCTAGAGAAAACAAAGTTGAAATTGATGGAAGCAACTATGCGGACTAGGTCCATGATCTGAGGATTGTCCTCACTGCTGCACAGAAGGCTTATGTCCTTAATGCACCGCTCAGTGAAATACCCCTACGGCTTCGTCTGTGGACGTTATGAACGTCTAGCAGACAAGAAAAGATGACTACTCGATAGTTAAGTGCGCCATACTTTACGACTTAGAACCGGAGCTCCAAATATGTTTTGAGCAACATGGAGCATATGAGATGTTCCAAGAGCTGAAAATTTGTTTTTCAAGCTCACACCCGGGTCGAGAGGTATGACACCTTCGACAAGTTCTATAGCTACAAGATGGAGGAGAACAGCTCCGTTAGTGAGCATGTACTCAGAATGTCTGAGTACTTCAAACACTTGAATCAAATGGGAGTTAGACTTCCGAATAAAGTGGTGATTGATAGAATTCTCTAGTCACTATCACTAAGCTACTGGATCTTCGTGATGAACTATAAAAGGGATAGAAGATCCTTAAGCTATTCGCGATGCTACAATCTGCGGATGTAGAAATCAAAAAAGGGAGCATCAAGTGTTGATGGTTAATAAGACCACTATTTTCAAAAAGGGCAAGGGAAAGAAAAGGGAACTTCAAGAAGAACGGTAAAACAGTTGCCGCTCACGCGAAGAAACCCAAGGCTGAACCAAACCCGAGACTTAGTGCTCCCATTGCAAAGGGAAATGTCACAGGGAGCGGAACTTCCCCAAAGTTACTGGCAGATAATAAGACTGGCAATGTCAACAAAGATATTTGATATACATGTTATTGATGTGTACCTTACTAGTACTCGTAGGAGCACCTGGGTATTTGATACTTGTTCAGTTGCTTGCAACTTGAAACATGGAGCTTCGGAATAAACGAGGGCTGGCTAAGAACGAGGTGACGATGTGCATTGGAAGTGTCTCCAAGGTTGATGTGATCACCATCGCCACGCTCTCTCTACCTTCAGGATTAGTGATGAACCTAAATAATTGTTATTTGGTGCTTGCGTTAAGCATGAACATTATATCTGATAGTGTTTATTGCAAGACGGTTATTCAATTTCAGAGAATAATTGTTATTCTATTTATTTGAATAATATCATTGATGATCATGCACTTAAAATGAAAGGTTTATTGAATCTTGATCGTAGTAATACACATGTTCATAACACGAATGCCAAAAGATAATGATAGTACCACATATTTGTGGCACTGCCGCTTAGGTCATATCGGTGTTAAACGCATGAAGAAACTCCATGCTGATGGACTTTTGGAATCACTTGATTATGAATCATTTGAGACGTGTGAACCGTGCCTCATGGGCAAGATGACTAAGACTCCGTTCTCCGGAACAATGGAGCGAGCAACAGACTTGTTGGAAATAATACATACCGATGTATGCGGTCCGATGAGTGTTGAGGCGTGCGGTGGATATCGTTATGTTCTCACGTTCACTGATGATTTGAGTAGATATGGTGATGTCTACTTGATGAAGCATAAGTCTGAAACATTTGAAAAGTTCAAAGAATTTCAGAGTGAAGTAGAGAATCATCGTAACAAGAAAATAAAGTTCTTACGATCTGATCGTGGAGGAGAATATTTGAGTTACGAGTTTGGCAATCACTTAAGACAATGTGGAATTGTTTCACAGCTCACGCCACCTGGAACACCACAGCGTAATGGTGTGTCCGAACGTCGTAATCGTACTCTATTAGATATGGTGCGTTCTATGATGTCTCTTACCGATTTGCCACTATCTTTTTGGGGTTATGCATTAGAGACAGCTGCATTCACTATAAAACAGGGCACCGTCTAAATCCGTTGAGACGACACCGTATGAACTATGGTTTGGAAAGAAACCTAAGCTGTCGTTTCTAAAAGTTTGGGGCTGCGATGCTTATGTCAAAAGGCTTTAGCCTGATAAGCTTGAACCCAAAGCGGATAAGTGAGTCTTCATAGGATACCCAAAAGAGACCGTTGGGTATGCCTTCTACCACAGATCCGAAGGCAAAGTATTCATTGCTAAGAATGGATCCTTTCTAGAGAAGGAGTTTCTCTCGAAAGAAGTGAGTGGGAGGAAAGTAGAACTTGATGAGGTAATTGTACCTCCTCTGGATAGTAGTACGCCACAGAAAGAAATTTCTGTGACACCGACACAGACCAGAGAGGAAGTAGATGATGATGATCATGAAGCTTCGGATCAAGTTGCTGCAGAACCTCGTAGGCCAACCAGGACACGCTCCGCACCAGATTGGTACGGCAATCCTGTCTTGGAGGTCATGTTGTTAGACAACGGTAAACCTACGAACTATGAAGAAGCGATGGCGAGCCCGGATTCCGACAAATGGCTTGAGGCCATGAAATCCGAGATTGGATCCATGTATGAGAACAAAGTGTGGACTTTGGTAGACTTGCCCGATGAACGGCGAGCTATTAAAAATAAATGGATCTTTAAGAAGAAGATGGACGCTGATGGTAATGTCACCGTCTATAAAGCTCGACTTGTTGCTAAAGGTTATCACCAAGTTCAAGGAGTTGACTACGATGAGACTTTCTCACCCGTAGCGATGCTAAAGTCTGTCAGAATTATGTTAGCAATTGCCGCATTTTATGATTATGAAATCTGGCAAATGGACGTCAAAACGGCATTCCTTAATGGATTCCTTCAGGAAGAATTGTATATGATGCAACCGGAAGGTTTTGTCGATCCTAAAGGTGCTAACAAAGTATGCAAGCTCCAGCGATCAATCTATGGACTGGTGCAAGCATCTCGGAGCTGGAATACTCGCTTTGATGAAGTGATCAAAGCATTTGGGTTTATGCAAGTTTATGGA
This sequence comes from Elymus sibiricus, assembly GCA_039707655.1. Taxonomy (NCBI): domain Eukaryota; kingdom Viridiplantae; phylum Streptophyta; class Magnoliopsida; order Poales; family Poaceae; genus Elymus; species Elymus sibiricus. The sequence continues at coordinate 526,049,135 of CM077665.1, read as the reverse complement.
GAAACTTGTATTTACAACAAAGTGAGTGGGAGCTCTATAACATTTCTAATAAGTATATGTGATTGGAAATGATGTAGAATTTCTGGAAAGCATAAAGAATTAATTGAAAGGAGTTTTTCAATAAAAACCTATTTTTGAGTTATCCACGGTTTGGGAATCGAGATCTATAGAGATAGATTTTCACACACCTTGATGAGATTTTGAAGAAGTTCAAAATAGATCAAGTCAAAAGAAATAAGTTCTTGGCTGGTGTGAAGTGGAGTAAGACTTGAAGATCTAGGTAAAGGTTGTTTACATGTTAGGCATCAAAATCTATAGAGATAGATTGAGACGCCTCATATGACTTTCACAAAACATATACCTTGACAAGATTTTGAAGAAGTTCAAATTGGATCAGTCAAAGAAGGAGTTCTTGACTGTGGTGAAAGGTGTGAAATTGAGTAAGACTCAAATCTCGACCACGGCAAAATAAATAGAATGGATGAAGGTTATCCCCTATGCATCGGCCATAGGTTCTATAAAGTAAGCCAAGCTGTGTGCCTTGCCATGTGTCTGGCAAAAGAGGTACCAAAGTGATCCAGGAGTAGATCATTGGACAGCGGTCAAATTATTCTTAAAGATGATTAAGGAAGAATTTCTCGGGAATAGAGGTGATAAAGAGTTCGTCGTAAAGGGTTACGTCGATACAAGCTTTAAACACCGATCCGGAAGACTATGAGTCTTAGACCGGATATGTATAATGGGGCAGTCATTATTGGAGTAGATCCAAGCAAAGTGTGGTTATAGCATCTACATATGACATATAGATTTGCGAAGAAAACACGGATCTGAATGTTGCAGACCCGTTGACTAAAAGCCTCTCTCACAAGCAAAACATGATCAACCCTAGAACTGATTGGATGTTATTTACATGGAGATGTAAACTAGATTATTGACTCTAGTGCAAGTGGGAGACTGTTGGAAATATGCTCTAGAGGCAATAATAAAATAGTTATTATCTTATTTCCCTGTTCATGATAAAGGTTTATTATTCATGCTAGAATTGTATTGACCGGAAACTTAATACATGTGTGAATAGATAAACAAATACTGTGTCCCTAGTATGCCTCTACTAGACTAGCTCGTTGATCAAAGATGGTTATAGTTTCCTAACCATAGACATGAGTTGTCATTTGATAATGGGATCACATCATTAGGAGAATGATGTGATGGACTTGACCCAACCGTTAGCATAGCATATGATCGTTCAGTTTATTGCTACTGCTTTCACTATGTCAAATACATGTTCCTCTGACCATGAGATCATGCAACTCCCGGATACCGTAGGAATACTTAGGGTGCATCAAACGTCACAACGTAACTGGGTGATTATAAAGGTGCACTACAGGTATCTCCGAAAGTGTTTGTTGAGTTGGCATGGATCGAGATTGGGATTTGTCACTCCGACTATCGGAGAGGTATCTCTGGGCCCTCTCGGTAATACAGCATCACAGAAGTCTTGCAAGCACCGTGACTAAAGAGTTAGTTGCAAGATGATGTATTACGGAACGAGTAAAGAGACTTGCCGGTAACGAGATTGAACTAGGTATTGGATACCGACGATCGAATCTCGGGCAAGTAACATACCGCCGGACAAAGGGAACAAACGTATGTTGACATATGAGGTTCACCGATAAAGATCTTCGTGGAATATGTAGGAACCAATATGAGCATCCAGGTTCCGCTGTTGGTTATTGACTGGAGAGTCGTCTCGGTCATGTCTACATTATTCCCGAACCCGTAGTGTCCGCACAGTTAAGGTTCGATGACGATATAGTATTATATGAGTTATGTGATGAGTGACCGAAGGTAGTTTGGAGTCCCGGATGAGATCACGGACATGACGAGGAGTCTCGGAATGTCCGAGAGGTAAAGATCGATATATTGGAAGGTTGTATTCGGATATCGGAAAGGTTCCAAGTGATCCGAGTATTTTCCGGAGTGCCGGAGGGGTTCCGGAACCCCCCCGGGGAAGTTATGGGCCTTATTGGGCCATACGGGAAAGAGAGAAGCAGGCCACAGGGGCTGCTGCGCCCCTCCCCTTGCTGGTCCGAATTGGACAAGGGGTTGGGGGGCGCAACACCCCTCTTTCCTTCTCCCTCTTCCCCTCTTCCTTCCCCTCTTGGTGGACTCCTACTAGGAGTAGGATTCCTAGTAGGAGTCCCCTCCTTGGTGCGCCCCTAGGGGTTGGCCGGCCTCCTCCTCCTCCCTCCTTTATATACGGAGGAGGGGCACCCCTTGGAGACACACAATTGTCCCATAGCCGTGTGCGGTGCCCCGATCTCCGTTTTCCACCTCGGTCATATTTTCGGAGAGCTTAGGCGAAGCCCTGCCGGAATCACTTCACCATCACCGTCGCCACGCCGTCATGCTGACGGAACTCATCTACTACCTCGACATCTTGCTGGATCAAGAAGGCGAGGAACGTCACCGAGCTGCACGTGTGTAGAACTCGGAGGTGCCGTACGTTCGGTACTCGATCGGTGGAGCTCGATGGATTGTTCGACTACATCAACCGCGTTGTGAGACGCTTTCGCTAACGGTCTACGAGGGTACGTAGACACACTCTCCCCTCTCGTAGCGATGCATCTCCATGGATAGATCTTGCGTGAGCGTAGGAAATTTTTTGAAATCCATGCTCCGTTCCCCAACAGTCGGGGTGTCGGGCCGGGGTGTCGGGGTGTCGTGTCGGGGCGTCGTGTCGGGGTGTCAGGGTAACGTGTCGGGATGTCGTGTTGGGATGTCATGTCGGGGTGTCGTTTTCTTCTTCTTCCTCTTCTTCTTTTTTTCCTCTTCTTCCTTTTCTTCTTCTTCCTTTTCTTCTTCTACTACTTCTTCTTCTTCTTTTTTCTTCTCTTCTTCTTCTTCTTTTTCTTCTTCTCCTCCTCCTCCTCCTCCTCCTCCTCCCCCTCCTCCTCCTCTTCTTCTTCTTCCTCTTCTTCCTTTTTTCCTTTATCCTCTTCTTTTCTACTTATTCTTCTTTTATTCTTTTTCCCACTTACCTAATTAACCTAAACTAACAGTAACCTAATTAACATTCTAACCTAATTAACACTAACAGTAACCTAAACTAATTAACAGATGCAATGAAATGAATAAAAAAAAGATGAACTCACCGGAGGAGGGCCGGCGCGGGGAGGACGCCGCGGTGGTGGAGCCTGGCCGCGGGGGGGGTGTGCTCGTCGCGGGGATGGGGTGCTCGCCACTGTGGGCTAGCCGCTAGGAGAGGGAGCGCGGTGGTGGCGGAGGGCCACGGGGTGGTGGAGGTGGGCCGCGGTGGTGGGGGCTCGCCGCGGTGGTGGAGGCTTGCTGCGGTGGTGGTGGAGGGCCGCGGGGAGGGGGGCTCGCCGCGGTGGTGGAGGAGGGCCGCGGGGAGGGGCGGTGGCGGAGGAGGGCCGCGGGGAGGGGACGATGGTGGAGGAGGGCCGCGGGGAGGGAGGGCTCGCCGTGGGGAGGGCTAGCTCCGGCGCCGCCGCGGTGGTTTGCGGCGAGAGAGAGTGAGAGATGGGGAGGAAGGGGAGAGAGAGTGAGGGATGGTGAGAAGGGGAGAGAGAGGGGGTGGGGTGGCGGCCGGGGCAGGCCGTTAGCCGTTAGGTCACCGTCCTCTTTGTCGTCTGGAAGTGGACGGCAAAGAGGCGGAAGGCTGACGGCAAAGAGCCGTGGACGGCATCCACGCCATCCAGTTGACCCGCGGTCCAGTGGGGCCCCCTCGTGCTCTTTGCCGTCTGCTTTTGGGCGCTTTGTCGTCGACCAGCCGACGGCAAAGTATGCACTGATGGCAAAGAGTTCCTTTGCCATCAGCTCATACTTTGCCGTCCGTTTTCCGCAAGCTGACGGCAAAGACAATCTTTGCCATCAGCCATCAGACGGCAAAGATGCAGCAGACGGCAAATACCTGGATTCCAGTAGTGTGATGTTAGTCAAAATGAACTTGATAATAACCATGTTAGTCAATATGAATCGTTTGATGATGCTAAGAAGGAGATTGAGCGTTTAACTAAAGAACTAAACACTCTTAAGTTAGCTCATGAATCTACTCAAGAAGATCACAAAGAGCTTCTAAGAACTCATGAGAATCTACGCTTCGAGAAGCTAAATTTAGACAAGAGCATGAGTTTCTTAAAGCTATTATAACGATCTTCGAAAGAAGAGTTCTTCTTATCTTGCCAAACGACTACTCTTGTCCACTTTTATGCTTCAAGTTAAATCTAAGCAAACTAGTAACAAGAGTAAGGAAGGTTCTTCATCTAGTAACAACAACACTAATGCTAAATCCAATGATGTTGTTCCCAGTACTTCTATTGATTCCACTAAGAGATCTCTTCCACTAATGATCCTGTTAGCCAAGTTACACCTGAGCAAGAAAACAATTTATTGAAAGGAATTGTAGAGAAAGGTGTCTACAAAAGTCTTGCTGGAAGTAAGAAATTCGAGGAGATTGTACGCAAGCAAGGATGGCATCGGAAGAACCAAGGTGTTTGTTTTGAACGAAAGTTCAATGCCAATGGAGTTCAATGGGAAGAAGATCAATTCCCCAAGACGAAGTTTGTTCCTCAACAAGAGAAGTATGATCCTACTCTCTTCAAGGGAACAAAACCTCAAGGTGATCTTCTACCACAAGAACACAAGCTAAAAGGGAAGGACAAGCTTCAAGAGGAGATTGAATCATTTGAAGAACCACCTCTAGCCATGGTCAAGTGGGTTCCTTACTAGCTCTACTTCATCAAGTGCTACTTCCACTCCAAAGATCCCCATCAAGTTGATGTGGGTCCCCAAGAAGAAGAACTAGAAAGTTCTTTAGGGGTGACTCCACCAACAAACTTCACTCACATTCATATCTTGGCAAGGACTTTTGCAATCAACTCCAACCTTATGCACTAGTTCAAGGAGTCACAAAAACCCTTGTTGGTAAGCAAGGAACAAGGTATTCAATGCATCAATGGACATCATCTCATGACAATTCATTCCATGTCCATAGATATCCTAAGTATATATACTCATATAAAGACGACTTTGTCATCGACAATTGCTTGGTAGATGCTAGAGTAGTTTTGCATGTTTGACATATTTCACTTGACATCTTATTGTGTGAGCATGTTGGTATGCATGATTTTCCCATTTGAGGACATCCAATTGTAGTTCATTTGGGATTTATTTTTCTGGCCATTTGGATGTACAAGAATGCCTAAGCACCCCCTCTAGCTATCTATTCTACATTGTCTCAAATTCTATTCATGCTTCATCACAAAAATTGAACAAGCACATTTTTGGACCCTCTGGGTGAGGAGCACTCGGAGCCACCGATTCGAATTGGGTTGTCTTCCAAAACCTTCTAAGTGTTTTTCCATGTGACCGACTTCTACACACTCAGAGCAACCGAAAACATTTAGGTTGATCAGGTTTTCCTATCTCAGTACAACCGATTTCGAATTCTCGGCGTCACCGAGTTCCTTTGTCAACTGACAGTTATGAACTTTGGTGCCACCGATATTTTCGTCTCGGTGTCACCGACAACTAATGGGTATATATATCCGCACGATGGACTTTGGAAATTCCTTCAAACCATCCACTCCCGTACCCCATTGTTGTCGTCGCCCCTGTCTACGGACGTTCGCCTTTGTCATCAGCGCGCTCTCGTCGCAGGATTCCGTCGCCGTCAACGACAATCGTCTCCGATGTTTCGCCGTAGAGAGGCTCATTGGACTTCTCCCTAGGTGGTTTTGGTAATTAACAATAACGTATAGTTCATTGAAGTAATGAGCCTATCAAGTATATTTTAGGAAAGTTCAATGAATGGTTTGGCTAAGATTGTGAGATGGATCCCCTAGATGCAATGAACACAAATTGGCAAGATCTTCAAGACTCTAGATTTTCTTTTATGTGAGAAATCACAATTGAGTCCATAGGAAAAGTCAATAGTATTAAAAGGGGATGGGGTATTGGTAATGATCTGGTTGCTCAAGTGCTAAGAGATTTGCCATCCCTCATGCAAAATCTGCTTGTGGCTCATTCTGGTGGCGTCAGCTCTCTAAGCTCATGCCCATTTTTCGTGGTATTTCTATTCCATCAGTTGGTAATGGGAAGAATATTTCTCTCTGGCACGATAAATGGCATGATGATCTACTCAGCAGCAAGCTTGAATGTCTCTTCTCATTTTCTATTAATGAGGACATCTCAGTTTTTGAATGCTTTAGTGAGCCAGATCCATACCACAATTTCCATCTTCCACTGTCACCAGAGGCCCATGCTGAGCTCCAGAGCTTGATTAACTTGAGGCCTGATCTTTCAGATGCTGAAGTTGTGACAGATTCCTGGACATATATTTGGGGGGGGGGGGGGCAGGTTCTCTTCAAAAAGCTATTATATGCACTGCCACAAGGACATTATTGCCCCTTCTCCTTTTACTTGGATTTGGATATCTAAACTTCATATGAAGCTCAAAGTCTTTATGTGCTTTTTACTGGCTGATAGGCTGAACACAAGGAACATGCTTAAGAGGAGACATTATCATATTGGGAATGTTTACTCTTGTGTTCTTTGCTCTGCTGGATGTGAAGAAACCATTGATCACCTTATATTTTTCTGTCCATTCAGTATGAGCTGTTGGAACAGATTTGGTATCTCCTGGAATCCTGCTATCCCTGCAATGAATGCTTTTCAACAGGCCAAACTGTCCTTCACAGGTGATCTGTTCTTTGAGCTGGCTGGTATTGTTGCTTGGAATATCTGGAAAGAAAGAAACAACTTCATCTTCAGGCATATACCACCTTCTTATTCTACCTGGAAGGACAAGACAAAGGAAGACCTTCTCTGGCTCAAATATAGAGTAGATCCTAAGTTTTGGGACTACCTAACTCTTCTTGCTCTTGCTTTGTAATTTTATCTGGTTGCATCCAGATCTCCATCCTTTTATCTTCTTTACTAGGCTTGATACATTGCTTAAGTTGGCCTCCTGGGGAGACCAAATGGTCTTACACACCCGGAATCATGTAAAGTTGTAACACTATACATTCTAATATAACACAGTAGGAGCCTCTCCTACTGTTTCAAGCTCAAAAAAAACTCTCACAAAACATTCTGTCCAAAACCCAAACTACCAAAATCGGTGGCACCAACTTTCCCGTATCGACCCCATCAAGTTTGCCAAGACAGAACCCAGAGCCAAAACCCTAGCACCTCGGTACCACCAAGATTTGGTTTGGTACAGCCGAAAAGTGGTTGCCACCTCTCTGTGATCGAAGTGTTTAAATTCATAATTCCCGAGTTTTTCATTTCAATGCCACCGAGATTTGGATATGCCCTAGGTCAACCAAATCGGTCTCACCGAGTTGTTCCTATCGGTCTCACCGAAAAGTCAAAAGCTGCAACCTTTTGCACTAGTCGGTGTAACCGAGTTTTTACTTCGGTTCCACCGAGTTGGGCAATAATGTTGTAACGGTTGGATTTTTGGAGATGGCCATTTATACCCCTCCACCCCTCTCATTCATAGAGAGATCACTCAGAACAAGCCAACACTTCCACCATTCATTTTCTGAGAGAGAACCACCTACTCATGTGTTGAAATCAAGATATTCCATTCCCACCATATGAATCTTATTTCTAGCCTCCCCAAGTTGCTTTCCACCAAATCATCCTCTTCCACCAAGCCAAATCCCGTGAGAGAGTGATTGAGTGTTGAGGAGACTATCTTTTGAAGCACAAGAGCAAGGAGTTCATCATCCATACACCATCTATTACCTTTTGGAGAGTGGTGTCTCCTAGATTGCTTAGGTGTCGCTTGGGAGCCTCCGGGTCGTGTGGAGTTGAACCAAGAAGTTTGTGAGGGAAAGAAGATCGCGTGCTTCGTGAAGATCTACCCTGAGTGAGGCTAGTCCTTCGTCGACATAAGCCATCGTGGAATAGGCAAGGTTGCTTCTTCGTGGACCCTTCGTGGGTGGAGCCCTCCATGGACTCGCGCAACCGTTACCCTCCGTGGGTTGAAGCCTCCATCAACGTGGACGTATGATAGCACCACCTATGGAACCACGGGAAAAATCTTCGTGCCCCCGTTGTGTTTGATCTTCCTATCCCTACCTTTACTTACACTTGCATGTCTTTACTTTCCGCTTCTATACTCATAGATTTGCATGTGTAGGGTGTGCTAAAATTGCTAAAACTTGTCAACCTATAAAATTGGGAAAAGGTTAGTTTTTAATTTGGTCAAGTAGTGTAATCACCCCCTCTAGACATACTTTGGATCCTACATCTAGTTTTCTAGTTCTAGTTGGTCCTATTGATCAATTGGAGCTAGACCTAGATCCTCTAATGCTCATAATTAGAAGTCGGGTGTGGTTCTAATCTCCTTACTCTAATTCTTCAGTGACGATTAGCTCTGGACGATGAAGCGCTGCCGGATCGTGAAGACCGTACGCTTGCAACTCGTAGAGAGGCTGTGCTTTCGATCTTCCGTTCGAGGGACTCTTCGCGGGATCATTCATCTACGGTTCGAGGGACTCCAAGTACGATCTGCACTCACTCGTCTTGTTCCACTGCAACTTGGAGTTGATAACGATCCGATCCAAACCGTTTATTGCATCTTTATAGTGTTCATGGGTAATTGTATGATGATTTTTGTTTGTTTTCTACTACGTTTCTCAACAGGGCAAGCCTAGGTAGCTCGATTTTCATGAATTGGAGGTGGATTTGAGAAAGAACATGAAGGGAAACAAGGGAATCACACAAATCAACACACATTGAACATATAAATGTAGCTAGGCTCGTAGGCAGAACGAAGGCGTCCACGTCGCCCTATAAATGCTATGATGAATAGTGCTCACGCCACCGACTGTTAATTCGGTGCCCCGCCGAGGGCATTTTCGTCATTTCACGCATCGGAGTATAAAAGGGAGCCGCTCCTGTGGAGAAGACCTAGCCGCTGCTCCTCCCGCACTCGCGCCGCCCCCTCTCCTCTTCCTCCTGCCTCACCTCTCTCTCTCCCCCTCGACCCGCGCCCGCCTCCCTGCCCCACCGCCATCCAGATCCGTCTCGACGCCGCCGTCATCTCCTTCGCCCAGCCGGCCGCCGGCCGCACCGCTCGAGGTCGACTCCGGCAGCTCCTCCCCGTCTCCTCCTTCGCCCCCACGCACGGCTCCGCACTGCTCCGCCCCGCCCGGCCCTTCTCTTCCCCGCCTGCTGAGCGGATGTTGCCGCCTGCACCGCTGCTCCACCGGAGGAGCGCGTGGACTGCGGCGCTCGTCTCTCCTCCCCGGCAGTCAGCAAGCCTAGAAGAGGTCGGGCGCGAGCTGCCGGCGAACCGCACCAGAGGGCACTGCCTAGGTGAGCCTCCTCCCCTTCATGGTTTTGACCAAGGTTCGCCTCTCTGTCGCTCTCTCACCGTTGCTCCTCCCATCTCCTATCCTGCAGTTCGTCGCTCTCGCGGAACCGCACGAGGTCTCCGGCCAGCCCACTGCATAGCTTGTAGTCCAGAGCCACGCAAAGAAGGTGATGCCTAGGCCGCTACAAAGCTGGAAGAGAACGCAGGCCAGCCGACCACCTTTCTTGCCGTCTAGGTCGTCGCCGATCTATGTATTTAGAGGATTTTTGTGACGATGCTGCAGGTTTGTGTTTTTGAGTTTTTCTCTATTCGTTTCTTCGTTCTGGTGTGGCGGATGAGCTGATTTGGGGCTTAATTGCTTATCTGACGATGAAGAGAGGCACAATACTAGATAAGGTGTGATCTACTTCCTGACGTATCGCTAGGACAAGTTCGTATGTTCAGTACATTCAGTTGGTTGATTAGTTTGATTTACTCCCTTAGGTTAATAGAATTTTATTGCAGTTTTTGTACAGATGTCTCATTCTACTTAGGGATAAAAGTGCAATATAAAAGTTCATTGAACAATCTGAACTTAGAGCTGACCGTTTAGGTGCTGAATTTGTCTATCTGAACTTTAGTTGTATAAAAATTATCTAGATGAGTGATATCCACTGATGTATGATATGCTTTCGATGTTTCTCTGCAGGAGCAGCTTGCACCTTAGTTGGGTGGTGAGGTTGCCGAGCGGCCAAGCGAGCACCATTATTTCTACCGTCTTTGCATTGGCGACTACTGCACCGAGAACTGATGCTATAACCACCTTCCCTGTCATGTTATGGTATATAACATCATCATGTACTTCCATTTAGTGTCATATAGATTGTTCACACATTGTCAAAGCCTTAATTTCTTCTTTCGCAAACTTTGTTTTTACTGGCTGCATCCCAAGTAATACGGTAGGTTTGTCAGTTATGATTCAATCACCTCTCAAGATATAGCATAACACACAATAGATTTACCATCGTAGGTGATAAAAGTCTGTTCCACTCCGGTTTTTTATGATATGAACATTCACTAATTTTGCATCTAATATAAAACCACTATGGAAATAAGATCATGTCGTAGGTGATAAAAGTCTGTTCCACTACAGTTTTTTATGATATGAACATTCACTAATTTTGCATCTAATATAAAACCACTATGGAAATAAGATCATGTCCTGAACATGTTTTTAACAAATCCTGTCTTTTTATAAAGACCTCGAGCATGTTTCACTTGTTTAAAGTTTGAGGCAACCAGCTGGGCCCATATATACACAGAAAAAGGGTCGTTTACTTTGTTCCATACCTGATAAACAACGAGCACCGCTGACCTAAATTTTTTGGTTCACTTCTCTGTTTCAAACAGAGCCCGGTGGTGCTAGAGGAGGCGTCGTTCTACTACGAAGCTCCGGTCAAAAAGCTATCTCCAAGAAAGGGTATTTTCCTTCCATTCTTTCGTGATTCTGATGTACTGCTCAAGGTATGTAGATTTTTCGTGATTCTATGATATACTTGCATGCTTCATTCTTAATTAAGATAATACTTTGTTGCTGATCCTTCGCTCGCTGGACGTGCCCTGAGATGCACAACGTGCTCGCCAACAAGACGCTCCAGCAGGGGCTCAAGGAGTACTCCAGCTGGCCCACATGCCCGTGGCTCTACATCGACAGCGAGTTCTTTGGCGGCTGCGACATCACCGTCGGTACGTATGTATGTGCTTTCTGCTTTTCCTTCTCCCATGAATACAATTCAGGACTTTGAGACCCTTTGTTAGCAGTACACACGCATGGTATCGGAATATGAATCTGATCTGTGAGACCCTCTGTTAGCAATTCATTCATTAATCTGACACTTATGTTCAGTTCAGGATGACAATGGAAGATTTGTTTTGTTTTGTTTTGTTTAGCAATCAGTGCCTTTCCATGTGGCTCTCCTTTATGGTGCTGATTTGGTGTGTCGTTGCCGGTGAGAGTGGGCAGGACGAGAAGGAAGCAGAGAGGCACCTGCTACCTTTCACAGATATACGGAGTCACGGACGTGCACCTCTACGGCGACCCCAGCGACGCAGCGGAGGAGGAAATGCCCTGCTTCAGCTTCCCAGCAAGGTAACTTCTTCCCAATCCTTGCTCTCCTCCAGTCCCAATGCTTGCTGTTGCGTGGGTGCTTGACTGCTTGCTGGCTTGCTGCTGCTGGGCGCTGGGCTTCTGATGGCCTCCATGAACGACCTCGTGACGTTGCAATGAGTGACATATTTTGTTCTTGAGACCTGCTTACAGAGAAAAGAATGAATGGAAGAATTTTCCCTCTTGTTTGCTTGCAGGGACCTCGCCAAGCTTCTGGTTGCATGAGCGCGCGTTGTGGAGTACGGTGGAGGCCATGGCCGAGCTCGGGCGTCTCTTTCTCCGATGGCTCCTGCTCGTGCCGCCCCAGCTCCTCCCATAGTAAGTCTGTTTGTTCCACAATACCATCTTTTTTTTCCTGATGTGTTTTTACTGACGGTGACCTCTCCAATTGGTACGCAGAGGGATGGTCGCGTTTGCGGTGAAGGGGTCGCTGCGAGCACTCAGGTTTTGTGAATTTTCCCTTCACAGTACTGCGGTATTTAGGCTGGTTTTGCTGGCATTATTGTAGAAGATCAGGTATTCACTTCAAGTAATAATAACCTCCTTAGCTTTATTTGTTATGCTTGACAGCGTTCGTGCTCGTCGGCGGGACGGTGCAAGGCGCAACTCCGACGCGGCGGCGTGGTGGATGTGCGGTGTAGGAAGCGGCCTCTCCGGTTGGACGGCGTTCAGGCACAACCCCAGTGCCCGCTGAGTACTGCCTCGGCTACAACCTCCCTTGGTGAGCTCCATCTTACTCCTGCTCCTCTGCTTCGGCTACTGTCTGGGACATGGCCGTGGCTATATTGATGTGGTGCTCGTCTGGTTGATGCACAGCTTGTTGAAAAAATCAGTGCCAAAGTTGATGATAAGATGCTGATTGACCCACCTCTCCTCGTCACCTCCCAGGTTCTCGATCTAGAGCGGGAGGGACAGACGAGGCTACAAGCGCCGGTGCCATGGTCCTCAGCGCCGTCACCGTCGTCCTCGGCAGTAGGAGCGCAGGCCGCTGAGAAGGCCGGCTCCGTCCTGCTCTCGCGCCACCGTCCATCCACCCGAGAAGCCCGTCCACACACCCGTCATCCACGCCCAGGCAGATGAGCTCCTGCTTCCTCTCTCTGTCCCTTTGATTTTTTTTGCTGGTGCTGTACTGTGTGCTTGTACTGTTGCTTTGTGAGCTATGGCTGCTACTTGTGCTGCTAGATGTGTGTGCTGCTGGTTCTGGTGCTGCCAAGCCTGGCTGCTGCTTGTCCTGACGCTTTGTGCTACTAGCTGCTGCTGGTTGCTTGTGTTGCTGGTATGTGCTACTACCTGCTGCTGGTTGCTTCCTTATTTGATTATTTGTGAAACTGAAAAGTCTTTGTGAAAAGCATAGATTGAAGAGAAGGCTATGAGCTAATGAGTTGACCTTCATTTTCAGTTTTTTATTTAATAATTGATGAAGGATATGTCATATATTCAGTTGCTAACATTTTCTCTATGGTGTATGTACCTGTTGTTCATTGCATTGGAGGGAGAGGACAACAAGAGGAAGAGAGCCTTGGGACGCGAAGGCAGTAGCACGCCTCTTCCTTCCTTGCTTGGCTGCTTGCCAGGTTAGTGGTTCATCTCTTATTCCTTTTCATAGAAACCTACATCTGTCAAGAGTGGAATGACAGCCAGGCTAATGTAGTGACAATGGAATACACTTATAATTATTTTGCTCCGATCGATTAGTCATGGATCAAATAGCTTAATGTCAAGCTTGTCGTACATGAAATTGTTATTATTTAATTCATTCGTGTGTGCTACATATGAGCGAACCAACACATCTGTTTAGTTTTGTTCCCTTGTATTCTTGCAAGATGTGGTAACATCTTTCCTGCCGTCTCCTGTTCGATGAAATGCCTATGAGCTGAAACATTTTGCATTGCATGTTTCTCTGCCTGTGCAGGTTCTTTGTTGGTTCATTCGACCATGCCGTTAACCAACAAGGTTAGATCTGCTCAGATTGCCTTGGGTTATTACTTCTTGATAATATAGGCCATGAACTCCTGCATTGGTGCGGCTAGGTTGCCTGTCTATGTGTTTCGGGGTTCACCTATTATGTTTGCCGTGCTTTGTATGGGTTGTCCTTCAGATCTTGTTAGAAAAAAAATGTGTTTTTGTTTACTTATGCTTGTCCTGGTGGTTTTCTTCCTGGGTGATTGTGTGCTCATATGCCATTGGTCGATATCCATGTTTATAGAGGATGACCACTTTTCTTAGTTTCATACCGATTCTTAATAGTCTTGCAATGCCTGCTCAGGTTAGTTCTTTGAATGAAATTTATGCAGCAGGTAATAGTTGATGTTTGCTAATGAATAAAGGAAAACTAGCTATAGAGATAATAAATGTATGGGGGTTCCAATATCAAGTGTACCACCTGGTTATTGCTTACCCAACTAATACGTGCTGCTTGGTGATAAAGGAAAAACAGCTTGAAAAATAATTAATAAAGTGTACCATCTTCTTATTGTTTTATACACACTTGCTTGATTCTTTTTGTTCCTCTATAGGCCTCTGATCCTGTCTGCAGTGTGCGGCTAGGTTGTTCGCCCGCCTGGGTCGTAGGTTCTTTCCTTCCTGCCGACGGCAGGTACAAGACTCGAGCAATGGTTAACGGGCAAGTACTATATACACCATCCATCTATGCTAATATAGCCTGTCTTTTAAAGCCAATGTATGCTATTACCAAGTGATATGAATATTTTCTTTTAAGCATCAAGCTATCATGTAATGGAATATAAGTATCTTTAAGTTGATTCTAAATCAATCTCATACACATGCTTTGAATGCTTGGCTCGCTCTCGCTTTTTGCGCCATGGTCAAACGTGCAGCGCTGACTCTGTCTAATGTTTATCACTTCATAGTGCCTATATGTTGTATCTCTGACTATCTACTTTCTTTGCTAATAACATTGTAAATAATTAATCATAAGCTTCTTAGAACACTATGTACCATCACTAAGCATCTATCTACCAGCAATAGGTACTTATTTTCATATGTTTCAATATGTGCCCGAATAATATTAATGTACACTCTTTCAATACATGGCTTGCTCTCGGCCTTTGCGCCATTGGCGCAACGAGTCATCTAGTAGATGTAAATAAAGATACACATAGATAGATCCTTGATCCAAATCATCCAAAGAGAGAGATGGAACAAGATAGGCTTCTATGGACTAGCTCGGACCGGTTTTAGGAAGCTTCTATGGACCTGCTCGGTCCAGTTTTAGAAGCTTTCATGTAATTGTTTCTTTGTGGTTTTCTTATCGGTTTTCTTCAATATTTCTTTGGGGTTCTTCCTGGGTTTTCAGGTTTTTTTGTTCCTTTTTTTGTCAAATACATGTTGACATTTTTCAACACACATTGTACATGCTTCTTGTACACACTTACACGTTGAACATTTCTCAAATACATGATGAACATTTTTTTCTAATATATATTTGTTTTGTTCAGAAAATATAATTTATATATTTTAAAATACGCATTGAACATCTCCAAATGTCAAGATCATATTCTTGGAATGCATGCCCTTTTTATTAAATCTCACATACATTTTTTGAAAAGTATGAAACACTTTTTTAAACTATGAGAACATTTTTTTACATTGTATAAACATTTTTCATAAATTTGATAAACATTTGTTTGAAACACTTGAAGATTGTTTTTTGAATGGCATGAAACAAGTTTTTTTAAATACGCGAACACTTCTGGAAATGCTAGGAACATTTTTTTCCTAATGGGTCTGTAATGTCAAAATATACATTTTATGAATGCTGTGAACATTTTAGAGAAGTTGCATGAATAATTTTTTATACTGCATGAACATTAAAAAAAATCAAAAGTATATATTTAGAATATTTCGTATAAACAAAAATAAAAAGTAACAATTCTTTTAGGGGTAAAAAGAAATAAACTAAGGCCTGTTCGGCCATAGCCTAGCTCCCACAAATATTTAAATCCGCACTCTGCTCGCTGCCTCGCGCTCCCGTTGAGATTTCCCGATCAATGAAACGACTTCGGCAGCCGAACTTTGGCTCCATTCGCTAACTAGGTTTTTCGTGTCTAAAAGCTGCTCAAGAAAAATTATGAAGCAGAAAACGTACGAGCGGGACCGAAACATATCGCACGTACCGATATGTTTGACTTATCGGTGGCAGGTTGCTGTAATTTTCATTAACTCCCTCACTTTTAGGATTGCGGAGCTCGGGTTTAGCCGCTCCATTATAATGAACTGCAGCCTATTCCAGTTTGCGTTTCAGACTCTATGGACTTAGAGCATTTGGCGCCGCTTCACCCGCTCCAGGAGCAGAGTTGTGGAGCACACAGAATCCGAACAGATTTGAACTAACCAACAAATGAAGAATCACATTAATGAGCCGACCCAGTAGCTTGTCCCTTGAGGCGAGGGGATACTCCTACTCACGGGCACGGCTATGCGCTGCTTGGGCAAACCCTATTTAGCGCCAAACGCGTCGGTTTTAGTTCTTTTTTGCAAACCGGCGCATGCAGCGCACTCCCTCTGTCGCGAGATGGGCCGGCCCATGTTATTGTTTTGCTGTATCTCTTTAAAGTGCAATAAAGGATGTGCAACAACAAATCAAACCCGAGACCTCTACGTTCACAGCGTACCGCTCCAACCACTAGGGCCACCGTAAGCTTATAGTTAGAAAGTTCTTGCAACCTTTTTAGTCTTTCTCCAGTTCGCATTTTTTTCTTTTCTCTTTTTTTCTGTTCTTTTTTATTTTTATATTTATTTATTTTTATTAAATGCACGATTGTAATTCGATGAACTTTTTCTTCAAAATCAACGGACGTTTTTTTTCAAAAATCCATGAACTGTTTTTCCAAATCGATGAACTTTTCTCAAAAGTTGTGATCTTTTTAAAAAATTTGATGAACTTTTTTCAAAAATCCATTAACTTATTTTTCAAATTTGATGATTTTTTTTTCAAATTCAAAGAACATTTTTGAAAATCCATGAAAATTTTCAATTTTGATGAACTTTTTTAAAAATCGATGAATTTGTTTTCTAATTCGATGAACTTTTTTCAATACACGAACATTTTTTCAGATTTAATGAGCTTTTGTTTGAAAATTGATGAACTTTTTTCAATTTCGTGAACTTTTAAAATTGACGAACCTTTTTCGAAATCTATGAACCTTTTCAAGTTTATGATTTTTTGGTCAAATAATTCAAAAAATATACATCCCTACAGTTTTGCGCAATAAAATAGTTCGGCGACATTGTTATTATGCGTTTGTTGCTGGTACCTATCACTAATGGCAGGTAGCTCGAGTGGTCAGTACAACACGTACGTTAGTATAACTGTGCGAGTTCTTAACCTGGAGAGAGCTTTTATTTTTGCGCCTTTTTTACGATATGAATTTTGATGCTGTGGCGTTTCGTGGGCCGGCCCAACTGGGCGCTGTGGTAGGCGCCAGGGAGGACTTCTGGCGCCTGAAGCGCCCAATAGGAGCTCCCGCTGCTTGTTTTGACGCCCAGGCACGCCTCGCCTGTATGGGAGCCCGAACTGGGCCGGCCCAACAACCACTTGCCGCGTTGTGCTGATGTCATGCTTGATTTTAATTTTGTTCTTGTTTTCGTTGGCATTTTATTTTTGTTTATATTTCGAATATATTCTATATATACAATAAATATTATTTGCATAAAATTTCAAAAATGTTAATCTTGCATTTGAAAAAGGTTAAACATGTATAGAAAAGTAGTTTTTATGTACTGCCTCCGTTCCTTGATATAAGGTATATAGATTTTTGAGAAAAAAATCCGAAATATAAGGTGTATTGCGTTGCACCACTCATTTGGATATTTGTTTTAGGGATTTGATTACATTTCATTATATCAGGCAAGCTCCTCTATTTTCTGATGTCAATTAGTCAGGTGTAATCTCGCCCAAAACTTGTGAAATTTTCCCTCCACGTGCGTTCTTTAATTTCCGTGTCAAAAACTATACACCCTATATTTAAGAAAAATGTATAGCATGAATGGAAAAAGTATAAATGTTAATCATGTGTGCGAAAAATAAAACTAAATTGTATTTTTTGCTTTGATTTATACATGTTTTTGATAAATGGTTAATGTGGATAGAAATTTTTACATATATAAAAAAAATGTACAACATGTATGAAAAAGTAGACACGTGTTGAAAAACCAATAGTAGGAAAACCAAGAAAGAAATAAAGTAAGCAAATAAACCAACAAACACAAGGAAGAAAGAAATAAAACCAAAATATAAAGAAGGAAAAAAGAAAAACGAAGAAAATCTTTGAGAAAATGAAGAAAACCGGAACATAACGAATAAAAAGGAAAACAAAGAAAACTTAATAAAAAAAACAACGAAAACCGAAGAAAAAAATAACAGCAACCAAAAAAAAAAACGGACTGTACGCAACGACCGTACGCAACGACCAGCTGCAAGAAACCATTTTCCTGATAGTAAGTAAGCTGGCATTTTGCTATCCAAAGTATCTTTGATCCATCTAATCACTTAATCTGGTTTCTTGCAGCTGCCCTTGGTCCCATGCGCTATACGTATGGACCTATCCCGGAAAATGCTGTTCCAGCTAGCAACTTGCAGATCTTCTCTGTCAGAGTTACTGACCTGAAAGACGGTCTCTGGTGGCCACTTCATGTCTATGGCTTGGTTGCCACCAGAGACGGGGCAGATCATAATCGCAACTTTCTCTTCAGGCGCACGAGGGATAACTGCCAAATCCTTACCAAAGAGGTGCTTGTTTGTTTACCTTTTTTTGTCAACCTTTTGCTGCTAGTAATATTCAGCATCATAATCTACTGAAATCGTATTGCCCCTCCCAGTGGACTTGTATCTCCATGGTGTAGTGGGCAGTACCATTTTCTATACTTTGTTATTTGGAAAGAACAAGGTATCTGGAACAGTCTGTCAGATAACTAATTACTGGTTATGCTTGCATTGCAGGATCCAGTTTTGCTGTTAACAGGCCCATCTCGCGCAGTCCTGTTGGCTGCTCTGGTCACCTTTGAAATCCAGCTGCTGGTAAAGAGCAAAACTGAATATGCAGATGAAGTACTGGCTTCCAAAGTCTTCTATTTCCACCAGGGATCTCGTCGAGAAGACAGTATTTGTACACGCATCCCCTACAAGCATTGTACACTCGAGTTTGTGCTCGCGCCTCTGCGGCATTCGGTCGAGGCCACCGTCACCGTCCAGCTCGTCGACGGGTCGTGGCCGGATGGTCACCAGGGACAGGTCTTCACCTGCACCGATGACATAAAAGATACCAACATGTTGCTGCTTGACTGTCGAGATGGAAGGATGCCCATCGGTCCGGACGGCATGATTGCGCTCTCCAGGCGGGTTGTTTGCGCAGAGCTGGGCGGGAGGGATAAGCTCATGGTGTCTGTGCAGGCGCGCCGCGTCGGTTTCCTTACGAGAAATCAGGCCGTCTTCGAGCCCAAGGCGTCCGGGACGAGCGTCGGCATGTGTGACCTTCGTTTCTGCAAGATGCAGGTCACCGTTGCTTGGTCCCTGCTCTCCACCTGTGGCACACATGCCGGTGGTAAGCAGCATGGGCAGTCTGGGTAATGGGTGCTAAGCCATGGATGGGAGAGAGGTGCTCTCTGTTTAGCCCAAAGATGTCCAAAGTGGTGCTCGCTAAACAACATTCACAAATGCTTAGTAAGCGATCATTAAAATAGCTTGCACCAACCCCATCGGAATAGATACAAGGTTGGGGCGAAGCAGCCCGTAGGATGGCAGATCCGTGGCTGAGATTCGCGAGCCACAACCAATGTCAGCGTGGAAGAGGATTTGTGGCTCTCCCTCTATGAATATAATATATAACTTTAAAAAATATATTAGGAAATTTCAAAAAATCCTGAAGTTTTGGGATATGAAGCCTGGGTGTTCGTTTTTTTTTTTTGCGAGGTTTAAAGAGAGTTTTATTCCATGATGATAGGGTTACAATCTCGAGACACCAAGTCCACACAACACGGAGGACATGAGTTCAACCATACCGCAGTACAAGCCTCGGTACGGCTATAATGAGCTAGTTGATGTGCTACCCTATTTTGATCTCTACTAATTTTAAGTGGAACAAACTCCCTATCAACCATAAGAGTTTTAATCTCAGCATCTAAGTGACCATAGGCCGATTTAGACAATGTGTTTCCCTCGATAATGGCTAGGGCATTTGAAGAATCTGACTGGACAATGACGTGCTTGTCCGAGTGCTACATGGCCAGCGCCATACCTTGCATCAACGCATGGATCTCCGCTTCCAAGGCGTCGTTACAATTGAAAATATATCTGTAGGCCGCGAAGATGAGTGTGCCATTCTCCCTCCGAAGTACCATCCCAGCGGACGCACACCCGTCCTTAGCCGAGAAGGATCCATCCACAGAAAGTGCCACCCATCCTGCCGGCGGTGGAGGCCACAATTTAGGGGGAATCTGGTTCGATTTCTTCATATGAATTTGGCTGTGCATATCATCCACCATCTTCCCTTTTATAATCTCCTCCATGCTATATTTCTTGACAAGATTCAAAGATCTATAATAGCTGTCCAGGTAATCAACTGTCGCCTGCACTGAGCACTCACCCCTCCCATGCGTACTGTCATTGCGTAGCTGCCAAATCCGCCAAATAGTCATGATCACGAGGTCTCTTACCTGTTCTGAACATTTTGCCAAAAGCTACAACACCCAATCCCTGCCTGTGTCCAGTACCATAGAATCATCAGGTAAAGGCCACGCTGTACGTACTCCTTCCCATACTCGCCGAGCATGCATGCATGCAATCAACGCATGAAAACTGCTCTCTTGCTCAACACCACACCTTGGGCACGTACTAACCCCTGGGATATGGCGCTTACACTTGGCCAGGTTAGTGGCCAATGACCCTGTTGCCGTACGCCACGCCATGATTCTCATTTTAAGTGGGACTTTAGTCTTCCATATAGAGCTCCATATGGTGCGGCTACCATCTGGGTTGGCACTGGACGCTCCACCAGCAAATGCGTCGTCATGAGCTTCTGATGCTAATTTATATGCCGATTTTACCGAAAACGTACCACGAGCCTCGGGAAACCAGGCAATGAAATCACTGTTGTTACGAGGTGAAGTACGTATTTTGATAATCTCCATAACATCCATGAGCCTGGGTGTTCGTTGTACACTCGTGTTCAGTTTCATGAGGAACGGGTGCCCGTGATTAGAAAGACAAAAAAATTTGTATCTATAGAAAAAAAAATCGTACCATAATTCCTGCGCCACGGATACCACGGGCACCTATTCCTGCGAAAATGAACACATGTGTATAACGGGCACCCATGTTTCATACGGTCCCAAAATTTCATTTTTTCTGAATTTTTCTAATAATCTTGTAATGCTATTTTTACATAGGGTCACCCGGGTGTTCCAATGCATTTCCCGATTATAAATATATCATACACTATATTTGATTTTGTCGGGGGTGTGTCTCCTGAACCCAAGACCACGTGTCTTCTACCTTCCCCAGCCAATCATGTGCTCCCATCCAAGTGCGGCCCACCATACAGACTCACATAAACGCCCTAAAGCGACCATCCACGTCAGTCAACTGCCCCGCCGGGCCGGCCTCCCGAACAGATATCCATTCAGATCCCCGGCCCGGCCCCACTCCGCCACCATCGTCTACCCCGATCTCCCAGATCCACCACCACCAAACCACACCACACGAGCTCCGCCACTCCCCTAAACCCAACCCCCTCCCGCCCCGCGCGCGGATGAAACCCTAGCCCAGATCCCCCCACCCGCCGCCCATGGCCGCCGCCGCGACGACGATGCTGGACTCCCTCCCGGCGCCGCTGCTGCGGGCGCTGCGGCTCAAGACGAAGCAGCAGGAGCTGCTCCTCCGCGTGTCCGCGCTGGCGCTCATCTACGTGCTCGCCTTCGCCGTGCGCCTCTTCTCCGTGCTGCGCTACGAGTCCATGATCCACGAGTTCGACCCCTACTTCAACTACCGCACCACGCTCTACCTCACGGAGCACGGCTACTCCGAGTTCTGGAACTGGTTCGACCACGAGAGCTGGTACCCGCTCGGCCGCGTCGTCGGGGGCACGCTCTTCCCGGGCCTCATGGTCACCGCCGCGCTGCTCCACCGCCTCCTCCGCGCGCTCTCCCTCGCCGTCCACATCCGGGAGGTCTGCGTCCTCACCGCCCCCTTCTTCGCCGCCAACACCACGCTCGTCGCCTACGCCTTCGGCCGCGAGATCTGGGACTCCGGGGCCGGCCTCGTCGCCGCCGCGCTCATCGCCGTCTGCCCCGGATACATCTCCCGCTCCGTCGCCGGGTCCTACGACAACGAGGGCGTCGCCATCTTCGCGCTGCTGCTCACCTTCTACCTCTTCGTGCGCGCCGTCAACACCGGATCCCTCGCCTGGTCGCTCGCCGCCGCGTTCGGCTACTTCTACATGGTCTCCGCCTGGGGAGGCTACGTCTTCATCATCAACCTCCTCCCGCTCTACGTGCTCGTCCTGCTCGTCACCGGGAGGTACTCGCAGAGGCTCTATGTCGCCTACAACTGCACCTATGTGCTGGGAATGCTGCTCGGGATGCAGATCCGCTTCGTCGGCTTCCAGCATGTTCAGTCTGGGGAACACATGGCCGCCATGGGAGTCTTCTTCCTGTTGCAGGTAGTTTCCCGAACATTACTGTGAAATGCAATGGAAATATTTGTTGTGAATAGAGATGAGAAACATTGGAATTATTAGATGGCAATAAGCTGCTGAAATACTAACACTTTATTTTACTTAATATAACAGCTGTTCAGTTGAAATGGCCCTGTTAATGAATTGTTAGGCTTCATTGACTTGGAAAATACATTCACATCATTTCTGAATTCAGAACTGAGAACAGAAAAACTGAAAAGCTAAATTAGTATAACAGCAAAGTTTGTCTTCAATAAAATTAAATGTCATGCTACATAATCAGGTTGTTTATACCATTGACGTCCTCCATTAGGCTCCAGTTGACTGAAAAGTGCTTTCAGATTAATGCAGTATCGACATTATGAAATACTACTGCCAATTTATTCATCTTTAGCCTTTAGGTAGATTGTGTTACTGGATATACCCACTTTTCTTTTGCAAAGCAGAACTTACCATCTTATTTACTACACTTAACTTCTATTTCATATACGGCTATTTAAATCAACAAGTAATGCTTGTGATTCTCAATTATGAGTGTCAACAGTCAACTAACTTATATCATCGGTGTTATGATGTTTAGTGCATATTTTTCAATGAATTGCATAAAGGCTTACCCTCCTGTTTGTCTCAAGAAAAAATGCCCACTTCTTATGTTTGCGGACAAAAGCAGGAGTTTAGAACTGTAGATCTACTGCTGTACTGTTGATAATTTGATTTCTGCCTGGACAATTATGTATTCTAGTTGAGATCTCCTGTACTTTCTCTAGAGTCTAGATGTATCATTGTAGCATGGAAAAAGAAGAGCTGACATAAACCCCTTCCTTGCTTTTGCAGGTTTTCTTCTTCCTGGATTGGGTGAAATACATGCTGAATGATGTCAAACTATTCAAGTCATTCTTGAGAATTACCCTGACCTGTGTGATAAGTGTTGGCACCCTGGCTCTTGGGATTGGTACCGCGTCAGGTTACATCTCCCCTTGGACAGGGCGGTTTTATTCCCTGCTTGATCCGACCTATGCGAAAGACCATATACCAATCATCGCATCTGTTTCTGAGCATCAGCCAACAGCATGGTCTTCTTTTATGTTTGATTTCCACATCCTTCTTTTCCTGTTCCCAGCGGGCCTCTATTTCTGCTTCAAGCGCCTGTCAGATGCCACAATATTTATAGTTATGTATGGCCTCACGAGTATGTACTTTGCTGGTGTGATGGTAAGGTTGATTCTTGTTGCAGCACCAGCTGTTTGCCTTATTAGTGCCATTGCTGTATCTGCTACAGTAAAGAATCTGACAACATTGATCCGGTCAAAAAGCAAAAGTCCACAGACTACAGGAAAAACAACAGGCTCGAAGGCAGCTGCAAAGGTATTTATGTCTTCTATTTTCACTTACACTTGCTTGTACAATTCACTTCTGTAGTATAGTGTACCCTAAAACCAAAGGATAAATAATTAAGCTTGATAACAGGTTCCAAATAAAACAGTCTTTCTGACTGAGAATAAAGTAATGCAATTGAAGTTGCTTATTTTGTATTGTACATCTTTTACGGGCATAAATTCATAATGGTAAAAACTTGGATTTGAAACTGACCTGACATTTTTGGGCAAGTCACCATCCTGTTGAAGGCGAGACTACTATTTTCGGACTAAATGATACAAGAGTGACAAGAAACAGGAATTCATATATATGGACTTTGATTCTTTGGCGAAAGATGGGATACCATGGTCTAGATCAGTAGCCCACAAAAACCACATGTAGAGTTATGTATATGGAATCTGATCGAGAAGTACTTAATTCTCAGCTCATAGTACGAGATTTTTAATTACTGAATATAATGCATTTTTTCCGGATTATCATGATAGATCAGGATCGATCAAGAATCTGTGTGGTAGGTTAACCAATTGCCTGTCGGTCCATAGTTAGCAATCTTTTATAGTAGTTCAAAGTAGTCCAGCTAGATCTGAACTTAGCCAATCGCATGTGCAACACAAAACTAGTACATAAAGGGATAACTTTTTTAGCCCATCCTAATCTTGTCACAATCTTAATACAACGTGTGCTCTACCGTATGCTAAAACTCTAGGTTATCTCAATCTATTGATCCTGTCCATTATCTATCCTGCCTTCATTAGCATATAATTATGTTTTTTTGGTTACGAATGACAGCATATCCTGGACGTGAGGAATGCATGCTGTAGCTTAATTGCGATCACCATCAGTTGTTGATCCATGTGTTACATTCAATAGTGCTGTAAACTAGCTAGCTAGATCCAAACTTGGCCAATCGCATGTGGAACACAAAACTGTGAGATAAAGGAATAGTTAATTTTTATCCATTCTCATCCTGTCACCATCTTATCATATTAATTAATGTAATAGGCGCACGACTGTAGTATACTGAAACTCTAGGGTATTTCAGTATTTTTGCCCCTCCATTGTTGATTCATCCACCCACTTTATCTCCAGCCCTGATAAGGATAAGGTAATAACACCATCCCCTGGAGATGTGAGGAAGGCCTCACTCACTTACTAGTATGGTAATAGAGCAAGCTAATTAAGATTGGATCAATATGGGGAGCAGCGCAGGAAAGTTGGTCATGATGCCACCCATTTGGCTCTGTTGTTAATCCCTGTGCTTACCCGTTGATGTCGACAACCACTAGTATAGAAACCCCCGGATGGTTGTAAAAGAGCAATCCATTGGGGTTGTGACAACCCTCTCCGATTATAGCCACAGATTGCTGGAGCCTTTCAGGGCCGGTCTGCTCTGCTGACTGCTCAGATAGGCTGCGTCGGTTGCTGACAAAATACAAATGTCAACTGTGCGTCGGTTGCTGACAAAATACAAATGTCAACTTTTAATTCGAATTGGACAAGAATTTTGTCGTTTTAAGGTTATTTCTGCCAACTGATGTAAGTTTCACTTTGCAACTGACTTGTGTTCTTGTGTAAAACAGGGAGCAGTTGATCAACCCTTGCCTTTCCAACATAATGTGGCTGTTGCTTTACTTATGGGTGCTTTCTACTTGCTCAGTAGATATGCCATACACTGCACTTGGGTAACCTCTGAGGCTTACTCTTCTCCTTCCATCGTTCTGTCCGCAAGGGGTCACAATGGAGGAAGGGTTATATTTGATGATTATCGTGAGGCATACTACTGGCTTCGTCAGAACACTCCTACTGATGCCAAGATTATGTCATGGTGGGACTATGGGTACCAAATTACAGCCATGGGTAACAGAACTGTTATTGTTGATAATAACACATGGAATAATACACACATCGCAACTGTTGGACGGGCAATGTCATCTTATGAAGACGAGGCATATGAGATAATGCAGTCATTGGATGTGAATTATGTGCTTGTCGTATTTGGAGGTGTTACAGGGTACTCCTCTGACGACATCAATAAGTAAGTTGATAGACTTAATCATGAGCGCATATTATGTAATTTATATATGCATCTGATTTGATGCTGGGCGAGACAATTTTGTCCTGAATCACAAAACAGATTCTCTTACTTAGCTGCTCGTTTCCAGGTTCTTATGGATGGTCCGTATTGGTGGAGGAGTTTTTCCGGTAATCAAAGAGCCTGATTACCTTGTCAATGGGGAATATCGTGTTGACAAGGGGGCATCGCCAAAAATGTTGAACTGTCTAATGTAAGTAATTTTGTGTGTGTTGTGATACTGCTTTCTTCCATTCTTTGATATGAATAAATGAATTGCCAGACTGAGAAGAAAAACTGTTCTAGTATCAACCAAAATTTGTGATGGAGCTGATACAATCTAAAACAAATAGATTTTGTTTATTCTGTAGCAGATCGGCGCAGCTTTTTTTGCTTCTGTTGTGATATGTGAATCAAAATGCGCGGTGCTTCACCTTGTCAGTTCCAATTTCGATTCCACAAGTTATATATGCTAAGACATGATTTTAATAACATGTCAAACTTATGAAAATTCTCAGGACATTTCTCATGTCTAAATATGTGCTACCATTATCCTTCCATTAACTAGAGTTAAGCTACCCATTGCTGTTTTCATGGGCTTCATCTCCTTATTTGTTTGGCAGGTACAAACTCTGTTATTATCGATTTGGAGAACTGACCACGGAATATGGAAAACCTCCAGGGTATTGTACATCCTCATATTGTTTTTTCTATGCCTGTTTCAAGTTTAAGATTAACTAGTGTCGAATGGAGATGTATGTACTTGATTTTACTAAGATTATTGATGATTTCTAGATAAGCACCATATATGCTCACTTTAGCATGAATGATCGTATCTCATGTAGACTAGTACTCCCTCCGTTCCTAAATATAAGTCTTTTTAGAGATTCCACTATTGAACTACATACGGATGTATATAGGCATATTTTAGAGTGTAGATTCACTCATTTTGCTCCGTATGTAGTCCCCTATTGGAATGTCTAAAAAGACTTATATTTAGGAACGGAGGGAGTATTTTTTTTCAATAACCCCTGCAGACAGTCTAGTGTTTTCTTTCCAATAAACCTGTAGAGACTTGCGGCTGTAGATGCATGGTAGCAAGCGATCGATACTAACACTGCATTCTTGTACTTCGTTTATTCTCGTTGCAGATATGATCGAGTGCGAGGAGTGGAGATAGGCAACAAAGACGTGAAGCTTGAGTACTTGGAGGAGGCATTCACAACATCAAACTGGATAGTGCGCATATACAAGGTCAAACCTCCAAAGAATAGATCCTAAGGTTTCGTCCTGAGTGTGAAGCGGCAAGCGAGAGAGAACGGTTTGGGGTGATTGCTTTGACATTGATCACATCAGGAGGATGCCTAGTCGTGAACCTTTGTTTTTGCAAGACTAACAGTAACCCATACTGTTGTTTCAAAGTTGAGGACATGTAGTTGTGATAGCTGGTCACTCATTTTTGCTTGAGCGTACTGTGATGGAATTCTCGGAAACTTTTGGGTAGCAAGTAATTTTAGATCAATATGCCAGTTGAAATTCAGCGGTGTCGGGTGTAGAAGAAGAAATGATTGTTGGTTGCTGTGACTGCCTGTTTGTTTATTGTGGGTGTTAGCGTGTGATGGCGTTCTAGACAACAGTTCGATCTTGCGCAGCGTCAGGCGCAAGCTTTGCAACGAGGATCGTGTTGTGCTCTGGAGCTTTAGAACATGGACCTTTGACCACCCATTGCAACGAGGACCATATTGTGCTCTAGAGCTTTGCAATATGGATCATGTTGCGGTCACCTTTGACTTTGCATGACATGGTCTTTGGTCACCCATTGCACTATGTTGGTTACCCATAAGGGCATGTACAATGATGGCATATGGATACAGATGCCTCATGACAAAAAGTAGCTTGAGGCATCTATATTGATTTTTTCTTCCCAATATAAGCTACCACTAGTGGGCCTCGTCAAAGAATAAAAAATAAAGACTTTAGTACACATGCATTTCTACTTTCCACTTTAACCTTTTCAGCTTTTTACATCGGATCACACTTTTTCTCTCCAAGCACCCGCCTCCTGCAAAGGATCCCGTTTCCTCATCCGAACCTACTTTTTCTGGCATCCGATCCTACATGACATACGAGGCATCACCTTGAGGCTATGCATTGGTCATGCCCTAATAAGGAGAAGAGAAGGACAATGAGTGCAGCCTGCTAATGTAAAATAACAAGTTTTTTTTTTCTGTTTTCGTATTGTGTGATGGGAGGCTAATACAAACTTTTTAACTTTTGTTCTTTCTATTTTTCATACCATGTGATGGGGGCAATTCAGAACTTGAGCGCATGAAGGGCATTCGGGACTTGAGTATACGATAACTCCATTTGGATTTAGGTTTCTTATAAGAGAAAAGGAAGATTTTGACTAGCCTTTTTATAAGATGTTTTAGACAACTGATTTTGAACTGTTTTGGGTGCTGTTTGGACTATCTGAAATGTCTTATAAAAATGAACAGAGGGAGTATAAAAAAACCAACAATTTCATAACATGATCTTACAAAATAAATCTGTGAAGTTGCATGCTCCTCCCTCTGTAATAACATCTCATATGGAGGGAGTTTTTCAATCAATAACCTAAAGTTGTGCAAATCTAATCCAAAATTCAAAATCGTACACCGACGCACCTCAATCAAAACTCAAAAGACAGAGAAGAGCTGCAGCAGCAGCTTTGATCGGCGCGCTACGCCCACCCACGCACGTAACCTCCCATCCCCACTACTGTACTGCTACTCTTTTCTCACTGCTCCCCGTCTTTACCCGCCACGCAGCGACCAGCATTTCTCCGCCGAGAGTCCCAGCTCGCCTGCGGGCCACCCATGTCATCGACCGTGCGTACAGAGATCCATCGGCCCCACCGTCTCCAGTGACTCGAACACGCCACGCTCCCTTCCTCTCCCCACGCTCCCGTGCACCAGGTCCCCGTACGCCCATGAGTGGGCGGTGTTCCCGTGATCTCAGCCACAACCGTGCACCGAGTCCAGCTGCGCCGTCCCCCACCCCAAATCGACCACGACCAGAGCCTTCCCAAAGCGAGCGAGGGAGGGAGGGAGGCTGGCCAAAACCCCACTCCCACTGCCTTCTTCCAGAAGCTTCCCATGGCGCCGCCGTTCGTCTACGCCCCGAGCTCCGGCGCCGGCACACGTACGGCGAGCCTTCCTCCCCTGCCCCCCCCCCCCCCCCCCCCCCCCCCTCCTCCTCCTCCTTCTCCTTCTCCGTCTCTATCAAAGTAACGCCGAATCGTTCTCTGTTTCTGCAGGCCAGGACGCCGCCTTCAAAGCGGCCTTCGACGGCGACCTCCGGCGTCTCAGAGGTTGGCCTCTCCTTCTCCCCCCCTTTCCTCTCCTTCCGCCCCCGTGTTCCCGACCTTCTCCCCGCCTCGCGAGGCCGCAATTTGCCGGGTTGGGCTAGGGTTTAGCTTTTCGCTGCCGTACGTCGGCAGTCGAGTCTCCGGCGGCTGGATTAGATAATCTTGTTACGCTAGTATAGTACGAGATGACGCAAGTGCCGCATTGTTCCGTTGCCACACCGATCCGGGTTGTAACTTGTATCTGCAGGCAGCAGGATCCCTTTGTGCTAGCATAATTTCATTTCTGCACTTGGGTGGAGCAGTATGATGGTGGGTCATCTTATTATTATTATCATGCTCTATGTAGACCAGTGCCTTGACTGTCTTGTTAATTCGGTGTCAGCTTTTGCATTCGAGTCAACCAAGTGTGAAATTTGGTGTATACACTACAGTAATTATTCTCCGAATTATGAGATCCTTTTGTGCGATTGTGGACCGTTCAAAGGGAAAGGCGAGTTATTGAGAATTTGGTTACAACTTTGAACAAGTCCTTACACGGGGTGAGATGATGCAAATGCCAATGCTGCTCCGTTAGGCACACCGATTCGGGTCCTGTTTAATCTGCACTTGTGTGGACTAGTCTGACGGCGGGTCATCTTGCTGTTATGCTCTATCTACTGCCATGTTTGCCCTGTTAATTTTAGTGTCAGCGTTCGCATTAGCTGTATAGTTGTATGCTGTAATTATTCTCTCAATTATGAAAAACAAATTTTGCGATTGCAGTCTTGTGGCAGTTTATTGGGAATCTGGTTAACACAAGTCCTTGCACCGGGTACATGTTAACACAAGACTTCACGATCAGAGCACTTTTTTTTTTTTGGTCAAGTCTATGCACTGATTGACTGACTGTGTGCCCAAGACGTGAACAAGTCCCTTGACTTTACGAGTGTAAAAAAATGTCCCTTCACTTTACAAGTGCAAATGGGTAACCTTTTGGCTACCGTGGTAGTCGAGTTTCCGTCAGCTTGATTCGGGTTATATTTGCAGGACGCTAGGAAGGGTCCCCTGTTAGCATGGTTTTCTTTCTGCATTTTTGTGTGTGGAGTGGAGTAGTGTGATGTCGGGTTTCTTATTATTGCGCTGTATGTAGAGTATCTTGTTGATTTTGGTGCCAGCTTCCGTGTAGTAGGCAATTAAGTGTAAAATTAGGTTCATCCTGTAATGTAATTGTTCTCTGAATTATGAAAAACAAGTTGTGCAACCGTGGACTGTTTAAAGGGATATGCGATTATTGGGAATTTGGTTAAAACAAGTCCTTGCATGGGGAACATGTTATGGCTTTACACGATCAGAACACTATTTCTTTTGTCAAGTTTATGCACTGATTGACTGTGTGTCCAAGACGTGAACAAGTCCCTTTACTTTAGGAGTGCAAATGGGAAACCTCTTGGGTACCCTCCAATCCTCTTTATAGTTCAATCAAGTGAACTGAATTTCTGAAACCATAAATATAGTTCATTTGATTGAACTAAGGAGGGATGAATGGTACTCTAAAGCTCACCAGTTTGCATGATTGCATCCCTGCTTGACTTAGTGAGGTTCTTTTCCATATATACAACAGTCAACAGATGTGGGCTCCTTTTCTTTTGGTTGTCTAGCTAGTTATGATTTGGCAGTTTGATTCATCAGTGTATTGATGCTTGGGTGTTTACTTTGGGTGTAAGGTACTGTAAAGAGTCTCGGCGACCCAAGGGTGATCTTCTCTTTCGACAAGGGTGGCCTTGGTGTGCTGCACATTGCAGCCGCCGGAGGGCATCTTGATGTTTGCAAATACTTGGTGGAGGAACTCGGGGGAGATGTGAATGCTCCTGCTCCTGGAGTAGTAGGTCTTTCTCTAACTCTTCCTTCTTTTTCTAGAAATTGCCATCTGTCTTGTTTATGATTTGCATTATGAGATGTCTGAGTTGCGTTGTTGTGCTTTTGGATTGCAGACTTTGCAGGTGTGACACCCTTTATGTCATCTGCTCAGTCCGGCGATGTTTCTACTGTGAAGTATTTGCTTGATCATGGTGGTGATCTAACGAAATCAGATGCTAAAGGACGCACAGTTCTCCACCATGCGGCATGCATAGGTAGCCCCCCTGGCCCCTCACCCATGCAATTTGTTTTTATTACCAAGCGCATCTCTTTGTAAGACACAGACACTATGGGTATGGTTACTCCAATAATATCATAGAGGAAAAAAATATTGTGATCATATTTCATATGAATAATTTTGTCCATTTATGATTTACACCATGGTGGTCGTTATATTAGCAGTCACTTGCTGCTGTACAGTCAGCTGTATAGCCACATGACTTGTGCAATTATGTTATTCACCGCAGGAAGCTGTAAGGTTACCGAGTTCCTACTCTCAAAAGGAGTGCCTGTTGACATAGACTGTGGCCGTGGTACACCACTCCATCAAGCTGCTACCAACGAACAAGATAAAACTGTGAAGATTTTGTTGGAACACCATGCAGATGTATATAACCTTTACCATTTTTTATTTTTGTTGTTTGTTTTTCAGAGTTGATTTGCATAGTTACTTTTTATTTTATAACAATTACTACTCTTGGCAGCCTAACACCACCGTCATCGGATTGGGTACTGCCCTGATGGGTGCTCTATTGTACCGTTCTTTGAAGTGCATGAAGCTGCTGATTAAGGCGAGTATTCTATTTTCTATATCTTTCATTTCTTTGTTTTGATTTTGCTTAATCTACCATCTCTGCCATGCTTTTGTGTCGACCTACATGGAGAGGCAGCCGTGAAGCGTTCTATTTCACAATCCTTTTTACAGGCTGGTGCTGATGTCAATCGAGGGAGCTCACTTCCGATGACTCCATTAGTGTTCGCTACAGGGTGGGGAGGCTACACCAACTTTGTGAAGTTTCTGTTAAAGGCAGGAGCGGATCCTAATATTCCTGATGCTGTATGTTCTCTATATTTTCTATATCTGTTCTGTTGAAACTTGTGCTGATATGAATTTAAGCTGCTTTAGTCCTTGACTATGCCATGAGAAGTTGCACACACCTACCAAAATATTGCATGTGTAGGCAAAAGGTAAGGGTGTGAGCTTCCATTTCAACGGTTTATATCAACGAATGCATATCACTGTTGTTGACCATTCCCTCTGTTCAAAAATATTTGACGTTCTAGTTTTGCCACAAGTCAAATTCTTTAAGTTTCATCAAAATTATAGATAAATTTACCAACATCTACCAACCAAATTGAACTTTAAGAAATTTGACTTTGGAGAAAACGATATCATCAAATATTTTGGAACAAAGTAGCAAATTTTGAGTTCTTCTAGAACAACATGCTCTGTTCTGTGCAATACTGTATATTTGTATATCCTTAGTCTGAAATGTTTTTGAATATGGCCACAGCCCACAAGTACCCAAGATATACCAAGTGTTTGCCTATTTGATATGAGGTCAGTGCTTAACTTAACATTTGATGAGATACTGAGATCTCATAATGCAGCATTCAGGGTAGCCACATTATCAAATGTACTCATCCAGCAATCACCAAAATGACTTGAATTCTATTTACTTTATGTTGTTTTCTTCATCCCAATTGTTGGTATTCGTTCATTTACTCTGAAGTGTCAAATTATGTTTGTGCTTTCAATAATCGTGGAACAATTTTAAAATTCATATATAACTACTTTTCCCTATAGTCCTATCTATATAATTCATGGGGACTCATAAAGGTTATGCCACTAAAATCCATGTCACCTCTCAATCTCAACTATTGCTGAAATACCTGTTTTTAGTCCCTTGCTGAAGGAAGACCTTTTGGTATGCTGTAGGAATATGTTGACTGTTTGAATTGCTGCTAGAATTTATAAATGCTTGCTGGGATGAATCCTGGTTGAAACATTTTGTACCAGTATTATGTAGACCCTGGTCCTCTCCCATGGTACATTGGTACTATAGTTTCGCATATGGTTTATATCTTTACTTAATGTTCATATTTTTTTACTGCATTCTAGAGGGTCCTTTAATTATGTAGTTAATTTCAAAAGAGTTGACATTTTAACTTTTGTTGCTCAGTATGGTAAGTTACCAGTAGAGCTTGCTGCTAAACGTGACTGCATGGAAGAAGTTGAAATGTTGTTTCCTTTGACTTCCCCAATACCAACTATCCCAAACTGGAGTATAGATGGAATCATCTCGCATGCAAAATTTGAAAGTGCAAAGCCACTGGTACGTTATTTATTGCTGTTGTGCCCTGTAAATAAAATTTACTTGAATGCCAGGTCATATTTTTTGTTCGCCAGTCCTGAATTTGTCCGTCAACTATTATGACTTGGAGTTACTATATATGTATGAGATCATCACATTTAAAAATAGCATCATGACTTTTTTATGGGTTTTTCTTTAGAGCATCACCTCGCCAAAACGATAAAATTGAAGTAGTCTTGAGAACAAACTTCCAATTCTATTTTGGAAGGACCAGATTGGGACCTCTTATTTGTTGTCGGCTGTTCAATGGTTAAAAAAAACTTGGTTATTCAGTATTCAATGAACTGCTGTAAACTGTTTGTCATGCGCAGCCTTTAAGATACGGAAATGCTTTACAAGCATAATGCTTGTACATAGTTCAAAGCATGGTTCCTTCATTGTGGATGTGAAGTTGTGAACTGTGAAATACACCCATGTATATGCTGTTTTAGTAACATATATAGTAATAATTTGACATATTAATTCTAAATTATGTTGGACCTTTTCCTCTTGTGATTAAAATCTTGTTGTGTGAGTAACTGCTGCCTTTTATTGTGCTGGTATACTAGAGAAGTTAACATAATGTGCACTTTGCATTGCAGCATAAGCATATCTAGATACCAAGCTATGAAGAATGTGTAACAGAGTTGTGAAGTGTCTATTTTAATCGGAATGTCTTTGAAATGATGCTTCATTCCTATTCCACTGTTTTATCATTCAGGATGGAAGGCAGCTTGAACAAACAAAAGCTACACTCAAATCACATGCAGATCATTTATTCAGGCTGAAGGACTATAAGGTGGCATCAAAAGCATATGGTGTGGTAAGCCCCTTAAATCTCATCTATGGACTATGGTGGTCTAGAAGGTCAATTTTTTCTATTAGCAGGGAATCAATGGCAGAACATTATTTGTTTGCTGACCAGTTTTCTAATATTGTTCTCTGGTTTCCCACTTATTAGGTGTTAATTTTACATTATTATGTATTTCTATTGGATTAATATGATTCTGCAGGACTAATATTAACCTGCCATGATGAGATGATAATCGTATATCCTGTTATGTTTGACCATAGGCAATAGATGTCGCGCCGAGTGCAACATTGTACGCGAACAGGAGTCTTTGCAAACTGCTGCTGGATGATGGTGAAGGTGCTCTGTCAGATGCTCTCAGATGCAGAATGCTGCGACCTAACTGGGCGAAAGCTTGCTACCGCCAGGCTGCAGCTCACATGCTACTCAAAGTGAGTTACCATGCGTCTAGCTTGCCATTGTGTTTCCCCACTCTGTCCAGTCTATATAGTCGCTTCTGTTCCTCCTTTGACGTGCTCTACATCCAGGAGTATAAACAAGCTTGTGATGCTCTCCTGGACGCTCAGAAATTAGATCCTGGAAACATAGAGGTCGAGAGAGAGCTACGGTAATCTACTGTCTTGTATTTCTCTCTTTTGAGTATACGTATTGCAAGCATGAACGGCATATACTTCCATAAGAATGGCAAGCAGTTGCACGCTGAACCAGCGTGCTGACTGCGAATGTCATCCTTCCATATAGCTGATGGTGCTGGGATTACAGCTGAAATTCGTTTCATTTTGGTTAACTCTGTACAGGAAGGCCAGGGAATTAATGAAAGCTCATGGCGAGGCTGACAAGGGAAGCATGCTTTGTTAGGGAAACGCTCTTTCGGCTTGGATTAGAGTAGTTGATCAACTGAATGTGATGGTACTTATGTGACCAGAAGAAGACTGGTGGTTGAATTTCTCTTGGCTTGTACTTAAAGTCTAATTCTAGAGTCGTTGAATTTCAAGAGTTCTTACGACTGCCACTTGTTGACTGCATGCAGAGAGGGTTTGGTGTGAAAATGTGCTGTAAAACTTGTTGGCTCACATCACACGTTTTATTACTGGATCTAGCACAAATACCCTATCTATTGAATATTTGCTGAGTTTTCAGACATCAGTGGAGAAGAAAAAAGCTGAAGCAGTTTATTAGGCACAAACACCCTCTCATTTGCATCTTCTAACAGTTTATTATGGTCATTCAGTCACTCTCTGAACATGCATGAGGAAGTTTCTGCTCAACAATGTTGCTCGCTTACTGCTTCTCTGAACAAAAGCATGTGCTCCAGTCTACATGTTAATCATTTCGGTGATAACACATTTATGAACACTATCATTTGTCACGAGTTTGATTGGAAATCCTTTCTCAATTGGTGCAAACCCTCTGCACCCTAATCTAGAGGCCTTGTATGAAAATGGAAAGTTTCCAAAGAAATTCAGAGGAATGTGGCAAACTCCTTATCTAGAGGAGTAAATAAATATCTAGAGCCCACGAGTAATGCAATCACTTGCTTATTCCATCTGTCAAAGCCACTGTAGGCTCTCCAAAATGAGCGTAGTTTAGCACATTCTTGTTGATGACGGGTAAATGAAATTTCTAGTTTCGAAAGAAAAAAAAGTAGCTGAAGTAAATATCTTTCATCATTAGATCCATCCATCAAATATATTCTCAAATTGTATTTGTTTGATATTGCAAAGGTTGGCGTGTTTTCTATAAGTAGTCAATGTAAATGCATTCTGAAATATTTTTTTTGAATGTGTTCACGCTTTTTTTGAGGGATTTGAATGTGTTCACATATTTTGAAATAGAAGGGCTTGAGATTGGGCCGTGACCAGCCTGCTTCCAACATTTGGCCCAATCCAAGAAGAACATGCCCAACCCTAAGCAGGCAATGTTGAAGTATAATGTCCAACGCTCTTCCATAGTTTGGACTTTTGAAAGAGTTAGTTGGAGCATGAATTCAATATGGTATCAGAGCCAAGAGGTTTTGAGTTCAAGACCTTGCTAACGCAGTATTAAAACCAGTGAAAAAAATAGCGCCGCTAATAGCACGTTATAGTGTATTGAGAATCGTCTCGCTAAATTGATATATGTACAATGTCTCGCTAATAGCACGCTATAGCGCGCTATAGCAAGCTAATAGCATATTTTCAGGGGCGCCGCTATTTTGTGTAGCGCGCTATTTTTTTTTCCTTGATTAAAACAAAAAGATTCCGTGGCCTACATTGATCCTACGTTTAAACTTATTTATCCTTAGATGTGGGATCGATGTAGGCCGCAAAATCCTTTTGTTTTAATACTGCGTTGTCAGGGTCTTGAACTCAAGACCTTTTGGCTCTGATACCATATTGAATTCATGCTCCAGCCAACTCTTTCAAAAGTCCGAACTATGGGAGTGTGTTTTGCATAACCTAACTTGGTATCAAACGCAACATCTCCGACCCTCTTCCTTTCCTCAGCTTCCGCTATGAATCGCCTCCTCCGTCGCATGCGCTTGACGGACCTCAACTCGTTGACGTCCCACCCGTTCGCCGCGGTGCCCATTGCCCCTGGTCCGCCCGCTGCGGTCGCCCCGGGCAGCGCCATCATCCTACACCTCGGGCTCGACGGCTCCGACGCCAGTTCTTCTTCCTTTGCCGGTCTGCCACCCTCCATCGCGCACTACTTCACCTCCAAGCTTCAGCTCGAGTCGGGTGCTTACTCATGGTGGCACCAACCTTTTTATGCAATCTCTTGCAAGTACGAGGTCCAGCACCACCTTGATGTCGCCACTGCGCCGCTTGACCAGAGTGCCTTGTGGCACAACGACGACCTGGCCATGGTGCCGTGGATGCTCAAGTCTCTGGCCGACACACTTAAGGACATCGGCGAGCACATCCCCGATCAGACCCTGACGTTGCAACTCATGCGCGGTCTTAGCTGCAAGTTCCATGTCATGGCGACGCTCCTCCCAATGCAAACGCCATTCCCCTCCTTCATGCAAGCACATTATCGACTCCTGATGGAGGAAATCTCCGCGAATGAGCGAGCTCGGCTTGACGACCGTCCGGAGATCACCGTAGCTGCACTCACCATTGGGCAGGGGGCGAGCGGCAGCTCTTCCTCGTCCTCTGATCGCGGCGCTGACCGCGGATCCACCGACAAGGGCAAGGGCCCCACTGCCTCCCCGACCAGTGACAGAGTCCCGCGCGGGCGTGGCCGTGGTCGTGGCGGCCAACCCTCTGGTGGCGCTCCTGTTGGACGTAGTGCCGCTCCTTCTGGCCTGGGATCACACCTCCCCACGAGCTACTTCGCTCCGTACGACGCTCTCCTCCCCGGCCTATCGCCGCCTAAGACCTCCACTACTAGGAAATACCTTATAGGTAGATGCTTAGCAGCAGCGCCGGGTAAGTTACCCACGCTGCTATTAAGTAGCAGTAGCGCGGGTCAAAACCCAACGCTACAGGTAAATGTTAGTAGTAGTGTGGGTATACAGATCCCATGCTACTGCTAAGTGTGCCCCACGGTACCCCCGGGTCGAGCCGTAGTAGCAGCGCTAGGTATAGGCCCCGCACTACAACTAAAGTTGTAGCAACAACGTGCGTTCTACACCCCGCGTTGCTACTATGGTTAAACGGGGCCAGCAAGCAGGTCCCTCTTAGCAGCAGCGCAGGCTGTAGCATGGACCGTGCCCCGCGCTGCTGCGAAGCCAGCCTTATCCCCTCTCTCCCTCACTCTTCCTCTCCACACTCTCTCTCCCTCTCTCACTGTCGCGACCGTCCTCCTCCCGCCGTAGCCGTCGTCCCTGGCCTTGGTAAGCCTCCCCCTCCTCCAGTCGCCGCTCCTCTTCCCTCCTTCCTCCTACATCCTCCTCCCTCCTCCCTCCTCCAGCCGCCTCTCCTCCTCCAGCCGCCTCTCCTCCTCCCTCCTTGTCTCTCCTCCATCCACAACCCCTCCTCCCTACTACATTTTGATTTAATAGGGTAGTTGATAGTTTCTAGTTAACATGTAACACTTCGATTTAGTTAATAGTTTCTAGTCGATATAGAACACTTTGATTTAGTATGGTTAACTGAATTAGTAAAAATTTAGACAGAGTTAATAGTTTCTAGTTTTTTTGAAACTAGTTTGTAGTTGATTTATAACACTTTGATTTAGGATAGCTTCTATAGTTTAGTTGATAGTTTCTAGTTAACTGAATTACTTTCTGTATATATTTTGTTTCTGCAAAAATCAAGTATTTTCCCTTGCCCTGTCCCCGTTGTCGTCCCCATCACCGACCCCCCCGACCTCGAGGTGAGACTAGCCAAATCCACATGTCGTTGATGTCGATTATGATGAGTTATGAATGCCGATGATGAACATGCACAGAGGAAAGTGTCCCCAGGTCGAGGACTTTATGTATTTGTTCTTTTTATTAAAATGCAAGTGCTAGTCCCCATGTCATTGATGTCGATGATGATACATTCTAAATGTCGATGATGAACATCTATTAATTGTTTCTTGGTGTTCTTGTTTGCATGGGACAAATCTGAGTGACCTATATTTTTGCCGGAATGTTGATTCATTTCTGTTCCAGCAAATTTCAGGCACTCGATATGTCCTATTTTAGCAAAGGTCATGCCGAAATTTTATGTGAATTTTAGTATGACTTGTGCTAGAAAGTAGGACATATCGAGCGCTAGGGATTTGCTGGAACGGGAATTAAACGACATTCTGACAAAACATATGCCATTTTTTAATGTCATTACTCGATATATGTAATGTTAATTGACTGATGCTTAGGGTTGACTTTCTGTCTGTTGGGGTACTTGTGTGACTTTCAGTCTGTTCTTAAAGGAAGGATCCCGACTGTTGTCATGGGGGGTTGTTTCCTCCTCTTCTTCTCGTGATATATACCTTGGTAATTCACGAGAGAAGGGGGGAAGCGACCATCGTCGACGGTCAAAATATCAGTGAGGGAGTGTCCACCATATACGGTCAAAATATCGGAGAGAAGAACACCCACAACCAACCAACCGACTAGGTCAATTCACCATGTCTCGTGCAAGGGGCTCGATCAATCGATGCATAACCTTGACTCGTTCCACGTATATCGCGCGCACGGCTGCAACAGGCACTGTTCATCCAGAGGCAATCAACAATGATTACTAGCTCAACGACTCACGTCTCGCACGAGGGATCGATCGCTCGATCGGGTTTAGTTATAGCAGCCAAGGAATAGCTCGGGTTCAGTTAGCAGCCAAGGAATAGCTCGGGTTCAGTACGTAGTGCGAAGGATCGATCGCTCGTGTTCAGTACGTAGTGCGAGGGATCGATCGATCGTTCAGGTTCAGTAAGCGAATGCCTCTCTCGATCGGGTTCAGTTAGCGAACGCCTCGCACACACATGCGCGTACGAGAGAAACACGCAAACCACTGCATCGCTCGGCCCCGACAACCCACCGATTGCCCACCGTAATCGGGAAATCCCCAAAAATTTCGTCGCCCTCACTTTGACCACGATTTTTTACGTCATGGACGGCCCAAAGAATTTCATGCCGGTGCGTCTCCGGACCGCCCAGGATGAAAAACCCATTTTCTGTCATGATTTTTTTCATAGAAGTGGGAGCCCATCACATCTACGATGATACATGTTTTTGTCACACTTATCGTCAAGGAAGTGTCATATCCATGACATAAAAAGTTTTCGTTTGGCCCATAATGTCATGGATGTGTCTTTTTTTGTAGTGAATACTGACTTGTTGCTTGCAGGTACATATGTACCTTGGTACAGATCCACACCTGGACCCTTTTTCGTGTGGGGCAATGAAATATTCATGAACCAACATCAAGTGAGGAAACTGATAAGGATTGTTAGGGAAAAAAGATGAATGATGTCAATTAATCTATATGTTTACGCTCTATCCAACACAACAGTGAGCTGTACGATGGCAACTACGAACTTTGTAGCCTTCTATTTGTTCTTCCCACAATGGGTTGTTAGACAACAATGTCTGAATCTTTTTCTTTTGAAGTGGTTCCAAAAGCAGTTTACTCAAGATTACCTCACAAAGTACATGATTTGTGGACATGCAATGACGATTAAAGTATTTCATTGAGACTATGATGAGTATCGAGAAGTCGTAATGAAGACAATGAAGGATGGGCGGCCGACCATCACTAGGGGTTGGTCTAGAGTCGTACGTGCGTTAGGCATGGAGGAGGGCACAATATGGGCATTCCGCTTCACCTTCGCTAGAACCAAGAATGTCTTTCGGCTCTCTCTTTACCGTCTTTAATACAACTGTGGTTCCATCATTATTTAGTTGGTGCTTCTGTAGTTTTCTTTTTTTGCGAATTGGTGCTTCTGTAGTTCTTCAATATATGTACATGTGAATCGAATTATGCATTCGCTCTTCAACCTATATTTGTAAATATGATTCAATATGAAATAAATGATTGCCTACTTTCAAATTTAAAATCTGTGAATTTTAAATGCAGGGATAAATTAGGGATAAATTATGCTCTGGAGGCCATTACAATGCACACAGTTTGAGAAAAAAAACGTATGCTGATCAACTTCAAGATCCGACACGTTTCTCCACTCACGACATGTGCGATGAATCTCTAATGCACACACGATCAGCCAAGAAATAACGCGTAAGATAACAACACCAGCGCACACTGTTCCTTCTTATGAAGTGTTTGTGATAGCCTCCTTATCACACATGATTTAGAATCATGAACTATTCACGATGTCGTGCCCATCGTAAACGTTGGTCGTAGAAGAACACATTCGCTAGGTCTTCATTTGACACTGGTACTACGGATGAAATGTTTGGGACATGTCAAACAGACGGTGTTGACTTAAGGTGCCTCGTCAGCACGGACGTGTGGGCCAACCCTGTCATAACGGGTTTAAACGAGCTTAATCGGCACTTGGTAGTTTTTTTTGCCACGGTTTAAGAAATTTTTGGTATGTTTTTGCTATTTTCCGTAGAGTAGTTTCTTGCTAGGGCTGGTTGTTAAAGTGGTAGTTTTTGGTTAAATACTCTACATATTGTAAGTAGGTGTGAAAGTTAAGCTTTGGAAGTCAATAAACGTGGCTAGCTGCGTAGTGCCTATGTGCACGTAATTCATACTAACTGTCGACCATGTGTGACTAATATCTTGATGGAAACTCGAAACTATGCAAATACAAATGTATTATTGATTTTTTCTATAAACTTGGATCTATGATCTATTCAACAGCTGAGCATGTGGGGCCTTAGCACGATAATTTCCCGACTGTCTAAAACAAGGTTTCCTTCTCCAGTAATGAGGAGCGATGACGGTGATGCGCCTTTCGCTCGCTCTAGTGCTCGTAGTAATCGTTAGGTGGTCTACGAACGTGTAGATGTAAAAAAACTCTGGTGTTCGTTGTACTGCCATAACTGTTGATGAATAGATCGGAAGTTTTCCGCAAGAAAACCTTGGTTGAGCGTGTGTGCGAGCGAGAGATCGTGCGTGTGTGTGATATGGAGAGACTAAGGCAGAGATAAGAGTCTTTGTGTGTTTGTGTGTGTGTGGAAGATAAAGAGGACATATGGGGCTTTGTCTTGTGTGACGTGGATAGAGATCGACATACACAGCAATCAGAGACCCTTAACGAAACTGTGTGCGATGCATGAATCGTAAACGGTA
Organism: Elymus sibiricus; assembly: GCA_039707655.1. NCBI lineage: Eukaryota > Viridiplantae > Streptophyta > Magnoliopsida > Poales > Poaceae > Elymus > Elymus sibiricus. The sequence goes on along the minus strand of CM077665.1, from coordinate 526,007,418 downwards.
TAGTTCAAGCCCCGTCGCTAATGACACGAACTGTGTGTGATGGTGGATCCATCAAATACGATTCAGAAAATAGTTACGTGTGCGATCCACGGTAGACAGCTTGTTCTTATGAACTGTTTGTGATTAGCGATGATAACAAAAACGGTTATCAAAACTACATACATGTGCGAAGTACGGCATACAGTTCAGTCGGATAAACTGTTTGCGCTGATACGACGAAAACGATCCGGTATAGGAGGAACGCCCTGTCGAGGCCGATGGCGTGCCCGGCCACGCGCCGGACAACGCTGTGCTACACGTCATCGCCTGGGTTGAGCAGACCCTTAGCGCGGGGCGCGACAGTGCCACCAAGCAACATAGCCGCCTCACCGTCGAGAGGCTGCAACACGCCGCACAAGAAGATCATCGGTGGTGCTTAGTAGAGAAAAACATGCGCGTCCGCACTGAGAGGGCAAGGCGCGCAACACAGCAAGACCGATGGAGGGGCGCAGAGCGAGAGGCGCGGCGCGCGGCAGAGCAAGAGCATTTCCCCAAAGAGGAAGGGATGATGCAGCACAGTGATGGTAAGTATTTCCCTCAGTTATGAAACCAAGGTTATCGAACCAGTAGGAGGATCACCACCACCCAATAAGTAGCACCTGCACACAAACAACAAATACTTGCAATCCGACGCGAAAGAGAGGTTGTCAATCTCTCTACGGTAACAAGATAGATTAGGTAGTGATAGATAGGAGAGATAGATCTCTCAAGAACACAAAATAAAAAGAGCAAATAAAATATGCAGCAATATATTTTTGGGTTTTTGGTTTTGTAGATCTAAAAACAAAGATGCCAAAAGATAGATATGAAAGCAATATGTTGGAAAAGTAGACCCGGGGGTCGTAGGGTTCACTAGTGGCTTCTCTCATGAGTATAGCGCACGGTGGGTGAACAAATTACTGTTGGGCAATTGATAGAAGATCAAATAATCATGACGATATCCAAGGCGATGATCATTATATAGGCATCCCAAGATAGGTAGACCGACTCCTGCCTGCATCTACCTCTATTACTCCACACATCGACCGCTATCCAACATGCATCTAGTGTATTAAGTTCATGAAAAAACGGAGTAATGCAATAAGAACGATGACATGATGTAGACAAGATCTATTCATGTAGGAAAAGACCCCATCTTGTTATCCTTAATAGCAACGATACATGCATGTCTTGTTGCCCCTTCTGTCACTCGGAAAGAACACCGCAAGATCGAACCCATCACAAAGCACCTCTTCCCATGGCAAGAAAAATCGATCTAGTCGTCCTAACTAAACCAAAGATTCGAAGAAGAAATACGATGCTATAAGCAATCATGCATATAAGAGATCAAAGAAGACTCAAATAATATTCATGGATAGAAACTGATCATGAACTCAAAATTCATCGGATCCCAACAAACACACCGCAAAAGTTTACATCAAATAGATCTCCAAGAGACCATTGTATTGAGAATCATAAGAGAGAGAGAATAAGCCATCTAGCTACTGCCTACGGACCTGTAGGTCTATGGTGGACTACTCACGCATCATCGGAGAGGCACCTATGAGGAAGATGAACCCCTCCGTGATGGTGTTTAGATTGGATCTCGGGGTTCTGGAACTTGCGGCGGCTGGAATTGTATTTCGTCGACTCCCCTAGGGTTTTTGGAATATTTGGGAATTTATAGGCATCAGAGGCGGTGGAGAGGGGCCCCGAGGAGGGCACAACCCATCAGGGCACGCTGGGCCCCCCCTGGCGCACCCTGGTGGGTTGTGGTCTCCTCGGCCCACTCTCTTTGGCCCACTGGGTGTCTTGTGGTCCAGAAAAAATCTCCAAAAAGTTTCGTCTCGATTGGACTCCGTTTGGTATTGATTTTCTGCGAAGTAAAAAACAAGCAAAAACAGCAACTGGCACTTTGGCACTATGTCAATAGGTTAGTCCCAAAAAATGATATAAATTTGTTATAAAATGATTGTAAAACATCCAAGAATGATAATATAACAGCATGGAACAAGCAAAAATTATAGATACGTTGGAGACGTATCAATGCTCCGTTTTGTGAGAGGCATGTGTCAAAGCTTATATCGAACAAGTTGTTACTTTGACCATGATATCTTGTCCCCATGTTGGGAAATCATGCAGATTATTATCATGTACTTCAGAACATTTTTTCATTTCTTGAATTTTAAAACCTAGATTCCCAATGCATGCACATGTGTCCAAACCGTTACCCAAGATGTTTGGAACTCCTTAAAATTTATTGCAAGCGGCATATATAGGGAAGCAAGTAGTACATATATATGATTTTTCCAGCAGTTTTTGCTTCATCTTGCATGTTCGTGTGTTTCAGTTTTGAATTATGGCCGTAAAATTTCTAGAAACTAACTTAATGTATAAAAATGCCAATTGAACCCCGAATATTTCCTAATTTTAGGATGCCGTTAGTGGATTTTCATGGTAGGGATCTTTTTCTTACAATTAAAACAATATCCGTTACCACTGTACCCCAAAATAGTTTTACAATTCAATACAAAAAGTGAACTGCATACACACGGTTCCATATAGGAACCGTTTACGATGAAAATTCACAGATCTATTTATGTCTTACGAGGGAAGCTTCGTCGGCTTCGTCTAGCTCGGATTCCGTTCACCCTCGATCCCCATTCCCCAACAAACCCTTTCTGCAAAGAATGACACCGTGGGAACACTTCGTAAGGGTGCGTACGACCGCGCCCTCGGCCCCGAGCGCTCCCGACTCTGCGAAGAACGTGGCCGCCTTGGCCGAGTGCGCATCCGCATCCGCCTTAAGCGCGGCTGCATCCGCTGAAAGGGCCTCTGCGACGGCCGAAAGGGCGTCTGTAGCCGCGGAGACGGCAGCTGCAGCTGCTGCAACGGCGGCTGCAAACGCCAAGAGCGCTCGAGCAGTGTGCCATGCCGCGGAGGCCACCCTAGCCCGGGTCGAGGCCATCTAGGCCTATATCATCGAGAACGCCCACGCCAAGATACTCCGGGCTTCGCCGGAATCCAGCATGCACCACACGTCCGAAGAGGCAGCTGCTGCGGATGCCGAGATGCATGCCGATGATGCGGCGGCGGACATCTTTGAGCAAGAGCTGGAGATGCGGGAGCCGTCCGAGAGCGCCGAGTGCTGGGAGGAGTTACGTGTGGCTCAGGAGGAGGACGAGAAGCGCCTGTCCATCGAGGAATCGGCGGTGGAGTACCAACGCGAGCTATGGCGGCGCCACTACTATGAGTACTACAAAGATGAGGGAGACGCTAATGATGAGGGCAACACCGAGGATGAGCACGTCGCCGCGGTCGAAGTCATCTTGGGGGACGCGGTGTCCAGCACCGGCGGAATGTCGCCCAGACAAGTCGTCAACATCTCATAGAACAGCGGCGAGGCATAGGGCGGCGGCTCGTCGGCGTCGTTGTTAAAATTATGTGTATTACTAATAGCCTTTGTTTAGAGAGCCGACCTTTTGTAAGAGCTATGTCTAGTTCAAGCAGGTTGATTATTTAGTGAAGGTTTAGTAACTGTGAGCTATGAGTGTCCGCTAATTTGTATACCCAAGTTAGTAGTTGATGTTAAATTATGCAATGACGTGGATGTGCACTATAACCAGGGAATACGTGGGGAGGGGCAAAATTTTGTATGTTCTGTATCATCGCACACGATAAAAGCAGAAACAGCGTGTCTGATGAATCTTTGCGCGCCAAGTTTCCCTGCAACGAGCGAAATTTTTTGCCGACCGCCGAAATATCTGCCTCCCCCCAAGGGCCACATTTCCCCTGCAACACTCCCCCACGCGTCGCCGCCCACATATCTCCCTCTAGCATCCGACCGCCGCAGACACGCCATGGTCTCCTCGAGTGACCCCTCAAGCGGTATCTCCGACGACGACGAATCTTTCACCAGCCAGGTATTCGTCTCTCTTCTCTCTGGCTTAACTAGGCTTAGGGTTTTGTTTTGGAATTGGGGATTTTAAAGCGGCATGCCGATTTGCGCCATTTCTTGCTCTTGTAGCTCCCTAGGGCAATCACTTCCAAGGAATGGAGAGGGGTAGCTGAAGACCTGCCTGTTCATGGTCAACATCAATTTCCATCCGTGAAGTTACGAGCTTCTGAATCTGGGTACAGTGGGAGGAAGTTGCTGGGACGTGCAAAGAAGGTAAGCCTAACTCTCGTTGTTAGAAATAATTTGTTATATTAGGTGTGATTCAGACACGTCCCGTGTGCTATTTGATTCTGGATGTGATTAAGACACTGTCATAGTTTTAACCTGAAGGCATATTGATAGCAAGAAAACCATATGCTACATGAGTTATCATTGCATGAAAATTTACAGCAAGGTAGTAGACATGATGCACTTCATTTCATTCAGCATGATCAAGGTCTAATTATGCACAGAAACATGGCTAGCATCAACACAAGATGGCAATATGAAATAAACAGATTCTCAGAATTAGTGAAAAAAACAGGGTGCAAGACAGTAGTTTTTAACAGATTGGAATGTTTGACAGCAGAATGTACATACCTGTCACTATTAATTTGATATCATTCAAACACTGCCGATGTGCATCCTGTACTACAAGAACTGTTGCATTTATATTTAGCTTCCTGGTAAAATTGGCAATTTGTTATTACATATGACAGAAATAGAGGAGGGATGAGTACCAGAGCATCCTACTATAAAGACTCTTCGAGCAGAACCATGGCATGGCCGATGAAGACCCATGTAATCCCGGTTCTGATGAAATGTCTGAAGCAGAAGTTGAAAAGCTACTTTCTAGTCAGAAAGTAGACCCATTTGAAGCACACAAGTACAAGCATGGCCAACCATTTCTTGTTGGCGAATACTTTGAGGAGTGCAGTTCCAGTTGTCGCAAGTTACATAAATATTGCATGGACATAATGTCAAAAGGAGAAGATCATAACATTGTGGAATTGCACTACGACCGTAGGCATTTCTTTCACGATGCAGGTACCATCAGTGTGGAATTCGAGGACTTTCATCTCTTCTTCAACTTCGATAAGCTTGCTGCCACTCTTGTCAAACGCTTGATGTTGTAAGTACTTCACAAACTCTGATCAACTTCTCCATACAAGGCTGTAAATGAAAAGAAAGCTAACTGTATTGTATTCCTCTCAGGGGATTGATGGCGTAGAGATCGATAAGGGTGCATGTGCATTTCATAGATCCTGATTTAGCAAATGACATTTTGTTAAGTAGAAATGACACATGCGAGGCTTCCATCTGGCATGTCGCCATGATCTTGTGGGAGTTACAGATAGGAGAATTCTTCATGTGGTCGTATCATGAAGGGTAAGTTAAATATACAACCACACATACATTGATTGTCTTTCAGTTTTTGACATAGTTCGTAAGTTCAAGGTTTTCTTAAACTGTAGAGATCACTGGATCTTGGTGGTCATTGTTCCAAAACGCAACAAAGTTTACTACCTAGATTCTCTCAGAGAGTCAAATGCGCCTCAGGATCCGAGTCATCTTCAGGATTTCATGGATAGGTATTGAATTCTTTGATGTTAATATGTTGTGTTCATATCTGGTTCAAGAATTGAGTATGTGAAAATTCATCTTCATTTTTAGTGTATTGTCAAGGTACATAACTTTAGGAGGGAGACGGTTCGACCCCCAACTACATTTGCAGCACGCGATCGTTTCTCCGGTGAGACAACGAAATCCGTTATTTTCAGGAAATGCTAGTCAGATGTTCAAGTTTCTAAGTAAACCTCTTTCCATTTCTCTCCAAAGAAAAAAAAAACAACTTACACCTGTTTGGTTGTTCCTGACAGGGCAAATTCATGACTAATACTCTACAAAAAATTGAAGTGTCCTCAACAACAACAAGGGATCAACCTATGTGGATACTACATTTGCGCACACATGATGAACCTATGCAGACATGTTGAATGTAGTGCCGATGCTGACAAAATAGAACCAATAAGTCTGTTTCTTAATTACTATCTTCTACTCCACACGTATGTCACATTCCGATCTAAAACTCCTACAGGTGATCATTGGACCGATGACCTATGAACCGCTCGCCGCAGATGAATTGCTATCTGTTAGGAAATTTATCAGCATCTTGATACGTCTCCGTCGTATCTATAATTTTTTATTGTATCATGCCAATATTATACAACTTTCACATATTTTTGGCAACATTTTATATGATTTATTGGACTAACCTATTGATCCAGTGCCCAGTGTCAGTTCCAGTTTGTTGCATGTTGTTCGTTTCGCAGAATTACCATATCAAACGAACTCCAAACACGGTAAAAATTTATGGAGATTTTTTTTGGAACATTTGTCAATTTTGAGAAGTGGAATCAACGCAAACGGAGGCCCACAGCCCCCACGATACATCAGGGCGTGGCCAGGGGGCCCAACCGCGGCCTGGTGGGTGCTGCCCACCTCGTACGTTGGTTGGATCTCTCCTTCAGGCGCAAGGAAGCTAATTTTTGGATAAAAATCCCCTCAAAATTTCATCCCAATCGGAGTTACGGATCTCCAGGAATATAAGAAACGGTTTTTGGCCAGAAAACAGGAACGTGAAACAGAATAGAATAGAGAGGGAGATCCAATCTAGGAGGGGCTCCTGCCCCTCCACCGCCATGGCGGCCATGGACCAGAGGGGGAACTCTCCTCCCATCTAGGGGGGAGGCCAAGGAAGAAGAAGAAGGAGGGGGGCTCTCTCCCCCTCTCCCCCGGTGGCGCCGGAACGCCGCCGGGGCAAGCATCGTGACAGCGATCTACTCCAACAACTTCGCCGCCGTCAATACCAACTCTCTCCCCCTCTATGCAGCGGTGTAACTCCCCTTCTCCCCGCTGTAATCTCTACTTAAACATGGTGTTCAACTCCGTATATTATTTCCCAATGATATGTGGCTATCCTATGATGTTTGAGTAGATCCGCTTTGTCCTAAGGGCTAATTGATGATCGTGGTTGGTATGATTGTATATTTTATTATGGTGCCGTCCTACGGTGCCCTCCGTCTTGCGCAAACGTGAGGGATCCTCACTGTAGGGTGTTGCAATGTGTTCATGATTTGCCTATGGTGGGTTGCTTGAGTGACAGAAGCATAAACCCGAGTAGGTGGGTTGTTGCATATGGGAGTAAAGAGGACTTCATACTTAATGCTATGGTTGGGTTTTACCTTAATGATCTTTAGTAGTTGCGGATGCTTGCTAGAGTTCCAATCATAAGTGCATATGATTCAAGTAGAGAAAGTATGTTAGCTCATGCCTCTCCCTCATGTAAAATTGCAAGAATGATTACCGGTCTAGTTATCAATTGCCTAGGGACAAATAACCGTCTTGATTGACAAAAGTTTTCTACTAAACAACTAACTTTCATTACCTTGCAATTTACTCGTAGTTTTATTCCCGCTAAGTACTTCTAGTGTTATTCGTGCAAACTATCCTATCACCTACAAAATAGTTTCATACTTGTTCTAGGTAAAGCAAACGTTTAAGTGTGCGTAGAGTTGTATCGGTGGTCGATAGAACTTGAGGGAACATTTGTTCTACCTTTAGCTCCTCGTTGGGTTCGACACTCTTACTTATCAAAAAAGGCTACAAACGATCCGCTACACTTGTGGGTTATCAAGACCTTTTTCTGGCGCCGTTGCCGGGGAGCAATAGCGTGGGGTGAATATTCTCGTGTGTGCTTGTTTGCTTTATCACTAAGTAATTTTTTATTTTCTGTTATTAGTTGTTTTATATCTTTAGTTATGGATATGGAACACGAAACACCAAAAAAATTAGTGGTACTTGCTACTCATGGAGATGGGGAACCTCCTAAAACCCTCGATGCTAGTTATGTGAAACACGTTAATTACTCCTTCGATAATCCCGAAAATCCTCAAGGAACTTTATAATGGGATACACATTGGATCAACATGAGTACTTTAGGGATTATCGCTTATCTCAAAAAGGGAAACACTTATGGGATCAAATTAGAATACTGGAATGGTTTGCTTGGGATGCATGCTCGAGATGTGACTTTACTTGTTGCTCTAATATAGAAGCTCGACGCCTTCCCTTTCAATGTAAATTCAACGATAATGAAACCTTGGCATCATATGCTAAAGGTATTTATGATTATTATGATGTGGAACGAATAGAAGAATTTGTCGCGTTCAAAGGTGCTTATGAAATTGCTTCCTTGCTTGAAAAGTATGATGATGATGTTCCTTACGAATCTGAAAATTTATCCATACTTAAATATTGCTATGAGAATTATGATTGCAATGCTGATATTATTGAATTTATTGAGAGTATGACCGCTGCCTTGGAAGAGACTAATATTTTGCAGGAATCTATGGATGGAGAAATTGCTGAAATTGTGAGCTCATTAGATGAAAAAGATGAGGAGGAGAGCGAAGAACAAAAGGAGGAAGAGCGGATTAGCTACCCGTGCCCAGCTTATAATGAGAGTAACTCTTCAAATCATACATTGTTTAATTTCCCTTCGCACATACCGAAGGATGAATGCTATGATTATTGCTGCGATCCCTTGGATTCTTTTGAAATATCCCTTTTTGATGAACTTGATGCTTGCTATGCTTGTGGCCATGATGCCAATATGAATTATGCTTATGAAGATGAACTTGCTATAGTTCCTTATGTTAAGCATGAAATTGTTGCTATTGCACGCACACATGATAGTCCTATTATCTTTTTGAATTCTCCCAACTACACTATATCGGAGAAGTTTGCACTTATTAAGGATTATATTGATGGGTTGCGTTTTGCTACTACACATGATGATTTTGATGAATATAATATGCATGTGCTTGCTGCTCCTACTTGAAATTATTATGAGAGGGGAACCAAATCTTCACCTCTCTATGTTTCCAATACTATGAAATTGCAAGAAACTCTTTATACTAAGCATTGGCCTTTACTTAATGTGCATGAATTGTTCTTGTATGACATGCCGATGCATAGGAAGAGAGTTAGACTTCGTTGTCACATGATATATATCACTTTTTGCTCACTACTAAATTACAAATCATTGCTAATTAAAATTGGCTTTGATATACCTTGGGATCCGGGTGGATCCATTACTTGAGCACTTTATGCCTAGCTTAATGGCTTTAAAGAAAGCGCTGTTAGGGAGACAACCCGAAAGTTTTAGAGAGTCATTTTATTTTGTTGTGTGCTTTTATAAAGTTTAAAAACAAAAAAAATATAGAGGGGAACCTAAAACTTCACAAAAGGAAAGGTGAAAGTGAGAGAGATGATGAACATCGTTGAAGTGGGGGACGTCCTTGAACTTTTGTTCATGCCCATGTAAACTTTGTGAATCTTGAATCACGGAAAATTTTCCAACAAAAATAATTATCCCCTTGTACAAATCCATTGTATTATAAAAATAATGTGCCAATATTTGCCTTTAGGATGATTAGATTGCTTGTTGGTATGTGCGGTGTAAAAACAGAAACTTTGGCTGTAGTGCGTGAATTTTCATTTTTTACTGGAACGTCAAAAGTTTCTGAATTTTTTACACAGTATTTATATATAATGTTTCCTAAGTTTTCAGAATTGTTGGAGTTACATAAGTATGGTCAAAGTTCAGATTACTACAGACTGTCCTGTTTAAGACAGATTCTGTTTTTGATGCATTGTTTTGCTTGTTTTGATGAAACTATCGGTTTTATCGGTGGTGTAAGCCATAGAAAAGTTATAATACAGCAGGGATAATGCAAATATAAAATATGAATTGGTTTGCAACAGTACTTAGAGTAGTATTTTGCTTTATTATACTAACGGATCTTACCAGTCTTCTGTTAAGTTTTGTGTTGATGAAGTGTTCGAAGATCGAGGAGGTCTCGATATGAGGAGAAGGAGGAGAGGCAAGAGTTCAAGCTTGGGGATGCCCAAGGCACCCCAAGTAAATATCCAAGGATATTCAAGCGTCTAAGCTTGGGGATGCCCCGGAAGGCATCCCATCTTTCTTCAACAAGTATCAGTATGTTTTCGGATTCGTTTCATTCATGTGACATGTGCAAATCTTGGAGTGTCTTTTGCGTTTAGTTTATGCACCATGCTGGTATGAGATAGTCCATGGTTGATTTATATAATGCTCATTGCAGTTCACTTATATATTTTGAGTATGGCTTTATAGAATGCTTCATGTGCTTCACTTATATCATTTGAAGTTTGGATTGCCTGTTTCTCTTCACATAGAAAACCGTTATTCATAGAATGCTCTTTTGCTTCACTTATATTTATTAGAGCATGGTCTTTTGTAGAAAGAATTAAACTCTTTTGCTTCACTTATATCTATTTAGAGAGTCAACAGGAATTGGTCATTTGCATGGTTAGTGATAAAATCCTACATAAAACTTAGGGATCGCTGAATATGACATGTTTGATTCCTTGCTATAGTTTTGCGATATAGAGATAATAATATGTGGGAGGTACTAGTGGATGATCGTGTTTAGTAAGATATTGGTGTTAATGTTTGTGATTCCCGAAGCATGCACGTATAGTCTCCCGTTATGCTAGGAAGTTGGAGCACAATTTATCCTTGATTGTCTATCTTTGTGTGAAGGTCGGGCGCGCGCGATGGTTAACTCCTACCAACCTCCCCCTAGGAGCATGCGTAGTAATACTTTGCTTCGAGAGAGCTAATAAAACTTTTGCAATAAGTATGTGAGTTCTTTATGAATAATGTGAGTCCATGGATTATACGCACTCTTACCTTTCCGCAATTTGCTAGCCTCTACGGTACCGTGCATTGCCCTTTCTCACCTCGAGAGTCGGTGCAAACTTCGCCGGTGCATCCAAACCCCGTGATATGATACGCTCTATCACACATAAGCCTTATTATATCTTCCTCAAAACAGCCACCATACCTACCTATTATGGCATTTCCATACCCATTCCGAGATATATTTCCATGCAACTTACACCGCCTCCGTTTTGATGACTTGAGCATTCATTGTCATATTGCATTACATGATCGTAGGATAGCTAGCATGATGTTTTCATGGCTTGTCCGGTTTTTGATATCTTTGCTACGCTAGATCATTGCATTCATATAGGGTCATACTTTGTTCTACTATTGTAGTATTGAGTTGTAAGTAAATAGAAGTGTGATGATCATCATTATTCATTATTAGAGCATGCCCCAGTGATGAAAGGATGATGGAAACTATGATTCCCCCACAAGTCGGGATGAGGCTCCGGACAAAGAAAGAAAAAAAAAGAAAAAAGAAAAAAAAAGAAAAAGAAAAAGAAAAAAAATGAAAGAAGAAGGAATAGGGGCATGCTAATTCCACACTTGTGCTTCAAAGTAGCACCATGTTTTTCATATAGAGAGTCTCCTGTGTTGTCTCTTTCATATACTAGTGGGAATTTTTCATATAGAGTTAGATGCATACCCACTTAGTTTCATATTGAGCTTTCATACACTTATAGCTCTTAGTGCATCCGTTGCATGGCAATCCCTACTCCTCGCGTTGATATCTATTGATGGGCATCTCCATAGCCCGTTGATACGCTGAGTTGATGCGAGACTTTCTTCTCCACTTTTACCCCTTTGAAATCTACCACCGCATTCTATTCCACCCATAGTGCTATATCCATGGCTTGCTCTCATGTATTGCGTGAGAGCTGAAAATGCTGAAGCGCGTCACTACTGGAATCTGGTAATTTGCCATTTGTTGCCTCTTTGCCGTCTGCCAGCTGACGGCAAAGCCATCTGTTAAATTAGTTAGGTTAATTAGGTTAGTTAGTTAGGTTAGTTAGTTAGGTTAGTTTATTAGGTTAGTTAGTTAGGTTAGAAGAAAAAAAAGAAGGAAAAAATGAAAAAGGAAAAAGGAAAAGAAGAAAAGAATAAGAAGAAGAAGAAGAAGGAAAAGAAGAAGAAGGAAAAGAGGAAGGAAAAGAAGAAGGAAAAGAATAAGAAGAAGAGAAGAAGAGAAGAAGAAGAAGAAGAAGAGGAAGAAGAATAAGAAGAAGAAGAAGAAGAAGAAGAAGAAGAAGAAGAAGAAGAAAATGAAGAAGAGGAAGAAGAAGAAAAGGAAGAAGAGGAAAAAAAGAACAAGAGGAAGAAGACACCACTGACCCCCGACCCCCGACGCCACTGACCCCCGACCCCTGATACGTCTACCCCCGACCCCTGATACGTCTCCAACGTATCTATAATTTTTGCTTGTTCCATGCTGTTATATTATCATTCTTGGATGTTTTACAATCATTTTATTACAACTTTATATCATTTTTTGGGACTAACCTATTGACATAGTGCCAAAGTGCCAGTTGCTGTTTTTGCTTGTTTTTTTACTTCGCAGAAAATCAGTACCAGACGGAGATAAAACGCTGCGGGGATTTTTGTGGATTTTTTACGGACCAGAAGAAACCAGATGCGCAAAAGAACACCAGAAGAGGGGGCCCAGGGTGGCCAGCCCCCACCAGGGCGCGCCAGAGGCCCCCTGGCATGGCCTGGTGGGTGCTGGGCACCTCGGGCACCCCTCCACCGCCTCCGATGCCTATAAATTCCCAAATATACGGAAACCATAAAAAATAACCCAAGACTCTCCGCTCCGCCGCCGCAACTCTCAGTATCGATGAAAATCCAATCTAGAGACGTTCCAGTACCCTGCCGGAGAGGGGAATCCATCTCCGGTGGCCATCTTCATCATCCCGGCGGAGGCCATGATGAGGAGGGAGTAATCCACCCTCGGGGCTGAGGGTATGTACTAGTAGCTATGTGTTCAATCTCTCTCTCTCTCTCTCTCTCTCGTGTTCTTGAGATGTCACGATCTTGATGTATCACGGGCTTTGTTAATATAGTCGGATCATATGGTGTATTTCCTCTCTATCTAGTTGTGATGAATTGAGTTTTCCCTTTGAGATTTTGTTACCGGATTGAATACTTTTATGGATTTCAGAGCACTTGATATATGTCTTGCATGCGGATACCCATAGTGACATTGGGGTATTCAAGTGATTCACTTGATATATGTTTTGGTACTCAACTTGCGGAATCCCGAGGTGACATTGGGGTAATCTATGCATAGGGGTTGATACACGTTCTTGTCCTAGCTTCTCCGGTAGAAATCCTGGGGCACTCTTTGAGGTTCTTTGTGTTGGATTGAGTATTATGAATCTGAAATTGTTTGATGCGTATCGTATAATTAACTCATGGATACTTGTGGTGACATTGGAGTATCTAGGTGACATTATAGTTGGTTGATGCGTATCATATGGTGTTATTCTAGTACGAACTCTTAGATAGATCGATCGGAAAGGATAACTTGGTTATATTAGTACAAACTCTTGGATAGATCGATCGGAAAGGATAACTTGGTTATGTTAGTACGAACTCTTGGATAGATCGATCGGAAAGGATAACTTTAAGGTGGTTTCGTACCCTACAAACAATTTTTTCTTATGCTCTCCGCTAGATAAGAACTTTGGAGTGATTCTTCGTTGCACGTTGAGGGATGGTTATGTGATCCAATTATATTAGGATTGTTGAGAGATTGCACTAGCAAAAGTACGGACCCTAGGCCTTGTTTTCAAGCATTGCAATACCGTTTGTGCTCACTTTTGTCACTTGCTACCTTGCTGTTTTTATATTTTCAGATTACAAAAACCCATATCTACCATCCATATTGCACTTGTATCACCATATCTTCGCCGAACTAGTGCACCTATACAATTTGCCATTGTATCGGGTGTGTTGGGGACACAAGAGATTTCTTGTATTTGATTGCAGGGTTGTTTGAGAGAGACCATCTTCATCCTACACCTCCCACGGATTGATAAACCTTAGGTCATCCACTTGAGGGAAAATTGCTACTGTCCTACAAAACTCTGCGCTTGGAGGCCCAACAAAGTCTACAAGAATAAAGTTGCGTAGTAGACATCAAGCTCTTTTCTGGCGCCGTTGCCGGGGAGGTGAGTGCTTGAAGGTATATCTTTAGATCTTGCAATTGAATCTTTTAGTTTCTTGTTATCACTAGTTTGGTTTTGTAAAATAAAACTAAAAAAATGGAGTTTAGGTTGCATCATTTGTTTCATCTTTATAATGTCTTTCGTGAAAATAAGGATTCAGAAAATTGCGCTCAATTGGTAGAGGAAGAAACTATGAAAATACTTAATGAGAATTCCTTGAATGATGAGCATGATTGCAATGTTGTTAGTATGAACTCTATGAATATCCAAAATACTAATGATGATTGCACTAGTCATGATAAAAATGTTTCTTATAAGCATGTCAATTTTTGTGGAGTGGATAAAGTTTGTGAAAACGTGCTTTATAGGGATGATAGATTTTGTAAGAAGCATAAACATGATATAACCAATTCTTTGCTCAAAGTCATAGATGAATTTGCTACAAAATTATGTTCTCTTTGTCCTATTACTTGTGAACTTTGCAATAAAGTTGGTCATCTTAATTTCCAATGCAAACTTTTTCATGATCAAATCATGGCCAAATATTGTAATGACTTGATCACCCTTGAACTTTATGATGAGCTTTATCTATTTTTGTGGAGTGAAGAATTGACACATAAAAATAGTTGGTTTGAAGTATTCATTCTCACGGACGACATTGAAACTAATCTAAAAAATATCTATATGTTTTGCATGGTAAATTGCAATGAGAATGCTTATATTGTCAACTATAGAAAGATGGGAAAACCAATAGAATATAAAAGGAATACTAATGAAAGGGTAAAGAATTCCTCTTTGCCTCCTATTGTGTCTCATGATGCTATAGGTGATGAGGAGTAGCTCCCTATTCAACCAATCTCATGAATAAGAAGCTCGAAGAAATTAATTAAACCCACACATGATGTGGTGAAGAAGAAGAAAAGAAGAAAGAGTAGAGGTAAAAAGTCTTCCAAATGATGTTGCTCCTATTATTCTTGTGCCTCACGAGGATGAATCAAAAATAATTATGGAAGATGATACACTTGATGATGATTTTATTATGCCAATTGCTTGTTGTGATGACTATGATTGGGAAGAAAATGATACTTCTTATAATCTTGAAAATCTTTTTGGCACCAACTTGGTAAATTATGATGATAATAATTGTTATACTATTGGTGCTATTAATACAATTAATGATGAGAGTGATTATGCTTATGATATGCCAAGCCACAAGCTTGGGGGTGCTATGCTTAATGAAGATGATCTTTTTAGTTCCCCTACTTTGAATGATCAAATTTGTTATGATGATTGCATGCCTCCTATTTATGATGATTGTGATATTTATGAAAGTGGGTTTGGAAGAGTGTCAACTTTAGATAATTATTATCCCACTATTTTGGAGGGTGTTGAATTTTATTATAATGATAAAAGTGGATTTGGAGAGGTCATGACTCTATTTAGTAATGATTCTACTATTTCGGAAGAGGTTTCACTTGACTATGATGAGAACAAAGTTGATAATTATGATGATTATTGTGATGATACTTATGTTATAAAAGTTAGTGATAACTATTGTCATAATTTTGAATATCCTTTTACTGAACATTACTCTTTTAATGTGGAAACAATTTATAGTATTCGAGTTCCATTTGATGCTCCCACTATTATGAATGAGAAGAAATTTGCTTATGTGGAGAGTAATGAAAATTCTATGCTTGTGCATCATGAAAAGAATGCTTTATGTGATATTTATATTGTGAAATTCCTTTATGATGCTATTGAAAATTATTAAGGGAGGAACATATGCTTGTAGGAATTGCAATAATATCAAGTTTCCTCTCTATGTGTTCAAAGTTTTGAAGTTATGCTTGTTTTGCCTTCTTATGCTAGTTGATTCTTGCTCCCATAAATTGTTTGCTCACAAAATCCCTATTCATAGGAAGTGGGTTAGACTTAAATGTTCTTGTCATGAGATTCATGATGCTCTCTTACATATTTCAATTATTATTCCTATGTGAGCATCATTGAAATCATCATGCCTAGCTAAAAGGCATTCAAGAAAAGCGCTTGTTGGGAGACAACCCAACACTTTTACTTTCTGTTTTTGTGTGTTCAAATGATTAAGATATTGTAGTAATCATGTTTTTTTCTTTTATTTCAATAAAGTGCCAAGTAAAGCCTTTGGGATGACTCACAAGATGAGTAGAATTGATGCTGAACCAAAACACAAACTTTTGACTCCAGTACATGAATTTTCATTTTTTACTGGAGCGTGATAATGATCTGAAATTTTTACACAGTATTGATATACAAATTCTTCAGGTTTTCCTAATTTTTCAGAATTGTTAGAGACAGGAAAGTATGGTTACACTACAGATCTTCACAGACTGTTCTGTTTTTGAGAGACCCTGTTTTGCATGCATAGTTTGCTTGTTTTAGTATTCCCATAGCTTATATTTAGTGGTATAAATTATGGGAATGATAGAATACAGTAGGTATCATGTGGGAAAAATTATGAATCTTGTCTTGACAGTGCCTAAGTGAATGATTTATCTTTATTACACTAACCCTTCTCACGAAGTTCCGTTAAGTTTTGTGTGATTGAAGTTTTCAAGTTTTGGGTGAGACACCGATATGAGGAGAATAAGGAGTGACAAGAACCTAAGCTTGGGGATGCCCAAGGCATCCCCAAGGTAATATCCATGGAAGACTCAAGCACCTAAGCTTGGGGATGCCCCGGAAGGCATCCCCTCTTTCGTCTTCAACACTATCGGTATATCTTACTTAGAGCTATATTTTTATTCGTCACATAATATGTGCTTTGCTTGGATCGTCATTATATTTTGTTACTTTCTGTTAGGTGTTATTTATAATATTGTTTTTCTATAAAATGTTCCAAGAATTGTCTTAGGATACTTGCATTGCATGTTTTGATGTGTGCTGTGTAAAAACAGAAACTTTTGCTGTAGTGTTTGAATTTTCATATTTTACTGGAATATGGAAATTTTCTGAAATTTTTACACAGTGTTGT
Organism: Elymus sibiricus; assembly: GCA_039707655.1. NCBI lineage: Eukaryota > Viridiplantae > Streptophyta > Magnoliopsida > Poales > Poaceae > Elymus > Elymus sibiricus. Next base: position 525,990,448 of record CM077665.1, on the reverse strand, counting down.
CATATAAATTCCTTAGCATGTCCTAAAGTTTCATAATGTTTTGAGTTACAGAAGTACACTAGTTTAATATATTACTGCAGACTGTTCTGTTTGGACAGATTGCTGTCATAGTTTCGTTATCTACTTATCCTATAGTTTCCATAGCCTATATTGGTAGATATAAATTGTGGAAATGATAGTAAACAGTAGATGATGTTTGAAAATTATTGTGCAACTTGTCTTGGCAGTACATGAAGTGTTGATTTGTTCTTATGTGTACTAACCTATCTCACGAGTTCTTTTCGAGTTTTGTGTGGATGAAGTTTCTGAGAATAGGTGAAACCGGGATATGAGAGGATTGAACGAGATACAAAAGCTCAAGCTTGGGGATGACCAAGGCAGCCCAAGTAAATATTTCAAGAAGTCTCAAGCATCTAAGCTTGGGGAAGCTACGTATCCCACCTCTCTTCGTCAATTATCGGTTAGCCTATGTTGAGCCTAAATTTTTATTCGTTCACATGATACGTGCTATTCTTGGAGTTCTATTTTTGTTTAGTTTGCTGTTTGAATAAAATACTTAGATCTGAAAATCTTTATTGAGAGAGAGAGAGTCCTCACATAGCTACTTAATTGTTTGACTACTCATTGATCTTCACTTATATCTTTTGAGAGTAGCTTGTCATTTGCTCTAGTGCTTCACTTATATCTTTTTGAGCACGGTGTGCTTGGAAATTCCTGTAGAAATACTCTCATGCTTCACTTAGATTAATTTGAGAGTTAGTAATTTTTTTAAGAAATCCTCTCATGCTTCACTTATACCTTTTTGAGAGATGAAACCTTTATGCTCATGTGCTTCACTTAAATTTATTTGAGCTTGTAAAAAAAGGGCAATGGCAATATATGAAACTAGTCCCAAAGTGATAGATATCCAAGGAGGATATAATGAAAACTTTCATGAAGATCATTGGACAAATTAAACTCGATTCCTTGTAATAGTTTTGAAACATGATGATAGTAATATGTGAGTCATGTTGGTGAGTAATTATGCTTAGTAGGAATATTGGTGTTAAGGTTTGTGATTCCCTATGCATGCACGAAAGTCAATAGTTATGCAATGAAGTTACATCCTACTTGTGGTGCATGATTCGGTGTTAGTTATTATTTTTCGTTTCTTGGTTTGGTTGCTTCCCAATCTATTTGCTAGCCTTCATTCGTACTAAGTAGAAATACTACTTGTGCATCCAAAATCCTTAAACCAAGTTTTGCCTTATGAGTCCACCATACCTACCTATATGCGCTATTTCCATGCAGTTCCAAGCAAATTTGTATGTGCCATCTCTAAATTTTCAAAAAAAATTCTCTTTTGTGTGCCCGTACCGCTCATGAAACGGTGGGGAGTGTCCAATATTTTTACATGCTAGATGTGTTATTCTCAAGATGAGTGTTTATTCACTTGTCATTGCACGAGAGTGCGGCGGTAATAGGGATGCCCATTCCCGAAATGAAAAAGAAAAAAATATTTAATTTATGTTGTCAAAGAATAAATTCCTTGGAAAGTGTTGGTATAGAAGGCAACCGTGGATACGGCCCGCCATAGAAAGTGAAAGTTTGGTGGAAAAAGGAATAAACTTTATTTTCTGTTTGGGAACCGCCTATGATATATCTAGCATGGAAAGTATTGTGAGCTACTTTGTCGTTTTCATTGACAGGAAAAGCATGCCACCCAAAATATTTTTTCCTCTCTCAATTTAAAACTTTGAGCTCTGGAACCACTACAAATCCCTACTTCCCTCTGCGAAGGGCCTATCTGTTTACTTTATGCAATTTTTATTTTTTCTTTGAGTCTCCATCTTCTCTTATAAGCACCAACTAGGGGGCACTATGATCGTACTTGAGCATTGGGCATAGCTAATATTTGAGTGTGTTTCATGAATGGATCAATGATTGAGCATGATGGGCTAGGGATAACTTTCTTTAGTGTTGATATTTTGAAAGACATGGTTGCTTGTTGACATGCTTGAGTATTGAAGTCATTATGTTAAAACTAGACTATTTCTTTGAATCATTACAAGTCCAAATGTCCATGCTATACAAAAGAAAAAAAATGAGATGAACATGTTAGGCAACATTCCACATCAAAAATTCTGTTTTTATCATTTACCTACTCGAGGACGAGTAGGAATTAAGCTTGGGGATGCTGATACGTCTCCAATGTATCTATAATTTTTGCTTGTTCCATGCTGTTATATTATCATTCTTGGATGTTTTACAATCATTTTATTACAACTTTATATCATTTTTTGGGACTAACCTATTGACATAGTGCCAAAGTGATAGTTGCTGTTTTTGCTTGTTTTTACTTCGTAGAAAATCAGTACCAGACGGAGATAAAACACTGCGGGGATTTTTGTGGATTTTTTACGGACCAGAAGAAACCAGATGGGCCAAAGAACACCAGAAGAGGGGGCCCAGGGTGGCCTGCCCCCACCAGGGCGCGCCAGAGGCCCCCTGGCGCGGCCTGGTGGGTGCTGGGCACCTTGGGCACCCCCTCCACCGCCTCCGATGCCTATAAATTCCCAAATATTCGGAAACCATCAAAAAATAACCCGAGACTCTCCGCTCCACCCCCGCAACTCTCTGTATCGACGAAAAACCAATCTAGAGACGTTCCAGTACCCTGCCGGAGAGGGGAATCCATCTCCGATGGCCATCTTCATCATCCCGGCGGAGGCCATGATGAGGAGGGAGAAGTCCACCCTCGGGGCTGAGGGTATGTACTAGTAGCTATGTGTTCAATCTCTCTCTCTCTCTCTCTCTCTCTCATGTTCTTGAGATGTCACGATCTTGATGTATCACGGGCTTTGTTAATATAGTCAGATCATATGGTTTGTTTCCCTCTCTATCTAGTTGTGATGAATTGAGTTTTCCCTTTGAGATTTCGTTACCGGATTGAAATCTTTTATGGATTTGAGAGCACTTGATATATGTCTTGCATGCGGATACCCGTAGTGACATTGGGGTATTCAAGTGATTCACTTGATATATGTTTTGGTACTCAACTTGCGGATTCCCGAGGTGACATTGGGGTAATCTATGCATGGGGGTTGATACACGTTCTTGTCCTAGCTTCTCCGGTAGAAATCCTGGGGCACTCTTTGAGGTTCTTTGTGTTGGATTGAGTATTATGAATCTGAAATTGTTTGATGCGTATCGTATAATTAACTCATGGATACTTGTGGTGACATTGTAGTATCTAGGTGACATTATAGTTGGTTGATGCGTATCATATGGTGTTATTCTAGTACGAACTCTTAGATAGATCGATTGGAAAGGATAACTTGGTTATATTAGTACGAACTCTTGGATAGATCGATCGGAAAGGATAACTTGGTTATGTTAGTACGAACTCTTGGATAGATCGATCGGAAAGGATAACTTTAAGGTGGTTTCGTACCCTACAAACAATTTCTTCTTATGCTCTCCGCTAGATAAGAACTTTGGAGTGATTCTTCGTTGCACATTGAGGGATGGTTATGTGATCCAATTATATTAGAATTGTTGAGAGATTGCACTAGCAAAAGTACGGACCCTAGGCCTTGTTTTCAAGCATTGCAATACCGTTTGTGCTCACTTTTGTCACTTGCTACCTTGCTGTTTTTATATTTTCAGATTACAAAAACCCATATCTACCATCCATATTGCACTTGTATCACCATATCTTCGCCGAACTAGTGCACCTATACAATTTGCCATTGTATTGGGTGTGTTGGGGACACAAGAGATTTCTTGTATTTGATTCCAGGGTTGTTTGAGAGAGACCATCTTCATCCTACACCTCCCACGGATTGATAAACCTTAGGTCATCCACTTGAGGGAAAATTGCTACTGTCCTACAAAACTTTGCGCTTGGAGGCCCAACAAAGTCTACAAGAATAAAGTTGCGTAGTAGACACCAACCCCCGACACCACTAACCCCCGACCCCCAACGCCAGTGACCCCCGACCCCCGACGCCACTGACCCCCGACCCCCGACACCTCTTCCAGTGGCCGACGGGGTCATAGTTTTGTAAATTATGAGTTAGGTCACATATTTTCCGATTTTGTTATAAAAAACATCATATTTGTATTGATCGGGTGGATTTCAATGTGCAGTTGTTTCGTCGCTGCGAGGGTCTGTGTTCGACGACCTCCACGTGCGTTGGATGAGCTCCGCCCCTGCGTTCGTGGGTGAGCACAAATGACTTCTCCTCCTCCCCCCTTAATTTGCTCTGTTCCGGTCTTTGTGCCGATGAAACTTGCTAGCTATAGGTGTCTTCAATCATCAGTATGCGTCTCCCGTTCGAAAGGGTGACATCTATAAATATTCATGTCTTTGCATATTTATAACTGCCATCCTTTCGAATTGTTCAATGTTATCCATGGACAGCCCGAGTATGTGTAGATTGGGTTCGTTTTCCCATATGCTCTGCTCCGGATCCGATGCAGAATTTCATCAGTGCCTCCCTGTTGTTCTCCGGGTACACATCCTCTGCTTATTGCCGAGACGTGTATCAGGAGAACAACGGGGAGGTGCTGCCAAAATTCCGAGTCGGATCCGGAGTAGAGCATGGGAAAACGAACCCAATCTACACATACTCGGGTGGGATTAGGACCTATCTTTACCTATTAGCGTGTTGGTTGCATGGGCATAATAAAATTGACAAACTTGATTAACTGATGAATATATATGATGAATTATATATATATTTCGTGTGTGTTTAGTAGGTAGGCAAGATGAGTGATCGTGCATGGATGTACACCGGTCACACTAGTTAGGAAGACATGACCAATGAATGGTTTACAAAAACCAAGGGGTTTGTGAGAGCCGCATTTGCAAATGGCCAGGAAAGAACTTGGTGCCCCTGTGTCCGGTGCGACAACTTTAAAAAGAGGACAGAGGGTGTAATGGGTAAACACCTGCAGAAGTGGGGTTTTACGCCTGATTATACGGTGTGGACTTTTCATGGTGAGTCTGCCCAACGTGCCAGAGCTGAGGTGGTTTGTCATCGCACCAACGAGCATGGTACCGGGATCGAAGACATGGTGCAAGACTTTGATGATGCTCGGGATTTGGACGATGAGATGGAGGAATCTGCAAAGGCCTTTTATGAAATGTTGATGTCTTCAAAACGTCCTCTCCACGAGCACACTGAGCTTTGTCAGCTGGATGCCATCGCGCAAGTAATGGCTCTGAAGGCTCAATTCAACCTGGGAAGAGAATGCTACGACGCGATGATGACAATTAAAAATCAACAATAGCTAGTTATTGTACTAATCAGTGTTGTCTCATTTGATTGCAGACCTTCTACAGGTTTGAGGAGGGACATGAGGAGGCCGCAGCAAAGGTTATCGATGGCGAGTGCAGGCGCCTACTACAGAACTTACAGCACGAGGCTCGGCCGCAGGCTGTTCGAGACTACTACGCCTCGCGTGGTGTTAAGAAGGACAAGTGGTCGTGCCGCGAAAAGTTTCTGGAGAAGGAGCAGTACATGAAGGTAATTACCTATTCTTAAGGCCTTGTACTTAGTTTCCTTGATTTGGTTCGTAGGCGTACCGCTCAAATTTCTCTTTACTAACTTAGGCGCCCCCGAGATGGTGTGCGGATAAGATGAATTGTTGGGAGGCGTTGGTGGATCAGTGGTGCTCAGACGAATGGCGAGCTGTCCACGACAATGCCCAGAACCGGCGTGACAAAATGGTTGGTGTGCCACACCATCAAGGCAGCGCCAACTTATATTAGTTCGGGTGGAACTGGGTATGTGGTTTGCTTCATGATTCATGCAATCCATTTCTTGATGCTAGCTTGAGCCCTTTACTAATACTTTGTTCCTCTCTCTCTCTTAGGCGAACTACAATAAGACGGAGGTGCCAGGGGTGTACGACCTCTATGCCATGGCCCATATTGCCTCGTACAAGAAGGCCAAGGCATTCTCGGAGTCTGACCTCGATCATCCCGAGAACTTCACCAACATCTCCTCCCACCACAAGCTCGTGAGGTACAGAGATGAGGGGAAGGCGAGGAAAGGGGAGGACTTTAACCTGAGCCAGCATCCTATTGATCCAGAGTTGGCGATGATAGCTAGCGGCGGGAGGCCCCATGGCTCCATAGCCATTGGAGATGGACTTATACGGTCTTCTAGCACTCTCCGGGAGATCAAGGCGCGCCAAACGAGCTCCTGTCCTGAGATAAGGCCTCGTGCACGGCCAGTCGAGCTCGCCATCGAGGTTAGTCATACGGACTCAGATAGCTTTCCTCCATTACATTGTGTGTGCGAACAAAGATGATTACAATGCTAACGAGGAGTTGTGTTGCAGGCTGCTCTTCAGAAAGAGAGAGAGGCAACCCAGGCGCTTCTCGAGGAATGGGCCCAGCAGGCGGCAGAGAAGGAGAGGGATTTGGAGGAGAGGACGGCTAGGTTTTTGGAGGAGGAGAGGGCACGGAACGATGCGTCTAACCGGGCCATGTACGAGCTCATCGTGGTAAGTTTCTTCTTCATATTAGCCAAATCATGCACTACAGGTTCGTTTCATTAAAAACTAATATGATTGACTTGTCAAAACCAAATGTGCAGTCTATGTGCGAGAAGTCCGGCCAGACCCCTCCGCCGATGCCAGTCATTACCACGACGGGAACGGTGAGTTTTATTTGAATGGTCATTAGTTACTAGTCTTAACATTTCAGTGTCATCATGCTAACGCAAATGATCTTTGGTGCAGCATAATTCCCGAGCCGCATCGCACGATCCTTCTCCAGGGCCAAGTAGTACTCCAGGTGACACCGGCCCGAGCAACCCCGGTGCTTCACCTCCGTGATGACGAGGACGGTAAGTTTTCTCTAGTGTTTTGCTTAACAAATGTATAATGACCTATACTTAGCTTATTTAGTTCATTTATGTCATAATTAGCTTACTTAGTTCAAAAATGGCACAATAACCTTGGTTAGCTCATAAATGTCATATGCTTAGCTTATTTTCCTCCAAAGGGACATAATAATCTTACTTAGCTCCAAAATGACCTAGTTTACCTTGGTTAGCTCATAAATGACCTATACTTAGCTTATTTTCCTCCAAAGGGACATAATAATCTTACTTTGCTCCAAAATGACCTAGTTTACCTTGGTTAGCTCATCAATGACCTATACTTAGTTTTGTTTCCTCCAAAATGACATAGTAAGCTTACTTAGCTCCGAAATGACCTATTTTACCTAAGTTAGCTCTAAAATGACCTATACTTAGATTTGCTTCCTACAAAATGAGATAATAAGCTTACTTAGCTCCAGAATGACCTATTTTACCTAGGTTAGCTCTAAAATGACCTATACTTAGCTATGTTTCCTCCACAATGACATAATAAGCTTAGTTAACTCAAAAATGGCATAATAGCCTTGGTAACCTCATAAATCCCATATACTTAGCTTATTTTCTTGCAAAATGACACAATAAGCTTAGTAAGGTCAAAAATGGCATAATTACCTCATAAATCCCATATACTTAGCTTATTCTTCTACTTCTTCTAGTATTCTTCTTCTAACTTTCTTATTTCCAATTTTGCAGATTTGATTCACTTCACGGCAGCTTGCTTTGATGTAGTGCTAGTGTTTACTTTCTGTTTTCATTTTGTATCGATGAACTTATGTGAAACTTTCTACCTATGGATGAAACTATGTATGTATGGATGAAACTATTGTAATATGGTGAACAATGTGACATTTGATACTTTCAATTTGGTATAATTGTTGGTTGATCATATCCATATGGCAGGGATATTGTTTCTGTGAAATATATATATATATATATATATCATATATTTGCCTATGAAAATTCTTGAATATAACAAAAACAGGCAAAAAATAGGCAATACTGGCTCTTTGTCGTCTGCCACCGTCGGCAAAGACATCTTTGCCATCCACCACCGACGGCAAAGAGGGCACGTGGCAGCTGCCTGTGCAACCTGGGAACACCAGGCCTGGGGCCATTTGCCTCTTTGCCGTCCGGGGCAGACGGCAAAGGGCTTGTGACGGGGCAGTCGGGGGCAGACGGCAAAGGGGCTTGTGACGTGGCAGTCGAGGGCAGACGGCAAAGGATGCCGTTAGCCACCTAACGGGGCTAACGTTGGTGCTACACCATCCAACCTCTTTGCTGTCCGCTGAGCCTAGGCAGACGGCAAAGAGCCCCTTTATCGGAGTTTACAGTGCCGAAACTGTGGCCGTCTGCTGGCTGACGGCAAAGGCCTTTGCCGTCAGTGGGTCTGCCCTTTGCCGTCCACCACAGCAGATGGCAAATTACCTGATTCCAGTAGTGCGTTAAAAAGTATGAACCAATTGCTTGGCTGACACTGGGGTAGTACATGATTTATACTTTGTGTTAAGAAGACAGAGCATGACAAGGCTATATGATTTTGTAGGGATAGCGTTCTTTAGCGTTGATATTTTCAAAGACATGATTGTTCGTTGGGATGCCTGAGTATTAATGTCTTTATGTCAAAACTAGACTATTGCTTTGAATCACTTGTGTCTTAATATTCATGCCATGATTAGATATATGATCAAGATTATGCTAGGTATCATTCCACATCAAAAATTATCTTTTTTATCATTTACCTATTCGAGGACGAGCAGGAATTAAGCTTGGGGATGCTGAAACGTCTTCGTCGTATATATAATTTTTGATTCTTTCATGCCAATATTATACAACTTTCACATATTTTTGGCAACATTTTATATGATTTATTGGACTAACCTATTGATCCAGTGCCCAGTGTCAGTTCCTGTTTGTTGCATGTTTTTTGTTTCGCAGAATTACCATATCAAACAAACTCCAAACGCGATAAAAATTTGAATATTTGTGAATTTTGAGAAGTGGAATCAACGCAAACGGAGGCCCACAACCCCCACGACACATCAAGGCGCGGCCAGGGGGCCCAATAGCGGCCTGGTGGGTGCTTCCCACCTATACGTCGGTTGGAGCTCTCCTTCGGGCACAAGGAAGCTAATTTTTGGATAAAAATCCCCTCAAAATTTCAGCCCGATCGGAGTTACGGATCTCCGGGAATATAAGAAATGGTTTTCGGCCAGAAAACAGGAACGTGAAACATAAGAGAACAGAGAGGGAGATCCAATCTAGGAGGGGCTCCTGCCCCTCCGCCGCCATGGCGGCCATGGACCAAAGGGGTAACTCTCCTCCCATCTAGGGGGGAGGCCAAGGAAGAAGAAGAAGGAGGGGGGCTCTCTCCCCCTATCTCCCGGTGGCACCGGAACGCCGACGGGGCAAGCATCGTGACGGCGATCTACTCCAACAACTTCGCCGCCGTCAACATCAACTCTCTCCCCCTCTATGCAGCGGTGTAACTCCCCTTCTCCCCGCTGTAATCTCTACTTACACATGGTGTTCAACTCCGTATATTATTTCCCAATGATATGTGGCTATCCTATGATGTTTGAGTAGATCCGCTTTGTCCTATGGGCTAATTGATGATCGTGGTTGGTATGATTGTATATTTTATTATGGTGCTGTCCTACAGTGCCCTCCGTCTTGCGCAAATGTGAGGGATCCTCGCTGTAGGGTGTTGCAATGTGTTCATGATTTGCCTATGGTGGGTTGCTTGAGTGACAGTAGCATAAACCCGAGTAGGTGGGTTGTTGCATATGGGAGTAAAGAGGACTTCATACTTAATGCTATGGTTGGGTTTTACCTTAATGATCTTTAGTAGTTGCGGATGCTTGCTAGAGTTCCAATCATAAGTGCATATGATTCAAGTAGAGAAAGTATGTTAGCTCATGCCTCTCCCTCATGTAAAATTGCAAGAATGATTACCGGTCTAGTTATCAATTGCCCAGGGACAAATAACCGTCTTGATTGACAAAAGCTTTCTACTAAACAACTAACTTTCATTACCTTGCAATTTACTCCTAGTTTTATTCCCGCTAAGTACTTCTAGTGTTATTCGTGCAAACTATCCTATCACCTACAAAATAGTTTCATACTTGTTCTAGGTAAAGCAAATGTTAAAGTGTGCGTAGAGTTGTATCGGTGGTCGATAGAACTTGAGGGAATATTTGTTCTACCTTTAGCTCCTCGTTGGGTTCGACACTCTTACTTATAGAAAAAGGCTACAAACGATCCCCTACACTTGTGGGTTATCACATCTTCTTTGTGAAACACTATATCAGGCCCAGTCCAGACGTCGAAGATTTCAGGATTCATATCCCCCAATAATAAGTACACATTCATATAGTGTTATCAGCTAAACATATACGCATGGATGCATTGTTTTCCATGTGATCATGTCTTCGTATTTCATACACTATGATTATGCATTGCATATGTTGGTCTTACATATGTGGAATTTAGCTAGCATTTGCTCAATTGCATATTGATACGTCTCCAACGTATCAATAATTTTTGATTGTTCCATGCTGTTATATTATCATTCTTGGATGTTTTATAATCATTTTATAGCAACTTTATATCATTTTCTGGGACTAACCTATTGACATAGTGCCTAGTGCCAGTTACTGTTTTTTGCTTATTTTTTACTTCGCAGAATATCAGTACCAAACAGAGTCCAATTGCCACAAAATTTTTTGGAGATTTTTTTGGACCAGAAGACAACTTGGGAGCCAAGGAAGCACCTGGGGGGAGGCCCGTGGGACCCATGATACACCAGGGCACGCCAGAGGCCCCCAGCGCGCCTTGATGTATCGTGGGGCCCACGGAGGTCTTTTCCACCGCCTCTCAGCTCTATAAATTTTCAGAAATTCCAGATACCCTAGAGGAGTCGACGAAACACAATTCCAGCCGCCGCAAGTTCCAAAACCACGAGATCCAATCTAACACCATCACGGAGGGGTTCATCATCCTCATTGGTGCCTCTCCGATGATGCGTGAGTAGTCCACCATAGACCTATGGGTCCGTAGGCAGTAGCTAGATGGCTTTCTCTCTCTCTTTTGATTCTCAATACAATGGTCTCTTGGAGATCTATTTGATGTAATGACTTTTTGCGGTGTGTTTGTTGGGATCCGATGAAGTTTGAGTTCATGATCAGTTTCTATCCATGAATATTATTTGAGTCTTCTTTGATCTCTTATATGCATGATTATTTATAGCCTCGTATTTCTTCTTCGAATCTTTGGTTTAGTTAGGCCAACTAGATCAATTTTTCTTGCCATGGGAAGAGGTGCTTTGTGATGGGTTCGATCTTGCGGTGTCCTCTCCCAGTGACAGAAGGGGCAGCGAGGCACGCATGTGTCGTTGCTATTAAGGATAACAAGATGGGGTCTATTCCTACATGAATAGATCTTGTCTACATCATGCCATCATTCTTATTGCATTACTCCGTTTCTCCATGAACTTAATACACTAGATGCATGCTGGATAGCGGTCGATGTGTGGAGTAATAGTAGTAGATGCAGAATCATTTCGGTCTACTAATCTTGGACGTGATGCCTATATATTGATCATTGCCTTGGATATCGTCATGATTATTTGATCTTGTATCAATTGCCCAACAGTAATTTGTTTACCCACCGTGTGCTATTTTCTTGAGAGAAGCCACTAGTGAAATCTACGGCCCCCGGGTCTATTCTTTTAACATATTGCTTTCCGATCTATCTTTTTCCGCATTTGTTTTTAGATCTATTATTCCAAAAACCCAAAAATACCTTGCTGCACTTTTTATTTGCATCTTTTATTTTGTGTTCTTGTGCGATCTATTTATCCAATCTCATACAAACTAATCTATCTTTTTACCGTGAAGAGATTGACAACCTCTCTTATGTGTCGGGTTGTAAGTATTTGTTCTTTGTGTGCAGGTACCATTTACATAGTGTTGTTTGGTTCTCCTACTGGTTCGATAACCTTGGTTTCATAACCGAGGGAAATACTTACCGTAGCTGTGCTGCATCATCCCTTCCTCTTTGGGGAAATACTAACGCAGTCTCAAGCCACGTCGAAGGAATTTCTGGGGCCGTTGCCAGGGAGACATCATCAACATCTATCAGGTTCCTAATCACAAATCTCATCTCCTTGCAATTTACATTATTCGTCATTTGCCTCTCGTTTTCCTCTCCCCCACTTCACAAATATTTGCCGTTTTATTCGCCCTCTTTTTCGTTTGCCCTTGTCTCGTCAGATCTCTTGTTTGCCTACCTTGTTGTTATGGCTAGTTCTTCCTCTATTGCCTGTACTCTCGAGGATGACGTTCTCAATTTTAAGCAAAGGGGAGGGGAGAACCTAAAAGATGCTTGGTATAGGATTTGCAATGCTCATAATAGATCTATTCATAAGCAATCTACCGTTGTTCTTCTTAGCAGTTTTTATGTGGGCATCACCACTTGGTATAGATTTGTCCTTGATACAATTACTGGTGGGAATTTCTTGATGTGTCCAACTTTGGACGCTTTTAATGCTATGGGAAATCTAGTGGGTTCACCATCTCTCATGATTAATGAAACAACCTTAACTCTCGAACATGTTATGGAAAGGCTAGATGCTATTGAAAAGAAGATGATTACCAAAGAACATTTTGAAAATTTGGATAAGAAAATGCATAATCTTGCTAATAAAATTGGGTCAAAAGCGGGGGATGCCTTTAAATTATTAAAGGAAAAGGAAGCCTTAGTTAACGAAAGAATAGAAGAATGTCCCTCCCAGATTGATAAGCTGGAAGAAATTTTTAGTAACTTGAGCTCGGCATTTTCTTCTGTTAAAAATATTGAAAAAACTCCCGTAAAAATTTGCAAGTCTACACAAGTCACTAAGAACAAAGGTGCCACATCTGATTGCCACAAGGAAGATCTTAAAATGATTAGTGTTTATCCCAACTTTGTTGAAATAGCGAAAGACCCTACTTACAAGAATGAATTTTTCAGTCTTATTCCTAGAAGTATTGTCATTGAAAGTGTGCATGCTAAATTCTTGAAGAAATCTAGTTTTGTGATTGAGGAGTTGGAAACTAAAGATGACAACACTTGAATCTATGCATTATGCCTAGCTAGGGGCATAAAACGATAGCGCTTGTTGGGAGGCAACCCAATGAATAAAATTTATTTTTACCTTTTTATTTCTGTTCTTGAGTGTCTACACAATTATGCTACTGTTATGATTGTGTTTTTATGTTTTAATTAGTGTTTGTGCCAAGTAAAGCCTTTGGGATGACTCACAAGATGAGTAGAAACGATGCTGAATCTGAAACAGAAACTTTGACTCCAGTGCAGGAATTTTCATTTTTTAATGGAGCGTGATAATGATCTGAAATTTTAAAAAATTATTTCTATACAAATTCTTTACGTTGTCCTAATTTTTAAGAATTTTTAGAGTTACAGCAGTATGGTTAGAGTACAAATTACTACTGACTGTTCTGTTTTTGACAGATTCTCTTTTCGTTGCATTGTGTGCTTATTTTGATGAATCTATGGTTTGTATTGGAGGGTATAAGCCATGGTAAAGTTAGAATACAGTATATATAATGCAATAATAAAATGTTAATGGGTTTTCAACAGTACTTAGAGTGGTGATTTGCTTTATTATACTAATGGATCTCATGAAGTTTTTATTGTTTCGTGTGATTGAAGTTTTCAAGTTTTGGGTGAGATCACGATGGATGAAGGAATAAGGAGTGAAAAGAGCCTAATCTTGGGGATGCTATGGCACCCCAAGATAATATCCAAGGAGAAACAAGCAACTAAGCTTGGGGATGCCCCGAGTGGCATCCCCTCTTTCTTCTAACGACCATCAGTATTTTACTTGGAGCTATATTTTTATTCATCACATATCATGAGTTTTGCTTGGAGCGTCTTGTATTATATGAGTCTTTGCTTGCTTTTCTTTTTAGTTTGTCTTTAGTATCCTTGCTGGACACACCTATTTGAGAGAGCCAAAATTATGCTATGATTTGTTAGAATTGCTCTATATGCTTCACTTAAATTTTTTGAGCTATGGAATTTCTCTAGTGCTTCACTTATATCTTTTGAGCATGGTGTGCTTTAAATTTTTGAAGAAATACTCTCATGCTTCACTTAGATTAATTTGAGAGTTAGTAAATTTTGAAGAAATTCTCTCATGCTTCACTTATATTATTTTGAGAGATGAAATTTTTATGCTCATGTTCTTCACTTAAATTTATTTGAGCTTGTCAAAAGCAATGGAAATATATGAAACTAGTCCCAAAGTGATAGATATTCAAGAGGGATATAATAAAAACTTTCATGAAGATCATTGGACAAATTAAACTTGATTCCTTGTAATAGTTTTGAGACATGATGATAGTAATATGTGAGTCATGTTGGTGAGTAATTATGCTTTAGTAAGAATATTGGTGTTAAGGTTTGTGATTCCCTATGCAAGCACGAAAGTCAATAGTTATGCAATGAAATTACATACTACTTATGGTGCATTATTCGGTGTTAGTTATGCTTAATGCCAGTTTATGTGAATTTTCGTTTCTTGGTTGGTTGCTTCTCAATCTATTTGCTAGCCTCCACTTGTACTAAGTAGAAATACTACTTGTGCATCCAAAATCCTTAAACCCAGTTTTGCCATATGAGTCCACCATACCTACCTATATGCGGTATTCCCGTGCCGTTCTAAGCAAATTTGTATGTGCCATCTCTAATTTTCAAAATGAATTTCCTTTTTGTGTGCTCGCACCGCTCATGAAGCGGCAGGGGGTGGCCAATATTTTTCCATGCTAGATGTGTTATTCTCAAGATGAGTGTTTATTCACTTGTCATTGCACGAGAGTACGACGGTAATAGGGATGCCCAGTCCCAAAATGGAAAAGAAATTTACTTTATGTTGTCAAATAATAAATTCCTTGGAAAGTGTTGGTATGGAAGGCAACCGTGGATACGGCTAGCCATGGATTGTGAAAGAATGGTGGAAAAAGGAATAAACTTTATTTTCTGTTTGGGAACCGCCTATGATGTATCTAGCATGGAAAGTATTGAGAACTACTCGGTTGTTTTCGTTGACAGGAAAGGTATACCACCCAAAATATTTTTCTCTCTCAATTTAAGCTTTGAGCTCTGGCACCTCTACAAATCCCTACTTCCCTCTGCGAAGGGCCTATCAATTTACTTTATGCAATTTTAATTTTTAATTTGACTCTCCATCTTCTCTTATAAAGCACCAACTAGGGGGCACTATGATCATACTTGTGCATTGGGTGTAGCTAATATTCGAGTGTGTGTGTCATGAATGGATCAATGATTGAGCATGATGGGCTAGGGATAACTTTCTTTAGTGTCCATATTTTGAAAGACATGGTTGCTTGTTGGTATGCTTGAGTATTAAAGTCTTCATGTCAAAACTAGACTATTGCTTTGAACCATCTAAAAGTCCAAATATCCATGTCACCAAAGAAAAGAATATGTGATGAACATGTTAAGCAGCATTCCACATCAAAAATTCTGTTTTTATCATTTACCTACTTGAGGACGAGCAGGAATTAAGCTTGGGGATGCTGATACGTCTCCAATGTATCCCTAATTTTTGATTGTTCCATGCTGTTATATTATCATTCTTGGATGTTTTATAATCAAGTGAACTGAATTTCTGAAACCATAAATATAGTTCATTTGATTGAACTAAGGAGGGATGAATGGTACTCTAAAGCTCACCAGTTTGCATGATTGCATCCCTGCTTGACTTAGTGAGGTTCTTTTCCATAGATACAACAGTCAACAGATGTGGGCTCCTTTTCTTTTGGTTGTCTAGCTAGTTATGATTTGGCAGTTTGATTCATCAGTGTATTGATGCTTGGGTGTTTACTTTGGGTGTAAGGTACTGTAAAGAGTCTCGGCGACCCAAGGGTGATCTTCTCTTTCGACAAGGGTGGCCTTGGTGTGCTGCACATTGCAGCCGCCGGAGGGCATCTTGATGTTTGCAAATACTTGGTGGAGGAACTCGGGGGAGATGTGAATGCTCCTGCTCCTGGAGTAGTAGGTCTTTCTCTAACTCTTCCTTCTTTTTCTAGAAATTGCCATCTGTCTTGTTTATGATTTGCATTATGAGATGTCTGAGTTGCGTTGTTGTGCTTTTGGATTGCAGACTTTGCAGGTGTGACACCCTTTATGTCATCTGCTCAGTCCGGCGATGTTTCTACTGTGAAGTATTTGCTTGATCATGGTGGTGATCTAACGAAATCAGATGCTAAAGGACGCACAGTTCTCCACCATGCGGCATGCATAGGTAGCCCCCCTGGCCCCTCACCCATGCAATTTGTTTTTATTACCAAGCGCATCTCTTTGTAAGACACAGACACTATGGGTATGGTTACTCCAATAATATCATAGAGGAAAAAAAATATTGTGATCATATTTCATATGAATAATTTTGTCCATTTATGATTTACACCATGGTGGTCGTTATATTAGCAGTCACTTGCTGTTGTACAGTCAGTTGTATAGCCACATGACTTGTGCAATTATGTTATTCACCGCAGGAAGCTGTAAGGTTACCGAGTTCCTACTCTCAAAAGGAGTGCCTGTTGACATAGACTGTGGCCGTGGTACACCACTCCATCAAGCTGCTACCAACGAACAAGATAAAACTATGAAGATTTTGTTGGAACACCATGCAGATGTATATAACCCTTACCATTTTTTATTTTTGTTGTTTGTTTTTCAGAGTTGATTTGCATAGTTACTTTTTATTTTATAACAATTACTACTCTTGGCAGCCTAACACCACCGTCATCGGATTGGGTACTGCCCTGATGGGTGCTCTATTGTACCGTTCTTTGAAGTGCATGAAGCTGCTGATTAAGGCGAGTATTCTATTTTCTATATCTTTCATTTCTTTGTTTTGATTTTGCTTAATCTACCATCTCTGCCATGCTTTTGTGTCGACCTACATGGAGAGGCAGCCGTGAAGCGTTCTATTTCACAATCCTTTTTACAGGCTGGTGCTGATGTCAATCGAGGGAGCTCACTTCCGATGACTCCATTAGTGTTCGCTACAGGGTGGGGAGGCTACACCAACTTTGTGAATTTTCTGTTAAAGGCAGGAGCGGATCCTAATATTCCAGATGCTGTATGTTCTCTATATTTTCTATATCTGTTCTGTTGAAACTTGTGCTGATATGAATTTAAGCTGCTTTAGTCCTTGACTATGCCATGAGAAGTTGCACACACCTACCAAAATATTGCATGTGTAGGAAAAAGGTAAGGGTGTGAGCTTTCATTTCAACGGTTTATATCAACGAATGCATATCACTGTTGTTGACCATTCCCTCTGTTCAAACATATTTGACGTTCTAGTTTTGCCACAAGTCAAATTCTTTAAGTTTCATCAAAATTATAGATAAATTTACCAACATCTACCAAACCAAATTGAACTTTAAGAAATTTGACTTTGGAGAAAACGATATCATCAAATATTTTGGAACAAAGTAGCAAATTTTGAGTTCTTCTAGAACAACATGCTCTGTTCTGTGCAATACTGTATATTTGTATATCCTTAGTCTGAAATGTTTTTGAATATGGCCACAGCCCACAAGTACCCAAGATATACCAAGTGTTTGCCTATTTGATATGAGGTCAGTGCTTAACTTAACATTTGATGAGATACTGAGATCTCATAATGCAGCATTCAGGGTAGCCACATTATCAAATGTACTCATCCAGCAATCACCAAAATGACTTGAATTCTATTTACTTTATGTTGTTTTCTTCATCCCAATTGTTGGTATTCGTTCATTTACTCTGAAGTGTCAAATTATGTTTGTGCTTTCAATAATCGTGGAACAATTTTAAAATTCATATATAACTACTTTTCCCTATAGTCCTATCTATATAATTCATGGGGACTCATAAAGGTTATGCCACTAAAATCCATGTCACCTCTCAATCTCAACTATTGCTGAAATACCTGTTTTTAGTCCCTTGCTGAAGGAAGACCTTTTGGTATGCTGTAGGAATATGTTGACTGTTTGAATTGCTGCTAGAATTTATAAATGCTTGCTGGGATGAATCCTGGTTGAAACATTTTGTACCAGTATTATGTAGACCCTGGTCCTCTCCCATGGTACATTGGTACTATAGTTTCGCATATGGTTTATATCTTTACTTAATGTTCATATTCTTTTACTGCATTCTAGAGGGTCCTTTACTTATGTAGTTAATTTCAAAAGAGTTGACATTTTAACTTTTGTTGCTCAGTATGGTAAGTTACCAGTAGAGCTTGCTGCTAAACGTGACTGCATGGAAGAAGTTGAAATGTTGTTTCCTTTGACTTCCCCAATACCAACTATCCCAAACTGGAGTATAGATGGAATCATCTCGCATGCAAAATTTGAAAGTGCAAAGCCACTGGTACGTTATTTATTGCTGTTGTGCCCTGTAAATAAAATTTACTTGAATGCCAGGTCATATTTTTTGTTCGCCAGTCCTGAATTTGTCCGTCAACTATTATGACTTGGAGTTACTATATATGTATGAGATCATCACATTTAAAAATAGCATCATGACTTTTTTATGGGTTTTTCTTTAGAGCATCACCTCGCCAAAACGATAAAATTGAAGTAGTCTTGAGAACAAACTTCCAATTCTATTTTGGAAGGACCAAATTGGGACCTCTTATTTGTTTTCGGCTGTTCAATGGTTAAAAAAAACTTGGTTATTCAGTATTCAATGAACTGCTGTAAACTGTTTCTCATGCGCAGCCTTTAAGATATGGAAATGCTTTACAAGCATAATGCTTGTACATAGTTCAAAGCATGGTTCCTTCATTGTGGATGTGAAGTTGTGAACTGTGAAATACACCCATGTATATGCCGTTTTAGTAACATATATAGTAATAATTTGACATATTAATTCTAAATTATGTTGGACCTTTTCCTCTTGTGATTAAAATCTTGTTGTGTGAGTAACTGCTGCCTTTTATTGTTCTGGTATACTAGAGAAGTTAACATAATGTGCACTTTGCATTGCAGCATAAGCATATCTAGATACCAAGCTATGAAGAATGTGTAACAGAGTTGTGAAGTGTCTATTTTAATCGGAATGTCTTTGAAATGATGCTTCATTCCTATTCCACTGTTTTATCATTCAGGATGGAAGGCAGCTTGAACAAACAAAAGCTACACTCAAATCACATGCAGATCATTTATTCAGGCTGAAGGACTATAAGGTGGCATCAAAAGCATATGGTGTGGTAAGCCCCTTAAACCTCATCTATGGACTATGGTGGTCTAGAAGGTCAATTTTTTCTATTAGCAGGGAATCAATGGCAGAACATTATTTGTTTGCTGACCAGTTTTCTAATATTGTTCTCTGGTTTCCCACTTATTAGGTGTTAATTTTACAATATTATGTATTTCTATTGGATTAATATGATTCTGCAGGACTAATATTAACCTGCCATGATGAGATGATAATCGTATATCCTGTTATGTTTGACCATAGGCAATAGATGTCGCGCCGAGTGCAACATTGTACGCGAACAGGAGTCTTTGCAAACTGCTGCTGGATGATGGTGAAGGTGCTCTGTCAGATGCTCTCAGATGCAGAATGCTGCGACCTAACTGGGCGAAAGCTTGCTACCGCCAGGCTGCAGCTCACATGCTACTCAAAGTGAGTTACCATGCGTCTAGCTTGCCATTGTGTTTCCCCACTCTGTCCAGTCTATATAGTCGCTTCTGTTCCTCCTTTGACGTGCTCTACATCCAGGAGTATAAACAAGCTTGTGATGCTCTCCTGGACGCTCAGAAATTAGATCCTGGAAACATAGAGGTCGAGAGAGAGCTACGGTAATCTACTGTCTTGTATTTCTCTCTTTTGAGTATACGTATTGCAAGCATGAACGG
The DNA here is from genome assembly GCA_039707655.1 of Elymus sibiricus. Lineage (NCBI taxonomy): Eukaryota > Viridiplantae > Streptophyta > Magnoliopsida > Poales > Poaceae > Elymus > Elymus sibiricus. The sequence continues at coordinate 525,970,626 of CM077665.1, read as the reverse complement.
CATATACTTCCATAAGAATGGCAAGCAGTTGCACGCTGAACCAGCGTGCTGACTGCGAATGTCATCCTTCCATATAGCTGATGGTGCTGGGATTACAGCTGAAATTCGTTTCATTTTGGTTAACTCTGTACAGGAAGGCCAGGGAATTAATGAAAGCTCATGGCGAGGCTGACAAGTGAAGCATGCTTTGTTAGGGAAACGCTCTTTCGGCTTGGATTAGAGTAGTTGATCAACTGAATGTGATGGTACTTATGTGACCAGAAGAAGACTGGTGGTTGAATTTCTCTTGGCTTGTACTTAAAGTCTAATTCTAGAGTCGTTGAATTTCAAGAGTTCTTACGACTGCCACTTGTTGACTGCATGCAGAGAGGGTTTGGTGTGAAAATGTGCTGTAAAACTTGTTGGCTCACATCACACGTTTTATTACTGGATCTAGCACAAATACCCTATCTATTGAATATTTGCTGAGTTTTCAGACATCAGTGGAGAAGAAAAAAGCTGAAGCAGTTTATTAGGCACAAAAACACCCTCTCATTTGCATCTTCTAACAGTTTATTATGGTCATTCAGTCACTCTCTGAACATGCATGAGGAAGTTTCTGCTCAACAATGTTGCTCGCTTACTGCTTCTTTGAACAAAAGCATGTGCTCCAGTCTACATGTTAATCATTTCGGTGATAACACATTTATGAACACTATCATTTGTCACGAGTTTGATTGGAAATCCTTTCTCAATTGGTGCAAACCCTCTGCACCCTAATCTAGAGGCCTTGTATGAGAATGGAAAGTTTCCAAAGAAATTCAGAGGAATGTGGCAAACTCCTTATCTAGAGGAGTAAATAAATATCTAGAGCCCACGAGTAATGCAATCACTTGCTTATTCCATCTGTCAAAGCCACTGTAGGCTCTCCAAAATGAGCGCAGTTTAGCACATTCTTGTTGATGACGGGTAAATGAAATTTCTAGTTTCGAAAGAAAAAAAAAGTAGCTGAAGTAAATATCTTTCATCATTAGATCCATCCATCAAATATATTCTTAAATTGTATTTGTTTGATATTGCAAAGGTTGACGTGTTTTCTATAAGTAGTCAATGTAAATGCATTCTGAAATATTTTTTTTGAATGTGTTCACGCTTTTTTTGAGGGATTTGAATGTGTTCACATATTTTGAAATAGAAGGGCTTGAGATTGGGCCGTGACCAGCTTGCTTCCAACATTTGGCCCAATCCAAGAAGAACATGCCCAACCCTAAGCAGGCAATGTTGAAGTATAATGTCCAACGCTCTTCCATAGTTTGGACTTTTGAAAGAGTTAGTTGGAGCATGAATTCAATACGGTATCAGAGCCAAGAGGTTTTGAGTTCAAGACCTTGCTAACGCAGTATTAAAACCAGTGAAAAAAATAGCGCCGCTAATAGCACGTTATAGTGTATTGAGAATCGTCTCGCTAAATTGATATATGTACAATGTCTCGCTAATAGCACGCTATAGCAAGCTAATAGCATATTTTCAGGGGCGCCGCTATTTTGTGTAGCGCGCTATTTTTTTCCTTGATTAAAACAAAAAGATTCCGTGGCCTACATTGATCCTACGTTTAAACTTATTTATCCTTAGATGTGGGATCGATGTAGGCCGCAAAATCCTTTTGTTTTAATACTGCGTTGTCAGGGTCTTGAACTCAAGACCTTTTGGCTCTGATACCATATTGAATTCATGCTCCAGCCAACTCTTTCAAAAGTCCGAACTATGGGAGTGTGTTTTGCATAACCTAACTTGGTATCAAACGCAACATCTCCGACCCTCTTCCTTTCCTCAGCTTCCGCTATGAATCGCCTCCTCCGTCGCATGCGCTTGACGGACCTCAACTCGTTGACGTCCCACCCGTTCGCCGCGGTGCCCATTGCCCCTGGTCCGCCCGCTGCGGTCGCCCCGGGCAGCGCCATCATCCTGCACCTCGGGCTCGGCGGCTCCGACGCCAGTTCTTCTTCCTTTGCCGGTCTGCCGCCCTCCATCGCGCACTACTTCACCTCCAAGCTTCAGCTCGAGTCGGGTGCTTACTCATGGTGGCACCAACCTTTTTATGCAATCTCTTGCAAGTACGAGGTCCAGCACCACCTTGATGTCGCCACTGCGCCGCTCGACCAGAGTGCCTTGTGGCACAACGACGACCTGGCCATGGTGCCGTGGATGCACGCCGTTGTCAATGAGGAGCTCATGGACGCCGTGGCGTCCCTGGCCAGCTCTGCCCATGACATCTGGTTACAACTTCACCTCCTCTTCATGGACAACCAATTGGGGCACGCCATCGTTCTCAGCGCCGAATTTCACAACCTCGTCCAGGGCGACTTCTCTGTCGCCGAGTACAGTCGGAGGCTCAAGTCTCTGGCCGACACACTTAAGGACATCGGCGAGCACATCCCCGATCAGAACCTGACGTTGCAACTCATGCGCGGTCTTAGCTGCAAGTTCCATGTCATGGTGACGCTCCTCCCGATGCAAACGCCATTCCCCTCCTTCATGCAAGCACATTCTCGACTCCTGATGGAGGAAATCTCCGCGAATGAGCGAGCTCGGCTTGACGACCGTCCGGAGATCACCGTAGCTGCACTCACCATCGGGCAGGGGGCGAGCGGCAGCTCTTCCTCGTCCTCTGATCGTGGCGCTGACCGCGGATCCACCGACAAGGGCAAGGGCCCCATTGCCTCCCCGACCAGTGACAGAGTCCCGCGCGGGCGTGACCGTGGTCGCGGCGGCCAACCCTCTGGTGGCGCTCCTGTTGGACGTAGTGCCGCTCCTTCTGGCCTGGGATCACACCTCCCCACGAGCTACTTCGCTCCGTACGACGCTCTCCTCCCCGGCCTATCGCCGCCTAAGACCTCCACTACTAGGAAATAGCTTATAGGTAGATGCTTAGCAGCAGCGCCGGGTAAGTTACCCACGCTGCTATTAAGTAGCAGTAGCGCGGGTCAAAACCCAACGCTACAGGTAAATGTTAGTAGTAGTGTGGGTATACAGATCCCACGCTACTGCTAAGTGTGCCCCACGGTACCCCCGGGTCGAGCCGTAGTAGCAGCGCTAGGTATAGGCCCCGCACTACAACTAAAGTTGTAGCAACAACGTGCGTTCTACACCCCGCGTTGCTACTATGGTTAAACGGGGCCAGCAAGCAGGTCCCTCTTAGCAGCAGCGCAGGCTGTAGCATGGACCGTGCCCCGCGCTGCTGCGAAGCCAACCTTATCCCCTCTCTCCCTCACTCTTCCTCTCCACACTCTCTCTCCCTCTCTCACTGTCGCGACCGTCCTCCTCCCGCCGTCGCCGTCGTCCCTGGCCTTGGTAAGCCTCCCCCTCCTCCAGTCGCCGCTCCTCTTCCCTCCTTCCTCCTACATCCTCCTCCCTCCTCCAGCCGCCTCTCCTCCTCCCTCCTCGTCTCTCCTCCATCCACAACCCCTCCTCCCTACTACATTTTGATTTAATAGGGTAGTTGATAGTTTCTAGTTAACATGTAACACTTCGATTTAGTTAATAGTTTCTAGTCGATATAGAACACTTTGATTTAGTATGGTTAACTGAATTAGTAAAAATTTAGACAGAGTTAATAGTTTCTAGTTTTTTGAAACTAGTTTCTAGTTGATTTATAACACTTTGATTTAGGATAGCTTCTATAGTTTAGTTGATAGTTTCTAGTTAACTGAATTACTTTCTGTATATATTTTGTTTCTGCAAAAATCAAGTATTTGCCCTTGCCCTATCCCCGTTGTCGTCCCCATCGCCGAGCCCCCCGACCTCGAGGTGAGACTAGCCAAATCCACATGTCGTTGATGTCGATTATGATGAGTTATGAATGCCGATGATGAACATGCACAGAGGAAAGTGTCCCCAGGTCGAGGACTTTATGTATTTGTTCTTTTTATTAAAATGCAAGTGCTAGTCCCCATGTCATTGATGTCGATGATGATACATTCTAAATGTCGATGATGAACATCTATTAATTGTTTCTTGGTGTTCTTGTTTGCATGGGACAAATCTGAGTGACCTATATTTTTGCCGGAATGTTGATTCATTTCTGTTCCAGCAAATTTCAGGCACTCGATATGTCCTATTTTAGCAAAGATCATGCCGAAATTTTATGTGAATTTTAGTATGACTTGTGCTAGAAAGTAGGACATATCGAGCGCTAGGGATTTGCTGGAACGGGAATTAAATGACATTCTGACAAAACATATGCCATTTTTTAATGTCATTACTCGATATATGTAATGTTAATTGACTGATGCTTAGGGTTGACTTTCTGTCTGTTGGGGTACTTGTGTGACTTTCAGTCTGTTCTTAAAGGAAGGATCCCGACTGTTGTCATGGGGGGTTGTTTCCTCCTCTTCTTCTCATGATATATACCTTGGTAATTCACGAGAGAAGGGGGGAAGCGACCATCGTCGACGGTCAAAATATCAGTGAGGCAGTGTCCACCATATACGGTCAAAATATCGGAGAGAAGAACACCCACAACCAACCAACCAACTAGGTCAACTCACCATGTCTCGTGCAAGGGGCTCGATCAATCGATGCATAACCTTGACTCGTTCCACGTATATCGCGCGCACGGCTGCAACAGGCACTGTTCATCCAGAGGCAATCAACAATGATTACTAGCTCAACGACTCACGTCTCGCACGAGGGATCGATCGCTCGATCGGGTTTAGTTATAGCAGCCAAGGAATAGCTCGGGTTCAGTTAGCAGCCAAGGAATCGCTCGGGTGCAGTACGTAGTGCGAAGGATCGATCGCTCGTGTTCAGTACGTAGTGCGAGGGATCGATCGATCGTTCAGGTTCAGTAAGAGAATGCCTCTCTCGATCGGGTTCAGTTAGCGAACGCCTCGCACACACATGCGCGTACGAGAGAAACACGCAAACCACTGCATCGCTCGGCCCCGACAACCCACCGATTGCCCACCGTAATCGGGAAATCCCCAAAAATTTCCTCGCCCTCACTTTGACCATGATTTTTTACGTCATGGACTGCCCAAAGAATTTCATGCCGGTGCGTCTCCGGACCGCCCAGGATGAAAAACCCATTTTCTGTCATGATTTTTTTCATAGAAGTGGGAGCCCATCACATCTACGATGATACATGTTTTTGTCACACTTATCGTCAAGGAAGTGTCATATCCATGACATAAAAAGTTTTCGTTTGGCCCATAATGTCATGGATGTGTCTTTTTTTGTAGTGAATACTGACTTGTTGCTTGCAGGTACATATGTACCTTGGTACAGATCCACACCTGGACCCTTTTTCGTGTGGGGCAATGAAATATTCATGAACCAACATCAAGTGAGGAAACTGATAAGGATTGTTAGGGAAAAAAGATGAATGATGTCAATTAATCTATATGTTTACGCTCTATCCAACACAACAGTGAGCTGTACGATGGCAACTACGAACTTTGTAGCCTTCTATTTGTTCTTCCCACAATGGGTTGTTAGACAACAATGTCTGAATCTTTTTCTTTTGAAGTGGTTCCAAAAGCAGTTTACTCAAGATTACCTCACAAAGTACATGATTGGTGGACATGCAATGACGATTAAAGTATTTCATTGAGACTATGATGAGTATCGAGAAGTCGTAATGAAGACAATGAAGGATGGGCGGCCGACCATCACTAGGGGTTGGTCTAGAGTCGTACGTGCGTTAGGCATGGAGGAGGGCACAATATGGGCATTCCGCTTCACCTTCGCTAGAACCAAGAATGTCTTTCGGCTCTCTCTTTACCGTCTTTAATACAACTGTGGTTCCATCATTCTTTAGTTGGTGCTTCTGTAGTTTTCTTTTTTTGCGAATTGGTGCTTCTGTAGTTCTTCAATATATGTACATGTGAATCGAATTATGCATTCGCTCTTCAACCTATATTTGTAAATATGATTCGATATGAAATAAATGATTGCCTACTTTCAAATTTAAAATCTGTGAATTTTAAATGCAGGGATAAATTAGGGATAAATTATGCTCTGGAGGCCATTACAATGCACACAGTTTGAGAAAAAAAACGTATGCTGATCAACTTCAAGATCCGACACGTTTCTCCACTCACGACATGTGCGATGAATCTCTAATGCACACACGATCAGCCAAGAAATAACGTGTAAGATAACAACACCAGCGCACACTGTTCCTTCTTATGAAGTGTTTGTGATAGTCTCCTTATCACACATGATTTAGAATCATGAACTATTCACGATGTCGTGCCCATCGTAAACGTTGGTCGTAGAAGAACACATTCGCTAGGTCTTCATTTGACACTGGTACTACGGATGAAATGTTTGGGACATGTCAAACAGACGGTGTTGACTTAAGGTGCCTCGTCAGCACGGACGTGTGGGCCAACCCTGTCATAAACGGGTTTAAACGAGCTTAATCGGCACTTGGTAGTTTTTTTTTGCCACGGTTTAAGAAATTTTTGGTATGTTTTAGCTATTTTCCGTAGAGTAGTTTCTTGCTAGGGCTGGTTGTTAAAGTGGTAGTTTTTGGTTAAATACTCTACATATTGTAAGTAGGTGTGAAAGTTAAGCTTTGGAAGTCAATAAACGTGGCTAGCTGCGTAGTGCCTATGTGCACGTAATTCATACTAACTGTCGACCATGTGTGACTAATATCTTGATGGAAACTCGAAACTATGCAAATACAAATGTATTATTGATTTTTTCTATAAACTTGGATCTATGATCTATTCAACAACTGAGCATGTGGGGCCTTAGCACGATAATTTCCCGACTGTCTAAAACAAGGTTTCCTTCTCCAGTAATGAGGAGCGATGACGGTGATGCACCTTTCGCTCGCTCTAGTGCTCGTAGTAATCGTTAGGTGGTCTACGAACGTGTAGATGTAAAAAAAACTCTGGTGTTCGTTGTACTGCCATAACTGTTGATGAATAGATCGGAAGTTTTCCGCAAGAAAACCTTGGTTGAGCGTGTGTGCGAGCGAGAGATCGTGCGTGTGTGTGATATGGAGAGACTAAGGCAGAGATAAGAGTCTTTGTGTGTTTGTGTGTGTGTGGAAGATAAAGAGGACATATGGGGCTTTGTCTTGTGTGACATGGATAGAGATCGACATACACAGCAATCAGAGACCCTTAACGAAACTGTGTGCGATGCATGAATCGTAAACGGTATAGTTCAAGCCCCGTCGCTAATGACACGAACTGTGTGTGATGGTGGATCCATCAAATACGATTCAGAAAATAGTTACGTGTGCGATCCACGGTAGACAGCTTGTTCTTATGAACTGTTTGTGATTAGCGATGATAACAGAAACGGTTATCAAAACTACATACATGTGCGAAGTACGGCATACAGTTCAGTCGGATAAACTGTTTGCGCTGATACGACGAAAACGATCCGGTACAGGAGGAACGCCCTGTCGAGGCCGATGGCGTGCCCGGCCACGCGCCGGACAACGCTGTGCTACACGTCATCGCCTGGGTTGAGCAGATCCTTAGCGCGGGGCGTGACAGTGCCACCAAGCAACATAGCCGCCTCACCGTCGAGAGGCTACAGCACGCCGCACAAGAAGATCATCGGTGGTGCTTAGTAGAGAAAAACATGCGCGTCCGCACTAAGAGGGCAAGGCGCGCAACACAGCAAGACCGATGGAGGGGCGCAGAGCGAGAGGCGCGGCGCGCGGCAGAGCAAGAGCATTTCCCCCAAAGAGGAAGGGATGATGCAGCACAGCGACGATAAGTATTTCCCTCAGTTATGAAACCAAGGTTATCGAACCAGTAGGAGGATCACCACCACCCAATAAGCAGCACCTGCACACAAACAACAAATACTTGCAACCCGACGTGAAAGAGAGGTTGTCAATCTCTCCATGGTAAAAAGATAGATTAGGTAGTGATAGATAGGAGAGATAGATTTCTCAAGAACACAAAATAAAAAGAGCAAATAAATTATGCAGAAATATATTTTTGGGTTTTTGGTTTTGTAGATCTGAAAACAAAGATGCAAAAAGATAGATCTGAAAGCAATATGTTGGAAAAGTAGACCCGGGGGCCGTAGGGTTCACTAGTGGCTTCTCTCATGAGTATAGCGCACGGTGGGTGAACAAATTACTGTTGGGCAATTGATAGAAGATCAAATAATCATGACGATATCCAAGGCGATGATCATTATATAGGCATCACGTCCAAGATAGGTAGACCGTCTCTTGCCTGCATGTACCTCTATTACTCCACACATCGACCGCTATCCAACATGCATCTAGTGTATTAAGTTCATGAAAAAACGGAGTAATGCAATAAGAAGGTGTGTCCAGCAAGGATACAAAGGAAAAACTAACAAACAAAGCAAGCAAGGATACAAAGGAAAAACTAACAAACAAATAGGTGCCTCCCAACAAGCGCTATCGTTTTACGCCCCTAGCTAGGCATAACACATAGATTCAAGTATTGTCATCCTTGGTTTTGGCCACTTTTGTGAGGGCCTTCTTGAATCCGAGGGCTCCTTCCGCTTCCCCAAATTTTTAGGAGAAGAAACCATCTTAAGATCCAAAATATCCAAATGCTTATTGCAAAGGGTAATCAAAGTGTTCAAGTGATTGAGGTTCCCACTAATATGTTTGAGGGGTTCGTGATATTTTTCTAACTCGACCAAGTGCTTATGTAAGTCACCCAATTTGTCAAGAATTTGAACTCCCTCTTGTGGAAAAGCAAGCCCCTTTTTTGGTGGAGGAACCCCCAAAACCCCTTCCAAAACTTCATAAGCGGCGTTTGCATCAAGTTCAATAAAATTGCCCTTTGAGGCGAAATCCAAAAGATCTCTATGATGCAAAGCCAATCCAATATAAAAATTTCTAAGCAAAACTTTTGCGTGTCCTTTTAGATTAGAAATATGATAGGATTCCATTAGCCTATACCAGGCATCTTTCAATTTTTCCCCTTGTTTTTGTTTGAAGTATAGAACTTCAAAATCTGGTGACAAAGGGGGAGTAGTAACACTAGTCATGGTAACAATATAAGCAAACAAGATTGCAAGCAAGGAAGAGATCCGGCAAGAAAAAGGGCAAACGAAAAAGAGGGCGAATAAAACGGCAAATTGGTGAAGTGGGGGAGAGGAAAACGAGAGGCAAATGGCAAATAATGTAATTGCAAGGAGATGAGATTTGTGATTAGGAACCTGGTAGATGATGATGGAGTCCCCTCGGTGCCTACGATAGGCACGTAGAAGAGACCGCTTCCTCCCCGGCAACGGCGCCAGAAATTCCTTTGACGTGGCTTGAGACTGCGTCGGTATTTCCCCAAAGAGGAAGGGATGATGCAGCACAGTGATGGTAAGTATTTCCCTCAGTTATGAAACCAAGGTTATCGAATCAGTAGGAGGATCACCACCACCCAATAAGCAGCACCTGCACACAAACAACAAATACTTGCAACCCGACGCGAAAGAGAGGTTGTCAATCTCTCTACGGTAACAAGATAGATTAGGTAGTGATAGATAGGAGAGATAGATCTCTCAAGAACACAAAATAAAAAGAGCAAATAAAATATGCAGCAATATATTTTTGGGTTTTTGGTTTTGTAGATCTAAAAACAAAGATGCCAAAAGATAGATCTGAAAGCAATATGTTGGAAAAGTAGACCCGGGGGCCGTAGGGTTCACTAGTGGCTTCTCTCATGAGTATAGCGCACGGTGGGTGAACAAATTACTGTTGGGCAATTGATAGAAGATCAAATAATCATGACGATATCCAAGGCGATGATCATTATATAGGCATCCCAAGATAGGTAGACCGACTCCTGCCTGCATCTACCTCTATTACTCCACACATCGACCGCTATCCAGCATGCATCTAGTGTATTAAGTTCATGGAAAAACGGAGTAATGCAATAAGAACGATGACATGATGTAGACAAGATCTATTCATGTAGGAATAGACCCCATCTTGTTATCCTTAATAGCAACGATACATGCATGTCTTGTTGCCCCTTCTGTCATTGGGAAAGAACACTGCAAGATCGAACCCATCACAAAGCACCTCTTCCCATGGCAAGAAAAATCGATGTAGTCGTCCTAACTAAACCAAAGATTCGAAGAAGAAATACGATGCTATAAGCAATCATGCATATAAGAGATCAAAGAAGACTCAACTAATATTCATGGATAGAAACTGATCATGAACTCAAAATTCATCGGATCCCAACAAACACACCACAAAAGTTTACATCAAATAGATCTCCAAGAGACCATTGTATTGAGAATCATAAGAGAGAGAGAATAAGCCATCTAGCTACTGCCTACGGACCCGTAGGTCTATGGTGGACTACTCACGCATCATCGGAGAGGCACCTATGAGGAAGATGAACCCCTCCATGATGGTGTTTAGATTGGATCTCGCGGTTCTGGAACTTGCGGCGGCTGGAATTGTGTTTCGTCGACTCCCCTAGGGTTTTTGGAATATTTGGGAATTTATAGGCATCAGAGGCGGTGGAGAGGGGCCCTGAGGAGGGCACAACCCATCAGGGCACGCTGGGGCCCCCCTGGCGCGCCCTGGTGGGTTGTGGTCTCCTCGGCCCACTCTCTTTGGCCCACTGGGTGTCTTGTGGTCCAGAAAAAATCTCCAAAAAGTTTCGTCTCGATTGGACTCCGTTTGGTATTGATTTTCTGCGAAGTAAAAAACAAGCAAAAACAGCAACTGACACTTTGGCACTATGTCAATAGGTTAGTCCCAAAAAATGATATAAAGTTGTTATAAAATGATTGTAAAACATCCAAGAATGATAATATAACAGCATGGAACAAGCAAAAATTATAGATACGTTGGAGACGTATCAATGCTCCGTTTTGTGAGAGACATGTGTCAAAGCTTATATCGAACAAGTTGTTACTTTGACCATGATATCTTGTCCCCATGTTGGGAAATCATGCAGATTATTATCATGTACTTCAGAGCATTTTTTCATTTCTTGAATTTTAAAACCTAGATTCCCAATGCATGCACATGTGTCCAAACCGTTACCCAAGATGTTTGGAACTCCTTAAAATTTATTGCAAGCGGCATATATAGGGAAGCAAGTAGTACATATATATGATATTTCCAGCAGTTTTTTGCTTCATCTTGCATGTTCGTGTGTTTCAGTTTTGAATTATGGCCGTAAAATTTCTAGAAACTAACTTAATGTATAAAAATGCCAATTGAACCCCGAATATTTCCTAATTTTAGTATGGCGTTAGTGGATTTTCATGGTAGGGATCTTTTTCTTACAATTAAAATAATATCCGTTACCACTGTACCCCAAAATAGTTTTACAATTCAATACAAAAAGTGAACTGCATACACACGGTTCCATATAGGAACCGTTTACGATGAAAATTCACGGATCTATTTATGTCTTACGAGGGAAGCTTCGTCGGCTTCGTCTAGCTCGGATTCCGTTCACCCTCGATCCCCATTCCCCAACAAACCCTTTCGGCAAAGAATGACACCGTGGAAACACTTCGTAAGGGTGCGTACGACCGCGCCCTCGGCCCCGAGCGCTCCCGACTCTGCGAAGAATGTGGACGCCTTGGCCGAGTGCGCATCCGCATCCGCCTTAAGCGCGGCTGCATCCGCTGAAAGGGCCTCTGCGACGGCCGAAAGGGCGTCTGTAGCCGCGAAGACGACAGCTGCAGCTGCTGCAACGGCGGCTGCAAACGCCAAGAGCGCTCGAGCAGTGTGCCGTGCCGCGGAGGCCACCCTAGCCCGGGTCGAGGCCATCCAGGCCTATATCATCGAGAACGCCCATGCCAAGATACTCCGGGCTTCGCCGGAATCCAGCATCCACCACACGTCCGAAGAGGCAGCTGCTGCGGATGCCGAGATGCATGCCGATGATGCGGCGGCGGACATCTTTGAATAAGAGCTGGAGATGCGGGAGCCGTCCGAGAGCGCCGAGTGCTGGGAGGAGTTACATGTGGCTCAGGAGGAGGACGAGAAGCGCCTGTCCATCGAGGAATCGGCGGTGGAGTACCAACGCGAGCTATGGCGGCGCCACTACTACGAGTACTACAAAGATGAGGGAGACGCCGATGATGAGGGCAACACCGAGGATGAGCACGTCGCCGCGGTCGAAGTCATCTTGGGGGACGCGGTGTCCAGCACCGGCGGAATGTCGCCCAGACAAGTCGTCAACATCTCATAGAACAGCGGCGAGGCATAGGGCGGCGGCTCGTCGGCGTCGTTGTTAAAATTATGTGTATTACTAATAGCCTTTGTTTAGAGAGCCGGTCTTTTGTAAGAGCTATGTCTAGTTCAAGCAGCTTGATTATTTAGTGAAGGTTTAGTAACTGTGAGCTATGAGTGTCCGCTAATTTGTATACCCAAGTTAGTAGTTGATGTTAAATTATGCAATGACGTGGATGTGCACTATAACCAGGAAATACGTGGGGAGGGGCAAAATTTTGTATGTTCTGTATCATCGCACACGATAAAAGCAGAAACACCGTGTCTGATGAATCTTTGCGCGCCAAGTTTCCCTGCAACGAGCGAAATTTTTTGCCGACCGCCGAAATATCTGCCTCCCCCCAAGGGCCACATTTCCCCTGCAACACTCCCCCACGCGTCGCCGCCCACATATCTCCCTCTAGCATCCGACCGCCGCGGACACGCCATGGTCTCCTCGAGTGACCCCTCAAGCGGTATCTCCGACGACGACGAATCTTTCACCAGCCAGGTATTCGTCTCTCTTCTCTCTGGCTTAACTAGGCTTAGGGTTTTGTTTTGGAATTGGGGATTTTAAAGCGGCATGCCGATTTGCGCCATTTCTTGCTCTTGTAGCTCCCTAGGGCAATCACTTCCAAGGAATGGAGAGGGGTAGCTGAAGACCTGCCTGTTCATGGTCAACATCAATTTCCATCCGTGAAGTTACGAGCTTCTGAATCTGGGTACAGTGGGAGGAAGTTGCTGGGACGTGCAAAGAAGGTAAGCCTAACTCTCGTTGTTAGAAATAATTTGTTATATTAGGTGTGATTCAGACACGTCCCGTGTGCTATTTGATTCTGGATGTGATTAAGACACTGTCATAGTTTTAACCTGAAGGCATATTGATAGCAAGAAAACCATATGCTACATGAGTTATCATTGCATGAAAATTTACCGCAAGGTAGTAGACATGATGTACTTCATTTCATTCAGCATGATCAAGGTCTAATTATGCACAGAAACATGGCTAGCATCAACACAACATGGCAATATGAAATAAACAGATTCTCAGAATTAGTGAAAAAAACAGGGTGCAAGACAGTAGTTTTTAACAGATTGGAATGTTTGACAGCAGAATGTACATACCTGTCACTATTAATTTGATATCATTCAAACACTGCCGATGTGCATCCTGTACTACAAGAACTGTTGCATTTATATTTAGCTTCCTGGTAAAATTGGCAATTTGTTATTACATATGACAGAAATAGAGGAGGGATGAGTACCAGAGCATCCTACTATAAAGACTCTTCGAGCAGAACCATGGCATGGCCGATGAAGACCCATGTAATCCCGGTTCTGATGAAATGTCTGAAGCAGAAGTTGAAAAGCTACTTTCTAGTCAGAAAGTAGACCCATTTGAAGCACGCAAGTACAAGCATGGCCAACCATTTCTTGTTGGCGAATACTTTGAGGAGTGCAGTTCCAGTTGTCGCAAGTTACATAAATATTGCATGGACATAATGTCAAAAGGAGAAGATCATAACATTGTGGAATTGCACTACGACCGTAGGCATTTCTTTCACGATGCAGGTACCATTAGTGTGGAATTCGAGGACTTTCATCTCTTCTTCAACTTCGATAAGCTTGCCGCCACTCTTGTCAAACGCTTGATGTTGTAAGTACTTCACAAACTCTGATCAACTTCTCCATACAAGGCTGTAAATGAAAAGAAAGCTAACTGTATTGTATTCCTCTCAGGGGATTGATGGCGCAGAGATCGATAAGGGTGCATGTGCATTTCATAGATCCTGATTTAGCAAACGACATTTTGTTAAGTAGAAATGACACATGCAAGGCTTCCATCTGGCATGTCGCCATGATCTTGTGGGAGTTACAGATAGGAGAATTCTTCATGTGGTCGTATCATGAAGGGTAAGTTAAATATACAACCACACATACATTGATCGTCTTTCAGTTTTTGACATAGTTCGTAAGTTCAAGGTTTTCTTAAACTGTAGAGATCACTGGATCTTGGTGGTCATTGTTCCAAAACGCAACAAAGTTTACTACCTAGATTCTCTCAGAGAGTCAAATGCGCCTCAGGATCCGAGTCATCTTCAGGATTTCATGGATAGGTATTGAATTCTTTGATGTTAATATGTTGTGTTCATATCTGGTTCAAGAATTGAGTATGTGAAAATTCATCTTCATTTTTAGTGTATTGTCAAGGTACATAACTTTAGGAGGGAGACGGTTCGACCCCCAACTACATTTGCAGCACGCGATCGTTTCTCCGGTGAGACAACGAAATCCGTTATTTTCAGGAAATGCTAGTCAGATGTTCAAGTTTCTAAGTAAACCTCTTTCCATTTCTCTCCAAAGAAAAAAAAACAACTTACACCTGTTAGGTTGTTCCTGACAGGGCAAATTCATGCCTAATACTCTACAAAAAATTGAAGTGTCCTCAACAACAACAAGGGATCAACCTATGTGGATACTACATTTGCGCACACATGATGAACCTATGCAGACATGTTGAATGTAGTGCCGATGCTGACAAAATAGAACCAATAAGTCTGTTTCTTAATTACTATCTTCTACTCCACACGTATGTCACATTCCGATCTAAAACTCCTACAGGTGATCATTGGACCGATGACCTATGAACCGCTCGCCGCAGATGAATTGCTATCTGTTAGGAAATTTATCAGCATCTTGATACGTCTCCGTCGTATCTATAATTTTTTATTGTTTCATGCCAATATTATACAACTTTCACATATTTTTGGCAACATTTTATATGATTTATTGGACTAACCTATTGATCCAGTGCCCAGTGTCAGTTCCTGTTTGTTGCATGTTGTTCGTTTCGCAGAATTACCATATCAAACGAACTCCAAACGCGGTAAAAATTTATGGAGATTTTTTTTGGAATATTTGTGAATTTTGAGAAGTGGAATCAACGCAAACGGAGGCCCACAGCCCCCACGATACATCAGGGCGCGGCCTGGTGGGTGCTGCCCACCTCGTACGTCGGTTGGATCTCTCCTTCAGGCGCAAGGAAGCTAATTTTTGGATAAAAATCCCCTCAAAATTTCATCCCAATCGGAGTTACGGATCTCCAGGAATATAAGAAACGGTTTTTGGCCAGAAAACAGGAACGTGAAACAGAATAGAATAGAGAGGGAGATCCAATCTAGGAGGGGCTCCTGCCCCTCCGCCGCCATGGCGGCCATGGACCAGAGGGGGAACTCTCCTCCCATCTAGGGGGGAGGCCAAGGAAGAAGAAGAAGGAGGGGGGCTCTCTCCCCCTCTCCCCCGGTGGCGCCGGAACGCCGCCGGGGCAAGCATCGTGACTGCGATCTACTCCAACAACTTCGCCGCCGTCAACACCAACTCTCTCCCCCTCTATGCAGCGGTGTAACTCCCCTTCTCCCCGCTGTAATCTCTACTTAATCATGGTGTTCAACTCCGTATATTATTTCCCAATGATATGTGGCTATCCTATGATGTTTGAGTAGATCTGCTTTGTCCTATGGGCTAATTGATGATCGTGGTTGGTATGATTGTATATTTTATTATGGTGCTGTCCTACGGTGCCCTCCGTCTTGCGCACACGTGAGGGATCCTCACTGTAGGGTGTTGCAATGTGTTCATGATTTGCCTATGGTGGGTTGCTTGAGTGACAGAAGCATAAACCCGAGTAGGTGGGTTGTTGCATATGGGAGTAAAGAGGACTTGATACTTAATGCTATGGTTGGGTTTTACCTTAATGATCTTTAGTAGTTGCGGATGCTTGCTAGAGTTCCAATCATAAGTGCATATGATTCAAGTAGAGAAAGTATGTTAGCTCATGCCTCTCCCTCATGTAAAATTGCAAGAATGATTACCGGTCTAGTTATCAATTGCCTAGGGACAAATAACCGTCTTGATTGACAAAAGTTTTCTACTAAACAACTAACTTTCATTACCTTGCAATTTACTCGTAGTTTTATTCCCGCTAAGTACTTCTAGTGTTATTCGTGCAAACTATCCTATCACCTACAAAATAGTTTCATACTTGTTCTAGGTAAAGCAAACGTTTAAGTGTGCGTAGAGTTGTATCGGTGGTCGATAGAACTTGAGGGAATATTTGTTCTACCTTTAGCTCCTCGTTGGGTTCGACAGTCTTACTTATCGAAAAAGGCTACAAACGATCCGCTACACTTGTGGGTTATCAAGTCCTTTTTCTGGCGCCGTTGCCGGGGAGCAATAGCGTGGGGTGAATATTCTCGTGTGTGCTTGTTTGCTTTATCACTAAGTAATTTTTTATTTTCTGTCATTAGTTGTTTTATATCTTTAGTTATGGATATGGAACACGAAACACCAAAAAAATTAGTGGTACTTGCTACTCATGGAGATGGGGAACCTCCTAAAACCCTCGATGCTAGTTATGTGAAACACGTTAATTACTCCTTCGATAATCCCGAAAATCCTCAAGGAACTTTATAATGGGATACACATTGGATCAACATGAGTACTTTAGGGATTATCGCTTATCTCAAAAAGGGAAACACTTATGGGATCAAATTAGAATACTGGAATGGTTTGCTTGGGATGCATGCTCGAGATGTGACCTTACTTGTTGCTCTAATATAGAAGCTCGACACCTTCCCTTTCAATGTAAATTCAACGATAATGAAACCTTGGCATCATATGCTAAAGGTATTTATGATTATTATGATGTGGAACGAATAGAAGAATTTGTTGCGTTCAAAGGTGCTTATGAAATTGCTTCCTTGCTTGAAAAGTATGATGATGATGTTCCTTACGAATCTGAAAATTTATCCATACTTAAATATTGCTATGAGAATTATGATTGCAATGCTGATATTATTGAATTTATTGAGAGTATGACCGCTGCCTTGGAAGAGACTAATATTTTGCAGGAATCTATGGATGGAGAAATTGCTGAAATTGTGAGCTCATTAGATGAAAAAGATGAGGAGGAGAGCGAAGAACAAAAGGAGGAAGATCGGATTAGCTACCCGTGCCCACCTTCTGATGAGAGTAACTCTTCAACTCATACATTGTTTAATTTCCCTTCGCACATACCGAAGGATGAATGCTATGATGATTGCTACGATCCCTTGGATTCTTTTGAAATATCCCTTTTTGATGAACTTGATGCTTGCTATGCTTATGCCATGATGCCAATATGAATTATGCTTATGAAGATGAACTTGCTATAGTTCCTTATGTTAAGCATGAAATTGTTGCTATTGCACCCACACATGATAGTCCTATTATCTTTTTGAATTCTCCCAACTACACTATATCGGAGAAGTTTGCACTTATTAAGGATTATATTGATGGGTTGCGTTTTGTTACTACACATGATGATTTTGATGAATATAATATGCATGTGCTTGCTGCTCCTACTTGCAATTATTATGAGAGAGGAACCAAATCTTCACCTCTCTATGTTTCCAATACTATGAAATTGCAAGAAACTCTTTATACTAAGCATTGGCCTTTACTTAATGTGCATGAATTGTTCTTGTATGACATGCCGATGCATAGGAAGAGAGTTAGACTTCGTTGTCACATGATATATATCACTTTGTGCTCACTACTAAATTACAAATCATTGCTAATTAAAATTGGCTTTGATATACCTTGGGATCCGGGTGGATCCATTACTTGAGCACTTTATGCCTAGCTTAATGGCTTTAAAGAAAGCGCTGTTAGGGAGACAACCCGAAAGTTTTAGAGAGTCATTTTATTTTGTTGTGTGCTTTTATAAAGTTTAAAAACAAAAAAAATATAGAGGGGAACCTAAAACTTCACAAAAGGAAAGGTGAAAGTGAGAGAGATGATGAACATCGTTGAAGTGGGGGATGTCCTTGAACTTTTGTTCATGCCCATGTAAACTTTGTGAATCTTGAATCACGGAAAATTTTCCAACAAAAATAATTATCCCCTTGTACAAATCCATTGTATTATAAAAATATAGTGCCAAGATTTGCCTTTAGGATGATTAGATTGCTTGTTGGTATGTGCGGTGTAAAAACAGAAACTTTGGCTGTAGTGCGTGAATTTTCATTTTTTACTGGAACGTCAAAAGTTTCTGAATTTTTTACACAGTATTTCTATATAATTTTTTTAATGTTTCCTAAGTTTTCAGAATTGTTGGAGTTACATAAGTATGGTAAAAGTTCAGATTACTACAGACTGTCCTGTTTAAGACAGATTCTGTTTTTGATGCATTGTTTTGCTTGTTTTGATGAAACTATCGATTTTATCGTTGGTGTAAGCCATAGAAAAGTTATAATACAGCAGGGATAATGCAAATATAAAATATGAATTGGTTTGCAACAGTACTTAGAGTAGTATTTTGCTTTATTATACTAACGAATCTTACCAGTCTTCTGTTAAGTTTTGTGTTGATGAAGTGTTCGAAGATCGAGGAGGTCCCGATATGAGGAGAAGAAGGAGAGGCAAGAGTTCAAGATTGGGGATGCCCAAGGCACCCCAAGTAAATATCCAAGGAGATTCAAGCGTCTAAGCTTGGGGATGCCCCGGAAGGCATCCCATCTTTCTTCAACAAGTATCAGTATGTTTTCGGATTCGTTTCATTCATGTGACATGTGCAAATCTTGGAGTGTCTTTTTCGTTTAGTTTATGCACCATGCTGGTATGAGATAGTCCATGGTTGATTTATAGAATGCTCATTGCAGTTCACTTATATCTTTTGAGTATGGCTTTATAGAATGCTTCATGTGCTTCACTTATATCATTTGAAGTTTGGATTGCCTGTTTCTCTTCACATAGAAAACCGTTATTCATAGAATGCTCTTTTGCTTCACTTATATTTATTAGAGCATGGTCTTTTGTAGAAAGAATTAAACTCTTTTGCTTCACTTATATCTATTTAGAGAGTCAACAGGAATTGGTCATTTGCATGGTTAGTGATAAAATCCTACATAAAACTTAGGGATCCCTGAATATGACATGTTTGATTCCTTGCAATAGTTTTGCGATATAGAGATAATAATATGTGGGAGGTACTAGTGGATGATCGTGTTTAGTAAGATATTGGTGTTAATGTTTGTGATTCCCGAAGCATGCACGTATAGTCTCCCGTTATGCTAGGAAGTTGGAGCCCAATTTATCCTTGATTGTCTATGTTTGTGTGAAGGTCGGGCGCGTGCGATGGTTAACTCCTACCAACCTCCCCCTAGGAGCATGCGTAGTAATACTTTGCTTCGAGAGAGCTAATAAATTTTTTGCAATAAGTATGTGAGTTCTTTATGACTAATGTGAGTCCATGGATTATACGCACTCTTACCTTTCCGCAATTTGCTAGCCTCTACGGTACCGTGCATTGCCCTTTCTCACCTCGAGAGTCGGTGCAAACTTCGCCGGTGCATCCAAACCCCGTGATATGATACGCTCTATCACACATAAGCCTTATTATATCTTCCTCAAAACAGCCACCATACCTACCTATTATGGCATTTCCATACCCATTCCGAGATATATTGCCATGCAACTTACACCGCCTCCGTTTTGATGACTTGAGCATTCATTGTCATATTGCATTACATGATCGTAGGATAGCTAGCATGATGTTTTCATGGCTTGTCCGGTTTTTGATATCTTTGCTACGCTAGATCATTGCATTCATATAGGGTCATACTTTGTTCTACTATTGTAGTATTGAGTTGTAAGTAAATAGAAGTGTGATGATCATCATTATTCATTATTAGAGCATGCCCCAGTGATGAAAGGATGATGGAAACTATGATTCCCCCACAAGTCGGGATGAGGCTCCGGACAAAGAAAGAAAAAAAAGAAAAAAGAAAAAAAAGAAAAAGAAAAATAAAAAAAAGGAAAAATAAAAAAATGAAAGAAGAAGGAATAGGGGCATGCTAATTCCACACTTGTGCTTCAAAGTAGCACCATGTTTTTCATATAGAGAGTCTCCTGTGTTGTCACTTTCATATACTAGTGGGAATTTTTCATATAGAGTTAGATGCATACCCACTTAGTTTCATATTGACCTTTCATACACTTATAGCTCTTAATGCATCCGTTGCATGGCAATCCCTACTCCTCGCGTTGATATCTATTGATGGGCATCTCCATAGCCCGTTGATACGCTGAGTTGATGCGAGACTTTCTTCTCCACTTTTACCCCTTTGAAATCTACCACCGCATTTTATTCCACCCATAGTGCTATATCCATGGCTTGCGCTCATGTATTGCGTGAGAGTTGAAAATGCTGAAGCGCGTCACTACTGGAATCTGGTAATTTGCCATTTGTTGCCTCTTTGCCGTCTGCCAGCTGACGGCAAAGCCATCTGTTAAATTAGTTAGGTTAATTAGGTTAGTTAGTTAGGTTAGTTAGTTAGGTTAGAAGAAAAAAAGAAGGAAAAAATGAAAAAGGAAAAAGGAAAAGAAGAAAAGAATAAGAAGAAGAAGAAGAAGGAAAAGAAGAAGAAGGAAAAGAGGAAGGAAAAGAAGAAGGAAAAGAATAAGAAGAAGAGAAGAAGAGAAGAAGAAGAAGAAGAAGAAGAAGAAGAAGAAGAAGAAGAGGAAGAAGAAGAAGAAGAAGAAGAAGAAGAAGAAGAAGAAAATGAAGAAGAGGAAGAAGAAGAAAAGGAAGAAGAGGAAAAAAAGAAGAAGAGGAAGAAGACGCCACTGACCCCCGACCCCCAACGCCACTGACCCCCGACCCCTGATACGTCTACCCCCGACCGCTGATACGTCTCCAACGTATCTATAATTTTTGCTTGTTCCATGCTGTTATATTATCATTCTTGGATGTTTTACAATCATTTTATTACAACTTTATATCATTTTTTGGGACTAACCTATTGACATAGTGCCAAAGTGCCAGTTGTTGTTTTTGCTTGTTTTTTACTTCGTAGAAAATCAGTACCAGACGGAGATAAAACGCTGCGGGGATTTTTATGGATTTTTTACGGACCAGAAGAAACCAGATGCGCCAAAGAACACCAGAAGAGGGGGCCCAGGGTGGCCAGCCCCCACCAGGGCGCGCCAGAGGCCCCCTGGCATGGCCTGGTGGGTGCTGGGCACCTCGGGCACCCCTCCACCGCCTCCGATGCCTATAAATTCCCAAATATTCGGAAACCATCAAAAATAACCCGAGACTCTCCGCTCCGCCGCCGCAACTCTCTGTATCGATGAAAAACCATTCTGGAGACGTTCCAGTACCCTGCCGGAGAGGGGAATCCATCTCCGGTGGCCATCTTCATCATCCCGGCGGAGGCCATGATGAGGAGGGAGTAGTCCACCCTCGGGGCTGAGGGTATGTACTAGTAGCTATGTGTTCAATCTCTCTCTCTCTCTCTCTCGTGTTCTTGAGATGTCACGATCTTGATGTATCACGGGCTTTGTTAATATAGTCGGATCATATGGTGTATTTCCTCTCTATCTAGTTGTGATGAATTGAGTTTTCCCTTTGAGATTTTGTTACCGGATTGAATACTTTTATGGATTTGAGAGCACTTGATATATGTCTTGCATGCGGATACCCGTAGTGACATTGGGGTATTCAAGTGATTCACTTGATATATGTTTTGGTACTCAACTTGCGGAATCCCGAGGTGACATTGGGGTAATCTATGCATAGGGGTTGATACACGTTCTTGTCCTAGCTTCTCCGGTAGAAATCTTGGGGCACTCTTTGAGGTTCTTTGTGTTGGATTGAGTATTATGAATCTGAAATTGTTTGATGCGTATCGTATAATTAACTCATGGATACTTTTGGTGACATTGGAGTATCTAGGTGACAATAGAGTTGGTTGATGCGTATCATATGGTGTTATTCTAGTACGAACTCTTAGATAGATCGATCGGAAAGGATAACTTGGTTATATTAGTACAAACTCTTGGATAGATCGATCGGAAAGGATAACTTGGTTATGTTAGTACGAACTCTTGGATAGATCGATCGGAAAGGATAACTTTAAGGTGGTTTCGTACCCTACAAACAATTTTTTCTTATGCTCTCCGCTAGATAAGAACTTTGGAGTGATTCTTCGTTGCACGTTGAGGGATGGTTATGTGATCCAATTATATTAGGATTGTTGAGAGATTGCACTAGCAAAAGTACGGACCCTAGGCCTTGTTTTCAAGCATTGCAATACCGTTTGTGCTCACTTTTGTCACTTGCTACCTTGCTGTTTTTATATTTTCAGATTACAAAAACCCATATCTACCATCCATATTGCACTTGTATCACCATCTCTTCGCCGAACTAGTGCACCTATACAATTTGCCATTGTATCGGGTGTGTTGGGGACACAAGAGATTTCTTGTATTTGATTGCAGGGTTGTTTGAGAGAGACCATCTTCATCCTACACCTCCCACGGATTGATAAACCTTAGGTCATCCACTTGAGGGAAAATTGCTACTGTCCTACAAAACTCTGTGCTTGGAGGCCCAACAAAGTCTACAAGAATAAAGTTGCGTAGTAGACATCAAGCTCTTTTCTGGCGCCGTTGCCGGGGAGGTGAGTGCTTGAAGGTATATCTTTAGATCTTGCAATTGAATCTTTTAGTTTCTTTTTATCACTAGTTTGGTTTTGTAAAAGAAAACTAAAAAAATGGAGTTTAGGTTGCATCATTTGTTTCATCTTTATAATGTCTTTCGTGAAAATAATGATTCAGAAAATTGTGCTCAATTGGTAGAGGAAGAAACTATGAAAATACTTAATGAGAATTCCTTGAATGATGAGCATGATTGCAATGTAGTTAGTATGAACTCTATGAATATCTAAAATACTAATGATGATTGCACTAGTCATGATAAAAATGTTTCTTATAAGCATGTCAATTTTTGTGGAGTGGATAAAGTTTGTGAAGACGTGCTTTATAGGGATGATAGATTTTGTAAGAAGCATAAACATGATATAACCAATTCTTTGCTCAAAGTCATAGATTAATTTGCTACAAAATTATGTTCTCTTTGTCCTATTACTTGTGAACTTTGCAATAAAGTTGTTCATCTTAATTTCCAATGCAAACTTTTTCATGATCAAATCATGGCCAAATATTGTAATGACTTGATCACCCTTGAACTTTATGATGAGCTTTATCTATTTTTGTGGAGTGAAGAATTGACACATAAAAATAGTTGGTTTGAATTATTCATTCTCACGGACGACATTGAAACTAATCTAAAAAATATCTATATGTTTTGCATGGTAAATTGCAATGAGAATGCTTATATTGCCGACTATAGAAAGATGGGAAAACCAATAGAATATAAAAGGAATACTAATGAAAGGGTAAAGAATTCCTCTTTGCCTCCTATTGTGTCTCATGATGT
Source organism: Elymus sibiricus (assembly GCA_039707655.1). Classification (NCBI taxonomy): domain Eukaryota; kingdom Viridiplantae; phylum Streptophyta; class Magnoliopsida; order Poales; family Poaceae; genus Elymus; species Elymus sibiricus. The sequence goes on along the minus strand of CM077665.1, from coordinate 525,947,122 downwards.
AATAGGTGATGAGGAGGAGCTCCCTATTCAACCAATCTCATGAATAAGAAGCTCGAAGAAATTAATTAAACCCACACATGATGTGGTGAAAAAGAAGAAAAGAAGAAAGAGTAGAGGTAAAAAGTCTTCCAAATGATGTTGCTCCTATTATTCTTGTGCCTCACGAGGATGAATCAAAAATAATTATGGAAGATGATACACTTGATGATGATTTTATTATGCCAATTGCTTGTTGTGATGACTATGATTGGGAAGAAAATGATACTTCTTATAATCTTGAAAATCTTTTTGGCACCAACTTGGTAAATTATGATGATAATAATTGTTATACTATTGGTGCTATTAATACAATTAATGATGAGAGTGATTATGCTTATGATATGCCAAGCCACAAGCTTGGGGGTGCTATGCTTAATGAAGATGATCTTTTTAGTTCCCCTACTTTGAATGATCAAATTTGTTATGATGATTGCATGCCTCCTATTTATGATGATTGTGATATTTATGAAAGTGGGTTTGGAAGAGTGTCAACTTTAGATAATTATTATCCCACTATTTTGGAGGGTGTTGAATTTTATTATAATGATAAAAGTGGATTTGGAGAGGTCATGACTCTATTTAGTAATGATTCCACTATTTCGGAAGAGGTTTCACTTGACTATGATGAGAACAAAGTTGATAATTATGATGATTATTGTGATGATACTTATGTTATAAAAGGTAGTGATAACTATTGTCATAATTTTGAATATCCTTTTACTGAACATTACTCTTTTAATGTGGAAACAATTTATAGTATTCGAGTTCCATTTGATGCTCCCACTATTATGAATGAGAAGAAATTTGCTTATGTGGAGAGTAATGAAAATTCTATGCTTGTGCATCATGAAAAGAATGCTTTATGTGATATTTATATTGTGAAATTCCTTTATGATGCTATTGAAAATTATTATGAGGGAGGAACATATGCTTGTAGGAATTGCAATAATATCAAGTTTCCTCTCTATGTGTTCAAAGTTTTGAAGTTATGCTTGTTTTGCCTTCTTATGCTAGTTGATTCTTGCTCCCATAAATTGTTTGCTCACAAAATCCCTATTCATAGGAAGTGGGTTAGACTTAAATGTTCTTGTCATGAGATTCATGATGCTCTCTTACATATTTCAATTATTATTCCTATGTGAGCATCATTGAAATCATCATGCCTAGCTAAAAGGCATTCAAGAAAAGCGCTTGTTGGGAGACAACCCAACACTTTTACTTTCTGTTTTTGTGTATTAAAATGATTAAGATATTGTAGTAATCATGTTTTTGTCTTTTATTTCAATAAAGTGCCAAGTAAAGCCTTTGGGATGACTCACAAGATGAGTAGAATTGATGCTGAACCAAAACACAAACTTTTGACTCCAGTACATGAATTTTCATTTTTTACTGGAGCGTGATAATGATCTGCAATTTGTACACAGTATTTATATACAAATTCTTCAGGTTTTCCTAATTTTTCAGAATTGTTAGAGACAGGAAAGTATGGTTACACTACAGATCTTCACAGACTGTTCTGTTTTTGAGAGACCCTGTTTTGCATGCATAGTTTGCTTGTTTTAGTATTCCCATAGCTTATATTTAGTGGTATAAATTATGGGAATGATAGAATACAGTAGGTATCATGTGGGAACAATTATGAATCTTGTCTTGACAGTGCCTAAGTGAATGATTTATCTTTATTACACTAACCCTTCTCACGAAGTTCCGTTAAGTTTTGTGTGATTGAAGTTTTCAAGTTTTGGGTGAGACACCGATATGAGGAGAATAAGGAGTGACAAGAACCTAAGCTTGGGGATGCCCAAGGCATCCCTAAGGTAATATCCATTGAAGACTCAAGCACCTAAGCTTGGGGATGCCCCGGAAGGCATCCCCTCTTTCGTCTTCAACACTATCGGTATATCTTACTTAGAGCTATATTTTTATTCGTCACATAATATGTGCTTTGCTTGGATCGTCATTATATTTTGTTACTTTCTGTTAGGTGTTATTTATAATATTGTTTTTCTATAAAATGTTCCAAGAATTGTCTTAGGATACTTGCATTGCATGTTTTGATGTGTGCTGTGTAAAAACAGAAACTTTTGCTGTAGTGTTTGAATTTTCATATTTTACTGGAACATGGAAATTTTCTGAAATTTTTACACAGTGTTGTCATATAAATTCCTTAGCATGTCCTAAAGTTTCATAATGTTTTGAGTTACAGAAGTACACTAGTTTAATAGATTACTGCAGACTGTTCTGTTTGGACAGATTGCTGTCATAGTTTCGTTATCTACTTATCCTATAGTTTCCATAGCCTATATTGGTAGATATAAATTGTGGAAATGATAGTAAACAGTAGATGATGTTTGAAAATTATTGTGCAACTTGTCTTGGCAGTACATGAAGTGTTGATTTGTTCTTATGTGTACTAACCTATCTCACGAGTTCTTTTCGAGTTTTGTGTGGATGAAGTTTCTGAGAATAGGTGAAACCGGGATATGAGAGGATTGAACGAGATACAAAAGCTCAAGCTTGGGGATGACCAAGGCAGCCCAAGTAAATATTTCAAGAAGTCTCAAGCATCTAAGCTTGGGGAAGCTACGTATCCCACCTCTCTTCGTCAATTATCGGTTAGCCTATGTTGAGCCTAAATTTTTATTCGTTCACATGATACGTGCTATTCTTGGAGTTCTATTTTTGTTTAGTTTGCTGTTTGAATAAAATACTTAGATCTGAAAATCTTTATTGAGAGAGAGAGAGTCCTCACATAGCTACTTAATTGTTTGACTACTCATTGATCTTCACTTATATCTTTTGAGAGTAGCTTGTCATTTGCTCTAGTGCTTCACTTATATCTTTTTGAGCACGGTGTGCTTGGAAATTCCTGTAGAAATACTCTCATGCTTCACTTAGATTAATTTGAGAGTTAGTAATTTTTTTAAGAAATCCTCTCATGCTTCACTTATACCTTTTTGAGAGATGAAACCTTTATGCTCATGTGCTTCACTTAGATTTATTTGAGCTTGTAAAAAAAAAGGGCAATGGCAATATATGAAACTAGTCCCAAAGTGATAGATATCCAAGGAGGATATAATGAAAACTTTCATGAAGATCATTGGACAAATTAAACTCGATTCCTTGTAATAGTTTTGAAACATGATGATAGTAATATGTGAGTCATGTTGGTGAGTAATTATGCTTAGTAGGAATATTGGTGTTAAGGTTTGTGATTCCCTATGCATGCACGAAAGTCAATAGTTATGCAATGAAGTTACATCCTACTTGTGGTGCATGATTCGGTGTTAGTTATTATTTTTCGTTTCTTGGTTTGGTTGCTTCCCAATCTATTTGCTAGCCTTCATTCGTACTAAGTAGAAATACTACTTGTGCATCCAAAATCCTTAAACCAAGTTTTGCCTTATGAGTCCACCATACCTACCTATATGCGGTATTTCCATGCCGTTCCAAGCAAATTTGTATGTGCCATCTCTAAATTTTCAAAAAAAATTCTCTTTTGTGTGCCCGTACCGCTCATGAAACGGTGGGGAGTGTCCAATATTTTTACATGCTAGATGTGTTATTCTCAAGATGAGTGTTTATTCACTTGTCATTGCACGAGAGTGCGGCGGTAATAGGGATGCTCATTCCCGAAATGAAAAAGAAAAAAATATTTACTTTATGTTGTCAAAGAATAAATTCCTTGGAAAGTGTTGGTATAGAAGGCAACCGTGGATACGGCCCGCCATAGAAAGTGAAAGTTTGGTGGAAAAAGGAATAAACTTTATTTTCTGTTTGGGAACCGCCTATGATATATCTAGCATGGAAAGTATTGTGAGCTACTTTGTCGTTTTCGTTGACAGGAAAAGCATGCCACCCAAAATATTTTTTCCTCTCTCAATTTAAAACTTTGAGCTCTGGAACCACTACAAATCCCTACTTCCCTCTGCGAAGGGCCTATCTGTTTACTTTATGCAATTTTTATTTTTTCTTTGAGTCTCCATTTTCTCTTATAAGCACCAACTAGGGGGCACTATGATCGTACTTGAGCATTGGGCATAGCTAATATTTGAGTGTGTTTCATGAATGGATCAATGATTGAGCATGATGGGCTAGGGATAACTTTCTTTAGTGTTGATATTTTGAAAGACATGGTTGCTTGTTGACATGCTTGATTATTGAAGTCATTATGTTAAAACTATACTATTTCTTTGAATCATTACAAGTCCAAATGTCCATGCAATACAAAAGAAAATAAAATGAGATGAACATGTTAGGCAACATTCCACATCAAAAATTCTGTTTTTATCATTTACCTACTCGAGGACGAGTAGGAATTAAGCTTGGGGATGCTGATACGTCCCCAACGTATCTATAATTTTTGCTTGTTCCATGCTGTTATATTATCATTCTTGGATGTTTTACAATCATTTTATTACAACTTTATATCATTTTTTGGGACTAACCTATTGACATAGTGCCAAAGTGACAGTTGCTGTTTTTGCTTGTTTTTACTTCGCAGAAAATCAGTACCAGACGGAGATAAAACGCTGCGGGGATTTTTGTGGATTTTTTATGGACCAGAAGAAACCAGATGGGCCAAAGAACACCAGAAGAGGGGGCCCAGGGTGGCCTGCCCCCACCAGGGCGCTCCAGAGGCCCCCTGGCGCGGCCTGGTGGGTGCTGGGCACCTCGGGCACCCCCTCCACCGCCTCCGATGCCTATAAATTCCCAAATATTCGGAAACCATCAAAAATAACCCGAGACTCTCCGCTCCGCCGCCGCAACTCTCTGTATCGACGAAAAACCAATCTAGAGACGTTCCAGTACCCTGCCGGAGAGGGGAATCCATCTCCGGTGGCCATCTTCATCATCCCGGCGGAGGCCATGATGAGGAGGGAGAAGTCCACCCTCGGGGCTGAGGGTATGTACTAGTAGCTATGTGTTCAATCTCTCTCTCTCTCTCTCTCTCTCTCTCTCTCTCTCTCTCTCTCTCGTGTTCTTGAGATGTCACGATCTTGATGTATCACGGGCTTTGTTAATATAGTCAGATCATATGGTGTGTTTCCCTCTCTATCTAGTTGTGATGAATTGAGTTTTCCCTTTGAGATTTCGTTACCGGATTGAAAACTTTTATGGATTTGAGAGCACTTGATATATGTCTTGCATGCGGATACCCGTAGTGACATTGGGGTATTCAAGTGATTCACTTGATATATGTTTTGGTACTCAACTTGCGGATTCCCGAGGTGACATTGGGGTAATCTATGCATAGGGGTTGATACACGTTCTTGTCCTAGCTTCTCCGGTAGAAATCCTGGGGCACTCGTTGAGGTTCTTTGTGTTGGATTGAGTATTATGAATCTGAAATTGTTTGATGCGTATCGTATAATTAACTCATGGATACTTGTGGTGACATTGGAGTATCTAGGTGACATTAGAGTTGGTTGATGCGTATCATATGGTGTTATTCTAGTATGAACTCTTAGATAGATCGAACGGAAAGGATAACTTGGTTATATTAGTACAAACTCTTGGATAGATCGATCGGAAAGGATAACTTGGTTATGTTAGTACGAACTCTTGGAGAGATCGATCGGAAAGGATAACTTTAAGGTGGTTTCATACCCTACAAACAATTTTTTCTAATGCTCTCCGCTAGATAAGAACTTTGGAGTGATTCTTCGTTGCACGTTGAGGGATGGTTATGTGATCCAATTATATTAGGATTGTTGAGAGATTGCACTAGCAAAAGTACGGACCCTAGGCCTTGTTTTCAAGCATTGCAATACCGTTTGTGCTCACTTTTGTCACTTCCTACCTTGCTGTTTTTATATTTTTAGATTACAAAAACCCATATCTACCATCCATATTGCACTTGTATCACCATCTCTTCGCCGAACTAGTGCACCTATACAATTTGCCATTGTATCGGGTGTGTTGGGGACACAAGAGATTTCTTGTATTTGATTGCAGGGTTGTTTGAGAGAGACCATCTTCATCCAACACCTCCCACGGATTGATAAACCTTAGGTCATCCACTTGAGGGAAAATTGCTACTGTCCTACAAAACTTTGCGCTTGGAGGCCCAACAAAGTCTACAAGAATAAAGTTGCGTAGTAGACATCAAGCTCTTTTCTGGCGCCATTGTCGGGGAGGTGAGTGCTTGAAGGTATATCTTTAGATCTTGCAATTGAATCTTTTAGTTTCTTGTTATCACTAGTTTGGTTTTGTAAAACAAAACTAAAAAAATGGAGTTTAGGTTGCATTAGGACCTATCTTTACCTATTAGCGTGTTGGTTGCATGGGCATAATAAAATTGACAAACTTGATTAACTGATGAATATATATGATGAATTATATATATATTTCGTGTGTGTTTAGTAGGTAGGCAAGATGAGTGATCGTGCGTGGATGTACACCGGTCACACTAGTTAGGAAGACATGACCAATGAATGGTTTACAAAAACCAAGGGGTTTGTGAGAGCCGCATTTGCAAATGGCCAGGAAAGAACTTGGTGCCCCTGTGTCCGGTGCGACAACTTTAAAAAGAGGACAGAGGGTGTAATGGGTAAACACCTGCAGAAGTGGGGTTTTACGCCTGATTATACGGTGTGGACTTTTCATGGTGAGTCTGCCCAACGTGCCAGAGCTGAGGTGGTTTGTCGTCGCACCAACGAGCATGGTACCGGGATCGAAGACATGGTGCAAGACTTTGATGATGCTCGGGATTCAGACGATGAGATGGAGGAATCTGCAAAGGCCTTTTATGAAATATTGGAGTCTTCAAAACGTCCTCTCCACGAGCACACTGAGCTTTGTCAGCTGGATGCCATCGCGCAAGTAATGGCTCTGAAGGCTCAATTCAACCTGGGAAGAGAATGCTACGACGCGATGATGACAATTAAAAATCAACAATAGCTAGTTATTGTACTAATCAGTGTTGTCTCGTTTGATTGCAGACCTTCTACAGGTGTGAGGAGGGACACAAGGAGGCCGCAGCAAAGGTTATCGATGGCGAGTGCAGGCGCCTACTACAGAACTTACAGCACGAGGCTCGGCCGCAGGCTGTTCGAGACTACTACGCCTTGCGTAGTGTTAAGAAGGACAAGTGGTCGTGCCGCAGAAAGTTTCTGGAGAAGGAGCAGTACATGAAGGTAATTACCTATTCTTAAGGCCTTGTACTTAGTTTCCTTGATTTGGTTCGTAGGCGTACCGCTCAAATTTCTCTTTACTAACTTAGGCGCCCCCGAGATGGTGTGCGGATAAGATGGATTGTTGGGAGGCGTTGGTGGATCAGTGGTGCTCAGACGAATGGCGAGCTGTCCACGACAAAGCCCAGAACCGGCGTGACAAAATGGTTGGTGTGCCACACCATCAAGGCAGCGCCAACTTATATCAGTTCGGGCGGAACTGGGTATGTGGTTTGCTTCATGATTCATGCAATCCATTTCTTGATGCTAGCTTGAGCCCTTTACTAATACTTTGTTCCTCTCTCTCTCTCTTAGGCGAACTACAATAAGACGGAGGTGCCAGGGGTGTACGACCTCTATGCCATGGCCCATATTGCCTCGTACAAGAAGGCCAAGGCATTCTCGGAGTCTGACCTCGATCATCCCGAGAACTTCACCAACATCTCCTCCCACCACAAGCTCGTGAGGTACAAAGATGGGGAAGGCGAGGAAAGGGGAGGACTTTAACCTGAGCCAGCATCCAATTGATCCAGAGTTGGTGATGATAGCTGGCGGCAGGAGGCCCCATGGCTCGATAGCCATTGGAGATGGACTTATACGGTCTTCTAGCACTCTCCGGGAGATCAAGGCGCGCCAAACGAGCTCCTGTCCTGAGATAAGGCCTCGTGCACGGCTAGTCGAGCTCGCCATCGAGGTTAGTCATACGGACTCAGATAGCTTTCCTCCATTACATTGTGTGTGCGAACAAAGATGATTATAATGCTAACGAGGAGTTGTGTTGCAGGCTGCTCTTCAGAAAGAGAGAGAGGCAACCCAGGCACTTCTCGAGGAACAGGCCCAGCAGGCGGCGGAGAAGGAGAGGGATTTGGAGGAGAGGACGGCTAGGTTGTTGGAGGAGGAGAGGGCACGGAAGGATGCGTCTAACCGGGCCATGTACGAGCTCATCGTGGTAAGTTTCTTCTTCATATTAGCCAAATCATGCACTACAGGTTTGTTTCATTAATAACTAATATGATTGACTTGTCAAAACCAAATGTGCAGTCTATGTGCGAGAAGTCCGGCCAGACCCCTCCGCCGATGCCAGTCATTACCACGACGGGAACGGTGAGTTTTATTTGAATGGTCATTAGTTACTAGTCTTAACATTTCAGTGTCATCATGCTAACGCAAATGATCTTTGGTGCAACATAACTCCCGAGCCGCATCGCACGATCCTTCTCCAGGGCCAAGTAGTGCTCCAGGTGACACCGGCCCGAGCAACCCCGGTGCTTCACCTCCGTGATGACGAGGACGGTAAGTTTTCTCTAGTGTTTTGCTTAACAAATGCATAATGACCTATACTTAGCTTATTTAGTTCATTTATGTCATAATTAGCTTACTTAGTTCAAAAATGGCACAATAACCTTGGTTAGCTCATAATGTCATATGCTTAGCTTATTTTCCTCCAAAGGGACATAATAATCTTACTTAGCTCCAAAATGACCTAGTTTACCTTGGTTAGCTCATAAATGACCTATACTTAGCTTATTTTCCTCCAAAGGGACATAATAATCTTACTTAGCTCCAAAATGACCTTGTTTACCTTGGTTAGCTCATCAATGACCTATACTTAGTTTTGTTTCCTCCAAAATGACATAGTAAGCTTACTTAGCTCCGAAATGACCTATTTTACCTAAGTTAGCTCTAAAATGACCTATACTTAGCTTTGCTTCCTACAAAATGAGATAATAAGCTTACTTAGCTCCAGAATGACCTATTTTACCTAGGTTAGCTCTAAAATGACCTATACTTAGCTATGTTTCCTCCACAATGACATAATAAGCTTAGTTAACTCAAAAATGGCATAATAGCCTTGGTAACCTCATAAATCCCATATACTTAGCTTATTTTCTTGCAAAATGACACAATAAGCTTAGTAAGGTCAAAAATGGCATAATTACCTCATAAATCCCATATACTTAGCTTATTCTTCTACTTCTTCTAGTATTCTTCTTCTAACTTTCTTATTTCCAATTTTGCAGATTTGATTCACTTCACGGTAGCTTGCTTTGATGTAGTGCTAGTGTTTACTTTCTGTTTTCATTTTGTATCGATGAACGTATGTGAAACTTTCTACCTATGGATGAAACTATGTATGTATGGATGAAACTATTGTAATATGGTGAACAATGTGACATTTGATACTTTCAATTTGGTATAAGTGTTGGTTGATCATATCCATATGGTAGGGATATTGTTTCTGTGAAATATATATATATATATATATATATATATATATATATATATATATATATATATATATATATCATATATTTGCCTGTGGAAATTCTTGAATATAACAAAAACAGGCAAAAAATAGGCAATACTGGCTCTTTGTCGTCTGCCACCATCGGCAAAGACATCTTTGCCGTCCACCACCGACGGCAAAGAGGGCACGTGGCAGCTGCCTGTGCAACCTGGGAACACCAGGCGTGGGGCCATTTGCCTCTTTGCCGTCCGGGGCAGACGGCAAAGGGCTTGTGACGGGGCAGTCGGGGGCAGACGGCAAAGGGGCTTGTGACGTGGCAGTCGGGGGCAGACGGCAAAGGATGCCGTTAGCCACCTAACGGGGCTAACGTCGGTGCTACACCATCCAACCTCTTTGCTGTCCGCTGAGCCTAGGCAGACGGCAAAGAGCCCCTTTATCAGAGTTTACAGTGCCGAAACTGTGGCCGTCTGCTGGCTGACGGCAAAGTCCTTTGCCGTCAGTGGGTCTGCCCTTTGCCGTCCACCACAGCAGATGGCAAATTACCTGATTCCAGTAGTGCGTTAAAAAGTATGAACCAATTGCTTGGCTGACACTGGGGTAGTACATGATTTATACTTTGTGTTAAGAAGACAGAGCATGACAAGGCTATATGATTTTGTAGGGATAGCGTTCTTTAGCGTTGATATTTTCAAAGACATGATTGTTCGTTGGGATGCCTGAGTATTAATGTCTTTATGTCAAAACTAGACTATTGCTTTGAATCACTTGTGTATTAATATTCATGCCATGATTAGATATATGATCAAGATTATGCTAGGTATCATTCCACATCAAAAATTATCTTTTTTATCATTTACCTACTCGAGGACGAGCAGGAATTAAGCTTGGGGATGCTGAAACATCTCCGTAGTATATATAATTTTTGATTGTTTCATGCCAATATTATACAACTTTCACATATTTTTGGCAACATTTTATATGATTTATTGGACTAACCTATTGATCCAGTGCCCAGTGTCAGTTCCTGTTTGTTGCATGTTTTTTGTTTCGCAGAACTACCATATCAAACGAACTCCAAACGCGATAAAAATTTACGGAGATTTTTTTGGAATATTTGTGCATTTTGAGAAGTGGAATCAACGCAAACGGAGGCCCACAACCCCCACGATACATCAGGGCGCGGCCAGGGGGCCCAACAGCGGCCTGGTGGGTGCTTCCCACCTGTACGTCGGTTGGAACTCTCCTTCGGGCACAAGGAAGCTAATTTTTGGATAAAAATCCCCTCAAAATTTCAGCCCGATCGGAGTTACGGATCTCCGGGAATATAAGAAACGGTTTTCGGCCAGAAAACAGGAACGTGAAACATAAGAGAACAGAGAGGGAGATCCAATCTAGGAGGGGCTCCTGCCCCTCTGCCGCCATGGCGGCCATGGACCAGAGGGGTAACTCTCCTCCCATCTAGGGGGGAGGCCAAGGAAGAAGAAGAAGGAGGGGGGCTCTCTCCCCCTATCTCCCGGTGGCGCCGGAACGCCGTCGGGGCAAGCATCGTGACGGCGATCTACTCCAACAACTTCGCCGCCGTCAACATCAACTCTCTCCCCCTCTATGCAGCGGTGTAACTCCCCTTCTCCCCACTGTAATCTCTACTTACACATGGTGTTCAACTCCGTATATTATTTCCCAATGATATGTGGCTATCCTATGATGTTTGAGTAGATCCGCTTTGTCCTATGGGCTAATTGATGATCGTGGTTGGTATGATTGTATATTTTATTATGGTGCTGTCCTATGGTGCCCTCCGTCTTGCGCAAATGTGAGGGATCCTCGCTGTAGGGTGTTGCAATGTGTTCATGATTTGCCTATGGTGGGTTGCTTGAGTGACAATAGCATAAACCCGAGTAGGTGGGTTGTTGCATATGGGAGTAAAGAGGACTTCATACTTAATGCTATGGTTGGGTTTTACCTTAATGATCTTTAGTAGTTGCGGATGCTTGCTAGAGTTCCAATCATAAGTGCATATGATTCAAGTAGAGAAAGTATGTTAGCTCATGCCTCTCCCTCATGTAAAATTGCAAGAATGATTACCGGTCTAGTTATCAATTGCCCAGGGACAAATAACCGTCTTGATTGACAAAAGCTTTCTACTAAACAACTAACTTTCATTACCTTGCAATTTACTCGTAGTTTTATTCCCGCTAAGTACTTCTAGTGTTATTCGTGCAAACTATCCTATCACCTACAAAATAGTTTCATACTTGTTCTAGGTAAAGCAAATGTTAAAGTGTGCGTAGAGTTGTATTGGTGGTCGATAGAACTTGAGGGAATATTTGTTCTACCTTTAGCTCCTCGTTGGGTTCGACACTCTTACTTATAGAAAAAGGCTACAAACGATCCCCTACACTTGTGGGTTATCACATCTTCTTTGTGAAACACTATATCAGGCCCAGTCCAGACGTCGAAGATTTCAGGATTCATATCCCCCAATAATAAGTACACATTCATATAGTGTTATCAGCTAAACATATACGCATGGATGCATTGTTTTCCATGTGATCATGTCTTCGTATTTCATACACTATGATTATGCATTGCATATGTTGGTCTTACATATGTGGAATCTAGCTAGCATTTGCTCAATTGCATATTGATACGTCTCCAACGTATCAATAATTTTTGATTGTTCCATGCTGTTATATTATCATTCTTGGATGTTTTATAATCATTTTATAGCAACTTTATATCGTTTTCTGGGACTAACCTATTGACATAGTGCCTAGTGCCAGTTACTGTTTTTTGCTTATTTTTTACTTCGCAGAATATCAGTACCAAACAGAGTCCAATTGCCACAAATTTTTTTGGAGATATTTTTGGACCAGAAGACAACTTGGGAGCCAAGGAAGCACTTGGGGGGAGGCCCGTGGGGCCCATGATACACCAGGGCGCGCCAGAGGCCCCCAACGCGCCTTGATGTATCGTGGGGCCCACGGAGGTCTTTTCCACCGCCTCTCAGCTCTATAAATTTTCAGAAATTCCAGATACCCTAGAGGAGTCGACGAAACACAATTCCAGCCGCCGCAAGTTCCAAAACCATGAGATCCAATCTAACACCATCACGGAGGGGTTCATCATCCTCATTGGTGCCTCTCCGATGATGCGTGAGTAGTCCACCATAGACCTATGGGTCCGTAGGCAGTAGCTAGATGGCTTTCTCTCTCTCTCTTTTGATTCTCAATACAATGGTCTCTTGGAGATCTATTTGATGTAATGACTTTTTGCGGTGTGTTTGTTGGGATCCGATGAAGTTTGAGTGCATGATCAGTTTCTATCCATGAATATTATTTGAGTCTTCTTTGATCTCTTATATGCATGATTATTTATAGCCTCGTATTTCTTCTTCGAATCTTTGGTTTAGTTAGGCCAACTAGATCAATTTTTCTTGCCATGGGAAGAGGTGCTTTGTGATGGGTTCGATCTTGCGGTGTCCTCTCCCAGTGACAGAAGGGGCAGCGAGGCACGCATGTGTCGTTGCTATTAAGGATAACAAGATGGGGTCTATTCCTACATGAATAGATCTTGTCTACATCATGCCATCATTCTTATTGCATTACTCCGTTTCTCCATGAACTTAATACACTAGATGCATGCTGGATAGCGGTCGATGTGTGGAGTAATAGTAGTAGATGCAGAATCGTTTCGGTCTACTAATCTTGGACGTGATGCCCATATATTGATCATTGCCTTGGATATCGTCATGATTATTTGATCTTGTATCAATTGCCCAACAGTAATTTGTTTACCCACCGTGTGCTATTTTCTTGAGAGAAGCCACTAGTGAAATCTACGGCCCCCGGGTCTATTCTTTTAACATATTGCTTTCCGATCTATCTTTTTCCGCATTTGTTTTTAGATCTATTATTCCAAAAACCCAAAAATACCTTGCTGCACTTTTTATTTGCATCTTTTATTTTGTGTTCTTGTGCGATCTATTTATCCAATCTCATACAAACTAATCTATCTTTTTACCGTGAAGAGATTGACAACCTCTCTTATGTGTCGGGTTGTAAGTATTTGTTCTTTGTGTGCAGGTACCATTTACATAGTGTTGTTTGGTTCTCCTACTGGTTCGATAACCTTGGTTTCATAACCGAGGGAAATACTTACCGTAGCTGTGCTGCATCATCCCTTCCTCTTTGGGGAAATACTAACGCAGTCTCAAGCCACGTCGAAGGAATTTCTGGGGCCGTTGCCAGGGAGACATCATCAACATCTATCAGGTTCCTAATCACAAATCTCATCTCCTTGCAATTTACATTATTCGTCATTTGCCTCTCGTTTTCCTCTCCCCCACTTCACAAATATTTGCCGTTTTATTCGCCCTCTTTTTCGTTTGCCCTTGTCTCGTCAGATCTCTTGTTTGCCTACCTTGTTGTTATGGCTAGTTCTTCCTCTATTGCCTGTACTCTCGAGGATGACGTTCTCAATTTTAAGCAAAGGGGAGGGGAGAACCTAAAAGATGCTTGGCATAGGATTTGCAATGCTCATAATAGATCTATTCATAAGCAATCTACCGTTGTTCTTCTTAGCAGTTTTTATGTGGGCATCACCACTTGGTATAGATTTGTCCTTGATACAATTACTGGTGGGAATTTCTTGATGTGTCCAACTTTGGACGCTTTTAATGCTATGGGAAATCTAGTGGGTTCACCATCTCTCATGATTAATGAAACAACCTTAACTCTCGAACATGTTATGGAAAGGCTAGATGCTATTGAAAAGAAGATGATTACCAAAGAACATTTTGAAAATTTGGATAAGAAAATGCATAATCTTGCTAATAAAATTGGGTCAAAAGCGGGGGATGCCTTTAAATTATTAAAGGAAAAGGAAGCCTTAGTTAACGAAAGAATAGAAGAATGTCCCTCCCAGATTGATAAGCTGGAAGAAATTTTTAGTAACTTGAGCTCGGCATTTTCTTCTGTTAAAAATATTGAAAAAACTCCCGTAAAAATTTGCAAGTCTACACAAGTCACTAAGAACAAAGGTGCCACATCTGATTGCCACAAGGAAGATCTTAAAATGATTAGTGTTTATCCCAACTTTGTTGAAATAGCGAAAGACCCTACTTACAAGAATGAATTTTTCAGTCTTATTCCTAGAAGTATTGTCATTGAAAGTGTGCATGCTAAATTCTTGAAGAAATCTAGTTTTGTGATTGAGGAGTTGGAAACTAAAGATGACAACACTTGAATCTATGCATTATGCCTAGCTAGGGGCATAAAACGATAGCGCTTGTTGGGAGGCAACCCAATGAATAAAATTTATTTTTACCTTTTTATTTCTGTTCTTGAGTGTCTACACAATTATGCTACTGTTATGATTGTGTTTTTATGTTTTAATTAGTGTTTGTGCCAAGTAAAGCCTTTGGGATGACTCACAAGATGAGTAGAAACGATGCTGAATCTGAAACAGAAACTTTGACTCCAGTGCAGGAATTTTCATTTTTTAATGGAGCGTGATAATGATCTGAAATTAAAAAAAAATATTTCTATACAAATTCTTTACGTTGTCCTAATTTTTAAGAATTTTTAGAGCTACAGAAGTATGGTTAGAGTACATATTACTACTGACTGTTCTGTTTTTGACAGATTCTCTTTTCGTTGCATTGTGTGCTTATTTTGATGAATCTATGGTTTGTATTGGAGGGTATAAGCCATGGTAAAGTTAGAATACAGTATATATAATGCAATAATAAAATGTTAATGGGTTTTCAACAGTACTTAGAGTGGTGATTTGCTTTATTATACTAATGGATCTCATGAAGTTTTTATTGTTTTGTGTGATTGAAGTTTTCAAGTTTTGGGTGAGATCACGATGGATGAAGGAATAAGGAGTGAAAAGAGCCTAATCTTGGGGATGCTATGGCACCCCAATATAATATCCAAGGAGAAACAAGCAACTAAGCTTGGGGATGCCCCGAGTGGCATCCCCTCTTTCTTCTAACGACCATCAGTATTTTAATTGGAGCTATATTTTTATTCATCACATATCATGAGTTTTGCTTGGAGCGTCTTGTATTATATGAGTCTTTGCTTGCTTTTCTTTTTAGTTTGTCTTTAGTATCCTTGCTGGACACACCTATTTGAGAGAGCCAAAATTATGCTATGATTTGTTAGAATTGCTCTATATGCTTCACTTAAATTTTTTGAGCTATGGAATTTCTCTAGTGCTTCACTTATATCTTTTGAGCATGGTGTGCTTTAAATTTTTGAAGAAATACTCTCATGCTTCACTTAGATTAATTTGAGAATTAGTAAATTTTGAAGAAATTCTCTCATGCTTCACTTATATTATTTTGAGAGATGAAATTTTTATGCTCATGTTCTTCACTTAAATTTATTTGAGCTTGTCAAAAGCAATGGAAATATATGAAACTAGTCCCAAAGTGATAGATATTCAAGAGGGATATAATAAAAACTTTCATGAAGATCATTGGACAAATTAAACTTGATTCCTTGTAATAGTTTTGAGACATGATGATAGTAATATGTGAGTCATGTTGGTGAGTAATTATGCTTTAGTAAGAATATTGGTGTTAAGGTTTGTGATTCCCTATGCAAGCACGAAAGTCAATAGTTATGCAATGAAATTACATACTACTTATGGGGCATTATTCGGTGTTAGTTATGCTTAATGCCAGTTTATGTGAATTTTCGTTTCTTGGTTGGTTGCTTCTCAATCTATTTGCTAGCCTCCACTTGTACTAAGTAGAAATACTACTTGTGCATCCAAAATCCTTAAACCCAGTTTTGCCATATGAGTCCACCATACCTACCTATATGCGGTATTCCCGTGCCGTTCTAAGCAAATTTGTATGTGCCATCTCTAATTTTCAAAATGAATTTCCTTTTTGTGTGCTCGCACCGCTCATGAAGCGGCAGGGGGTGGCCAATATTTTTCCATGCTAGATGTGTTATTCTCAAGATGAGTGTTTATTCACTTGTCATTGCACGAGAGTACGACGGTAATAGGGATGCCCAGTCCCAAAATGGAAAAGAAATTTACTTTATGTTGTCAAATAATAAATTCCTTGGAAAGTGTTGGTATGGAAGGCAACCGTGGATACGGCTAGCCATGGATTGTGAAAGAATGGTGGAAAAAGGAATAAACTTTATTTTCTGTTTGGGAACCGCCTATGATGTATCTAGCATGGAAAGTATTGAGAACTACTCGGTCGTTTTCGTTGACAGGAAAGGCATACCACCCAAAATATTTTTCTCTCTCAATTTAAGCTTTGAGCTCTGGCACCTCTACAAATCCCTACTTCCCTCTGCGAAGGGCCTATCAATTTACTTTATGCAATTTTAATTTTTAATTTGACTCTCCATCTTCTCTTATAAAGCACCAACTAGGGGGCACTATGATCATACTTGTGCATTGGGTGTAGCTAATATTCGAGTGTGTGTGTCATGAATGGATCAATGATTGAGCATGATGGGCTAGGGATAACTTTCTTTAGTGTCGATATTTTGAAAGACGTGGTTGCTTGTTGGTATGCTTGAGTATTAAAGTCTTCATGTCAAAACTAGACTATTTCTTTCAACCATCTAAAAGTCCAAATATCCATGTCACCAAAGAAAAGAATATGTGATGAACATGTTAGGCAGCATTCCACATCAAAAATTCTGTTTTTATCATTTACCTACTCGAGGACGAGCAGGAATTAAGCTTGGGGATGCTGATACGTCTCCAATGTATCCCTAATTTTTGATTGTTCCATGCTGTTATATTATCATTCTTGGATGTTTTATAATCATTTTATAGCATCTTTATATCATTTTTTGGGACTAACCTATTGACATAGTGCCCAGTGCCAGTTGCTATTTTTGCTTGTTTTTTAGTTCGCAGAATATTAGTACCAAACGGAGTCCAATTGCCATGAAACTTTTTGGAGATTTTTTTGGACCAGAAGACAACTTGGGAGCCAAGGAAGCACCTGTGGGGAGGCCCGTGGGGCCATGATACACCAGGGCGCGCCAGAGGCCCTGAGCGCGCCTTGATGTATCGTGGGGCCCACGGAGGTCTTTTCCACCGCCTCTCAGCTCTATAAATTCTCAGAAATTCCAGAAACCCTAGAGGAGTCGACGGAACACAATTCCAGCCGCCGCAAGTTCCAGGACCACGAGATCCAATCTAACACCATCACGGAGGGGTTCATCATCCTCATTGTTGCCTCTCCGATGAATCGATGATGCATGAGTAGTCCACCATAGACCTACGGGTCCGTAGGCAGTAGCTAGATGGCTTTCTCTCTTTCTTTTGATTCTCAATACAATGGTCTTTTGGAGATCTATTTGATGTAATGACTTTTTGCGGTGTGTTTGTTGGGATCCGATGAAGTTTGAGTTCATGATCAGTTTCTATCCATGAATATTATTTGAGTGTTCTTTGATCTATTATATGCATGATTATTTGTAGCCTCGTATTTCTTCTTCGAATCTTTGGTTTAGTTAGGCCAAATAGATCGATTTTTCTTGCCATGGGAAGAGGTGCTTTGTGATGGGTTCGATCTTGCGATGTCCTCTCCCAGTGACAGAAAGGGCAGCGTGGCACGCATGTATCGTTGCCATTAAGGATAACAAGATGGGGTATATTCCTACATGAATAGATCTTGTCTACATCATGTCATCGTTCTTATTGCATTACTCCGTTTCTCCATGAACTTAATACACTAGATGCATGCTGGATATCAGTCGATGTGTGGAGTAATTATAGTAGATGCAGAATCGTTTCGGTCTACTAATCTTTAACGTGATGCCTATATATTGATCATTGCCTTGGATATCATCATGATTATTTGATCTTGTATCAATTGCCCAACAGTAATTTGTTTACCCATCGTGTGCTATTTTCTTGAGAGAAGTCACTAGTGAAATCTACGGCCCCCGGGTCTATTATTTTAACATATTGCCTTCTGATCTATCTTTTTCTGCATTTGTTTTCAGATCTATTATTCCAAAAACCCAAAAATACCTTGCTGCACTTTTTTATTTGCATCTTTTATTTGGTGTTCTTGTGCGATCTATTTATCCTATCTCATACAAACTAATCTATCTTTTTACCGTGGAGAGATTGACAACCTCTCTTACGCGTCGGGTTGCAAGTATTTTTTCCTTGTGTGCAGGTACCGTTTATATAGTGTTGCTTGGTTCTCCTACTGGTTCAATAACCTTGGTTTCATAACTGAGGGAAATACTTACCGTGGCGGTGCTGCATCATCCCTTCCTCTTTGGGAAAATACCGACGCAGTCTCAAGCCACGTCACATATTGTCGTGAATTATGATGAATGTTCTTCCTGTGGACACTATTCATTCAATTGCATATTGTGCTGAATTATGATGAATGTTCTTCATGTGGACACTATTTTTTGATTGCATATTATGGCGAATTTGCTATTTGCAGGGTGATTCAAATGCAATATTTTACAATAAGCTGGCTTTTTCGGCGCACACAGTTCAAGCAACTAAGCGTCTGTGATTCAAAATGGAAAGCACATGCAACTAATAGTGCAACCGCATGTGATCCACAGGAAAAGCACACGTAACTCATAGCGCAACCGCCTTTGATCAACGGTAAAAGCACACACAACTCATAGCGCAACCGCCTATGATCTATAGGAAAAGCACACGAGATATAAACTGAAACGTTGGTGCTACATAAGAAATCGCAAACGATTTGCGGCACTTGTACGTGTGTGTAGGAGCTGCTCAATCGTTTGCGATAGCACCTTATCTCACACGTGAGCTCACAGGAAACCGTGCCCGATCCAAAGACGATCCCACGCGTAAAATTTTCGGGAAATGTGTGCGATGATATCATGCATGGCACACAATTACGTTTGGCAGATCGTTTGCGTTCGTTGGTCACCATCGCCGACGGGTTTTCCGTGTCGTGTGGGATGGACCCCCCTTATCGCCCACACATGCAAGGCGACGGTTTACAACTACGTCGCAGAAAGGGGTTAAAAACCGTTTGTATAGCACGTCGCTGCACCAGTGATGACCACCAGATGGACAAATCTAAATAAAAGAATGGATGCAACTACCGAGTGATCGCAACTTGAAGATTGGAGATCGGTGGATCTCTATGCTCCACCATGGAGATGCAGGGGTTTCCCTCTTCTTCAAGATTGATCCTAAAGGAGAGGAGTATCGTACTAATAGTTACGACGATGGTTAATGCATGCATATATATAAATGATATGTACTATAATATTAATTATGTTGTAAGTGTTGTCATTTCATCGGAATCAATGTGGGATGCAAACTTCATTATGTATATACTGATACAAAATTGCGCTGACGCGGCAACGTTTTTTGCTGCGGTGGCAGCGTTTTTTTGTTGCGTTCGGTCATTTAGTACTGGCGTGCGAAACAGTAGAGACGCCCGTAATGATCTCTCCAGTGTGCGTTGGGAAAGTTAGCACGCCATAGATATGTATAATATTGCCGTCGTGGAGATAAAACCAATGCCATAGGTATATGAAATACTGCTGTCGTAGGCTCCAATGCCACCACTATTTTTTAACTGTGGCGCCATATTGGTGGCGTCGGGTGTCTACGCCAGCAAGGCCATTTTTGCCATGCCATAGCTAGGCTTTTCTACACTACTGTATGGGAGAATCTGGTGAGGTTGATCCAAGGGCATGCAGGATGCACACCATCGGCGCCCGCATGCGAGTTGGGCCTCCTAGGAAAAGGCATAACACTGCCCCGGTGGCACAAAATCCATCCCAGGTACAAGTCAATAATTCTGCAGTTGAGACTAAGGTTATGACTGACAATATTAGGGAGATGGAGGTTTCCTTGGCTGTCAAGACCCGTGAGCCTCTTGACACGAGCTTAAGGATCATCGCCAACCAGGATGCAACTCTTCGCATGTATCGTTCTCGCATCACAGATTTGAAGGCTGCTAATAAACCGATTATTGATGCCCTCACCGGTGTCACCACTCCATCTTCAGAAGAGAACACCTGGTATCACTCAAAAGGAGACTAAATAAATCCAGTCGGCTTAGCATGTTAAGCTTGGGGGATTTTTAGGCCCTTTCTTGTTTCCCTTCTTATTAATTTTTCATTGAACTTCGATTGAAAGAGTTTATTCAGTTCGAATAAATGAGTACCATCATGCCTTTTTGGTTAAGAGGGATGAGTCTTATCCGTTGAGTCATGGATGGTTTGATGAATGGTCTATTATGATCTTGATGAATTTGCTTTGTATGGTCATGCATCCTTGTGTGCTATGTATCCTTGCTTTTAGATGATGATTATAATCTTCCACATCTTTAGTAAAAATCAGGAATAAGAAGTTGATAACTTAATGTGATGCATTCGACCTCTTTTCATTTTATTTTGTGATTACTTGGTAAGGTCTCTTAAAACCAATGAACCAATTACGAAGGGTGGACAAGTTCTTGTGCATAAAAACAAAAGACTATTGATTCAAGAAAAAATATGCAATTCCCAATAGTAGAAATCGAACACTCAAGCATACCATTCATATCACATCTCAAAAATAGAGAAAATTTCGAGTGATATGGGGCAGGCTTCGTAATTCAAGAAATAAAAGGGAAGTGAAGACCAATGAAATGAGAAATGTATAACACTAAGGCTTGTCCAACTAAAAGGGGAGAATAAAGTATCACTTTGAGTTAGAAAGAGTCTCATTAATGATTGATAGTAAGGTGTGGAAGCCTTCATGCTCATTAGATGGAAATTAGGATATGATGCACTGTGTAACTAATCATATGATGTAAATTCTGAATTTGACTTTGGCCACATTTATTCTTGATTCATCCACAACTCGTAACCAAGGTGACCTCTTTATTACAAGCTAAGGTATTTGCTAGGGGACAAGCAAATCCTTAAACTTGGGGGAGTTGATGAGTCCAAATTATGGGACTATTTTATTGTTATTTTTGTGCCTACTTTGTAGGCTTTGTGGAATTTGATCGCGTCCGCGCGCTTCTTTTTGTTGTTTCCTCGGGAGTTGCGTTTGAGAGCAAATAATTGTTTATAAAATAAATCTATGAAAATGGCAGTGGAATCACGAAATTAAAGTGATAATCACCTACCAAAAAGGAGAGAAGCAAATTGGGCAAAGAAATGGCCGCAACAAGGTGACCAGAGCAAAAGACGACGTTCCATACGACCACGCGCTCTCGCATGTGCAGTCGTATGGAGTGCCATCACCGTTGCCTCATAAACTATTTTCACCCCGTGAAGACGGATTGTGAATCAGATGCATAGAGACACCAGAAACTCTCCAGAAGCAGGAACCATAGCCGCTGGAGCAATCCGGAAGGAGGAACCGACAAAGGGAGGCTAGCCTCCACCATCTCCATCAGAAGGGCTTCATCATCATCATCATCTTCTCCATCACCCTCCTCATCACTACCATCTCAATTTTCCCATTGTAATCTCAAGAACCTTAGAGGAGTAAATTGTGTATTACATGTGTGATTCATTCATGTTCCCAAGCATTGGTGAGATGATGTTAATTTGTTGCCTTCATGAGAGAGTAGTCCCCTTTGTTCGCGGAGTACGGATGAACCCTAGTGTGTAATAGGTTGTTTGATATTAGGATTTGATATCCTCTTTGCATGTTTATGTTGATAATCTTCTTGACGTTGGGTGAAGTCGACCATCCAACGTAAGCCAACTTTGGATGGAAGGTTATTATTATTGTCTAACTATGTGGTTGTGGAGTTGGGTGACGTGATAGGCCAGCCCCTTCCCCCTTCGTAGCGGATAGTTGCAACAGGGGGTAAAAGTGAGACCACTTTGGGTGTGTCCACGGGGACCTCTTCCCCTTAATCACCGTTTGATAACCGAAGTGGGGAAGAACGATGGTGGCGTATGGGATACGGAGATACCACGAGTATGTGTGTATCTGTACCGGCTCCACTCATAAAGTGAAACATGTAAAGTGGCTTAGGAATCCGAAGTAGCATTGTGTTTAGGCACTGCTATAGATGCACACTAGAGGCGATTCCAGACCCCCGAGAACGTTTTAAATCATTTGTCTCAAGACTTATTTACATTACCGGTTATTTACTTTAGTAGATTCATTCACTTTTACATTTGCAACTTCATCATCATTATTATTACTGTTCTGGATCACTTACAATTTCTAGGCACATTATTTGCACCTCGCAAAGGACCAAAGACTGATTCATGTGCTCCTTGTGGGATCAATACTCTTGCATCGAAAAGGCTATAACTAAACCCTGTGCACTTGCAAGCTATTAGTCGCACCACTCCCGGAGACCAACATGGGCTAAGTGGTGGCGCCCTGACCTTAGTGGGACAGGCGCACCAGCCCCCCTTACGCCCATGCGGGAAGGGGTGGGGAAACCCTAAGGGGGAGGGGGCCTCGACCTAACTTGGAGGGCACTCCTCGCACCTTTGTCGCCACCCCCTCCCTTGGACAAGGGGATAGGGCCGGCTAGCCCCTCCCCACGCCCCTTAATAAAGATGAGAGGCATAGGGGAGCAGCCCCATCCCTTCACCACGGTGGCTTCCCTCTCCTTCTCCTTCCACTTCTCGTCCGGTACGCGCTTGGCAAAGCCCTGCTGGAGTTCTGCTGCCACCACCACCACGCCATCCTGGTGGATCAGATCTCTTATACCTCTTCTCCCTCGCTTTCTCGATCAACAAGGAGGAGATGTCACCGAGTTGTACATGTGCATATCTCAGAGGTGCCTCTCGTGCGGTGCTAGGATCGGATTGGATCGCGGCGCGAGTACAACTACGCCAACCACGATCTCTTGATCGTTAACGCTTTCAGTCTACAAGGGTATGTAGACACACTCCCCTGTCATTGCTAACATCCCCATAGAATATATCTTGGCTGTTTCATTGGAAATTTATTTTATTTTCCATACAATGTTCCCCAACAATAAATACATGTGGCTAATCCTTATTTTTTGCGAATATAGAAGTGATCAATCTAGCTACAATGATTATACACTTGGTACAAACCCGGCGTCTCTACCGAGGGTACCTTGCAGACATCAATATTTCTTCTTCCATGCTATATCTTCTGCTGCATTCCAGCTGGATTTTTCTTTCTTTCACATTGTTTTGGATAAATTTCTTGGTTACAATAAGGCCTTCGAGTGTATGTTCCACCTGTCGCATTGTAGGCCGGTCCTCAGCATTTAACTTTATACATGATGCTGCAAGTATGCAGAGTTCATGAACTTCTTTGCCTCCCTCCTGTATGACCTGTGGATCTAGTATTTGGACCAGCATTTGTTCGGCAAGCAATTTGACAAAATGGGAAACAAGACCATCTCCATCAAGGAAGAAATATGAAAATGGTTTCTTCCTTGTTAGCAGTTCGACGAGAATGACACCAAAGCTGTACACATCACTTTTCTCTGTGAGGCGGCCTGTGTAGAAGTACATAGGATCCAAGTATCCAATTGTTCCTTGAACCATGGTTGTTAACCCCGTTTTATCCGTTGGAATGTATCTTGAAGCTCCAAAATCTGACACCTTCGACGTCATAGATTCATTCAGAAGTATGTTACTAGACTTGATATCTCTATGGATAATAGGAATAGAAACTGATGAGTGAAGATAGGCAAGAGCACTTGCAGTTTCAGTTGCAATTCTGAACCTAGTTACCCATGAAAGGGATTCTGGCCCTTCAACATGGAGATGTTCATAGAGGGTTCCATTAGAAACAAACTCATAAACCAATAATGGTACCTCTGTCTCCAGGCAACATCCAATAAGCTTCACTACATTCCTATGATTGATCTGTGAGAGGATGGCTACCTCATTTATGAACTCGTCTATCTCTTTCTGGACTGTGATCTTGGACTTCTTGATGGCAACAACGTGTAGGTCCAATAATATCCCTTTGTAGACCGTTCCATGGCCTCCACCGCCAAGCTCACGTGCTTTGTCAAAGTTGTTTGTTGCCATTGCAAGTTCATCTATTGGAATGATCATCCTTTCTGCAATGTCTACCCTTGGAGACACTAATTGTTGCAACAACTGTCCACGATTTTGCTTGAAAACTTTTGTTTCAGAAGTATCCGTCTCTTATGTTTAAACCTTTGAACCACGAAGATTGCTGTGAGAACCAAAAGCATAAATCCCACTGCACTGCCAACTCATATACCGATGCTTGTTCCTGTATATATGTGTGGGTTAATATTAATATTACTTGCAATACCGAGAACTCGAAGTAAACATCAACAAGTACTTTCACCAAAATCCTATATTTATATCTTTATAAGGAAATACATGAAATTAAACAATACAACCATGACCTTTTAAGAGACATACATGGTGTATGCAATGAACTAGATCCTGAGCAACTCAAAAAATTATGCTCCAGCCTACTAGGAATTTGTATATTTTCCCTAATACCTCTAATTTGATTGCAATACTTGAGTGTAGTGTAAAGCACGAAAAAAACCTTACTCGTCTAATTCATGCCTCAAATAACAAAGAATATTCATGATTGTAAGCTCATATAGTTAAAATATGTAACAATAGCATATTTTATATTAGAACACGTACAAAGACAATGCTTTTAATGATGGAATCAATAGAGTGCAATGAGGAGGCTATAAGTCGATCTTTTATTAAGTAATTCTTGTTTTGAGTAGAAAGGACTTCCCTATGTGCCCAACTTTTTCTCATCAAGTTTGATTTGCATACCACGTGTGCCATGTGGCTATATACCCCATATAAGAAGCAAAAAAAGTTGCTCGTGTTTATGCAAAATCTTCACGACAAGGTTTTATTGGTTAGTTGAAAGGTGTGAGAAAATGTAGTTCTATGGGATTATACCTGATGGTTCCGGATTTTAAAATTTATGTATCTTTCCCAACATTACAATAGCATTTGTTTTGAAATTCAGGAGGAAAATATAGTCATGCTGGAAAAAGTTTTTGTTTCTCACATCATATACATATGTGCTTATAGAAGACATGCTTAAGTTCACAAAAAGTGCTTAAGTTGTGCTAAGAAGGAAAATGAGCATATCTAACCACCAATTTGCATTACAAAGATTAACTATTATGCATATGATTATTGATGTGAGTGCCTCTCTTTATTTTTAGACACCCATGCTTAAGCATATTCATTATGCATGCCCTTAAGGTGTAAGAGCGCTAACTTCGTTGGCCACTCAGCCATGTAATGTAAGAGTTGATGCAAAATGTAATTTCCGCAGTAGCATTTTTCATGCAAATATCCTTTAATATATCGTGTAACATATGGAACTAAATAATATCAAAGTCTTTGAGAACACAAGTTCCTAGAGAATTACATGGAAGATTAGCCTCACGCTTGGTTCTGTTTGTCTATGTGTTATGGAGACAAGTTGAATGCATAAAAAAGATCTATGTTTATCTATTTCATAAGAATCTTTTTAATAATCTAAACCCTCATCATGTAAGTAAATTCTTGTAACCCTATTTTAGTATGTTATTATATACTTTGACATGCCCCTAATGTATTTTGTACAAAATATCAAATACCTAAATGGTCTAATGGTCAAATGAAACAATAAATGTGCACTATACAACCAATGATGGAATACTAAATTATCTAAGGCTACCAATGAAGTTGAAGAAGTTGAAACATATCGTACTAACCTGTAGCCACAGACTTGATGCAACCATCCTTGATGGTGTAGTTACCGTGGGTTCCTTGTGGGCACTGACATTTGTACCCTCCAAATGTGTTGATACATTTGCCGAAGCACCCATAGTCATGTGGCTGTTCACACTCATTGACATCTATTAAAAAAATCGTTATTTAGCACATCATAAAGACCTTCCTGAAAATATACAAGCGCTAGTTTGTGGGCACTTGCATTACTGATTGATCAACTTATAACTAGCGCTCATTTGTTTTAAGTTTGATCTCGAGAAATACTGAATCCAAATTACATCTTAGAAAAAAATGATTTGTAGTTTGAATTTGAATGTGTACGATATAATTTTCTTATTGTCCAACATATTTTTTTCATTTCCCTTTCCATACCTTCAAAAATGTTGAACTGCTCCAATGACACTTTGTGAAAAACTCTCCCCTTCCATGACACTACCATTAGACTATTACTGCAAAGCTTCATTTAACTACGATTACACAAATAACTGACACCCCACTACCCCGTTTGGCAGTTTGCCTTCTTCATCTATCATAAAGTTTTCTTCGATGTATGGCATTACAACCTAGTCATAAGTGCAATGTGAGTACTCAAGTGCACTAAATTAAGAGGTTGGTCAGCACACTACTTGGGTATGGTGGCGAGAAATCACTTTGTAAAATTAATATTGTGCCAACTTCCTTAAAGTAGAATGTGCTTCAGTGGGGGTCATGGACCGGGCACTCCCAGACATGGATTTGTTCCATTGTTGTTGTCGGGTTGCACGTTGTTGAGAACCATGGTCACGATCACAGTTAGAGAGAAGAGGGACAGAGTGTGAAATAAAAGTGATAGGGGTAAGGAAAAGGGAAATCGGCATGTGATAAGGGAAATCATAACTGGGGGAGAGGGAGATGCTTGTTTTCTTCCCTCTCTCCCTGTCTCCTCTGTACGAGCCAGCTGTGACCATGGTCATCAACATCATGTCGCATCAACAACGAAGAAATGGATCATCACATGGGACCGGTCTATGGCCTTCGTGAGACGCTAGGGCGTTTACCAATGCTAGGGTGGTGCGACAACCATGACCGCCATGGTGGAGTCTGCAGAGGCATGCCATGTTGAAAAGGAGAATGGAGGCATGGTAGATGGTGTACGGGAACGTCAGAGAGGAAGGGATTGCACATGAAGAAGAGAGGGGATGTGAGTGTATCCCCTTTCTTTAATGGGGGGGGGTGGATAAAGGGGATTGGAAAAAATATTTTAGGGAAAGTGATGAGAAATAAGGATATGTAGGAACAACCTTAATCCCCTTTATACGGGTTATAGAGGAAGGCGACAGAGATAGAAGAACTACTTGACATTTTACTATTACTCACGAAGATAGCAAATGAGCCTCAATGTTAATCTGCACGAGACACACTAGTTTTTTTTCTTTCTAGAAATCCTAACAAAATTCGGAAACATTCGGTCGTCAGACTGATAGCCCCTAACAATAAGAAAATTTGGGCCTAATCTGTTTTATAATCAAATTCCCATCTATGCCATTATGAAAAATAAAATAAAGCAACCCCTCATATGCATCTACACTACCCACCTCTGCCATTATGGATCATAATATAAAGTAACACCGTAAATTTGCATCTAAGTTCCCCACCTTTGAAATGACTACAAATAAACTAAAATGTACTGTCCAGTGTGCACCCAAATTACTAACATATGCCATTATAAAAAAAGTCAGATAACCACAAAGTAGGCACATATATGTTTTTTAAATTACCCACTCTATCAATATTAATATATATATAAACTAACTCAAAGTAAACATATATGTTATTTGCAACCATGTAGACCAAGTATACGTGCATCGGTGCATGAGCGATAAATACATATTTCTATAATTTCACGATCATTAATACCATGTCTTTAATGCATGCCGTAACAATAATAGTGATAACTCCTTTTAAATTATATTGATACTCAATGCCTGCCTATTATGTTAGTTGTTACTTTCGATAAATTTATACATTTTGACTGAAGCATTATGACAAACATATTTGTTACTTATGTCACAATGCAGATCAAGTGCACATGCATGCATGGGTATTTTTTATGGGTGTATGAGTAAATATATAATTATGTAGTTTGACAATCAACATTTTGAATGTCGGCCTGCAGGCCGAAAAGTCTTAACGTATTAACCAACAACGCAATATATGACCTAGATTCTATTTCTGAAAAATGCAAAAAGGAGAGTTAATAAAGGGTACAATAATAATTAGATATTAACTTAAAATATGGATAACAAGTTGCAGCAAATAAAAGTACAAAAATCTGAAACCCAAAATCAAGATTCATTTGTCATTGCATATCGGCTGCAACAAGAGCGGATATGTAAGATAAACTATGGTAATAACTAAAACACAAATTGAATATACACGAAGGTGCTATGCAAAGAGAAAATAACTATGAGTATAGATGGCAAAACATACATAATTTGTAAATTGATCGTAACCGGTAAAGATTATGGATTATCTAAATTGGTATTGTGTTAGTGAATGAATAGAGGCCGAGCGCCCATGTCTTTTCCAAGTAAAAACCCCTAGTATATGAAAGAATGAAAAGGTGCTTTCGTTCTTGTGCACAAAGATAAGCAATTTTGTTTAGTTGTGGGTAATAAATTGATCCACAAACTTATATACTACGTATGCCTCACAAGATTTAGCCAATGTAAGAGTACAAGTTGGACCGTTGGACTAGCGATGGCTACAAAGACTACCCGCATATTTTCCACGATGTGAACCTCATTCTCCTTGACTTCTGAAGCTCTAGGATGTATTAGGTAACAACGAAAAATGAGAAAAGTAACGAGCGAACATCAGAAAAATTATTTGCAACCATCCAAGATATTTTTTTTAGCTATGACCAAAACATTGATATGCGTAGTTTTGGTCACCATCCAAACATACCTGTAAGCATCCAACGTTCACCAATATTGGTCAAGCTTTAATAAATGCTTGACTCCAAGTCTACGGCTGTGGTGAATGCCTTATTTTCCCACAAATTTTATATCACACCTACTGTCAGATATACTTCGCGCTCGCCTTTGGCATTTAGGGGTGGGCCGTGGCCCAATAAAGGATGGAGACGATTATTTTGTTCCATTTTTTCAGACCCAGTGTCGTTCATTTTCAGGTTTCTTTTGGGACAAAACATTTTCAACTTTGTGGACTGGTTTTATTCAACTATAGTGTTTTTTATATTAGGATCAATTTTATTTCATTTTTACATTTATGTATTTCTCTATTTTTTTCTTCTCAATTTTAGTTTTACTATTTTAAAATAATAAATAAATAATTTATTTTAATTTTTGTATGTTCCTACTTTATATATATAGTTGAATAAATAAATAAATAAACAAATATAATATTCATACTTTCCTTTTTAGGTGTTCTTACTTTTCCCTGTGTATTTAATTTTTTTATGTTTTTTAGAAAAGATTCATCATGTAATAAAAATATTTTTATATATTAATTTTATATTTAAAAAAATCTTCATAGTTTATTATTAAAATATGCACGTGTATTCAAAAAATGGTGTGTATTTAAGAAAAAATCATCATGTACAGAAAATATTTATCTTGTATTTAAAAGTATCCATCGAATATTTACAAAAAGTTCATCATGTATTTATGAAACTGCAATGTGTATTTGGAAAACATTTATCATGTATTTCAAGAAATATAGTCGAGTATTTTTTAAAAATGTCCATCGTTTATTTACAAACAGGCAAACATTTTCCTTGTTTCTTTTCCCCGGTCTTTTTTCATAATTTTATTTTATTGATGTTCTATTTTCCATATAATATTTTCTACTTCTTATTTCTTCTTCATCATGTATTAAAAATGAACATCTTGTATTCAGAAAATATCCTGGTTGAATTTGAAAAATATTCATCACATATTTAAGAATTAGTGATAGTGTATTAATAAAAAATTTACTGTGCATGAAAAATGTACATCTTCTATTTAAAAAATGCCCATCATTCGTTTATGAAATGTTCATAGTGTATTTAGAAAAATTCATGTGTAACTAATCTTGCGTATTTAAAAATATTCATCGTGCACCAAAATGGTCATTGTGTATTTAAAAAATGTTCATCCCGACTTCAAATTTTATCATGTTGAAAAAAATCAATGTGTATTGAAGCTATATTTATTGTGTATTTCCAAAAGGGCTAACTGAGTATTTTATTTTTGTGTTAATTTTATGAAAAATAAAAAAAGGGAAAAGAGAAACTCAACATTAGTGGATCCTAAATTGGGATGGGCACAACTTGGAAACCCTATCCGCCGGGCCAATTTTCCGACGACGTCCTCTGGCGGCTCCCCTCCGTAGACGACCTCGGTCGTCGTTGGTGAGGGAGGACTCCAGATCCTCATCGTCTTGGCTTTGGCAGCAGCGATGGCGGCGTTGAATAAATATTCGTCTGATCCTTTCCCCACGAGGCCAGATTGTTCAAGCAAGGATGGCGTGGCGGCAACGGTATCCTCATGGTGGACCTGTGTCCTCGGGCTCCTCCGTTACGACAGTGTTTGCTCCGCCTGCGACGTGTCCTCAGTGTCCGCGCCTGTTCAATGCCGGAGACGTGTTCATGGACGGGACGGGTCAGATATCTACCACGCCTATTCAATGCGTCGTCCGTCCGTATGCTGCCATTAAGCAGGCTCGTCGGCCGAGAAACCCACTCTGGCGCCACACATTGACGCAACTGGATGCCCGACCTCACCGGATTCCGCTATTGAAACCCCGGCACACCCGACTAACTCCACACCACAACACAAGCCACTGGCTCCACATCATCCTCCCTTGTGCCACACCACATCCGCCATGACTACAGGCGGCAACGCTCTGTTGGAGAGCATGTTCACGGAGATGAAGCATGAGGTGGTCGCCCTTGCGGCCGCTTGGCTAAGCCGCCATGCCAGGCGGATCGAGGCAGGTTTGCCGTCCTGCTCGCCCGAGGTCTCCGACAACGAGGACGATCCTACGATGGAGACGGGCTTTGACGACAACGCACCGGAGCACGCGTCTGTTCAAGCCAGCTTCACCATGGAGCAGCCGCAAGAGCACTTCAACGCCTTCATGGCGGAGGATCAGCCTGCGCCGACACCTATGTCGGCGTTCCATCAGGCGCATGAGGAACAACAACAGAAGTTGTTCCTCCTAGAGCAGCACCGGCTGGCGGAGGGCCAAATCAATGACGAGTGCACGAGCGAGGAGATCGTGGCGGCCATAGTTTCGACAAACCCCAACTTTCTCTCGATGTAGCGTGCAATCTACGAGGCCCTCCGCGCTCAAGTCGCCGCTCTCTAGGAAGCGGGCCGCGGAGGCGCAGCTGCAGGTGATCGTGGACAAGAACAACGCCAGTTCTGCTTCCTACGCCCTGTCGACGAACTATCGGGCGGCCCGGTGGGACGATGACAACGTCGGCGCCACCATTTCCATCGTGGACCTCACGTCCACCGGCGACGACAAGGCGCATACTCCTCCGAGGATGCGTAGGGCATGGGAGGCGGCACGACCTTGTGTCCCATGTGGGTCAGTCTGTCTCCCATGTTCTACTCTTCCTCGCCGGAGACCGTAACTTCAATTCATCGGTCTTATCACCGGTGCTCATGAAAACGGCGGATGGAGGACGACGAGGGCTTTGACGCCGGACGTCGCCGTTAGATAGGTTTAGGGTCGTGACGGTTTTTCTTTTCTAAAAGTTGAGAATGTGATGAAAATCCGCCGTGTTTGTATGAATGTTATCCGTTTTGTATGCAATCCGTCGTGTTTGTGCGCATTTCGTCTGATTAGTTCAATTAGTTGTTGAAATGTAACCGCGTGAAATAAGTGGATAGCTATCTCAAAAAACAATCAACAACTGGAAAAAAAGATGCTGAAATGTATGTGGGCGGCATTGGATGACGGTCTCCGGCATCTGTTTCCGCAGACTGCTTAGCGGATACCGGAGGGAATTTGCAGGTTGGAGTTGAAGATGCCCTTAAACTTATTTTTTTAGCTTTTATAAACTTGGCTATGAGTACTGCAATAGGGAACCTCATATATTATTAGTATTATTTTTTGGCGTATTTTTTTTTTGAAATGTGATCACTTAGGGTCCGATACATTAAAAAGGTAGAATAGAGTTTCCCGATTAATTAATAGAAATCCGGGTGAAAACCGTTACGACATGCCCACATAAAGGGCACCATGGCCGATCTGCCACCCATAAGACCACACACATCGTCGTCGAGAAGATGGTTTTATTACTGTTATTATTCATGCATAGAAAATTTCATTTAAACCCATTTGAGATGGTTTCCACTACCTCTTGCGGGATAAACTTATCGTTCCGACCGACAGCTATCCAACTGCTGAGAGTACTATCTACTGATCTACTGATATAAGTATAGATAGAGAAAATTAAGGTCAACAGAATACGTTGTCTTATTGGACCCCGTAACGCCCGAACATTCGGATTTTGGCATTTCATCCCGAACGTATTTTGATGGCAACTTTAGAAGACACGAGGTGATAACTTTAGTTGTTAAGACATGGCAAGTTTGTCCCAGTTCAAAAAATTGTCATATTGTCCGGCCATCTAAAGTTGCCACCTGATATCAACTAAAGTTGCCAGTTCAGAATGAATGCTTAAATTTCAAACGTTTAGGATTTATCATTTCCGGTCTTATTTTATGGAAACGAGATGATAGGTGAACTGTCCTTGGTTCAATTTTCTGCGAGGCACATGCATCGTTTCATGAATCGCGGCTTATTGTACGAGGTAGACGTTGAATCCAAAAGGTTCAGAAATTATAGGAGATATGCATATAGCTATAGTAGAGTAGTACTACCTCCGTCCTGGTTTATTAATTCTTTTTGTAGTTTGCGTTAAACTTTGACCTTCGATTTAACTATTAAAAATAAATTATATACCATAAAAGTAGTATCATTGGAAACCTCTTTCAATTATGAATCCAACAATATAATTTTTGTGACATATAACTTATAATTTGTTAGTCAAATCTACGGTCAAAGTTGGACACAAAATACGAAGGGGATCAATAAACCCAGACGGAGGTAGTAGGAGTATAACTAACCTTGGCACCCATGGGTGAGGTAGGGGTTACCGTCGTAACCGTCTCGACACTGGCACATATAGCCAATACGGTTTCCGGCGGCGCACACACTGTGCTCGCTCTTGCAGAGCTTGCGGCGCGCGTCGTCGGAACAAGCGGTAGACGTGTTGGCCGTCAAGCTCGGCAGCGGTGGAAGGCGCTGCTTGACACCCCATAGGAGGACAAGGGGAACCTCCAGCGCTGCTTTCGACGGGCTCTGCTTCACGCTTAGCAGCTCGTCGGCCAGCGGCCTTTGGTCGAACCACCCCTCCTCCGCCACGAACACGTAGGGGGGCATATACGTCAGCGCCTCGCTGTGGTTTCCGGCGTCCATCCACCTGAGATGCACTCCGATCGGCGAGCAGTGGTAGTTGATGGGCGCCTGGCAGCACGCCATGCCGGAGCAGTACTTGCCGGTGGGCTTGCCAACGCTGTTCACCTTCTTGTCGCGGAAGGAGCAGAAGGAGGCGCAACCGCTGATGATGCCCGACCTGCCGTGCTCCACCCCGGGGTCCTCGACCTCGACCAGCGTCGCCAGCAGGTTGCACCCGGAGAGCACGAGCTCGTTGCCGTTGGACAGCATGTACCCGTGGTCTACGAAGCTACCGCCGAAGGAGACGTTGCGGTCGGAGGTGATGCCGGCGCTGTCGATGATGGAGCCCGTGCGCACCACGCGGACGGTGGTGTTCCGGAGGGAGATCGCGGCGACCCGGAGCGTGCCGTCGCCGAGGACCAGCCTCGGGGGCTGCGGGCCGCTCGTGTCGCAGGTGAGGTTGAGCCCCGGCCAGTAGCACCGCGGAGGTCCGAAGCCGAAGGGGTACGGCACGCTCACGTCCCCGCAGCTGGTGTTGCAGCCGGCCAGGCCTATGGGCGCTGGAGTATCTGCCGCGGCCGCGATCGCTAACACGAGCACTAGCGCCGCTGATGCTATGGCCATCGAGCGAGTGTTGTTCTCTTACCTACTGCTTACTTCCCCAGTACTCGGTCCTGCTAGTAGTGATCTACTCCCTGTATTTCAAGGCTAAAGTGATAGTGCTGGCGAGAGGCTGTGCACGGCAAGTCAACCTTGCGCGTCACGAGTAAGTAGATAAGTTTTGCTTAATCTTGACTCACGCAACTTCCCGGAATATCAGAATTAGGCATGCATGTCATGCTGCTAGCTCTCTCGTAAGGAGCCTATGAAACTTTCCCGCCCCAAATCGTTAAGCAGTTACTAACCTAGGAAGGCCTGACTTCTCTATAATAACGGGATTATTATCTGGCGAAACGTCAATTTTTCGGGGGTCCCAACGATGGCCCTCACAGCCATGATGGTGATCAAGTGGTGGCATTTTCCTGTGAAAGATTACCTAACATACCAAAAACTGATATGCTCTTCTCAAGAAAATGTCATCGGAAACGTTCGCAAACGTCAACCTCTCCTGACGAACGTTCGGTAGCTATTTTAGGGTAAAAGAAAGGAAGCTTCACTCTTGTCCATTTTTTTTTTGCATGGACTCTTGTCCTTTTTTGAGCCGAGTCATCGACCCGCATAACAACAAAATTCTCGTTGCTTGGGTGCTGCAAAAATCTAATAGAGAAGACCTTGTGTTTCACGTCGTCTGTCACTCATGGCTCGCATAGTGTATAATTCCATCTGCCATCTGGGGGTTTAACCCACTGCACCAAAGCTAATTAATTGCCGAAAGTCCTCTTCCGCTCTCGAGCTCAATTGATTTCGGGATGAACAGTGAAATCCAGCAAAAAATGTAAAATTATTTATAAAGTTCTGAAATTGTTTTGTGATAATTTTTGACAAATGTATTGAGTGCATGAAATTTTTTGTATTGAAATGACATTGGTGCAAGTCGTGACATTTTTTTAAACTAAGCACTTCAAAATGCTTTAAAAAATACCAATTTTGGAGCATTAATTTTGTATTTCTTGCCACAACTTCCATGAATGTCATTTTAGAATTAATATTATAAGCAAACAAAACATTTGTCAAACTTTAATCATTTTTTATTTCGTTTACTTTTTTGTGATTTTACTGTTTATCATGGAGCATTTGTGCTCGGAATCAGATAGTCCATGCTCATTAATTGGTCGGTAAATAAACTAAGAATCGCTCGAAAGAAGACCATGATTCCAATTCAAGATCTACATAAACGCATGGTTGCTAGCAATTTGCAATTAGGAAAGGTGTGGTAGCTCTTGGGAGTCCCGACACCCCCTTATCAAGCTCTTGAGCCCCGTTGAGATGCGTGCTATGGTCCGTCAAGCACCAGACAATTTGCAGCATAATTCAGACGTGGCAGCCTATTTCACTCGTCTAGTAGCAGTGCAGTCAGGCGAAAAAGCGTTGCAGAGGCCGGTTTACAGGTAGCTCTGAATCCAACCCGCCCAACTAGCATAGGGATGTGTGTCGTAATTAAAGATGAATTGCAATTTACTGCCCATCTGAAACGGCGTATATCACCGTATTTAGAGAAGGACCCATGTGAGGAGGGACATGTACGAAACCTGGATGAAGCAGGAATCATGTTTCAAACCTGGGCGAGTGTGACTGGTGTGGCATCATGTTTTTCGTGCTGCGACACACACGTGTGTGTTATTTGTTTTAATCTTGTGATAATCTATTCTAGAGGGATCACTGAACTTGGATACACATGAGACCATGGGTTAAGGAAATTTTGTCAGGAAGGAAAAAACACCGTTGACAATGTGTTATGAGCACCTGAAAGGGGTACAACCTTGAAGGAAGAAGAGGCAACCGATGCAAAAAAAAAAATTGAAGCCAAAACCTTAGAACAATTGTTCTACGGTAATTTTACATTCATAATAAGCAATATGTAGAAAATACAAAATAAAGAGCAGCTGATCACCTAACCAATGCTTGCTCTTGGTATCATGAAATCAAGATTAAAGAAATTGCTTATTCTAAAGATTGGATGCAATCCAATCTTTTAACTGAACTAGGTCCTTCTTCTTCACCCTGTGTTCAAGTAGTGTGAGTTCTTGCTTCATCAGAAATTTCCAAGAATCCATACTTTGAGCTTCTCTTCTGAAGATCGTTCCATTTCTCTAATCCATATATTCCAGCACCCAATGATAAGGATGTCAAGAGCAATTGCTTGTGGCAAAGTGTCTATGGCCAATGTTGTGTCTTCAATGAAAGAAGTTCCTCTTTTCCTGCCAGGAATGATTTTTTCCGAGCAATCTTGAGCATAGCTGCAGTCCCAGAACAGATGATAAGTGGTTTCTTGAGCATCTTCATTACAAAAGACACAATCATAGCAATCTAGGAGCATGGTTCTTCTCTTGAAAAGATTTCTGGTGTTGGCTCTATCATGAAGAAGTAGCCAAAAGTGAATTTTGTGCCTTATTCTTGCAGCCCCCTTTCATAGCTGAGTAAAAATCTGAGGAGCCATTTGGTGTGATACTAGTGCCTGATACACTTTTATGGATGAGTACTTCCCTTTTTCTCCAGTGGCCTTCCATCTATCAGGGTTATCTGGGTTACTATGCTCAATGATGAGGTTTTGCAGTTCATTAACTTGTTGAAAAGATGTATCCGACAAGGGAGTGTGGAAATGATCACATATGTTGCTATTGTTGAGCATAGAATCCAGGGTCTAAGTAGGATATTTGGCAAATGAATGTAATTCTTGTAACATCCTTGCAAGTGGTAGTGACAGCCACTGATCATGCCATAGCCGAATAGTGTTTCCTAATCCAGCAGTGCAGATAACATTTGCTTTGAAAGCTGGCAAGAGTTTCAGGTGAGCTTTCCACCATGAGGATCCTATCATTCTTTCACCTGGAATTTGTTGTGTATAATATGAGTTCCAAATGAGTTGGACCCATGGCCGATTTTCCTTGTTTAAAAACTTATGGATATCCTTCATTAAAAGAGCTCTGTTATGGGTTTTCACGTCAAGAATACCTAGTCCTCCTGGTTTCTTAGGCTTGCAGACCTTATCCCATTCAATCAGGGCAGAACCAACTTTCTCTTGTTCATATTTTCTCCAAAAGAAATGTCTGATGTATTTATTAATTTGTTCCACAATGCCAGCAGGCAGGGTGAGGGTGCTCATGAAGAAGATGGGGAGAGCAGAGAAG
This sequence comes from Elymus sibiricus, assembly GCA_039707655.1. Classification (NCBI taxonomy): domain Eukaryota; kingdom Viridiplantae; phylum Streptophyta; class Magnoliopsida; order Poales; family Poaceae; genus Elymus; species Elymus sibiricus. Next base: position 525,909,720 of record CM077665.1, on the reverse strand, counting down.
ACAGATCTTATGAGCTGAAGTCTTCCATCAATGTTTAACATGGTAGAGCATCCATGTAGTCTCCTTTCAATGGTTTGACATATTGGATGAAAATCTTCGATTTTTAGTCTCTGTGCTGTAAGTGGAAGTCCAAGGTATGTGAATGGGAACTTTCCAATTTTGCAACCCATGAGAGCAAGAATTCTGTTCAGGTTTGCTGGCTGCACATTAATGGGGACCAAGACAGATTTCTGATAATTGATCTTTAGACTAGTCTGGGCAGAGAAGTGAGAGAGCAAATTGTTTAGCTGTTGTAACTGTCTGAGATCTACTAGCATGACCAAAATTGTGTCAACTGCATACTGTATCACAGGGAAATCTTGAGTTGTGGGATGTCCAATTGGGGCTTGAATCGAGTGTGCATGCATGGCTTTGTTTAGGTTAGATTGCAGAAAATTAGCAGCTAAAACAAATAGCAGTGGAGAGAATATGTCCCCTTGTCTCACCCCTCTTTTGCATTGGAATTTTTCCCTGGCACCCCATTTAACAGCACAGATGAGAAACCAGTTTCAGAAATCATTTTTACCCAGGAAATCCATCTTTCACCAAATCCTTTAGCCTTTAATATCTGCAGAATGGTGTCATGTTCTATCATGTCAAAAGCTTTCTCAAAATCCAGTTTGAGAATCAATTTTTTTTTTGGATTGTTGGCACTGATGTATATACTCAAAGGCCGAAGCCACACAATCTTGTATTGATCTAGAATTGATAAAACCATATTGATTGCTATGGATCAGTCTTTTGGTAATTTTTTGTAACCTGTTTTGCCAACAGTTTAGTGATGATCTTGATTGTGCAGTTCAAAAGTGGGATATGTCTAAAATAATTGGGAGCTTGAGCATTATCTTTCTTTGGGACCAGGGTAATGAAAGAGTTGTTTATTGATTGCAGATCCACTGTTCCTGAGTAAAAATCTTCAATGAGCTTATAAAAATCTTCCTTGATGATGTCCCAACAATGTTTAATGAAACCTCCATTCAAACCATCTGGACCAGGGGCCTTATCACTGGGCATATTCTTTATTACCACATCCATTTCTTCTTTGAGGAAAGGCCTCTCTAGCTCAGAGAGGTCTAAATCTGTTTGCAGAACTCATCTAAGTCAAAGAACTTAGTAGTTGGAGCTGAAGTTCCTAATCATTGTTTGAATGCTTTCCACAACACATGGGATTTTGCCTGGTGATCAAAGTGTTCCTGCATGTTTTCATCCATAATCATTGGGATTTGATTGTTCCTGTACTTAATAGTTGCTTTAGCCTGGAAGAATTTTGTATTGCCATCTCCATATTTCATCCATCTTATAGTGGCTCTTTGTTTCCAGTAGATGCTCTGATAGTTCAACGGATATAGAATATGACTTTTAACAACTTCTCTTCCATTCCATTCTTCTGTAGTGAGAGGTCTAGATTCCTCTAAATTATCCAGCAGAATGATCAATTCATTGGAGTTCTTAATAGCCAAAGAAAGACTTGAGATGTTTTTTGCCCAGATCTTCAAACCTTTTCTCAAATTTTTAAACTTGGTTGTTAAATTATTTGCACTGTTGTTTATGTATAGCTCTTGGTCCCAGATATTTTTGACTACTTCCTTGAAGTCAGGCAGCTCCATCCAGAAATTTTCAAACCTGAAAATATTTGATTTGGGAATGTTTGTGCCCACTTGAATAATGCAAGTTACATGATCTGAAATGGGTTTTGAGAGACAAGAGGTAGATGTGTTTGGGTAGTTTAAAGTCCAAGACTTAGAGGAAAACACCAATAATTTTTTTCCAGTAGTGGGACCTCCTTCATATTACTCCAAGTGAAATTTATTCCTTTCATGGGAATTTCAACCAATTCAAGTTCACTTATGGCTGAATTGAAATTCATCACATCATTAAAACTTCCACCCCCATTATTTCTGTTTTCAGGGTATCTAATGAACTTGAAATCTCCCAGTACCAGCCAGTCCACATCATCATTCATTTGGATGTTCTCAAACCAGTCAATAAATTAAGATATCTCATTTGGTTGACAGGGCCCATAAATATTAGATAATATCCAACAGTTTCCACTGGATCTAGAGGTGAACTGAATTTTAATGGCATATTTGTTATCAAACACTTTTTCTCCCAGAAACATGGCTCCATTCCACACCACAAGCAATCCCCCAGAAGCTCCAACTGAGGAGTGAAACTCAAATCTATTTAGCCTTTTAGGGCAATTTTTTAAAGGAAACTAGAATCATTTTTTTCCTTTTTTTGTTTCTTGTAATCATAGGATATCACACCCTCTTTCTTGAATTTTATTAGAGAGAGCCAATCACTTTTCCTTGCTGTTCATGCCTCTGATATTCCAGTTTAATATTTTCCAGTGTCTCTGCATTTGTGTGTTTTTATCAAATACTGCTTAACTGAACATACACGGCCAGAGCAATCATCATTCGAGGTGAGTAAAATTACAGAAAGGTATCTGTATCATAACTCAGACAGTTCTGCACCATCCAGTACCAACTGTAAGTCAAGTCATACATTGGGTTACTTTTTACTTCGGACCAAAAGATGAGATAACTTATTACAAATTTCCAAAAGCTACTCTTTACAAATCCACCACTAAGAATGTGGACATTTTTTAGGTCCCTTTTAGGCTACATCATCCTTGCTCTTTTCCCCCCTCTTTCTTCCCTCCCTCCTTTGACTCCTTTTTCTTCTTGGTTTTAGTCTTGAGGATTTCTTCAGTGGCCTATTGGCTTGGTACCTTGCAAAAAGCAGTACTGAGGTTTTTAACAATTTTTCCATTAAGAGTTGGGGGATCAACATGACATGTCAAGCAGTTATGTTTGGTACATTCTTTTCTCTTAAATACTTTATTAAGATCCATTACTCTGGAGCTTCTCCTTACCAAAGTTTCCACTATTGGAGCTTTGTCCAGTCTCTTTCTCTTCAGATGTACCACACTAGTGGTAGAGGCCTGCTCATCCTCCTCCTCCTTTTCCTTGGTGGATTTAATCTGTAGCATTGCATCAGTCAGGTAATCGTTTGTTAAAAAGTACTCCCATCAGCCTAAAATAAGTGTTTTAATTTTGGTATAACTTTATACTAAAGTTGGTACAAAGTTGAGACACTTATTTTGGGACGGAGGGAGTAATTGCATACTAATTTGATGATTAGTTTTGAAAAATCAAATAAACACACCGAAGGATGGACATTTTGAAGGAAAAATCAAATAAACGTGCTAATGTAAGCTCTTACTTTTTGAAAAAATATAAAAAAAATCATGTTTTGAAGGGACAACAAAATCTGAAAGAATCATTCACATTTACATGGATGTATTCCACATCTGTGAAGTCTGATGATGGAATACATTATGGTGAGAGCTATAAAATGGACAAATTCATGCATTTTTATACTAGTGAACAATGTGTATAGTATTAACCATTTTCAAAATCATGATCTTTTTATTCTTTGTGTATCTCTCACCATAAGTATACCATCTTCAAATTTTACACATATGTAGTATACATCTCTATGTAATTGTTTGTCAAAAAAATTAGTTAACTGCAATAGTAAACTGATTTTTTTACATCTCAATACTAATTTGAAAATTAGTTTTAGAAAATCAAAGAAACACGGCGATGGTACGGATACATAACATTGCGCAGGAAAAAAGAAGGCACTCGATGCGATGTCCTTTGGCATTTCATCAGATTGTTTGTTAAAAAGTATAGTTAATTGCAATATTAATGTTATGATTAGTTTTGGAAAATCAAAGACATTGCCCAGGATAAGACATGGCTCGAACAGGCAAGGATGACGTGACCGAAGATAAAATTGATACTTTTTCACGCATGCCCCAGTTGCACGTTAAATTTTCTGCATATTTATTATGTTCTTTTTGTTGAACAGACGTAGGGTCCCGAAGGACCTAAACATTCATTAGATAAGCTTCAAATCATACTTTACATCAGGACCCAAAGAAAAGGAAAGATTACAACAAAGTCCCAGACTTTTGCAAGGAGAACCCCTAACTGAAAGATTAAAACGCAATCGGGTCCTTGGCAGCCTCCGCTCAGATTGAACCTCGTCCTCGCCCGAGACGAACCACTTGGGGTGACGAGATCACCATGGGTGCAACACGTGCATACCATAGCCTCTGAACGAAAACTGGAACTGCCTCCCATAAGGCATGCAAGCCCGGAGGAAAGGGATTGGCCGCCCTTCGACTAGAAGAAGCAGAGGTTCGATGAAGACCGGCAGCCGATCGCAGGCATTGTAGCTCCACCATGGAATCCTCTACTAATGAGCTCAAACCCGACCATCAATCTTGAGCTTAGTGCTTCCCAAATCCTCTTCATCCACCACCTTGACGGCGTCAAGAGGAGGAAGGCGGCAACGAGACCTCCTACAAGTATCATGCATGTACATCTCGTGCCGCTCAATCTCTCTTCCCACAACCATGGTGGCAAGAACAGATCGAGGAAGAAGAGCATCTGGCGCACCATATGATTGGGATTTATTACAACAAGAAAAGGGGGGATGGGGATGAAACCGGACGGGCCTAAGCTTCGCCATGGAGCCGGCTGAGGGATGCCGCCGAAGGATTCGTTGTTAGGAATCATCTTTGCCTCCGCCTTTTCGCCACCAGCTTGGCCCCAAGGGAGAGTTGAACAACCACCTGGACAAGATCCAAAACACAGCTCCACTTTATTTGCCGGAGAGAGACACTCACACACCACTAGATCTAGGATCCAGACATCCATCCCACCCAGCACCGGTCACCATGGCCGTTGGCGGCGAGGGGGAGGGAGGCCGGATGGGGAAGCCGGAGGTGGAGCTCTCAAGGATACGGTAGAACGCCCGTCTAGAAAGTCAGCTGAGAGGGGCATGAGTGGTCAAGTCAGTGGAAGAAGCAATGTGCAATTCGCATACAGTGAAGCTATTCACGCACACGTATATTGGCCGTATAACTGCAAAAGTCCTGACAGGAGTGAATCCCAACGCCCATACCCACGAACACGATAACGAGCTACCTGACCCACGGCCGCTATAACGCAGCAGCCTTCAGTCAGGTTCGTACTACAAGGGAATAGCCGAATAGGTCTCAGAGCATCTACAGCCGTGATGGGTTAATTCGGCCCCTCAAATCGCCCGCGGACGCGCCCGGGCGTATCCGTGGGCACTAACCGGGCACACCTTATATTTCCTTCTTCACATTCAGTATCTCATATTGGACACCCTATATTCATACTACACATGCAATGTTGAGCTATTCTGCATGATCCAACATCGGACAATAAAATCAGAAGCAAACAAACATAAGATCAGCTGCAAACAGACATCAAACATCACCCAAAAGACCATCTTAGTTCACCGGACATAGTTCTTAAATTTGTCAAACTAAAAACTATATAAAAAATGCGGAGGTGGGGGGGGGGGGGGGGGCAGATCACCACTTCCTCGTCGGTCCTTTGCCCCTTAGGTCGCCGGCGCAGCTGTAGTCATCGTCGAAGGAGGAGGAGGAGGAGTCGAAGAGGACGATGTGGCCCTTCATTCGACGGACCGCCCTATTCTGCTCCCGCTTCAACTTTGTGAGCCGGGCCTTCTCCTCCGCTGCCTCCTTCACCTCACGCTTCGACGTCTCAATAGCAAGCCGGTGCGCCTTGGCGTTCTTTCGCCGGAGGCGCCGAGCGTCCGTCTCCGCCGTCGTGAGAGACCGGAGGTACACCCATGCGAGGAGGCGTTCGTCCTCGTCGGGCCCCGCCGGCATCCCGCGACGGCGGCGCGTGGACTGCTCGCTCCTCTCTCCCTTGCCCGCTGCCTATCACAATGCTCCGATTCCGGAGTGCGCATGCGGGCCGGCGGCATGGGCACTAGGACCCAATGCTGCTCGTGTGGAGGAGCGGGCGGCGGGGGAAGGAGAGAGTGCGGGGTCGGTGCGGCCTGCGCAGTCCTGGCGGAGCTGCGCGCGGGCTGGGAGGATCCAGCTCTGGCATCCGCGCTGCGCCGCCGCGGGAGCTGCGGTTTAGCTCCAGATCCGGAGCTGCCGTCGGTCTCTACCTTGGATCACTCCAAGGCGATGCGGTGGGCCAACTCCTCGGAGTCGACGTCGGAGCCGGAGCGGCTGCCGGAGCTCGACATTGGAGTGGATGGGATCGGAATCGGAGAAGGAGAGGAGGGGACGAAGCGAGAGAGAGTGAGCTAGGGTTCGGAACGAGGCGCCTGGAGTGGGGATTTTGTGGGACAACAATGGGGTCGGTGATGGGCCGGGCCTGTCAGGCGGACTCGCCTGGGCGCCCCATATCCATCCCATATTTAGGATGGATATGAGGGATGCTGGTCAGCTCGGGCGTTTGAGGCCGGTTTGAGAGGCCCGACTGGGTCGAAATTTCATGACCGATTACAGACCGGACGGACTGTCCAAACATTTGAGATAGGTATGAGGGTCTGGTTATAGATGCTCTTACTATCTACGTTTGAATAGCCTTAGTTTTGACGAGACAAAATAGAGATGACAAGTCGGTCTGTTCAACATAGTCAAAACGGCGCAGGAGAAAGGCCCTAACGGCCTAAAGGATTTATGTTCACAGAATACGCCGATTTATGATCCTGACGGGACGTGGTGGGACTGGGAACGAAAACGCCTTTTCTTAATACTCAATTAATCCAGACTGCTGCTTGTTTGAATCACGGGGCCGCGACCTGGAATCGACAGGTGCAGAGGAATCTGCCTATAATCTATTGGGTCCATGATGTGAACTGGGATTCCGATCTTTCGATAAGAGATGATAATTAGTCCTTCTGTAAACATTAGTAATCTAAAACGTCTTATATTTACTTACAGAGAAAGTATAATTTTAGAATACCTGACACTTACGATGGCCTACTAACGTATAGGAAGAATAGTATATAAGTGATATCCATATCAATCGTTAAATCAACTTTATGGTGTTATCGATCGAGTCAACAGCGTGATTGACCTATCCATAAAGGACTTTTTTTACTAGCAAGTCAAAAAACATGTAAGAAAATAATAGACAAGCAATCCCAAATTGCAAATATGCTAGTTGAAATAAAATCTCACAAAACAAAATATTTAGGGTTCCGATAGTATGTTTTGAAGGTCGCACTAGCCGAGCGAAGATAAATAAAAATAACAATAGACAACTTCTCTAAACAAAATCCAAAACCTAAAATATGCCGGCGGTTAACTATTTAATCCGTCCGGTCCTTTTTACTCCGCGTATTAGATTTTGGTCAAGTTAAACTTTGCAAACTTTGACCAAATTTATATTAAAAAATATCAGTATCTACAATACCAAATATATATACTATAAAACTACATTTCATAAAGAATCTAACAACATTGATTTGGCATTGTGAATGTTAATATTTTTTTCTATAAGTTCGGTCAAAGTAAAGATACTTTGACTTCGGACAAAACTTATATGCAAACTAAAAAGGACCGGAGGAAGTATTAGCGTGCACCATCGCCTTAAGTGTTGTCATGCTGATCCCTGGTTGCGCTGGACCCTCTGTTGACGCATATCCATCTTGGACTCTCAGACATCTTCTAATGTATTGGTGCTTAGTTGAAGTATCAAGTGTATTAAAAATATTACTAGCAACTAGTATTCTCAATGCATGATTCCTTAGCTTTTGTATTTAAGCTTGCTTTATTTAATTATTTAGTCATTAAACTCCTTCATGCATTGGTTGGTAGACGTTTTACATAGATCCATATGCTTAGCATCGTCTACTCATGGGTCATCATAATGCATTGTCTTCTTTTTAATTACTTTGTCGTATTATTATTTTTTTCTTATGTGACATCTTTAACATTTGTACACAATGAAACATTGAAAGAGACCTCGCGGGTGTGCATAAAGGCTTTGGCCCACCTCCCTTGACGCGTGCTGCAAAGCAGCCTGGTTCGGTGCATGTGTCAATTACATGCATGGCTTGGCCAGGTCGTTGGGTGCATGTGCATGCATCATGCATGGATATGCATGCACACGATGCGAAAGGAGCACGTTTCAGAGCAACTTCAATCGGACGAATCAATTTCGTTCACGCGCGTCCCCGTTTGGATCTTCGCGGACCAATGTAGCGACCCAAACGGATGTGCGTCTGTTTTTGTCCGCCCATGACTCATTCCAGTTCCAAATTTAGGTCACATTTGCGTCGGCGCGCACACGAAGCGGATACGCGCCTTGTTTGCGTGCTCCTTCCCCTAGCCCGCCCGTCGGCGGCACAGTCTCTCCTTTTTTTATCCCCTTCGTCCATCCGTTGCCTGTAAGTGCTCAAATCCTAGGCCGGCGCCCATTTTTCCCGCCACCTTGCTCTCCAGCCCCCTCCCTCCTCCACCTAGCAGCACATCCACCGGTGGGGTGCCTCCTTCGTCCCGGTGCGGAAGGCCGAGTGGTAGATATGTGGCGGCGGCGGCGAGATTTGGCGCATCCTACCGGCGGGATTTAGCGAATCCGGCTGCCGGCGGACTGCACTTGCCATGGATTGGCCGGCCCGGTACCGGTCCACCCAGCCTGGGCAATGCCTCGGTGCCGCATGCAGGCGCTCAATCCGCCTCTAGCTGCTCGAATCTGAAATGTCGTCGGTCCGCCGGCAAAGCCACGGCCGGCCGTCGCCCTGGCTCGCTGCTGGCCCAGAGGCTTGCCGGCTCACCATTGTCGTTCATAAAGTGTGACGACTGCCCGCTGCAGGTCGTCCGACGCATTTCTTGGACGTCTGAACATCGCGGTTGGGTGTTCGTCAAGTGCAAAAAGGGCGGGGTATGATTTTCGTTCGGCCTTTTGCTCTTTGATTCGATGCAATTTCGGTAGCTTATTTGCTCAATTTTGTGTGTAGGACGGATGCGACTTTTGGTATTGGGAAGAAAAATACATCGATCTATTGATCTCACGAAATTTGCTAGATGTTTGTGCACTTCTAGCTAGAACCGAAGCTATAGATGAGAGTAAAGAAGAGACCAAAGGGGAGCAACGTCTAATTCTTTAGAATCGAAGAAGAAAGACATTGATAAGCTCAAGAATCCACAGATCAACAACGAAGACCTAGAGAAGATCTTAGTCAAACTAGTAGGAGTAGTTAAGAAACTTGGACATCTTTTAAAATGTCTAATTGTTGTTCTTGTTTTCTTTGATGTTGTACTCGTAGCGAAGAATTGGTAAAAAAAGTGTATCTATTGGAATGCATTTGATGAAATAAAAATAACGTGCAAATCCAAACAAAAATAATGTGTGATTAAAAATGGATGTCGGCCGCCCACGAGGACGAGATTTGGGTCCTCCCGTTGGGCGCAAGGCCGACCCATTTGCTCTTATCAAAGCGCGCGTCCGTTTGGGTCGCACGGTTGGAGTTGCTCTTATCAAAGTCTTGGATTTAAGTATTTGCCATACATGATCTTTTTGGAAATACTTTCTCGCATGAAATGAATGTCCGGCGTTTCTGGCTCTTCTCCGTTTGAGGCCTCCTTTGGTTCATAGAATAGGATTATCATAGGAATAGGAAACTTGTAGGAAATGAGATGACATGCATCTCAAATCCTATGAGTAGGATTAGGAAAAGAGACGTCATTTGGTTCACATCATAGGAATTTTTCCATTGAGTCTAGGCTCTTTTTTATTTTCCTTTGAAATGTGGAGGATAGGAACCAATCCTATGTAGGAATAGGAATGCATTCCTATGAACTAAAGGGCTCTAAAGGGAAAAAAAATCCTACAAGAATCCTATCCTATAGAATTCCTGTGAAATTCCTCCAAACCAAAGGAGGCTGAGCTTCTCGTTTTCGGTCATCCATTTCGTCATTGTTGAGTAAAATTGGTAATCAACTAATGAGTGTAACATTACTTTCTTGTCAGTCACATTGTACGTACGAAGGAACGAAAATACCTGATCATTTATTTGTCGTGTAATATTTATAGATATTTTTATGATAGCTATGTCCGCATCACCCCACCTCCAGTTGTTACTGTTCAAGCAGGCCTGCTAAAGCAAAAATCATTCCATTGCGTTGCACATATCTCAAGACTCTTCTTATGCCTAGACGGTTGTGATAGAAGGGTGTACAGACGCCCGGGTCCTAAAAAGCCAGTCTCGAATCCTTGGAATTTCGGATGCAGTAGAGGTCGGCGATGTTAATTATTGAATTATAGATGGGCTTTGGCCCACATAAGACAATAATTTCTGGTAAATCTCTAAAACCCATCGAGGTGCATGGTAAGTGGTGGAAAGTTTAGTATCATACTGCTAGTGAAGTAAAAGTTAGACCCATTTATAAGGGCTGCTCTACCACATGCCATTGGGAACTTGAGAAGAGGAGTTGTACACGCACACTCCTTCTCCTCCGCCGTCCACCTCGCCTCGCCACACCTCGTCATGACGCGGCGTGGGTTGCGGTAATGAGCTGAGATTTATCTTTGTCTGTTAGGAATGGTTAATTAATCATGGATTAATTAATGGGTCACTAACAGAAGTGCCACTGTCCAAGACGTTGGACCATGGGTTGTTCACGGATTGTGGGCCTGGCCCAGGCCCATCCACCCCACGGCCTATATAAGGAGGCGTTGGCATGTGGAGTGAACTCTAACTCACTCTCTCCCTCTCGCATAACCCTAGCTGTCATCTACTCTTTCTCTTAGTGTGCTGCTTCCGACAATTCCGTCCCGACGACTGTGTGCACGGTTGGTCGGGAAAGCAGGTGCGTCCAAAACCCCGTCATTCGAGATCCTGCCCGGGTGTACGGCGATAAGATTTTTGGGGAGCGTCTCGGTGCGACTGCTCCCGATCCGTACCCATCTCCGTCCTCCTCTACTTCGACCACTTCCCCTGCATCGACACCATGGTCGACGACGCCGCCGCCAAGAAAAAGACCACGGATGAAAGCATGAGTTTAGAACTGTAGATCTACTGTTGTACTGTTAGCTAATTTGATTTCTTCCTCGTCAATGATTTATTCTATTCCCTCTGCTTCGAAATAAGTGTTGTGGTTTTAATTCAAATTGGCATGGAAAAGGAGGGAGTAGTTGTTATCTTCTTTACTTTCTCTAGAGTCTAGATATATCATGTTAGCATGGAAAAGGAATAGCTGTCATAAACCCCTTCCTTTCTTTTGCAGGTTTTCTTCTTCCTGGACTCGGTGAAATACATGTTGAATGATGTCAAAGTATTCAAGTCATTCCTAAGAATCATCCTGACCTGTGTGATAAGTGTCGGCACCCTGGCTCTTGGGATTGGTACTGCGTCAGGTTATATCTCCCCTTGGACAGGGCGGATTTATTCCCTGCTTGATCCGACCTATGTGAAAGATCATATACCGATCAGAGCATCTGCAACCGGAACTTGCAAATCCGATCCCTCAAATGCCTGCGAACGCGCCCGGCATTGACCGGTCACGTCTTAAATAATGCATTCTACATCCGGATATCTCAAATTAGAAATCTCAAATCCATATTATTACATGTAACATAAACCTAATACTAAGCGGAGGTCGTCCGGCTCCGCCGTGCCCATGTCCGGTGGCTGGCTACGCCCCTCGTAGCGTCGGTCCGGTCGTTGGCGAGGTAGAGTAGGACATGGGACACTAGCCGGCTCACGGGACTCGATCTCCCGCCGTCTCCCATGCCCTACTCTTCCTCGTTGGAGCCCGTAACCCGGACGGTGTCAGTGGACGTGAGGTCGATGACGGATCCTTCCTGGAAGGAGCCGACGTCCACCACGACGCGGTTGCGGCACTCGCACTGGTGCACCATACGGGGCGCCGGAGAGTGTGAATCTGCCTCTCCAACCTCCACCGCCGCGAGGGCCTCCGCCGCCTCCCGTGCCTGCTGCCTCGCCCGGCGGGCACGCCGCGCCATGATATCATCCGAGGATGGCCATGCTTCGTGCTCGGTGTGCCAGCGGAGGGGTTGCGCTTCCGCCACGGCGTTCGAACACCAGACGGACCGCACCACCTCCGGTGAGGCAGCGACGCCAGATCCAAGCACCGGCTGTGCCGACGCAATGGATTTCCGGCGTTGTGAGTCCGAGCGCTGCCGTCGGGCGGCCACCTCCCGGGAGCGGCGGAGCAAGCCGGACGGCCATCTTCTCCTTGGGGCCGAGTGGGATGAGCTCGTGGTCGACGGATCTAGAGGTGAAGGACTCGGATCTGCTGCCCGCCATGGCGGAGAAGGCCGGAGGTCACCGGAGGTGAGCTAGGGTGGCGAAAGGGAGTGGAGGGGAGTCGAGTGAAGTGGCTAGGGTTTGGTCCAGCGAGCGGATGAGAACGAATATATGTGGGGTCGATGCTGGCCAGTGCGGGCCAGGCGGGCGTGCCCGGGCGCGCCTGGGCTCCCTCATATCCGCCTCATATTTGGGCTGGATATGGGGGGTGCCGGTCAGCCCGGGCGTTTGAGGCCGGTTTGAGAGGCCTGTCTGGATCGCATTTTCATGACCGGTGACTGGGCGGCCTGCCTGGACGTTTGAGACGGGTTTGAAGGGCCATGCTCTCATCGCATCTGTTTTTGAGCATCAACCAACAGCATGGTCTTATTTTATGTTTGATCTCCACACCCTTCTTTTCCTGTTCCCAGCGGGCCTCTATTTGTGCTTCAAGCGCCTGTTAGATGCCACAATATTTATAGTTATGTTTGGCCTCGCGAGTATGTACTTTGCTGGTGTGATGGTAAGGCTGATTCTTGTTGCAGCACCAGCAGTTTGCCTTATTAGTGCCATTGCTGTATCTGCTACAATAAAGAATCTGACAACAGTGATCCGGTCAAAAAGCAAAAGTCCACGGGCTACTGGAAAAACAACAGGCTCGAAGGCATCTGCAAAGGTAATTAGAGCAACTTGCATGACCCAGACGAACACCCATCTTGTCCCTTTTTTTCCGTTTGAATCGCCCTTCCATGTCCGCTTTTTTATTTAGATCGGTCGATGCGTCCAACGGGGATGGACGCATTTTGTAACATGTCCGCCCTCGCATTCTATCGAACACGTGGTGGGTGAACTGCCCCAAGCTCTCGCGCCGCCGCCCCGAGCTCCCGCACCGCCGCCCCGTGATGACCCACAAGTATAGGGGGTCAATCGTAGTCCTTTCGATAAGTAAGAGTGTCAAACCCAAAGAGGGGCAGAAGGAAATCACAAGCGGTTTTCAGCAAGGTAGTTTCTGCAAGCACTGAAATTGTAGGTAACAAGTAGTTTGATAGCAAGATAATTGGTAACGAGCAAGTAACGGTAACGGTAAATAAAGTGCAGCAAGATAGCCCAATCCTTTTGTGGCAAAGGACATGCCAAAACGGTCTCTTATAATAAGCAAAGCGTTCTTGAGGGTACACGGAAATTTCATCTAGTCACTTTCATCATGTTGGTTTGATTTGCGTTTGCTACTTTGATAATTTGATATGTGGGTGGACCGGTGCTTGGGTGCTGTTCTTACTTGAACAAATCTCCCACTTATGATTAACCCCCTCGCAAGCATCCGCAACTACGAGAAAAGTATTAAGATAAAATCTAACCATATCATTAAAAATTTGGGTCCAAATCAGCCCCTTACGAAATAGCGCATAAACTAGGGTTTAAGCTTCTGTCACTCTAGCAACCCATCATCTAATAACTACTCCACAATGCATTCCCTTAGGCCCAAAGATGGTGAAGTATCATGTAGTCAACGTTCACATGACACCACTAAGGGAATCACAACATTCATATCATCAAAATATCGAACACATATCAAATTCACATGATTACTTGCAACATGACTTGTCCTGTGACCTCAAGAACAAAGGTAACTACTCACAAATAATATTCATGCTCAAGATCAGAGGGTTATTAAATAACATATTCGATCTCCCCCTCCGGGAGGGAAGTTCCCCCGGCGGAATCGCTTCGCCGGAGGGCAAAAGTGCTCCTGCCCAAGTTCCGCCTCGAGACGGCGGCGTTCCATTCCTAAAGTCCTCTCCTTATTTTTTCTAGGTCAAAAGACCTTAAGTACCAGAAGATGGGCACCGGAGGTGGGCTGGGCTGACCACAACCCACCAGGGCGCGCCCTGGTGTCTTGTGGTCACCAGGTGGCCCCCCTCCGGTAGTTATTTGCTCTAGTATTTTTTATATATTCCAAAATAATTCTCCGTGAAGTTTCAGCTCATTTGGAGATGTGCAGAATAGGTGTCTCTGATATGCTTTTTCAGGTCCAGAATTCCAGCTGCCGGCATTCTCCCTCTTTGTGTAAACCTTGCATATTATGAGAGAAAAGGCATTAGAATTACTCCATAAAGCATTATTATGCATAAAAACATTATAAATAACAGTAGGAAATCATGATGCAAAATGGACGTATCACCCCGCAGCCCCGAGCTCCCGCCTAGCCCCGCGCCGCCGTCGGGCACACATCGCGCCTCCTGGTCGTGTGCTTGCGCCACCGCACATATTGGTCGCTAGTAAGGAGGACCTCACAGGGTGGCCCGTGGCGGGAGCGGCGGCGTCGATGGACAGCTCGGCCGTCAGTGTCGGCTAGCAGCTAGCTAGCTAGCACGCGGGGATGGCAGCTCGGTCGTCGGCTAGCTAGCTAGCACGCATGCACGGACACGGCCCCGATGCTGTGGCACAATGGATCCATTCGGGGAGGCGCGTGTGCTCCGGCGAGGTGGCGCAATTGACGACGGTGTGGAATCTTTGACGAGACAACGTCACGAGTTGGAGCGCACGAGAGAGAGAGAGATGGCTGATTTATTTGGCTTCCATGTGGGCTAGTGGCGCACACACACGGATAGAAAAGAGAGCTCGGGCATCCGCTTTGTGTCCTCCTCCGACCCAAATTTGGAACGGAAATGGGTCTCTATGTTGGGTAGTGTTTTTTGTCCGTGCGGACCCAAACGGACACGGGCGGACAAAATGGGTCGCCCGGTTGGAGTTGCTCCTGTACCTTTTTAGAGAAAAGGCGCAGCCGAGCCCGATTGACCAATTTTGAATTAACAAAGCCATCAACCGGCTAGGAGATTACAAATGACAGCTTACATAAGAGAAAAGAAATACAACGGCAAGATACAAGGTGCTAAGCAACACACTGACAGGCTCCACACAAACTGCAAGCAAAGATGAAAAGCTAAGGCACGCTACAGCTTGGAGACGATGGAGCCCTCCGACGGGAACAAATCCCACACAATGGCACCAGCAGAACCTTGACGGAAGGAGGCAATAGGTGGGGAGGTGCTCTGGTAGTTTCCATGGACTCCGGCCTACACGGATACACCCTCCTCCATCTTCAAAGGGGACACCTTGCCCCTTCGCCTTGGCACGAAAGGCGTCGATCCGTCGAAAGATGGAGACGCTCCCTGGAGAACTAAGGAATGAACCGGTGCTATTGCCATCCAAAAGACAAAACAAGAGACCAGCACCAAGCTACGACGAGCAAACGAAGGGGCTTCAGCACTGACAGGGATCTGCACACATGGAGAAGCAATTGCTTGGCAGGACTTCTGAAGAACAAGCACCGTGGAAGGAGGACACTGAGACGGAGCACATAGACGGCACCAAGTCAAGGTAATCACAGAGCTCCACCATCCATGAATGATCAAAGAGCACCCAAAGGGGAACAGGAGCACCAACACACCGCCACCAGACGAACTCCGACCATGCCGCCATCCACCGCCAAGCAACCAAATCATTACATCCACCCCAAGCTCACCACGAATGGCACCCCCAAGAGGGTGACGACGCCCGGAGCGCCGCTGCCGCTCAATCCAACAACGATTTGGGCTTTCATCCGGCATACGAGTTGGGAGAAGGAAGAGAGGAAGGAGGCAACCTGGATGGAGCCTACAAGAAGGATACAACGCCCTCGGGCATCGCCGCCGTCGTGGCCAGCACTGTTGACGTGGCTTGAGACTGCGTCGGTATTTCCCCAAAGAGGAAGGGATGATGCAGCACAGCGACGGTAAGTATTTCCCTCAGTTATGAAACCAAGGTTATCGAACCAGTAGGAGGATCACCACCACCCAATAAGCAACACCTGCACACAAACAACAAATACTTGCAACCCGACGCGAAAGAGAGGTTGTCAATCTCTCTACGGTAAAAAGATAGATTAGGTAGTGATAGATAGGAGAGATAGATCTCTCAAGAACACAAAATAAAAAGAGCAAATAAAATATGCAGAAATATGTTTTTGGGTTTTTGGTTTTGTAGATCTGAAAACAAAGATGCAAAAAGATAGATCTGAAAGCAATATGTTAGAAAAGTAGACCCGGGGGCCATAGGGTTCACTAGTGGCTTCTCTCATGAGTATAGCGCACGGTGGGTGAACAAATTACTGTTGGGCAATTGATAGAAAATCGAATAGTCATGACGATATCCAAGGCGATGATCATTATATAGGCATCATGTCCAAGATAAGTAGACCCGACTCCTGCCTGCATCTACAACTATTACTCCACACATCGACCGCTATCCATCATGCATCTAGTGTATTAAGTTCATGGAAAAACATAGTAATGCAATAAGAACGATGACATGATGTAGACAAGATCTATTCATGTAGGAATAGACCCCATCTTGTTATCCTTAATAGCAACGATACATGCGTGTCCTGCTGCCCCTTCTGTCACTGGGAAAGAACACTGCAAGATCGAACCCATCACAAAGCACCTCTTCCCATGGCAAGAAAAATCGATCTAGTTGGCCTAACTAAATGAAAGATTCGAAGAAGAAATACGAGGTTATAAGTAATCATGCATATAAGATATCAAAGAAGACTCAAATAATATTCATGGATAGAAACTGATCATGAACTCAAAATTCATCGGATCCCAACAAACACACCGCAAAAGTTTACATCAAATAGATCTCCAAGAGACCATTGTATTGAGAATCATAAGAGAGAGAGAGAGGAAACAATCTAGCTACTGCCTACGGACCCGTAGGTCTATGGTGGACTACTCACGCATCATCGGAGAGGCACCTATCAGGAAGATGAACCCCTCCGTGATGGTGTTTAGATTGGATCTTACGTTCCCTTCCACAATCAATTCCCTTATATAACTAAAGCAGTTCTAGACTCAAACATCGACCAGTTTGGCTTGGTAATCCTACAGGCAGTCAAGCTCTGATACCAACGCTGTCGGGACCCCGATCCTACGTCATATGATTCCAGCCTGTAACATATCACATCACTTTGCGGCCTCACGCACGGTAACCCCCATGGCCGCCACCTTACCTTGGCCGGGACCGTTTGCGTCTATTGGCTCACGTATATGATTATGTCGCTTGCAATCATACGCCAGAGAACCCGGGTCGACATGACTAGTCATAGAACCCAAGTGGCACATCCGTACAGGAACAGGCATACGTAACCCAACAGTGCTGGTGTCGGTGATCAGCGTGTGTAGACGAGTCATAGCAAGCTACATGGACTCCATTACACCGTGAGACATTTCTGTCATCAACTGCGTGTAGACGAGTCATAGCAGGCTACATGGACTCCATTACACTGCGAGACATTTCCCCGTAGGGACAGACGCAGCAGCAAAGAAGGATACACGCCGGTCAATCAATGTGTCCGGAGCAGTAGCAAGCTACCATGTCTCGGTGGAAGCACAAGGAGGCATTTTCCCATAAAGAGGGCTACTAAAGGCACACAACTAGGTGTCGGATCCCACACATACCAATGCATTTCAAACATACACGCAATATGCACGATATGCGTAGATACAACATGGCATCACAACATAACTCTATGACTCAAGTTTCATTAATGACTCATAAGAGCCAACATAATGTGATATTACAAACAGGGGTCACATGACCCAACACTCAAGTCATACAAGCATCAAGAGGAAGCAAAACATGTCTGGGTACAAACATCTACTAAAAGTGGCTAGAGGAGCCTGAAAGCTACAACGACCCTACCAAAGGAACCAGACCTCTGTCTAGGATTTCCAAGCTAATCCGGTCAAATTCGAACTTCATGACGTAAGAATCACTAACGAGACTGACGTCTCCTCTGCAAAAACATAAATTAAGAAACCGTGAGTAGAAAGGTACTCAACAAGACTTACATCAGAACTATCTACATATGCATTAGTATCAATGAAGGGGGTTGTGGAGTTTATTGCAGCAAGCCAGTTTTGACTCTTGGCTAACCTGTACTACGATTACAAGTACTTTCTTTGAGGTGGGATAGCGCACACGAGTCCACATATTCACCAACTCAATACACCACTATGGATCCACTCCCGTATCCCTACGAGAAGGCCATCCATAGCACTCACACTTATCTTGCGTATTTTAGAGTATCCATTTCACTTGTCTATGAACCACATAAGTTTTCCAAGTAGTCCATATCCGAGGACGTGGCCATTCGAATAGATTCATAACCCTGCAGGGGTGTACTTCTTCACACATGCTCCCGCCCCTTATCGCCACGTGCACGTAAAAAGGCACCTCGGCAACCTTCAGCGGAAGCCCAGCGAGGGAGTCGGCCACGACCGTCAATCACACAAGACCCTAGTCCAGGTTTATCGCCTATTTGAGACTGAACCCGCACAGAAGTCCGGCCGAGGTTTCCGCTATGGCCTCAAACGAAGTGCGCAGGGTTCCCAAGCCCACCATCCGGGTGACCCTTGGTACACCATGCCGCTGTGTATATACCGCATCACAGCCCACCCCGTTGGGCAGCGCTATGCACGGCCGCCAACACTTTTCCTACAAACACCAGAAACTAGTTGCAACTCCTAGACAGAGATCTAGGCGATTAATAAGTCGAGCGGGGTCATATTTCAGGTCCCAACGTGTGGTAGTAACTGTCTTGGATCACAAACACAGAACTCAGTTCTTAAGGACGGTCCCAATGAGACAACCCGCCATGTACTCCTACATGGCCTCTCATCGCTACCTTTACCAAATCGTGTTCGCACGCTTAGCTCTCACACAGTAGGACATGAATACTGCCATTCCGATTCATCGCCCAAATGGATCAGACCCGACACGACACGACACGACTCTAAGCATAGCAGGCACAGTAAGTAAGCAAGCCTGGATGAGTAGGAACATCAAGGCTCAAACAGTTGCTACTAATGCTAAGTGGTTTCAACTATTTACTGTGACAAAGACAGGTCATGCAAATGAATGGGTTCAACTACCGTGAACAGGTAACAATTGAATCATTATTGTCCTAATGTAGTAAAATAGAGCAGGAGCGAGAGAGTGGGTTTATATCAGTATGCTCAAGGGGGGTTTGCTTGCCTGGCACTTCTGAAGATAATAATGAGTCTTCATCGGTGACAACGATCACAACGTCAAAACCATTGTCTACCGAGAAGGAACAAACACCGGCAAACAAGAAGGAATAACATTCAATTCATGCAATGCACAATCATGATGTATGACACAACAAATTTACGTACTGAATTGATCTAGAGGAATTATTAACCAACTTAATTGAAGTGGAATTCAAACAAGTTTGAATTCCAACTCCAAATGGTATTTCATACACTGCCCTAATCATAAAATGTCCTAGTTGGTGATGTTAACTTACTCAAACATGCATGATCATGGCATAAATGGATTCATTGGATTTTTTTGATCATTTTTCATATATAAATTATTTTCATCTGAGTTATAGATTATTTTCTATGAATTTCAGAAGTTTTAAGAATTTTCTGGAATTAATAAATTATTTCTATTTATTTTAAATCCAGAAAAGCATCACTGCGTCAGCCATACGTCATGATGACCTCAGCAGGTCAACTGACGTGGTCCAGGTCAAACCTGACCAGTGGGGTCCATTGGTAAGTGTCTCAGGGTCATCTACACAGGTTGACTTGTGGGGCCAGGTCAACTGTGACGTGGCCAGGTCAAACTGACCTACGGGGCCCACATGTCATCGACTTAGCGTTAAATAGAGGGTTAAAAATAGCTTGATTCATTAATCCTAGCAGGTGGGTCCCAGTGTCAGCGGCACATTCTCTAATTAAACACGGTTAGGTCTAACTTAATGGCGCCGCGTCATCGCCACCGGCGGCAAACGCCGGCGACCAACAGAGCGACGGAGGCACGCCGAAATCGTGGCTCCTGCGTCTATTCGATGTGCAGACGGGCGGAATGGGTTCGTGGGGCCGCGGTGCTTCCGTTGGCAGCGGCTGGGTGGCCGGATGGGCACCGGAAGTACGCCGGTGACGAGCCTATGCGGCGGCGGGATTCGGCCGTGGTGGAAATCGTGGCAAGGGGTCGAGCGGGGCAACGGGGTTAGGGGGAGGAGCAAGGGGAGCTCACATGGATGCTGATGAGCCGGTCAGCGGGCTCGGGGACGGCCGAGACGACGCAAATCGACGGCGAGGATCCGTGGCGGACGGCGGTGAAGACGGAGGAACTGGCGACGATTGCGGCCTCCCGAGGATGCTCCGCTCGGTGGAGAGGACTAAGGCGATGCGGCGGAGCTCGTGGACACTAAGGCAGGGCGAGGCGTGGACGGAGGGTGCGGCAGCAGCGAATGGCGGCGAGCGGCGCTCTCGGTTCCGGTGACAGAGAACAGAGGAGAGGGAGAGAGCGAGAGCGAGAGGAGGCGTGCACGGGAGGGGGTCTCGGCGTCCTTATCGCCCTCGCCACGGAGCGGTGGAAGCAGGAGGTGCGCGGCGCGTGGTCGCGTGCATCAGGCACACGCCCTGTCCTCCTGGCGCTAGGAGGAAGACGACAGGGGCTCAGGTGGGCTGGGCCGCCAGCTGGGCCGTGCCAGGTAAGCCAGGTGAGGTCTCTGCCTTTTTACCATTTTTGTTTCATTTTCTATTTTTTTGCAGTTTGTTTTGATTTGATAAAAATACCAAATCATTTTATAGAATTCTGAAAATTATTTTAGATGCTATCTGAATTATTTCAGAAATCCAAATAAGGTTTCCAGAATTCTTGGAGCACTTAATTTATATATATAGTATTTAAATAGCTCCAATCAAATAGTTGTGAGTTGAATAAAAATCCAAGAATGTTTTCAGAAATATGCCCATCATTTTTGGCAGAGGTTTTAACCTTTTTCAAATATCATGGGCTTTTCTTAAGACAATTTTGGATTCATTGGAAAATATTTTACTTGAACCTATTTGGATTATATTTGGTGCTAGGGTTTGATCATCCCTATTTCATATTCAGAAGAAATTAACATGATGCAAGATGATGATGCAATTAATTGCAAGCAATTATTCTAGGGCTGTGACAACTCACCCCCGCTAAACAAGAATCTCGTCCCGAGATTCAGGCGTAGGGTAAGAGGACATAGGGGACACAGACTCACACAATCTTCACGATCCAATTGCCCTTCTCGAGGATGTTGATTCATTGCATCATGTCGATCTCGACATATTTTTCCTTCGGGATCTTCTTCCAACATAACAACAAAGAAATAGGAAAGCTCTGCAAGAATCGATCTTCTCAAAGATCGAGCAACTCATGGAATGGGACGTAAGAACGTCTCTTGAGCTGAGACACAAAACACACATCGAGAACGATGGAATGAGGCAGATAACGGAGGTTCAATTGGTAGGCAACAGTTCCACGCTAAAGTAGATGGAGCATGGGTTTCAAAATAGCGAGGAGTTAGTTGCCCTTCATACCATAATGGGCACCTTAGGGAAGGTGACTCGTAGGACTATCCCTTAAGTGGCAAAAAGAATTACTTTTGATACAGAGATCATTGAAACTCATCACACCAGCCTAAGGCAATTCACAACGACCATTTGAAGGAATTCAAAAGAATGGCATACTCAGAGCGGAGGGAAACTAGAGTTATAAAACAACTCGGCAATGGAAGGCACATTCCAATTGATACCGAGGTATAACCCAGTGTCTGAGCGTGCTATCAAGAACTTGAGCATTTCCACATTCATCAGGGTTTACCAACATCCATGCCAAGGATCCTGGCAACACATCATACTACCATGATGAATAACGATGGAGGTTGCAGATGCAAATAAAGACAACACTTTTTCAGATTTCACCTTAGTTATGCCAAGGGAGCGAAATCTGGATGATCCACCGAGAGACATTTAGAACTCCGCTTCTAATGTTCTCCTTGATATACTAGCATAACTTGATTATAGATAATGCTTGATAACTAGCGCATCAAGTAATAGGTCGGACTTCGGGATCTCAAAGGGGTCCATGAGGAACAACTTCTAAAATAAGTTATATGAAATCCTCATGGGGAAGTGGCTAAATTGCTGATACAAGATATTATAACAATAGGTCTTCCGGCTAGGTGCGTTAGCCACAGCATCACTTTACCGGGTTACACACAGACCAATATTATAATTCTTGGGAAATGTTCCAACCATCATGTCTGCCTGAGATTCAGATCTGGTTGGTGATAGGACATTTCAGACTCAGCAGGTCTGACACAGAAAGGTTGCAACACAAATCGAAGAGATGACGTTGCAGGATTCTCGGGAAATGAACTACCGGAGCCAACTCCAAAACATGAGATGGATTGCAAAATACATGCGAACAAAATTTCCAGGACGGTCGTGTCCACATGGAATCTTACAACAAAACACTACTGAGTTCGGGTTAGGAACCATCATTTGAGGTAGCGAAGTATTGTGCACGTCCGTCAGGGCCCTTCAGGATTAACACTTAACTTCTTTTCCTTTAACAAATCAATCAGTGGCTTGGGGTGCTAGGCAATACATATGGAATGGAGGTAATTAATCTGCGAGACCATGGCATACATTTGCACATGCATGAATGACTTGGGATGATTCCAAAGGAAGCAAAATGGACTTTCTCGAATTCACGGCGGCAACTTGCATCAAATGCATGTGAACTAAGAGGGAGTCACTTCTTGCACCTAACATATACCTCATGTACCGGACACGAAGGTATTGCCTACAAAGTTTCCAATGCTAGCTTTATGTCACCATGAATCATGGAACAGATGAAAAATGTTGTCGATGGGCTCAACAACAATTCATCAAGTTATCCCTATGGATGGAATTCCACGACTATGAGAACAAGGTGATAGCAATGATCAGACCAAAAGATATAACGGTGTATGCTCGAGGATACATCCACGAGTAAAAACAACATTAGGAAGATCTTTGGTTCTGATTTTGATTAGATGATAACCCACTCTCAAATCAAAAATCGGACAAGACAATAGATGCATCAATTGATCACAAGGATCAACCGAGGAAGGTATCATCTTTCTTCGACACACACACACACCAAAAACACAAAATATATCCCTTTGACATGAGCTAAGTCAGGCGAAGCATTTATCTTCCAACTCTCCAAGTTGTTGTTTAGCTTAACCAACTAGCTCAGGGGTATCCAACACAGATTCTTGGAGAAGGTGTGGTTCATAGAAAAACCAACTTTATCACGAACTCAACATAACGGTCAAGGGACAACCTGGTGATACTTCCGAGAAGATATTCGGAAAATCACGAACCACCAATATGTTATTAAGCTCGAGAACAATCTTGCTTTTCAACGCAAGACGATATGATCAAGAGAGCGAGGGATTGACACAATCCTAACTCGTTGATCAAACAGTGCACCATGAAACATGGACTAGGTAGCACGATCGATCTTAGAATGGTGATTCAATAACCAACACGCTAAGAATGAGATTATTGTCCATTAACTATCAAGCAATAAAGTTGCTAGGAGTATTGATTTCACACATCACGATTCACTTGTCGGTATTTTGGTTACAACAACACAAAGACCGAGGGATGAATGATGATGGCGAGAAGTATCACTGCACCAAGAATTCATAAGAGGTTGTGCAATTCTCATGACATTCCCGACATGAATAGGGTAATACTTCAAGATAGAACAGAGCAAAAGCTGGATTGGCATTTTGATCTGTAGAATACAACTACTTTGACCCAATCCAAGAAATGGATGAGGTACTGGAGTTTGTTTCTCCTAGTCATTCTGAGACAGAATGGCTTGACAGACCACAAGAATAATATGCTTCAATGAAAACAAATGCACAACTACTCTAGCCTATCCATTGATAGATGAAGGTCAGAATACAATTGATGGATGAAGGTCAGAATACAATTGATGGATGAAGGTCAGAATACAATTGATGAAGGGCAACTCAAGAGCACATGATTTTTCCTGAGTTGTGGATGCATAGGTTGGCACGTCGAACGAGTTCAACATGTTTCTTCCAGATAATCCATGCGGAAAGGTAGGATTGGCAGGGTCACAACTATGGGATGGAGAACTCATCAAGAGCACTCATGTTGTGATCTTTCATTCACGAAGAACTTCTGCCATGATGGTTGATGTCTACTACGCAACTTTATTATTGTAGACTTTGTTGGGCCTCCAAGCGCAGAGTTTTGTAGGACAGTAGCAATTTTCCCTCAAGTGGATGACCTAAGGTTTATCAATCCGTGGGAGGTGTAGGATGAAGATGGTCTCTCTCAAACAACCCTGCAATCAAATACAAGAAACCTCTTGTGTCCCCAACACACCCAATACAATGGCAAATTGTATAGGTGCACTAGTTCGGCGAAGAGATGGTGATACAAGTGCAATATGAATGGTAGATATAGGTTTTGGTAATCTAAAAATATAAAAACAGCAAGGTAGCAAGTAACAAAAGTGAGCACAAACGGTATTGCAATGCTTGAAAACAAGGCCTAGGGGCCGTACTTTCCCTAGTGCAATCTCTCAACGATACTAATATAATTGGATCACATAACCATCCCTCAATGTGCAACGAAGAATCACTCCAAAGTTCTTATCTAGCGGAGAACATAAGAAGAAATTGTTTGTAGGGTACGAAACCACCTTAAAATTATTATTTCCGATCAATCTATCCAAGAGTTCGTACTAAGATAACATCAAGTTATCCTTTCCAATCGATCTATCTAAGAGTTCGTACTAGAATAACACCATATGATACGCATCAACCAACTCTAATGTCACCTAGATACTCCAATGTCACCACAAGTATCCATGAGTTAATTATACGATACGCATCAAACAATTTCAGATTCATAATACTTAATCCAACACAAAGAACCTCAAAGAGTACCCCAAGATTTCTATTGTAGAAAGTAGGAGAAGAACGTGTATCAACCCCTATGCATAAATTAACCCAATGTCGCCTCGGGAATCCGCAAGTTAAGTATCAAAACATATATCAAGTGGATCAATAGAATACCCCATTGTCACTACGGGTATACGCATGCAAGACATATATCAAGTGTTCTCAAATCCAATATTCAATCCAACATAACGAGATCTTAAAGGGAAAGATTCAATTCATCACAACAAGATAGCAAGGGAATAACATCATATGATCCGACTATATTAACAAAGCCCGTGATACATCAAGATCGTGACATCTCAAGAACACGAGAGAGAGAGATTGAACACATAGCTACTGGTACATAGCCTCAGCCCCGAGGTGGATTACTCACATATTATCATGGTGAGAAATAGAGAGTTGTTGATGGAGAGGTGCAGCCCCAAAGATATGGAGGCGATGGCGGCCACGGCGCCGGCGACGGGCGGCGGCAGTGGCGACGGGCGTCGGCCCCTTGCCTCCCTTTCTTACTTTGTCTTGGTGCTGCAATGGAGGAGCCTCTCCCGTTCTTGGCGGCTGCCAAGGGAGAGGCAAATTCGTGGCTCTTGGTGGCTCTCCCGAAATTAGGGTTTTTCTCTCCTTATATGTGCCTCTGTGGTGCTCTATGGCCCTCCGATGGATGGACCCTTGATCCAATGGCTCTTGGGCACCTCTAGAACCTTCCTAGGGACTCCTCACAGCCCTCATGAGTCCTCAAAGTCGTGGATTGGCCGAATACATCAGATATGGTAAGAGTTGGACTCAATCACGTCATCAATTCTCGTAATCCCGTAATCAGATCTTTTCCTCTAGTAAAACGGGTCTACAGTTCGCATCCGAACTCCTTTTTGGACGAATTTAGAGGCCAGAATCAATGCAATAAAATTCCCCACACTTTCCTAGTTTTAGATTTTTCCATTTAACGCCGTCTTCGGGGGTCAAACTGACGATCTCTAAAAACTGTTTGTGGACAGATTTCAGGAAAGTCGGAGTCCTCCTCCAACAAGGCTCCTTTTGCGTTTTTTCGCCAATTTCCAATTAATTCCTACACATCAAAGTGTGAAATAAGAACTTGTGAAATTTTGCAACTATTAATAGGTTAGTCCCAATAAATCATAAAACCATAGTAAAAACATAGGCAAATATGACATGAATACTTCATAAATTATCGATACGTTGGAGACGTATCAGCATCCCCAAGCTTAATTCCTACTCGTCCTCGAGTAGGTAAATGATAAAAGAACTAATTTATGAAGTGTGAATGCTAGCATAATATATAAGTTTGATCATTGATAATTTCAGTCAATTTTCTAGCATCATAACCAGCAACTTTTTCTCATAAAAATCATCATGATAGAGTAGCAACCAATTCACATGTTATGGTTCAAACAATGAATTCTCTTGAAACTTAACAACCTATGTTCTTAGTCACCAAACAATTGCAATTCAACTTATTCTCAACAAAGTCTAAATAAGAGCTCCACATACTCAATCATCATATAGTCTTCTATGATTGCTAGTACTCAAAGCATATTTTTAGAATAAATGACATCCATTGAACACAGAGAAAGATAGGGGCTTAATGTTTCGCCTCCCAACTCATTTATCATAGAGATAATTGTCAACAATAATAAGTCATGATCAAATATATTTGACTGGATATATATGTTTGGATCTGTCCCCACCACATGATGCTTGCCAACTAATAGACTAAGGTTGGAATAAGAAGGTGACTCAACATGAATAGTAAATAACATGAAAGTAAATAGATTGTCCCTTCGCAGAGGGAAGCAGGGATTTGCAAAGGTGCCAGAGCTCAAAGCTTAAATCAGAGATAAATATAATTTTGGGAGGTGCACCCTTCCTGTCAACGTTACGACCAAGAGTTATCGATATCTTCCATGTTAAACACATTAGCGGCGGTTCCCAAGCGGTGAAAGTAAAGGTTTACTCCCCCTCCACCAACAAACACACTCCACACCTAGCCGAATCCACGGGTACCGTCCATACCAACAACATTCCTGGGGGAGTTTTGTTTAATTATTTGCATTTTTTTGATTTCGGGACTGAGAATCCCTATTACCGTCCCTCTCGTGCAAGGAGGAGTGAATAAACACTCATCATGAGAATAACCCGCTTAACATGGAAGATACTGACCGCCCCCCGTCGCTCCATGAGCGGTCCAGGCACACAAAACAAATGTTTATTTGAAGGTTTAGAGGTGGCACATGCAAATTTACTTGGAATGGCAGTGAAATACCATATATAGGTAGGTATGGTGGACTCTTATGGAAGAAACTTGGCTCAAGGATTTGGATGCACAAGTAGTATCTCTACTTAGTACGAAGTGTTGGCTAGCAAAAGGTTCTAAACAAGCACCACATGTTGGAGGATCCACAACAATATAACTTCTATGCAAATATACACAACCATAACTCATTGCGTTGTCTTCCTTGTCCAACTTCAACTAATTTGCTCAAGTTTGAAAATAATTAATGGGTATTCACAATCATAGAATATGTCCAAGATAATAAATTTGTATGTGAAAGTTCTCTTCCTTATACCAATCATTCACGAATTGCTTGTATGACCAATATTGTGCTTGTCAAGCTTCAAAAAGATTTCACTTTCTAAACCCAATGTGAAGCTACTACTAGGAATGATATGAACATATAATTTCAACTTCATGGTATTCAATTCATTCAACAATTTACTAATAGGATAAAAGTGAAGCATAAGAGTAAATGACAAGCTACTCTCAAAAGATATAAGTGAAGATCAATGAGTAGTCAAACAATTAAGTAGCTATGTGAGGACTCTCTCTCTTAATGAAGATTTTCAGATCTGAGTATTTTATTCAAACAGCAAACTAAACAAAAATAGAACTCCAAGAATAGCACGCATCATGTGAACGAATAAAAATTTAGGCTCAACATAGGCTAACCGATAGTTGACGAAGAGAGGTGGGATGCGTAGCATCCCCAAGCTTAGATGCTTGAGACTTCTTAAAATATTTACTTGGGGTGCCTTGGGCATCCCCAAGATTGAGCTTTTGTATCTCGTTCAATCCTCTCGTATCATGGTTTCACCTATTCTCAAAAACTTCATCCACACAAAACTCGAAAAGAACTCGTGAGATAGGTTAGTACACATAAGAATAAATCAACACTTCATGTACTACCAAGACAAGTTGCACAATAATTTTAAAACATCATCTTCTGTTTACTATCATTTCCACAATTTATATCTAGCAATATAGGCTATGGAAACTATAGGATAAGTAGATAACAAAACTATGAGAGCAATCTGTCCAAACAGAGCAGTCTGTGGAAATTTATTAACTAGTGCACTTCTGTAACTCAAAAAATTATGAAAATTTAGGACAGGCTAAATAATTTATATGAAAATACTGTGTAAAAATTTCAGAAACTTTCCACGTTCCAGTAAAATATGAAAATTCAAACACTTCAACAAAAGTTTCTATTTTTACACAGCACACATCAAACATGCAATTCAAGCATCCTGAAGGCAATTCTTGGAACTTTTTATTGAAAAACAAGATTATAAATAACACCTAACATAAAATAACAAAATAAAATGATGCTACAAGCAAAACTCATATTATGTGACGAATAAAAATATAGCTCTAAGTAAGATATACCGATAGTGTTGAAGACGAAAGAGGGGATGCCTTCCGGGGCATCCCCAAGCTTAGGCGCTTGAGCCTTCCATCGATATTACCTTGGGGTTGCCTTGGTCATCCCCAAGTTTAGTTTCTTGTCACTCCTGATTCTCCTCATATTGGTGTCTCATCCAAAACTTGAAAATTCAATCACGCAAAACTTAACGGAACTTCGTGAGAAGGGTTAGTGTAATAAAGATAAATCATTCACTTAGGTACTGTCAAGACAAGATTCATAATTGTTCCCACATGATGACCACTGTATTCTATCATTCCCATAATTTATACCACTAAATATAAGCTATGGAAATACTAAAACAAGGAAACTATGCATGCAAAACAGAACAGTCTGTGAAGATCTGTAGTATAGACATACTTCCCTGTCTCTAAAAAATCTGAAAAAAATAGGGAAATCTGAAGAATTTGTATATAAAGACTGTGTAAAATTTCAGATCATTATCACCCTCTAGTAAAAAATGAAAAATCCTGTACTGGAGTCAAAAGTTTCTGTTTTGGTCCAGCATCAATTCTACTCATCTTGTGAGTCATCCCAAAGGCTTTACTTGGCACTTTATTGAAATAAAAGGCACAAAACATTATTACTACAGTAGCTTAATCATGTGAACACATCAAAACAGAAAGTATAAGTGTTGGGTTGTCTCCGAACAAGCGCTTTTCTCTAATGCCTTTTAGCTAGGCATGATGATTTCAATGATGCTCACATAGGAATAGTAATTGAAACATGCAAGAGAGCATCATGAATCTCATGACAAGCACATTTAAGTCTAACCCACTTCCTATGCATAGGGATTTTGTGAGCAAACAATTTATGAGAGCAAGGATCAACTAGCATAGGAAGGCAAAACAAGCATAACTTCAAAACTTTGAACACATAGGGAGGAAACATGATACTATTGCAATTCCTACAAGCATATGTTACTCCCTCATAATAAATTTCAGTAGCATCATGAAGGAATTCAACAATATAACTATCACATAAATCATTCTTTTCATGATGGACAAGCATAGAATTTTTATTACTACCCACACAAGCAAAATTCTTCTCATTCAAAGTAGTGGGAGCAAACTCAACAAAATAACTATCATGAGATATCTGAGTGGCATAATCCAATTGAAAACTAAAATCATGATGAAAAGTTTCATGGTTATCATTATTCTTTATAGCATACATGTCATCACAATAATCATCATATATAGGAGGCATGCCATCATCATCATAAATTCCCTCATCAAAACTTGGGGGACTAAAAATATCATCTTCATCAAACATAGCAACCCCAAGCTTGTGGCTTTGCATATCATTAGCATCATGGATATTCAGAGAATTCATACTAGTAACATTGAAATCATGCTCATCACTCAAGGAATTCTCATTAAGTATTTTCATAATTTCTTCCTCTACCAATTGAGCACAATTTTCCGAATCCTTATTTTCACGAAAGACATTATAAAGACGATAAAAATGATGCAACCTAAACTCCATTTTTTGTAGTTTTCTTTTATAAAACCAAACTAGTGATAAAACAAGAAACTAAAAGATTCAATTGCAAGATCTAAAGATATACCTTCAAGCACTCACCTCCCCGGCAACGGCGCCAGAAAGAGCTTGATGTCTACTATGCAACTTTATTATTGTAGACTTTGTTGGGGCTCCAAGCGCAGAGTTTTGTAGGACAGTAGCAATTTTCCCTCAAGTGGATGACCTAAGGTTTATCAATCTGTGGGAGGTGTAGGATGAAGATGGTCTCTCTCAAACAACCCTGCAATCTAATATAAGAAATCTCTTGTGTCCCCAACACACCCAATACAATGGCAAATTGTATAGGTGCACTAGTTCAGCAAAGAGATGGTGATACAAGTGCAATATGAATGGTAGATATAGGTTTTTGTAATCTGAAAATATAAAAACAGCAAGGTAGCAAGTAACAAAAGTGAGCACAAACGGTATTGCAATGCTTGAAAACAAGGCCTAGGGTCCGTACTTTCGCTAGTGCAATCTCTCAACAATGCTAATATAATTGGATCACATAACCATCCCTCAATGTGCAACGAAGAATCACTCCAAAGTTCTTATCTAGCGGATAACATAAGAAGAAATTGTTTGTAGGGTACGAAACCACCTTAAAGTTATTCTTTCCGATCGATCTATCCAAGAGTTCGTACTAAGATAACATCAAGTTATCCTTTCCAATCGATCTATCTAAGAGTTCGTACTAGAATAACACCATATGATACGCATCAACCAACTCTAATGTCACCTAGATACTCCAATGTCACCACAAGTATCCATGAGTTAATTATACGATACGCATCAAACAATTTCAGATTCATAATACTCAATCCAACACAAAGAACCTCAAAGAGTACCCCAAGAATTCTATCGGAGAAAGTAGGACAAGAACATGTATCAACCCCTATGCATAAATTACCCCAATGTCACCTCGGGAATCCGCAAGTTGAGTAGCAAAACATATATCAAGTGGATCAATATAATACCTCATTGTCACTACGGGTATCCGCATGCAAGACATATATCAAGTGTTCTCAAATCCAATATTCAATCCAACATAACGAGATCTTAAAGGGAAAGATTCAATTCATCACAACAAGATAGCAAGGGAATAACATCATATGATCCGACTATATTAACAAAGCCCGTGATACATCAAGATCGTGACATCTCAAGAACACGAGAGAGAGATTGAACACATAGCTACTGGTACATACCCTCAGCCCCGAGGTGGATTACTCACACATTTTCATGGTGAGAAATAGAGAGTTGTTGATGGAGAGGTGCAGCCCCAAAGAGATGGAGGCGATGGCGGCCATGGCGCCGGCGACGGGCGGCGGCCCCTTGCCCCCCTTTCTTCCTTGGTCTTGGTGCTGCAAAGGAGGAGCCTCTCCCCTTCTTGGCAGCTGCCAAGGGAGAGGCAAATTCGTGGCTCTTGGTGGCTCTCCCGAAATTAGGTTTTTTCTCTCCTTATATGTGCCTCTGTGGTGCTCTATGGCCCTCCGATGGATTGACCCTTGATCCAATGGCTCTTGAGCTCCTCTAGAACCTTTCTAGGGACTCCTCATATCCCTCATGAGTCCTCAAAGTCGTAGATTGGTCGAATACATCAGATATGGTAAGAGTTGGACTCAATCACGTCATCAATTCTCGTAATCCCGTAATCAGATATTTTCCTCCAGTAAAATGGGTCTATAGATCGCATCCGAACTCCATTTTGGACAAATTTCAGAAACTTTCCACGTTCCAGTAAAATATGAAAATTCAAACACTTCAACAAAAGTTTCTATTTTTACACAGCACACATCAAACATGCAATTCAAGCATCCTAAAGGCAATTCTTGGAACTTTTTATTGAAAAACAAGATTATAAATAACACCTAACATAAAATAACAAAATAAAATGATGCTACAAGCAAAACTCATATTATGTGACGAATAAAAATATAGCTCTAAGTAAGATATACCGATAGTGTTGAAGACGAAAGAGGGGATGCCTTCCGGGGCATCCCCAAGTTTAGGCGCTTGAGCCTTCCATGGATATTACCTTGGGGGTGCCTTGGTCATCCCCAAGCTTAGTTTCTTGTCACTCCTGATTCTCCTCATATTGGTGTCTCATCCAAAACTTGAAAACTTCAATCACGCAAAACTTAACGGAACTTCGTGAGAAGGGTTAGTGTAATAAAGATAAATCATTCACTTAGGTACTGTCAAGACAAGATTCATAATTGTTCCCACATGATGACCACTGTATTCTATCATTCCCATAATTTATACCACTAAATATAAGCTATGGAAATACTAAAACAAGGAAACTATGCATGCAAAACAGAATCTGATAGAAACAGAACAGTCTGTGAAGATCTGTAGTATAGACATACTTCCCTGTCTCTAAAAATTCTGAAAAAAATAGGGAAACCTGAAGAATTTGTATATAAAGACTGTGTAAAATTTCAGATCATTATCACTCTCCAGTAAAAAATGAAAATTCCTGTACTGGAGTCAAAAGTTTCTGTTTTGGTTCAACATCAATTCTACTCATCTTGTGAATCATCCCAAAGGCTTTACTTGGCACTTTATTGAAATAAAAGGCACAAAACATTATTACTACAGTAGCTTAATCATGTGAACACATCAAAACAGAAAGTATAAGTGTTGGGTTGTCTCCGAACAAGCGCTTTTCTCTAATGCCTTTTAGCTAGGCATGATGATTTCAATGATGCTCACATAGGAATAGTAATTGAAACATGCAAGAGAGCATCATGAATCTCATGACAAGCACATTTAAGTCTAACCCACTTCCTATGCATAGGGATTTTGTGAGCAAACAATTTATGAGAGCAAGGATCAACTAGCATAGGAAGGCAAAACAAGCATAACTTCAAAACTTTGAACACATAGGGAGGAAACATGATACTATTGCAATTCCTACAAGCATATGTTACTCCCTCATAATAAATTTCAGTAGCATCATGAAGGAATTCAACAATATTACTATCACATAAATCATTCTTTTCATGATGGACAAGCATAGAATTTTTATTACTACCCACACAAGCAAAATTCTTCTCATTCAAAGTAGTGGGAGCAAACTCAACAAAATAACTATCATGAGATATCTGAGTGGCATAATCCAATTGAAAACTAAAATCATGATGAAAAGTTTCATGGTTATCATTATTATTTATA
Source organism: Elymus sibiricus (assembly GCA_039707655.1). NCBI lineage: Eukaryota > Viridiplantae > Streptophyta > Magnoliopsida > Poales > Poaceae > Elymus > Elymus sibiricus. The sequence continues at coordinate 525,876,237 of CM077665.1, read as the reverse complement.
GCATACAAGTCATCACAATAATCATCATATATAGGAGGCATGCCATCATCATCATAAATTCCCTCATCAAAACTTGGCGGACTAAAAATATCATCTTCATCAAACATAGCAACCCCAAGCTTGTGGCTTTGCATATCATTAGCATCATGGATATTCAGAGAATTCATACTAGTAACATTGCAATCATGCTCATCACTCAAGGAATTCTCATTAAGTATTTTCATAATTTCTTCCTCTACCAATTGAGCACAATTTTCCGAATCCTTATTTTCACGAAAGACATTATAAAGACGATAAAAATGATGCAACCTAAACTCCATTTTTTGTAGTTTTCTTTTATAAAACCAAACTAGTGATAAAACAAGAAACTAAAAGATTCAATTGCAAGATCTAAAGATATACCTTCAAGCACTCACCTCCCCGGCAACGGCGCCAGAAAAGAGCTTGATGTCTACTACGCAACTTTATTATTGTAGACTTTGTTGGGGCTCCAAGCGTAGAGTTTTGTAGGACAGTAGCAATTTTCCCTCAAGTGGATGACCTAAGGTTTATCAATCTGTGGGAGGTGTAGGATGAAGATGGTCTCTCTCAAACAACCCTGCAATCAAATATAAGAAATCTCTTGTGTCCCCAACACACCCAATACAATGGCAAATTGTATAGGTGCACTAGTTCAGCAAAGAGATGGTGATACAAGTGCAATATGAATGGTAGATATAGGTTTTTGTAATCTGAAAATATAAAAACAGCAAGGTAGCAAGTAACAAAAGTGAGCACAAACGGTATTGCAATGCTTGAAAACAAGGCCTAGGGTCCGTACTTTCGCTAGTGCAATCTCTCAACAATGCTAATATAATTGGATCACATAACCATCCCTCAATGTGCAACGAAGAATCACTCCAAAGTTCTTATCTAGCGGATAACATAAGAAGAAATTGTTTGTAGGGTACGAAACCACCTTAAAGTTATTCTTTCCGATCGATCTATCCAAGAGTTCGTACTAAGATAGCATCAAGTTATCCTTTCCAATCGATCTATCTAAGAGTTCGTACTAGAATAACACCATATGATACGCATCAACCAACTCTAATGTCACCTAGATACTCCAATGTCACCACAAGTATCCATGAGTTAATTATACGATACGCATCAAACAATTTCAGATTCATAATACTCAATCCAACACAAAGAACCTCAAAGAATACCCCAAGATTTCTATCGGAGAAAGTAGGACAAGAACATGTATCAACCCCTATGCATAAATTACCCCAATGTCACCTCGGGAATCCGCAAGTTGAGTACCAAAACATATATCAAGTGGATCAATATAATACCTCATTGTCACTACGGGTATCCACATGCAAGACATATATCAAGTGTTCTCAAATCCAATATTCAATCCAACATAACGAGATCTTAAAGGGAAAGATTCAATTCATCACAACAAGATAGCAAGGGAATAACATCATATGATCCGACTATATTAACAAAGCCCGTGATACATCAAGATCGTGACATCTCAAGAACACGAGAGAGAGATTGAACACATAGCTACTGGTACATACCCTCAGCCCCGAGGTGGATTACTCACACATTATCATGGTGAGAAATAGAGAGTTGTTGATGGAGAGGTGCAGCCCCAAAGAGATGGAGGCAATGGCGGCCATGGCGCCGGCGACGGGTGGCGGCCCCTTGCCCCCCTTTCTTCCTTGGTCTTGGTGCTGCAAAGGAGGAGCCTCTCCCCTTATTGGCAGCTGCCAAGGGAGAGGCAAATTCGTGGCTCTTGGTGGCTCTCCCGAAATTAGGGTTTTTCTCTTCTTATATGTGCCTTTGTGGTGCTCTATGGCCCTCCGATGGATTGACCCTTGATCCAATGGCTCTTGAGCTCCTCTAGAACCTTTCTAGGGACTCCTCATAGCCCTCATGAGTCCTCAAAGTCGTATATTGGTCGAATACATCAGATATGGTAAGAGTTGGACTCAATCACGTCATCAATTCTCGTAATCCCGTAATCAGATATTTTCCTCCAGTAAAACGGGTCTACAGATCGCATCCAAACTCCGTTTTGGACAAATTTAGAGTCCAGTATCAATGCAATAAAATTCCCCACACCTTCCTAGTTTTAGCCTTTTCCATTTGACGCCGTCTTCGGGGGTCAAACCGATGATCTCTAAAAACTGTTTGTGGACAAATTTCAGGAATGTCAGAGTCCTCCAACAAGGCTCCTTTTGCGTTTTTTTGCCAATTTACAATTAATTCCTACACATCAAAGTGTGAAACAAGAACTTGTGCAATTTTGCAACTATTAATAGGTTAGTCCCAATAAATTATAAAACCATAGTAAAAACATAGGCAAATATGACATGAATACTTCATAAATTATCGATACGTTGGAGACGTATCAATGGTTCATGGTATTGGAAGAATGACATACCACATACCTCGAGGACTAGAGCAAGGTTGCTAATATCCTAATGGAACGAGCAAATGCTATCAACGGGAGCGAGCAGAATGATCCTTGGGTTCAAGAACCCAGAAATAGAATACCTACTGACTAAGTAGCATCACAGGATGCTTTCGATAACGATGACTAGAATTATCACACTGGGAACACAAAACAAAACTATACATTGGGTGGTTTTCCAAAATAACATGGTTTCCTAACACTTCAGCAAACACGTCCAGGTAATGGAGTACCTCAACACAATAGTTGGTGTGCTTTATCTGGCCCAAAGACATCGGGAACAGGGGGAAGGAATTCGCAATTGCATCAGATAATTTAGAAACCTTGGATAAGTCGGACAGCATAACGGCTGTACGGGCATGAAATATGAGGCAGCCTGCATGAAGACTGACAACAATACAACTGAATTCTTATGGAGACATCGATCCAGGAAGATAACAACTTTCTATAAGTCTCCAACATGGTAACTCGTCATCCTGATAGATAGATGAGAAGCCTAATTCTTAACCCCGTAGAATAAAGAACAGGGTGACTCAGAATTAGAATGACATGAGGAAAGGAGTAAAAAGAATCTTACATTCCCTTCCACAATCAATTCCCTTATATAACTAAAGCAGTTCTAGACTCAAACATCGACCAGTTTGGCTTGGTAATCCTACAGGCAGTCAAGCTCTGATACCAACGCTGTCGGGACCCCGATCCTACGTCATATGAATCCAGCCTGTAACATATCACATCACTTTGCAGCCTCACGCACGGTAACCCCCACGGTTGCCACCTTACCTTGGCCGGGACCGTTTGCGTCTTTTGGCTCACGTATATGATTATGTCGCTAGCAATCATACGCCAGAGAACCCGGGTCGACATGACTAGTCATAGAACCCAAGTGGCACATCCGTACAGGAACAGTCATACGTAACCCAACAGTGCAGGTGTCGGTCATCAGCGTGTGTAGACGAGTCATGGCAAGCTACATGGACTCCATTACACCGTGAGACATTTCTGTCATCAACTGCATGTAGACGAGTCATAGCAGGCTACATGGACTCCATTACACTGCGAGACATTTCCCCGTAGGGACAGACACAGCAGCAAAGAAGGATACACGTCGGTCAATCAATGTGTCCGGAGCAGTAGCAAGCTACCATGGCTCGGTGGAAGCACAAAGAGGCATTTTCCCGTAAAGAGGGCTACTAAAGGCACACAACTAGGTGTCGAATCCCACACATACCAATGCATTTCAAACATACACGCAATATGCACGATATGCGTAGATACAACATGGCATCACAACATAACTCTATGACTCAAGTTTCATTAATGACTCATAAGAGCCAACATAATGTGATATTACAAACAGGGGTCACATGACCCAATACTCAAGTCATACAAGCATCAAGCGGAAGCAAAACATGTCTGGGTACAGACGTCTACTAAAAGTGGCTAGAGGAGCCTGAGAGCTACAACGACCCTACCAAAGGAACCAGACCTCTGTCTGGGATTTCCAAGCTAATCCGGTCAACATCGAACTTCATTATGTAAGAATCACTAACGAGACCGACGTCTCTGATAACCCACAAGTATAGGGGATCGCAACAGTTTTCGAGGGTAGAGTATTCAACCCAAATTTATAGATTCGACACAAGGGGAGCCAAAGAATACTTGAGAGTGTTAGCAGTTGAGTTGTCAATTCAACCACACCTGGAGATTAAATATCTGCAGCAGAGTGATCAGTGGCACAGTAATATGATAGTTTTGATAGCAGTAGCAATAGTAACAGTAGCGGTAACAGTAGTAGCAATAGTTTTGTAGCGGTTGGAACAGTAGCAACAGCATTAGTAACTTAGCAAGAACAATAAGTGGAAAGGTCATAGGCACTGGATCGATAACTCGTTGGATGATATTCATCATGTAACAGTCATAACCTAGGGCGATATAGAACTAGCTCGGTTCATCAATGTAATGTAGGCATGTATTCCGTAAATAGTCATACGTGCTTATGGAAAAGAACTTGCATGACATCTTTTGTCCTACCCTCCCGTGGCAGCGGGGTCCATAAGGAAACTAAGGGATATTAAGGCCTCCTTTTAATAGAGAACCGGAACAAAGCATTAACACATGGTGAATACATGAACTCCTCAAACTACGGTCATCACCGCGAAGTATCCCAAATATTGTCACTATGGGGTTGACGGATCATAACACGTAATAGGTGCATATGACTAGGCAAGATCGGATCAAGAACATAGATATAGAGGTGATAACATAAACGGTTCAGATCTGAAATCATGGCACTCGGGACCTAGTGACAAGCATTAGGCATAGCAAAGTCATAGCAACATCAATCTCAGAACATAATGGGTACTTGTGATCACGCCCTTACAAAACTAACTCGATTACATGATGAATCTCATCCAACTCCTCACCGACCAGCAAGCCTACGAAGGAATTACTCACTCCTGGTGGGGAGCATCATGGAATTGGCGATGGAGAAGGGTTGATGATGACGAAGACCAAAGATTCCCCTCTCCGTAGCCCCAAACGGGCTCCAGATCTGGCCTCCCGATGAAGAACAGGAGGTGGCTGCGGCTCCGTATCGTAAAACGTGATAATTCTTTCTCCTTGATTTTTTTCTCCAAATTTAGGAATTTATAGTGGCGGAGATAGGGCAAGTGGGGCCCCGAGGTGGGCACAACCCACCAGAGCACGCCGGGAGGGGGCTGGCGCGCCCTGGTGGGTGATGCTCACCCTGGGCCCCCTCTCTGGTGGTTTTTGGCTCCAATATTATTTATATTTTCCAAAATAAATCTCCAAAAAGTTTAGTTCCATTCCGAGAACTTTTGTTTCTGCACAAAAACAACACCATGGTAATTCTGCTGAAAACGGCGTCAGTCCGGGTTAGTTCCATTCAAATCATGCAAATTAGAGTCCAAAACAAGGGCAAAAGGGTGAGGAAAAGTGGATACGTTGGAGACGTATCAAATCCCCCAAGCTTAAACCTTTGCTTGTCCTCAAGCAATTCAGTTGATAAGCTGAAAGTGATAAAGAAAAACTTTTATGAACTCTTTTGTTCTTGTTTACATATATATGCTTAAGTGGCACCCAGGTTTTCAGCAAAGATTATGACTAACCATGTCAACAATAACTCTTAGGAATTATATTTACTCATATCAGTAACATAAGCAACTAGAGAGCAATAATAAGATATCTCAAGCGCCAACATTTTGTCAAAACAATCATGATACAATATGACAATAATGGTATCTCGCTAGCCCTTTCTGAGACCGCAAAACATAAATGCAGAGCACCACCAAAGTTCAAGCTGCGACTAAACATTGTAATTCATGGTAGAAAAGATCCAGTCATGCTGCACCCAACATCAACTATACACAATGCATGAGGATGACAATAGTGCTCTCAGGTCTGGCGCTTATTTGAGAAGGTGATGACTCAACATAAAAGTAAATAGATAGTCCCTTCGCAGAGGGAAGCATGGATTTGCAGTGGTGCCAGAGCTCAAAGTTTAAAAGATAGATATAATTTTGGGAGGTACACCCTTCCTATCAACGTCACGACCAAGAGTTATCAATATCTTCCATGCTAAACAAATTAGCGGCGGTTCCCAAGCGGTAAAAGTAAAGGTTTACTCCCCCTCCACCAACAATCACACTCCACGGCGAGCCGCATCCACGGGTACCGTCCAAACCAACAACTTCCTGGGGGAGTTTTGTTTAATTATGTTTGATTTTTGATTTCGGGACTGGGAATCCCTATTACCGCCCCTCTCGTGTAAGGACAAGTGAATAAACACTCGTCATGAGAATAACCAGCTTAGCATGGAAGATACTGACCGCCCCCTGTCGCTCCATGAGCGGTCCAGGCACACAAAACAGATGTTTATTTGAAATTTTAGAGGTGGCACATGCAAATTTACTTTGGAACGGCAGGGTAATACCGCATATAGATAGATATAGTGGACTCATCTGGCATAACTTGGTTTAAAGGTTTTGATGCACAAGCAGTATTCCCGCTTAGTACAGGCGAAGGCTAGCAGTTAGATTGAGAAGGGGCCAGCAAGAGAGCGAAGACGGTCATGAACATGCATTACATATAATCAACATTGAATACTAGCATGAGTAGGATATAGACACCATGAACATAAATATCATGAAGGCTATGTTGGTTTTGATTCAACTACATGCGTGAACATGTGCCAAGTCAAGCCACTTGAAACATCCAGAGGAGGATACCATATCATCATACCGTATCACAACTATTTTAAATGCATGTTGACACCCAAGATAAATCATTATCCACTCCTAGCTACTTAAGCATGGCATGAACAACTATAATCTCTAATGGTCATTGCAAACATGTTTGATCATAATGAGCTGAATCAAGGGATACTAGGTTAAACATATTTACAAAAACAAAAACAAGTTGAGTTCATACCCGCCTTTCTCTGCCACAGTCAATTCATCAAATGTTGTCATTATTGCCTTTCACTTGCATGACCGAATGATAAGAGAATAATAATAGTGCAAGAATGCCATGGACTAAGCTAGAATCTGCAAACATTTTATTCAAGAGGAGAAGACAAGGTAATATGGGTTCTTTGTTAGGTAAACGATAATGCAGATGAGAACCACTCAACAATTTCATCGTGGTCTTCTCCTAGGTATGACTTGAGTAAAAAGAAAAGAATTTCAGAGAAACACACTGAAATATTTTTGGAGTTTTTGGTTTTTTTCTTGAAGGAAGCAAATTAAAGAGGAAAAACAAAAACGAGAAAAACTATTTACACGGGAAAGCTCCCAACAAATAAAAGAAGAAGCGAGAAATCTTTTTGGGTTTTCTTTTAATGCAGCAATTAAACTAAGCTAGAAAGAAAAACTAAAAAGAAGTAGGAAATGTTTTTGGGTTTTCTCAAAGTTTTTCAAACACACAAGAAGAAAGCGAGAAAACAAATCTAGCATGGATATTACAATGGAAACGTATGAATACCGACAACTGGAATGAAATGTGCGAACATGAATGTAATGTCGGTGGAAATACATACTCCCCCAAACTTAGGCTTTTGGCCTAGCTTGGTAATCACCATCCGTATGAATAATAATCTGGGCGATGGCTCATCGAGAACCTTGGAGCAGACTCGGCGGCCCTCCTGGCAGCTTCAACCTCCGCGTTGTACTCATAAGCTTCGCTCTCAAGAACATAATATCTTCCCCTAGTGTGAAAATCAAAGAGAGCAGGAGCAGGCAAAACAACAGGCACAACAGGTTTTTTATTGAATCTCAAGTTATAGGTGTAGTTGGTGGCCGTACCCGTAAAGAACTTATGACGCTTCATTGCATCAAAGTCTAAATACTGAGTGGGTAGGATGGGGTCATTAGGCCAAGGTGAAACATTAAATCTCTCAGCTACACGGGTGGCATAAATTCCTCCATAAAAATTACCACTAGCAGCATTAAGCTGCAACCTCCGTGCAACAATTGCGCCAAGATTATAATCCTTATTCCCAGTTATGGCAGTTTGTAAGAGACTTAAATCATGAGCACATAATGTGCTACAATCTTGTTTGCCTACAATACATTTACCGTTAAAGAGAGCAAAATATTGGAGTGATGGAAAATGGATGTTGTTAATTCTCCCTTGTGTAACCCCCCTATCTTCGCCAAAGCAAAGATTAACTAAAAATGATTCGTACTCAGATTTTGTGGGTTCATCGAAGGAACCCTCATATGAAAGTTTGCATGCATCGCTAAACATCTCTAATGGCATGGTAAAGGAATGATCGTACATGTTGAATGAAACTCTAGACTCACGAGGAAAATATTTAAATTTCTTTGTGAAGGTTTTCATGAGTTCAAGGTGTTGGGGGCACTTATCTGCGATGAAGGAAGCAAGCCCTGAGTTGTGGATAAATTGATAAAATTCCTCCTTAATACCTGCACCTTCCATGAACTCGTCGCAAGGCCACAAGCATGATTTGGTGGCGGCATCTCGCATCGAGCTTTCGCTTGGTTCAACATAAGACTGTCGAACTGAGCTTCCACTTGACGAGGCTCCCGAGGATCTCCTCCTCAAAGAACTCCTAAAGAAGCATTTTTATTCCAACTAGCAATCCCTCCAAAACAGTTTCGGAAACGGAGCTTCGAGCAAAGAGATAGAAATCCGCGGGTTTGAGAGCAAGAACACGAAAATGGTGGTTGTGGTGATTTTTTTTGCTGGAGGTAGGTGACAATGTGGGCTAAAGAGATAAGTGAGGGGGCCCACGTGGGGGCCACAACCCGCCAGGGCGCGCCTGGGGGTGCTGGCACGCCCTGGTGTATTGTGGGCACCAGGTGCACCCCCCTCAGGTGTTATTTGCACCAAAAATTCATAAATAATCAGAAAAAAATCGTGTTAAATTTTCAGGACGTTCTGAGAATTTTTATTTTTGGGTCATTTTTTATTGCATGGAGAAAACAGAAAACAGGATAAACATGGCATTTTATTTTATTTGACTAACTAGAACAGAAAATAAAATGTGGGAACAGAGAGTTGTGCTTACTAGATTCATCGATGTCATACCTCTCAAAAATGATTCATTAATAAGTTTGATCAAGTCTTATTAACAACCACTTCCGATTAGCATGAAACCGAAGAACTTTCGTAAAACACTAAGTTACCTCAATGGGGATATGCATATCCCCTACAATAAGTATATCATATTTCTTTTTGGCAGTAGGCAGAGGTAATTGAAAAGTTCCAATAGTGATGGTCGGAGATTCTTCAATAACATTTATACCATTCACTTGAAATTGTTTCTTCGGAAAGTGCATCGTGTGCCCATTACCATTAATATGAAAAGTGACTTTGCTTTTATTGCAATCAATAACAGCCCCTGCAGTATTCAAAAAGGGTCTACCAAGGATAATCGACATGTTGTCGTCCTCGGGCATCTCAAGAATAACAAAGTCCGTTAAGATAGTAACATTTGCAACAACAACGGGCACATCCTCACAAATACCAATAGGTATGGCTGTTGATTTGTCAGCCATTTGCAATGATATCTCAGTAGGTGTGAGTTTATTCAAATCAAGTCTTTTATATAAGGATAAAGGCATAACACTAACACCGGCTCCCAAATCACACAAAGCAGTTTTAACATAGTTTCTTTTGATGGAGCAAGGTATAGTTGGTATTCCAGGATCTCCAAGTTTTTTAGGTACTCCATCCTTAAAAGAATAATTAGCAAGCATGATGGAGATTTCAGCTTCAGCTTTTTTCTTTTATTGGTGATGATGTCTTTCATATACTTTGCATAAGGGGCCATCTTCAAAATATCAGTCAAACGGGTACGCAGAAAGACTGGCCTAATCATTTCAGCAAAGCGCTCAAATTCTTCATCATCCTTTTTCTTAGATGGCTTAGGTGGAAATGGCATGGGTTTCTGAATCCATGGCTCTCTTTCTTTACCATGTTTCCTAGCCACAAAATCTCTCTTATCATACCGTTTATTTTTAGGTTGTGGGTTATCAAGATCAGGAGCAGGCTCTATTTCAACATCATTATCTGGTTCTCTATCATTACTAGGTTGAGCGTCATCGTGAACATCATTATTATCATTTTCATTATCACTAGGTGAATGTTCACTACCAGACTGAGTTTCAGCATCGGAAATAGAGACGTCATTATTATCAGGAGGTTTTTGTGTCTCAGGTTCACTAGAGGTATGCAAAGTCCTATCATTTTTCTTTTTCTTTTTCTTCTTAGAAGGACTAGGTGCATCAGGATTAATTCTCTGAGAGTCTTGTTCAATTCTTTTAGGATGACCCTCAGGATAGAGTGGTTCTTGGGTCATTCTACCTCCTCTAGTTACTACTCTAGCAGCAAAATCATGCATATTATTATTCATTTCATCAAGCAATTCTTTGTGAGATTTAGCTACTTGTTCTAATTGGGTTTGAACCATAGAGGCATGCTTTCCTACACCTCTAACATCATTACTGGTTCTAAATAGCAAGTCACTCAAGCGAGCAATCATATCACAATTATATTTCAATTGTTTTAGAACATGAGCATTGAAATGATCTTGCTTCATAATATAGTTCTCAAACTCATATAAGCATTGACTAGGAGGTTTATTGTGAGGGATGTCACTTTCATTAAACTTTAATAAAGAATTTACCTCTACCACCTATGGAGGTGGTGGTGTATCAAGGCCATGTATTTCTTCAATAGGTGGCAAATTCTTAACATCCTCAGCTTTAATACCTTTTTCCTTCATAGATTTATTTGCCTCTTGCATATCTTCGGGACTGAGAAATAAGATACCCCTCTTCTGCGGAGTGGGTTTAGGCGGTGGTTCAGGGAGAGTCCAATCATCATAATTCTTCAATATGTTATTCAATAATTCCTCAGCTTGTTCAACAGTTCGTTCCCTGAAAACACAACCAGCATAACTATCTAGGAAGTCCCTAGAAGCATCGGTTAGTCCATTATAAAAGATATCAAGTATTTCATTTTTCTTGAGAGGATGATCAGGCAAAGCATTAAGCAACTGGAGAAGCCTCCCCCAAGCTTGTGGGAGACTCTCTTCTTCAATTTGCACAAAGTTAAATATTTCCTGTAAGGCAGCTTGTTTCTTATGAGCAGGAAAATATTTTTCAGAGAAGTAGTAAATCATATCCTGGGGACTACGCACAGAACCAGGAGCAAGAGTATTGTACCATGTCTTAGCATCACCCTTTAATGAGAACGGAAACAACTTAAGGATGTAATAGTAGTGAATCTTCTCATCATGAGCAAAGAGGGTGGCTATATCATTCAGCTTAGTAAGGTGTGCCACTACAGTTTCAGTTTCATAGCAATGGAAAGGATCAGATTCAACCAAAGTGATTAACTCTGGGTCGACAGAGAACTCATAATCCTTATCGGTAACACATATAGGTGAAGTAGCAAACTTAGGATCACATTTCATTCTAGCATTCAAAGTTTTTCCTTATACTTGCATAGCAGTTTCTTAAGATCGTCTCTATCCTTGCAAGAAAGAAGGGTGAGGAAAAGTGGATACGTTGGAGATGTATCGGTCTCCTCTGCAAAAACATAAATTAAGCAACCGTGAGTACAAAGGTACTCAGCAAGACTTACATCAGAACTATCTACATATGCATCAGTATCAATGAAGGGGGTTGATACGTCTCCAACGTATCTATAATTATTGCTTGTTCCATGCTGTTATATTATCATTCTTGGATCTTTTACAATCATTTTATTACAACTTTATATCATTTTTTGGGACTAACCTATTGACATAGTGCCAAAGTGCCAGTTGTTGTTTTTGCTTGTTTTTTACTTCGCAGGAAATCAGTACCAAACAGAGATGAAACGTTGCGGGGATTTTTACAGACCAGAAGAGACCATATGGGCCAAAGAACATCAGGAGAGGAGGCCCAGAGTGGCCAGCACCCACATGGGCGCGCCAGAGGCCCCCCGGCGTGCCCTGGGGGTGCTAGGCTCCTCCGGCACCCCCTCAACCGACTATCGTGCCTATAAATTCCCTGGAAATCCAAAAACCCTAGAAGAGTCGATGAAACACAATTCCAGCCGCCGCAAGTTCCAGAACCGCGAGATACAATCTAAACACCATCACGGAGGGGTTCATCTTCTTCATAGGTGCATCTCCGATGATGCGTGAGTAGTCCACCATAGACCTACGGGTCCGTAGGCAGTAGCTAGATGGCTTCTTCTCTCTCTCTCTTATGATTCTCAATACAATGGTCTCTTGGAGATCTATTTGATGTAAACTTTTTGCGGTGTGTTTGTTGGGATCCGATGAATTTTGAGTTCATAATCAGTTTCTATCCATGAATATTATTTGAGTCTTGTTTGATCTCTTATATGCATGATTACTTATAGCCTCGTATTTCTTCTTCGAATCTTTGGTTTAGTTAGGCCAACTAGATCGGTTTTTCTTGCCATGGGAAGAGGTGCTTTGTGATGGGTTCGATCTTGCGGTGTTCTTTCCCAGCGACAGAAGGGGGAGCAAGACACGCATGTATCGTTGCTATTAAGGATAACAAGATGGGGTCTATTCCTACATGAATAGATCTTGTCTACATCACGTCATAGTTCTTATTGCATTACTCCGTTTTCCATGAACTTAATACACTAGATGCATGCTGGATAGCGGTCGATGTGTGGAGTAATAGAGGTAGATGCAGGAAGGAGTCGGTTTACCTATCTTGGACGTGATGCCTATATAATGATCATCGCCTTGGATATTGTCATGACTATTCGATTTTCTATCAATTGCCCAACAGTAATTTGTTCACCCACTGTGCGCTATACTCATGAGAGAAGCCACTAGTGAACCCTACGGCCCCCGGGTCTACTTTTCCTATCATACTGCTCTCCGATCTACGTTTTTTGCAATCTTTGTTTTCAGATCTACAAAACCAAAAACCCAAAAATACCTTGCTGCATATTTACTATTTTTATTTGTGTTCTTGAGAGATCTATCTCTCCTATCTGTCACTACCTAATCTATCTTTTTACCGTAGAGAGATTGACAACCTCTCTTTCGCGTCGGGTTGCAAGTATTTGTTGTTTGTGTGCAGGTGCTGCTTATTGGGTGGTGGTGATCCTCCTACTGGTTCGATAACCTTGGTTTCATAACTGAGGGAAATACTTACCGTCGCTGTGCTGCATCATCCCTTCCTCTTTGGGGAAATACCAACGCAGTCCAAGCCACGTCAAAGGAATTTCTGGCGCCGTCGCCGTGGAGGAAGCAGTCTCTTCTACGTGCCTATCGTAGGCGCTGAGGGGACTCCATCATCATCTACCAGGTTCCTAATCACAAATCTCATCTCCTTACAATTACATTATTTGCCATTTGCCTCTCGTTTTCCTCTCCCCCACTTCACCAAATTTGCCGTTTTATTCGCCCTCTTTTCCGTTTGCCTTTTTGCTTGTTTGCTATCTTTGCTTGTGTTGTCATGTGCCTTCTATTTGTTTGCATCTTCGCTTGCTAAAAATCTATTGTTATGGATCCTCATCCACTTGCTAATATTTTCAAAAGGCCAAATTATGATGAACCAATTGCTAGTGAGTTGAGTGCACTTGATTATCTCTATGAAGTTTTGTTTGAAAATCATGATTCTGAAAATTTTTATGAAGTGTTGAAAGAAGAAATTTATAAGGTGATTCATGATAGTTCCTTGAATGATGAGCATGATTGCAATGTTGCTAGTATGAATTCTCTAAATATCCATGATGCTAATGATATGCAAAGCCACAAGCTTGGGGATGCTATGTTTTTTGAAGATGATATTTCTAGTCCCCCAAGTTTTGATGAGCAAATTTATTATGATGATTGCATGCCTCCTATTTATGATGATGGTGATGACACGAATGCTATAACACGTAATGAAAATTCTATGCTTGTGCATCACGAAAAGAATGATCTATGTGATGGTTATATTGTTGAATTCCTTCATGATGCTACTGAAATTTATTATGAGGGAGGAACATATGCTTGTAGGAATTGCGATAATATCAAGTTTCCTCTCTATGTGTCCAAAGTTTTGAAGTTATGCTTGTTTTGCCTTCCTATGCTAGTTGATTCTTGTTCCCATAAATTGTTTGCTCATAAAATCCCTATGCATAGGAAGTGGGTTAGACTTAAATTTGCTTGTCATGAGATTCATGATGCTCTCTTGCATATTTCAATTACTACTTTTTATGTGAGCATCATTGAAATCATCATGCCTAGCTAGGGGCGTAAAACGATAGTGCTTGTTGGGAGGCAACCCAATGAGTAAATAATTTTTTGCTTTTTTCCTTTCTGTTTTTGAGTGTTGACACAATTATTCCTCTGTTATGATTGTGTTTTTTTATGGTTTATTTAGTGTTTGTGCCAAGTAGAACCGTTAGGATGATTCATAGGATGAGTAGAAGTGATGCTGAATCTGAAACAGAAACTCTGCGTCCAGTATATGAATTTTAATTTTTTTCTGGAACGTGATCTTGAGCTGAAATTTTAACACAGTGTTTCTATACAAGTTCCTTACATTGTCCTAATTTTTCAGAATTTTTAGAGTTACATAAGTATGGGTATGGTACAGATTACTACAGACTGTTCTGTTTGAGACAGATTCTGTTTTTGTTGCATTGTGTGCTTGTTTTGATGAATCTATGGTTTGTATTGAGGGGTATAAGCCATGGTAAAGTTAAAATACAGTAGGTATAATGCAATTATAAAATTTTAATGGGTTTACAACAGTACCTAAAGTAGTGATTTGCTTTCTTATACTAACGGATCTCACGAAGATTTTGTTGAGTTTTGTGTGATTGAAGTTTTCAAGTTTTGGGTGAGATCACGATGGATGAAGGAATAAGGAGTAGCAAGAACCTAAGCTTGGGGATGCTACCGCACCCCCAATATATATCCAAAGAGTAACAAGCACCTAAGCTTGGGGATGCCCTGAGTGGCATCCCCTCTTTCTTCTAACGACCATCGGTATTTTACTTGGAGCTATATTTTTATTCGTCACATATCATGTGTTTTGCTTGGAGCGTCTTGTATCTTTTCTTGCTTTGTTTCTTAGTTTTTCCTTTGTATCCTTGCTGTACACACCTATTGGAGAGAGCCACAATCATGCTATGATTTGATAGAATTGATCTATGTGCTTCACTTAAACTTTTTGAGCTATAGGAATTGCTCTAGCGCTTCACTTATATCTTTTTGAGCACGGTGTGCTTGGAAACTTTTGTAGAAATACTCTCATGCTTCACTTAGATTAATTTGAGAGTTTGTAAATTTTGAAGAAATACTCTCATGCTTCACTTATACCTTTTTGAGAGATGAAATCTTTATGCTCTTGTGCTTCATTTAAATTTGTTTGAGCTTGCCAAAAAGCAATGGCAATATATGAAACTAGTCCCAAAGTGATAGATATCCAAGGAGGATATAATAAAAAAATTCATGAAGATCATTGGACAAATTAAACTTGATTCCTTGTAATAGTTTTGAAACATGATGATAGTAATATGTGAGTCATGTTAGTGAGTAATTATGCTTAGTAGGAATATTGGTGTTAAGGTTTGTGATTCCCTATGCATGCACGAAAGTCAATAGTTATGCAATGAAGTTACATCCTACTTGTGGTGCATTATTCGGTGTTAGTTATGTTCAATGCTCACTTATGTGATTTTTCGTTTCTTGGTTTGGTCGCTTCCCAATCTTTTTGCTAGCCTTCACTTCTACTAAGTAGAAATACTACTTGTGCATCCAAAATCCTTAAACCAAGTTTTGCCTTATGAATCCACCATACCTACCTATATGCGGTATTTCCATGCCGTTCCAAGCAAATTTGTATGTGCCATCTCTACATTTTCAAAATAATTTTTCTCTTTTGTGTGCCCGTACCGCTCATGAAACGGTGGGGAGTGTCCAATATTTTTCCATGCTAGATGTGTTATTCTCAAGATGAGTGTTTATACACTTGTCATTGCACGAGAGTGCGGCGGTAATAGGGATGCCCATTCCCGAAATAAAAAATAAAAAATATATTTACTTTATGTTGTCAAATAATAAATTCCTTGGAAAGTGTTGGTATGGAAGGCAACCGTGGATACGGCCCGCCATGGAAAGTGAAAGTTTGGTGGAAAAGGAATAAACTTTATTTTCTGTTTGGGAACCGCCTATGATATATCTAGCATGGAAAGTATTGTGAGCTACTTTGTCGTTTTCGTTGACAAGAAAAGCATGCCACCCAAAATATGTTTCTCTCTCAATTTAAACCTTGAGCTCTGGCACCTCTACAAATCCCTACTTCCCTCTGCGAAGGACCTATCTATTTACTTTATGCAATTTTTATTTTTGCTTTGAGTCTCCATCTTCTCTTATAAGCAACAACTTGGGGGCACTATGATCTTACTTGAGCATTGGGCATAGCTAATATTTGAGTGTGTTTCATGAATGGATCAATGATTGAGCATGATGGGCTAGGGATAACTTTCTTTAGTGTTGATATTTTGAAAGACATGGTTTCTTGTTGACATGCTTGAGTGTTGAAGTCATTATGTTAAGACTAGACTATTGCTTTGAATCATTTACAAGTCCAAATGTCCATGTTATACAAAAGAAAAGAATATGATGAACATGTTAGGCAGCATTCCAGATCAAAAATTCTGTTTTTATCATTTACCTACTCGAGGACGAGTAGGAATTAAGCTTGGGGATGCTTGATACGTCTCCAACGTATCTATAATTTTTGCTTGTTCCATGATGTTATATTATCATTTTTGGATGTTTTACAATCATTTTATTACAACTTTATATCATTTTTTGGGACTAACCTATTGACATAGTGCCAAAGTGCCAGTTGCTGTTTTTGCTTGTTTTTTACTTCGCAGGAAATCAGTACCAAACAGAGATGAAACGTTGCGGGGTTTTTGTGGATTTTTTACGGACCAGAAGAGACCAGATGGGCCAAATAACATCAGGCGAGGAGGCCTAGGGTGGCTAGCACCCACATGGGCGCGCCAGAGGCCCCCCGGCGCGCCCTGGGGCTGCTGGGCTCCTCCGACACCCCCTCAACCGACTATTGTGCCTACAAATTCCCTGGAAATCCAAAAAACCTAGAAGAGTCGACAAAACACAATTCCAGCCGCCGCAAGTGCCAGAACCACGAGATCCAATCTAAACACCATCACGGAGGGGTTCATCTTCTTCATAGGTGCCTCTCCGATGATGCGTGAGTAGTCCACCATAGACCTACGGGTCCGTAGGCAGTAGCTAGATGGCTTATTCTCTCTCTCTCTTATGATTCTCAATAGAATAGTCTCTTGGAGATCTATTTGATGTAAACTTCTTGCGTTGTGTTTGTTGGGATCCGATGAATTTTGAGTTCATGATCAGTTTCTATCCATGAATATTATTTGAGTCTTCTTTAATCTCTTATATGCATGATTACTTATATCCTCGTATTTCTTCTTCGAATCTTTGGTTTAGTTAGGCCAACTAGATCAATTTTTCGTGCCATGGGAAGAGGTGCTTTGTGATGGGTTCGATCTTGCGGTGTTCTTTCCCAGTGACAGAAGGGGCAGCAAGACACGCATGTATCGTTGCTATTAAGGATAACAAGATGGGGTTTATTACTACATGAATAGATCTTGTCTACATCATGTCATCGTTCTTATTGCATTACTCCATTTTTCCATGAACTTAATACACTAGATGCATGCTGGATAGCGGTCGATGTGTGGAGTAATAGAGGTAGATGCAGGCAGGAGTCGGTGTACCTATCTTGGACGTGATGCCTATATAATGATCATCGCCTTGGATATCGTCATGACTATTCGATTTTCTATCAATTGCCCAACAGTAATTTGGTCACCCACCGTGCGCTATACTCATGAGAGAAGCCACTAGTGAACCCTACGGCCCTCGGGTCTACTTTTCCTATCATATTGCTTTCCGATCTATATTTTTTGCAATCTTTGTTTTCAGATCTACAAAACCAAAAACCCAAAAATACCTTGATGCATATTTACTCTTTTTATTTGTGTTCTTGAGAGATCTATCTCTCCTATCTATCACTACCTAATCTATCTTTTTACCGTAGAGAGATTGACAACCTCTCTTTCGCGTCGGGTTGCAAGTATTTGTTGGTTGTATGCAGGTGCTGCTCATTGGGTGGTGCTGATCCTCCTACTGGTTCGATAACCTTGGTTTCATAACTGAGGGAAATACTTACCGTCGTTGTGCTGCATCATCCCTTCCTCTTTGGGGAAATACCGACGCAGTCCAGGCCACGTCAGGGGTTGTGGAGTTTATTGCAACAAGCCAGCTTTGACTCTTGGCTAACCTGTACTACGACTACAAATACTTTCTTTGAGGTGGGATAGCCCACACGAGTCCACATATTCACCAACTCAATACACCACTATGGATACACTCCCATCTCCCTACGAGAAGGCCATCCATAGCACTCACACTTATCTTTTGTATTTTAGAGTATCCATTTCACTTGTCTATGAACCACATAAGTTTTCCAAGTAGTCCATATCCGAGGACGCGGCTATTCGAACAGATTCATAACCCTGCAGGGGTGTACTTCTTCATACATGCTCCCGCCACTTATCGCTATGTGCACGTAAAAAGGCACCTCGGCAACCTTCAAGCGGAAGCCCAGCGAGGGAGTCAGCCATGACCGTCAATCACACAAGACCCTAGTCCAGGTTTATCGCCTATTTGAGACTGACCCCGCACGGAAGTCCGGCCGAGGTTTCCGCTACGGCCTCAAACGATGTGCGCAGGGTTCCCAAGCCCACCATCCGGGTGACCCTTGGTACACCGTGCCACTGTGTATATACCGCATCACAGCCCACCCCGTTGGGCAGCGTTATGCACGGCCGCCAACACTTTTCCTACAAACACCAGAAACTAGTTGCAACTCCTGGACAGAGATCTAGGCAATTAATAAGTCGAGCAGGGTCATATTTCAGGGCCCAACGTGTGGTAGTAACTGTCTTGGATCACAAACACAGAACTTAGTTCTTAAGGACGGTCCCAATGAGACAACCCGCCATGTACTCCTACATGGTCTCTCATCGCTACCTTTACCAAATCGTGTTCACACACCTAGCTCTCACAAAGTAGGACATGAACACTGCCATTCCGATTCATCGCCCATATGGATCAGACCCGACACGACACGACTCTAAGCATAGCAGGCATAGTAAGTAAGCAAGCATGGATGAGTAGGCACATCAAGGCTCAAACAGTTGCTACTCATGCTAAGTGGTTTCAACAATTTACTGTGACAAAGACAGGTCATGCAAAGGAATGGGTTCAACTACCGAGAACAGGTAACAGTTGAATCGTTATTGTCCTAATGCAGTAAAATAGAGCAGGAGCGAGAGAGTGGGTTTATATTAGTCTGCTCAAGGGGGGGTTGCTTGCCTGGCACTTCTGAAGATAACAACGAGTCTTCATTGGTGACAACGATCACAACGTGAAAACCATCGTCTACCGAGAAGGAACAAACACCGGCAAACAAGAAGGAACGACATTCAATTCATGCAATGCACAATCATGATGTATGACAAGAGAAATTAAGGCACTGAATTTATCTAGAGGAATTATTAACCAAGTTAATTGAAGTGGAATTCAAACAAGTTTGAATTCCAACTCCAAATGGTATTTCATACATTGCCCTAATCATAAAATGTCCTAGTTGGTGATGTTAACTTGCTCAAACATGCATGATCATGGCATAAAGAGATTCATTGGATATTTCTGATCCTTTTTCATATATAAATTATTTTCATCCGAGTTATAGATTATTTTCTATGAATTTTAGAAGTTTTAAGCATTTTCTGGAATTAATAAATTATTTCTATTTATTTTAAATCCAGAAAAGCATTACTGCGTCAGCCATACGTCATGATGACCTCAGCAGGTCAACTGACGTGGTCCAGGTCAAACCTGACCAGTGGGGTCCATTGGTCAGTGTCTCAAGGTCATCTACAGAGGCTGACTTGTGGGGCCAGGTCAACTATGACGTGGCCAGGTCAAACTGACCTACGGGGCCCACATGTCTTCGACTTAGTGTTAAACAGAGGGTTAAAATAGCTTAATTCATTAATCCTAGCAGGTGGGTCCCAGTGTCAGCGGCACATGCTCTAATTAAACACGGTTAGGTCTAACTTAATGGCGCCATGTCATCGCCACCGGCGGCAAACGCCGGCGACCAACAGAGCGACGGAGGCACGCCGGAATCGTGGCTCCGGTGTCCATTCAATGCGCAGATGGGCGGAATGGGTTCGTGGGGCCGCGATGCTTCCGTTGGCAGTGGCTGGGTGGCCGGAGGGGCACCGGAAGTACGCCGGCGACGAGCCTATGCCGCGGCGGGATTCGGCCGTGGTGGAAATCGCGGCTAGGGGTCGAGCGGAGCAACGGGGTTAGGGGGAGGAGCAAGGGGAGCTCACAGGGATGCTGATGAGCTGGTCAGCGGGCTCGTGGACGACCGGGACGGCACAAATCGATGGCGAGGATCCGTGGCGGCCGGCGGTGAAGACGGAGGAACTGGCGATGATTGCGGCCTCCTGAGGATGCTCCGCTCGGTGGAGAGGACAAAGGCGATGCGGCGGAGCTCGTGGATACTAAGGCAGGGCGAGGCGTGGCCGGAGGGTGCTACAGCAGCGAACGGCGGCGAGCGGCGCTCTCGGTTCCGATGACAGAGAACAGAAGAGAGGGAGAGAGCGAGAGCGAGAGGAGGCATGCACGGGAGAGGGTCTCGGAGTCCTTATCGCCCTCGCCACGGAGCGGCGGAAGCAGGAGGTGGAGCGGCGCGCGGTCGCGCGCACCGAGCACACGCCCTGTCCTCCTAGCGCTAGGAGGAAGACGACAGGGGCTCAGCAGGGCTGGGCTGCCAGCTGGGCCGTGCCAGGTAAGCCAGGTGAGGTCTCTGCCTTTTTACCATTTTTGTTTCATTTTCTATTTTTTTGCAGTTTGTTTTGATTTGATAAAAATACCAAATCATTTTATAGAATTCTGAAAATTATTTTAGATGCTATCTGAATTATTTCAGAAATCCAAATAAGGTTTCCAGAATTCTTGGAGCACTTAATTTATATATATAGTATTTAAATGGCTCCAATCAAATAGTTGTGAGTTGAATAAAAATCCAAGAATGTTTTCAGAAATGTGCCCATCATTTTTGGTAGAGGTTTTAACCTTTTTCAAATATCATGGGGTTTTCTTAAGACAATTTTGGATTCATTGGAAAAGATTTTACTTGAACCTATTTGCATTATATTTGGTGCTAGGGTTTGATCATCCCTATTTCATATTCAGAAGAAATTAATTGGAAGCAATTATTCTACGGCTGTGACAACTCCCCCGACACTTCTTTGGCCCACTGGGTGTCTTCTGGTCCAGAAAAAATCTCCAAAAAGTTTCGTCGCGATTGGACTCTGTTTGGTATTGATTTTCTATGAAGTAAAAAACAAGCAAAAACAGCAATTGGCACTTTGGCACTATGTCAATATGTTAGTCCCAAAAAATGATATAAAGTTGTTATAAAATGATTGTAAAACATCCAAGAATGATAATATAACAGCATGGAACAAGTAAAAATTATAGATACGTTGGAGGCGTATCAACTGTCGGCCTCAGATTTCTATGGTGCCAGCTCCCACCTCTAGCCTCCAAACAGGTCCAACTCCGGCGACCGAAGGCCGCCCAAGGCAGGACCAGCAAAGGCTGCCCTGGTTGAAGCATACGGAGGCCTGCAGATCTGGATGGGGCGCCGCCGAGACGCCCGCGCAACAGCCGCCGCTGCCTCGCCGCCCCCGCTGCCGAGGAAGAACGGTCAGGACCAACGAGCGTCGGTCGCCATAGACCCGACGTTGATCAACCAGCCGAGGACGCCACCACGGATCCAGAGCCCCCTAGGAAGAACAAGGTGGATAGATCCTCGCCGCCACCTTCACCGGTGGCCCTGTGATACGTCTCCAACGTATCTATAATTTTTGCTTGTTCCATGCTGTTATATTATCATTCTTGGATGTTTTACAATCATTTTATAGCAACTTTATATCATTTTTTTGGGACTAACCTATTGACATAGTGCCAAGTGCTAGTTGTTGTTTTTGCATGTCTTTTATTTCGCAGAATATCAGTACCAAACGGAGTCCAATTGCGATGAAACATTTTGGTGAATTTTTTTGGACCAGAAGAAGGCCAGTGGGCCAAAGAAGTAACCAGGAGGGAGCCTAGACCGCCCACAAGACACCAGGGCGCTCCAGGGGCCCCGGGCGTGCCCTGGTGGGTTGTGGCCCCCTCGAGAACCTACTCCACCGCCTCTGAGCTCTATAAATACCCAAATATTCCAGAAACCCTAGGGGAGTAGACGAAAAATACATCCACCGGCCGCAAGTTCTAGAGCCTCGAGATCCAATCTAACACCATCACGGAGGGGTTCATCATCCTCATTGGGGCCTCTCCGATGATGCGTGAGTAGTCCACCATAGACCTACGGGTCCGTAGGCAGTAGCTAGATGGCTTCCTCTCTCTCTTCTGATTCTCAATACAATGGTCTCTTGGAGATGTATTTGATACAATGACTTTTTGCAGTGTGTTTGTTGGGATCCGATGAATTTTGAGTTCATGATCAGTTTCTATCCATGAATATTATTTGAGTCTTCTTTGATCTCTTATATGCATGATTACTTATAGCCTCGTATTTATTCTTCAAATCTTTGGTTTAGTTAGGCCAACTAGATCGATTTTTCTTTCCATGGGAAGAGGTGCTTTGTGATGGGTCCGATCTTGCGGTGTCCTCTCCCAGTGACAGAAGGGGCAGCGAGGCACGCATGTATCGTTGCTATTAAGGATAACAAGATGGGGTCTATTCCTACATGAATAGATCTTGTCTACATCATGTCACCGTTCTTATTGCATTACTCCATTTTTCCATGAACTTAATACACTAGATGCATGCTGGATAGCGGTCGATGTGTGGAGTAATATAGTAGATGCAGAATCGTTTTGGTCTACTAATCTTGGACGTGATGCCTATATAATGATCATCACCTTGGATATCGTCATGATTATTTGATCTTCTATCAATTGCCCAATAGTAATTTGTTCACCCACCGTGTGCTATACTCATAAGAGAAGCCACTAGTGAAACTTACGGCCCGCGGGTCTACTTTTCCAACATATTGCTTTCCGATCTATCTTTTTGCCGCTTTTGTTTTCAGATCTATTATTCCAAAAACCCAAAAATACCTTGCTGCACTTTTTATTTGCCTCTTTTATTTTGTGTTCTTGCGAGATCTCTCTATCCAATCTATTACAACCTAATCTATCTTTTTACCGTGGAGAGATTGACAACCTCTCTTTCGCGTCGGGTTGCAAGTATTTGTTCTTTGTGTGCAGGTGATGTTTACAAAGTGTTGCGTGATCCTCCTACTGGTTTGATAACTTGGTTTCATAACTGAGGGAAATACTTACCGTCACTGTGTTGCATCATCCCTTCCTCTTTGGGGAAATACCTGATATGTCTCCATCGTATCTATAATTTTTGATTGTTTCATGCCAATATTATACAACTTTCACATATTTTTGGCAACATTTTATATGATTTATTGGACTAACATATTGATCCAGTGCCCAGTGCCAGTTCCTGTTTGTTGCATTTTTTTATTTCGCAGAGTATCCATATCAAACGAAGTCCAAACGCGATAAAATTTACGGAGAATTATTTTTGAATATATGTGATTTTTGAGAGTTTGAATCAACGCAAAAGGAGGCCCACAGCCACCACGAGACACCAGGGCGCGCCCCAGGGCCCAGGCGCGTGGTGATGGGTTGTGGTCACCTCGTAAGTCGGTTGGAGCTCTATTTCAGGCGCAAGGAAGCTTATATCCGGAAACAAATCGTGTTAAAATCTCAGCGCAATCGGAGTTACGGATCTCCGGGAATATAAGAAACGGTTTTCGGCCAGAAAAGAGGAACGCGAAATAGAAGAGAACAGAGAGGGAGATCCAATCTCGGAGGGGCTCTTTCCCCTCCGCCGCCATGGAGGCCATGGACCAGAGGGGGAACTCTCCTCCCATCTAGGTGGGAGGCCAAGGAAGAAGAAGAAAGAGGGGGGCTCTCTCCCCCTCTCTCTTGGTGGCGCCGGAATGCCGCCGGGGCAATCCTCGTGATGGCAATCTACACCAACAACTTCGCCGCCATCAACACAAACTCTCTCCCCCTCTATGCAGCGGTGTAACACCTCTCTTCCCTGCTATAATCTCTATTTAAACATGGTGCTCAACTGCATATATTATTTCCCAATGATATGTGGCTATCCTATGATGTTTGAGTGGATCCGTTTTGTCCTATGGGCTATTTGATAATCGTGGTTGGTATGAGTTGTATGTTTTATTTTGGTGCTGTCCTATGGTGCCCTCCGTCTCGCGCAAATGTGGGGGATCCCCGCTGTAGGGTGTTGCAATATGTTCATAACTTGCTTATGGTGGGTGGCGTGAGTGACAGAATACACAGACCCGAGTAGGTGGGTTGTTGCATATGGGAGTAAAGAGGACTTGATACTTAATGCTATGGTTGGGTTTTACCTTAATGATCTTTGGTAGTTGTGGATGCTTGCTAGAGTTCCAATCATAAGTGCATATGATCCAAGTACGGAAAGTATGTTAGCTCATTCCTCTCCCTCATATAAAATTGCAAGAATGATTACCGGTCTAGTTATCAATTGCCTAGGGATACATAACCTTCTCATTTGACAAAAGCTTTCTACTAAACAACTAACCTTTATTATCTTGCAATTTACTCATAGTTTTATTCCCGCAAAGTACTTCTAGTTTTATTCGTGCAAACTATCCTATCACCTACAAAATAGTTTCATACTTGTTCTAGATAAAGCAAACGTTAAAGTGTGCGGAGAGTTGTATTGGTGGTCGATAGAACTTGAGAGAATATTTGTTCTACATTCAAATCCTCGTTGGGTTCTACAATCTTATTTATCGAAAAAGGCTAGAAACGATCCCCTACACTTGTGGGTTACCAAGACCTTTTTCTAGCGCCGTTGCCGGGGAGCAATAGCGTGGGGTGAATATTCTCGTGTGTGCTTGTTTGCTTTATCACTAAGTAGTTTTTATTTTGTGCTCTTGTTTTCTATCTTTAGATATGGGTAGGAAACACAAAATACCAGAAAATATTAGATGTACTTGCTGTACCAAAAGTTGAGGAACCACTAGTGTTCCGTACTATTGAAGAATATTACTTGGATCATCTTCGATCCATTTGTGCTCGTGCTGAAAACCCAACTAGCTTAGTTGAGGGAAAATTATTAAATGAGCATGCTTATTTTGTGCGACACCACTTATCTCAAAATGGGAAACTTTTGTGGCATCATATTGATAGTTTGATGTGATATGCTTGGAATTTATGTGAAATTTATGATTTTACTTGTTGTTCTGAAGAAAGTAAAAAACACCTTCCCTACCAATGTGTGTTTAATGATAATGAAATACTATCTTCTTATGCCAAGGAAGCCTATTGTTATTATGATGTTGAACAAATTGAAGAATTTGTTGCTTTTAAGGGTGCTTATGAAATTGCTTCTTTAATTGAAAAGTGTGATGCTACTCTTTACAAGTCTAAAAATTTCGCCGTACTTGCTATGAAAACTATGCTTCTAATGCTTATGTTAAAGAATTTATTGAAAAACTGACTGCTGCCTTGGAAGAGACTAATATTTTGCAGGAATCTATGGAAGAAGAAATTGCTGAAACTGTGAGCTCATTAGATGAAAAATATGAGGAGGAGAGCGAAGAACTGATACGTCTCCAACGTATCTATAATTTGTTCTTGTTTCATGCTGTTATATTATCATTCTTGGATGTTTTACAATCATTTTATAGCAACTTTATATCATTTTTTGGGACTAACCTATTGACATAGTGTCAAAGTGCTAGTTGCTGTTTTTGCTTGTTTTTTACTTCGCAGAATATCAGTACCAAATGGAGTCCAATCGCGACGAAACTTTTTAGAGACTTTTTTGGACTAGAAGACACCTAGTGGGCCAAAGAAGTGCCAGAGAGGTGGGCCGTGGAGACCACAACCCACCAGGGCGTGCCAGGGGGCCCCCGGCGCGCCCTGATGGGTTGTGCCCTCCTCGGGGCCCCTCTCCACCCCCTCTGATGCCAATAAATTCCCAAATATTCCAGAAATCCTAAGGGAGTCGACGAAAAACACATCCAGCCGCCGCAAGTTCCAGAGCCTCGAGATCCAATCTAACACCATCACGGAGGGGTTCATCATCCTCATTGGTGCCTCTCCGATGATGTGTGAGTAGTCCACCATAGACCTACGGGTCCGTAGGCAGTAGCTAGATGGCTTCCTCTCTCTCTCTATCTTTTGATTCTCAATACAATGGTCTCTTGGAGATCTATTTGATGTAAACTTTTGCGGTGTGTTTGTTGGGATCCGATGAATTTTGAGTTCATGATCAGTTTCTATCCATGAATATTATTTGAGTCTTCTTTGATCTCTTATATGCATGATTACTTATAGCCTCATATTTCTTCTTCGAATCTTTGGTTTAGTTAGGCCAACTAGATCGATTTTTCTTGCCATGGGAAGAGGTGCTTTGTGATGGGTTCAATCTTGCGGTGTCCTTTCCCAGTGACAGTAGGGGCAGCAAGGCATGCATGTATCGTTGCCATTAAGGATAACAAGATGGGGTCTATTCCTACATGAATAGATCTTGTTTACATCATGTCATCGTTCTTATTGCATTACTCCGTTTTTCCATGAACTTAATACACTAGATGCATGTTGGATAACGGTCGATGTGTGGAGTAATAGTGGTAGATGCAGGCAGCAGTCGGTCTACTTATCTTGGACGTTATGCCTATATAATGATCATCGCCTTGGATATCGTCATGATTATTTGATCTTCTATCAATTGCCCAACAGTAATTTGTTCGCCCACCGTGTGCTATACTCATGAGAGAAGCCACTAGTGAAACCTACGGCTCCCGGGCCTACTTTTCCAACATATTGCTTTCCGATCTATCTTTTTCCCTCTTTTGTTTTCAGATCTATTATTCCAAAAAACCCAAAAATACCTTGCTGCACTTTTTATTTGCTCTTTTTATTTTGTGTTCTTGAGAGATCTATCTCTCCAATCTATCATTACCTAATCTATCTTTTTACCGTAGAGAGATTGACAGCCTCTCTTTCACGTCGGGTTGCAAGTATTTGTTCTTTGTGTGCAGGTGCTGCTTATTAGGTGGTGGTGATCCTCCTACTGGTTCGATACCTTGGTTTCATAACTGGGGGAAATACTTACAGTCACTGTGTTGCATCATCCCTTCCTCTTTGGGGAAATACCGATGCAGTCTCAAGCCATGTCAAAGGAATTTTTGGCGCCGTTGCCATGGAGGAAGCGGTCTCTTCTACGTGCCAATCTCTGGCACCGAGGAGACACCATCATCATCTACCAGGTTCCTAATCACAAATCTCATCTCCTTGCAATTACATTATTTGCCATTTTCCTCTCGTTTTCCTCTCCCCCACTTCACCAAATTTGCCATTTTATTCGCCCTCTTTCTCGTTCGCCTTTTTCTCGCCGGATCTCTTTTGGTTTGCTTATTTGCTATCTTTGCTTGTGTTGCCATGTGCCTTCTATTTGCTTGCATCTTCGCTTGCTAAAAATCTATTGATATGGGTCCTCATCCACTTGCTAATCTTTTCAAAAGACCAAATTATCATGAACCAATTGCTAGTGAGTTGGGTGCACTTGATTATGTCTATGAAGTTTTGCTTGAAAATCATGAATCTGAAATTTTTGATGAAGTGTTGAAAGAAGAAATTTATAAGGTGATTCATGATAGTTCCTTGATTGAAAAGCATGATTGCAATGTTGCTAGTATGAATTCTCTAAATATCCATGATGCTAATGATATGCAAAGCCACAAGCTTGGGGATGCCCATGGCACCTATGATGATGGTGATGACACGTATGCTATAATGAGTAATGATAACCATGAAACTTATCATCATGGTTCTAATTTGCAATGTGGTTATGTCAATCAAGTGTCTCATGATAGTTATTTTGTTGAGTTTGCTCCCACTACCATGGATGAAAAGGAATTTGCTTATGTGGAGAGTAATGAAAATTCTATGTTTGTGCATCATGAAAAGAATGATTTATGTGATATTTATATTCTTGAATTCCTTCATGATGCTACTGAAATTTATTATGAGGTAGGAACATATGCTTGTAGGAATTGCAATAATATCAACTTTCCTCTCTATGTGTTCAAAGTTTTGAAGTTATGCTTGTTTTACCTTCCTATGCTAGTTGATTCTTGTTCCCATAAATTGTTTGCTCACAAAATCCCTATGCATAGGAAGTGGGTTAGACTTAAATGTGCTTGTCATGAGATTCATGATGCTCTCTTGCATATTTCAATTACTACTTTTTATGTGAGCATCATTAAATCTATGCGTTATGCCTAGCTAGGGGGTAAAACGATAGCGCTTGTTGGGAGGCAACCCAATGAATAAATTTATTTTCCTCTTTTTCTTTCTATTTTTGAGTGTTGACACAATTATGCCTCTGTTATGATTGTGTTTTTATGTTTTATTTAGTGTTTGTGCCAAGTAGAGCCATTAGGATGATTCATAAGATGAGTAGAAGCGATGCTGAATCTGAAACAGAAACTTTGCCTCCAGTGTTCGAATTTTCATTTGTTTACTGGAACGTGATATTGAGCTGACATTTTAACACAGTGTTTCTATACAAATTATTTACGTTGTCCTATTTTTTCAGAATTTTTAGAGTTACAGAAGTATGGTTAGAGTACAGATTACTAAAGACTTTTCTGTTTAAGACAGATTCTGTTTTCATTGCATTGTGTGCTTGTTTTGATGAATCTATGGGTTGTATTGAAGGGTATGAGCCATGGTAAAATTAAAATACAGTAGGTATAATGCAATAATAAAATTTGAATGGGTTTGCAACAGTACTTAAAGTAGTGATTTGCTTTATTATACTAACGGATCTCACGAAGATTTTGCTGAGTTTTGTGTGATTGAAGTTTTCAAGTTTTGGGTGAGATCACGATGGATGAAGGAATGAGGAGTGAAAAGAGCCTAAGCTTGGGGATGCTACAGCACCCCCAAGATATACCCAAAGAGAAACAAGAAACTAAGCTTGGGGATGCCCCCGAGTGGCATCCCCTCTTTCTTCAAACGACCATCGGTATTTTACTTGGAACTAAATTTTTATTCGTCACATAGCATGAGTTTTGCTTGGAGCGTCTTGTATCATTTGAGTCTTTGTTTGCTTTGCTTGTTATTTTGTCACTTGTATCCTTGCTGGACACACCTATTTGAGAGAGCCAAAATTATGCTATGATTTGTTAAAATTGCTCTATATGCTTCACTTAAACTTTTTGAGCTATAGAATTGCTCTAGTGCTTCACTTATATCTTTTTGAGCACGGTGTGCTTGGAAAATTTTGAAGAAATACTCTCTTGCTTCACTTAGATTAATTTGAGAGTTAGTAATTTTTGAAGAAATCCTCTCATGCTTCACTTATACCTTTTTGAGAGATGAAATCTCTATGCTCATGTGCTTCACTTAAATTTGTTTGAGCTAGTCAAAAAGCAATGGCAATATATGAAACTACTCCCAAAGTGATAGATATCCAAGGAGGATATAATAAAAAAATCCATGAAGATCATTGGACAAATGAAACTTGATTCCTTGTAATAGTTTTGAAACATGATGATAGTAATATGTGAGTCATGTTAGTGAGTAATTATGCTTTAGTAGGAATATTGGTGTTAAGGTTTGTGATTCCCTATGCACGCACGAAAGTTAATAGTTATGCAATGAAGTTACATCCTACTTATGGTGCATTATTCAGTGTTAGTTATGCTCAATGCTCGCTTATGTGAATTTTCATTTCTTGGTTTGGTTGCTTCTCAATCTATTTGCTAGCCTCCATTTGTACTAAGTAGAAATACTACTTGTGCATCCAAAATCCTTAAACCAAGTTTTGCCTTATGAGTCCACCATACCTACCTATATGCGGTATTTCCATGCCGTTCCAAGCAAATTTGTATGTGCCATCTCTAAATTTTCAAAATAAATTTTCTCTTTTGTGTGCTCATACCGCTCATGAAACGGTGGGGAGTGTCCAATATTTTTCCATGCTCGATGTGTTATTCTCAAGATGAGTGTTTATTCACTTGTCATTGCACGTGAGTGCGGCGGTAATAGGGATGCCCATTCCCGAAATGAAAGAGAAAAAAAATTAATTTATGTTGTCAAATAATAAATTCCTTGGAAAGTGTTGGTATGGAAGGCAATCGTGGATACGGCCATCCATGGAATGTGAAAGAATGGTGGAAAAAGGAATAAACTTTATTTTCTGTTTGGGAACCGCCTATGATGTATCTAGCATGGAAAGTATTGTGAACTACTTTGTCGTTTTCGTTGACAGGAAAGGCATGCCACTCAAAATATTTTTCTCTCTCAATTTAAACTTTGAGCTCTGGCACCTCTACAAATCCCTACTTCCCTCTGCGAAGGGCCTATCTATTTACTTTATGCAAATTTTTATTTTTATTTTGAGTCTCCATCTTCTCTTATAAAGCACCAACTAGGGGGCACTATGATCGTACTTGAGCATTGGGTGTAGCTAATATTTGAGTGTGTTTCATGAATGGATCAATGATTGAGCATGATGGGCTAGGGATAACTTTGTTTAGTGTTGATATTTTGAAAGACATGGTTGCTTGTTGGAATGGATGAGTATTGAAGTCATTATGTTAAGAATAGACTATTGCTTTGAATCATCTAAAAGTCCAAATGTCCATGCTACAAAAGAAAAAAATATGGGATGAACATGTTAATTTGGCAGCATTCCACATCAAAAATTTGCTTGTTCCATGCTGTTATATTATCATTCTTGGATGTTTTACAATCATTTTATAGCAACTTTATATCATTTTTTGGGACTAACCTATTGACATAGTGCCAAAGTGCCAGTTGCTGTTTTTGCTTGTTTTTTACTTCGCAGAATATCAGTACCAAACGGAGTCCAATCGCGATGAAAATTTTTGAAGATATTTTTTGGACCAAAAGACACCCAGTGGACCAAAGAAGTGCCAGAGAGGTGGGCCATGGAGACCACAACCCACCAGGGCGCGCCAGGGGGGCCCCGGCGTGCCCTGATGGGTTGTGCCCTCCTCAGGGCCCCTCTACACCGCCTCTGATGCCTATAAATTCCCAAATATTCCAGAAACCCTAAGGGAGTCGACGAAAAATACATCCAGCCGCCGCAAGTTCCAGAGCCTCGAGATACAATCTAACACCATCACGTAGGGGTTCATCATCCTCATTGGTGCCTCTCTGATGATGCGTGAGTAGTCCACCATAGACCTACGGGTCCGTAGGCAGTAGCTAGATGGCTTCCTCTCTCTCTCTTTTGATTCGCAATACAAAGGACTCTTGGAGATCTATTTGATGTAACCTTTTGCGGTGTGTTTGTTGGGATCCGATGAATTTTGAGTTCATGATCAGTTTCTATCCATGAATATTATTTGAGTCTTCTTTGATCTCTTATATGCATGATTACTTATAGCCTCGTATTTCTTCTTCGAATCTTTGGTTTAGTTAGGCCAACTAGATCGATTTTTCTTGCCATGGGAAGAGGTGCTTTGTGATGGGTTCGATCTTGCGGTGTCCTTTCCCAGTGACAGAAGGGGCAGCAAGGCACGCATGTATCTTTGCCATTAAGGATAACAAGATGGGGTCTATTCCTACATGAATAGATCTTGTCTACATCATGTCATCGTTCTTATTGCATTACTCCGTTTTCCATGAACTTAATACACTAGATGCATGCTGGATAGTGGTTGATGTGTGGAGTAATAGTGGTAGATACAGGCAGGAGTCGGTCTACTTATCTTGGACGTGTTGCCTATATAATTATCATCGCCTTGGATGTCATCATGACTATTTGATCTTCTATCAATTGCCCAATAGTAATTTGTTCACCCACCGTGTGCTATACTCATGAGAGAAGCCACTAGTGAAACCTACGGCCCCCGGATCTACTTTTCCAACATATTGCTTTCCGATCTATCTTTTTCCCTCTTTTGTTTTCAGATCTATTATTCCAAAAAAACCCAAAAATACCTTGCTGCACTTTTTATTTGCTCTTTTTATTTTGTGTTCTTGAGAGATCTATCTCTCCAATCTATCATTACCTAATCTATCTTTTACCGTAGAGAGATTGACAACCTCTCTTTCGTGTCGGGTTGCAAGTATTTGTTCTTTGTGTGCAGGTGCTACTTATTAGGTGGTGGTGATCCTCCTACTAGTTCAATACCTTGGTTTCATAACTGAGGGAAATACTTACCGTCGTTGTGCTGCATGATCCCTTCCTCTTTGGGGAAATACCGACGCAGTCTCAAGCCACGTCAAGAACAGAGGGAGGAAGAGTGGATTAGCTACCCGTGCCCACCTTCTAATGAGAGTAACTCTTCAACTCATACATTATTTAATTTCCCTTCGTGCTTACCGAAGGATGAATGCTATGATAATTGCTATGATCCCGTGGATTTTTTTGAAATACGCCTTTTTGATGAACTTGATGCTTGCTATGCATGTGGCCAAGATGCGAATATGAATTATGCTTATGGAGATGAACTTGCTATAGTTCCTTATGTTAAGAATGAAATTGTTGCTATTGCACCCACACATGATAGTCCTATTATCTTTTTGAATTCTCCCAACTACACTATATCGGAGAAGTTTGCTCTTATTAAGGATTATACTGATGGGTTGCGTTTTGCTACTACACATGATGATTTTGATGAATATAATATGCATGTTCTTGCTGCTCCTACTTGCAATTATTATGAGAGAGGAACAACATCTCCACCTCTTTATGTTTCCAATACGATAAAATTGCAAGAAACTATTTATACTATGCATTGGCCTTTACTTGATGTGCATGAATTGTTCTTTTATGGCATGTCGATGCATAGGAAGAGAGTTAAATTCCGTCATTGCATGATATATGTTGCTTTGTGCTCACTACTAAATTACAAATCATTGTTAATTAAAATTGGCTTTGATATACCTTGGGATCCGGGTGGATCCATTACTTGAGCACTTTATGCCTAGCTTAATGGCTTTAAAGAAAGCGCTGCCAGGGAGACAACCCGGAAGTTTTAGAGAGTCATTTTATTCTGTTGAGTGCTTTTATAAAGTTTAAAAACAAAAAAATATAGAGGGGAACCTAAAACTTCACAAAAAGAAAGGTGAAAGTGAGAGAGATGATGAGCATCCTTGAAGTGGGGGCTAGCCTTGAACTTTGTTCATGCCCATGGAAACTTTGTGAATCTTGAATCACAGAAACTTTTCAAAAAAAATAATTATCTCCTTGTACAAATCCATTGTATTATAAAAATAATGTGCCAAGATTTTCTTTTAGGATGATTAGATTGCTTGTTGGTATGTGCGGGGTAAAAACAGAAACTTTGGCTGTAGTGCGTGAATTTACATTTTTTTACTGGCACATCAAAAGTTTCTGAAATTTTTACACAGTATTTCTATACAAAATGTTTATTTCTTACTAATTTTTCAGAATGTTTGGAGTTACATAAGTATGGTCAAAGTTCAGATCACTACAGACTGTCCTGTTTAAGACAGATTCTGTTTTTGATGCATTGTTTTGCTTGTTTTGATGAAATTATCGATTTTATCGGTGGTATAAGCCATGGAGAAGTTATAATACAGAGGGGATAATGCAAATATAAAATATTAATGGGTTTTCAACAGTACTTAAAGTAGTAATTTGCTTTATTGTGCTAACGGATCTCACCAGTTTTCTGTTAACTTTTGTGTGGATGAAGTGTTCAAAGATCGAGGAGGTCTCGATATGAGGAGAAGGAGGAGAGGCAAGAGTTCAAGCTTGGGGATTCCCAAGGCACCCCAAGTAAATATCCAAGGATAATCAAGCGTCTAAGCTTGGGGATGCCCCGGAAGGCATCCCATCTTTCTTCAACAAGTATCGGTATGTTTTCGTTTTTGTTTCGTTCATGTGATATGTGTAAATCTTGGAGCGTATTTTTGTTTATTTTTCACTTTTCTTTTATGCACCATGCTGGTATGAGATAGTACATGGTTGATTTATAGAATGCTCATTGCACTTCACTTATATCTTTTGAGTATGGCTTTATAGAATGCTTCATGTGTTTCACTTATATCATTTGAAGTTTGGATTGCCTGTTTCTCTTCACATAGAAAACCGTTATTTGTAGAATGCTCTTTTGCTTCACTTATATTTATTAGAGCATGGTATTTTTTAGAAACAATTAAACTCTCTTGCTTCACTTATATCTATTTAGAGAGTCAACACGAATTTGTCATTTGCATGGTTAGTCATAAAATCCTACATAAAACTTATGGATCACTGAATATGATATGTTTGATTCCTTGCAATAGTTTTGCGATATAGAGATGATAATATGTGGGAGGTACTACTGGATGATCGTGTTTAGTAAGATATTGGTGTTAAGGTTTGTGATTCCCGAAACATGCATGTATAGTTTCCCGTTATGCCAGGAAGTTGGAGCACAATTTATCCTTGATTGTCTATCTTTGTGTGAAGGTCGGGGGCGCGCGATGGTTAACTCCTACCAACCTCCCCCCTAGGAGCATGCGTAGTAATACTTTGCTTCGAGGGCTAATAAAATTTTGCAATAAGTATGTGAGTTCTTTATGACTAATGTGAGTCCAAGGATTATACGCACTCTTACCTTTCCGCAATTTGCTAGCCTCAACGGTACCGTGCATTGCCCTTTCTCACCTCGAGAGTCAGTGCAAACTTCGCCGGTGCATCCAAACCCCGTGATATGATACGCTCTATCACACATAAGCCTTATTATATCTTCCTCAAAACAGCCATCATACCTACCTATTATGGCATTTCCATAGCCATTCTGAGATATATTGCCATGCAACTTCCATCGCTTCCGTTTTGATGACTTGAGCATTCATTGTCATATTGCTTTACATGATCGTAAGATAGCTAGCATGATGTTTCCATGGCTTGTTTGTTTTTTGATATCTTTGCTACGCTAGATCATTGCACATCCTGGTACACTGCCAGAGGCATTCATATAGAGTCATACTTTGTTCTACAATCGAGTTGTAATATTGAGTTGTAAGTAAATAGAAGTGTGATGATCATCATTATTCATTATTAGAGCATGTCCCAGTGAGGAAAGGATGATGGAAACTATGATTCCCCCACAAGTCGGAATGAGGCTCCGCACAAATATATATAAAAAAATAAGAAAAAAAGAAAAGAAAAAAGAGAAGGAAAAAAATAAAAAAATAAAAAAAATGAGAGACAAAGAGAGAAGGGGCATGCTAATTCCACACTTGTGCTTCAAAGTAGCACCATGTTTTTCATATAGAGAGTCTCCTATGTTGTCACTTTCATATACTAGTGGGAATTTCTCATTATAGAGTTAGATGCACACCCACTTAGTTTCAGTTTGAGCTTTCATACACTTATAGCTCTTAGTGCATCCGTTGCATGGCAATCCCTACTCCTCGCATTGATATCAATTGATGGGCATCTCCATAGCCCGTTGATTAGCCGCTTCGATGTGAGACTATATTCCTTTTTGTCTTCTCTATATTAATGTCTACCACCGCATTCTATTCCACCCATAGTGCTATATCCATGGCTTGCGCTCATGTATTGCGTGAGAGTTGAAAATGCTGAAGCGCGTTAAAAAGTATGAACCAATTGCTTGGCTGACACCGGGGTATTACATGATTTATACTTTGATGACAAGGCTATATGATTTTGTAGGGATAGAGTCCTTTAGCCTTGATATTTTGAAAGACATGATTGTTTGTTGGGATGACTGAGTATTAATGTCTTTATGTCAAATTATAGACTATTGCTTTGAATCACTCATGTCTTAATATTCATGCCATGATTAGATATATGATCAAGATTATGCTAGGTGGCATTCCACAACAAAAATTATCTTTTTATCATTTACCTACTCGAGGACGAGCAGGAATTAAGCTTGGGGATGCTGATGCGTCTCTGCCGTATCTATAATTTTTGATTGTTTCATGCCAATATTATACAACTTTCACATATTTTTGGCAACATTTTATATGATTTATTGGACTAACCTATTGATCCAGTGCCCCGTGCCAGTTCTTATTTGTTGCATGTTTTTTGTTTCGCAGAATATCCATATCAAACGAAGTCCAAACGTGATAAAAATTTACGGAGAATTATTTTGGAATATATGTCATTTTTGAGAGTTGGAATCAACGCAAAAGGAGGCCCACAGCCACCACGAGACACCAGGGAGCGCACCAGGGCCTGGGCGCGTGGCGATGGGTTGTGGTCACCTCGTAAGTCGGTTGGAGTTCTACTTCGGGGGCAAGGAAGCTTATATCCGGAAACAAAAAGTGTTAAAATCTCAGCGTAATCGGAGTTACCGATCTCCGGGAATATAAGAAACAGTTTTCAGCCAGAAAATAGGAACGCGAAACAAAAGAGAACAGAGAGGGAGATCCAATCTCGGAGGGGCTCTTGCCCCTCCGCCACCATGGAGGCCATGAACCAGAGGGGGAACTCTCCTCCCATCTAGGGGGCAGGCCAAGGAAGAAGAAGAAAGAGGGGGGCTCTCTCCCCCCCTCTCTCGATGGCACTGGAACGCCGTTGGGGCAATCATCGTGACGACAATCTACACCAACAACTTCGCCGCCGTCAACACCAACTCTCTCCCCCTCTATGCAGCAGTGTAACACCTCTCTTCCCCGCTGTAATCTCTATGTGAACATGGTGCTCAACTCCATATATTATTTCCCAATGATATGCGGCTATCCTATGATGTTTGAGTAGATCCGTTTTGTCCTATGGGCTAATTGATGATCGTGGTTGGTATGAGTTGTATGTTTTATTTTGGTGTTGTCCTATGGTGCCCTCCGTCTCGCGCAAACGTGGGGGGTCCCCGCTGTAGGGTGTTGCAATATGTTCATAACTTGCTTATGGTGGGTGGCGTGAGTGACAGAATACACAGACCCGAGTAGGTGGGTTGTTGCATATGGGAGTAAAGAGGACTTGATAGTTAATGTTATGGTTGGGTTTTACCTTAATGATCTTTGGTAGTTGCGGATGCTTGCTAGAGTTCCAATCATAAGTGCATATGATCCAAGTACGGAAAGTATGTTAGCTCATGCCTCTCCCTCATATAAAATTGCAAGAATGATTACCGGTCTAGTTATCAATTGCCTAGGGACAAATAACCTTCTCGTTTGACAAAAGCTTTCTAGTAAACAACTAAACTTTATTAGCTTGCAATTTACTCGTAGTTTTATTGCCGCAAAGTACTTCTAGTTTTATTCGTGCAAACTATCCTATCACCTACAAAATAGTTTCATACTTGTTCTAGGTAAAGCAAACGTTAAAGTGTGCGTAGAGTTGTATCGGTGGTCGATAGAACTTGAGAGAATATTTGTTCTACCTTTAGCTCCTCATTGGGTTCGACACCCTTATTTATCGAAAAGGCTACAAATCATCCCCTACACTTGTGGGTTATCAATACCGACGCAGTCTCAAGCCACGTCAAAGGAATTTCTGGCGCCGTTGCCGGGGAGGAAATAGTCTCTTCAACGTGCCAATCTCTGGCGCCGAGGAGACATCATCAACATCTATCAGGTTCCTAATCACAAATCTCATCTCCTTGCAATTACATTATTTGCCATTTGCCTCTCCCCCACTTCACCAAATTTGCCGTTTTATTTGCCCTCTTTTTTATTTTGCCTTTTTCTCGTCAGATCTCTTGTTTGACTTTCTTGTCGTTATGGCTAGTCCTTCCTCTATTGCGTGTACTCCCGAGAATGAAGTTCTTAATTTTAAGCAAAGGGGAGGGGAGAACCTAAAAGATGCTTGGTATTGAATTTGCAATGCTCATAATAGATCTATTAATAAGCAGTCTACCATTGTTCTCCTTCGCAATTTTTATGTTGGCATCACCACTTGGTATAGATTTGTCCTTGATACAATTACCGGTGAGAATTTCTTGCCGTGTCCATCTTTGGATGATTTTAATGCTATGGTAAGTTTAGTGGGATCACCATCTCTCGCGATCAATGAAACAACCTTAACTCTCGAACATGTTATGGAGAGGCTAGATGCTATTGAAAAGATGATGATTACCAAAGAACATCTTCAAAATTTGGATAAGAAAATGCATAATCTTGCTAATAAAATTGGGTCAAAAGCAGGGCATGCCTTTAAATTATTGAAGGAAAAGGAAACCGTAGTTAACGAAAGAATAGAAGAAAGTCCCTACCGGATTGATAAGTTAGAAGAAATTTTTAGTAACTTGAGTTCGGACTTTTCTTCTGTTAAAACTATTGAAAAAACTCCCATAAAAATTTGCAAGACCACGCAAGTCACTAAGAACAAAAGTGCTACATCTAATAGCCACAAGGGGGACCGTAAAATGATTAGTATTCATCCCAATTTTGTTGAAGTAGTAAAAGACCCTATTTACAAGAATGAATTTTTTGGTCTTATTCCTAGAAGTATTGTCATAGAGAGTGTGCATGCTAAATTCTTGAAGAAATCTAGTTGTGTGATTGAGGAGTTGAAAACCAAAGATGACAATACTTGAATCTATGCCTTATGCCTAGCTAGGAGCGTAAAACGATAGCGCTTGTTGGGAGGCAACCCAATGAATAAATTTATTTTCATCTTTTTATTTCTGTTTTTGAGTGTTGACACAATTATGCCTCTGTTATGATTGTGTTTTTATGTTTTATTTAGTGTTTGTGCCAAGTAAAGCCTTTAGGATGATTCATAAGATGAGTAGAAACAATGCTGAATCTGAAACAGAAACTTTGACTCTAGTGCGCGAATTTTCCTTTTTTACTGGAGATTGATAATGAGCTGAAATTTTAACACAGAGTTTCTATACAAATTCTTTACGTTGTCCTACTATTTCAGGATTTTTAGAGTTACAGAAGTATGGTTAGAGTACAGATTACTACAGACTGTTCTGTTTAAGACAGATTCTGTTTTCGTTGCATTGTGTGCTTGTTTTGATGAATCTATGGTTTGTATTGAAGGGTATAAGCCATGGTAAAGTTAAAATACAGTAGG
Organism: Elymus sibiricus; assembly: GCA_039707655.1. Classification (NCBI taxonomy): domain Eukaryota; kingdom Viridiplantae; phylum Streptophyta; class Magnoliopsida; order Poales; family Poaceae; genus Elymus; species Elymus sibiricus. The sequence continues at coordinate 525,837,024 of CM077665.1, read as the reverse complement.
TATAATGCAATAATAAAATTTGAATGGGTTTGCAACAGTACTTAAAGTGGTGATTTGCTTTATTATACTAACGGATCTCACGAAGATTTTGTTGAGTTTTGTGTGATTGAAGTTTTCAAGTTTTGGGTGAGATCACGATGGATGAAGGAATAAGGAGTGAAAAGAGCCTAAGCTTGGGGATGCTACAGCACCCCCAAGAAAATATCCATGGAGAAAAAAGCAACTAAGCTTGGGGATGCCCCGAGTGGCATCCCCCCTTTCTTCTAACGACCATTGGTATTTTACTTGGAGCTATATTTTTACTCGTCACATATCATGAGTTTTGCTTGGAGCGTCTTGTATTATTTGAGTATTTGCTTGCTTTGCTTTTTAGTTTGTCACTAGTATCCTTGATGGACACACCTATTTGAGAGAGCCAAAATTATGCTATGATTTGTTAGAATTGCTCTATATGCTTCACTTAATTTTTTTGAGCTATGGACTTGCTCTAGTGCTTCACTTATATCTTTTTGAGCACGGTGTGCTTTGAAATTTTGAACAAATACTCTCATGCTTCACTTAGATTAATTTGAGAGTTAGTAACTTTTGAATAAATACTCTCATGCTTCACTTAGATTAATTTGAGAGTTAGTAAATTTTGAAGAAATACTCTCATGCTTCACTCAGATTAATTTTAGAGTTAGTAACTTTTGAAGAAATTCTCTCATGCTTCACTTATACTATTTTGAGAGATGAAATATTTATGCTCATGTTCTTCACTTAAATTTGTTTGAGCTTGTCAAAAGCAATGACAATATATGAAACTAGTCCCAAAGTGATAGATATTCAAGAGGGATATAATAAAAACTTTCATGAAGATCATTGGACAAATTAAACTTGATTCCTTGTAATAGTTTTGAGACATGATGATAGTGATATGTGAGTCATGTTGGTGAGTAATTATGCTTTAGTAAGGGTATTGGTGTTAAGGTTTGTGATTCGCTATGCAAGCATGAAAGCCAATAGTTATGCAATGAAATTACATCCTACTTATGGTGCATTATTCGGTGTTAGTTATGCTCAATGCCCGAATATGTGAATTTTTGTTTCTTGGTTGGTTGCTTCTCAATCTATTTGCTAGCCTCCACTTGTACTAAGTAGAAATACTACTTGTGCATCCAATATCCTTAAATCCAGTTTTGCCTTATGAGTCCACCATACCTACCTATATGCGGTATTTCCATGCCATTCTAAGCAAATTTGTTTGTGCCATCTCTAATTTCAAAATAAATTTCCTTTTTGTGTGCTCGTACCACTCATGAAACGGTAGGGGGTATCTAATATTTTTCCATGCTAGATGTGTTATTCTCAAGATGAATGTTTATTGACTTGTCATTGCACGAGAGTACGGTGGTAATATGGATGCCCAGTCCCGAAATGAAAAAAAGAAATTTACTTTATGTTGTCAAATAATAAATTCCTTGGACAGTGTTGGTATGGAAGGCAACCATGGATACAGCTAGCCATGGATTGTGAAAGAATGGTGGAAAAAGGAATAAACTTTACTTTTGATGGGGAATGTTTGGGAAGCGCCTATAATGTATCTAGCATGGAAAGTATTGAGAACTACTTTTGATGGGGAACGTTGCATGGGAAACAAAAAATTTCCTACGCACACGCAAGATCTATCCATGGTGATGAGCATCTACGAGAGGGAGAGTGGATCTACGTACCCTTGTAGATCACTAAGCGGGAAGCGTTAAGAAACGCGGTTAATGTAGTCGAACGTCTTCGCGATCCAAATCGCAAGTCGTCCCGCGATCATATCACGATCTAGTGCCGAACGGATGGCACCTCCGCGTTCAGCACACGTACAGCTCGATGACGATCTCCGCCTTCTTGATCCAGCAAGAGAGGACGGAGAGGTAGATGAGTTCTCCAGCAGCACGACGGCGTGGTGGCGGTGGTGGTGGAGCTATCCCGGCAGGGCTTCGCCAAGCACGACCGAGACGATCTAGTGGAGAACAGATCTAGAGGAAGAGAGAGGCAGCCGTGGCTTTTCAGGGTTAGGGCTGCCATAAAAAATCCTCTAGTATATATAGGAGAAAGGGAGGGGAGGAGGCAGCCCCAAACCCTCCACCAAGGAGTGTTCGGCCAAAACAAGGGGGAGGAGTCCTCCCCCAACTAGGATTCCTCCTCCCACAAGGGAGGTGGAGTCCTGGGAGGACTCCCCACTTGGCCCTTCTCTCTCCTCTTCGCATGGGCCCTTAGGGGCTGGCTTGCCCAGCCCACTAAGGGCTGGTGCGCCACCCCTAAGGCCCATGTGGCCCCCGGAGTGGGTGGCCCCCTCCCGATGGACCCCCGGAACCCTCCCGGCACCCCCGGTACACTACCGGTGACGCCCGAACTTTTTACGGTGACCAAAACGGGACTTCCTATATATCAATCTTTACCTCTGGACCATTCCGGAGCTCCTCGTGACGTCCGGGATCTCATCCGGAACTCCAAACAACCTTCGGTCACCACCATACATAACTCAATACTACCGAAACGTCACCGAACGTTAAGTGTGCAGACCCTGCGGGTTCGAGAACTATGTAGACATGACCGAGACACCTCTACGGTCAATAACCAATAGCGGGACCTGGATGCCCATATTGATTCCTACATATTCTATGAAGATCTTTATCGGTTGAACCTCTATGTCAAGGATTCAGTTAATCCCGTATGATGTTCCCTTTGTTCTTCGGTATGTTACTTGCCCGATATTCGATCGTCGGTATCTTTATACCTAGTTCAATCTCGTTACCGGCATGTCTCTTTACTCATTCCGAAATACAAGATCCCGTGGCTAACTCTTTAGTCACTTTGCTTGCAAGGCTTATTGTGATGTTGTATTATCGAGTGGGCCCTGAGATACCTCTCCGTCACACGGAGTAAGAAATCCCAGTCTCGATCCATGCCAACTCAACAAACACCCTTGGAGATACCTGTAGAGCATCTTTATAGTCACCCAGTTACGTTGCGACGTTTGATACACACAAGGTATTCCTCCGGTGTCAGTGAGTTGCATGATCTCATGGTCATAGGAACAGATACTTGACATGCAGAAAACTATAGCAATCAACTGACACGATCATATGCTACGTTCATAGTTTGGGTCATGTCCATCACATCATTCTCCTAATGATGTGATCCCGTTATCAAATGACATCTCATGTCTATGGCTAGGAAACCTTGACCATCTTTGATCAACGAGCTAGTCTACTAGAGGCATACTAGGGACACATTGTTGTCTATGTATCCACACATGTATTAGTGTTTCCAGTCAATACAATTATAGCATGGATAATAAACGATTATCATGAACAAGGAAATATAATAATAATCACTTTATTATTGCCTCTAGGGCATATTTCCAATAGTCTCCCACTTGCACTAGAGTCAATAATCTAGCCCACATCACTATGTGATTTACATTGTAATGAATCTAACACCCATACAGTTCTGGTGTTGATCATGTTTAGCCCTTGGAAGAGGTTTAGTCAACGGGTCTGCGACATTCAGATCCGTGTGCACTTTGTAAATATTTATGTCCTCCTGCTTGATGTAATCGCGGATGGAATTGAAGCGTCTCTTTATGTGTCTGGTCCTCTTGTGAAACCTTGGTTCCTTGGCTAGAGCAATGGCACCAGTGTTGTCACAGAACAGAGTCATTGGGTTTAGTGCACTGGGCACTACTCCAAGATCTGTCATGAACTCCTTCATCCAGACACCTTCCTTCGCCGCCTCCGAGGCAGCGATGTACTCCGCTTCGCATGTAGAATCAGCTACCACGCTCTGCTTAGAACTGCACCAGCTTACTGCTCCCCCATTGAGAATAAATACGTATCCGGTTTGAGACTTAGAGTCATCCGGATCAGTGTCAAAGCTTGCATTGACGTAACCCTTTACGACGAGCTCTTGATCACCTCCATAAACGAGAAACATGTCCTTAGTCCTTTTCAGGTACTTCAGGATATTCTTGACCGCCGTCCAGTGTTCCATTCCTGGATCACTTTGAAACCTTCCGGCCATACTTATGGCAAGGCTGACATCGGGTCTTGTGCACAGCATTGCATACATGATAGAGCCTATGGCTGAAGCATAGGGGATGACACTCATCTTTTCTCTATCTTCTGCAGTCACTGGGCATTGAGTCTTACTCAACTTCACACCTTGCAATACAGGCAAGAACCCCTTCTTGGACTGATCCATTTTGAACTTCTTCAAAACTTTGTCAAGGTATGTGCTCTGTGAATGTCCTATTAAGCGTCTCGATCTATCTCTATAGATCTTGATGCCTAATATGAAAGCAGCTTCTCCTAGGTCCTTCATTGAAAAACTCTTGTTCAAATATTCCTTCACGCTTTCCAACATTTCTATATTGTTTCCAATCAGCAATATGTCACCCACATATAATATTAGAAACGCTATAGAGCTCCCACTCACTTTCTTGTAAATACAAGCTTCTCCGTAAACTTGTATAAATTCGAATGCTTTGATCACCTCATCAAAGCGAAGATTCCAACTCCGAGATGCTTGCACCAGTCCATAAATGGATCGCTGGAGTTTGCAAACTTCGTCAGCATTCTCTGGATCGACAAAACCTTCTGGTTGCATCATATACAACTCTTCCTTAAGGAAACCGTTAAGGAACACTGTTTTGACATCCATCTGCCAAATTTCATAATCGAAAAATGCAGCTATTGCTAACATGATTCTGACGGACTTAAGCATCGCTACGGGTGAGAAGGTCTCATCATAGTCAACTCCTTGAACTTGTGAAAAACCTTTGCCACAAGTCGAGCTTTATAGACGGTGATATTACCGTCCGCGTCCGTCTTCTTATTAAAGATCCATTTATTCTGAATGGCCTTTCGCCCTTCAGGTAATACTTCCAAAGTCCATACTTTGTTTTCATACATGGATCCCATCTCGGATTTCATGGCCTCTAACCATTTCTCGGAATCCGGGCCCACCATCGCTTCTCCATAGCTCGTAGGTTCATCGTTGTCCAACAACATGACCTCTAAGACAGGGTTACCGTACCACTCAGGAGCAGTACGTGCCCTTGTCGACCTACGAGGTTCGATAGCAACTTGATCCGAAGCCTCAGGATCACCATCATTAGCTTCCTCTTCAACCGATGTAGGCTATAAAGAAACATCTTTCTGCGCTGCGCTACTCTCTGGTTGAAGTAAAGGTTCAACAACCTCATCAAGTTCTATTTTCCTCCCACTCAATTCTTTCGAGAGAAACTCTTTCTCGAGAAATGACCCGTTCTTTGCGACAAACACTTTGCCTTCGGATCTGAGATAGAAGGTATACCCAACCGTCTCTTTTGGGTATCCTATGAAGACGCATTTCTCCGCTTTGGGTTCCAGCTTTTCAGGCTGAAGCTTTTTGACATAAGCATCACATCCCCAAACTTTAAGAAACGACAACTTTGGTTTCTTGCCAAACCACAGTTCATATGGCGTCGTCTCAACGGATTTTGATGGTGCCCTATTTAAAGTGAATGCAGCGGTCTCTAACGCATAACCCCAAAACGATAGTGGCAAATCAGCAAGAGACATCATAGACCGCACCATATCCAATAAGGTTCGATTACGACGTTCGGACACACCATTACGGGTGTTCCAGGCGGTGTCAATTGTGAAACAATTCCACATTGTCTTAAGTGATTGCCAAACTCATAACTCAGATATTCTCCTCCTCGATCAGATCGCAGGAATTTAATCTTCTTGTTACGATGATTCTCAACTTCACTCTGAAATTGCTTGAACTTTTCAAACGTTTCAGACTTGTATTTCATTAAGTAAATATACCCATATCTACTTAAGTCATCGGTGAAGGTGAGAAAATAACGATATCCACCGCGCGCCTCAATGCTCATCGGACCACACACATCAGTATGTATGATTTCCAACAAGTCACTTGCCTGTTCCATTGTACCAGAGAACGGGGTCTTAGTCATCTTGCCCATGAGGCATGGTTCACATGTGTCAAGTGATTCAAAATCAAGTGACTCCAAAAGTCCATCAGCATGGAGCTTCTTCATGCGTTTTACACCAATATGACCTAAGCGGCAGTGCCACAAGAAAGTGGTGCTATCATTATCAACTCTACATCTTTTGGCATCAATGTTATGAACATGTGTATCATCACTATCGAGATTCAATAGGAATAAACCCCTCACATTGGGTGCATGACCATAAAAGATATTACTCATATAAATAGAACAACCATTATTCTCTGATTTAAATGAGTAACCGTCTCGCAATAAACAAGATCCAGATATAATGTTCATGCTTAACGCAGGCACTAAATAACAATTATTCAGGTTCATCACTAATCCCGATGGTAATCGAAGAGCGAGCGTGCCGACGGCGATCACATCAACCTTGGAACCATTTCCCACGCGCATTGTCACTTCGTCCTTTGCCAGCCTCCGTCTATTCCGTAGTTCCTGCTTTGAGTTGCAAATGTGAGCAACCGAACCGGTATCAAATACCCAGGCACTACAACGAGAGTTGGTAAGGTACACATCAATAACATGTATATCATATATACCTTGTTTGGTGTTGGCCTCCTTCTTGTCAGCCAGATACTTGGGACAGTTCCGCTTCCAGTGACCAGTTCCCTTGCAATGAAAGCACTCAGTTTCTGGCTTGGGTCCAGCCTTGGGTTTCTTCACGGGAGGGGCAACTGCTTTCCCACTCTTCTTGGAGTTACCCTTCTTGCCCTTGCCATTCTTCTTGAAACTAGTGGTTTTATTGACCATCAACACTTGATGCTCCTTTTGAATCTCAGACTCAACGACTTTCAACATCGCAAACAGCTCGGCGACTGACTTGTTCATCCCTTGCATGTTATAGTTCAACACGAAGCTTTTGTAGCTAGGTGGCAGTGATTGAAGAACTCTGTCAGTGATCGCCTCTGGCGGGAGAACGATTCCCAACTCCGCTAGACGGTTGGAATACCCAGACATTCTGAGTACATGTTCACTGACAGACCCGTTCTCCTCCATCTTGCAAGCATAGAACTTATCGGAGGTCTCATACCTCTCGATCCGGGCATTCTTCTCAAAGATAAACTTCAACTCCTAGAACATCTCATATGCTCCATGACATTCAAAACGTCTTTGAAGTCCCGGTTCTAAGCCATACAACATTGCACATTGGACTATTGAGTAATCATCAGAACGTGCCTGCCAGGCGTTCGCAACGTCTGCAGACTCTACTGGAGCAGGTAGTTCACCGAGCGGTGCATCAAGGACATAAGCCTTTTGGGAAGCCGTGAGGATAATCCTCAGATTACGGGCCTAGTCTACAAAGTTAGTTCCATCATCTTTCAACTTAGCTTTCTCTAGGAACGCATTGAAATTCAGGGGTGCTACTGCGCGAGCCATTGATCTACAACATAAATTTTGCAAAGACAACTTAGACTATTGTTCAAGATAAAGAGTTTAGTTAATCATATTACTTAAAAACTCCCACTCAAATTGACATCCCTCAGGTCATTCGAGTGTCACATGATCCAAATTCACCAACCCAAGTCCGATCATCACGTGAGATGAGGTGGTTTCAATGGTGAACATCTCCATGTTGATCATATCTACTATATGACTCATGCTCGACCTTTCGGTCTCTTGTGTTCCGAGGCCATGTCTGTACATGCTAGGCTCGTCAAGTTTAACCCGAGTGTTCCGCATGTGCAACACTGGCTTGCACCCGTTGTATGCGAACATAGAGTCTATCACACCCGATCATCACGTGGTGTCTCGAAACGACGAACTTTCGCAACGGTGCACACTCGGGGAGAACACAATTTTATCTTGAAATTTTAGTGAGGGATCACCTTATAATGCTACTATCGTCCTAAGCAAAATAAGATGCATAAAAGGATTAACATCACATGCAAATCATAAGTGACATGATATGGCCATGATCTTGTGCTTTTGATCTCCATCTCCAAAGCACCGGCATGATCTCCATCGTCACCGGCATGACACCATGATCTCCATCAACGTGTCGCCATGGGGTTGTCGCGCCAACCATTGCTTCTCCAACTATTGCTAACTCATAGCGATAAAGCAAAGCAAAAACGGCGAAAATAAATTAAAGACAACCCTATGGCTCCTGCCGGTTGCCGTACTCATCGACATGCAAGTCGTGATAATCTATACAAAACATGATCATCTCATACATCACATATATCTCATCATGTTTCTGGCCATATCATATCACATCATACCCTGCAAAAACAAGTTAGACGTCCTCTAATTTGTTGTTGCATGTTTTACGTGGCTGCTATGGGTATCTAGCAAGAACGATTCTTACCTACGCAAAACCACAATAGTGATATACAAGTTTCTATTTCACCTTCTACAAGGACCGCCTCTGTCGAATCCGATTCAACTAAAGTGGGAGAGACAGGCACCCGCCAGCCATCTTATGCAACAAAGTTACATGTCAGTCGATGGAACCGGTCTCTCGTACGTGGACGAGTAAGGTTGGTCCGAGCCGCTTCATCCCACAATACCGCCGAATCAAGATAAGACTAAGGAGGGAAGCAATCTGAATATCAACGCCCACAAACTCCTTTGTGTTCTACTCATGATCTCATCTACGCATAGACCTAGCTCATGATGCCACTGATGGGGAACGTTGCATGGGAAACAAAAAATTTCCTACGCACACGCAAGATCTATCCATGGTGATGGGCATCTACGAGAGGGAGAGTGGATCTACGTACCCTTGTAGATCGCTAAGCGGGAAGCGTTAAGAAACGTGGTTGATGTAGTCGAACGTCTTCGCGATCCAAATCACAAGCCGTCCCGCGATCCAATCACGATCTAGTGCCGAATGGACGGCACCTCCGCGTTCAGCACACGTACAGCTCAATGACGATCTCCGCCTTCTTGATCCAGCAAGAGAGGACGGAGAGGTAGATGAGTTCTCCGGCAGCACGTCGACGTGGTGGCGGTGGTGGTGGAGCTGTCCCGGCAGGGCTTCGCCAAGCACGACCGAGACGATCTAGTGGAGAACAGATCTAGAGGGAGAGAGAGGCAGCCTGGCTTTTCAGGGTTAGGGCTGCCCTAAAAAATGCTCTAGTATATATAGGAGGAAGGGAGGGGAGGAGGCAGCCCCAAACCCTCCACCAAGGAGTGTTCGGCCGAACCAAGGGGGAGGAGTCCTCCCCCAACTAGGATTCCTCCTCCCACAAGGGAGGTGGAGTCCTGGGAGGACTCCCCACTTGGCCCTCCTCTCTCCTCTTCACATGGGCCCTTAGGGGCTGGCTTGCCCAAGCCACTAAGGGCTGGTGCGCCACCCCTAAGGCCCATGTGGCCCCCGGAGTGGGTGGCCCCCTCCCGATGGATCCCCGGAACCCTCCCGGCACCACCCGTACACTACCGGTGACGCCCGAACTTTTTCCGGTGACCAAAACAGGACTTCCTATATATTCCCGAGCTCCTCGTGACGTCCGAGATATCATCCGGGACTCTGAACAACCTTCGGTCACCACCATACATAACTCAATACTACCGAAACGTCACCGAACGTTAAGTGTGCAGACCCTGCGGGTTCGAGAACTATGTAGACATGACCGAGACACCTCTACGGTCAATAACCAATAGCGGGACCTGGATGCCCATATTGATTCCTACATATTCTACGAAGATCTTTATCGGTTGAACCTCTATGTCAAGGATTTAGTTAATCCCGTATGCTATTCCCTTTGTTCTTCGGTATGTTACTTGCCCGAGATTCGATCGTCGGTATCTCTATACCTAGTTCAATATCGTTACCGGCAAGTCTCTTTACTCGTTCCGTAATACAAGATCCCGTGGCTAACTCTTTAGTCACTTTGCTTGCAAGGTTTATTGTGATGTTGTATTACCGAGTGGGCCCTGAGATACCTCTCCGTCACACGGAGTAAGAAATCCCAGTCTCGATCCATGCCAACTCAACAGACACCCTTGGAGATACCTGTAGAGCATCTTTATAGTCACCCAGTTACGTTGCGACGTTTGATACACACAAGGTATTCCTCCGGTGTCAGTGAGTTGCATGATCTCATGGTCATAGGAATAGATACTTGGCATGCAGAAAACTATAGCAATAAACTGACACGATCATATGCTATGTTCATAGTTTGGGTCTTGTCCATCACATCATTCTCCTAATGATGTGATCCCGTTATCAAATGACATCTCATGTCTATTGTAGGAAACCTTGACCATCTTTGATCAATGAGCTAGTCTACTAGAGGCATACTAGGGACACATTGTTGTCTATGTATCCACACATGTATTAGTGTTTCCAATCAATACAATTATAGCATGGATAATAAACGATTATCATGAACAAGGAAATATAATAATAATCACTTTATTATTGCCTCTAGGGCATATTTCCAACAACTTTGTTGTTTTCGTTGACAGGAAAGGCATGTCACTCAAAATAGTTTTCTCTCTCAATTTAAACTTTGATCTCTGGCACCTCTACAAATCCCTACTTCCCTCTGCGAAGGGCCTATCTATTTACTTTATGCAATTTTTATTTTTAATTTGAGTCTCCATCTTCTCTTATAAAGCACCAACTAGGGGGCACTATGATCATACTTGTGCATTGGGTGTAGTTAATATTTGATTGTGTTTCATGAATGGATCAATGATTGAGCATGATGGGCTAGGCATAACTTTCTTTAGTGTTGATCTTTTGAAAGACATGGTTGCTTGTTGGCATGCTTGAGTATTTATGTCAAAACTAGACTATTACTTTGAACCATCTAAGAATCCAAATGTCCATGCTACAAAAGAAAAGAATATGTGATGAACATGTTAGGCAGCATTCCACATCAAAAATTCTGTTTTTATCATTTACCTACTCCAGGATGAGTAGGAATTAAGCTTGGGGATGCTGATACGTGTCTAACGTATATACAATTTTTTGCTTCTTCCATGCTGTTATATTATCATTCTTGGATATTTTACAATCATTTTATAGCAACTTTATATCATTTTTGGGACTAACCTATTGACATAGTGCCAAGTGCCAATTGTTGTTTTTGCTTATTTTTTACTTCGCAGAATATCAGTACCAAACGGAGTCCAATCGCGACGAAACTTTTTGGTGAATTTTTTTGGACCAGAAGAAGGCCAGTGGGACAAAGAAGTAACCAGGAGGGAGCCCAGGCCGCCCACAAGACACCAGGGCGTGCCAGGGGCCCCGGGCGCGCCCTGGTGGGTTGTGGCCGCCTCGGGAACCTTCTCCACCACCTCTGAGCTCTATAAATACCCAAATATTCCAGAAACCCTAGGGGAGTCGATGAAAAATACATCCAGCCGCCTTAAGTTCCAGAACCGCGAGATCCAATCTAACACCATCACGGAGGGGTTCATCATCCTCATTGGTGCCTCACCGATGATGCGTGAGTAGTCCACCATAGACCTACGGGTCCGTAGGCAGTAGCTAGATGGCTTCCTCTCTCTCTTTTGATTCTCAATACAATGGTCTCTTGGAGATCTATTTGATGTAATGAGTTTTTGCGGTGTGTTTGTTGGGATCCGATGAATTTTGAGTTCATGACCAGTTTCTATCCATGAATATTATTTGAGCCTTCTTTGATCTCTTATATGCATGATTACTTATAGCCTCGTATTTCTTCTTCGAATCTTTGGTTTAGTTAGTCCAACTAGATCGATTTGTCTTGCCATGGGAAGAGGTGCTTTGTGATGGGTTCGATCTTGCGGTGTCCTCTCCTAATGACAGAAGGGGCAGCGAGGCACGCATGTATCGTTGCTATTAAGGATAAAAAGATGGGGCCTCTTCCTACATGAATAGATCTTGTCTACATCATGTCACCGTTCTTATTGCATTACTCCATTTTTCCATGAACTTAATATACTAGATGCATGCTGGATAGCGGTCGATGTGTGGAGTAGTAGTAGTAGAAGCAGAATCGTTTCGGTCTACTAATCTTGGACGTGATGCCTATATAATGATCATTGCCTTGGATATCGTCATGATTATTTGATCTTCTATCAATTGCCCAACAGTAATTTGTTCACCCACTGTGTGCTATACTCATGAGAGAAGCCACTAGTGAAACCTATGGCCCCCGGGTCTACTTTTCCAACATATTGCTTTCCGATCTATCTTTTTGCCGCTTTTGTTTTCAGATCTATTATTACAAAAACTTAAAAATACCTTGCTGCACTTTTTATTTGCCTGTTTTATTGTGTGTTCTTGCGAGATCTATCTATCCAATCTATTACAACCTAATCTATCTTTTTACCGTGGAGAGATTGACAACCTCTCTTTCACGTTGGATTGCAAGTATTTGTTCTTTGTGTGCAGGTGTTGTTTACATAGTGTTGCGTGATCCTCCTACTGGTTCGATACCTTGGTTTCATAACTGAGGGAAATACTTACCGTCGCTGTGCTGCATCATCCCTTCCTCTTTGGGGAAATACCGACGCATTCTCAAGCCACGTCACCCTGTGGCGAGCCGGCGGCCACTTTCGGGGGCGACGAGGGAGAGGAGTGGTGGGGGAGAGGGCCGGCGGCGGGCTAGGGTTATGCCTCCCGAGCTGCCCTTGCGGGAGCGACACGGGTGGCAAAGGGGGGGGGGGGATTTATACCTTCTATTTTCACTTACACTTGCTTGTACAATTTACTTCTGTAGTATAGTGTACATTTATAACATTCAATTCATTCAACATTTTCTCTTAGGATATTAGTGAAGAACAAGAGGGAACATCAAACTACTCTCAAAAAGATATAAGTGAAGATCAATGAGTAGTTAAACAATTAAGTAACTATGTGAGGACTCTCTCTTAATAAAGATTTTCAGATCTGAGAATTTTATTCAAACAACAAATAAAACAAAAGACACTCCAACAATAGCACGTATAATGTGAACGAATAAAAACTTAGGATCAACATAGGCTAATCGATATTTGTTGACGAAGAGAGGTGGGATGCATAGCATCCCCAAGCTTAGATGCTTGAGACTTCTTGTAATATTGACTTGGGGAGCCTTGGGCATCCCCAAGCTTGAGCTCTTGTGTCTCGTTAATTCCTCTCATATCACGGTTTCACCTAGGTCTCAAAAATTTCATCCATACAAAACGTGAAAAGAACTCGTGAGATAGGTTAGTGTACATAAGAATAAATCAACACTTTATGTACAGCCAAGACAAGTTGCATAATAATTTTCAAACATTATCTATTGTATACTATCATTTCCACAATTTATATCTACCAATATAAGTCATGAAAACTATAGAAGAAGTAGATAACAAAACTATGACATCAATCTGTCTAAACAGGACAGTATGTAGCAATTAATATAAAACATGCACTTATGTAACTCCAAAATTTCTGAAAATTTAGGACATGATAAAAAAATTCATATGCAAATACTTTGTGAAAAATTCAGAAACTTCCCACGTTCCAGTAAAATATGAAAATTCAAACACTACAACAAAAGTTTCTATTTTTACACAGCACACATCAAACATGCAATTCAAGCAACCTAAAAGGAAATTCTTGGATTTTTTTATTGGAAAACAAGATTATAAATAACATAAATCAAAGTTTAACAAAATAAAATTACTCTCCAAGCAAAACTCATATTATGTGGCGAATAAAAATATAGCTCTAAGTAAGATATATCGATAATGTTGAAGACGAAAGAGGGGATACCATCCGGGGCATCCCCAAGCTTAGACGTTTGACTCTTCCTTTGATATTACCTTGGGGGTGCCTTGGGCATCCCCAAACTCAGGGTCTTACCTCTCCTTATTCTTCTCATATGGGTGTCTTACCCAAAACTTGAAAACTTCAATCACACAAAACTTACCGAAACTTCGTGAGATGGGTTAGTGTAATGAAGATAGATCATTCACTTAGGTACTGTCAAGACAAGATTAATAATTGTTCTCACATAATACCTACTGTATTCTATGATTCCCATAATTTATATCACTAAATATAAGCTATGGAAACACTAAAACAAGCAAACTATGCATGCAAAACAGAATCTGTCAAAAACAGAACAGTCTGTGAAGAACTGAACTTAAACTATACTTTCCTGTCTCTAAAAATTCTGAAACATTAAGACAACACAGAAAATGTACATAGAAAAACTGTGTAAAAACTTCAGAATTTTTGCCTCTCCAGTAAAATCATAAAAATTCTACACTGGACGTAAAAGTTTCTATTTTTGCACAGAATCAAACTAACAAGTATCCACACTATTCCAAAGGCTTTACACTTTATTGAAATAAAAGACACAAAATAGGATTAATACAGTGGCTTAATCATGTGAACACACAAAAACAGAAAGTGTAAATATTGGGTTGTCTCCCAACAAGCGTTTTTCTTTAAAGCCTTTTAGCTAGGCATGATGATTTAAATGATGCTCACATAAAATTAAAGAATTGAAACACAATGGGGGCATGACGAAGCATATGACAAGCACATTTAAGCCTAATCCACTTCCTATGCATAGGGATTTTGTGAGCAAACAATTTATGGGAGCAAGAATTAACTAGCATAGGAAGGCAAAACAAGCATAACTTCAAGATTCTCAACACATAGGGAGGAAACTTGATATTATTGGAATACCTACAAGCATATGTTCCTCCCTCATAATAATTTTTAGTAGCATCATGAAGGAATTCAACAATATAACTATCACATAAAGCATTCTTTTCATCATCCACAAGCATAGAATTTTCATTACTCTCCACATTAGCAATTTTCTTCTCATTCATAGTAGTGGGAGCAAACTCAACAAAATAACTATCATGTGATACTTGAGTGACATAACCAAATTGAAAATTATAATCATGATGACAAGTTTCATGGTTATCATTACTCATTATAGTATACATGTCATCACCGTAATCATCATAAATAGGAGGCATGCCATCATCATAATAAATTTGCTCATCAAAACTTGGGGAACTAAAAATATCATCTTCATCAAACATAGCATCCCCAAGCTTGTGGCTTTGCAAATTATTAGCTTCATGGATATTCATTGAATTCATACTAAAAATATTGCTATCATGCTCATCGTTCAAGGATTTCACATTAAGCATTTTTATAAATTCTTCCTCTAACAATTGAGCACAATTTTCCGAACCATCATTTTCACGAAAGATATTATAAACGCAAAGCAATTGAGGCAACCTAAATTCCACTTTTTGTAGTTTTCTTTTGTAAAACCAAACTAGTGATAAACAAGAAACTAAGTGGTTTAATTGCAAGATCTAAAGATATACATTCAAGCACTCACCTCCCCGGCAACAGCGGCAGAAAAGAGCTTGATGTCTACTACGTAACTACTTTATTCTTGTAGACTCTGTTGGGCCTCCAAGCGCAGAGTTTTGTAGGACAATAGCAATTTTCTCACAAGTGGATGACCTAAGGTTTATCAATCCGTGGGAGGTGTAGGATGAAGATGGTCTCTCTCAAACAACCCTGCAATCAAATACAAGAAATCTCGTGTGTCCCCAACACACGCAATACAATGACAAATTGTATAGGTGCACTAGTTCGACGAAGAGATGGTGATACAAGTGCGATATGGATAGTAGATATAGGGTTTTGTAGTCTGAAAATATAAAAACAGCAAGGTAGCAAGTGGCAAACAACGAGCAAAACGTTATATAAATGCTTGGAAATAAGGCATAGGGTTCATATTTTAACTAGCGCAATCTCTCAACAATGCTAACATAATAGAATCATATGATCATCCCTCAATGTGCGACAAAGAATCACTCCAAAGTTCATACCTAGCGGAGAACATAAGATAAAATTGTTATAGGTAGTAGAACCACCTCAAAGTTATCCTTTCCGGTCAATCTATTGAGCTATTCCTATAGGTGTCACAAACAGCCCTAGAGTTCGTACTAAAATAACACCTATGATACATATCAATCAACCCTAATGTCACTTAGATACTCGAATGTCACCACACGTATCCGTGGGTTAATTATTCGACATGCATCAAACAATTTCAGATTCATCATATTCAATCCAACACAAAGAACTTCAAAGAGTACCCCGAGATTTCTATCAGAGAAGGTAGGATGAAAACATGCAATCAACCCATGTGCATAGATCCCTCAATGTCACCGGAATCCGCAAGTTGATGCCATAACATATATCAAGTGAACCAATAGAATACCCCATTGTCACCACGGGTATCCACATGCAAGACATACACCAAGTTTTCTCAAACCCATAGTATTCAATCCAACATAACGAGATCTCAGGGGAAAGATTCAATTCATCACAACAAGGTAGCAAGGGAATAACATCATATGATCCACTATATTAACAAAGCTCATGATACATCAAGATCGTGACATCTCAAGAACACGAGAGAGAGAGAGAGAGATCAATCACATAACTACTGGTACATACCCTCAGCCCCGAGGGTGAACTAGTCCCTCCTCGTCATGGACACCACCAGGATGATGAAGATGACCTACGGTGATGATTGCCCCCTCCGGCAGGGTGCCGGAACAGGGCTCCGGATGAGTTTTCTTTGGTACAGAGGCTTGCGGCGACAGAGTAGAAGTTCTAGGTTTATTTCTGAGGGTTTTGGTATATATAGGATTTTTCAGCGTTGAAATCACGCCAAACAGAGCCACGAGGTGGTCCCAAGCTATCAGGGCGCACCCAGGGGGCCAGGGTGCACTGATGGCGTGGGAGCACCTGGTGGCCCCCCTCCGGTGGTTCTTCGCTCCAGTATTTCTTATATTGTCCAGAAAAAATCGCCAAATTTTTTGAGCGATTCCAGGAACTTTTATTTTCTGCATGAAAAACAACACCACGGTAATTTTGCTGAAAACATCGTCAGTCCGGGTTAGTTATAATTAAATCATATAAAGTATATCAAAACCATATAAAAGTATTGTAAAGATAGGTAAATATGGCATGAATACTTCATAAATTATCGATACGTTCGAGACGTATCATAGACTAGATAGTAAACTAGATAACCAAGCTAACAAGCAAATAAAAATATTTTTGTATTTTTGTTTTTTTATATAAAGTAATATATAACAGAAAGTAAAAAAGTAGAACAAGTGAAAGATAATTTGTGTGTAGGGATTTGACAAGAATTTGATGATATTCCCCGGCAACGCTGCCAGAAATTATTCTTGCTACTTGTGAGTTGCGTTGGGATTCCCCGAAGAGGAGGGGAGATGCAGTACAGTAGAAATAAGTATTTCCCTCAGTGAGAACCAAGGTTATCGAACCAATAGGAGGACCAATGCAAATTCCTGTGAACAACACCTACACACACAAAACCAAACACTTGCACCCAACGCGGGCAAGAGGGTTGTCAAGCCCCTTGAACTCGTCACTTGCAATGATTAAATCTTGATAGAATAGATATTGTAAATGCAAAATAAAATAAAAGTAAATAAAGTGCAGCAAGGTAATTTAGGATTTTTAGTTTTTATGTTTAAGTAGACCCGGGGGCCATAGTGTTCGCTAGAGGCTTCTCTCTCGAAAGTAGCATACGGTGGATAGACAAATTACTGTTGGTCAATTGATAGAAAAGCACATAGTTATGACATGTTATTCACGGCAATGATCATGTATATAGGCATCACACCCATAAACATGTAGACCAAAACGATTCTGCATCTACTACTATTACTTCACCAATCGACCGCTATCGAACATGCTTCTATGGTATTAAGTTCATAACAAACGAAGTAATGCTTGGAGCAAGATGACATGAAGTTGACAAAGTAAGACAAGAAATATGTTCAGACCTCGTCGTTTTATCCATAATGACAACAATACAAATATGTGTCTTGACCCCTTCTATCACGAGGATAGAGGACCGCAAGATTGAACCCACTACAACGCACCACTCCCACTTAAGATAAATCAATCTAGTTGGTCAAACCAAATCGATAGATCGGAGAGAAATACGAAGCTATAAGATCATGCATATTGAAATTCACAGGAGACTCAATAAGTTTTCATGAATAATTTAATCATAAACCCACAATTCATCGGATCCAAACAAACACACCGCAAAAGAAGATTACATCGAATAGATCATTGCGAAGATGCGATGAACTTTGTATTGAAGATCAAAGAGAGAGAATAAGCCATGTAGGTACTAGCTATGGACCCGTAGGTTTGTGGTGGACTACTCACGCATCGTCATGGAGGCAGCAAGGTTGATGTAGATGGCCTCCGTGATCAATTCCCCCTCCGGTAGATCACCAGAAAAGGTCTCCAGATGGCCTCCCATCGGACCAGAGGCTTGCGGCGACTGGAAAAGTGTTTTGGGTGGCTCTCTATTGGTTTCCCAATATTTGAGAATTTATAGAAGTGGAATTAGGTCAAGAGGAGCCACGAGGGGCCCACACGGCAGGTCGGCGCACCTACCCCCCTGGGCACGTCGAGGTGCCTTGTGGACTCCTCATGAGGCTTCCTTACACCTCCCAAAGCTTCCTCGATCCCTTTTGTCCAGAAAAAAAATCGCCAAAAAGTTTCGTAGCATTTGGACTTCGTTTGGTACAAATTTTCTGAAAAACTAAAAACATCCAGAAAATAGTAACCAACACTTGGCACTGGGTTAATAGGTTAGTTCCTAAAAATGATATAAAATAGCATATAACTGTATATAAAGTATCCTAGATTGATAATATAATACCACGAAACAATCAAAAATTGTAGATACGTTGGAGACGTATTAGCGGACGCGCCCGGGCCGCCTCATATCCGCCCTACATTTGAGCTGGATATGAGGGGTGTCAGTCAGCCCGGGCATTTGTCCGCGGTTTGAGAGGTCCGGTTGGGTCGCTTTTTTGTGACCGGTCAGTGATCGGACGACCTGCCCGGACGTTTGAGACGAGTTTAAGAGGTCACGTTGTAGATGCTCCAAAAGACCAACCCATTGGGGTTGTGACAACCCTCTCTGATGATAGCCACAAATTGTTGGAGCCTTTCAGGGCGGGTCTTCTCTGCTGACTTTCTCAGATTTTTTGAAAAGGAGAATATATTGATATCAAGCAGATACCAATTACACCCAACCTCTGCATCAACAAGATGCTTAAAAACATCCAAGATGCACATAGCCAAAAAAGTAAGAAGAGAAAAAACAGGAAAAAAATAAGACCCTGCCATAGTGATAAATCACGCGCATCAGTAGCACTCTAACCACCACCAAAGACAACACTCGGACTACAAAGAAGGTTCTCCAAAAGGAACGCCTCCAGAAAGAAAACAATGCACAAGCATTGTCGTTGCCTGATCAAAGATCGTAGGTTTTCACCCTGAAGAAAGATCACGTTCCCAAAAACAATGGCTTCAACAAGGCCACTGTGAGGCACAACCAACAAAGGCCACACCTTGGGTTTTCACCCTGAAAATCATGACTCGGTACTCAAAGGGGCACCACCAACAAAGAAGCCCTCCAATGCCGCCGCCCCCACTTGCGGAGGCTACTACTACAAGCCACGTACCACCAGGCTCATAGGAACTCGTGTCCGGTCTAGACGGGAACATATCCTGCAAGCCAAGTCTGAACAACTGCCTATGAAGCAAAATCTTCATCACCTTCAAGACCCCACCATCAACACTTCCAGGTCCTCCAATCACACTATGGCATTCTCCGCATATGTTGATCCCTTGAAAATCTTGGTGCCGACATGTCCCAAGGTGTCAACGAAAATAGAGCTCCGCGATACCCCGATGAAGCTAGTTATGCTGATATTGCGGATGCACACGACCGGCCCCAATCCAAACAAGTTGTCTAAAGAGCGCCATATACGCTAGTCCTTGGTTTCCTTCGAATGAAAAGTCCGGAACTCGCCGATGGCTTCGTGCAAAGACCACTAGGGCCACGCATATTAGCTCCACGTCCCCCCCTGCCTTGCCGCCATACAGCTGTGGGCTACACCATCGACGGATCTGAGTGGGAGCCAAGACCCTCAGCCCGCCTTCTCCACCCGCCACGATCAGCCCCCACACAGGAAGAAGACCAGGGTGGAGGCCGCTGCCGCTCCATGACCAGGGGTGCCGCCCCCGCCATCACACCCGGCTATCTCCACTGACGCCGCCCAGTTGCCCCAGGGAGTTGCCACCGCATCCTTCAAATCCCCAGCAGCTTCGGCACCGGGGCCACACCGACGGCAACGGTGGCAGGGTGGGTGGAGGCGAGCCGAGGAGGAGAACGGGCGCGGAAGAAGGACGGTGAAGCGGAGAGCTGCAGCCCGAGGACCAGAACGGGGTCGCGGCCACAACGCACGGGCCAAACCAGAGCCAGAGGGGGAGGCCTTGAGGAGAGTCTGCAGCGCACGGGCCGCCACACTCCTTGCAAGTAGCCAGAGGTGAGGGAGCGCGAGGACACACCAGCCGCGAATGGATGGGAGGCAGCAGCCGTCGGCCCGATTGGATCTGAGGTAGAGGTGGGACGACCGATGCTCACCGCCAGGCCGCAGGTGCCAGCCGGAAGAAGCCAACGCATACACAGGCGAGGGGGCATGGCATCAGGGTTCTCCACGGTGTTTCGGAGCGCCAGCCAGACCGTCGATGCGTCAGACGGCAGGACTGCTTTCCGCCATGCCTGAAAGCCTCCATGCGCCATCGGTCGCGCGGCTTCGCGTTACGGCGTCTTCCGACAGCGGCGGAGAGGGTGGTAGCCGGATTTTTGGCGGCTGCGGCTAGGGTTTGGTGCGTCCGCCCGAGCCGCTCACACGGGAGCGACGCGGGGGCCCCTTGCGATGTCCACTGTCTCAGATAGGCTTTGTTTGCATGAATTGCTGACAAAATACAAATGTCTAACTTTTAGTTTGAATTGGACAAGAATTTTGTGGTTTTAAGGTTATTTCTGCCAACTCTTTTAAGTTTCACTTTGCAACTGATTTGTGTTCTTGTGTAGTTGATCAACCCTTGCCTTTCCAACATAACGTGGCTGTTGCTTTACTTGTGGGCGCTTTCTACTTGCTCAGTAGATATGCCATACGCTGCACTTGGGTAACCTCTAAGGCTTACTCTTCTCCTTCCACCCTTCTGTCCGCAAGGGGTCACAATGGAGGAAGGCTTATATTTGATGATTATCGTGAGGCATACTACTGGCTTCGTCAGAATACTCCTACTGATGCCAAGATTATGTCATGGTGGGACTATAGGTACCAAATTACAGCCATGTGGGTAATAGAACTGTTATTGTTGATAATAACACGTGGAATAATACACACATAGCAACTGTTGGACGGGTAATGTCATCTTATGAAGACGAGGCATATGAGATAATGCAGTCATTGGATGTGAATTATGTGCTTGTCGTATTTGGAGACAGGGTACTCCTCTGACGACATCAATAAGTAAGTTAGTAAACTTATAATCATGAGTCTGTTCGAGCGAGAATATCGTGGCGGCGACGTAAACTTATAATCATCAGTCTATTCAAGCGGGGATATCGTGGCGGCGACGGCATCCTCGTGGTGGACTTGTGTCCTCGGGCTCCGCCATTGCTATGGTGTCTGCTCCAGCGTCGGCGTGGAGCTTGGGAGGTAGTCCAGGAACGGATGCAGATTATGGTCTGCATCGACGACATCTGGAAGAAGGAAAGTGTGCTGGGTTCGTGGTTGATGGATGGCAGGTATGATTTCCTCCTTCGGCGTCTTAGTCGTGGTGGGGTGCCAGATCTGGAGTTCGATGGCGTGTCCGGGGTGTTGCTCCTGTCTGATTCGTTCAATGACAATGGCTTCATCTTTGGTGAGCCACCTTGGAGGTCCGTAAAGCTGCATATCAGCGATGGAGCCGCGTCGAGCTCGGGTGAAGAGGTGATCCGTCATTTTTTTTCTCTGGTGGCTGCTATGGTGGTGCCAGAGGCAGGTGGCGGACGTTGGTGTCAAGCTCAACAATGTTCTGCTATCTTTTCAGTTTTGTCGTGTCGATTTTTACGCGACTTGTAATTTGATTTTTATGATAGACACGTATTATCATAAAAAAAAACTTATAATCATGAGCGCATATTATGTAGTAACTGATTTGATGCTGGGGCGAGACAATTTTGTCCCGAATCACAAATTCAGATTCACTTACTTAGCTGCTCGTTTCCATGTTATGGATGGTCCGCGTTGGTGGAGGAGTTTTTCCTGTAATCAAAGAGCCTGATTACCTTGCCAGTGGGGAATATCGTGTTGACAAGGGGGCATCGCCAAAAAATGTTGAACTGTCTAATGTAAGTACTGTTGACGATGGAAGTAATTTTGTGTGTGTTTTGATGCTGCTTTGTTTCATTGTTTGGTATGTATAAATGAATTGCCAGACTGAGAAGAAAAACCATCGTAGTATCAACCAAAATTTGTGATGGAGCTGATACAATGTAAAACAAATAAATTTTCTTTATTCTGTAGCAGATCTGCGCAGCTTTTCTTTTTTTGCTTCTGTTGTGATAGGTTAATCGAAATGCGCAGTGCTTCACCTTGGTTGTTCCAATTTCGATTCGACAAGTTATATATACTTATTAAAGACATGATTTTAAGAACATTTAGTTTTTCAGCTCCATTCTTGGTATTGTCAGACTTATGAAAATTCTCAGGACTTCTCATGTCTAAATATATGCTACCATTATCCTTCCATTAACTAGAGTTAAACTACCCATTGCTGTTTTCATGGACTTCATCTCCTTATTTGTTTGGCAGGTACAAACTCTGTTATTGTCGATTTGGAGAACTGACCACGGAATATGGAAAACCTCCAGGGTACTGTACATCCTCATATTGTTTTTTTTATGCCTGTTTCAAGCTTAAGATTAAATAGTGTTGAATGGAGATGTATGTACTTGATTTTACTTAAAGTTTATTGCTGGTTTCTAGATAAGTTGAATGGAGATATATGCTCACTTTAGCATGAATGATCGTATCTTCTGTAGACTAGTTCTTTTTCCCAATAACCCCTGTAGACAGACTAGTGTTTTCTTTCCAATAACGCCTGTTGACAACATTCTTATGACTTACAGTTGTAGATGCATGGTAGCAAGCTATCGTTATTAACACTACATGCTTGTACTTTGTTTATTCTCAGTGCATATACGATCGAATGCGAGGAGTGGAGATAGGCAACAAAGACGTGAAGCTTGAGTACTTGGAGGAGGCATTCACAACATCAAACTGGATAGTGCGCATATACAAGGTCAACCCCAGTGTCCGGTGTAGAAGAAGGAAAAAAAATTGTTGGTTGTTGTGGCTGCCTGTTTGTTTTCTGGGGGTGCTGATGGCGTGCTAGACAACCGTTCTCTTTGTGTGTGTGTGTGTGTGTTGGGGGGGGGGGTTAGCGTGCCGCCGATAGACAACCGTTTGATCTTGCGCTGCGGCAGCCGCAACCTTTGCAACAAGGTCTGTGTTGTGTTCTGGAGCTTTGCAAGGTGGACCTTGCTGTTGTGGGCTTTTGATTACCCATTGCAATATGGACCATGTTGTGGTCACCTCCAACTTGCATGGCATGTTCTTTGGTCACCCATGACAATGAGAAGAGAAGGATCAAATGACATTTTAGTGCATCCTAAATCCTAATGTAAAATGACATTTTTCTGTTTTCCTGTTGTGTGATGGGAGACTAATAAGAAGTTAATAACTTTAAGAAACAAACTTTGTTTCCTCTATTTCTCCTACCATGTGGTGGGGCAATTCAGAACTTTAGCAATAACCCCAATTAGATTTAGATTTCTTACTAGCAAAATGGCCCGTGCGTTGCAACGAAAAAAAAATCATAATCTTCAATGGCAATGGTCATATTTTAGTGCATCATCGAGATACACTCACTCTCATTTTCGTGAAATAGTGAACAATTTTTTTGAAAATCATGAATAGTTTTTTTAAACTCATGAACATATTTGAAATCGTCAACATTTTTCATGGCAACATTTTTTGAATTCTTGAACACTTTATACTCTTTGCAAACATTTTTTCAAAATATGTGTACATTTTTTAAAACATTTTTAGGATCGACGAACAATTTTTTATTATTTGATGGAACAATTTTCGTAATTAATGAACATCTTTTGAACTGCATGATATTTTTTGAATCAGCAAATATTTTATGAATCAATAAACTATATTTTTAATTTATGAAAAGTTTTTGAATATTTTGAATATTTTTCAATTTATGGATATTTTTAAATTGACGAAATTTTGTTCGATATCATTAGCATTATTTAATAGACAAACTTTTTAAATAATTCATGGATGTTTTTTGATTTTCGGATCATTTGTTATAAAATTTGCGATTTTTTTAAATAGCAAACATTTATAAATTATTAAACATTTTATTTGAAAATTCTATTTTTTATTTTTCAAAAAAATCTAAATTCACAAATTATTTAATGTAGGAAAAAACAATGACGAAAAGGTAAAAACCAAAAATAAAAGATAGGTCATTCATACATGGGCCGGCCCAAACTGGCGAGCTGTGTCTTCTCCTATACCGCAGAGCGCAGTATAGGAATTTCCTATATGGGCCGGCCCAGTCCAAGATTTCTCTGTGTGAATCGTTTTTAATCGCTTATAAGTGGTATTGGTGGGTAATATTTTGCAACTTTAGGAGTAATTTCGATGACGGACGGGCAGAAACGATCCGTCCTTTATTATTAGGTAAAGATAAAGATACTCCTTCCGTCTCAGTTTAGAGGGCATGCGTGTAGTTCTAGGTCATTGATTTGACTAACTAAATATGCGTTATATGTCATAAAAAGTATATCATTAGATTCTTGAGTGGATGTAGTTTCTAAACATATATTTTTCATCACATATGATACATATTTAGCTAGTTAAATTGTCAACCTAGAACTACGCGCATGCCTTCTAAACTAAGACGAAGGGAGTAAGAGAAGTTTGCAGGAGAGAAGAGGAAGATTTTGACTAGCCTCGGTAATGTAGCCGTGGGTACTTTTACAAAAAAACCCGAGAATTTTAGAAACCATTTAGGAATACATTATTCTTAAAAAAAACAAATTTGTGAAGTTCCATAGTACTAGTAGTATTCCAATAGCCTAAAGTTGTGCAAAACCAACCAAAATTCAAAATCGTACACCCACGCACGTCAAAAGACAGAGAAGAGCTGCAGCAGCAGCTTTGATCGGCGCGCTATGCCCACCCACGCACGTAACTTCCCCTCGCTGCTGCTGGTGCCTACTCTCCCTCGTCCCATCTCTACCCGCCACCCAGCGAGCAGCATCCCCCCGCTGAGATCCCAAAACGCGCGTGTGGGCCACCCGTGTCATCGACCTTGCGTGCAGACTCATCAGTCCCCGTGACTCGAACACACTCCCGCTCCCTCCCTCTCCCCAGCGGATGCTCCCGTGAACCGGGTCTCCATACGCCCAGGAGCGGGCGGCCTGAGCCACAGCCGTGCACCGGGTCCAGCCTCCAGCGTGCCCCAAACCAAACCAACCAGAGCGAGCGAGGGAGGGATGGAGCGAGCGCTGGCCAAAAGCCCCAAACCCCGCTTGCATTGCATTCCAGTTCATCATTCAAAATAAGAAAAAGAAAAATCTCGCTCGCATTTGGCAACGCCTTCTTCCGGAAGCCTCCCCGCTGCCTCTGCGAGCGCCAGCGCGAGCGCGAGAGGGGCCATGGCTGCGCCGTTCGTCTACACCGGCAGCTCCGGCGGCGGCACCAGTACGGCCAGCCTCCCCTCCTCCTCCTCCTCCTCTCTCTCTCTCTCTCTCTCTCTCTCTCTCTCTCTCTCTCTCTAAGTACGGGCACTTTGTGTGTGTGTGTGTGTGTGTGCAGGTCAGGAGGCGGCCATGCGAGCGGCCTTCGACGGCGACCTCCGGCGTCTCAGAGGTCAGCCTCTCCTCTCCTCTCCTCTCCTCTCCCTCCGCCCCCCCACGTTCCTCAGCATTTCCCCCCTCGCGAATTTGTTCGGTCGGGTTAGGGTTTTGCTTTCGGCTGCCGTGGCCACCCAATCTCCGGCGGCTGGACTATACGAATGCCACCATTGTTCCTTAGCCGCGCCAATTCGGGTCCTATTTTAATTTGCAGGAGCACTAGGAATGACCCCTTATTATCGTAATTTAAGTTTCCTCCCGCACTTGTGGGCAATTAAGTGTAAAATTAGGTGTATGCTGTAATTGTTCTCTGAATTATGAAAACAACGACTGTTCTCGTAATTTTATTTCTGCACTTGTGTGGAGCAGTATGGTGGTGGGTCAGGGTGGACGTACCGAGCGGGCTTTTTGGCCCGCTCGTGGCCCGCTAAGGACCGGACCGAACGGTCCCAGCCCGCTGGCATATTTGGCCGGTCCGGTCTGTATAATTCGGCCCGAAAACACCACCGGTCCGGTCCGGATTTCGCCCGGTCCGACCGAGCGGACCGAGAACTGCCGCCGGCGCCGTCGCCCGTTTCCTCCCCCTCCGGCCATGGAGAGAGCTCGGGGATGCTGCTCCTTGTCGAGCCGGACACCCTCGCCGTCCATGTCCACGGCGTTGTACTTGGACAGCCCCTGTACTTGACCATCCACCGCGGCATGAACTGGATTGAGTTGGCCGCGTACCCGCCGATCGAGAACAGGACAACCATGAAGGGCGTGCCCGGCGACGTGGGAGCTGCTGTCGAGGTGAACCTCGAGTGGTGTTCAAGTTCGCCGATAGCGGCGCGCTCAGCGAGTAACCGCACGTCCACGGCGGCAAGGTGCTCGGGTGTTAAAGTTCAGTTTCGTCAGACAAGCTGTTAAAATTCAGTTTCGTCAGACGAGCTGTTAAAGTTCAGTTTCGTCAGTTAAGATTTTCTTCAGTTAGTGAAATAAGCGAAGCTGCGAGTCTCCTGTTCATTGTCTTCTGTACGTAGCCCCCTGTAATCTGTACCAGAGAAAAAGCAACAAAGAAAGATCCGTTTCTTCCGTCGCCAAGTATCACAGTGTTTCGCCGAGACGCCGAGGGTTCCCGTCGAGATCGATCGATCCTATCGTCGCTAGTGAAGCCAAGTTCGAGTACGTACACGTACGTCCGGCTAGGCGTGCATGTGCTACGGCACTGTTCATCAATTAAGCTGTGTGCTTGCCTGCTTGAGGCTAGCTTTGCACGTACAAATGAATCGATCCAGCTGCCTGTTACTCTGCTAGCTTGCACGTACTGCTTCAAATAAATCGATCCAACTGCCTGCTACTCTGCTAGCTTGCACGTACGCTTCAAATGAATCGATCCAGCAGCCGGTCCATTCGGTCCTCTCGGGCCTCACCGAGCTGGGGTGCTGCCGGTCCGGTCTTGAGAAAATGGACCGCTCGACAGTTCGGTCCGGACCGCGTCCACCCTGAGTGGTGGGTCATCTTGTTATTATGCGGTATATAGACTAGTGCTATGATTGTCTTGTTAATTTGGTGTCACTTTTCGCATTCTAGTCAATTAAGTGTAAAATTTGGTTCCTCAAAAAAAAAAAGTGTAAAATTTGGTGTATACGGTAATTATTCCCCGAATTAAGAAATCTTTTTCTGTGATTGTGGTCTTTTGGACTGTTCAATGGGAAAGGCGAGTTATTCAGAATTTGGTGCTCATCTTATGACTTTACGACCAGATCACTACTCTGTTTGTCAAGTCTATGCACTGATTAACTGTGTGCCCAGGACGTGAACGACATGAGTGGAAAAATGGGAAGCCTTTAGGGTACCCTCCAACCCTCTTTAATTTCCATCAAGTGAACTGAATTTCCAAAATCACAAATATACTTCATTTGATTCAACCAAGGAGGGATGAAAGGGTACTCTAAAGCTCACCAGTTTGCATGATTGCATCCCTGCTTGACTTTGTGAGGTTCCTGTCCATATATAAAACACATATGGGCTCCTTTTCTTTTGGTTGTCTAGCTAGTTACGATTTGGCTGTTTGATTCATCAGTGTATTGATGCTTGGGTGTTTACTTTGGGAGAAAGGTATTGTAAAGAGCCTCGACGGCCCAAGGGAGATCTTCTCTTTCGACATGGGTGGCGGCCTTGGTGTGCTCCACATTGCAGCCACAGGAGGGCATCTTGAGGTTTGCAAATACTTGGTGGAGGAACTCGGGGGAGATGTGAACGCTCCTGTTCCTGGAGTTGGAGGTCTTTCTCTTAACCGTTCCTTCTTTTTCTAGACATTGCCATCTGTCTTATGTTTCCCACCATGAGATGTCTGAGTTGCGATGTTGTGCTTCTTGATTGCAGACTTTGCAGGTGTGACACCCTTTATGTCATCTGCTCAGTCTGGCGATGTTTCTACTGTGAAGTATTTGCTTGATCATGGTGTGGCGATCTAATAAAAGCAGATGCTAAAGGACGCACAGTTCTCCACCATGCTGCAGGCATAGGTAGCTCCCCTAGCCCCTCACTCATGCAATTTGTTTTATATTACCATGTGTATCTCTGTGTAAGACACTCTGGGTATGGTTACTCCAATAATATCGTAGAAGAAGAAAATATATTTTTGATCATTTTTCATATGGATAAATTTGCCCCATTTATGATTTACACCATGGTGGTCATTATAGTAGCAGTTACTTGCTGTTGTACACACTTATGTGTAGCCACATGACTTGTGCAATTATGTTATTCACCGCAGGAAGCTGTAAGGTTACTGAGTTCCTACTCTCAAAAGGAGTACCCGTTGACATAGACTGTGGCCGTGGTACACCATTCATTCAAGCTGCTACCAATGAACATGATAAAACAGTGAAGATTTTGTTGGAACACCATGCGGATGTATATAACCCTTACCATTTCTTATTTTCATTTTTCGTTTTCAGAGTTGATTTGCATAGGTAGCTTCTTTTATTCTGTCGGCTACTTGATTAACAACATATATATGGCAGCTCATATTCTATTTCTTTGTTCCTTCGTATTTTATAATAATTATTACTCTTCGCAGCCTAACACCACTGTCATCGGATTGGGTACTGCCCTGATGGGTGCTTTATTGTATCGTTCTTTGAAGTGCATGAAGCTGCTGATTAAGGCCAGTATTCTATTTTCTATATCTTTTCATTGCTTTGTTCTGATTTTGCTTAATCTACCATCTCTACCATGCTTTTGTGTCAGTCTACATGGAGAGGGAGCCGTGAAACGTTCTATTCCACAATCCTTTTTACAGGCTGGTGCTGATGTCAATCGAGGGGGCTCCCTTCCGATGACTCCGTTACTGTTCACTACAGGGTGGGGAGGCTATACCAACTTTGTGAAGTTTCTGTTAAAGGCAGGAGCGGATCCTAATATTCCTGATGCTGTATGTTCTCTATATCTATTCTATTGGAACTTATGCTGATATGAATTTAAGCTGCTTTTAGTCTTTGACTATGCCATGAGCCCATGAGAAGTTGTACACACCTACCAAAATATTTCATGTGTAGGTGTAGGCAAAAGGTAGGTGTGTGAGCTTCCATTTTAACTGTTCATATCAACGAATGCATATCACTGTTGCTGACTATTCCGTCTGTTCGGAAATATTTGACGTTCTAGTTTTATCACAAGTCAAATTCTTTAAGTTTCATCAAATTATAGATAAATTTACGGACCAACATCTATCAAACCAAATTGCACTTAAAGAAATCTGACTTAGGAGAAAACGATATCATCAAATATCCCTCCGATCCAAAACAAGTGTCGTGGTTTTACTTCAAATTTGAATCAGTGGGAGTAGCAAATTTTGAGTTCTTCTAGAACAACATGCTCTGTTCTGTGCAATACTGTATATTTGTATATCCTTAGTGTGAAATGGTTTTTAATACTGTGAATGTCCTTGTATTGAGCCAACAAGTACCCAAGATATACCAAGTGTTTCCCTATTTAATATGAGGTCGGTGCTTAACTTAACATTTGATGAGATACTGAGATCTCATAATACAGCATCCAGGGTAGCCACATTTGTCAAATGTACTCACCCAGCAATCACCAAAATGACTTGAATTCTCTTAGGCTGTGTTTGGATGTATGTATTCAGCTTACTTTATGTTGTTTTCTTCATCCCAATTGTTGGTATTCGTTCATTTACTCTGAAGTGTCAAATTATATTTGTGCTTTCAGGAATCGTGGAACAATTTTAAAATTCATATATAGCTGCGTTTTCCTATAGTTTTATCTATATAATTCATGGGGATTCATAAAGGGTATGCCAATAAAAATCCCTGTTACCTCTCAATCTCAACTATTGCTCAAATACCTGTTTTTAATCCCTTGCTGAAGGAAGACCTTTTGGTATGCTGTCGGAGTATGTTGACTGTTTGAATTGCTACTAGAATTTAGAAATGCTTGCTGGGATGAATCCTGGTTGAAACATTTGGTACCAGTATTATGTAGACCCTGATCCTCTCCCATGGTTATTATAATTTCCTATATAGTTTATCTTTTCATAATGTTCATATTCTGTTACTGCATCCTAAAGGGTCCTTTAATTATGTACTCCCTCTGTTCCACATTATTGTCGTGGTTTTAGTTCAGAACGACAATAATTTTGGAACGGAGTGAGTAGTTAATTTCAAAAGAGTTGACATTTTTCCTTTTGTTGCACAGTATGGTAGGTTACCGATAGAGCTTGCTGCTAGACGTGGCTGCATGGAAGAAGTTGAAATGTTGTTTCCTTTGACATCCCCAATTCCAACCATCCCAAACTGGAGTATAGATGGAATCATCTCGCATGCAAAATTGGAAAGTGCAAAGCCACTGGTACGTTATTTATTCTGGATAATGCTTGTACATAGTTCAAAGCATGTCTCCTATATTGTGGATGTGTGTGAACTGTGAAATACACCGATGTATATGCTCTTTTAGTAATACTAGTAAGCGTAGATGCAATGCACCTTCATATTTGGTAGAATATAATTTGTACGGATATTTGGTAGAATATTAATTGCACGTTGATATTAGGTAAGATATTAATCGCATGATAATTATGTGATTATCGCTCATATTGATATTTGATATAATATTTATTGCATGTTAAACATGTTGAGCGCTCGTCATTGAAGCAATCTTGGTCGTTGGGTTTGACATGAATTGATGGCCGAGATTAGTTGGATCTGCCCCTTTGGATCCTTTTATATTGGTACGTAGATATAGTAATAATTTGACATATTAATTGTAAATAATGTCGGACCTTTTCCTCTTGTGATTAAAATCTTGTCGTGTGAGTAACTGCTGCCTTTTGTGCAGCATAAGCATATCTAGATACCAAGCTATAAAGAATGTGTAACAGAGTTGTTAAGTTTCTATTTTAATTGGAATATCTTTGAAATGATGCTTCATTCCTACATTTTTTTCCCAATGTTCTATCATTCAGGGTGGAAGGCACCTTGAACAAACAAAAGCTGTACTCAAGTCACATGCAGATCAGGCATTCAGGCTCAAGGACTATAAGTTGGCATCAAAAGCATATGGTGTGGTATGCCCCTTAAACCTTGTCTATGGACTATGGTGGTTTAGAAGGTAACCTTTTCTATTAACAGGGAACCAATAGCAGAACGTTATTTGTTTGCTAACCAGTTTTCTACAATTGTTCTCTAGTTTCCCGCTTATTAGGTGTTAATTTTCCATTATTATGTATTCCTATTGGATTAATATTAATCTGCGGGACTAATCTTAACCTGCCACAGTGAGATGATAATCGTATAACCTGTTATGTTTGACCATAGGTAATAGATGCCGCGCCGAGTGCAACATTGTACGCGAACAGGAGTCTTTGCAAACTGCTGCTGGATGATGGTGAAGGTGCTCTGTCAGATGCTCTCAGATGCAGAATGATGCGACCTAACTGGGCAAAAGCTTGCTACCGTCAGGCAGCAGCTCACATGCTACTCAAAGTGAGCTACTACATGTCCAGCTTGCCATTGTGTTTCCCTACTCTATGCAGTTTATATAGCCGCTCATGTTCCTCCTTCGATGTGCTCTACGTCCAGGAGTATAAACAAGCTTGTGATGCTCTCCTGGACGCCCAAAAGTTGGATCCTGGAAACATAGAGATTGAGAGAGAGCTACGGTAATCTACTGTCTTGTATTTATCTCCTTTGAGTATACCTCTTGCAAGCATGAATGGCATATGATGGCATATATATGCTCCCATACTAATGACCAGCAGCCGCATGCTGGACCAGCGTGTCAAATTCCATTATACCTACAATTCAAGTTCACCCAACTGGAGACGAACATTTCCATTTCAATTTTTGGTTCCATTCTTCCATATATCTGATTTTGCTGGGATTCAAACTGAAATTTGTTCCATTTTGGTTAACTCTGTACAGGAAGGCCAGGGAATTAATGAAAGCTCCTAGTGAAGAAGCTGGCAAGTGAAGCATGGTGTTTAGCAGTAGAGTAGAGCTAGCTGGAACTTGTGCTCGTGTTTTGTTGTGAGGGAGAAGTCCTTTTGACTCGCTTTAGAACGTTTTTAAAACTGAATGTGATGGTACTTGTGACCCGAAGACTTGCTAAGAGGATTTGATGTGGAACTGCTGTAAATCGCATAGAAGAAAGCTGAATCAGGAAATGCAGACTTGAGTTAGTTACATCACAATTTCTATTACTGGATCTGGCACAAATACCCGATCTGCTGAATATTTGCCGAGTTCCAGACATCAGTTTAGAACAAAAAAGCTGAAGCAGTACTACCTTCTCATTTGCATCTTTTAACAGTTTATTTGCATCTTTTAGCAGTTTATTAATATTCAGCTGGATCATTCAGTCACTCTGAACATGCATAAGGAAGTTTGTGTTCACCAACGTTGCTCGCTTAGAGCATGGTTAATAGTATAGCCAAGAGCCGGCTATATGAAGCTGCCATGTCACTTATAGCCAACCCAGTAGCCCACACATACAATAGTTAGTCATACAATTAATATATGGTCCACTTTTTTCTCTCACAAAGGTTCTTGGTTCTCGTGCTACAGTCGGCTGTAAGCTTGTAGCCTGCTTCCCTTCTCTCTCCTCTCTTCTCTCCTTCAATTAGGCACAAATCTGATGTGGCAACTCTTATAGCCTGCTTACGTCACTCTATTGTACTTGCTCTTACTGCTTCTCTGAATAAGCATGCGCTCCAGCCTACATGTTAACCATTTTAGTGATAACACATTGTCATTTGTCACGATTTTGATTGGAAATCGGCACCCTAATCTAGGGGCCTTGTATGAAAAATGGAAAGATTCCAAAGAAATTCAGAGGAATGTGACAAACTCCTTATCTAGAGGAGTAAATAAATATCTAGAGCCCAGGATGCCTGCAAGTCACGTAATGCAATCACTTGCTTATTACATCTGTCAAAGACACTTTAGGCTCTCCAAAATGCGCAGTTTAGCACATTCTTGTTGATGATCGGTAAATTAAATTTCTAGCTGTCGAAAGAAAAAAGTTAGCTGAAGTAAATATCTTTCATCATTAGATCCATCCATAAAAATATATTCTCAAATTGTATTTATTTGGTATTGCAAAGGTTGATGTGTTTCCTATAAATGGTCAATGTAAATGTATTTTGAAATATTTTTTTTTGAATGTGTTGTCTTGTTTACTCTTTTGTGATAGAAGGGCTTGAGATTGGGCCGCGACCAGTCTGCTTCCAACATTTGGCCCAACCCAAAAAGAACATTCCCAACCCTAAGAAAAGCTTCCCTCAAAAAAAAAAAAAACCCTAAGAAAAGCAGGCACGAGCTCACTCGCTGCTCGCCGGCCACTTCGGCGCCTCCACTTCTCCTCGGTCTTCCTCCACTCGCCGGCCAAATTCCCACTGACGGACGGACGATGACGCCAAACCGAGACCCTCGCCGGAGCTCGCCACCCGAGGCGTTCATCGGCGTCAGCATGGAGCAGATGGAGGCCAGCCTGGAGAGCGACGGCATCGGACCCGGGATGCTGGGGCCCGGCATGGACTTGGTGAGGACCATCGTCCAGTGCTCCCTCCCCAAGCCGCCCGTCTCCCCCGCCGCCCCTCTCGCGCTCGCCGGCGCGGCCTGGCTCCCCGGCGGCGCCGACCGCATCAGCGCCCTCCCCGACCGCCTCCTCCGCGACATCATCTCCCGCCTCCCCGCCGCGGACGGCGCGCGCACCGCGGCGCTCGCCTCGCGCTGGCGCCCCCTCTGGCGCTCGGCGCCCCTCGTCGTCACCGACGCCCACTTCCTCCCGATCCCGAACGGACGGAGCCTCGCGCCCGGCGTCGGCGAGGAGGACTCGCCCGGGGTCGCCGACCTCGTCACCCGCGTGCTCGCGGCGCACCCGGGGCCCTTCCGCTGCGTCCACCTCACCCGCACCACCATGGACGCGCACCGGGGCGAGATCGCGCGCTGGCTCGACGTCCTCGCCAACAAGGGCGTCCAAGAGCTCGCCTTCATCAACCGCCCGTGGCCGCTCGACATCCGCCTCCCCGCCACGCTCTTCCGCTGCGCCCCCCTCACCCGCCTCTTCCTCAGCGCCTGGAGGCTCCCGGACACGGCCGCCGTCCCGCGCTCCGCCGCCTTCCCCAGCCTCCGGGAGCTCGGCCTCTCCATCGTCGCCATGGAGGACCGCGACCTCGCCTTCCTGCTCGACAGAAGCCCCGTCCTGGAGACCCTCACCATCATCCTGTCACAGGTCCGAGTGCGCCTCCGCCTCGTCAGCAACAGCGTGCGCTGCGTTCAGCTCTGCTATTCCATCCTGGCGGAGGTCCTGGTGGTGGACGCCCCTCGCCTGGAGAGGCTCTTGCAGTGGACATGGGGCCTCCGCGGTAACTCCGACGAGCGCTGCAGGGTCAAGATTGGCCATGCGCCCAACCTGCGTGCTCTTGGATACCTTCAGCCAGGAGAGCATGACTTGGAGATTGGCAACACCGCTATCAAGGTTGTTAACTTGTACTAGTAGTCTAGTACTCCCTCTGTAAGGAAATATAAGACGTTTTAGATTACTAGTTTAGTGACCTAAAACGTCTTATATTTCCTTACAGAGGAAATAGTTAGGAGTAGTTCATATGTATACATTTGCCAATAACAATGTGTGCCGTGCCATCCAAAGTGTGATCTTAATTAGCATATCTTCCACATTTACATTGCAGGCTGGGACGAAGTTGAGCACCAACACCCTTGTCCCGAGTGTCAAGATCCTAGCCTTGGAGCTTAAATTCCAAGTCCGCAGTGACCTCAAGAAAGTGCCTAACATCCTACGATGTTTTCCCAACGTCGAGACGCTCCACATCCAGGTATTCAAAGATCATTTTACTTTACCACTATCTATATACGTAGCGTGCTTGGCTGGATTAATTGCTTTATGATCCAATTTCATACCTTCTTTTGTTGCAGTCTGAAGAGGCGTGTGAGGAGCCTACTGGCAAGGTCGGTCTCAAGTTTTGGCTGGAGGGCGGTCCCATTACGTGTATCCGGCAGCAATTGAAGAAGTTGATATTCCGTGAGTTTCGAGGGTCGACAAATGAAGTTGCTTTCCTCAAGTTCGTCACCGAGAAGGCTCGGGTGCTGGAGAAGATGGTGGTTGTGGTCTACTTGTCTTCGGGGGTTGATGTGAGTGCCATACTGAAGCCTCTGACTTGTGCAAAATGGGCAAATGAAGCTTGCAAACTCCAAGTATACAAGAGCATATACAGTGATGGGTCACGCCCGGTTTATGGCGTCAGGCTTGCATCTGAGGTTTCTCCCGCTGACCCTTTTGACTTGAAAGACTATCATGAATCACTGCTGTAAGGTTAATAATTAGTAGCACTGTTCCTCTTCTAGAAGACTGCTGGCAGATACTTAGACCTGATTGTTATCAGAGTCAGAGTCGGGGCAACAGCTGGTACCTATCTATCTGCAGTTCATGTCATTTCTCTAGCAAGTTGCTTCCGTGACGTTACATCACAAAACTTGTGCTAAATATGTACCAGTACCAGTATCCCAATACAAGGTGTTCCTTGGAATGCTGGCTCTGTCTTATGCTTATTATTCCATTTGCTGCTCGTGTATCCTGAATCCTGATTATTTAGTATAGTCATTCTAAGTTGTTGAGTTGCAAACCCGTTATGTTACGCAGCTATATTGAAGGTTGTTTGATTCGTGGCATTCAACAGGTCTTGTTTTGAATCTAGGAGTTTGAACCTGCCAGTCACAATCCTCTTAATTTCTTTGGAGTCTCTCCATTTTCATACAAGGCTAGATTAGGGTATCTAAGGTTTGAGCCAATTAACTGAATTAAGAATTATGCTCAAACTCTTATGACGTTGCCATTTTACATGAAGAGGGTAGCAGTTATTGTACTTGTATGGTTTTTGCATGAAGAATGTAGCAGTTATCTAGGGTTTGAACCAATTAGTTGAATTAAGATTATGCTGAAACTCTTATGATGTTGCCATTTTACATGAAGGTAGCAGTCATTGTATTCCAATGAGGTACCTGTATGGTTTTTACATGAAGAAGGTAGCAGTTATCTAGGACATTTAATGGAAACTAACATCTATCTCAGGCATGATTCACTTTATTATCTCTTTTCTCTCTACATATTACATATTGCTTCCATGTACTCCCTCTGTAAAGTAATATAAGACGTTTTAGCTCACTAAAGTAGTGAGCTAAAACGTCTTATATTACGTACTTTACAGAGGAAGTACCTTCTTGCTGTTGAAATATAGTTAGTTGATGGATATCATGGAATTGACTTCATTGTGAACTTAGTGGGGTTATAGTAGCGCTGGCCACATTAATGTGTTTCCCAAGTAATTTCACCATTTTGTGTCGACCTGCAGGAGTTTCATTTTTCAGTAATGAGTATTGGTTCCCTGTGATGTGTTTCCCAAGTATTTTCAGTTTAATCACGTGCCTCCACTATTATCCATATTTGCCCAGCTTTGTCGTTGTTCTGGTAGATTACCAGGAAACGCCACCTTTCACAGAGGTGTATCTTGAAATTACAGAGGTTTATGGATCGATCCAACTACATTACTTGATTCTCTTATGTCCTTTGTCATTGAAAGATCTGCCTTTACACTGAAATTAGTTGTTTGCACAGATTTGCCCTTTTGCGCGTCATTTCTTAATTATAAGAGAGTCTGCTTCTGCTTTCCTCATAAGAGAAGCAGATTACTCTATAAGCAGAAGCAGACTCTTTTACTAGAGAGTATGCTTCTGCTTTCCTCGCTGCTGTTTAGTGGTGGATGTTTTACTTCTTGCGTTTTCTCTATATGTGAAAAATCTGTTGCAGTAATGATTTGCTTACATATGTACTGTTTGGTGCCAATAGAAATCTTTGATATTGATGTTCTGTTTGCTTATTGCTCGCCTGTATGTGTTGCTTTGCCTCTGCCTATGGTGTACATCATTCTTCCCATGGTGGAAAGAAACTGATCCGTATTGATTATGAAGTGCTCCGAAGGATGATTGCTGCTTATGTATTAATTTTCTCTTTGGTGGTTAAACTTCTCCCAACAAATATGAGAGTAGATGACATTTTTAGTAACATTGCCATATTATTATTTCGACGCATCGTTGTGACGGAGTAGCTTTTGGAATGGTCAAAGAGTTTGAATTTATCTACCACTATGTTTAGTGCCTCTCGATGTGTAGGCTTGCAAAAGTTTATGTATGTATGCTGCCGAAGGTCTATTTGTACTATATATTGTCATAACTTATCGCTGAGTTATGCTTAATGAAATCTGGAAGTTTCAGGCCTAAGTAAGATTCCAGATTGCTTTTCATAGAGGTATAAATGAAAGTACAAGCTCTTGAAGTATATAAAATCTAACACTAGTCTCCAGGATTTTTTGCCGAGCCTCTCCTCTTACCCTCTGAAGAAAGATTAAAGTCTCCGCGTGCTATTTCTTGGACCTTCAAACATGAAATGAAGATTTCTGAAGTTGGCCTGGCCCAAAACGTGGATAGATATCTCTCCTCAGTACCACTACCGCTGTGCCTAATCTCAGAGCCCAAGTGATCAGTCAAGACATCGACTGAGGACTGATGTTTTGGATGCTCTGCAGGTTCATGATATCCTGGTTTTCGTTTACACCCCTCTTTAGTGTAGGCCTCCTTTTGTTTTGTTTTGTTTAAATCTTGTCCCTGGTGAACCTGTGTGTTTTTGGTATATCTGGACCTGAACCCTGTCGTCATGACTCACAAGTTTGTGGCGCTCGCTATGAGCTGATTGTCAAGTGTGACATGGAAACGATCCTCAATTGGCATTGGCTCGAATACTAAGTGTCTTTATTTTTTTTCTGCGGCTCGAATACTAAGTGTTTTTTTTTTTTTTGCGGCTCGAATACTAAGTGGGATCAAAAAACTGAAGAATGTCACTGCTGTATCATCTACCTCCAGGAAACTAAACGGGGAACCTCTGATCACTCTTATCAGGATGATCACACCTTGCTCCTTTGACAAGTTTTGTCATGAGCCAGCCCTTTACTGGAGTTATGTATCTATCACCATTTGGAAGAGCTCGCTCTTTGTGGGGACTTGAGATCCTTCCTTTAGCCATTCACATTACACCCACTGCCAACTCCTTTGGTTAACGTTTATGGTCCATGCTCCGGTGACCATGGTGATGAGATATGGGATGCACCAACAATAGCTTGTGCCTTAATTCTTCCAACACAACTAATAGCTTAACAAACATAGAAATTAACCCTGAAAAGACATGGGATGCAAAATCACGCCCTCAGTTTCTCTTGGCATACAGAAGCAACGTCAAGCAATAACATTATAACATGTCTATCCACGCACAGATCATATCCCAGGATGTCCTCTAAATATTATAAACTGCATGTTATTTGATACTCCCTCTGTAACATTTTATAAGACGTTTTTAGATTCCATGGTAGTGTCAAAAAACATCTTAGGGAGGGAGTAGTTCTACTCAAAAAGACATTACCTCCAAACCTGTTCCCAATTCATCGCAATCAGTTGTGGCTACAACTATGTCATTCTTCAAATTATTGATGCTTGGTATTGTTTTTCTTTCGCTAAAGAAGAATCCAACATAAGTGAAGGGATTTTATCCATGCCCTGATGTCTGTGCACACCTGCAAAATGCAAATGCTACAAGCACACAGCTTAGTTTAGTTATTTTGTTAGACCAGAGGATATGCGTAGTATCTAACCATTATGCACATTACATCTTTCAAAGGTGCCTAGGCAAATGACGACAGCAATCTGTACAGCTTGGTGTATACACTTATAACAATGTAACATATGTAACCCTTCTGTAGTGATGAAGATGCATTGTTGAGCACCAAGTGTCGAAGACACATGGGGCTAAGATGGCACACCGAAGTTAGTTCCAGCATTTACAAATTGCTGATATCATGTCAGCAATCTGTACTGCTTGATGTATACACTTAACAACGTAATATCTGTACACCTTATGTAGTGATGAAGATTCATTATTGAGTACCAACTACGAAGTGTCCAAAAACACATGGAGCTGAGATGGCAGACCGAAGTTAGTTCCAGCATTTACGCAAGTCCACCGACCGCTGATATCAACAGGTATATGCTTGGGAAATTCTTTAGCCTCCTCTGTCTTTAGTATGACACTAATCTGTGTCATGTACTTGATCATTCCATGTTTCCATCCTTTTTTGCTCCGTGCTGTGTAAAGACTAAAGAGTAGTGTGTTCCCTCTGTTTGATCGCTGTAGTGATAATGTGGTAAATCAGATAAGCAATTCAACTTTTCATGTCCTTTTAGCAAAGATATGGGATTGATCATGCTGGATAGCTTTAAGAAGATTTGAGCATCATATCAGGAATCGCTATCAGAGGAGTCAAGATGCTCTTGTCTCACAAATCGCAAGGAAAAATCATATAATTCAATATGCAACATAAAGTTATATATCATGATATTTGACATTCCATATAAGTTGACATGAATATATTCTGTTGGCCCAAAGGCGGTGATGATAAGATACTCTGGTAGGGAGGCCTACATGTACCAAACTAACACGATTAGAACTTGTTCTCTGGGACGCCAGTATATAAATAGATGCTGGAGGGAAGAAACACTGCAAACCAAGAACTGAAGAGACCGAAGTTGAGTAGTGGTAATGCATTAGCGGAGAGCAAGCCTTACATGGCTGCAAGGGCCTTATCTCTGATAGCCAAGGATGACTTGCCTGTGTCTTGTTCCTCCCTCAAGGCTTAATTGGCCTTGGGGTGTGGTTTCATGGGCAGTCTCCTTGGCTAGCCTGAGTGGCTCCTGCCGCCCATGCTAGGCTGTCTCTTTCATCATAAACCAATGCATGCTGATGTTCATGTTCCATGCATGGAGAAAATTATCCCGGTGTGGTCGAAGATGTACAAAATAGAGGATACCGTTTTCTAACTCTTGGTTTTTTTTTGTGATGGTATGCAAAATTTATAGAAAAGGAGAAATAAGCCCATTAAGCCTGGTTAGTTGTGCATAGTGTCCTTGTCATTGACAATGACATCTGGCTTTCTGGCTTTACAAAACATCATCATCATCAAACCTAACTTCTGGCCAGCTGATTCCCCAATATGCAGTACAGTTTATTCGTTACTTTTTCTAAAATTAGTATGGTCCTGTATTAGTAGCATACTAGCAGTGCAAAATATATGAATGTGGCAGTTCACTGTGCATAATGACCCTATTAGGGGGTGCTGGGAAATTTACGCCGTAAGCATATGAACGGAGGGTGTAACTAATATGTGTTATTCTTTATTTTTCTATTACGCGTGTCCCGCAAAAAAGAAGCATTCATTGCCATAAAGAAGAAACCGCTAGACGAATGAACCACTTCTTTTTTATGGGACTGGTTAACATCCACACACACTCAAACCAACTGAGACATTCAGATTTGTTTAATCAAACCAATTAAGTAAGAAGGAGAAGGAGAAGGAGAAGGAGAAGGAGAAGAGAAGGGGCAGGAGAAGGAGAAGAGAAGGAGAAGAATTCCAGGATGGCCTAGCATTTCACCAGTCGAATGTTCATTCAAGTCCGATTCTTTATGACATTGACAAGGATGGCACACAGGAAATTGTTTTGGCTACTTACAACGGTGTAGTGAATTTCTTCAGTTAAGGAACTCAATACATGGCATTTTTATTTTTTTTCTATGAACAAGCGGATCTTTATTGTTTGTTATGTACGATATCAGGTTATTTGATGATGGACAAACTGGAAGTACCATGTAGGAAAGTTCGTAAAGATTGGCACGTTGGGCTAAATCCAGATCCAAATAGACCGTTCCCACCTGGATGTTCATGATAGTTCAATTGCAAAACAAGCTGCTTCTGAGGAATCTCACCCAAACATTCAGGACAAATCCGTTGGTGATTACTCATCAAAGGAACCTCAGTGCGCAAGTTGGCTTATAATCTGATGCCACATCGCTGTTTTATTTTTGCATTTGGATGCAAAGATTTTTCTCTAGCAACTTGTATCTGGTAGGCTTTGCGTTCAAATCATATGCACTGTTTCTTTACATTATAATCTCGGGCTATTAGTTTGGTGTTGGTGTTTTTCCCTCTGAGAAAACTCAAAAACTCTATGTCTTGATGCATTGATAGAAAAGTATTGATGTTTAGTGAACATATTTGTCGACTAGGCTCACTTATACTTGTAGACTGTACAGATAATGATGATGTTGATGATACCATGTGTGCCGACGTGGATTGGACAGAAACAAGAGCATGAGAAAGAGGAAGATTATGTCAACATAGATGCTCACATATTGTCGGCCCCAGCAAGTGAACCTTTTTCTACATACA
This sequence comes from Elymus sibiricus, assembly GCA_039707655.1. NCBI lineage: Eukaryota > Viridiplantae > Streptophyta > Magnoliopsida > Poales > Poaceae > Elymus > Elymus sibiricus. Next base: position 525,795,323 of record CM077665.1, on the reverse strand, counting down.
TTTGATGTTTGTTCAGTAATGTTCTTGAGTTGGTTATTTGGTTTGACATTCTTCCTGCAGGTAACTGCAGACATTAATAAGAAATGGTTATTGCTGTATCTTACTTCTTTAACCGCGAGCGAGGCTGCTTTTTCTGCTACTAATGCATTTCGTGTGTCTTGCTCAGTCATGACATCTGGATGGTGACTTATAAATAAGAATATCTGAATGTCAGTTTATTTGTGATATCCTGTGCTGCATGCCTGTGTCATTAATGCTCTCCAAGATTAATTTTTCAAAAATAGGACCCCTTTGTTGTCTCTTACCATGGACTGAGCAAGCCTCTCGAACATTTCCGCTCCTAACCAACCAGAAAGCCAGATGCGCTACGGGCTCCGCAGGGTAGCCATCGTCAATGTGCCTGATCAGATTGGCAGCCTCGGTCCTCCTCCCAGACCTAAAGAGGCAATCCATCAGCATGTTGTACTCCAATCTTACCTGTGATTGTCCCAGAGCATGTGATTGCATCTGGGACAATCTTCCCTGCATCGGCGAACAAGAACCCGAGCTCGTTGTATGTTGCAGTTGGGACAATCTTCCTTGCATAGGCGAACAAGAACCCGAGCTCGTCCTCCTTTCCAGCACCGTAGAACTCATGGATCAGAATGTTACATGTCACGGTGTCCGCCACAAACCCGTTGCAACCGAACACGAACTTGGCGAGCTCAAACTTGCCAGCTCGGCACAAACCCGTTGCAGAGCTGAAGACGAACTTGGCAAACTGGAACTTGCCGGCTCGGCAAAGGGATGAAGAACGAGATGTTGTACGTCTGCACATTGGGTGTTATGGGCTTCTTGAGCAGATCCGTGAACAGCCTGAGAACAAGCAGCCACTGCATATTCTTGGAGAAATGGTCCATGACCGTGTTGTAGGTCACGACATCGACCTCGAAGCCCAGCTCTTTGCAGCGCTCCAGCACCTCCTTGGCCACCCACATATCTAGATCCTTGGTGGCGTAATCCAGCAGTATGTTGAGGCCGACCACGGTCAGCTGTATCCCCTTGGCGACCATGATGTCCAGCTGCCGGAACGCGTCCTCGATGTATCCAGACCGGCAGAGCCCGGCAACGTAGGTGCTGTAGGTCACCGCGTCCGGCACCCACCAGTTCCAGACACTGTCGTTGATAACCCTCTGCACGGCGTGGAAATCCCCGACCCTGCACAGCCCGTGGATGTAGATGTTGTAGATGACGACGTCGGGGTTGCAACCGGAGGCGCGCATGGAGGCGATGAGCGCGTGGGCGGCCCGGATGTCGGCGGCGTCGCAGTGGGCCTGGAGGATGGGCGAGTAGACGTGCGGGGGGAGCGGGTATCCGAGCGCGCGCATTTCGTCGAGCAGCTGGGCGCGTCGGGGAGCTGGCCCGCGCGCGCGGCAGAAGGAGAAGATGAGGTCGGCGTAGTGGACGGGGCTGGGGCGGACGCCGAGGCCGGACATCTACTGGCGAGCACCGACATGGCGGAGACGTAGGAGGCGGCGGTCGGAAAGCAGGCCGGGGGCGAGGCGTGGGCGGCGGAGCACGCGCAGCGCCGACCCGCCGTCCCCGTCGCGCGCGGCGCGCCAGGGCCGGCAGGACGCGGTTGTAGACTTGTAGTCGTCCAGGGTGTGCGCCGGGGAGGAGGTGGTGGTGGCGGTGGAGTGGGTGTGGAACGTGGATGCGGGGGACGAGGCGCCTGAGCGTGCGCCGGCGGCCATGGAGGAGGCAGGGTGGTGCGGGAGGCTGACTCGGACGGCGGAGGCTTGCACGGGCTTCAGCTACTGTAGTTCAGTAGTACTACTGGTTCTGTTCCCGATAAAAACGATTTAATATTTGATTCATTCACAAGTACAAAATATTTATTCAGATAGTAACATGATGTTGGTGTGTTTGCTGCGGAGATGGCACTGCACAGGCTTCAACTAGTTCAGTAATACTAGTACTAGTTCTCTACCCGATTAAAACGATTTATTTGGTTCATTCACAGATTAATTTTGGCACTAATAATGTTCAAAATATTTAACCAGGCAGTAACATGATGTCAATGTGTTTGCTGTGGATAAATAAAATGATTTTAAGAACAAAATCTCTCAAATAAACGGTATGCTCAAAAATGTCGCCGCCGATCGCCATGTTCATATCTCAAAATAACCATAAAACTCAAAGGTCAATGATAATGTTCCTATCGTATCCAACAGGGATCAAAGTCGAAGTACAAGTCTGTGGAGACTCAACAAAGGGAAACTTCGAAAACAAAGGGAGGTGATTGTTCATTGATAATGTGAAGCAATGTCTCTCAGTGCTACGATCCTTAAACCTGTTTACTTTCCTGCTTGTTCTATTTTTGGGGGCGAGTTGGGATCCCACCCCTCTCAAATCCAGATAGCCATTTTCTATGGGAGAGATGCCATGTCACATGGAACTATAAGGGGAATAGAAGATGGTGAGTGGACGATGATTTGGTCTCATACTGGATCTCTACAGAAGGCATGCTTGGGTCAATTACCTCTATACTTCCTCTCCCGCCGCAGCTGATAGGTAAATTGGTTGATCCTAAGTCTTCTACATGGCGGGGAAGACTTGGTGCGGTTAGTTTTCCTACCCATTTGATGTGGATGTTGGAGTAATCCAAACTTGAGGCAGTTCCAAAAATTCCATTGTGCACTAGAAGAGTGGATGATTTCTGGGCATGGCGTGAAGATCGGGGAGGGATCTTCTCTTCTTTGGCACAACTGTGTACATGGTGCTCCTTGGGACGAAGCTAAGAAGAGAACCGGATGGAAGGAAACAAGGGTCAATTAGATATTGTTGTCACTCGCATTGGCTGGACTTCTCTTTTGAATATGTGACATCGAAGATTAAGATCTTTCTGTGGAGGTTTGCCCAACACTCCTTGCCAACAACCGACCTACTCCATCACAGGAATAAGTCAACTACATGTGTATTTACTTTGTGTGGAACAGATGACAACTAGTCACATTCACTAATCGACTGCTCCATGACAAGGAGTAGTTGGTCTCTCTCCAGTGAGGAAATGGTGTAGCATATGTGCGCCAATAAGGACGGGAATGCCAAGAATTGGTTACTCACGATGCACGGGTCATTATTGTATGATGAATTCGCTAGGATGGTTGTCTCCCTTTTGGGCTATTTGGAGTGTATCAAGAAAAGCGATCCATGAGAATCTTCCAAAGCCTCTTGTATATATAGCATCTTTGTTTTTTTTTATCGAAAATACAAGGGTTTGAAAAACCTGTGTCATCTTCACTGAGCAGAAGGGTTCCTAGACCCATGACTTGGTAGACACCATGGGTGGACCTTGTGAAGATCAATGTTGATGTTGTTTTGTGAGACATGGTGAGTTTGGTGCAGTGGGAGCGCTATGCCAAGATCACAAGGGATTATATCTTTGAGAATCATCTGTTGTTTTCATAGGTGTGATGGATCTTGAGACTTTGGAGACGATGGATGGAATCTAGCAGAGCAGTTTGGCTAGCTATTGAGCCATCGTTCATGAGATCATAGCTCGTTCTTTCATGTTTACTACTTGTAATTTTGTCCACGAATTCAGGAGCCCCAAAATTTTGAAGCTCACAACCTCGTACAACATGCTATTTCTTTGCGGGTTGGCCACCATGCTTGGTTTGGCTATCCCTGTGATAATTTATTTGTCCCTGTAAACATTGTGACGAATTAATAAAGCTTTGCGAGTTTGCCTAAAAAATAGGTAATGTAGCAACTGCAATGCAGGTGGTTTAAAAAAATCATGAGACATATTATTCGAGAAGATGAGACATATCATTTTCTCAGTGGTAGTTATGCACATTTGATCATGACCTTACAAGTGAATTGCAGTATAATGTATTGAAACTCGATATCTCAAATGTTGACTTGTTTTCCATGCTTGACGTGTTGTAGGTTGAAGCCGCCGTATCATCCAGCCGTGGTTGAAGTTGTAGCCCACTAATATGAGCCTCCTTTGACAAATCATTTTTGCGGTAAGCATTTAGTTTAAGAAGCAAGTTGCTCATCTTCTATTTTGGAGATGTAAGTAATGATTTTCTTAATGGTGCAACCTATTGTAGCTATTGCTTCACACCTTGAGAAATCTTTGTGGCGGAAGGAAGTCATATCATAGCTGCAATGAAGTGCAAGGCAAAACCTATATCAGGTAGCTCTTACACCTCAGCAATGTACATGCTTCTCTTGATGTGATAACTAGTGCACAAATTATAGATGTGTTGGTTGTTATCTAATTATTAGCCACTGTCATTTCTCAATTGATGAACTGCTTGTTGTATGTTACATAAGCAAGTTATATTGTGTGTTGTGTCCCATTGTTATGAGATAATTTGTAACTGATGTATTTATATCTACGAACATAGAGCTATTCATGGCAGACCGTACATGGATGTATAGTGGTTAGCAACGTGGTAAAGCCCCCTCTAATAAATGGATTGAAAATAGTACTCATTTCTTAGATCATGCCTTCTTTACTGTCAGTGTAGCTGAAGGTAACACCATCAAGTTTCCATGCCCATGCATGAAGTGTCGGAACCACTTTAGTCATGAAAGGGACATAATAGAGTTGCACTTGTGTTACAATGGGTTTAAGGAAAACTATGAAATATGGAATGCACATAGTGAGAGCCGTGGTGTTAGGGGCGAAGAGTCTGGTCCATTGTTAGACCATGAGGATATCTTAATTAACCGGATGGACATAATGTTAATTGACCTGGCTGGTTTGGACCCCCCACCTATTGAGGAGAAGCCATCTGCGTCTGCCAAAGCCTTCTATAGGATGGTTTCTAGTGTCGACGAACCAACATGAGAACACAACTGAAAGGACGTGGATGTCGCCTAGAGGGGGGGGGGTGAATAGGCGCTTTAAAATAATTACGGTTTAGGCTTGAACAAATGCGGAATAAAACTAACGTTTAATATGTCAAGCACAAAACCTAAAACAACTAGGCTCACCTATGTGCACCAACAACTTATGCTAAGCAAGATAAACAACTAAGTGATAGCAAGATATATAGCAACAAACAATATGGCTATCACAAAGTAAAGTGCATAAGTAAAGGGCTCGGATAAGAGATAACCGAGGCACGAGGAGACGATGATGTATCCCGAAGTTCACACCCTTGCGGATGCTAATCTCCGTTCGGAGCGGTGTGGAGGCACAATGCTTCCCAAGATGCCACTAAGGCCACCGTAATCTCCTCACGCCCTCTCACAATGCAAGATGCCGTGATTCCACTAAGGGACCCTTGAGGGCGGTCACCGAACCCGTACAAATGGCAACCCTGGGGGGCGGTCACCGGTACCCGTACACTTTGGCAACCCTTGGGGGCGGTTCACCAGTACCCGTACAAATTGCTCGGGGCAATCTCCACAACCTAATTAGAGACCCCGACGCTTGCCCGGAGCTTTACACCACAATGATTGAGCTCCGAGACACCACCAACCGTCTAGGGCGCCAAGGCACCCAAGAGGAACAAGCTCTAGGGTGCACAAACACCCAAGAGTAATAAGCTTCTCAACTTCTCACTTCCACGTATCACCGTGGAGAACTCAAACCTATGCACCAAATGCAATGGCAAGGGCACACGGAGTGCCCAAGTCCTTCTCTCCCAAATCCCACCAAAGCAACTAATGCTAGGGAGGAAAATGAGAGGAAGAACGAAGAAGAACACGAAGAACTCCAAGAGCTAGATCCAAGGGGTTCCCCTCACATAGAGGAGAAAGTGATTGGTGGAAATGTGGATCTAGATCTCCTCTCTCTTTTCCCTCAGGAACTAGCAAGAATCATTGGAGGGATTGAGAGATAGCAAGCTCGAAGAAGGCCAACAATGGGAGAAGAACACGAGCTAAAGAGTTAAGGAGCAACGGGGAAGAAGACCCCCTTTTATAGGTGGGGGAAAATCCAACCGTTACCCCCACAGCCCGCACACAAGCGGTAGTACCGCTCAGGGAAGCGGTACTTCCGCTTATACCCGTCCTGGAACAACAGAGCGGTAGTACCGTTCAGAATGGAGCGGTACTTCCGCTTGGGGCGGTAGTACCGCTCTGGAGGGAGCGGTACTTCCGCTCAGAAATCCCAGAAGACCGGAAGAAAAAAGGATGCGAAAGAGGCCGCAGATCCTCAGGGCGGCAGTACCGCTCGGTACTTCCGCTTAAAAAAATAAGCGGCACTTCAGGGCGGGAGTACCGCTCGGTATTTCCGCTTAAAAAAATAAGCGGTAGTTCGAGCGGCTCTTCAGGGCGGTAGTACCGCTGGAGCGGTACTACCGCTTGGAAGAGCGGTACTACCGCCTGTTCAGAGAAAAACAGCTCTGGCACTAAAACTGCCATAACTTTCGCATACGAGCTCCGAATTGAGCAAACTCAAGCTTGTTGGATAGCACATGACAAGTACTATCCAAACAGTATGAAAATGCCAATGATATAGAGATGTGAAACCTCTATCAATGAAGAACCGTCAAAAACTCCAACATCGAAAACATCATAGAAAATGCATATGGACTCCGTTTTCGATGAACTTGAGCTTGTCATGAAGCTGACCATAAGCTCAAGAACCCACATAAAGAAAAGCCAACCAAGAACCAAGAAAGATGATGATGCCAAGAATGCAATGGTTTGAGCTCTCAACGAACGATACAATCAAGCTACTCACTTGAGAGCCCCCCTTGATAGTACGGCTATCGATCCTATAACCCGGTCTCCCAACTACCACCATGAGACCGGTAAAATAGAAAACCCTATCAAGGTCAAACCTTTTCCTTGCGCATAGTCCACTTGAGCTAGATGATGACGATCTTGTCCTCCTCAAGAAGGACCACCTTTCTTGATTGCGCCGGCTCGATGAAGACTAGTAGATTGCTCCCCCATACTCCACTATGGGTGAGCCACTCTTTGACACATCTTCACAAGTCCATTGTCACCACAATGGACGTCAAGCTTCAAGCATGATCTCTCCGTGATGATTCACTTGAACTTGCACACCGCAACCTTGATGACGATCACCACTTGATGTCATCTTCCATGGGTTGTATGGGATCTTCTTCTTGATGCAATCCCATGGAAATATACCTAACCCTACAAAGAACACTCACGTAGACCATGGGTTAGTACACAAAGCGTAATGGACAATGCTTACCATACCATTGTTGGGGAACGTTGCATGGGAAACAAAAAATTTCCTACGCACACGCAAGATCTATCCATGGTGATGAGCATCTACGAGAGGGAGAGTGGATCTACATACCCTTGTAGATCGCTGAGCGGGAAGCGTTAAGAAACGCGGTTGATGTAGTCGAACGTCTTCGCGATCCAAATCGCCGAGCGTCCCGCGATCCCATCACGATCCATCTCGCGATCCAATCTCGATCCGTCCCGCGATCCCATCACGATCCGTCCCGCGATCAAATCACGAATCGTCTCGCGATCCTGATCACGGTCCTTCCGATCTAGCGCCGAACGGACGGCACCTCCGCGTTCAGCACACGTACAGCTCGATGACGATCTCCGCCTTCTTGATCCAGCAAGAGGGAGCGGAGAGGTAGAAGAGTTCTCCGGCGGCGCGACGGCGCGGCGGCGATGGTGGTGGAACAATTCCGGCAGGGCTTCGCCTAAGCACCGCTGAAACTAGACTAGAGGAGAAACCGATCTAGATGAAGTAGAGGGAGCACGTGGCAATTAGGGTTAGCTCTTCCCTCTAAATCCTCTAGTATATATAGGAGGGAGGGAGGGGAGGAGGCAGCCTCAAACCCTCAAGGTTTGGCCGAAATTGGAGGTGGAGGAGTCCTACTCCAATCCTAGTAGGAGTAGGATTCCTCCTCTCCACTTGGAAACCCTTTCCACCTTTCCTCCTTTGGATTTTTTCCACCCAAAGCCACATGGGCCTTAGTGGGGGCGTTAGGCCAGCCCACTAGTGGCTGGTTTGACTCCTCCCACAGCCCATGAGGTCCTTTGGGTCGAGACACCCCTCCCGATGGTCCCCGGTACCCCTCCCGGCACTCCCGGTACACTACCAAAATACCCGAAACTTTTCCGGTGACCAAAACATGACTTCCTATATATCAATCTTTACCTCCGGACCATTCCGGAGATCCTCGTGACGTCCAGGATCTCATCCGGGACTCCGAACAACCTTCGGTCACCACCATACATAACTCTACTATACCGAAACATCACCGAACCTTAAGTGTGCAGACCCTGCGGGTTCGAGAACTATGTAGACATGACCAAGACACCTCTACGGTCAATAACCAATAGCGGGACCTGGATGCCCATATTGTTTCCTACATATTCTACGAAGATCTTTATCGGTTGAACCTCTATGTCAAGGATTCAGTTAATCCCGTACGTTGTTCCCTTTGTTCTTCGGTATGCTACTTGCCCGAGATTCGATCGTCGGTATCTCTATACCTAGTTCAATCTCATTACCGGCAAGTCTCTTTACTCGTTCTGTAATACAAGATCTCGTGGCTAACACTTAGTCACATTGCTTGCAAGGCTTATTGTGATGTTGTATTACCGAGTGGGCCCTGAGATACCTCTCCGTCACACGGAGTAACAAATCCCAGTCTTGATCCATGCCCACTCAACAGACACCCTCGGAGATACCTGTAGAGCATCTTTATAGTCACCCAGTTACGTTGTGACATTTGATACACACAATATATTCCTCCGGTGTCAGTGAGTTGCATGATCTCATGGTCATAGGAACAGATACTTGACATGCAGAAAACTATAGCAATAAACTGACACGATCATATGCTATGTTTATAGTTTGGGTCTTGTCCATCACATCATTCTCCTAATGATGTGATCCCATTATCAAATGACATCTCATGTCTATGGCCAGGAAACCTTGACCATCTTTGATCAACGAACTAGTTAACTAGAGGCATACTAGGGACACAGTGTTGTCTATGTACCCACACATGTATTTGAGTTTCCAATCAATACAATTATAGCATGGATAATAAACGATTATCACGAACAAGGAAATATAATAATAACCAATTTATTATTGCCTCTAGGGCATATTTCCAACAACCATGGGATCACTTGATCCCTCCCGGTATATCTTGTACGCTTTGTGTGTTGATCAACTTGGTTCACTCTTTGACTTAGTCTTGATCAACCTTGTATCTTATCTTCTCTCTTCATAATGATGATGTCTTGAAGGTAAACATGAATGTTCACACAATCTTCTTCTTCAAGACATGCTTGCAATAATCTCAACTCTCTCATGACCAATCTTTGGATAAAACCTTACATACCACCTTGGTCACCATATAAACTCTTTGAAACCAACACATGTACTTCAAGAAGTGCCTATGGACAAATCCTTCGAATATAACTCAAGGCAACCATTAGTCCATAGGGATTGTCATCAATTACCAAAACCACACATAGATAAATGTGCTCTTACAACAACACACTCATATCTTTCTGCTATTGCTCGTTTGCTAGCTTTAAAGTCACAGTACAACATGTCCATTGCAAACTATGATGCTGTTTTGTAACTTATCCATGAACTTCTAGGATGATTATTGTACTTATGTTAAGGATGCACATCCAGAGAATTGGCAGGACATCGGGTGGCATGCCTCATGGTCATGTAGCAAATACATCTGGTACTGTCAAGAAAGCCGTTGTTCTTGCCGCTGCCAAGGCAACAAATCTGAGGCCATCTAGTTCTGTTGCTTACCGGAGTGTTATCCAAGAGAATGACAAACTACTCGTGCAAATGAGAGTCTAATAAGGCAAACAGAAATGCACGACCAAATGTTCATGGTAATGATAAATATCCTTTACTAGAATCCATGTGTAAGTTTTAATAAATATACTTTATTGTTGGCAGATGGTCTTTGCAGAGATGGGAAAAGAGCTACCGAAATGGTTGCTTCAGGGTCAAACTAATGCCCATACAAGAATACAAGCTTTGTTGGTAGTAAAACTTACTGGTTGTTGATTCTCTACTGCTGAAGAAACTTATTTCATGTTGATTAACTACTGCTAGTGAAACCTACTAATAGAAAACCTCTTGCTTGTTGATTGCCTACAAAACTAGAACATTACATTGGTCCATAGAATCTCACACAATCTTCTACAATAACTTTTTGCTGGGTTGTTTAGTACTTTGAAAAGTTAGCTCATGTGTTCTTATGTGCCTGTTCGCATTGATGTTGTGTATGACTTCATAGGTAAACACAAATTCATGTCATGTTAGCTTAGAGGATGGCCCTATTGACCATGATGTCGACCATGGCAACATTAAAGGCGACAAGGATGATGCCTCCGGAGGCGGATCTCACTAGTCTACTTGGAGTTAATTGCACGAAAGTACAACAATTGGGGCATTACGTGCGGATTGATATCACTTTTCGTAATTTTTACATGTCGAATCTGGGGCAAACCGTTACAAAAAATCTAAACCGCGTATAAATACATATTGACGGTGTATCTGACCGACAGGGCCCGCCTGTCAGGTGCCGACGTGGCAAGTTTTTTTTCTCTAGAAAACCCCCTTGCTTTATACGTAATTATATAAACGACATATGTAACTTCCAAACGTTCGGATCTTGGGAACAGATTTGAACACACTCCACGTCGTCCGATTTTTTTACCAAGGGTTGCATGCGGTCGCACCTTTTCCTGTTAAACACACGCATGCATGTCACTTTCCTTTCTCCTAATCACCCGCATGTCGCTTTCCTTTCTCCTAATCACCCGCATGTCGCTTTCATCAAAACATCGTCGGGCATGCATGTTTTTTTCAACACTTCACATGCAAAAAATGATGATGTCATCAAAGATTCTTTCCAGCGCAAAAGTTCAAAATGATATGTAGCCTAAACCGTAGGTCCAATCGAAAAACCATCTTCACATAAAAGATTCGTCACGACGAGACCTTCAAAACGAGATCCCATATTGATATGTTCCGACGACCTTTTTTTGGTCAAAAAGTTACCACGTGTGTGCTACGTAAGTTATCACACGTGTGGTACATAACTTACCATATTGTTTATATAGAAATTACCGGGGCATAAAAATGACCACCCAACCTTTTCCCCACGTGCAAATGAACTAGAGGACATAAAACACCATGATAACTTTTGACCCAGGGAAAAAAATTGTTGAAAAATACACCACTTGGAAACATTTGTGTAAATAACATGTTAATACACCCACGTCAGAACTGATAACCCATCTTCAAACACGGCGATAACTTTCTAACTTGGGAAAAGTTGTTTAAAAACATATATTTGATAACCTCTGTGTAAATAGCAGGGTAATACACACACACATAAGAGTTGAGAACTCACGTATAAACACCACGTAACTTTTGTCCGGAGAAAAATGTTACTGAAAAACTACCCTGGTAATTTCTATGTAAATATCATGATAATATCACACCACAAAGCTGGTAACTTATGTACAAAACACCATAGTAATTTTGCCTCGGGGTGTGTGTGTTGAAAACATATCCCGATAACTTCTGTGTTTAATAACATGGTAATATACGCACCACAGACACGATAACTTAGGTACAAACACCTCGGTAACTTTACCCATGGAAAAAGAAGTTATTCAAAATATACCCCTGGTAAGTTATGTGTAAATAACATGGTAATATACACACCACAGATATAATAACTTAGATACAAACACCACGGTAACTTAGTTCCTTGAAAAAAGTTGCTGAAAATAAACCTCTGTAACTCCTGTTTAAATAACATGGTAATGCACACTCATGGGTACAAACACAACGATAACTTTGACCCATGAATTTTTGTTGTTGAAAACATACCACTGATAACTTCTCGTGTAAATAACATGATAATATATGCTCCCGGACATGATAACTTAAGTACAAACATCACAATAACTTTGACCCATGTAAAAAATTTGTTTGCAAACATACTCCGTTAACATCTGTATAAATAACATGGTAATATAGGCTTTCCGGACCTGATAACTTAGGTACAAACACCACGATAACTTTAATCCATGAAAAAAGTTGTTGAAAACATACTCTGGTAACTCTTTGTGTACATAGCATGATAATATAGACTCTCGGTCCTCATAACTTGGGTACAAACACGATGATAACTTTGACCCATAAAATAATTGTTGAAAATATACTCCGGTAGGATGTGTGTAAATAACATGATAATATACGCATAGCAAAACTGACAACTTATTTAGCCCATGCATGATAACTTTTGACCCAGAAAAAAAAGTATTCGAAACATGCCAACATGGTATCTAGTTTCGAATGTCCCGTCGTGGCGGATTTTTTTTTGTGAAAACAGATTTTGGATCGAACAGACAGTTTGAGCTACAGAACATTTTGAAATTTAAAAATAAAGAGAATCTACGATGACATTAGTTTTTCTGTACTTTTAGTGCACTTGCAGGTGGGAAAAAGTTGGAATAAGTCATTTTTATGCCCGGAATTTGCATATGTAAAAACTGTGGCAACTTATATAGCACAAACGCGATAACTTGCATACCCTACGCGTGGTAACTTTTTACCTAAAAAAAGTCATTTTTATGCCCGGAAGTTCCCGTCGAATTGGACAATTAAATAAAAGAAGAAAACCAGACTTTTGCGGGACTCGAACCCATGACTCCCACAAGGACGCGCAGCGCCCTAGCTACCACGTAACCGACAGGCTCGCTTTAGACTACATGCATCCGACTTGTTATCTAATAAGTACTGGGCCGGTGATTGGGCCCAGCGAGGCCTGCTTTGTCTTTTCGTTTCACGTTTTACTGGGGCTTGTTTGTTACCCAGGTCCTTTTTACAAACGGTGGACATTTTTTTATATAATAAACTTTTGGTAATATACGATAAACATATTTTAAATGCAAATTGACAATTTCAGTAACATATGTTGAACATTTTTTTTAAGATATGATGAACATTTTAAATAATGCACGGTGAACTTTTTGTAATTTATGGTGAACATTTTTTTAATACATGATTTGTTTTGACAATGTGTATTTCAAAAAATGTTCAGAAAAATGTAGATATGATGAATGAATTTCTTTAATAGTTCATTACACAATGGTATCTAAAATAATACGTCGTTTCTTAAGATATGATGAACATTTTACATATTATTGTGTAAAATCATTTTGCATTTCAAGAAACACCTCGGTTTTTTTAATAAGAGTCGAACAGTTTTAATGCATTTCTAAAATTTATTATGATTACACAAATATTTTTAATACATGTCATCAACTTTTTAAGTAACTGTGCATTTAAAAAATACAATCAATATACGAGTAACTCAAAAGAAAAAAAATGTTTGTTGGGCATATAATTTTTTTATTTTTGCGTATTTGAATAGTTGCGTATTTTAATAGTTACATAAATAAATTTAATAGTAACTCAGCGTGCGCAACCTCACTGGGCCCAACTAGCCGGCCCAGCATGTCCTTGCAGTGATTGAATGCATGGTTAATCATCTTCAGCTCAGTTTCCAATTGAATGTTAACTAGGTGATGCAATGCATTTTAGTGTGGGTTGCCATGACATGAAATTTCTTTTCCCTATCGTTTTTTCCTGAAGGGCACCGTCACAGTAATGTGATTTGTAAACCTGACGGATCAGGATTTTTCCTAGGAGTGACCGACAGGAAAACCCGACAGGAAAATCTTAAAATTATGTAAAAATATATTTAAAACATTGCTTGAACAATTTTAGAATTACATGACTATATTTTAACACCAGATTTTAAAAAATGCTTCAAGATTTTTTTTAAAGTGTGCACAAAATTTGTATATTAATTGTTTTTCAACGTGAAGAATTTCTATAAATACAATTTACAAAATTATATGAACATTTTTTTTCCAAAATGTGTGACCACGTTTTGCAATTATATGTACTTTGTTCAGAACGATGAACGTTTTCTTAAGAAGCTTCCACACTTTTGGATTTTATTAACATTAATGAAAATAGGTGAAGTATTTTAAAAAATGATTAATTTTTTCCAAATTGTGCGAACAACACTCTCACCTGGTAAGTAATATAATTAATATTTGCTGAAACCATTAATCATTTATGTATTTTTAAATAAAATGATTAAAATAAAAGAAAAAAGGGAGAAAATAAAATCTCACCGCCCTCACTTGTTAAGTAATTGAGTACACATCGTGGCTACGCACGGTGGCTAATGGGAGCACTATCACATGTAGTAGGGTTATGGTCATTGTTGATGACATGAGGCGGCTGGAGCTCTCGATTCTAGTGCTGGCTAGGGATGACAAGGTGTGGGAGAGGGAGGCTGGGTTGGCACGGGGGGGGGGGGGTCTCGCAGACGCGAGTGAGGAGAAGTTTGGGTAGAGGGAGAGAGGGTTGTAGGTGGACGGATTTTGGCGCCACGGGGTAGAGCCAAATGCTCAGGAATAGCCCAAATTTCTTGAAACTTGGTGTTTTCGAGGGAGGGGGGGGGGATGTGTCAAAGAGGATTAGGGATGGAAATCTATAATTTTGGCAGGCAAACATTTGGCTCGAGCTCCCAAGGTCTGACAAGGCCCGGGCGGCGGGGATGTGGATACATAGCAGAGAGGGAGGGATGGAGTGGGAGGGGGTGGGCATACGACTAGCCGTATGTTGGATCGACCGGACCGGCTCGCCACCCATCGATCCATGCATCAATTGCCCTATCATGCGCACGTCTAATTCGCTCGCGACCAGCTGGTCTCACACTTTTTTGGTTAATAGTATAAGGAAATAGAGCACCTACAGCCGGACACCCCAAATCCATCTCAAACGCCTCGGCGGATGGCCCGGTCACTGACCGGTCACAAAAAGCGACTCATACGGGCTCCTCAAACGGGCCCCAAACGCCCAAACTGACCGGCACCCCTCATATCCAGCCCAAATCTAGGATAGACATGGGGACACTCGGGCGCGTCCGCCCGACAGGCCTACCCGACCACAAATTGCACCAAATGCATCCCCTCGACCTACCGGATCCATTTGCTCTGTCCCCTCTTCTTCCTCCTTCGCGACGGCCGTCTCGCAGCTCCACTGGCGTGCGCACTCCGTAGCCATTCCGAGCCTTTGCGCCGATAGTACCGACACAACACTCATCTCCCCCGTCCTTGCGTCTGGGGACGTCGTCGTTGTCCTAGACGCCACCGCGGTACGTCCGACAACTCTCGGCCTGCTCCTTCCGTTCTATGTGTTCGACACATTGTTCGACCCGGTGTCTTGCAAATTTTGTAAGGAAAACGAGGAATTCCAATGCTTCGTTGAACGGGGAGTATGGACCGACGGAGCTTGACCAAATGATTCAAGATGAGTTCTTCGATCCATAGATTCGGACGAAGAAGTGGACATGATCAAGCTCATGAGCTTCCAAGAGGAAATGGACCAGTAGGTGCAACATATTCTCAACTTCAAGGGCTCAATTAAAGGAAGAAGAGTGATCAATCGGGATAGGATCTCTGGAGCACGCTACCGCAAAAGGACTAATTTGTCCCGGACCCAACTTTTCGGGATGATCCATGGTTTATTCGCCGTTTTCGCATGCGGAAACCACTATTTTTGCGCATTGTGGAGGGAGTGGAGGCTCACGATGACTACTTCAAGCTCACAGGGGATTGTTGCGGCCAACTTTCTTTCTGTGCTACGCAGAAATGCACAACTGCTGCGAGGATACTTGCACTTGGTACTATGATACGTCTCCAACGTATCTATAATTTTTGATTGTTCCATGCTGATATATTATCATTCTAGGATACTTTTTGGGCATTTGTTTACCAATTTATAATATTTTTTGAGCACTAACCTATTGACCCAGTGCCCAGTGCCAGTTGCTGTTTTCTGCATGTTTTTTTACTTTTCAGGTTTACAATACCAAACGAAGTCCAATTGCCATGAAATTTTTTGGTGATTATTTCTGGACCAAAAGAAGACCTGGAAGCCTCGCGAGGAGGCCGGGAGGCGCACGAGGGCCCCACCACACATCAGGGCGCACCCTTGGGGGGCCTGATATGTGGTGGCCCCCTCATGGCTCTTCTGACGTCCCTCTGTGGCCTATAAATTCTCTAATATTCCAAAAACCCTAGAGGAGGTCCCGAAACACTTTTTACGCCGCCGCAAGTCTCTGTTCCGACGGGAGCCCATCTAGAGCTCCGTTCCGGCACCCTGCCGGAGTGGGATCGATCACGGAGGGCCTCTTCATCAACCTTGTTGCCCTCAAGATGATGTGTGAGTAGTTCACCACAGACCTACGGGTCCGTAGGTAGTACCTAGATTGCTCTCTCCCTCTCTTGATCTTCAATACAATGTTCATCGCATCTTTGCCTTGATCTATCCGATGTAATCCCTTTGTATGGTGCGTTTGTTGGGATCCGATGAATTGTGAGTTTATGTTCAGATTATTCATGAAAGGTATTTGAGTAAAACCTGAATACTAAGATTCTTATTTGCATGATCATTATAGCTTCGTAATGCTCTCCGATCTATTGAGATAGTTTGGCTAAGTAGATTGATATTTCTTTGGTGGGAGTGGTGCGTTGTGGTAGGTTCAACCTGACGAGTTTCTATATCCCAGTGACAGAAGGGGAAAAATATGCGTCTATGTGTTGCTGCTACTAAGGATAAAACGATGGTTAATTAATATTGATTGAGTTTACTTTGTCTACATCATGTCATCGTTCTCCAAGCATTACTCTATTTTACTTAATACTCTAGATGCATGCTGGATAACGGTCGATGAGTGGAGTAATAGTAATAGGTGCAGGCAGGAGTCGTCCTATTTGCTTATGGACGTGATGCCTATATATACATGATCATTGCCGTGAAAATCACATAACTATTCGCTTTTCTATCAATTGCCCAACAGTAATTTGTTTACCCACCGTATGCTATTTCTCTGAGAGATGCCACTAGAGAACACTACGGCCCCCAGGTCTATTCACTTATATATTTACAAACACTACTATTACCTTGATATTATTTATTTACTTTTATTTTATTTTGCAATTTATAATTATCTACACAACTCACTTGCTTGCAAATAACGAGATCAAGGGGATTGACAACCCTCTTGCCGGCGTAGATGCTCTTGATGTAGAAACTCTTAAAAATAAAGCTTTGCCAGCCAAGCATGATTTTAATGAGACTATTAAATCTATCCAAATATCTATTAATGAAAGTAAGGATAGGACCCCTAAGTTGAGAGCTAAGCGGGAATTCTTAGAAAAGGCTCTTCCACACCCGGTTTTTACCAGAATCATGATGAAGATCTTAAAATGATTGGTGTTTCTCCTATTGATTTTTTTTACTTATCTCAATATAAATGATAAAGGGACTGGATATGAGTCAACTCTAGTTGATAAGCGTCCCGGTTGCTTGGAGGGTGATGATTTTAATGTTAACACTGAAAAAAGTGGGTTTGGACATGTCAAAACCTTAACTAGTGATGTGCCCACTATGTTTGATTACAAGGACTTTAATTATGATAAATGATTTTTAGTAGAATGTATTTCCTTGCTGCAATCCATTATTAGCTCACCTAATGCTTATGAACAAAACAAATCTTTTACCGAACATATAGTAGAAGCTATGATAAAAGCTTATGATGAGAAACTTGAACTTGAAGTTTACATTCCTAGAAAATTGCATGATGAGTGGGAACCTACTATCAAAATAAAGATAAATAAATATGAATGCAATGCTTTGTGTGACCTTGGTTATAGTGTTTCAACCATACCTAAAACTTTATGTGATGTGCTTGGCTCACTAATATTGAAGAGTGTTCCCTAAACTTGCATCTTGCGGATTCTACCATTAAGAAACCTTTGGGTAGAATTAATGATGTGCTTATTATTGCAAATAAAAAATATGTGCCTGTAGATATCATTGTGCTTGATATTGATTGCAATCCTTCTTGTCCCATAATACTTGGAAGGCCTTTCTTACGAACTATAGGTGCAATTATTGACATGAAAGAGGGAAACATAAGGCTCAAATTCCCATTAAAGAAAGGGATGGAACACTTCCCTAGGAAGAGAATTAAACCACCTTATGAATCAATCATGAGAGCCACTTATGGGAGGAATGTCAAAGATGACAACACTTGAAACTATGCATTATGCCTAGCTAGGGGCATAAAACAATAGCGTTTGTTGGGAGGCAACCCAATATTTATCTTAAATTTTGTTTTTACGTTCTGTTATTTTGTGAAAACATGATTATTGCCTCTGTAATTATTATGTTTTTATGTTTTAATTAGTGTTTGTGGCAAGTAAAGCCTTTAGGATAACTCACAAGATGAGTAGAAACGATGCTGAAAAAAAACAGAAACTTTTGACTCCAGTACAAGAATTTTAGTTTTTTACTGGAGCGTGATAATGATCTGAAATTTTGACACAGTATTTCTATACAAATCCTACACGTTGTCCTAAGTTTTCAGAATTTTTAGAGTTACAGAAGTATGGGCTCTTTACAGATTTCTACAGACTGTTCTGTTTTAAACAGATTCTGTTTTGCTTGCATAGTTTGCTTGTTTTGATTATGCTATGGATTGTATCGGGGGCTATAAGCCATGGAAAAGTTAGAATACAGTACCTATTATGAAAAAAATGAAATTAGAATCAATTTATAACAGTACCTAAAGTATTCAATATGTTGCTTATACTAACGGATCTCACGAAGTTTTGTTGAGTTTTGTGTGATTGAAGTTTTCAAGTTTTGGGTGTTATCATGATGGACCACGGAATAAGGAGTAGCAAGAGCCTAAGCTTGGGGATGCCCAAGGCACCCCAAGGTAATATTATAAGGAAGACTCAAGCGTCTAAGCTTGGGGATGCCCCGGAAGGCATCCCCTCTTTCGTCTCAATCCATCGGTATGTCACTCGAAGCTACATTTTTATTCATCACATGATATGAGTTTTGCTTGGAGGGTCGTTTGCTTTTGTTTTCTTTTACTTTCAGTTTGTCACAATCATCGTTTTCTGGACACACCTATTTTAGAGAGACACACCTTCATCATAATTTGTTAGAATACTCTATGTGCTTCACTTATATCTTTTGAGCTTGGGAGTTGCTCTAGTACTTCACTTATATCTTTTTGAGCACGGTAGCATGTAAATTTTATAGAAGTAAAATGCTCTCGTTCTTCACTTATATTTGTTTGATAATTAATGAATAGTGATGGTAATTTGCATGGGTCATAAGACTAGTCCAAAAATATAGGTATTCAATGAGTGATAATCAAAACCATCATATAACACATATACAAAAAAATTGGGTTAATGACATTAATGTGGTAATATGAAAAAGTTGTGAGTTCACATATATTGATTCGTAGAAGTGTCGATATTAAAAGGTGTTAACTTGTTATTCATCTAAAAATTAAAGAGGCATGGTGATGATGTGTGAGCATTTATATTCCTCGTTGAAATCCTAGAGTTGTTTCGAGTCGGGGGAGCGCGATGGTTAACTCCTCCCAACCTCCTCCCCCGGGGCATGCGAGTAGTACTTTGATTTATGATAAAACTAATAAAACTTTGCAATAAGTATATGAGTTCTTTATGACTAATGTGACACCATGGACATATGCATTTTCACCTTCTCATACTTGCTAGCCTCTTCGGTACCGTGCATAGCCCATTCTCACCTCGAGGATCGGTGCAATTTTCGCTGGTGCATCCAAACCCCGTGACATGATATGCTCTGTTGCACATAATCCTCATTATATCTTCCTCAAAACAGCCACCATACCTACCTATCATGGCATTTCCATAGCCATTCCGAGATATATTGCCATGCAAATTCCATCGTCACTTCACATGACTAGTTCGTTAATCATCATGTTGCTTTGCATGATCATATAGAGCTGGCATAGTATTTGTGGCAAAGCCACCGTTCATAATATTTTTGATACATGTCATGCTAGATCTTGCACATCCTGGTACACTGCCAGAGGCATTCATATAGAGTCATATCGTCCTATCAGTTTCTCATATTGAGTTGTAAGTAAATAAAAGTGCGATGATCATCCTTATTAGAGCATTGTCCAAGTGAGGAAAGGATGATGGAGACTATGATTCCCCCACAAGTCGGGATGAGACTCCGGACGAAAAATAAAATAAAAATGGGGGAGGCCAAATGAGCCCACTATATATATATATATATATATATATATATATATATATATATATATATATATATATATATATATATATATATATATATATATATATATATATATATATATATATATATATATAGTGGCACTATTCTAATCCCAGGATTAGAATAGTTATTTGGATCACAGCCAGCCCTATATAGGGGCCAATTAGGTGCTCCCGAACTTAAAGAAAAGCATCAGACCAACCCACCCAAAAAAACTCACTCCCACGACCTTCTTCCCGATCCCGCCGCTGCCTCCCCCGTGTGCTCCGGCGCGCCACCGCCCCCCGCATCCTCCGGCGCGCCGCCGCCGCCGTCTCCTCTAGGACGCTATCCCCTAACCCCCCAACCCGCATCCTCCGGTGCGCCGCCGCCCCCCGCATCCTCCCGCGCGCCGCCACCCCCCGTCTCCTCCCGCGTCCTTCGGCGCGCCGCCCCCGTCTCCTCCGGCGCGAGGCCACCCCGCCTCCTCCTAGCGCCCCTGTTTCCTCCGACGTGAGGCCACCCCACCTCCTCTCAATGCCTCCGCCTCCTCCGGCGACAAGCCCTCCTGCACACCACTCCGAGATCCAACCACCCTGACGACGAGGGCTCCTCAGGCATATCTCCGGCGAAGCATGCCCGAGCGCATCTCCCGCGGTGGCTACCACACATCCGCTTGACCAGAAGTTAGCGGCGCCCTCCGGTCTCTACACTGATGGCGCCATACCCTGGGCGCGTGGGTCGTCCCCATGGAGGCGAGCACGTTCTCTTGCTCGAGGACTGGAGCAGTTCAGCTCGAGCACGTGGGGAAGTCCACCGACGGCAGCCGCAGACCTACGCATCGGAAGAATGCAGTTGGCCCTCCCCGCAACCATGGCATCCAGCTTCCCCTGTGTTCGCTGTGAAGTTCAGAGAGGGGAGTTCAAAAAGTTCAGAGAGAGGGATAGCAACGGTTTGATATTCGTCTTAGCTACTGCCGTTGTTCTAATCTCTCTCATGTATGTATTGTTGATGCTGGTCCATCTCTCTTTGGTTGGTGTTTGTTTCCCACAACATGTTTGTGTTAATGTTTGGAGGAGTATTGCTACTGGATTTTATATGTTAGTTTCGGATACAGTATCAAACTATGTATAGTTACTGAAAATTTTAGGCCCTCCCAGTTGTCACTGATCAACTATGTTTGGAGGAAGGTGACAGAAGTTCATAGTGAAAATAACGAGAAGTTCAAGTATTACACGGAATGCGTTTCAGATGAGAATAAAAAAATCGAAAAATAAAAGCTTAAAAGGTTTGTTGAAAGAAGTTCACGTGCTCTGCCCGGGAAAGTTTGATGTGTATAAAAAACTCAAATTATATAACGAACGGTCCAATATTTCTTAAATAAATGATTTTTAAGTAAACATCGAAGTACTTTGAAATAAATTGAACTTCTCTACATTTAAAAAAATAACAGAGAAATTCGAAGTATATAAACTACTCAGATTTTTTCTCGTTACTAAATAATAAAATGAAGAAGTTCAAATTAAAACAGAAGAGAAGTTCGAAGTTTATGAAAAACTCAGATTTTTTTTCTCGTTACTATAATTCTTTACTCAAAAATAGAAAACGTGAAGTTCAAATTAAAATAACACAGAAGTTCAAAGTGAAAACAGCCAGAAGTTCACGTGTTGCATGGTGTGTGTTTTCATATGAGAAAAAAGAATAAAAAGACAAAGTATACAAAATTTGTTGCTAGAAGTTCAGGTGCTCGATACGGGAAGGTTCAAAACTTCTCGTGAGTGTGGTTCACTATGTATTTCTCACCCATTCTTGTGAGTGAGAAAAATGAATAAAAAGGCAAGGTCCAATTTTTTTCTTGCTATAAGTTCAAGTTCTCGGTTGGAGAAAGTTAGAAAAATATTGTGAGAGAGGTTTGTAAAAAAGGAATATAATTTGTGTAACACCGACGAAAGGGTGAAAAATTACAAACAAAAATACGCGACAGAAGTTCAACGTGGAAACAGCAGGAAGTTCAACTACTACGCTAAATGAATTTTGGATGAAAATCTTTTAAACCGTCGCGAGTATGAAAAAAATGATCAAGACGGAAAAGTTGCGTGTTTACAACAGCTTTTCATCGGTATATCACTTGCTCAATTCCGGTGAGTGGATGGAGAGCTACGAGGAAAAAACAGTACGTGAAGAAACAGAGTGAAGTTCAGGTAGACGTGCCGATGAAGTTCAAGTTCTTCACGCGGTGCATTTTCGAAGACCCTGTTTCGCGATAAAAGACAAAACGCGTCATCTCGCCATTTTCGAAATTACTTGAAAACGATTAGGACTCAGAAAAAACCGCCTGCATGAAAATGTTTCGCATTTTTTGTAGCTTTTCAACGGTATATTATTTGCCCCATTCCGATAAAGTTTCTAGAAATTACGGCCAAAAAACGTTTTTAGCCATTTTCGAAATTGACTTAAAACCGTAAAGAATTGGGAAAACCAATCTATATAAAAAAGTTTCGTATTTATTCAAGCTTTCCAACGCCATATCATTTGCCTCATTCCGACAAACCGTTGAGAGAATAACATGAAAATACGAACTCGGTACAGATTCGGCCATTTTCCAAATTACTTTTAAAGCGTTCATAGTTAGAACACACTTTTTATATCGAAAGATGCGCATTTTCATAAGCTTTCCAACGCCATATCATATGCATCGATAGGACTAGACGTTTTCAAATTAACCCCGAAATACGAACCCGGCTGTTCGGTTTCCAATATTCCGTCATTTTTTGAAATTCCTCTTAATCCGTAGGGAATTTGGAAAAATGTTCAACATGTGAAATGAGCGGATTTGCAGCAGCTATCGAACACCATCTCATTTGCCTCATTCTGATAAACGGTTTAAAAATAGCGTCGAAAGTACTATTCACGTTTTTTTGTATTAACAAAAACGGTTTTCAAAACTGCTCTTAAACCATTTAGATTTTGACAAAAATTCAACTTAGGCCGTGACCGTCGTGTCCACAGCTTTCCAACGGTATATTGCAAGCCTCGTTTGGACAATGTTACGGGAAGTTCAACCTCTCACCAAGGGAAGTTCAAGTCGAACAAGTCAGGCAGTAAAATTGCAACAGACGCAAGTTCATCACGTCCCGAGAGCAAATCCGCCAACGAGCGAGATTCCTATTTAAAACGGGCATTTAGTTGCTAAAAACCGTTCCCAGATTACACTTACATCACATAGAACACGACTGACCAGAAAAATTCGCGCGGGGAGACACGGTTGCGAAGATAGCCCGAAGGTCGGGTTCCTACAGAGGGAAGTTCAGGTTGTGTAACTCAGGAAGTTCAACTCGTGATCAGAATAATATTCTGATATATATATATATATATATATATATATATATATATATATATATATATATATATATATATAGGGTGGGTCTATTCTAATAACACCCTTAAGAGTCTTATTCTAATAACAAAAATCTCTTATTCTGCTAACAGTTACAGTTTCGCACCGCCGAACCAAATCAAAAAAACCACATAAAAAAACACCGGGACGAACTGCCCCACCCCCACCACATCCCGCCGGCGGCGCCCCCCACCACATCGCACCAGCCGCCCAAAAGCGCTCCAACGCCGGCCCCCGACGCCGCCGTTGCGGATCCACCAGCAGCTTATCCGGCCACCGCGCCCGCCCCGCCTCCCGGCCGACCGCGTCGTTGCGGATCAACAAGCACCAGATTTGGCCATCGCGCTCGGAGCTCCGTCGCCATCCCTCGCCCAGCCGGCGACCACAGGTGCAGCCCCGGATACGGTGGCGCCCAAACCCACCACCCCCTGTCACTCCCAGTCGGCGCACCTCCCTCCCCCATCCCAGAGCGCCGCGCCTCCTCACCCTACCGGCCGTCGTGCCTCCCCTCCTCCCTACCCCGCGCCCCCGACCTCCACCTCCGCCCTCATACCGGATCCGCTGCCACGCCATGGATCCGGTCTAGGACATGGGCGTGCAGTGTGGAGCGTGGGTGCATGATGTTCGCCGAGTCTTGATTTTTTTTCTGGTTGATGCTTGCTATGTAAAAATTCAAGTAGCACGGCGGCTGCAGCCACAGGCTCCCTCCGCCATGGCTCGTCGTTGACATCAGTCGGCGAGATGCCACCGGTGAGCCGCCCCTATTCCCCCTCTTCCTCCTCTGCTATGGAAACGACACCGGGAGGACGCCGTGCAGTTCCTTGGCTCTTGGCGCGAGGTTCAGGCGGCCTGGGTGTTCAGTTCGATTTGTGTTGGTGCCGGCCATGGGTACTACAGTGCCGATTTGCAGTTCGGGCGCCCAGTTCTTCTCACTCAACCCCCTCACTCTTTCTTCTCACTTCGGGCGCCCAGTTCTAGTGGCTATTCCACGAGCTCGGGAATGCGCCAGGAGCTCTGTGGGCTGACGGGCGAGAGCCTAACGGCATGCAGTACTGCCGGTGCCAATTTGCAGTGCTGTGGAAGGAAAAAAATGTTGTGCATATTCTAATCGACTTTTAAATCTGAAGGGTGATTCTGCTGAATTCACAGCAACCTAATTGTAAAATATTTTTGCCCGGGTGCAGTTTTCCCCGCTGCCCGTGCAGTTTGTTAGTCTGTATGAAATTTCTATTGAATTTTCTTTTATATTTTTCAGAAAAAAGGAAGTGCACCCGGTGAACACTAGCGGTCCAGTGGAAAAAAATGCTAGACATTGTTGTTCCGTGCAGTGCGTGGAGGGTGTTCGAGCAGTTTATAAGGTGGATACAATTAACAAGGTTATTATTATGGAGGTTCGGCCGGTGCGATAGGTTTGGACTTGCGGTGCGCAGACGACTTTCATTTCATAGAAAAATCATGTTTTTTTAAGTCCTCCGTCATTGCAATTTCTATGTGTTTGTACTGTGGATTAAAAAAAGAGCGTTGCAGTTCGTTCACCCCGTCTCGTAGTCGAGAGACTTATTGATCGCAACTCTCTGTAGATTTGAAGAAGAAACATTACTTTTTTTTGAAGTGCATCTCACTTGTTTCATCGCTGCAGTGATTTTCTCTCTCCCAACAGTTCACTATGTTGCCAAAAGTGCAAAAACATGGAACATTTTTTTTGGAAAAGGTTGATTTTTTATGCAGCTCACTCTGTTGTTGTGTGCGGTAGAAGAAAATTGGAAGTAAAATGGATGCATTCTACTCCCATTTCCCCCTGTCGATATATTGCTTAGTAGTTCACTTCGGTACATGTCGCGGTTCGCTTGCCTTCGTCTATGTGGTTCACTCCCCTTCACAATTTTTACGAAAATGATAGAAAAAAACAATGCGGTCCACTTCTCGATAGTGTTGCGGTTCACTTCCGCCCGGTATGAAGTGCGACCCACTTCCTCGTCTGGAAAAATTCACGTCTGACAATTTTATTTCATGAAGTTTACTTGCCTGTTTGATGCAGTGCGTTTTTTGGTTTGATTCAGTGCGTTCTTCTGTCTGATTTAGTTCCTTCGTCGATTTTGATGTCGCGGAAAACTGAGTCTTCGCATTTTCGTAAAATCGAAACCGCTCTTAAACCGAAAGGAATTAGAGAGAGTGTTCTACATGAAAAAGGTGCGCCTCTTCGATATCTTTCCAACGCCGTATCATTTGCATCGTTCCGACGAGTGGTTTGGAAAATTTTACGGAAATACGCTCGCTGCCACTCGTAGGCAACGACACCGTTTTCAAAATTCCTTTAAAACCGTGAGGAATCTCAAAAACTGACCAACATATGAAAGTTGCGCCTATTCCACAGCTTTCAAACTCTGTATCACATGCCTCGTTCGGACAAACGGTTAAAAAACTACAGTGAAAACCGTACCAAAAAATCAAAAAATTTGAAAAACAGAATTCCGCGTTTCGTTAAATTTGAAATTGCTCTCAAACCGTAAGGAATTAGAGAGTCTAATATACATGAAAAAGTTATGGCTTGACGACATCTTTCCAACGCCGTATCATTTGCTTCATTCCGATGAGCGGTTTAGAAATAATCGCGAAAATACGCTCGCTGCCACTCATCAGGCGTCCACCGTTTTCAAAACTGCTCTTAAACCACGAGGAATATAGAAAAGTGTACAACATGACTTAGTTGCGCATTTTCCGTAGCTATCCAATGGTATATTATACGTCTTGTTCCGACAAACGGTTTAGAAACTGGAGCGAAAACAGTGTTGAAAAAATGCGTAGAGTTTTTTCTTCTGACATTGCATCCCGACACGAAGTTCACTAGTCTCTATATTAGAGTACCTTTGCTACAGAAAGTGCAGTGTCCTCGCGTTGAGTGTGTAGTTCGTAAGTGTTAGCAGAATAACTATTCTGCTAATATTAGTAGAATAGACCGGTTGTATATATATATATATAGCAAAAAAATAGAAAAGCCCACCATGAAAAAAAATAAATGAGAGAAAAAGAGAGAAGGAACTTTGCTACTATCTTTTACCACACTTGTGCCTCAAAGTGGCACCATGTTCTTCATATAAAGGGTCTCTTGTTTTTTCACTTCCATATGCTAGTAGGAATTACCTTTTCATTATAAACTTGGCTTGTATATTCTGATGACGGGCTTCCTCAAATGTCCGAGGTCTTCATGAGCAAGAAAGTTGGATGGACACCCCACTTAGCTTCAGTTGAGCTTTCATACACTTATAGATCTAGTGCATCATTTGCATGGCAATCCCTACTCCTTGCATTGACATCTATCGATGAGCATCTTCTTAGGTCGTTGGTACGCCTAGTTGATGTGAGACTATCTTCTCCACTTTTTACCCCTTTGATATCTACCATCATATTCTATTCCACCTACATGCTATGTCCAATGGTTCACGCTCATGCATTGCATGAAGAATAAAAAGTTGATGCATACTGAAAAAGTATGATCCAATTGCGTGACTTGGACACCGTGGTGCTTACCATTTGTATTAATGTGGTGAAGACGGAGTCATGCCTTGCTAATATAATAAGATGAATAGGGGTAAACATTCTTTTAGGATCTTATATACTTTGAAAAATCAATGATTTTGTTTCTTATACTTACAAATATTGCTATGCTAATGTTTGTTTCATCATTTCTCAATGAGCATACATACAAAATATTACATAATGGGTAGCATGTCAAATAAAATTTCTGTTTTTATCATTTACCTACTCGAGGACGAGCGTGAATTAAGCTTGGGGATGCTGATATGTCTCCAACGTATCTATAATTTTTTATTGTTCCATGCTGATATATTATCATTCTAGGATACTTTTTGGGCATTCGTTTACCAATTTATAATATTTTTTGAGCACTAACCTATTGACCCAGTGCCCAGTGCCAGTTGCTATTTTCTGCATGTTTTTTACTTTTTAGGTTTACAATACCAAACGAAGTCCAATTGCCATGAAACTTTTTGGTGATTTTTGCTGGACCAAAAGAAGACCTGGAAGCCTCCGGAGGAGGCCGGGAGGTGCACGAGGGCCCCACCACACATCAGGGCGCACCCTAGGGGGCCCCTGATATGTGGTGGCCCCCTCGTGGCTCTTCTGACGTCCCACTCTAGCCTAATTCTCTAATATTCCAAAAACCCTAGAGGAGGTCCCGAAACACTTTTTACGCCGCCGCAAGTCTCTGTTCCGACGGGAGCCCATCTAGAGCTCCGTTCCGGCACCCTGCCGGAGGGGGGATCGATCACGGAGGGCCTCTTCATCAACCTTGCTGCCCTCATGATGATGTGTGAGTAGTTCACCACAGACCTACGGGTCCGTAGGTAGTACCTAGATGGCAATGTCTCTCTCTCTCTCTTGATCTTCAATACAATGTTCATCGCATCTTTGCCTTGATCTATCCGATGTAATCCCTTGGTATGGTGCGTTTGTTGGGATCCGATGAATTGTGAGTTTATGTTAACATTATTCATGAAAAGTATTTGAGTCAAACCTGAATACTAAGATTCTTATTTGCATGATCATTATAGCTTCGTAATGCTCTCCGATCTATTGAAATAGTTTGGCCAACTAGATTGATATTTGTTCGGTGGGAGTGGTGTGTTGTGGTAGGTTCAACCTGACGAGTTTCTATATCCCAGTGACAGAAGGGGACAAGATGCGTCTTTGTGTCGCTGCTACTAAGGATAAAACGACGAAGTTAATTCATATTGATTGAGTTTACTTTGTCTACATCATGTCATCGTTCTCCAAGCATTACTCTGTTTTACTTAATACTCTAGATGCATGCTGGATAGCGGTCGATGAGTGGAGTAATAGTAATAGGTGCAGGCAGGAGTCGGACTATTTGCTTATGGACGTGATGACTATATATACATGATCATTGCCGTGAAAATCGCATAACTATTCGCTTTCCTATCAATTGCCCAACAGTAATTTGTTTACCCACCGTATGCTATTTCTATGAGAGATGCCACTAGAGAACACTACGCCCCCCGGGTCTATTCACTTATATATTTACAAACTCTACTATTACCTTGTTGTTATTTATTTACTTTTATTTTATTTTGCAATTTACAATTATCTACAATTATCTACACAACTCACTTGCTTGCAAATAACGAGATCAAGGGGATTGACAACCCTCTTGCCGGCGTTGGGTGCAAGTTGTTTGTTCTTTTGTGTGCAGCCGTTGAAGGCGGTTGAGGATTGATATTCCTATTGGTTCGATAAAGCTTGGTTTCATAACTGAGGGAAATACTTACCCACATTGTGTTGCGATAACCCGTTCCTCTTCACGGAAAACCCAACGCAGATCACAAGTATCATACTACGGCAGATGCCGTTGGTGAGATCGTGCGGATGGGGGAGAGCACATGCCTGAAGACAACTATCAAGTTTGCTCGCGCTGTCATGCAGGTGTTTGGAGCAGAGTATCTGAGAGAACCAAATGTGTAGGACATATAAAAGTGGTTGGCTATTGGAGAGGCCAGATGGTTTCCAGGAATGCTCGGATCAATTGATTGTATGCATTTGCAATGGAAGAATTGTCCCAAATATTTGCGATGAATGTATCAAGGTCACACCATAGAGGCCACCATCATATTGAAGGAGTGTCATCACATGACTTGTGAAATTGGCATGCTTTGTTTGGAATGCCGGGTTCTCACAACGACATCAACATGCTCTCCGGTGTTCAGGAGGCTTTGTAATGGGGAATCTCCGCCGTGTAACTACAATATCAACGACCGTGACTACAACATGGGATACTATCTTGACGATGGCATCTATCCTCAATGGACGGCATTTGTGAAGACTATATCCAAACCACACGGCAACAAAGAAAGCCACTTTGCAACAATGCAAGAAGCGGTTAGGAAGGATGTTGAGATGGCATTCAGAGTGCTTCAAGCTCGTTGGGGAATTGTTCGTGGAGCTGCAATGATGTGGGACTCAGAAACTTTATGGTAGTTGATGATATGCTGTGTTATTTTGCACAACATAATTGTCAAGGATGAGGGTGATGGTGTTGCCCAAACCAATGATTTTGAAGAGCCTGTAGAACAAGTTCAAATCCCGAAAGATCAAGATGCAAACCAGCTTGTGAACTTTTTGCAGATGCATCAAAATCTTTGAGATCATCAGATGCACGCATAACTACTCAATGATCTTGTGGAGATGACCCACAATCGAAACCAAAGAGCTAATGTTTGAGTAGGGCACTTTAAGTAAAATTTACGCAAGGACTTTGTATTTTCACTACCAAACATTTTGTTATTTACGTGTGACATTGACGTGTATGATGGACTTGCAAGGATTTACATGTATTTGGGAGTCCGGATTTGAGATATGCGGATGGAAAGCACGAGATACGAGGGGCCGGATGAGCCCGCGGACGTGCCTGGGCGCGTTTGCTGGGCTGGATTTGCCAAGTTTGACTGTAGATGCTCTTATGATGGAGAAAATGGAATGGCAAAGCCCGTTGCTCTCCGTCGGACATAACACATAGAGTTTTTGGTATATTCCTCGAGCCTGACAGGGAGCGAGTAGACAACTAATCGAACTCCTGCGCTACACTGCTCTGCTACTCCCACCGACCAAACGGTCAATCGCTTATTTTCCCTCCCACACTTCTCTACTAGTAAATCGCTAGCGGGCCAATCACTCGTCAGGGCTGGCCCATAGGCCAGGCAAAAGGGGCAACTGCCCGGGGCCCCAAGAGAGGACGGCCCCTGCTACAAATTATAGTAGTAACACCATACAATTATACATTACATCGAAAAGATTATTAATGCATAAAATATAGCCTCAATTTGAAGGAGAGAAAATGCAGACCACATGCTAATAGTTTATACCCCACGAAGGCAAACCAATCGGCCTTACGAAGTTGAGTTTAAATATGTTAGTTCCCCTTTATGATGGATGTCTTAGTATCATAGTGAAATTTATGATAACAAGATTTCAATGTTTAAGCCAAAGCAGATTTTTTCATTCGAGAAACAAGCAGTAGGAGATCTCATTTTCACCAAATCAAACAAAGTGAATCTACATGAGCATTGATATGTCTCAAATGTATCTACTTTTCCAAACAATTTTGCTCTGGTTTTGTCCTCTAATTTGCATGATTTGAATGAAACTAACCCGGACTGACGCTGTTTTCAGCAGACCTACCTTGGTGTTATTTTTGTGCAGAACTAAAATTTCTCGGAATTGGACGAAACTTTTTGTGGATTTTTTCTGGAATATATAAGGAATTTTGGAGTGAAGAGCTGCCGGAGGGAGTGGACCAGAAGGCCACCACGCAACCGGCGCGCCCCGTAGGGGCACGACCAGATGGCTTGTGGGGCCCTCGTGGCCCCTCCGACCCTAATTCCAACTCCATAAATTCACATCCGCGGATAAAAAATCAGAGAGAAGATTTCATCGCGTTTCACGAGATGGAGCCGCCGCCACCTCCTGTTCTTCCTCCGGAGGGCTGATCAGGAGCCTGTTTAGGGCTCCGGAGAGGGCAAATCGTTGCCAACGTCATCACCAACCCTTCTCCATCAACACCGCCATGATGCTCACCACCGGGAGTGAGTAATTCCTTTGTAGGCTTGCTGGACGGTGGTGGGATTGGATGGAATTGATCATGTAATCGAGTTAAGTTTGATAGGGCTTGATCCCTAGTACCCACTATGTTCTGAGATTGATGTTACTATGACTTTGCTATGCTTAACACTTGTCACTAGGGCCCGAGTGCCATGATTTCAGATCTGAACCTATTATGTTTTCATGAATATAAGAGTGATTTGGATCCTATCTTGCAAGTTATATGTACCTATTACGTGTCATGATCCGCATACCCCAAGGTGACAATAATTGGGATTCTTTCCGGTGATTGCCGTAGTTTGAGGTGTTCATGTATTAACCATGTGTTAATGCTTTGTTCCGGTTCTCTATTAAAAGGAGGCCTTAATATCCCTTAGTTTCCAATAGGACCCCGCTGCCACGGGAGGGTATGGCAAAAGATGTCATGCAAGTTCTTACCGCAAGCACGTATGACTATATACGGAATACATGCCTACATTACATTGATGAATTGGAGCTAGTTCTATGTCACCCTAGTGTGTAACTGTTATATGATCAATGTCATCTAAATCATTATCCATCACCGATCCACGTGCCTACGCGTTACATATACTGAATCTTGCCAAGTTACTATTGCTATTGTTCCTGTCACACTTGCTACAAAACTGCTACTGTCACTATTACTGTTACCTTTGCTACTACTATTTGCCATGCTACTAAATCTTTGCTGCAGAAAGATATCCTCGGTGCGGTTGAATTGACAACTCAACTGTCAAGGCCAATAAATATTCTTTGGCTCCCCTTGTGTCGAATCAATAAATTAGGGTGAAATACTACCCGTGAAGACTGTTGCGATCCCCTACACCTGTGGGTTATCAAGCATGTGAGACAATCAAATCATGCGGAAAAGTACAATCAACAACCAATTTCAATTCTTCGATTATTCTATTTCTGAACCCAACTTGCAAGTCACATTTGCTATACCCAAGAAGTTTCTATGAGTATGGTTGACCAATATACTAGAAACCACTATTAAAATATTTGTCAGTATGCATGCTTTAGAAATATCTACCATGCCATTCGATAATTTTGGAAGATATATGACCACACACATGGATATGCAAATAGGACAAAACACATAGATATGCAAATATATTTATGCACTATACAGTTTATGCAGTATTATAAAATTAATTTGAAGGATTTATTAACAAGACTTCTTTTTGGTAAATCGTATGATTTAAATTTTGTAGAATCAAAATTTTCAATGATATATATCATAGTTGTGTAACAATGAATAATATAACTATTATTTGGAAACATTCTTCTTTGACCGAGTAATAAAAAAATTATAATATGGTACACTTAGTTTAAAATAGGTATGAAAGTTTAATATAAAAAAAATTATGTACATCGCCCCCGGCCCCGCACTTCCTCCAACTCCGACCTTCACCTCCACGGGCGGCCGCCGAAGCCTTTCTGGCCTCTAGATTTGGTGAATTGTCAGCGGGCTGCTCGCCACCATCATCCTAGTCTATAGCGACTCGAGGTAATGGAACATCGTGTTCCGCCATCGCGAGGAGGAGCCCCACCATTATCATCGTCGTCACCATCATCTCCAGCACCACAACGCCGGTACCAGGATTAGCATCGAAATCACGTCGGCGCCATCTTCACCGGCACCTTCCTCGTCCGCTGCTCTATCCTCGCCAGCGCCTTCCTCGTTCGCCGCTCCATCATCGGTAGCCACCAAGGTTACATCGCCGTCTTCTCCCCACATGTATGGCTACGGCGTGCCTTCCATTTTCCCCTATCAAGATCATGAGCAGGAGTAGGAGGAGCCTGCAGTCTGTATCCTGATGTGAGCTTGGGGTTTTAGCAGCGCTTATTCTTGACATCGATAATCTAAATCACTAATATGCACACATGCATCGTCTTTGTATTCTTCCTTGTTTATATACTTGTTATTAGTATGATGTTATAAATGTTGGTATCTGCCTAGTATAAAAAATAAGGTTATATGGAAATGAGAAGGATGCTTTTGAAGAATGCAATCAACAACTCCAAGTGAGAATGATATGATGAATAGGCAATGTACCCCTTTGCTACTTCTTGTAATTTCTCCTGGTTCTGGTAATATATGGTTCAGGACGGCATGAGCCCGCCGTTGACGTGTCAACATATTTTCTTGCTACGGGCGAGCAACACTTAATTTGTCAAGTTTCAGGAACACCGAAACAAAAAACATTGTCTCCTGGTGCTCCAAATGTGAAGTGGCAAAGAAGAGCACATCACTCCGTACACACAGTTCCAGTCTGGCAAAGAGCAACACATGCTTTGAACCGAACACAACACATATCATATCATAATTCCAACAGCTTGGACTTGACGCACGTTTCACTAACCAACTCCCATGGAACACAACAAACATGATAGTGATCTTAATGCAACTACAAACAGTAGAAGATGCATAGTAAGTTTTCATCGTCTCCTCTCGAGTCAATTGCAAGAAACTATCACATTTGTGGCTAGGTTTGCAGAAAACCACCAACTCGTTAATCCGTTGCAAAAAACACCGCAATCTCAATTAAGTTGTTGCAAAAACCACTGATCGGGTGATTTGTCCTGTTTAATCATTTTCTGACAAGTGGGGCCGGAGTTTAAGGAGCTGACCTAGAAAACAATTAACACACACACACACACACACACACACACACACACACACACACCCCTAAATCTAGAAAACAAAGGCAATCAGATTCCCCGCCGTGTGGACAACCACCTCGCTGTTCGACCAAGTGCCAGCGCTGCCGCGCTCCTCTTCGTCGTGGGAGACAATGCATCCCGTTTAGCGCGCTCCTGGGTTGTCGTCATAGCTGCCCGGACGGTGCCTCCGTGCTTCTCCTGGACACCGGATCTAGACGGAAACAGGATGGCGGCGAGCGAAGGTGGCCGGAGGAGGGGTGCAGGCTAGCTGGATGGGGCGGTGGAGCTCCATTCACTAGTAGAAAACATGGCTTTGGTCCTGGCCAGATCAGAACATTAGTCCCGGTCGTGTTACGAACCGGGAGTACTGGCAGCATCAGTCGTGGTTCGAGAGGCTAGGTCGCCGGCCGGGCCTCGGCAGGCATCAGTCCCGGTTTGGCTGGGACCTTTAGTCCCGGTTCCAGCCACCAACGAGGACTAAAGGGGTTGCTACCCATTACTCTGTTCTCAGCTCCTATGCACATGAGGTGTTTGATGAAATGCCCGAGCCACACTTAAGCTTTCTCCTCTCCAAGCTCGACCTCCAAGCTACATTTTCCCCAAGATTTGTCTAGGTTTGGCGGTGCAGCAACTACACATGTGTTCTAAAAGGTTAGCAACTTCATCCTTTCATCTCTCACTGCTAGTTTAGCTCATTTCAAATGCTCTAGAAGTAGAGTGGTTTGTGGGTTTTAGTGGAGGAGTGTATGTAGTGGAGGAGTGTATTAATTTGGTCACTTCTCTATTCATGATGTTCTGTAGTGGTTTTTGATATACTTAATTATATAATGCACGCAGATGAACTGGCAATGGATGTACGGTGACCGACGCACCTCCGACTACATTGAGGGCCTGCAAAATTTTCTCGAAGTGGCTGAGGCAAAGAGCAGAATGGTTTTATGTATTGTCCATGTACTGCCTGTGGGAATACGAAGGATTACTCTTCCCCGAAAACCCTTGCACCTGCTTGAGAAGGGTTTCATGCCACACTATAATGTTTGGACCAAGCACGAAGAAAGAGGGGTTATGATGGAAGACAATGAAGAAGAAGAGGATGATGACAACTATCGTTCTATGTTCCCTGAATACGGTGATACTGCAACGGGGGACGTTGAAGATCAAGAGGCACCAGATGTGCCAGATGATGATCTTCGTCGGGTCATTGTTGATGCACAGAGAGAATGCGAAAGTGAAAGGGAGAAGTTGTAGTTCGATCGCATGTTAGAGGACCACAAAAAAGGGTTGTATCCAAATAACGAAGATGGCAACACAAAGCTCGGTACCACACTAGAATTGCTGCAATGGAAGGCAAAGAATGGTTTATCTGACAAGGGATTTGAAAAATTACTGAAAATAATGAAGAATAAGCTTCCAAAGGATAACAAATTGCCTGACAGTACGTACGAAGCAAAGAAGCTTCTCTGCCCTCTAGGATTAGAGGTGCATAAGATACATGCATGCCCTAATGACTACATCCACTACCGCGGTGAGTATGAGAATTTGAACGCATGCCCGGTATGCGATGCATTGCGGTATAAGATCAGACGAGATGACCCTGGTGATTGATACGTCTCCAACGTATCTATAATTTTTGCTTGTTCGATGCTGTTATATTATCATTCTTGGATGTTTTACAATCATTTTATAGCCACTTTATATCATTTTTTTGGACTAACCTATTGACATAGTGCCAAAGTGCCAGTTGCTTTTTTTGCTTTTTTTTACTTCGCAGAATATCAGTACCAAACGGAGTCCAATCACGAAGAAACTTTTTGGAGATTTTTTCTGAACCAGAAGACACCTAGTGGGCCAAAGAAGTGCCAGGAAGGTGGGTTGTGGAGAGCACAACCCACCAGGCTGCGCTAGGGGGCCCCCGGCGTGCCCTAATGGGTTGTGCCCTCCACGGGGCCCCCCTCCACGGCCACAGATGCCTATAAATTCCCAAATATTCAGAAAACCCTAAGGGAGTCGACGAAACACAATTCCAGCCGCCGCAAGTTCCAGAACCTCGAGATCCAATCTAAACACCATCATGGAGGGGGTTCATCTTCTTCATAGGTGCCTCTCCGATGATGCGTGAGTAGTTCACCATAGACCTACAGATCCATAGGCAGTAGCTAGATGGCTTCCTCTCTCTCTCTTATGATTCTCAATACAATGGTCTCTTGGAGATCTATTTGATGTAAACTTTTGCGGTGTGTTTGTTGGGATCCGATGAATTTTGAGTTCATGATCAGTTTCTATCCATGAATATTATTTGAGTCTTCTTTGATCTCTTATATGCACGATTACTTATAGCCTCGTATTTCTTCTTCGAATCTTTGGTTTAGTTAGGCTGACTAGATCGGTTTTTCTTGCCATGGGAAGAGGTACTTTGTGATGGGTTCGATCTTGTGGTGTTCTTTCCCAGTGACAGAATGGGCAGCAAGACACACATGTATCGTTGCTATTAAGGATAACAAGATGGGGTCTATTCCTACATGAATAGATCTAGTCTACATCATGTCATCGTTCTTATTGCATTACTCCGTTTTTCCATGAACTTAATACACTAGATGCATGCTGGATAGCGGTCGATGTGTGGAGTAATAGTGGTAGATGCAGGCAGGAGTCGGTCTACTTATCTTGGACGTGATGCCTATATAATGATCATCACCTTGGATATCGTCATGATTATTTGATCTTCTATCAATTGCCCAACAGTTATTTGTTCACCCACCGTGCGCTATACTCATGAGAGAGGCCACTAGTGAATCCTACGGCCCCCAGGGTCTACTTTTCCAACATATTGCTTTCCGATCTATCTTTTTTTGCTTCTTTGTTTTCAGATCTACAAAACCAAAAACCCAAAAACATATTGCTGCACTTTTTATTTGCCCTTTGTATTTTGTGTTCTTTAGAGATCTATCTCTCCTATATCACTACCTAATCTATCTTTTTACCGTAGAGAGATTGACAACCTCTCTTTCACGTCGGGTTGCAAGTATTTGTTATTTGTGTGCAGATGCTGCTTATTGGGTGGTGGTGATCCTCCTACTGGTTCGATAACCTTGGTTTCATAACTGAGGGAAATACTTACCGTCGCTGTGCTGCATCATCCCTTCCTCTTTGGGGAAATACCGACGCAGTCTCAAGCCACGTCAAAGGAATTTCTGGCGCCGTTGCCGGGGAGCAAGCAGTCTCTTCTACGTGTCAATCTCAGGCGCCGAGGAGACTCCATCATCATCTACCAGGTTCCTAATCACAAATCTCATCTCCTTGCAATTACATTATTTGCCATTTGCCTCTCGGTTTCCTCCCCCCCACTTCACCAATTTGCCGTTTTATTCGCCCTCTTTTTCGTTTGCCTTTTTCTCGCCGGATCTCTTGCTTGCTTGCAATCTTGTTTGCGTAGTCACGATGACTCAAGAAAACACCAAGTTGTGTGATTTTTCCAATACTAATAACAATGATTTTATTAGTACTCCGATTGCTCTTCCCGCCACTAGTGCGGAATCTTGTGACATTAATGCCGCTTTGTGGAATCTTGTCATGAAAGATCAATTTGCCGGTAATCCTAATGATGATGTCAAGCCCCATCTAAACACGTTCATAGAATTGTGTGATATGCAAAAGAAAAAAGATGTGACAATGATATAGTGAAGTTGAAATTATTTATCTTCTCCTTGCGGGATCGTGCAAAAAATTGGTTTTCTTCTTTGCCTCGCAATAGTATTGATTCTTGGAATAAGTGCAAGGATGCTTTTATCACTAAGTATTTTCCGCCCGCGAAAATTATTTCCCTTAGGACACAAATCATGAATTTTAAGCAACTTGTGCATGAACATGTTGCACAATCTTGGGAAAGAATGAAGTTGATGCTAAGAAATTGTCCAACTCATGGTTTAAATCTTTGGATGATCATACAAAATTTTTATGCGGGGTTGAATTTTGTCTCTAGAAATCTTTTAGATTCCACCGCGGGTGGTACTTTTATGGAGATTACTTTGGGTGAAGCTACTAAATTGCTAGATAACATCATGGCAAATTATTCACAATGGCACACCGAAAGAGCACCTACTAGTAAAAAAGTTAATTCGGTTGAAGAAATTACTACTTTGAGTGATAAGGTTGATGCTTTGATGAAATTTGTTGCTAGTAAAAATGCTCCTATTGATCTTAATGATGTGCCTTTGTCTACCTTGATTGAGCAAAATAGTGATTCCGTAGATGTGAACTTTGTCTCATGAAACAATTTAAATAACAATGCTTATAGAGGTAATTTTAATCCTAGGCCTTTTCGTGGAAATTCCTCTAATAATTATGGTAATTCCTATGGTAATTCTTCTTACAATAATAATAGGAACACCTCTGATCTTGAGAGTAATATTAAAGAATTTATCAATGCGCAAAAGTCTTTCAATACTACGATAGAAGAAAAGTTGAATAAGATTGATGATATGTATAAGAAGGAGATCAAGATGAATATATTAGTTGTGTGTATATATATTAGCTAGATCTTGATAAAACATTATGGATAGTGTTCTGGCAAACGTACCCAAAGATTTCTTTCATCTATGCTCCTTTCAGACGTGATCATGCGAATGTTCTCGCAAACGTAGTATGCGCATAAACTATTCCCCTGCTCCTGCCTCATGCACTTTACGAGAATAAAATTCAATCAGGTAATAATTAATCAAGTATGATAATGGTATTGAAACTAGAATTAAAGAGATGCACGGACGTAGCTAGCTAGTACTACTTAATTACCTTGGGTCGGACCCATGTCAGCTTTTGTGCCCAGTCGCCTGGGACCAGTTTGATGAACTTGGCCCAAGCCCTGCCCGCCGGCAAAGAAAATGAATAAAGGAGTTATTAACTAGTTGATATCAGGAAATGAAGTAAAGAGGCCGACATAGTGCGATAATGATTGAAATTACCTGTCGACCATCCCCCTCATGGTTGCGTATTCGGATGGATTATTATATAGTGAGTCCAGTACTTCAACTTTTCCCTTGTCAACTTCAATGATTAACAAGATCCAGTGGTAACTGCATGCGCACACGTTTTGTATAATTAAGCGGGCATGTGCATAACTCATCAACTACACTTATTAACATCTAGTAAGCAAAAAATAGAATTTGTAGTACAAGATATAGTAACACTCACCCGAAGTTGTAAGGAAGTAGTATTTCTGGTTGGGTGTTTAGTCGCTTCAAAAACTCTAGCAGGAATCTCTCTGTGTCTTTTCTCGAATATTCAGTTTCCCATACCTTTTGATTAATCGTATTTGGGTCAATGAACCGAATGACATAGCGTCCAGCTTTGTTCATTTCATACATCTTCATTCTGCATAATACCACATAAAATAATATAGTGAGGATAATTACAGGTAATGAACGAGAGCACAACTAGCTAGAGACTTAAATTATAGAAAGAAATCACTTACAGACAATAGCAACTGATGATATATTTGTCGAGCGCGTCTTGATTGAATAACTGAAACAACTCTGGATACTCAACCCATAAATCTTTTCCATGGAAGTAATGCTTTTTCTTGACTTTCACCATGAGGGACTCTTGATCGGTATTTGCTGTTTCTTGCATGTACCACGTATGCAAATTGTACATTCTCGTTGGTAGAAGCTTGACATCGTCAGGCTTGACCAGAGGTTTGTCGCGGACATATTGCCATTTTACTTCCTCCTCTGTAATCCTGGGGATTTCCTCAAGGCCTAGGAGTTGTTCAACAGTGACACCGGCCTCTTTAGCATGCCTTTTATGATCGTCGGTTATTACTAGCCGATCGGCGGTACTCACAGGTGTTTGTACAATGAGCGGGGGGGATCGATTGCACTGCCTGTTCTCCCAGCCGGGGAATAGTTTTCCCGCTTTTTTTGCCAACTGCTTGGCTCGAGCTCAAGCTCGACTCCTTTTGTTGTGCAACATATGACTTCTTGATACACCGCACATAGTCGCAGTCCTTATGCTTGACAGCTAGTCGAGCCATATCAATAAAGTGTTGTGAGACATGCTCAGGTACTTTCTCCTTTGGCGGCGGGGGCGGTTTCGGTCCAAAATGGGCCTTCAATTAGGCATTCACTACGGTGTTGAGTTCCTCCTCAGTCAGGTGGTAATAAAACTTCGGAAGAGGCTTGAGGCTTGGACCATATTTGAATTTCTTGCCTGTTGTACCGCTAGCCGTCGTAGCTGCGGCCTCTCTCTTCCGCTGTTGCTTAGGCGACGGAGCACGCTGAGTCGGCGGAGATGGCAGACGCGGTGCTGGACTTGGAGGAGGAGGAGTCGGCTGACGCCGTGCCGGACTTGGAGGAGGAGTTGGCTGACGCGGTGTCGGCGGATTTGGAGGAGGAGGAGTTGGCTGACGTTGTGCCGGACTTGGAGGAGGAGTCGGCTGACGCGGTGCCGGACTTGGAGGAGGAGGAGTCGACTGACGCGGCAACGGACTTGGAGGAGGAGGAGTCGGTGGCCTTGGAAAGACGATGCAATCCTTTTTCCATAGAATGATACGATGTATGGCCTCTCCCAGTGTTCTCTCCTCGTCACCTCCAAGAATGTCAAATTGTAGCTCGTGATATCCTGACATCAATTCATCAACCCCGACACGAGCATAGCCAGCTGGAATGGGATTGCAATGGAAGGTTGCTTCAGGGGGATTTGCTAAAGCATAGCCGTCCGCCACCTTCATGGATAAGTTCTTCACTTTCATGTGTAGCTCACAGTTAGTCCTGTCTTTGATATCATCCACAGGGTAGCTAGCTAGCAGTGCATCATCGATATCGGCCGGGGCGGAACCCACGCTGCTTCTCGGCATAGATGGGATGGTGCTATCCAATGCTGGATCGATCTGCTCATGCTGCCGCTGAGACGCCCTTTCTTGGCTGAGTGAGTCGATCTGCTCCTGCTGCCGCCTGAAAGCGCGTTCCAACTCCAGGTGCTTTGATTCTAGGCCTTCAAGGCGGAGTGCTTCCTCCTTCTTCTTCTGCTCCTCCTGCTTCTTCTTTCTCGCACGGCTTCTGTAGTCGTCGTTCCAATCCGCAAACCCCTCATACCACGGAACAACGCCTTTGCCTCGTGTTCTTCCCGGGTGTTCAGGATTCCTCAGGGCGCGCGTAAGCTCGTCGTTCTCTCTGTTGGGCATGAACACCCCCGTTCGAGCTTCTTCTATTGCAAGAAGTATTTCGTCTGTCGCTTCTATAAGACTTGCCTTCACCTTAATCAGCCCTGTCTCTGGGTCCAACTTCCCCCTATGCGCACAAAACCATGTCCTGCACCTGGGGCCCATGTCATTGTAACTGGAGTGACCCCTGCACTAATCATCTCTTGCTCAGATTGATCCCACTTAGGCAGGGCCACCTGGTAGCCACCTGGCCCCAGAGTATGGTGCCACTTCTTTTTCGCAGCATTAATCTTGTTTTTTCTCGACCGTTCCTTAGCGTGTTCCGATTCCTTGAACTTCACGAAAGCGTCCTAGTGATCTTTTGCCTTCACCAGTGCTCCCTTGAATTCTGGAGTCTTCTTTTTTGCTTTGACGTACGCAGTCCATGTATTTTTCTTGAAGGTGTTGAATGCGATCGCCATCTTTTTAAGAGCATAGTTTCTGACTTTATTCAGATCTGCATCTATCAAATTATCTGGTAGGGTGAAATATGACATGAGCGATGTCCAAAGCACATCTTTTGCTCTTTCGTCGACAAAAGTAACTCCTGCTCGATCTCCCTTTCCTGGCTTTTTCCATTCTTGAACGGAGATCGGGATTTTGTCCCTGACAATAACTCCGCATTGATTCTTGAACTTGGTCGCATTTTTCCAAGGTTCAAGCGGTTCGCCATTTGATGTTTTGATGGAATCGATGTTGAACTTTACGCCAGGCTACAACTTTCTGGCCGGGCCTCGAACTACCCTGTCGCTTGTAGAAGATTTGCTCGATCCGGAGGCCTAATAGTAGAAAGATCGATTCGTTAATACATACAAATTAATTAAAACATGTAATGATCACCGGATGTCTTATATAATAAATATACCTCGCCGGTCTTTGTTATTTGAAGAACATTTTCTTCGTCAACATCGTTGTCGCCTTCATCTATTCGTTCGTCTTCATCAAATATCATACAACCCTCACCGGAATTGTTCAGATATTGCGAGCCGTCATCTTCAGATTCATGCTCTGGGCTCGGGGAGCGTGAGCGTATGATGTCGAACAGAGCCTCTTCTCCTTCTCTGCCGGTATTGTCCATAGCTTTTATTTAACTAATCCAGAAGAAAGATAAAACAATTTAGTATTCAAATTAGAATGCATGCAATCAATAAGGAAAAACTGAATCATAGTACATAATATGCATCTCGAATAATTCATATAATATGCATCATCGAATATAATCTCGAATAAATCGTCTCGAATATTATCGAATATAATCTCGAATACATCTCGAGTATTATCACTAGCTAATACAGATCGAATATTATCGAAGAATCTAGTTCACTCGCGGTTCCTGAGGCGCGGGCGGTGGACACCCAAAGAGAAGGAACCATCACAGGATCATAGCTCGGGTGAGATCCCCGAAGAACCTGCCAGGTATTGGAGAACCTGACGTCCAACGCATCCATGTAGCGACGGACGTGCTCGTCCTCCTCCTTGACATGGCGACGTACCACCTCCGACGGGGCCGGCTGCCTCCGCACCGAAAGTGGCCCACGCGAACGCCACCAAAGAAGCTCTGGGTCGACGACGGGATCCGGGGCCGGGTTCCTCACCAAGCTGCGCGCCCCTGAAGGTAGCACGTCCCAGTGCCAGCCCGGCGGAGCCCAGTCCTGAACGTTGCCCCTCTGAAGCAGGACATCGTCGCGAACGAGTCGACGACGAGGATGCGGGCCGGGCATCGTTGACTCCGAGAAGAAATTCTATGCAAATTTAACATTTTTTAAATGCTTGATTGTGATTTCTTATATACGAGGAACCTTCAGAATCATAACGGATTCTCTTAACCTTTAAGGGATTTAACAAAATGGCGCCATTGTGGATGTGCAGAAAATGGTCCATATTTTTCCTGATCTCATCTACCCTTCTATATGTCACGTTGTCTAGCTAGTGTCAAAGGATTCAAGAAAACCATGGCTTCATCATTATCCGGAAGTAACAGGCGCATGATGGTACGAAGCTGTCCAAAGTTGTTTTGGAACGAAGTCCCGGATAGGATAATTAGCTTTTTGGTACGAAGTTCAGCAAGAGCCTTCCGAATATCGCTGTTTGGAAGGCCTTTGCTGAACTTCGTACCAAAAAAGCTAATTATTCTATCAAGAACTCCGTTCCAAAACAACTTTGAAAAGCTTCGTACCATCATGCGCCTGTTACTAGCGGCTAATGATGAAGCCATGGTTTTCTTGAATCCTTTGACACTAGCTAGACAAAACGTGACATATAGAAGGGTAGATGCATGAGATCAGAAAAAAATTGGATCAACTTGTGCACATCCATAATGGGGGCATTCCTGATAAATTCCTTAAAGGACTAAGAAAATTTATTGCAAATACAACATTAAAATATGCAACTTTTGCAAATACTAATTGCTATACATTGGATCAAATGTCAAAATTCCTCAACGTTTTTATATCTAACATTTATCTAGCTATAACTAAAAGTATAAAAAACTAAAAAACATTCATCTAATAACATTTATATATCTAACATTCATCTAACATTTCTATAACTAAAAGTATAAAAAACTAAAAAACATTTCTATACTATGATATACAACATTATATAAAATTAAAAAACAGAAAAAGAAACACTAATTAAGCATACTTCTATACATCCATTAAAAAACAGAAAAACAACATTATATAAAAAAATCTATACTAATTAAACACTAATTATATCCATCTAACATGCATTCATACATACATATACACTAGTGAAAAACAACTAAAACATCTAAATGGAAAATGTGTGTGTGTGTGTGTTCATGCATGTGTGTGTGTGGGGGGGGGGGCTCGGGGATGGGCGGCCATGGCGGCAGGGGGCGAGGGAGAGGGGGGAGAGGGAGGAAATGAGCTCACAGCGGGGCGACGGCGAGGCGAGGCGAGTCGGGGGCAGCGATGGCGTCGGGGCAGGCGGCGTAGCGAGGAGCGGGCGCGGGCGGCGCCGTCGGGGATCGGCGAGGAAGGGCGCGTCCGGAGTAGGGGTCGACAAGGAGGGACGGGCGGCCGGCGTCGGGGGCGGCGACGGCGTCGATCGGGGCAGGCGGCGGCGCGCAGCAGCCTGGCGGCGTCGTCTGTGTTTGGCGTCGAGAGAATGGAGAGGATGGTGGATTTTTCGTAAGTGGCGCTATATATATGAGAGCCTTTAGTGGCGGTTGGTGGCTCCAACCGCGACTAAAGGCCACCTTTAGTCGCGGTTGGAGCCACCAACCGCGACTAAAGGCCTGGCTTCCCGCCGCTTGGCCTGGGTGAATTTCACCTTTAGTCGCGGTTGGTGGCTCCAACCGCGACTAAAGGCACCCTTTAGTCGCGGTTGGAGCCACCAACCGCGACTAAAGGCTGGGCGCAAGTTTAGTCCCACCTCGCCCAGCGAGGGGCGCCCGCACCAGCTTATAAGCCCCGCCGCGGCATCTCCCTCGAGCTCCTCTCTAAGCAGGCCTTTGTGGGCCTATTGAACCTGCGCAGCCCTGTTGGGCCTACTGGGCCTTGCGGGCCTGCATTCTGGCCCAGCAGGCCGAGGCGGCCCAGTAGGCGGGCTTTTTTAATTTACTTTTCAGTTTTTTTTATTTCTGTTTTATTTATTTTCTTTTGTTTCTGAGTTTTTTTTGCTTTATTTAGAGTTAATGAGTGAATCTTTTTGCGTTAGGTCAAAAAAATTATAAACTTTCTGTTAGTAGCAGTAGTTTTCAAATTTGAATAGTTTAAATTCGAATTATTTGAAATTAGTGTGAATCACTAGTTTGTGAATAACTTTACTTTAAAAATAGATTTTGCAGTGATTCTTTTTTCTGCTGTTTAATATTAGTGTGTTCTATCATTATATTCAATTTGGTAATTCTTAGGTTATTTAAAA
The DNA here is from genome assembly GCA_039707655.1 of Elymus sibiricus. Lineage (NCBI taxonomy): Eukaryota > Viridiplantae > Streptophyta > Magnoliopsida > Poales > Poaceae > Elymus > Elymus sibiricus. Next base: position 525,750,353 of record CM077665.1, on the reverse strand, counting down.
AATGAAATGCCTTTGTAACAGTCGAGTTTTTGTCTGAAACCCTGATACTTCGAAAGAGATTGTCCATTTTGTACACGAAGTGCATCCAGTTTTTGCCGTAACCCTCTCAACTTTTTAGCACATGCTATGTGGGTGAAATGATGATACCATGCCAACTTTCAACCTTTTCAGAGTTCATTTGTAGTGCTTTTCAATTTCAGGGTCATTTAGCTCAAAAAAATCAGTAAATGCATGAAAAATAGCAAATGAAGTCAGAAATGGTTGAAAATTGATGACGTGGCTTCGAATGGTGCATACTGAACGCACAAAGAGTCTGTAGTTGAAATAAGTTTAAAAAAATGAAATGCCTTTGTAATAGACGAGTTTTCGTCTGAAACCCTGATACTTCAAAAGAGATTGTCCATTTTGTCAACGAAGTGCATCCAGTTTTTAACGTAACCCTCTCAACTTTTTAGCACATGCTATGTGGGTCAAATGATGATACCATGCCAACTTTCAACCTTTTCAGAGTTCATTTGTAGTGCTTTTCAATTTCAGGGCCATTTAGCTCAAAAAAATCAGTAAAGGCATGAAAAATAGCAAATGAAGTCAGAAAGGGTTGAAAATTGATGACGTGGCTTCGAATGGTGCATACTGAACGCACAAAAAGTCTGGAGTTGAAATAAGTTTAAAAAAATGAAATGCCTTTGTAACAGACGAGTTTTCGTGTGAAACCCTGATACTTCGAAAGAGATTGTCCATTTTGTACACGAAGTGCATCCAGTTTTTGCCGTAACCCTCTCAACTTTTCATCACATGTTATGTGGGTGAAATGATGATACCATGCTAGCTTTCAACCGTTTCAGAGTTCATTTTTAGTGCTTTTCAATTTCAGGGCCATTTAGCTCAAAAAAATCAGTAAATGCATGAAAAATAGCAAACGAAGTCAGAAAGGGTTGAAAATTGATGACGTGGCTTTGGACATAATATTTCTTCGCGTTTCAAATGCCGAAACTCATAAGTACACTACTATTACAAAGATTCCCTCCGGTTTGTCCGAAGTGGGACTTTCCAGATATATAAGTCCGGAAACTAACTAGAGAAGCCGGTCACATCCCAGAGTAGGATCTTTGGGTATAAAACTTTTTCTTCGAGTGTGTCCCTTTGCGCCGTAACCATGGACAATCTTCATCATTTAACTTGATGCTCGGGTCAACATTCACTGTGAAGGGAGCAATTTCATGAAACTTTTCATAATCTTCTGACATGTCTGTCTTGTCCTCCACTCCCACGATGTTTCTTTTCCCTGAAAGAACTATGTGGCGCTTTGGCTCATCGTATGATGTATTCGCATCCTTATCTTTTCTTTTTCTCGGCTTGGTAGACAGGTCCTTCACATAGAAAACCTGCGCCACATCATTGGCTAGGACGAATGGTTCGTCTGCGTACCCAAGATTGTTGAGATCCACTGTTGTCATTCCGTACTGCGGGTCTTCCTTTACCCCGCCTCCTGTCAGATTGACCCATTTGCACCAAAACAGAGGGACCTTCAAACCAAGTCCATAGTCAAGTTCCCATATCTCCTCTATGTAACCATAATATGTGTCCTTTGCCCTATTGGTGTTTGCTGCATCAAAGCGGACACCACTGTTTTGGTTGGCGCTCTTTTTATCTTGGGCGATCGTGTAAAATGTATTCCCATTTATCTCGTACCCTTTGAAAGTCAATATAGTCGAAGATGGTAACTTGGACAGCAAGTACATGTCATCTGCAACAGTGTCGTCATGCATGAGACGTGTCTGCAACCAACCGGCGAAAGTCACCGTTTGTTCATGTGTAATCCAGTCGTCAGACTGCTCCGGGTGTTTGGAGCGTAGAATATTCTTGTGTTGCTCGATATACGGAGCCACCAAGGCGGAACTTTGTAGAACTATGTAGTGTGCTTGCGCCAAAGAATGCCCGTCCTGGCATATTACTGAATTCTTTCCTAGCGTGCCTTTTCCACCCAGTCTGCCCTCATGCCGCGATTCAGGAACACCAATCGGCTTAATGTCAGGAATAACGTCAACACAAAACTTAATGACCTCCTCTGTTTCATGGCCCTTGGAGATGCTTCCTTCTGGCCTAGCACGATTACGAACATATTTCTTTAAGACTCCCATGAACCTCTCAAAGGGGAACATATTGTGTAGAAATACAGGACCCAGAATGGCAATCTCCTCGACTAGGTGAACTAGGACGTGCATCATGATATTGAAGAAGGATGGTGGGAACACCAACTTGAAACTGACAAGACATTGCACCAAATCATTCTCTAACCTTGGTAGGATTTCTGGATCGATTACCTTCTGAGAGATTGCATTGAGGAATGCACATAGCTTCACAATGGCTAATCGAACGTTTTCCGGTAGAAGCCCCCTCAATGCAACCGGAAGCAGTTGCGTCATAATCACGTGGCAGTCATGAGACTTTAGGTTCTGGAACTTTTTCTCTGCCATATTTATTATTCCCTTTATATTCGACGAGAAGCCAGATGGGACCTTCATACTGAGCAGGCATTCGAAGAAGATTTCCTTCTCTTCTTTGGTAAGAGCGTAGCTGGCATGACAGTGAAACTGCTTTGGATCCATGCCGTCTTCTCCGTGCATACGTTGCTGGTCCTCCCGTGCCTCCGGTGTATCTTTTGTCTTCCCATACACGCCCAAGAAGCCTAGCAGGTTCACGCAAAGATTCTTCGTCACGTGCATCACGTCGATTGCAGAGCGGACCTCTAGGTCTTTCCAATAGGGTAGGTCCCAAAATATAGATTTCTTCTTCCACATGGGTGCGCGTCCGTCAGCGTCATTCGAAACAGATTGTCCGCCAGGACCCTTTCCAAAGATTACTTTTAAATCCTTGACCATATCAAGTATATCATCACCAGTACGGTGGCGAGGCTTCTTCCGGTGATCTGCCTCACCTTTGAAATGCTTGCCTTTCTTTCTTACGGGATGCCTGCTCTGAAGAAATCGACGATGCCCCAGGTACACATTCTTCTTACATTTATCCAAATATATACTGTCGGTATCATCTAAACAGTGCGTGCATGCGTGGTATCCCTTGTTTGTCTGCCCTGAAAGGTTACTGAGAGCAGGCCAATCATTGATGGTTACAAACAGCAACGCTCGCAGGTCAAATTCATGATGTTTGTGCTCATCCCACACACGTACACCTTTTCCATTCCACAGCTCTAAAAGTTCTTCGACTAATGGCCTTAGGTACACATCATTGTCGTTGCCGGGTTGCTTGGGGCCTTGGATGAGCACTGGCATCATAATGAACTTCCGCTTCATGCACAACCAAGGAGGAAGGTTATAGATACATAGAGTCACAGGCCATGTGCTATGATTGCTGTTCTGCTCCCCAAAAGGATTAATGCCATCTGCACTTAAACCAAACCATACGTTCCTTGCGTCCTTTGCAAAGTCCTTCCACTTTCTCTCGATTTTTCTCCACTGCGATCCGTCAGCGGGTACTCTCAACTTCCCGTCTTTCTTACGGTCTATTTTGTGCCATCGCATCAACTTGGCATGCTCTTTGTTTGGAACAAACGTTTCAACCGTGGTATTATAGGAGCATACCACATCACCTTGGCAGGAATCTTCTTCCTGGGGCGCTCGCCCTCAACATCACCATGGTCATCGTGGCCGATCTTATAGCGCAATGCACACAGCATACCGGGCATGCATTCCAATCCTCGTACTCACCGCGGTAGAGGATGCAGTCTTTAGGGCATGCATGTATCTTCTGCACCTCTAATCCTAGAGGGCAGACAACCTTCTTTGCTTCGTACGTACTATCGGGCAATTCGTTGTCCTTTGGTAGCTTCTTCGTTAACATTATCAGCAACTTTTCAAATGCCTTGTCAGATACACCATTCTCTGCCTTCCATTGCAGCAATTCCAGTGTGGTACCCAGCTTTTTCTTGTCATCTTCGCAATTTGGGTACACCAATTTCTTGTGATCCTCTAACATGCGCTGCAACTTCAGCTTCTCCTTTTCACTTGCGCAGTTTCTCTTTGCATCGGCAATGGCCCGACCAAGATCATCAACGGGCTCATCTGATGCCTCTTCTTCAGCTCCTTCCCGCATTGCCGGCTCAGCTTCTTCCCCCATTGTTGTACCATCGTATTCATGGAACCCATGGCCAGGATAGCTGTCGTCATCCTCTTCTTCTTCATTCTCTTCCATTAGGACCCCTCTTTCTCCGTGCTTGGTCCAACAGTAATAGCCGGACATGAAACCGGACTCAAACAGGTGGACGTGAATGGTTCTTGAGTTAGAGTAATTTCGATCATTCTTACAGCCAGCACATGGACAATACATAAAACCATCCGCCCGCTTGTTTGCCTTAGCCGCAATCAGAAAAGTATGCACGCCATTAATGAACTGGGGAGAGCATCGGTCATCGTACATCCATTTCCGGCTCATCTTCATTACACAACACCGAAAAGACCAAATTAATACAAGTTCATACATAAAGTTCATACACACTTGTTCTCATAAAACAACATACAAACTCTCTAGCTAAAGCATTTAAATGCAACAACAAATGCAATCAAGATCGCAACTAAGGTAACAATTGATCCAACAACATAGTGATACCAAGCCTCACTATCAATGGCATATTTTTTAAATTTTCTAATCTTCAAGCGCATTGCATCCATCTTGATCTTGTGATCATCGACGACATCGGCAACATACAACTCCAGTTTCATCTTCTCTTCTTCAACTCTTTTCAATTTGTCTTTCAAATACTCGTTTTCTTTTTCAACTAAATTTAACTTCTTGACAAGAATATCTATGTCGGTTGCAATTTCCGGTTCACATACCTCCTAGATAAAAAATATCTATGTCAACTTGATGGGCATAATTGTCATAAACATGAAATGCAACAAATAGTTATAAAAGAGAGTATATACCACATCCGAATCATAAACCGGACGAGGGCCGACGGGGACGGATATCAAAACCATGCCACTATGTATAACAAACAACCATATAGGTAAGAAAACTATACAAGTAACTATCTAAATCTTACAAACATGGTTTTTTTTTATAAAAAGGATAAGAACAAGAGGCTCACCAAGGTGGTGCCGGCGACGGGACGGTGCGGGCGATCGACGGTGGTTAGGACGGGGACGGGAAGGCACTAAGTAAACCACACCTACACATGCAAAGTAATAAGTTAATTTGAGCTCAAATTGTATATAAATCAAATAAACTACCACATATAAATACTCCCAAACTAAAACCCACAAATCACTATACTTATAGAGCAATGCAAGAGCTAATCTAGCAATGAGAGATGAAAGGACAAAGTTGCTAACCTTTGTGAACACTTGGATGGATGGGGTGCCTCCAAATCTTGACAAATTTTGGCAAAAATGGAGGTGAGCTCGAGCAAGGGGAAGAACAAAGGAGAGGAAGAAGGGGAAAAACAGGGAGGAGTGTCCTCGGGCTGGCCGAAGGGTTCATGTAGGGGATATTTAGTCCCGGTTCGTGACACAAACCGGGACTAAAGGTGAGCCTATAGTCCCGGTTCGTGCCACGAACCGGGACTAAAGGTGATCGTGGGGCCCCAGGCTAACACCAGCCTGCCACCACCCCTTTAGTCCCGGTTCGTGTTACGAACCGGGACTAGAGGTCCGAAACGAACCGGGACTAATGATGCCCGTCTCGAACCGGGACTAATGGTCACATTAGTGCCGGTTCAAAACCAAACCGGGACTAATGCTTTGGACAAAAGGTCTGTTTTCTACTAGTGGTAATAGACGAGTTTTCGTCCGAAACCCTGATACTTCGAAGGAGATTGTCCAGTTTGTACACGAAGTGCATCCAGTTTTTCCCGTAACCCTCTCAACTTTTTAGCACATGCTACGTGGGTGAAATTATGATACCATGCCAATTTTCAACCATTTCAGAGTTCATTTGCAGTGCTTTTCAATTTCAGGGTCATCTTAGCTCAAAATAAATCTTGAAATGCATGAAAAATAGCAAATGAAGTCAAAAAAGGGTTGAAAAGTGATGATGTGGCTTTGAATGGTGCATATTGAATGCAGAAAAAGTCTTGAGTTAAAATATGTTTAAAAAATACAGAAAAGTCTTTTATAAAACTGTAATAGCACAAAGAATGAACTAAAGAGAATGAATTAAATATAAATATAATATTCTTCATTAGCAAAAAGAATAAAAATAATATTAACTAAAATTATCAAAGTATTTATTTGTTAAAAACTTTAATAGTAAAATGAATTTTCATAAAGTATATTTTGTTACAAGCTTTAATAGAAACTAAAAAGCTTTTATAAAACTCTAATAGCAAAAGGAATCAACTAAAAAGAATCAATAAGAAATAAAACTTATGCAACTAAAATTATATAAAATTTATGCAACTAAAATTTTATAACTAAAAATAACATATGCAAAAAATAACATTAAAAATCATAATATATGCAAAAAAAACAGCCCGCCTACTAGGCACGACAGCCTGCAACCCTACAAATGGGCCAGGATGCAGGCCCGTAGTGCTAGCAGGCCCAACAGGGCGTCAAATAGGCATGTACTGCCTGCATTAGAGAGGAGCTCGAGAGGGCAGCGGCAGCAGCGCTTATAAATCACTCCGAGCCCCTCTCGACTAGCGAGGTGGGACTAAACTTTTGGTACGGGAAGCACAACCCTTTAGTCCAGGTTGGTGCCACCAACCGGGACTACAGGTCTCTGCTTCCCGTCCTTTGGGCTGCTGGAAATTGACCTTTAGTCCCGGTTGGTGGCACCAACCAGGACTAAAGGGGGGCATTAGTCCCGGTTGGAGCCACCAACCGGGACTAAAGGTCTCTGTATATAAGCGGGAGTTGGGAAAATTTGCCAAAACACATCTGCAGTTCCCCTGACGACGCCGGCGACCACCTCGACGCCGCCAGGCTGCCCGAGCTCACCGTCACCTCCGAGTCATCCCCGAGCCCGCTCCTCATCGTCCGACCTCCCCGCCGTCCTCGTCGCCGGACCTCCTCGCCCTCCTCCCCGAACCTGCTCCTCGTCGCCGCCCCCGACGCTGTCCCCGAGCCCTGCCCGACGCCGTCGCCTCGCCGTCGCCCCCGACACCGTCCTCCTCCTGACGCCTCGCTGTCGCCCCCGACGCCGTTGTCTCGTCGCCGCCCCCGACGCCGTCCCCGAGCCCTGCCCGACGCCGTCGCGTCGTCGTCGCCCCCGACGCCGTCCTCCTCCCGACGCCTCGCCGTCGCCCCCGACGCCATCGCCTCGTCGCCGCCCCCGACGCCGTCCCCGAGCCCTGCCCGACGCTGTCGCCTCGCCGTCGCCTCGCCGTCGCCCCCGACGCCATGGGTACTGTCAAAAGAATTGGGGACAATATAACTCCTTTTTGCAAATCAAAGAACATTTTTTTTGCATTAGAGTTCATTTTGTCTTTGCTATGTTTCTGCCATGCCATGCTATGTTTGTTGCATCAAATATGTATGAGATGTTAGATGGATAGATAGATATGTTTAGATGGATGGATGGATGTATATATATAGAAAATGTTGATATGATGAAAAAAATTTGTTCATAGAATTTTTTTGTCCATGTATGTATGCATATGTATAGATGGATGGATTGATGTATATAGAAAATGTTGTGATTAAGTCTATGTTTGCCACTAATCCATCTCTCATGGTTGTATATTGCCACGTTGTAATATTTGCAGAAACTATGGACGACAGAGACTTAGAAAAAGAAGAGTTGTTGGGGGATATAATCCGCGACGGAGGTGATATCGATCTCAACTGCTTGTTGTTTCTCAACGAGACCGATGGTGAGGAAAGAGAGGATGGCGCTCCAGTGAGGAGGAAGGAGATCATGATGGCTCCGGTGATCGAATTGCGGACGAAGGAGATCATGACGGCTCCGGTGATCGAATGGAGAAGGGATCCATAACTGCTTCAAAGTCCGGCGAGGTATATATTAATTAATCCTCTGCTGACTAGATGCATTAATTTTTTTGTATGTACATATATTAACGCTTCTTTCTTCTTTTAATTAGCCATCCGGATCGAGCTCCACTTCGGTAAGGAGACGATGCCCGATGAGAAGGTTGGACTCGGAAGAAAGGTTCACGATCGAAGAAGTCTCTTTAGAAGGCCAACCGATTGCTCCCTACCGGACCAAGAACAAATTTATACATCAGTGCGGAGTTATTGTTAGGGACATCGTCACGATCAGCTGCCAAGAATGGAATAAGAATAAGGACCCTCAAGTTCCTTATGTCAACGATAGACTGAAAGATGATCTTTGGACCAATCTGATGAGAAATTTCAGCCTACCGCCAGAGGAGGATCCGAATAACCCAGTTATACAGCGAAAGGTCAAGGCATTTTCTCTTAAGAAGATGGCAGAAGTATTTAAAAACTGGAAGAAAGTATTGAATAGGAAGTTCGTCGAGAAAGACAAGACTCCAGAATTCAAAGGCCAAAATGAGAAGATGAAAGATCACTGGCCCGCATTTGTGGCCTACAAGAAATCGGAGAAGGCTAAGAACAGGTCACTTACAAATAAGAAAAATGCCGCAAGGAAGGAGTATCACCATGTTACGGGGTCAGGTGGCTACAGCAAAGCCCGGCCTACGTGGGACAAAGCTGTGCAAGACCTGCTTGCTAAAGATGTCCAACCAACGACATTGCACTGGCCAGATCGGGCAAGGACTTGGTTCTTCGGGGTTGGGGGAACTTTGGACCCAGAAACAGGGAAGTGTGTCTGGACGAAAGCTCAACTTGAAATACCCATCACAAAGCTTGAGGAAGCAATCAGGGAAGTGCTGGAAGGGAGGTTCATTCCCGACAGAGAGAAGGACGAGCTGTCAAAGGCCCTCGGGAATCCTGAACACCCTAGACGAACACGAGGCACATCAGGCTCCGTTCCGTGGAAGGTTGGGTTTCCCGACAGCACTGGTTACAGAAGCCGACAGAGAAAGAAGAAAGAGGAAGCAAGCAAAATGCAGAAGATGAATGAAAGATTAGCGAAACTAGAGGCACTTGAGAGCCAGCGAGCTATCGGCCAACCATCTCAGCGGCACGAAGATCCTTCATTGGAGACTACCCACGATGCTACCCCACCATCTCAGCGGAGAAGCAGCGTGGCTTCCACTAAGCTCGTTCATCCTGATAGTACGGCTCCTCGCTACCCCGTGGATGGTATCACGAATAATGAACATTGTGTGCTAATGGCGAAATGTCATAACCTGACCTTGAAGGCGGCGATCGGCTATGTCTTACCTCCTCGACCTGATGCAACTTTCCATTGCACTCCGGTTCCAGCTGGCTTTGCTATTGTCGGGGTGGATGAAATAATGGACGGATTTGATGGGCTGGAGCTTGTGTACGCTACAGGTGAAGGGGAGCTTCTTCTTCGATATGCCTTAAGGACCACCTGTCTATGGAGAAAGGAACACATCGTGCTTCCATACTGGACGTCGCCTCAGCAGACTCAGGCGGAGGAGGCCCCGGTACCTGAGTCGTCTCCGGTGCGTCAGCCGTCTCCGCTGCCTGAGTCGTCTCCGGCGCGTCAGCCGTCTCCGCCGCCTCAGCGGACTCCGACGGAGGAGGCCCCTCAGCAGAATCCGCCTCCGCCTCAGCTGTCTCCGCCGTGTCATCGGACTCCGCCTCCTCAGCAACATCGGAAGAGAGCCGCCGCCGCTCCGGTGGCTAGCAGTAGTACAAAACAGAGGAGATTCAGATACGGCCCAAGCCTCAAGGCTCCTCCCAAGTTACCCTACGAGAGGTCTGAGGAGGAACTCAACAAGATCGTGGATGCCAAAGTGAAACGTCAGCTTGTACCGAAACGCCCACCTCAAGAGGAGAAAACAGATCCGGTGAAAGCGAAGCGAGCTCTGGAGGCCCTTAGGCGACCACCATCGCCTCCGCCGCAATCAAACTATGACCGATGTATTGAAAAGACACATGATCAAGCGAGGCGGTCGGGAAGCTTAGGTAGCAGTGGCGCAACAAGTGGGAAAACAATTCCCCGGCTCGGCGAACAAGGACTGCAATCGTGCCCTCCGCTCAAGGTGGTTACCGATATCGCTAATGATCCGGAGAAAGCGGCCACTGGTCTTGCTATCACTGCTGCTGATTATTTACCTGGCTCGGTACAGTTTGAAAAGGCTGAGGTAGTACAAACCTTAAAATACGCGAATGGGAAGCCTCTCGTCACACGTGAGGAGCTCGACCGTCTACCAACGATGATGCGACGATTGCATGAATGGTACTTGAAAGCCTGCAAGGACGGGACCGACAATATCTTCGTGGGAATTAAAGATGAGCACTTCTTCAATGGAGAGCAGGTGTTGTTCGTTGAATTTGAAGAAATATTTCAGTTATACAATCAAAAGGAACTCGACAAAACTATCGTCAGTTCCTATTGTCTGTAAGTATTTTTTCTGTAATTAAGTCTCTAGCTCAGCTCATTCATTGCATGTATTAATTATCCTCACAATATATTATGCAGATTGAAGATCCTCGAATGCAAACAACAACAAATCTATGACATTGGGTTCATTGACCCAAATTTCATAAATGAACATATGTTACAAAAATTTCCCGCCGATACAGAGAAAAACTTGCTAAAGGCATTACTTGGACAACAAACCAGAAATGAAATACTATTTCCTTACAACTTCAAGTGAGTGTTACTATCTTGTGCACATTCTGTTTTGCTTACTCGAGGTTAAGTGCCATTAACGAGTTATGCGTGTGCAGTTTCCACTTTATTCTGCTAGACATTCAGCTTGAAGAGGGAAAAGTAACTGTCTTGGACTCGAGACGTAAAGACCCTAAGGAGTGGACGAATATGAGGCAAATGCTTCAGAAGTAAGTTCAATCATTATCGCACCATATCGGCAACTTTCATTCATTTTGTGATATCAAGTAATCATTTTCTTTGCCGGGCAGGGTTTGGAAAAAGTTCACCAAACAGGTTAAGGGTGTCAGCTGGAAACCGGAGCTGCAATTTGTACACCCCAAAGTAAGTACTACTCTAGTACCGCGCATCTCTCATTGATGCTAGTTTCAATACCATTATCATGCTTGGTTATCATTTTGATTGAACTCTATTCTCGTAAAGTGCTTGTTACAGGCACCCGGGACTAATTTATGTGTCTACTACGTTTGCGAGTTCATTCGCCACTCGACCTCTGAGCGGGGCCGGGGAATATCTTTACAACAATTTAAAGTACGTAAACAATATTCACATTTTTATTTTATTACCATCAATTGTGTTGAGTTTCATTCATATATTGACCCCCTTCTTTAAATTAGATCTGGCAGAAGCGGGACGAACTCCTACCAACTGATCGGATACGAGCAATTCAAGAGGAATTGGCGGGATTCTTTGTTGATCATGTCATACCTAAACATGGAGAATACCATAAGGAGATGATATGCGATGTTGGCAATTAAATATTAAGATCGTAAGAGATGTTATATTGTATATATTATATGTAATAGCGTCGAATAGATTTACGAAAACTTGTTGCATTGTTCGACTAAGCACGGAGAAAGAGAGGTCACTTCTTCTCTCTATATATTCACTACTAGGAGAAACCTTATAGGCAGGACACTATCAGTAGCGCTGGAAAGTAACAGGCGCTGCTGGTAATTACCAGTAGCACTGGATTTCGGCAGCGCTACAAGTAAAGACTTAGCAGTAGCGCTGGAAACATAAAGAGCGCTACTGCTAAGCGGGACCCGACGAGCCCACCGACACAATTGGTAGTAGCAGCGCTGTCCAGAATACAGCGCTACTACTAAGATTTTAGCAGTAGCGCTTTTTTTCGTGGAACCGCTACTGCTAATGGGCCCCACTTAATAGTAGCGCGCTTTCTGGAAAGCGCTACTACTAAGTAACATAGCAGTAGCGCTTTCTGGAAAACAGCGCTACTGCTAGGCGTGGCTGGTGCCACCTTTTCACCCCCCTCCCCTCCCCCCCCCCGCTTTGCCCTCTCTCCCCCTCCTTTCCCCTCTCCCCTCACCATTGTTGCCCTTCTTCTCTCTTCCTCCTACCTCTCTTCTCTCCCCATTAATGCCCCCCTCCACCATAACTCTCCTCCATAAATGGCCTTCTCATCTCTAGCTAGCTCCATAAATGCCCCCCTACCTCATTTGTTTGGCTCTCCCTCCATTCCATTAGATATAGATCTAGCTAGCTCATCTCTCTCCCTCTCCATTAGTTACCTAGAGTCATCTCTCCTCCCCAACAACTAGATCTAGCTAGCTATTGACATGTCCCCAACAACTAGATCTAGCTAGATATAGGTGAGTAAAAAGTTGTTCATTTCAAGAATGGGAATATGTGTGTGAATGGGAATATGTGTGTTTGGGATATGGAGAGATTTGTGCGAGTGACATGCCCCCGAGTTGCTTATGTTTTGCCGAAATGTCGATTTATTTCCGTTTCGGTGAATTTCGAGCAAACTCGATATGTCCTATTTTTAGGCAAGGTCATGCCAAATTTTTATATGACTTTGATGCATGCATGCATTTTGTTTATAACCCTTTTGCTTGTTATACCGTGCCTGCAGTCGGTCATGAAGGTGAGTGGATGGAAGGTGTCGCGATACATGCAATCCACGGTGATGGACATGCATGCAAATAATCGGACTAGGATTAGATGTCCGTGTACAAGATGCAAAGAAGGAGTCCTTTTGGACCATTTTGATCGTGGCAGGTTGAAGGCGCACTTGCTGATGAATGGTTTCATGGATGGCTATACTCGGTGGATAAGTGAAGATGATGATGATGAGGACGTCCACATGGCAGGGAATAACGACATGGGGCTAGACGAAGAGATGACCGATCGACACGAAGACGATGGCGCCGGACATGGCGGCGGGGAAGAGTTAAATGACGGCGGCGGAGAAGATTCCGTACACGGCGAAGAAGAGTCCGGACATGGGGGAGAAGAGGCGGCGGTCACGCTGCAGTCTTCGACGCTACTAAGTGCAGTCATGCAGGACCCTCATGTTTGAGACCTCCTTCGCAAGAGTACGACTAGCGAGAGAGCTGCTTCTAGAGAGGAGGCCAAGCTGGCGCAACTTGAAGTAGACTCGAAGACTCCATTGTATGACGGTTGCGATCCCGAGGTGACCCGCTTGAGTTTCACGCTCGAACTTCTAAAGACGAAGGACAAAAACAAATGGACAGACAAAAGCCTCGATGAGCATTTGAAGTATCTACATAATAAATTTCTTCCCGCGGGGAACCTGTGTCCTACTAGTGTCGATGAGGCCAAGAAAATCGTTTGCCCTTTTGATTTGCCGCACATTAGGTACCACGCATGCATCAACGATTGCATCATTTATCGGGGGGAGCACGCGGAAAAAACCAGCTGTTCAGTGTGCAATGCTTCTCGATACAAGAAGGCAGGAAAGAAAGCTCCTCAGAAAGTTGTATGGTACTTTCCGATCACTCCCCGTCTGCAGTGGTATTTCGTAGATCCTAAGGAAGCAAAGCTCATGCGCTGGCACGCGGAGAGGAAGAAGCCCGACGATGGAGATGATCCGAAGCTGAGACACCTCGTAGATGGTAGCCAGTGGAGAGCATTCAATGCCGTATATGGATTTGCTGCAGAAGATCCAAGGAACATCTTGCTTGGTGCGAGTACCGATGGCATGAATCCATTTGGAAACCAAAACACCAACCACAGCACATGGCCCGTCTTTGTATGGATGTACAACCTCCCCCCATGGAAGTGCATGAAGACAAAGTACATACACATGAGCATGCTGATTCAAGGGCCGAAACAACCGGGAAATAATATTAACCTGTATATGGGGCTTCTGAAAGAGGAGCTAGACACGTTATGGAAAACATCGGCATGGACATGGGACGCCAGCAAAGGAGAGTATTTCTATATGAGAACCGCGCTGATGACGACGGTGCACGACTATCTCGGTTACGGGTACACCTCAGGCCAGGTGTGCCACGGATACTGCGGATGCACGAGGTGCATGGATGATACAACGTCTCAGCAGCTTACGTCAACGAAAGATGGCGGGTCCGGGAAAATCGTGTACATGGGGCATCGTAGATGGCTCGAGAAGGATGACCCGTGGAGAAAGCGTGGAGATCTATTCAATGGGTTGGCTGAGCATCGAGGACCTCCACGTAAGAGGAGCGGCGCCGAAATCAACGAGCTGTTGAAAAACTGGGTACAGTGCTCCACGCCGGGAACGATGAAAAAGGCGCCGGAGCCGCTACTGAAGGTATGGAAAACGAGGTCTGTTTTCTGGGACTTGGAGTACTGGCCCAATCACGACACGCCTCATTGCCTTGATCAAATGCATATCATGAAGAATGTCCTCGAGAGCTTGCTTGGCACACTGATGAATATGCCGGAGAAGACCAAGGACGGGCCGAAGGCAAGGAAAGACTTGGAAGATTTGAAGATCAAGAAAGATCTCCACCGTAAAAAGTCGACAGAGGAGACGGAGACGGAGACGGAGGAGGGGGAAAGGGGCAGAAAAGTCAACAAGAAGGAGGAGAATTATTGCCCCCCTTCTTGCTTCACCTTAAGTGCGAAGGAGATCGATTAATTCATGAAGTGCCTTATGGGAATCAAAGTCAGTTCCGGTTACTGTGGGAAGATAAGCAGATTTCTAGACCCCAAGAAGAAAAGGTTCAGCGGGATGAAGTCTCATGACTGTCACGTGATGATGACGCAGATACTCCCGGTTGCCATTAGAGGGATAATGGACAAGCACGTCCGTGACACGCTTACTGGTCTCTGCAACTTCTTCGACGTTATCTCTCAAAAGTCCATAAGTGTAAAGCAGCTCCGAAGGCTACAGGAAGAGATCGTTGTCATACTATGTGAGCTTGAGATGTACTTCCCGCCCGCGTTCTTTGACGTCATGGTGCATCTGTGTGTCCACATCGTGGACGACATCATCGACCTCGGGCTGACATTCCTTCACAGCATGATGCCGTTCGAGAGGATGAATGGGGTCATCAAAGGATTCGTTCGTAACATGTCCCGTCCCGATGGGAGCATCGTCCAGGGGTATCTGATGCATGAGTGCATCTCCTTTTGCGAGTCGGAGACCCTGTTGTTGGTTTGCCCGTCAAGAAGCACGATGGGAGGCTCGGAGGAGAAGGTCACAACAACGGCCGGAGGGAATTGCACATGGACTACTCGGATCGACGGAACGACTTTGACAGGGCTAACTTAGTAGTGCTACAACACCTAGATGTGGTAGATGATTATGTGGCACGGCACAAAGAAACCATCGCAAATAAGTACCGTGATAAGGGGATGCTCAAGACGGACGACGAAGTTACTGTATTGCACAACGCCACTTTCTTGCGTTGGTTCAAAGAGCAAGTTCTTGAAAATCCCCCGGAAGAGGGTAGTTCGGACGGATTGCTCATACACGCCTTAGCACATGGCCCCGCACCCAAACTCGCGACCTATCAGTCATACGATATCAACGGGTACACGTTCTACACGGAGGCCAAAGACATGGACAGTGATTACCAGAACTCCGGGGTGACGATTGAATGCGTGACCGACGCCAACGGCACAACTGAAAGATTCTACGGAAGGGTCGAAGAGATCTGGGAGGTTGACTATGCTGGAATGCACGATGCGACGATGTTCCGTGTCAGATGGGCTAAGGACGTCGTAAGAGAAAACAAGTATTTCACTACCATGTCTATACCCGACGCGAAGAGCGCAACCGTGAACGTTAACGTCATCGCCAAAACTGAGCCATGGGTACACGCTAAGCACGTGACACAATGCTTCTTCATAACCGACCCGACCAATCCCAGCCGTGTTGTCGTGAGGAGAGGCAAAAGGAGCATCGTCGGAATGGATGGAGTCGCCAACGAGGAAGACTACGACCAATACGGCAACCCGATGAGGGAAGATGACGATGACGATGAAGCATACGTGAAAAGAAGAATCAATACTACATTACGTAAGAAAGATCGTACTCCATGGTTCCGGAAAAGTCACAAGGAGGGGCTCAATTATTTGGCAACGAACAAGAAAGGGAAGAAGCTCAATGTGAAACGTCGTCAACGCAGCTGAGAAACCATCATTTATATATATGTATCTATTTTGTGTACGCACTTAAGTAACCGTTATCGGTCAACTGATATATCTGTTACCACCACATGCATGGTTCCGGTGATATTCGCGCAGTGTGGGAGGGAGACGCCGTCGTAAACAGAAAGGAAGAAAGCAATACAAAAGAAATACAAAAGGGAGAAAGCAATACAAAAAAACAAAAACAAAAGGGAGAAAGTAATACAAAAGAAAAAGAAAAGTAAACAGAAAAGAAAAGGGAAATAATAAAAAGTAATACATATCAGTAGCGCTGGATTATGAACCAGCGCTATAGCTAATATAGTTATAGCGCTGGATCCTAACACAGCGCTACTACTATGTGTATTTTAGAATTAAAAAAATTGAAAATTAAAACAGTTAGCAGTAGCGCTGGATTACCACACAGCGCTATAGATAATTTAGCTATAGCGCTGGTCCGAACCCAGCGCTACTACTATTTTGAGTTAACCGCCGCGCGTGCTCAAATTTTGGCAACTCCCATTCCCCCCCACTCTCCCACCTCTCCCCCTGTTCTCTGCTGTCGCACGCCGCCGTTGCCCCTGCCCGCCGCTCCGACCTCCTCCTCGTCCGCGCGGACGCCCGAGCCCTCCCTCGACCTCACCATCGCCGCCATCGCCCCTGCCCGCCGGCCGTCGCCCCTGCCCGCTCCGGCCTCCTCGTCGCCCCTGCCCGCCCGCTCCGGCCTCCTCGTCACCCCTGCCTGCCCGCTCCGGCCTTCAGGTACCCCCCTCCCCCCACCTCCCCCTCTCTCTAGTCAATTAGGAAAAAAAATCTAGGGTTCATATCAGTAAGGCTACCTGTTGGTTGAATTTTGCAATGTAGCAAAAATTTAAATAAAACAGTAGCAAATTTTGTAGCTTTAAATAAAAAACAGTAGCAAATTTTGTAGCTTTAAATAAAAAACTAGCTAGGCTTTGTAGGTATAAAAAATAGTAGCAAAAATTTATTTTGCAATGTTTAGTGAGGTCATTTCACTATTTTGAAAAGACCACTATTTTGCAATGTTTAGTGAGGTCATTTCACTATGTGTACTTGCTTTGTATATGTGCTCCTGTTGGTCGAATGTTGGTTGCAAATTGACGTTATATATGTGCTCCTGTTGGTTGCAAATTGATGTTATATGATTTTGCAATGTTGGTTGAATGTCGAAGAATATCCGAGTGGCCTATGTTTTGCCGGAATGTTGATTCATTTCCGTTCCGGCAAATTTCAGGCTCTCCATATGTCCACTTTTTAGCAAAGGTCATGCCGAAAATTTCCGTGATTTTCGGGATGACTTGTGCTAGAAACTAGGACATATGGAGTGCCCGGGATTTGCCGGAAGGGGAATGAATCAACATTCCGACCAAATATAGGCCCCTATTTTCTCTTCATTATATCTTTTATTTATAATTGTTGAATAGGAAACATGTCTAGCCACGCCTCAGCCGGGGGTTCTGCTCGCCTCGAAGAAGACCCCATCGAGGCAGCAAATCACTATTTCGATTAGCTGGACGAACACCAGAAGGGGGTGCATGGTGGCGGCAGTGGCACCAACCCTGACACCGATGCCGACACCGACACTAGCACTGGCACCGGCACCGACACCACCCCCGAGACCGGCAACGATGTTGTCGTAGCAGGTAAAGCACCGAAGCAGAAGAGGGCACGAAGACCAAACGAGCTCGGCATCGGACAAATCGTGGTCACGGAGATGCACCCCAAGAAATTAGAGCCAACGGCGCCGGAGGAAGCGCGATCGTGTTGGGGCAATCAACTAGGATGCATCCTCAGGGAAACCGCCAACATCAACGACGAGAAGTTGAAGAAGATACCACATATGGAGCACATGCTCCTAAAGAAGTAGCACAATAGGTTCCTGTTCCCCGGCCGCACAGAAAGCAAAGATCCGTGGGACGACGACGCCATGACAAAGATAAACAGCAAGGCGATGGTGACGTTCACCAATGACTTATCCGCCTGGAAAGTTCGGGTGAAAAAAAGCGATTGATAAGAATGAACCGTGGTCCAAGATTCATGCTGACAATCTGACACTTACGGAAGAGGACTTTAAAAATTCAAGGAGACTTGTGCTAAAGATGAAACCAAGAAAAAGTCAGAGAAAATGACGGCGCTCTAGGCCAGGAACATGCCTCCCCACCGCCTCGGAAGCCGTGGTTACGAGGGGAAGAGGCACGTATGGGCCAAGGAGGACGCCGAACGTGAAAGTCACGGAATCCCAGACCCCTTGGCGGAGTTCACCGACACGCTGGAGCGTGACTGGATCAGGGCCCGGTACAAGTGGGACCGCGTCAAGAAGACCTTTTACACGGACCCGAACACGAGGGAGTTCATGAGACTTCTGGTAATTGTTATATTACCACATTATTGTTGGAAATATGCCCTAGAGGCAATAATAAATTAGTTATTATTATATTTCCTTGTTCATGATAATCGTTTATTATCCATGCTATAATTGTATTGATTGGAAACTCAAATACATGTGTGGGTACATAGACAACACTGTGTCCCTAGTAAGCCTCTAGTTAACTAGCTCGTTGATCAAAGATGGTTAAGGTTTCCTAGCCATAGACATGAGATGTCATTTGATAACGGGATCACATCATTAGGAGAATGATGTGAAGGACAAGACCCAAACTATAAACGTAGCATATGATCGTGTGAGTTTATTGCTATTGTTTTCTGCATGTCAAGTATCTGTTCCTATGACCATGAGATCATGCAACTCCCTGAGATCGGAGGAATACCTTGTGTGTATGAAACGTCGCAACGTAACTGGGTGACTATAAAGGTGCTCTACAGGTATCTCCGAGGATGTCTGTTGGGTTGGCATGGATCAAGAATGGGATTTGTTACTCCGTGTGACGGAGAGGTATCTCAGGGCCCACTCGGTAATACAACATCACAATGAGCCTTGCAAGCAATGTGACTAAAGTGTTAGCCACGAGATCTTGTATTACGGAACGAGTAAAGAGACTTGCCGGTAACGAGATTGAACTAGGTATAGAGATACCGACGATCGAATCTCGGGCAAGTAACATACCGAAGAACAAAGGGAACAGTATACGGGATTAACTGAATCCTTGACATAGAGGTTCGACCGATAAAGATCTTCGTAGAATATGTAGGAGCCAATATGGGCATCCAGGTCCTGCTATTGGTTATTGATCGTAGAGGTGTCTCGGTCATGTCTACATAGTTCTCGAACCCGCAGGGTCTACACACTTAACGTTTGGTGACGATTAGTATAGTTGAGTTATTTTGTTGGTGACCGAAGGTTGTTCGGAGTCCCGGATAAGATCCCGGACATGACGAGGATCTCCGGAAGAGTCTGGAGGTAAAGATTGATATATGTGATAATAGTGTTTTGATCTCCGGAAGGGTTCCGGAATTCACCGGAAGGGGTTCCGGATGTTTACCGAAGTGTTCGGGTGCAGCAACACTTTATATGAGCCAAAGGGGTAAAGCCCACGAGGTATTGGGAAGTGCAAAAGGAAGTTTTGCTGCTGCCTTAAGCGGTACTACCGCTTGTGTGAAGCGGTACTACCACTCAAGCGCGGTACTGCAGGGATCCGAGTTGGGCTCTTTCCCTGGGGGCCAAACCGACCTTGTGCGGGCAAAACCGACCTGGAGGAGGCTTTTACTCCAAGTTTAGACCCCAAGGCTCAACATATAAATAGAGGGGCAGGGCTAGCACACGGGACACATCAAGATTTCCCAAGCCGTGTGTCGGCAACCCTAACCCTCTAGTTCTCCCGTCATAATCTCCGTAGTGCTTGGCGAAGCCCTGCAGAGATTGTTCCTCACCACCATCACCACGCCGTCGTGCTGCCGGAACTCATCTACTACTTCATCATCGCTCGCTGGATTGAGGAGGTGAAGGCGTCATGAAGCCGTACGTGTGTTGAACGCGGAGGTGTCGTCCGTTCGGCACTAGTTCGTGATCGGATCGAGGGACGACTTGCGATTTGGATCGCGGAGACGTTCGACTACATCAACCGCGTTTCTTAACGCTTCCGCTTAGCGATCTACAAGGGTACGTAGATTCACTCTCCCTCTCATAGATGCTCATCACCATGGATAGATCTTGTGTGTGCGTAGGAAAATTTTTGTTTCCCATGCAACGTTCCCCAACAGTGGCATCTGAGCTAGGTCTATGCGTAGATGAGATCTCGAGTAGAACACAAACGAGTTGTGGGCGTGGGTGTATACATATTGCTTGCCGTTACTAGTTGATACTTGATTCGGCGGTATTGTGAGATGAAGCGGCCCGGACCGACATTACGCGTACGCTTACGCGAGACAGGTTCCTTCAACTGACATGTAACTTCGTTGCATAAAGATGGCTAGCGGGTGTCTGTCTCTCTCACTTTAGTTGAATCAATTTCAATGAAGAGGGTTCTTTTAGAAGATCAAAAAGCAATTACTACACCACGTTGTGGTTTTGCGTAGGTAAGAACGGTTCTTGCAAACCCATAGCAGCCACGTAAAATTTGCAACAACAATTAGAGGACGTCTAACTTGTTTTTGCAGGGTATGTTGTGATGTGATATGGCCAATTACATGATGAGATATATGTGATGTATGAGATGATCATGTGTTGTATAGAATATCACGACTTGCATGTCGATGAGTACGGCAACTGGCAGGAGCCATAGAGTTGTCTTTAATTATTGTATGACCTGCGTGTCAATCATTAAGCGCTATGTAATGCTTTACTTTATCGCTAAACGTTAGCAATAGTCGTGGAAGCAACAGTCGGCGCGGCAACCTCATGGCGACACGTTGATGGAGATCAAGATGATGGAGATCATGGTGTCATGCCGGTGACGATGGAGATCATGTCGGTGCTTTGGAGATGGAGATCAAAAGCACAAGTTCATGGCCATATCATGTCACATATGAATTGCATGTGATGTTAATCCTTTTATGCATCTTATTTTGCTTAGGACGACGGTAGCATTATAAGGTGATCCCTCACTTAAATTTCAAGATAAAATTGTGTTCTCCCCGAGTGTGCACCGTTGCGAAAGTTCGTCGTTTCGAGACACGCCGTGATGATCGGGTGTGATAGACTCTACGTTCACATACAACGGGTGTAAGCCATGTTGCACGTGCGGAACACTCAGGTTAAACTTGACGAGCCTAGCATGTACAGACATGGCCTCGGAACACAAGAGACCGAAAGGTCGAACATGAGTCATATAGTAGATATGATCAACATGAAGATGTTCACCATTGAAACCACCTCAACTCACGTGATGATCGGACTTGAGTTGGTGGATTTGGATAATGTTACACTCGAATGACCGGAGGGATGTCAATTTGAGTGGGAGTTTTTAAGTAATATGATTAACTAAACTCATTATCTTGAACAATAGTCTAAGTTGTCTTTGCTATATTTATGTTGTAGATCATGGCTCGCGCAGTAGCACCCCTGAATTTTAATGCGTTCCTAGAGAAAGCTAAGTTGAAAGATGATGGAAGTAACTTTGTGGACTGGGCCCGTAATCTAAGGATTATCCTTACGGCTTCCCAGAAGGCTTATGTCCTTGATGCACCGCTTGGTGATCCACCCGCTCCAGTTGAGTCTCTAGACGTTGTGAACGCCTGGCAGGCTCGTTCTGAAGATTACTCAATAGTTCAATGTGCAATATTGTATGGCTTAGAACCGGGACTTCAAAGACGTTTTGAACGTCATGGAGCATATGAGATGTTCCAGGAGTTGAAGTTTATCTTTCAGAAGAATGCCCGGATCGAGAGATATGAGATCTCCGATAAGTTCTATGCTTGCAAGATGGAGGAGAACGGGTCTATCAGTGATCACGTACTCAGAATGTCTGGGTACTCCACCCGTCTGGCTGAATTGGGGATGCCCCTTCCGCCAGAGGCTATCACTGACAGAGTTCTTCAATCATTGCCACCTAGCTACAAGAGCTTCGTGTTGAACTATAACATGCACGGGATGAACAAGTTAGTCACCGAGCTGTTTGCGATGCTGAAAGCCGCTGAGTCTGAAATTCAGAAGGAGCATCAAGTGTTGATGGTCAATAAAACCACTAGTTTCAAGAAAAATGGCAAGGGTAAGAAGGGTAACTCCAAGAAGAGTGGCAAAGCAGTTGCTCCTCTCGTGAAGAAACCCAAGGCTGGACCCAAACCAGAAACTGTGTGCTTTCATTGCAAGGGAACTGGACACTGGAAGCGGAACTGCCCCAAGTATTTGGCTGACAAGAAGGCGGCCAACAACAAACAAGGTATATATGATATACATGTTATTGATGTGTACCTTACCAACTCTCGTTGTAGTGCCTGGGTATTTGATACCGGTGCGGTTGCTCATATTTGCAACTCAAAACAGGAACTGCGGAATAGACAGAGGCTGGCAAAGGATGAAGTGACGATGCGTCTGGGAAATGGTTCCAACGTTGATGTGATCGCCGTCGGCACGCTCGCTCTTCGATTACCATCGGGATTAGTGATGAACCTGAATAAATGTTATTTGGTGCCTGCGTTAAGCATGAACATTATATCTGGATCTTGTTTATTGCGAGACGGTTACTCATTTAAATCAGAGAATAATGGTTGTTCTATTTATATGAGTAATATCTTTTATGGTCATGCACCCGAAGTGAGGGGTTTATTCTTATTGAATCAAGATAGTAATGATACACATGTTCATAACATTGAGGCCAAAAGATGTAGAATTGATAATGATAATACCACTTTCTTGTGGCACTGCCGTTTAGGTCATATTGGCGTAAAACGCATGAGGAAGCTCCATGCTGATGGACTTTTAGAGTCACTTGATTTTGAATCACTTGACACATGTGAGCCATGCCTCATGGGCAAGATGACTAAAACGCCGTTCTCTGGAACAATGGAACGGGCAAGTGACTTATTGGAAATCATACATACTGATGTGTGCGGTCCGATGAGCATTGAGGCGCGCGGTGGATATCGTTACTTTCTCACCTTCACTGATGACTTAAGTAGATATGGGTATATTTACTTAATGAAACACAAGTCTGAAACATTTGAAAAGTTCAAACAATTTCAGAGTGAAGTTGAGAATCATCGTAACAAGAAGATTAAATTCCTACGATCTGATCGAGGAGGAGAATATCTGAGTTATGAGTTTGGCAGTCACTTAAGACAATGTGGAATTGTTTCACAACTGACACCGCCTGGAACACCACAGCGAAATGGTGTGTCCGAACGTCGTAATCGAACCTTATTGGATATGGTGCGATCTATGATGTCTCTTGCCGATTTGGCACTATCGTTTTGGGGTTATGCATTAGAGACAGCTGCATTCACTTTAAATAGGGCACCATCGAAATCCGTTGAGACGACGCCATATGAACTTTGGTTTGGCAAGAAGCCAAAGCTGTCGTTTCTTAAAGTTTGGGGATGTGATGCTTATGTCAAAAAGCTTCAGCCTGAAAAGCTGGAACCCAAAGCGGAGAAATGCGTCTTCATAGGATACCCAAAAGAGACAGTTGGGTATACCTTCTACCTCAGATCCGAAGGCAAAGTGTTTGTCGCTAAAAAAGGAACATTTCTTGAGAAAGAGTTTCTCTCGAAAGAATTGAGTGGGAGGAAGATAGACTTGATGAGGTTGTCGAACCTTTACTTCAACCTGAAAGTAGCGCAGCGCAGAAAGATGTTTCTGTAGAGCCTACATCAGCTGAAGAGGAAGTTAATGATGATGATCATGAAGCTTTGGATCAAGTTGCTATCGAAGCTCGTAGGTCGACAAGGACGCGTACTGCTCCTGAGTGGTACAGCAACCCTGTCTTAGAGGTCATGTTGTTGGACAACGATGAACCTACGAGCTATGGAGAAGCGATGATGGGCCCGGATTCTGAGAAGTGGTTAGAGGCCATGAAATCCGAGATGGGATCCATGTATGAAAACAAAGTGTGGACTTTGGAAGTATTACCTGAAGGGCGTAAGGCCATTCAGAACAAATGGATCTTTAAGAGGAAGACGGACGCGGACGGTAATGTCACCGTCTATAAAGCTCGGCTTGTGGCAAAGGGTTTTTCACAAGTTCAAGGAGTTGACTACGATGAGACCTTCTCACCCGTAGCGATGCTTAAGTCCGTCAGAATCATGTTAGCAATAGCTGCCTTTTTCGATTATGAAATTTGGCAGATGGATGTCAAGACAGCGTTCCTTAACGGTTTCCTTAAGGAAGAGTTGTATATGATGCAACCAGAAGGTTTTCTCGATCCAGATAATGCTGACAAAGTTTGCAAACTCCAGCGATCCATTTATGGACTGGTGCAAGCATCTCGGAGTTGGAATCTTCGCTTTGATGAGGTGATCAAAGCGTTCGAGTTTATACAAGTTTACGGAGAAGCTTGTATTTACAAGAAAGTGAGTGGGAGCTCTATAGCATTTCTAATATTATATTTGGATGACATATTGCTGATTGGAAACAATATAGAAATGTTGGAAAGCGTGAAGGAATATTTGAACAAGAGTTTTTCAATGAAGGACCTAGG
Source organism: Elymus sibiricus (assembly GCA_039707655.1). Classification (NCBI taxonomy): domain Eukaryota; kingdom Viridiplantae; phylum Streptophyta; class Magnoliopsida; order Poales; family Poaceae; genus Elymus; species Elymus sibiricus. The sequence continues at coordinate 525,725,703 of CM077665.1, read as the reverse complement.
AGAAGCTGCTTTCATATTAGGCATCAAGATCTATAGAGATAGATCGATACGCTTAATAGGACTTTCACAAAGCACATACCTTGACAAAGTTTTGAAGAAGTTCAAAATGGATCAGTCCAAGAAGGGGTTCTTGCCTGTATTGCAAGGTGTGAAGTTGAGTAAGACTCAATGCCCAGTGACTGAAGAAGATAGAGAAAAGATGAGTGTCATCCCCTATGCTTCAGCCATAGGCTCTATCATGTATGCAATGCTGTGCACAAGACCCGATGTCAGCCTTGCCATAAGTATGGTCGGAAGGTTTCAAAGTGATCCAGGAATGGAACACTGGACGGCGGTCAAGAATATCCTGAAGTACCTGAAAAGGACTAAGGACATGTTTCTCGTTTATGGAGGTGATCAAGAGCTCGTCGTAAAGGGTTACGTCGATGCAAGCTTTGACACTGATCCGGATGACTCTAAGTCACAAACCGGATACGTATTTATTCTTAATGGGGGTGCGGTTAGCTGGTGCAGTTCCAAGCAAAGCGTGGTAGCTGATTCTACATGCGAAGCGGAGTACATCGCTGCCTCGGAGGCGGCGAAGGAAGGTGTCTGGATGAAGGAGTTCATGACAGATCTTGGAGTAGTGCCTAGTGCGCTTAACCCAATGACTCTGTTTTGTGATAATACTGGTGCCATTGCTCTAGCCAAGGAACCAAGATTTCACAAGAGGACCAGACACATAAAGCGACATTTCAATTCCATCCGCGATTACATCAAGGAGGACGACATAAATATTTGCAAAGTACACACGGATCTAAATGTTGCAGATCCGATGACTAAACCTCTTCCAAGGGCTAAACATGAACAACACCAGAACTGCATGGGTGTTCGATTCATTACAATGTAAATCACATGATGATGTGAACTAGATTATTGACTCTAGTGCAAGTGGGAGACTGTTGGAAATATGCCCTAGAGGCAATAATAAATTAGTTATTATTATATTTCCTTGTTCATGATAATCGTTTATTATCCATGCTATAATTGTATTGATTGGAAACTCAAATACATGTGTGGGTACATAGACAACACTGTGTCCCTAGTAAGCCTCTAGTTAACTAGCTCGTTGATGAAAGATGGTTAAGGTTTCCTAGCCATAGACATGAGATGTCATTTGATAACGGGATCACATCATTAGGAGAATGATGTGATGGACAAGACCCAAACTATAAACGTAGCATATGATCATGTCAGTTTATTGCTATTGTTTTCTGCATGTCAAGTATCTGTTCCTATGACCATGAGATCATGCAACTCCCTGACATCGGAGGAATACCTTGTGTGTATCAAACGTCGCAACGTAACTGGGTGACTATAAAGGTGCTCTACAGGTATCTCCGAGGATGTCTGTTGGGTTGGCATGGATCAAGACTGGGATTTGTTACTCCGTGTGATGGAGAGGTATCTCAGGGCCCACTCGGTAATACAACATCACAATGAGCCTTGCAAGCAATTTTACTAAAGTGTTAGCCACGAGATCTTGTATTACGGAACGAGTAAAGAGACTTGCCGGTAACGAGATTGAACTAGGTATAGAGATACCGACGATCGAATCTCGGGCAAGTAACATACCGAAGAACAAAGGGAACAGTATACGGGATTAACTGAATCCTTGACATAGAGGTTCGACCGATAAAGATCTTCGTAGAATATGTAGGAGCCAATATGGGCATCCAGGTCCCGCTATTGGTTATTGATCGTAGAGGTGTCTCGGTCATGTCTACATAGTTCTCGAACCCGCAGGGTCTACACACTTAACGTTTGGTGACGATTAGTATAGTTGAGTTATTTTGTTGGTGACCGAAGGTTGTTCGGAGTCCCGGATAAGATCCCGGACATGACGAGGATCTCCGGAAGAGTCCGGAGGTAAAGATTGATATATGTGATAATAGTGTTTTGATCTCCGGAAGGGTTCCGAAATTCACCGGATGGGGTTCCGGATGTTTACCGAAGTGTTCGGGTGCAGCAACACTTTATATGAGCCAAAGGGGTAAAGCCCACGAGGTATTGGGAAGTGCAAAAGGAAGTTTTGCTGCTGCCTTAAGCGGTACTACTGCTGGTAAGGCAGTACTACCGCATAAGCAGTACTACCGCTTGTGTGAAGCGGTACTACCGCTCAAGTGGTACTACCGCTCGTGAGCGGTACTACCGCTTGTGCGCGGTACTGCAGGGATCCGAGTTGGACTCTTTCCCTGCGGGCCAAACCGACCTTGTGCGGGCAAAACCGACCTGGAGGAGGCTTTTGCTCCAAGTTTAGACCCCAAGGCTCAACATATAAATAGAGGGGCAGGGCTAGCACACGGGACACATCAAGATTTCCCAAGCCGTGTGTCGGCAACCCTAACCCTCTAGTTCTCCCGTCATAATCTCCGTAGTGCTTGGCGAAGCCCTGCAGAGATTGTTCCTCACCACCATCACCACACCGTTGTGCTGCCGGAACTCATCTACTACTTCATCATCGCTCGCTGGATCGAGGAGGTGAAGGCGTCATCAAGCCGTACGTGTGTTGAACGCGGAGGTGCCGTCCGTTCGGCACTAGTTCGTGATCGGATCGAGGGACGACTTGCGATTTGGATCGCGGAGACGTTCGACTACATCAACCGCGTTTCTTAACGCTTCCGCTTAGCGATCTACAAGGGTATGTAGATTCACTCTCCCTCTCGTAGATGCTCATCACCATGGATAGATCTTGTGTGTGCGTAGGAAAACTTTGTTTCCCATGCAACGTTCCCCAACAATTATCATATTAGCTTCCAATCAATTCGACGACAAGTTTTGTCACATTATTAGTAAACCATCCACGTTCCTTTTGCAGAAAGCGACGAGTCGTCACTGTCGTCGGCGAGGCCCAAGTGGGACACCCAATTCAACCGGGCCCTGAACATACTGAAAAAGGTCCCGGAGTACACACCGCCGTCCTATGGACGTGTGCACAGCGTCGGAGATGGCGCCTCGTGGAAGACGTGCTACCACGAGGAGCCAGAGGAAAGAAGGAAGAGAAAGTTGCTTACTCAACAGACCATCGACCACAAGGTCGCGCTTGCGGTCAATAAGTCCAAAGCTGAGACCAAAGCAGAGTTGGAACAGATAGTCGATGCAAGGGTCAGTGCAGCGGTAGCTGGCGTCACGGCTGACTTCACATCTTCCATTTCCAGCTTGCTTCCGGCATTTTTTGAATGGACGAAGAAAAATCCAGATAAAGGGCCAGCGGACTTTCCCCTTCCCAGCTACGTCGGGAGCAATTCGGTGAACATCGCACCACCAGCACCTGCTCACGCCACCGCACATGCTCCCGTACCTGGTCCCGCTCCTGTTAATAGCAGCCCATCCTCCGTCTCTGGCCTACTCGGCGGGCCTTCGTCTATGGCTGAGCTCGACGCCCTCACGGTAATTACGCATCATACCCTCTTGACCAGCATGTCTATATAGTCTTCCGTTTCAGTTGCCTTTCGGATGTTTGACGTCGCAGACATGTCTTCGTAGGCTAACGATACCCCGTGCACCCTACTGTACGACATCAAGGGCCAGAAGGTGGCCGTGGGAAAGGCAACGATCGTGAAGCCGAAGGACCGCATGTTCCACAACCGAGAGATGCCCGATGGCGTCTTCAAGGTTAACGTGGCTAGTGTCTTAGCGGGCTTCGAGGATTTGCCTCCTCCGGTACCAGTCGATGACGAGGAGACCCCTCAACGGATTGGCGCATGCAAGAGCTGGTTCTTGCCTTGGCCGAAGACTCTTCTTCGTGTCGAGGCGCCCAGTATCACACCAACGACAGCTTCTCAAGAAGGTATGAACACCACCCCACCTAACAAATTACCTGCACCTGTCGTGGCGGGTGATAGCGGACGACGCGAGGGAGAGCCTCCATTAGTGCCAGATGACGTCGCCCCCGTTGTCGAAGAAGCAAATGCTGATGATGACATGGAGGAGGATGATAATGACCCAGACAAGTATTTCAATACCGCCTATGATGATGGAGGATTGATGGCTCAGGACGACGAAGACTCATGCTATGAGCGTGGAGATGATGACTTGATGCTGCCTGATTTGCCGGAGCCGGAACGTCCTAAGGCGGAATGCAAAAAGTCTCTCTTCAAGCGATCCTCGCAGGAGACGCCTCCAGATGCCGCCTCTACCCAGCAACAACCCGAGGGCCGTCCACTTATTAGCCCGACGACACTGGGGGTGACAGTTAGGGAAGGTATGGTGGGCTCACTACCGCCACCCGCCAAGAAGCAAAGGAGGAGACCGGACAGGAAAGGCCCTAAAGGCGCCAGAGCTGCTTCAAGCAGCCAGCCGCCTCTGAAGCCCCGGGAGGTAGACAGAATACCTGTCGTAGGTGCGGAGCGTTTCCATGTCGCCGGCCACCCGATCCTACCTCAGAAAGCGCTAGAGGACATACTGAACAATGATCTAAGGAGACTTCATGATGATGTGCTGGCCAGAGAGAAAAGCCTTCTCATCTCGGAAAAACCAGGATACCCGCTTTACGCGGCTCAGGTGTCGGGTGGGAAGTTGTACGTCGAGGGATGGCCCGCGGATAAGTTCATCCTGTGATTTGACTACATCTACGACATGTTCCACATGACCAAGCTGGATTTCCAGTTCATCCGCATGTATGCGCTGTATCTCAACTACATCATCAGGATCGAGAACATAAAATATATCTGCGTCGCGGACCCGTACCATATGCACGAGAGCTTCTTGGATGTCTGCAAAGAGCACCGTGACTATGCGAGCAAGTACATCGGCGGCTTCATGATCGCTAATAAGGACAAGGAAGCGATTCTCCTGCCTTATCATCCCACGTAAGTCATCCGCGCATATCCTTTCGTAAGTGTTAATCATTCCTTTGCAAGCATGGAGGCTAATTTGAGGTGTACTTAATTTGCACAGCGGGGGGGGGGGGGGTGCCGTCCTCATCGTTCTGTACCCAGAATACTCCCATGCTATCTACTTGGACTCATCGAAGAACATCAAGAAAAAGGATTACAAGCACATAAAGAGTGTTCTCGATAGTGCCCTGTTAACCTTCAGCCTGTCTGGTGGATATATCAAGGTGAAAAAGCACAGGAAGAACGGGCTGGTTTTCAGCCATAAGACCGACTTCTGCTGCATCCAGCAACCGCACAACAGTAAGGCTGATGGATTCTACCTCATGCATCACCTGCTCGAGTTCAGAAGGGATAATCAACGCCTTCGCATGTCAGCTACTACCAACGATGCCGAGATTGTCAACTGGGCCACAAGCATAGGAAAGACACCGGATCATCGAATCCGAGCTGAGTTTTATCACGTACAGTGTGAACTTGCCCAAGTGATCATGAAGCAGGTCCTTGAACCAACAGGGATGTTCTACCATGGGCCAATCACGCGGGATGATGTCCGAGCACTGCTAATCGCTCAGCGTCTGGACCTGAAGCCTTTCAAGAAGCTCAGGTGCTTCCTCCCTGACTATGAAGATTGGACCGAGGACTGATTGTCGTTGACAATATATGCGTCACTAGCGTCCAGACGAAACTATGTGATGTAATTAAACCGTGGTCCTGAACTAGCGTATATCACTCTAGTTAATTAGTTTGGGTATGAGGAACTTCGTCATTTATGTTTACTATAGGTTCCTTGTATTTTGCTAATTATGCCTCTTTGTTTTCTTAAGTACATTATGTTGCATATTATCGTTCACGATGCAGGTACATAGATCAGAGATGGCGAAGGGCTGCTACGTCGTGTTCGTTGGGAAGGTTCCAGGAGTCTACGACCACTGGCCAGACGCTCAGGCCCAAGTGGACAAGTACCCGGGTGCTAGCCACCGATGGTTCGACAGCAGAGCCGAAGCGGAAAGTAGTTACGTGAGGTGGATGCTCCGGCAAGAGCGGGGGCGGAACCGCCGGTGCCTCAAGTACTACATAGTCGCGGTCTTGCTCATGCTGATCGCTCTTCTCTTCTACATCATGGTTTAGATAGAGATGATGAAACTTGTGTGTGTGCCATGACCATGCAGTTGCACTTATTCGAGACATGACATGACTTGTGTATCACTATTTTCGAGATGTGATGATATTTGTGTTGAATGATGATGATGATGGTATGACGAGACTACTGTATGTGTATGATATGATGAGAATAGTGTATGTTTATTGTGATCTGATGAAACTACTGTATAGAGCATGTATAAATACATCACAAATACGTAGAGCGGGTATGAATCTGTGAAAGCAGGAATACTAGCAGCAGCGCTGGAAGGCATCTAGCAGCAGCGCTTGCCTTTATGCAGCGCTACTGCTACAACTTAGCTGTAGCGCGTTAGCAGTAGCGCTGGACCCAGCGCTACTACTATAGGTTTTCAAGCGCTACTAGTAGGCTTTCTCCTAGTAGTGATTGATCATGACGATGTTGTGTAATGGCGTTCTTTCATTTCTGTATGTAGTAACTAGCGTCGAGTTGAATGAAAAGCATAAAATAAAAATGGTAAACACAAAAATAAAACGGGGAAACACAATATGAAAACCCCTAAACCCCTCCTTTAAAAAAAAAAAAAAAACCCAGCGCCTGGCAGCTGCTGACGCGTGGCTGCCTTTTAGTCCCGGTCGGTGTTACCAACCGGGACTAAAGGTCCTCTTGCCAGGCGCCCCACGGCGGCCACGTGGAGCTCCTTTAGTCCCGATTCGTAGGCCAACCGGGACTAAAAGTGACGGGCATTAGTCCCGATCGTTTTGTCCCGGCTGTAGAACCGGAACTAAAGGCCCTCTGGAACCGGGACTGTTGCCCTGTTTTCTACTAGTGATAAACCATTATATTAGAAAAAAGGAGCTATCAGTGTTCAATACAACTTACCGTCCACATCGCACTTAAATGAGAGCGCGAATCACCACCGTACAAGCGTGGGTATACTTAGCCAGTAGCAAATTAAATTTTGTGACAGATCTACATTGCATTAGTGCATGCATTTGGCGGCCGATTATATAGTATATCTACCTCCAAGGCCATTCTAAGAGCATCTCTAGTGGCTTGTCTATGTGGTCTAAACCAAATATAGACTACCAGAGGTTAAAAAACGTCTCCAGTGGCCTGTCTATGTGGTAGTCTAAATTTTACACAACCACCAAAATCGCTACCGGTTGTCCACATTTGGACAACCGAGCCACAACCGAGCCACGACGAGGGGAGGGCGCGAGCGGGCTCGATGCGCCGCTTGCCGGTGGGGGACGCCTCCGCTGTTGCCTGGAACGGCCGGCCCCCGGGTCGATGCGGGCGGGCGGGCGCTCAGGCCGGCGGCGGCGCGGGGTGGGTGGGTGGTGGGGGGGGGGGGCGCTCAGGCCGGCGGCAGAGGGATGGATCGAGGGGCGCTCAGGCCGGCGGCGGTGCGGGGTTGGTAGGTAGGGGGGGCGCTATCCTCGCCGCGTTCCTGCGCGAGGTCTACCCGTCTCTTCACCGCCGTCCGCGCCGCCGGCGGCTACGCCGCGGCCTCGTCGCCCTCCGCTGGCTCTGGCGTATGGGCAGCAGCGGCCGGGGTTATTCCGACGCCTTTGATAAACTTGTTACTGAAATAGAGCCGTTGGAAATATAGACTACCAAATTTAGACAATCCGCTGGAAAACAGAAGTTGTCTAAATTCAAATTTTTTTAGACCATTGTCTATATGAAGATATAGACTATCAAATTTAGACAAGCCACTAGAGATGCTCTAATGATGCTGTCTCTTCCGTTCGAGATTTGAACAGCCGCTAAACTGTCCTGATCGTTGCTTAGCGACAAGGCGTACACGTCCATGGTCACACTGACTCCATAGTAACCAGCCGATCCTCCCGCTTCCAAATGGTGATATGCATACTGCGTACACACGGGATGCATGACAAATAAAGACGTTAAAAATGTATTAATACTGTTATTAAAACCTAATGCATGGATGCAAGTTAAGCTAACGTGAAAGAAAAAACAGCAATCATGCATGCCGGGCTTATGAAGAACAAACTGTAATTATACATACATAGACGAAGTCCGCTTGCTTCAATCCTTGACGGAGTCCAGTTGTTTGAATAAAGGAGCCTGTGTCATTGATATTGAACTTGTGAACAGAAACGTCGGGGTGAAATTAGTGGCCTGGTAATCGAAATAACAGAGTAACAAACTAGAACTAGATAGCTAGTGTTATACGTGCATACCTCTTGGCTTGTTGGGAAGAACAGTGCTGCATTGGCTCCCCAGTCGAAAAACAGCAGCACCAGTAGCATCATGATCACGATGTCGACTAGAAGGTCAGCTATTGATCTTTGGCAGAACAAGCGCCACCAATTTATAGGGGTGCTTGGTGTCAGTTCATTTTAGGCATGCACTGAACGCTATAATGGAGATGGGTTCGTATATGTGAATTGCCTCTATGTATAGAAGGCAGTATATATTTTATTTTTTTGTATATATGACTTTCTATTTTGCGCTAGCTGTTACATGGAAATATTTTGATATCTTTCCCTGCGTGCAATTCTATGATATCCGTCCCTGGCCATGTTTAGTAGGTATACAGATTTGCTAAATCAAATTGGGGGGGGGGGGGGGGGGGGGGGGGGGGGTTCGAGTTACCTGTTGAGAATTCAAACGTCAAGTACTCGAGGACATCCAGCATTGTCTTTTCAATTGCCGTCGAGTGAAACAAGTGTGGATGCAGCTGGCGTTGTGGGATGCCATAGAACGGGTGGTGGTACAAGACATGTCAGGATCAATTACTTTACAGATCTTGACCAAGTTGTGTGGGTTTCTGATTTTCTACCCACACCCGAGCTCGCTGTCATCGCAGCCTGGTACACTCGGTGGCAACACCCGAGCTCCAATCGCCCTCTTGTTCCAGTGGATGGACCCTGAGCGCCTTTGGGTTAGATCTGCACTTCCGCGTGGAAGACACTGATATGAGCTAGTAGCTTGGTTCCGTGCTTCTGCGACCATCACCGTTGGTAACGGGCGAAGGCGCTTTTTTTTTTTACGGGAAAATGGAAATTCCATTAAACTTCACACACAACGATGTCACTGGCTAATAATTTTACAATGCAATTGGGGGCGGAGGCCTCCCAGAAGGAGTCATAAGACTCAGAATGAACGCCCAGCTTGGCAAGCTCATGGGCTACAGAGTTACAAGTGCGTCGGCCGAACGAAAAAACATAGGAATCCAAGTTTAGAATGCATAGGCTTCTAGCTTCCTTCACCAGCACATCAATAGTTGCTTTGTCGTATTCGTTGCTCTTCAAAGCATGAACAAGTATTCAGGAATCAGATTCAAAGATGATTTGATGATTTGATTTGCCCCGATCCTGATCGCCCCATCAATTGCAGCAAGACACGCCACAGATTCAGACTGCAAAGCATTTTTCAGGTTCACCGACTTGCCCACACCAGCAGCGATAAATTCGCCAGCCTGATCACGGAACACATAGCCCAAGCCCCCTGCACCTGTATTTTCATCAAAGTCTCCATCAAAGTTAACCTTCACAGAATGCATTGGAGGTTTGCTCCATTTGTGAATGTCCGGTGGCTTAGGTGGCTTGTTCAGATTTCGCAGGCCCAGGAACTCAATTAGCAACTTCTCCACACGGTGACAAACCACTTGAGGTTTTGGAGCCGCCTCACCAGCATTGGCCTTGTTGCGAACATTCCAGCACTTCCACATAAGGGTCACGGCCTTCAGTTGCGTATCTTCATCACACCTCAACAATTCTTGAAGCATGGACTCCAAAACAACACCCCAGAGTACCCATGCTAATCTGGCCGTCTGCAAGGAGGGGCAACCAAGTCATCTCCTGAAGGGCATCAAGGGGTAATTTTGACTTCTGAACGCACGGGCAGTCCATCGCCCAACACGTTTGATCTGTTTAGCAGATCCAATTTTTTGTGTGGACTGTGATGAGATATATGGACGTCTTGGACTTTTTGGGTACCAAATTAGGGGATAATTTCTAAGAAAGAAGAAAGGGTTTGTCAAAGACTCATGTAGAAGTGACATAGTTATCTTTTTTTTTTTTGCGAAAAATATTCAATCTATTCATCTTAAATTATGGTAGTACAACACACACCAAAAATAATAAAAGTTACATCCAGATCCGATGACCACCTAGTGATGACTACAAGCACTGAAGCGAGCCGAAGGCGTGCCGCCATCATCGCCCCTCCCTCGCCGGAGTCGGCAAAACTTGTTTTAGTAGACACCAGAAAAGCAACCACCGCCATTGAAGAATAGCGTAGATCGAAAAGATCCTACCTGAAGACACACGAACATAGACAAACTACGACTAGATCCGAGCAAATCCACCTAAAACAAATCCACCGGAGACACATCTCCACACACCCACCGACGATGCTAGACGCACCACCAGAACAGGGACTAGACGGGAAGAACCTTATTTCATCTTCACAGCGCCATCGCCGTCTCGTTTTCCTAAACAGATCACAAACCCTAAACAGACACAAGGATCGAGATCCACCACGCCTCCATGACCTAAGGCCATGGCTAACGGGGTAGACCTGCGGCGGCCGGCAGAAGTGATATAGTTATTGTGTTGGGTCAGTCAATGTGTTTTAACATAGTACAGACGCAAGCGCTCATATACGCGTATACATTCACCCCTATGAACGTACATACGCACACTCTATCTCTATGAGCACCTCCGAGATACTGAACCGGCATATCACCTAGAGATTTTACAAAGTCACGTAGGTGCCTCGTAGTCAACGAGAGCATCTCCTTCCACTGAACGCGCATCGCTGGAGATTCTAAAATAAATCCAAGATAAATGCTAGCACCAGGGCTTGAACTCTGATGGACTGAAAATACCACTACCCTTCTAACCATCCAATCATAGGTTGGTTTGCAGCAAATCCATGTGTTGCTACGACTTTACCAGTAGCATAATTGTGCATGTGTTTGCTTTTAGGTGTACGTTGTTTGTGCCCCTAAAAAGAAACTGTTCATTGTTTGTTCTCAAGAAAAGAAAAAAACTGCCCTAAAAAAAACTGTATGGTACGTTGTTTCTTCCTCTGAGTTGCACATCGTACTTTTGAAGGGATATCATTTTCTTTTGATAGCACATCACGAATTGTGGTCCTATACAAATCAAACCAAACGATGTGTGTTGTGTGACTAAAAAACGTTTCGTAGAACTAAAAAAAATGTTTGTAGATTAGAAAAAAATCACAAATTTCAAAAAATACTTATGAAACAAAAAATATCACAAATAAAAAACACAAAAACCTTAAAAATGTATGTCGAACTAAAAAATTGCAAGTTTGATGTTCACAGCAAATTAATACAATTTTCATCGTGAATTGAAAAAAACTCAAGATTACAGAATGCTTGTTTAATACTCCCTCCTTTCCAAAATCTTGGGCGTATTAGCTTTTGCATGCAATCCCATAATATTAGGCATAGGTGACTTTCTCTCTCATGCAGTTACAATCAAGCTAAGGATCGTTTATTTTCTGGAAACTAAAAAGATTGCCCAATGGGTCTCTCGTGTAGTTAGCTCTCATCTCCCACACCGTCGCTCTCTCCCCCTCAAAAGATTGCCCAGTTGGAAATGATGTTCGCGAATTTGAATAAAACAATTGTGCATCAAAGTTGCACTTTCATCTACGATAAAGAAGGAGGCATGCTGATTTCCATGTCGAGAGTAGACATGCAATTGGGAAGAAAAATGTGTCGGGCCCAGTTGCATGTCGGGTATGAACTTACCACAGAGACAGAAGGGGCCGGGCCCGCAATTACATGTCGATGGTGGACTTGAACGTAGGACAACAGTTGACTCAAGGCCCAGCTGCATGTCGGGGTGGACTTGCAACTGGGGGAAAAGGTATCAGACCCCACTTAGGTGTCAAGAGTGAACTAACAATTGGGACAAAAAATGGGTCTCTCCGCCCCTCTCCTAGTTACGTGTAGAGGTTAGACTTGCAATTGGGGACAAAACCGTTGTGTCTCAAAGTTGTATTTGCAACTAGGACAAAAAATGAGGTGGACACATTTGCATGTCGAGAGTATACTTGCAACTGGGATCACTACAAGAATACGTTCATATTTGACCCCACATTTTGGTCACTGAATCGTCATTATTTTGAACTTATGACCATATTATGACCAAATTTAGAAGGTCAACAGTTGGTCGTCAAGAATGAACAAATGTGACTTTCTTGGAAAAATTGGTCATTGGTATCAATGACCAAAATTTTGGTCAGAAAACCTTTGACCAAAATTTTAGTCATTACCCATATGCTTAAACCACGTAGGATCCAACGTGGCTGAGCTGACATGGCACGCCACGTGGAAAATGGTATGACTAAAACAAGGATGCAGGGTGCGTACTAAACAAAGTGGCAAACATATGAAACACACAATGTCAAAACCAGAGTGTGGTGGTCACTAACGAAGTAAATGTGCCAAGGCATTAATAAACATAAAGCAAAAGAAACAACTAAAGATTAACCAACCTATATCATGCACATAATACCGGCATATATCATAATAATCCAAATCCACAGAAGAATCATATGAACATATACATAATTGCTAACCACAAATCCACAACTACAATACCACCAGCCATGAACATGAGGGAGAGAGGGATCAAACACATAGCTTCTAGTACATACCCGCAGCACCGGGGGTGAACTACTCCCTTCTCAACATGGAGACCATCGGGATGATGAAGATGGCCTCCGGTGATGATTTCCCCCTCCGGCAGGGTGCCGGAACAGGGCTCTGGATGAGATAGCTTCGGAACAGAGGCTTGCGACGGCGGAGTGGAAGTTCTAGGTTAATTTCTGGGGGTTTCTCAATATATAGGATTTTTCAGCGTTGGAATCACGCGGAGAGGTGCCAGAGGGGGCCCACAAGGCATCAGGGCGTGACCACTGCCCAGGCGCGCCCTCTTACCTTGTGGGGCCCTCTGCGTCTTCTGGTACTCCCTCGAATCTTCCTGGGTCTCTTTCCTTCAACAAAAAATCTCCAAAAAGTTGCAGGCGATTCCGAGAACTTTTATTTTCTACACAAAAACAACACATCGGTAATTCTGCTAAAAATAGCATCAGTCCGGGTTAGTTCCAATTAAATCATATAAAGTGCATCAAAACCATATAAAAATATTGTAAACATGGGTAAATATGGCATGAATACTTCATAAATTATTGATACGTATCAACCGCCGCTAGCCCCGAGTCGCCGCCCGCCCCCGATCCGTCGGTGAGTCCTTTTCTATCCCTTCAAGTTTGATTTAGCGAAGGACTTCGGTTCATGCGAGCTCCGTTGCGATTTGTAGATGGATTTAAGCCCTTGCGAGGAAATTTTTCTTCAGGATTCGTCCTCATACGATGACTCGGACATAGAGATGTTGCTTGAGAACAACCGGCAGCAGATGGTGGTGGCGGTCCTCGTCGTGAAAGAGCTCGAGGATAGCAACAGAAAGAGACAGTGAGGATTGACCGTCGGCCGTCTTTGCATCCCTTGCAACCACCATCTCGGGAACGAGATGCTCATGCAAGACTACTTTGCGACGTCACCTACCTATCCGCCGCACCTCTTCCGAAGAAGGTATCGAATGAGCCGATCCCTGTTCGTAAAAAATAGTACAAGCTTGCGATGCCAATTCTCGGTTTTTTACCCAAAGGAGAAACGCCGCGGGGTTGAAGGGGTTTAGCGCATATGAAAAAATCTCGGTAGCTATGTGGGTGATTGTATATGGCATTCCGGCTGACTATGCCGACGAGTATCTTCGCATTGGTGAAGATACTACAATTCAGTCAATGCGTAGGTTGGCCAAAGTGATCATCCGTGTCTTTGGTCTTGTCTATCTTCGGGCACCAAACAAGGTAGAAACTAAAATGTTGATGGCAACAAATGAGAAGCGAGGTTGGCCGGGCAGGCTAGGAAGCATTGACTGCACGCTTTGGACTTGGAAAAACTGCCGGAAGGCATGGCACGTGCAGTATTGTGGGAAGTCCCGTGATGCAACAATTGTGATAGAGGCCGTTGAATCCGAGGATTTATGGATTTGTCATTGCTTCTTTGGTTTTCCGGGTACTCTCAATGATATCAATGTGCTGCATCGGTCTCATTTGTTTGCTAGACTTGCTAATGGCGATGCACCTGCTTGCAACTACACGGTGAATGGGCATCAATACACAAAGGGCTACTATCTTGCTGACGGTATTTATCCTTCTTGGTCTACATTTGTCAGGTCCATAAAAAAAACCCAAACTAGGAAGGAACTTGAATTTGCAAAGGTGCAAGAGGCTGCCCGAAGAGATATTGAAAGATCCTTTGGGGTTTTGCAAGCTAGGTTTGCCATTGTTTGTGGTCCTGCTCGTTTTTGGGACAAGCAAACCCTGTAGAACATCATGACATGTTGTTGATTCTTCACAACATGATCATTGAAGATGAGAGGGACATGAACTTGGAGTTCTTCTATGACAATGTCGGTAGCTGTGTGAAGCCATCTAGAGACCCCGGCCGCATACAAGCATTCCTTCAGACACAGGGCCGGTCCTGTGATTTTAGGGGCCCGGGGCAAAACCAAACCTCAGGGGCCCTAGTATAAACGTCATATAACAATAATAAGCAAAATCTATGTATATGATGTTACCGGTAAAAGTTATTATCACTGATGTATACATTGTTTTCGCCAAAAAAAGACGCATACATATGGCCAATGTTGATATCAATATTTTCATCTTGTTAAGATTCAGAATTACCATTACATAGTTGGTTCGTCTTCCTTCACAAGAAGTATCCGCAATACCCAACTCATCATTTGGGTTCGTCAAAGCACCAATGATCCACACGCTGTTCCCTTTCCTTTAATTTTTTCTACCAGAAGCATACTTCGTAGACGACATGATAACAGAAGGGCCAGGATTTTTTTTTGCATCAAAAGGTTGAACAGTCTTGGAAATTACTACTTAATTAACAGTATACGTATCGGGAATGGTTATATGATATACCTGAAATCTGTTAGATCGGCGACGTCGGCGAACGCTCATCGGACGCTTGATCGGCACGGCAATGGTGCGATGTGGACTGGCGTCTGCCGGACGCCCTCAACGATGTGTGTGTGTGCTTCAGCGCCTAGGGACAGGGGAGCGGAGTTTGTCGACGTACTACGGCGGTCAGGGCCCTGGTGGAAACCGTCGAGTGTCTGCGAGGCCGGAACTTGCGATCTAAGCTCAGGCGAATATCTTAGGGTAGAAGCGAATTAGGGATCGTGGCAAAGAACCAGATATGCGAAGTCATGATGGAAAGAAAACAAAATTGGCAACTGCCAAGGGAGTAATAGACGGGATTCTCGGGATGGATTGTGGGCTACCTAAGTACGTAACGTAGCTGCTACCTAGACTGTTCTGCATCGACAAAATCAAGTCTATTAGCCTTTTACCGCGACGCTGTGTACGGGACAGGGTCATGGTCTAATAGGGCATACAATCTGGCGCGGGGCCCCTGGATTTCGGGGGCCCGGGGCAGCCGCCAACCCCCCCCCCCCCCCCCCCCCCCCCTCTCTCAGGGCCGGCCCTGTTCAGATATACCGGGAAATTGAAGACTCAAACACCCACCACCAGCTTCAGGACGATCTCATTCAGCACCATTGGCAAAGGCATGGCAGTAATAAAACCTGTCATTTTTAAATTCATTTAATCTGATTCATGTGTGATTTTTATCATTGTTCTATTCGGAAAAATTCTTGTATTTAACTATAAGTTTAATTCTTAGATTTGAATAATTATTGTAATTTGGATGACTATTGTATTGTAATATTTAGATTTTAATTTGTGTTTTATTTTTCAAAATCACGGTCAATTGCTTTGCGTGGTTTTACGGTTTGAGGGCCGAAATCGGCTGCGGCGGAACAGAGCCCGCAAACCCGAGCGGTAAAAGAGAATACCGGGTATTCTCTTTTACCGCTCGGGTTTGCGGGCTCTGTTCCGCCGCAGCCGATTTCGGCCTTTAAACCACGGTTTTCTCGACCCTTATCCGGGTTTAAGGTTCGCGGCTCTAAGGGGTCTGCTAGAGATGCTCTTAGCTTCTACTGTATGTACATATCACCGGAGAAAGTCATGGTTGCGTCGTGTGAGGTGGGAAGTAGTCACCTTTTGCAACTATATGTACTTTCTTCAAAATGAATGAACGTTTTCTTAAGAAGCTTGCACACTTTTAAATTTATGACCGTTGATTAAAATAGGTGAAGTATTTAAAAAAATCATGAAGTTTTTCCAAAATGTGTGAACATCAACTCCCGCTGGGTAAGTAACATAATGAATATTACTCAGTCACATACTAGAAGCCACTATTAAAATATTTGTTAGTATGTATAATTCAGAAATATCTACCATATTATTCAATAATATTAAAAGATATATGAACACACATATGGATATGTAAATATATTTATACACTACTATTTATGCAATATTAGAAAACTAATTTGAAGGTTTTTTTAACAAGAAAAGGAAATTTTATTGGTAAATAATACAATTTAAATATTTTAGAATCAAAATTTTCAGTGATATACATTTTAATTGTGTAAGAATGAGAAAAGTAACTATTATTTGGAAACATTCTTAAGTGACTGAGTAATTAAAAATAATAATATGGTACGGTTAGTTTAAAATAAGTATAAAAGTTCAATATAAAAACAGTTATTTACATCGCCCCTGCCCCAAAATGGTTTGGACCGGCTCTGTGCTGCTATGAATCGTTTCTTTTCCCTCCCCATGAAGGTTACTGCGCTGCTCTTCCTCCTTGGCGTGCTCGCGATGCTAGGCAGTGTGGGCGCGCAGCCGCAACAGTACTGCGGCCCATGCCCGCCCTGTGCTGCATGTCCGGAGCAAAACCTGTGTCCGGCTTTGCCTTCATGTCCCGCGTCGGCTCTATGTCCCATTATTTTCTACATCAACAACAAAAATAATGAGGAGGAGTCAGTCGTCCAATCCTATGCTCGTCGTCCAGGGGCTTCGACATCATCTCATCCTCTGCCAAGAACCCCAACGTTGTGGCCACCACCACGACCGCCGCCACCACCACGAGCATAGCCACCATGACGTCCCAGGTGGGCTGCATCTACTCTTGTTCTTGTGAGAAGGGCCCAAACTTTCCATCTGTCAACTGCACGGCAGGGCAGTGCACCATCGCCACACTTCCACCAACTCCGATCTTCACCTCCACGGGCGGCCGCCAGAGCCTTTCTGGCCCCTAGATCTGATGGATTGTCAGCGGGGTGCTTGCCACCATACAACGTGAAGAAGATGGCGAGGGCGGCTAGGATGCCTCCAACGATGCCACTAATCTGGCCGCTGGAGAGCTCCTTGTGGTGGCAGCCGCCCGTGGAGGAGCTCGTCGTCGTCGTCGGGGTGACGGTGCCGTTGGCGTTGCACGGTCCGGAGGTGTAGGTCACGTTGGGGAAGACGAGCGCCTGGCACGAGCAGGAGTAGCATACCTGCGTGGTGCCACCACCACCACCCGCCGCCGTGTCGTCGGTGCTTTTGGGGCCTTTTCCCTTGATGGAGCCGAGGCCGAGGCCGATCCCGCCCGACTGGCCACCGTCGGCTTTAGCCGGCGCGGCGTTGTTGGAGTTGGAGATGACGGTGCAGGGCGCCAAGGCAGGGCAGGCAGCGATGGCCGGACACGGCGTCTGGACGCAGAGGCCGCAGGGCGGGCAGGGTGCCTCGCAGTACTGCACCTACGCCTGAGCGCCCGATCCCATGAGCAGCGCGCCTGCAAGCACAACAAGCCAGAGCGAGCCGCCCATCGGAGCGAGACCAAGAGGTGGGCGAGAGAGGCGAGCGAGCAGGGAGAGACAGAGAGAGCGAGCAATGGTCGGTGGCTTCTTTTTATCGTTGATGTATGCCTCGAGGTCGAGGGGAGAAGGTCAAGGTGCAGGCAGCAGGTAATGAGTGCTCGCTCTGCGGCAGGGACCACGAGTCCGCGACCTGCATGTGACTTGGCAAACGAAAGTTCTAAACTTACGGACAAGTTACGGGCTGCAGCCTACGGACCTCTCCCAATCCCAATTCCCAAGTGCGCGTAGCTGTAGCAAAGCTCACGCACACCAGTAAAAATCTTCCCAAAATTATATGGACACCTGTAAAACCTTTTGTTTTTGTTTTTTTACCAGGCTTTTTTTAACATAGTACAGACGCAGACGCTCATACATACGCACATACATTTATCCTTATAAATGCATGCACACATACCGTATCTCTGTGAGCACCTTCGAGAGAATGGCCGGCACCCTCCACTGAGCGGACATCACCAGAAAAAAATAAATTTAGAAAAATACGAGACTAGTGCCAACTCTAGAACTTGAACCTTGGTGGGCTGGTTCCACCACAAAAAATTTAATTAGGACATCTCCAACATTGACTCTTAAACCACCCACATACGTCCGGACCGCGCAGTCCGGACTTGTTTTGCCATTCAACGGGGGCATGTATCGGTCCGAAGAGCAGTTCGGACGCACCGTTTTCCCGCAAAATGGAAGCAAAGTGGGGGGAGGAGCTTTGCGCGTGTCCGGACAGCCACGTATGAGTTTGACACCCCGCCCCACAAAAATATTTCCTCCCGGTCCCATTTTCTTCCAATCCATCATTTCTCCCCCTTCCTTTGCATCCGCAACTTCGTACTCCGACGTCGCCGCTGTAACACTCTGGTTGTTGCACAGGCACTGCCGGACTTTCGCAACCAGCGCTGACGCGCCCGCTTGCCTTTTACGACGGCACCATCCACCTAGGACCCGCCGGAACCAGGTACACTCCCCCCGCCCTCTGTCGACGACGTCCATTGCGCCAGGCCTGACAGGTGTTTAGCCAAATGCCATTGAGCTTATTTTCGAGCGCCATGTCGTTTTTTAGAGTACGAAGGATGGTTGGCCTTATCCGCGGATTTCATAGGCAGGAGCAGAAGGGGGAGCTTGAGCGTGCATGATTTTTTTCACACCCGAAAGCACATTGCGCCCTACGACATACACATCATCCATGATCGCAATGTGAAGTCGTTATCCTATCAATGGTACGCCATCCAGACAACCGTCGCCAAGTTTTGTCGTGTGATTGATATGCTGGAGGCAAGGTAGCCATTGTGCGCGGCAACGGAGGAGATCGTAAGTTTTGCTTCTTCTTGTTTAAGTTGTTGATGGATCATTCATTCACTCAATGTTGGTCTCTATATTCTGTAGGCCGAGATAGAGGGACGACTATTTATGCACATACATTGTTGGATGAATCTCAAGGGACAGAGACGATATGATCCATTCGATTTGAATATGCACTATTTCTCGTTGAATTGGAACTATTATGGTATTAGACTTATTTGCATGATATGTATGGATGATTTGTGCTATTTTTTATCCGAACTTTGGTGAATTTCGTAGGGTTTGATGAATATTATTGTACTAGACTTATTTGGATGCTATGTATGGATGATTTGTGCTATTTTTTATCTGAACTTTGATGAATTCCGTAGGGTTTGATGAATTTCGTTTAGTTTATTTAAACCCGGCTTGAAATATATGACAGCTGCCTTCCGCACCTGTGTCTACAGACTTTTCTCCAACAGTGGACGAATACCGAAGCAAATTTATGGATTTGCATCGGAGATGCCATTAACCATCTAACCTAGTTCACGTTCTGGGACTTGTACGTGAGTAACTGCGCATCATGGGCCGATCGATGGGTGGCCAGCCGGTCATAGGACGACGTGCATGTACCCGTCGTACAACGTCTTTTTTCGTAGGATAACATAATGTCTTATTTATTCAGAAAATTCATCAGGAATCTCTGATGATACAATGTGCACAATATAGTCCGGAGGGACATGAAACCAAATTTTGTGAATTTCATTGGCACAACCTTCTTTTGCAAGTGTCAACCGCTATGATGTGCTTGTAACACGATCACCGATGACCCTTACTGCCGTGCGAGGTTAGCTTGGTTATTAAAATAAAAATTAAGACAAAATCATTTGTCGTTTAATGAGTACATGTCATTCATTCCCAAGGAATTGATTTCCTCTACCGTGCTAACCCTTTCTCTCTACTGTTCGGGATAGCGTCCCACTTCCTCCTTGCTCTTTACCTTCTCCTTGATCGATCTAAGTGATCCTGGATACCCGCAGAGCTTTAGAACAATAAGAATACAAGAGATAACTCCATTGCAATCAAACACATACAAATAACGTTAAATACACAGAGTCATCCCAATCATCCCGTGAACAAATACATAGGGTTGCAAGGTCTTGTGTCAACCCACTGCCTTACCGAATTACTCACACATGCAATCGGACCGCAAGATGAACTCATTGAAGACAACATAAAAATGATGATTGATTAGTAATATGTCTTACAATAGTTGCCGATTGCGATACACCGATTACAGTTATGACTAACTTGGAGGGAATGGTTGTGGAGATGAGATGGGAAATGGCGGCGGCTAGTGTTGGAAGATGGGTTCTGATACTCCGTTTATTGAATCGTACAATCCCTGTTGACATTCTGGCATCGATCCCCTTATAGAAGGTGGTCATGTGGACCATCTGGAGCCAGCGACGTGTGGTACAAGCGGTCACGCTCGTACCATGCATCGTCTTGTGTTTTGTTAAGCATGTTGCGCCTCTTGTTGATTTGCCTCTTAAGCCAAACTTTGCATTTCCTTGTTTATGATGATATCCTTCCATGTTTTGGCCCTTTTCCCGCGGAAACATATTAAACAAATGATTTCACGATCTCTTCCACTCATTAGTCATTAGTGGCAGCGTCGAAATGATTTTCTCAGAAATTTCGGGATTATCCTGTTTGAACAATGGTCTGATGGCGCAAAAATATCAATCATCAACCTCCCCAATATTAGAGCTTGATCGTCCTCGACCAAGAAACAAAATTCAACCATAAGGACCTCGATTGTTTAAACCAAAATAGCGAGAAGGTTTTGGTTCACTTGCAGTTAGTACGCCTAGATAGCCTTCCGATTTCTTCAACTGGATACTTAGTATAGTTGTAGCGGTGGTATGGTTATTATGCAAGCGAAGTGAAGCAAAAATAATCAACACAAATTTCTTGCTAGTATAGAAAGATAATAAAGTAACTTCTATTATATTTCTTCTAGCCAACACTTGCTTGCCAGGAACACTTTGGAAGAGCTTTTCTTCCTTTTAATGAAAACATATATTACGGGAGTGAAAGGTATTTAAAAGGCAACATGGTACTATAGTAACTTGATAACACCCATTAGTGTTACCTCATCAGGGCCGCCAAACACTTCTTTCAATCATTATTTGCTGAAACTTTCATTGTCCAGTGATGGGATTATGCCAAAGAAATGATACATGCAAGTAGGGTTTTTTTTGCTGTGGCTTATGTTTGAATACTATGGATCAGGTGTTCTCTCTTTCGAGTGATGTGATTAGCATTCCTTTATTACATATACACACACTCTTAAGAAAAAAGCCGAATAATATTCGTTGTAGTGTTACCACTATTGTGACGCCCCCGACTTAATCGTGCACTAATCATACACGCAAATGCACACGATCAAGCCTAGGGACTCACTTGAAGATATCACAACACAACTCTAGACACAAATAAAATAATACAAGCTTTATATTACAAGCCAGGGGCCTCGAAGGCTCGAATACACAAGCTTGATGTCATACAAGCATCAGCGGAAGCAAAAGTATCTGAGTACAGACACAAGGTTAAACAAGATGCCTTAAGAAGGCGAAAACAAACAATAGCTCTGATCGAAAGAGGCAAGGCCTCCTGCCTGGGAGCCTCCTAAACTACTCCTGGTCGACTGGCTCAACGAAGAAGAAGTGGCCTCCGGGGATCTCCTGGCAATAGTCTCCTGCGGTGGCGTCTGGCTCCTGGGCCCCATCGGCATCTGGTGTAACATCGATTTGGTATGGGGGAAAAGAATAGCAAAGCAACCGTGAGTACTCATCCAAAGTACTTGCAAGACTGACATCAGAACTATGCTATATGCATTGTATCAAAGGAATGGGGCTGTATCTGTGGACTGTACTGCAGAATGCTGGAACAAAGGGGGAGAAGCCTAGCCTATCGAAGACTAGCATCTTGAAGCAGTTCTTGCAGCATCAGAAGAGAGTAGAGATACAATAACAATTAATAATGGTTGTATATTAGCAACTCCCCAAGATCCTTTCTCGACTATCCCGCGAGAAAGCGATCCAGAGAGCAATAGTTTAAGCATTGCATCGATTAACTCCGGCCGCACACCCTTGTTCCTGGTGATGTCCGGCCTCGGCTGATCGATAGCAATAGTATCAGTTTAATATTCATCATCAACAGTTTATAGTTGTCATAGATCCGGGCACAACTCCAAGCGTCCTGTTACCGTGGACACGGCTATTCGAATAGATATCTTCCCTGCAGGGGTGCACTACTGTTACCCAACACGCTCGATTAACTCTGGCCGCACACCCTTGTTCCTGGTGATGTCCGGCCTCGGCTGATCGACACATCGCAGCCCGACCTACAGCTAAGCAGAGAGGTCCCCGCCGGTCTACATCCTAAGCACTCAGGGTTCTTGGGCCCATCCCCCTTTGCACTCCGGGTCATTGCGCACACGTTTAGATCCAAGCACCACCTCTGTCATGGATGGCGCCAATCCTCCCGTGCCGCACTGCTGAACTGGACGTCTGTCAAAGCTTTCGGCTGATACATACGATGTAGAGGGCCCCATAAACCATTATCCCACGTGGTGGTAGTGCGTAAAAAGGGCACGACGACCCACTCATATCAAACACCCAGATCCGTTACAAGCTCGGTTATCACTACCCAATACGCGTGATATCCTCCGGCCGCACACCCTTGTTCCTGGTGATGTCCGCCCTCGGGAGATCAACACGAACAGGGTACCGGTATTTCATAACGCGCGGGTACTCTTGGAGCCGACCCGACTTTAATAATAATCCTCGCGGGCACCCTTGGGGCCAGCCCGACTTTAACATTGGGCACTGTTGGGACTCAGGTCCATCTCTACTGGATGGTACCACCAGCCCTTCAGCCCCGTAAAAGTAAATGATATAGCAGTTTAATTATTTCCGTGATCCTCACCCAGAGAGATCACGGCCCGGTATCAAGCTTGGCATACGGACAAAGGTGATGGGCCACCGATGAAGAAGTAGCACAGCTAGGTTTGTGGGACAGCAGGTGGGGTGTCAATGTCAAACTGCAAAATCAGGCCATGCATTGGAATAGGTACTATCGGAACAGTGGTAGCAGGGCATTTCTAATGCAAGAATAAGAGAGAAGAGACTGGGCGATATATGATGGTCAAGGGGGTTTTGCTTGCCTGGTTGCTCTGCGAAGGGGACCTGGTCGTCGGTGACGTAGTCGTATCCAGCAGAATCGTCGGCGGGCACAAGGTCTACCGAGAGAGAAGGGGGGGGGGAGGAAACAATAAATATCACGACAATGACAAACAATATGCATGACATGTCTAAATGTTATGCATCGGTGTTTATCGACTAACTAATCGATTTAGTTAACTCTTGGGAATTAATAAAAATTAAATTGGATTTATTTAATTAAAGTTGGACACTATTCATTTATTAAAATCAGTCAAAAAGTTGCATGTTCAGCTAGCTAGGATTGTTGGACAGGTGTTTTGATTGCATATTTGGAATCTTCATATTTTTCTGATCATTTTACATATATAAATTATTTCAATCCGAGTTACGGTTTAAAAGATATGATTTTATAAAGTTTTAATCATTTTCTGAATTTATTTAATTATTTAATTTCGAAATTATCCAGAATAGTGAATGCTGACGTCAGCATGATGCAATGCTGACGTCAGCAGTCAACAGAGGCTGACCAGAGTCAAACTTGACATGTGGGACCCACATGTCAGTGACTCAGGGGCTAATTGACTAATTTAACTAATTAACTAACTAGGTGGGGCCCATATGTCAGAGGGTAATTAACCTAATTAATTTATTTTATTTAATTAAATCACTAATTAATTAACTGACGTGTGGGACCCATGTGTCATTGACACAGTGGGATGGGGCCCCACTATCAGTGGCCCAGCTGACCCAGTCAGCAGCGCTGACTGGTCAACGGGCCCACGGCCCCACCAGCCAGTGTCACTGGTAGGTGGGCCAGGGCAGGCCACGTCGGCGGTGACCGGAGACGTCGCCGGAATCTCGCCGGCGACGCGTTTCGCGGCGGCGCGGCCACGGGAGGTGGCCGGAAATCGCGTACAGGCCACCGTTCGAAGCGCGGATGGGCGCGTTGGAACGGGGCGACGACGGCGCGTCGTTAGGCGGTGGTATCGCGGGCGGGGACGGCCGGAGCTGAGCGCCAGGAGCTTATCGGCGGCGAGGTCTTCGGGCGGCGGTGGAAAACGGCGATTCGAGGCGCTATCGGGCGAGCTAAGCGGCTAGGCGGCATCTACGCGCGAAGGCGACGACGATGGACGGGCGCGCGTGACCAAATGGTCACCGGAGGCTCGTCGGCGACGAGCATCCGCGGCGGCGCGCACGGGCGATAGCGGAATTAGGGGCTAGGGGCTACGGTTCGTCGCGAGGAGGAGAGGGGGAGGTAGTTGGAGCTCACCGCGAGTCGTAGCCGTTCAAAGCGGGCTCGGGGAGGGGCTGCCGGCGACGGAATCGATGGCGACGTGCTCGGGTGCCCGAGGAGGAAGACGACGGCGAGAGGGCGTTGCAGGGGGCCTGGTGCTCGGGGTCGTGGTCGAGGAGGAAGAGGGCTTCACGGCGGAGCTGACGGGCGGCTCATCGGGGCTCGGGGGTGACGGTGGCCGCGGTGGCGAGCGAGGACGGCGGCGAGCTTGCGGGTGAGGCGGGGAGAGAGAGCTGCGCGAGGGGGGGGGGAAGATCTGGGCGGCCAGGGGTGCCGCGGTGGCCGTCCTTATCGCCCCAGGAGGCCCTGTATAGGCACGGGCGACGAGGTGGTGCGGGGGAGACGGCTCGCCGGCGTCGAGCGCGGTCGGGTGCGCGTGCGCGCTCGAGCGGGGGAGCAGTAGGAAGGGGGCGACCGAGGGAGGTGGGCTGGGCCGCACTGTGCACTCGAGGCCCAGCCGCCTGGGCTCTTTTCTTTTCTTTTCTTTTCTATTTCTTTCTCTATTTTCCCTTTTTAGTTTAGCTCAAATTTTATTTTGCAAAATATGAGACATGGCCCAAATTATTCAGTGCAATATTAAGCAACACCAGAAATTGATTTGGTGCAAATATGCTTTCAAAATATTTTTAATTAACTAAAAATGCATTTAATACCACTGTTTTGGTACTGTTTTAACCTGCTAGGGGTATTTGTGGAATTTTGGTGATGTTGTTTTCCTCAAAATAATTAGTTATGATTTATGTGCTAATTAATGAACATTTTTGTTACTGGTTTGCACAACTTTTATTTTCCACTTGGCAATTGAATTGAATTTGAATTTGAATTCGAACTAAGCCCTAATGCAAATGATGCTTATGCTTAATTAAACATGATGACATGGCATTAATATCAGGGGATTACTGTTGCATTACAAGGGGGTGTTACAATTCTCCTCATCTAACAAGAATTCTCGTCCCGAGAATTAAGAGGAGTGCTGAAAGAGAGAGGGGTATTCTTCACGAAGACGATCCTCACGTTCCCAAGTAGCCTCATCTCCAGAATGATTCGACCATTGAACTTTAAGGAACTTGATCGACTTCTGACGGGTTCGACGTTCAGCTTGGTCCAAAATGCGGATCGGATACTCTTTATAAGATAGATCCTCTTGCAATTCAAGCACTTCATGATCCACAGCTCGAATAGGATCCTTGAAACAGCGTCGGAGTTGCGACACATGAAAGACGTCGTGCACTTGGGAGAGATTCGGCGGCAATTCCAGTTGATATGCCACTTCACCTCGACGTGCGAGAATGCGGAACGGGCCAATATAGCGAGGAGCTAACTTGCCCTTGATCCCAAAACGGTGGGTGCCTTTCATCGGAGTGACGCGAAGGTAAGCTTGCTCGCCGGGTTGATAGACCATTGGTTGATGCTTGCGATCATAATTACTCTTCTGACGAGACTGAGCAGCTTTCAAATGCTCACGGACAATGCAGACCTTCTCCTCAGCTTCCTGAATTATGTCCGGCCCAACAAGTGAACGTTCCCCAGTTTCTGACCAATTCAGAGGGGTTCGACACTTACGTCCGTATAGAACTTCAAACGGTGCCATCTTCAAACTAGCTTGATAGCCATTGTTATATGAGAATTCGGCATATGAAAGAGATTCCTCCCATTTCTTACCGAAAGAAATGACACAAGCTCGAAGCATATCTTCAAGCACTTGATTTACTCGTTCGACTTGACCCTGAGACTGAGGGTGAAATGCGGTGCTAAAGGACAGGTGAGTTCCCATAGCTTCTTGGAAACTACTCCAAAATCTGGAAGTGAACAGGCTTCCACGATCAGAACTGATCTCCAGCGGAACACCGTGTAGTGACACGATCCTGGAAACATATAAATCTGCTAACTGACTAGCAGTGATTGATTCCTTAACTGGCAAGAAATGAGCAACCTTGGAGAAGCGGTCGATGACGACAAAGATAGCATCATGACCCTTCTGTGATCTGGGAAATCCAGTAATAAAGTCCATCTCGACCTTATCCCATTTCCATTCAGGAATTTCAAGTGGCTGCAGGAGTCCAGCAGGCCTTTGATGTTCAGCCTTGATGCGACGGCAAACGTCACATTCAGCAACATATTGAGCAATGTCACGCTTCATGTCAGGCCACCAATACCGTTGACGGATGTCTTGGTACATCTTGGTGCTGCCGGGGTGAATCGAAAGCGGCGTATCATGCGCTTCCTTCATAACATCCAAACGAGAGTCAATATTATCCGATCTGGGGACAACTAGACGACCCTTGAAGTACAAGGCAACATCATCTCCCACATGATAGAATGAATGTTTTCCCTGTGAGAGGTATTTCTTGATCCTGTCAACTTCAGAACAGTAATTCTGTCTTGTCTTGATGTTGGATTCGAGGTCTGGTTCAACCACCAAGTTACTCAAAGAACCCTGGTTAACAACACGAAGGTTCATCTTTTGGAATTCCGCTGGAGGGGGAACGAGATAACCCTGAGGAACAATATGGAGGTTCAGCTTGCGGAATTCTTCTTGAAGCAGGGGGTGAACCTTATGAACCTGAAGGTGGTTGCAGTAAGACTTGCGGCTCAAAGCATCAGCCATTACATTAGCCTTGCCTGGGGTATAAGAAATACCCACATTGTAATCTGCTATGCGCTCCATCCATCTCTGTTGACGGAGGTTTAGATCTGGCTGAGTAAACAGGTACTTCAAACTTTGGTGGTCGGTGTAGATCTCGCAACGATTACCAACAAGGTATTGTCTCCACTCTTTCAATGCATGAATTACTGCAGCAAGTTCAAGGTCATGAACTGGGTAGTTCTCTTCATGGGGACGCAATTGACGAGAGGCATAAGCAACCACTCTTTCATGACGCAATTGCTTCCGGTTGCGTTGAGGGGGCTTCTACCAGAAAATGTCCGATTAGCCATTGTGAAGCTATGTTCATTCCTCAATGCAATTTCTCAGAAGGTAATCGATCCGGAAATCCTACCAAGCTTACAGAATGATTTGGTCCAATGTCTTGTCAGTTTCGAGCTGGTGTTCCCACCATCCTTCTTTAATATTATGACGCACGTCCTAGTTCACCTAGTCGAAGAGATTGCCATTCTGGGTCCTGTATTTCTACACAATATGTTCCCCTTTGAGAGGTTCATGGGAGTCTTAAAGAAATATGTTCGTAACCGTGCTAGGCCAGAAGGAAGCATCTCCAAGGGCCATGAAACAGAGGAGGTTATTGAGTTTTGTGTTGACTTTATTCCTGACATTAAGCCAATTGATGTTCCTCAATCGCGGCATGAGGGGAGACTGCGTGGAAAAGGCACGCTTGGACCAAAATCAATAATATGTACGGACGGGCATTCTTGGGCGCAAGCACACTACACAGTTCTACAGAATTCTACCTTGGTCACCCCATATATCGAGGAACACATGGATATTATACGCTCGAAGAACCCGGAGAAGTCTTTCGGCGGTTGGTTGCGAACACATCTCATGAATGACGACAATGTTGAAGATGACTTGTACTTGTTGGCCAAGAGACCATCTTCGACTATATTGACTTTCCAAGGGTACGAGATAAATGGGAATACATTTTACACAACCGCCCAAGATAAAAAGAGCACCAACCAAAACAGTGGTGTTCGCTTTGACGATGCGGCAAACACCAAGGAAAAGGACACATATTATGGTTACATAGAGGAGATATGAGAACTTGACTATGGAGGTGATTTGAAGGTCCCTTTGTTCCGGTGCAAATGGGCCAATCTGACTAGAGGAGGGGTAATGGTAGACCCGCAGTACGGAATGACAACAGTGGATCTCAACAATCTTGAGCACACAGACGAACCATTCATTCTAGCCAATGATGTGGCGCAAGTTTTCTATGTGAATGACATGTCTACCAAACCGAGAAAAAGGAAAGATAAGAAAGCGGATACATCATACGAGGAGCCAAAGCGCCACATAGTGCTTTCTGGGAAAAGAAACATCGTGGGAGTGGAGGACAAGACAGACATGTCACAATATTATGAAAAGTTTGATGAAATTCCTCCCTTCGCAGTGAAGACTGACCCAAGCATCCTGTTAAATGATGAAGATTGTCCATGGTTACGGCGCAATAATCAAGGGACACACGCGAAGAAAAAAATTTATACCCCAAGATCCCACTCTGGGATGTGATTGGCTGCACCGTCATCACTTTTCTTCTCTAGTGAGTAGCCGGGATGGTCCAGTTTTGTACACAAAGTGCATCCAGTTTTTGTTGTAACCCTCGCAACTTTTTAGCACATTCTATGTGGGTGAAATGATGATACCATGCCAATTTTCAACCTTTTCAGAGTTCATTTGTGGTGCTTTTTCATTGCGGGGTCATTTAGCTCAAAACAATTCATTAAATGCATGAAAAATAGCAAATGAAGTTAGAAAGGGTTGAAATTTGAGGATGTGGCCTCCAATGGTTCATATTGAATGCACAAAAAGTCTGGAGTTGAAATAAGTTAAAAAAAATGAAATGCCTTTGTAACATATGAGTTTTCGTCCGTAACCCTCATACTTCGAAGGAGATGGTCTAGTTTGTACACGAAGTGCATTCAGTTTTTGCCGTAACCCTCTCAACTTTTTAGCACATGCTATGTGGGTGAAATGATGATACCATGCCAAGTTTCAACATTTTCAGATTTCATTAATAGTGATTTTGATTAAAACAAATGAAGGTATAAAACTAAAAAGAGTTAAACAGAATCTGGTTTTGATTAAACCACCTATTTAAAATATCCTAAAATTTCCAAAATTTAACATAATGATAAAACATACTAATATTAAACAACAGCAAAAACAATCACTCAAAAATCTATTTTTAAACTAAAGTTATTCACAAACTAGTGATTCACAAAAATTTCAAAAGAATTCAAATTTAAACTATTTAAATTTGAAAACTACTGGCACTAACAGAAAGTTTGTAATTGTTTTGACCTAAAGCAAAAAGATTCATTAAAAAACTATAAATATTCTAACAGTTATTGCAAATATAAAAACAGTTATTCCAAATATAAAAAAAAACAAAAAAAAAGAGAAAATAGACCTTTAGTCCCGGTTGGATCCACCAACCGGGAGTAAAGGTCCCTTCCTGCGCGAATTTGGGCCGCCGAAAAGGCCTCTTTAGGCCCGGTTGGTATAACAAACCGGGACTAAAGGTCCTCCCTATATAGCGGCGCCTCCTTCCTCCCCCAAATTCACTCCGTCTTCACTCGCTTCGACTACGCCGCCAGGCTGCCCCGCCCGCGCCCTCGATCGACGGCGCCGTCCGTCCACGGGCCGCCGCCGCTCTCTTCCTCCACGCCGTCGCCCTCAGCTCCGCCGGCGCCGCTCCTCCCAGCCGCCGGCCGTCGCCCTCAGCTCCGCCGATCCTCCCTCACCTCCGCCGACTCCGCCGCCGCTCTCCTCCTCCACGCCGTCACCCTCAGCTCCGCCGGCGCCGCTCCTCCGCGCCGTCGCCGTCAGCTCCGCCGGCGCTGCTCTCCTCCTCCACGCCGTAAGCCCGATCCGTCCTCCGCCCTCCAAATTGATGTGTATGTGTATGTTAGATGTATATGTGTATTTGTATGTGTATATATGTGTATGTTAGATAAAATCAGGAGTCCTAGGAGTTTATAGTATTTGTATGTTAGATATATTGATGTGTATATGTGTATGTTAGAAAAAATTGATAATACTAGAATAATATGTCACTTTGACGCAATTAAAATAAATGATACATTTTATTAGTTTAAATTTGCCCCTAGGAGTTTATAGCATTGTACGTATGATCATAGGTACTAAAGAATTTACCGATCGTTGGGGGAGTTTATACATTTTATTAGTTTAAATGTATGTTTTAAATGTTTAGATGTTGCTGATTTGCTAATTGACATATTGCATATAAAGCATCTTTCCTAACTGTCGAATCGATTGCATAGCGTAGCCGTCGAGTCGACGATGCCCATCCCGCATCCTCGTCGTCGACTTGGCGGCAACCACCTGCTTGAGAGGCGCCATGTCCGGGACTGGGCTCCGCCGGGCTGGCACTGGGAGGTGCTGCCTTCCGGGGCGCAGAGCTTGGTGAGGAATGAGGGTGTCGTCGTCGACCCGGAGGTTATTTGGTGGCGGTCGCGTGGACCACTGTTGGTGCATGTAACATCCCAAATTTGGAATGTTAAATAAATAAATAAATGAATGATTGATTTTTAGAATGATTGTTTGAAATTGAGTGAAAATTGAAACTTTTTGAAACTTTTGAATGAGAGGGAATAAAATGACTTTCCCTTTGTGTTTGATTTCAAATTCATCCAATTCAGATCAATGAGAGAAGTTGACATGACTTCTTCAAATAAAGTATTTGAAAAGTGGATTTGAAAATTTCTGAAAATATTCAATTTGGAATCTATTTCATATTTGGCTCTATTTTGAAATTTGAAAGAATTCAGATTCACTTGCCCCAAATTTCAAAAATTTGAGAGGAGGAACATGACCCTCCAAAACCAGGGGTATTTTTGTGAAATTTTGAACCATAAAACCCCGGGGGTTATTTGAAAATTATTTGCAAAAGAAATAAAAACAATTTAGGCATTTTCTGAAAAATATTTTTTTAAAAGTATTTATTTTGGCCGTGAAAAAATGTTCATACTGTGGTATTTATTGTTCTGATAATTTTGGTATATAAAACTTGTAAATTTAGATTTTATTTGATTCTCCAAATCGATCTGTTAGTTCCTGTTTTTAATAAAAAGGAAAATTCTCTTTTATTAGGAAAATCCCCGAGGCCCAATAGGAAACTTTCGGCCCAGGATCTCCTTCGCCAGATCCGAATCGATTCGGAATCGGCCGCCCGATCGCCTCACCCTCCCTTTCACTCGCTGACACCTAGGCCCCACCGCCCGATCCAAATCGCCGTCGCCCATCTCCTTCCTTCCCCGTGCCCCTTTCCTTACCTCGTCGGATCTTCGCCGGAGACCGTATCCGGGGCGATCCCTTGCCGTTTAGACGACCCCGTGCCGCCCCCTATAAAGCCCCCCAACCCCGCACCCCCTTCCGCCCGAGCCCCCCATCGCCGACCCTCTCCTATCGCCGGAATCTCTCGCCGGAGCAGAGCCCCGCCGCCTCGCCATTGCTGTACTGCCGCTCGTCTCCGACCGCCCCAAGACCAATCACCACCACCACTCGCCTCGCCTTGATCCACTGAACCCAACCATACACTCGCCGGAGCCCCACACCCCTCGGAACCCTCTCGCCGTCAACGCCGAAAGCTCGCCGTCGCCCCGAGCTCGTGCCGCTCGTCTCCGACTCCCTCTCGCCTCGCCGTCACCTCCATTGGATGCGCCGCTCTGCTCTGCGTCGACTGGAGGCCGCTCCGTCGCCGGATACCCACCGGAGCTCCCTCCCCGACGACCCCGAGCCCCCAGTTGCCACCGCCGCCTCGCCGGAATCCTCTCGCCGGCGACCTAGCTTCGGTAAGCCTCCCCGACCGTCCGATCTATTTCAAGAGCTAAGATTAGATCACTTACACGTCAAAGCATTTTCTTCTAAAAGCCGGCCGTTCGCTCTGTTACACCGCACGCGCACACCCCTAGTCCAATTAGATTTAGCCACGTGTACCCCTGTCCGTTAGAAACGATTTTTCTTTTTCTGTTTTAATTTCAATTCCAGAAATAGTTCTTCTTTTAGTTTTGCTATATCTTTTAGAGTTTTTAATATTTTTGAGTGATTCTTTTTGCATTGTGTCACAAATTTATTCTAGTTTCTGTAGATATCAAGTTTGACCATATTTGAATATTTTACATTTGAATTCAAACAGATTTGATTTAAATCTTGTTTTGTGGATAACTTGAGTTTAAAAATAGATTTTGAGTTGATTATTTTTGCTACTTGTCACTAGTGACTTTATTTAACGGTGGATAGAATTTGAGAATTTTTATAATATTTTAAATTAGGGTTTCAAGCAAAACAGATTCTGTTTTAGTTCTTTTAGGTTTATTTCTATTTCTTTTGTTTTAAATTGTTTTAATTTGTTTTATTTTATATTAGTTGACAAGTTTTACTTTGTTTTATGTTAGTTAGCAGTAGTATTTCAACCAAGTCTTCTTTTATTTTTATTTATTATATTTGATAGCATGAAATCAATTCTAGTTTTATAATAACTTGCAAATTGGTTTCGTTGCTAGTTTGATTTCCTATTTGAAAATATTTTCATAAATTGTTTTATAAGTTTTACTTTCTGTTAACTTATTTGTTTTATATTTTGTTTTCTCTTATTTTAGTATTTTAGAATTTTATTGTTGTTAAGTTTATTAGACAAAAACTTATGTTGTCTAGTGTGTTGTTTTCATAGTTCTTACTTGTTCTTCAAAAGTAATTTTTTTTGCTAGTAAAATATTTAATAAAATACTTTTGTTATATTTTACTTTGTTTTTGGTGTTTTGTTGCTGTTGAAAATAGTTTATTGGTAGGGAAAACTATTCTTGGTTGTTTTGATGAACTTTTGTGTTGTAACTTTTGTCTTAAGTATTTCCTTCATCACAACACTTTTGTGTTTGGTTTTTGTGTTGCTCTTTGATTATTAGTATTGATTGCTAGTATGATTGCTTATATGAGTGCAATGTTTGATTATATAGATTTTCATCGGAGAGTGACGAATAGTTCTATCAAGTTATTTCTGAGAGCGATATTTATCTTCATCAACAGTACAGGCAAGTTCACTTTGATCATCTTACATTACCTATGTTTTATTTGCATTAGCATAAATTTCTCCATCATACATCCAGTAGGATATTGAGCTTGAACTTGGGGTAGTATCATGAGGTAGGAGAAACCCAACACCCTGTTACCATTTGCCTGGGAAGGGACGATACTTCACAACTGCTACGCTTTAGTAGACGGGGTTTGGTTGTGAGATTCAGGAGTGTTGTGAGGTTAATTAATTATTTCAAGACCTGCATGATGATCAAGACTTCAAGACTTCAAGGACTAAATATACCTCTGGGTGGATTGGACATGCATTTTTGGCAGCCTGATATCTATCATGGTTATGCCGGGAATCCTGGTACCTACCTGTGATCATCCCAACGGAATGCCACCCAGGCTCAAAGAGATGGATGGATACTTCAAGGACGGAAAGCTTACGTGTGCAACCGCAAGTCAATATGGGCTCTGGCTTGGTTGACCTTAGTGGTGACTCTGGTAGGTCAGATTGCTACGAGACGTAGAAGAACGGTAGGATTGGATGGGCACTGACTTTCTATCAGAGGATCACTTTGGAAGACCATGTTTCGATCGTCTCGTTCTCAAACATCATGCAGTGCGAGGACACAACGAGAGGGATCGAATCTTGCGGGTAAAGTGTACAAACCTCCGCAGAGTGTCAAACTAATCGATTAGCCGTGTCCCCGGTTACGGACAACATGAGCACCGGAGATGATACTATCAGCCAGTCTCAACACAATTAATAAAATTTTATGATGAGTGGGTCTATTAATAATTTTGGGACATGAGAATTGGTTGGTGGAACCATCTCGTTAACAACCAACTTTTGTAGTGATATTTCCGTTTGACTCCTTTGTTGTAGGGAAAATAAAACCAGCTTTTATGCAAAAACTCAGATACAGAGCCACAAAGCCTTTGCATATAGATTAGCCTTTATCATTATCCTATGGTGATCTTGCCGGTACATTCAATGTACTGACCTACACGGCTGCAACGTCTTATGTTGCAGATACTTTTCTACGACGAGTAAGAGTATGATTCAGGGTTACGGTCTACACTCAACCTGCCGTTGGTGTTTATTGGGACTCCACTCCCATTGACTGTTTCCGCTGAGATTTAAGAGGTATATATCAATTTTACGGTATTTACATGTGATTGCACTTTGATATATACATTGATGTACTGTGTGTGCCAGCATACTGATCCAGGGATGGCACTGACACACAGAGGCTTGACTCGTTTTGAGTCGGGACGCTACAGAGATGGTATCAGAGCACATGTTGACTGTAGGACGTGACCCTAGAAACTGGAAAGCCCATAGGACAGGATACCTTTCAAAATTATTCTCAAAAAAAAAAAATTCTTTTACTTCTTATCCCTTCTGAGTTTTATCAAATAGTTAGATAATACCCTTGTCCCTTTGACCACTATGGAAAGAGCTACAAAAAAAAATTGAAGACTATAAGGACCTGAAGAAATGGAAGACCATGAAGAATTTCCAAGATTTTATGCCCCTTAGAAGACCAAACCCCTGTTGCATACTCACGTTAGATACGATGATTTGTGAGCTGTCATTTGTGTGCATTTTTCCGACAGCCACAAATAGAACATATTTTCAAAACTATTGTTTGTATTGTGTGTATCCCCCTCCTTTCCCTCTCCAGTATCTCATCCCCAAAACCTTGGACCCAATAGATGGTGAATGAAGTTGGACTTGTATTCTCTGGACCAATGACCCAGCTAGAGGCAGAAGTATGGATTCAAAACATGGAGGATAGCTTCGGGAGAAACTCGATTGCACAGAAGTATGAGGTTCAATACGCTCTTCAGTACTTTACCCAAAGTGCTGCAACTTGGTGGAAAATGCATCAAGCCATACAAGGATGTAATGGAGCAAAAACCTGGGAGGAATTCAAGAAGACTCTGTTAAGATCCCGTCTCATCCGGAAGCGCTGTGATAACCCTATAAAGAAGCTTTGTGCTTGCAAGACTTGTGGAGAAATAGGACACACCCAGGAAGAACACGAGGATGGATGCCCTCATTGTGAAGAAAATCACCCAGCCGAGGAATGCCCAACTGGGCAGGTGACATGTTTCTTGTGTGAAGGAACCACTCATTTTCCGGCACAATGTCAAATATACCCCAAGGTACAAGAAGTGATGAAGCAGCAGAAGGAAGCAATGAAAGAAGTCCTCAGGAAAAAAATTAGAAGAACCCATGACGATGGGAGATACACCAGACCCAATCGTAGATACCAAGTCATGTTATTCATGTGGAGAAGAAGGACATATTTCCTTGAATTGTCCGAACGAGTATCTGGGAGATTTCCCGACAGCAGAAGTGCAATACAATCCTAAGGAGATAGAAGTGATGATCAACCTGGACAAGAAGAAAGGCCAAGTAAGTGGAGGCATCAGATGTTTGCATTGTAGCTTGGAGAGGCCCCACTATTTTTGCAAGAAGTATGAACCAAGCATCAGGAAAGGAGCCCAACCCAAGAAGAAGAAAAAAGACTCCGTGGTTTTCTACACGGAAGGACCTAAGCCATATCACTTGTCATCGGTGCAACAAGACAGGACACTACTCCTATACCTGCCCGGAGAAGAAGGCTAAACATGAGTAGTTGGAGTTTTGGATTTTGGAAGTAATAAATGTAATAGGAAACAACTCTTATTGAGGTTATGAAGATAAATTATGTAACGGAAGTCTCAGAGATTGTAATAACTTCATGAATCAATAGAATTTATAGTGTCATGATTTCCTATGATGAATTGTAGGAGTTGCTACAGTGCAGAGGGAGCCGGCCCCCGCGGAGGTGATACGTCACCGTGTTAGGGAGGAGGACGAGCACGTCCGACGCTACATGGCTGCGTTGGATGCCAGGTTCTCCAATACCTGGCAGGTTCTTCAGGGATCTCACCCGAGCTATGATCCTGTCATAGTTCCTTCTCTTTGGGTGTCCACCGCATGCGCCGCGAGACGCCAACTATATCTGTATTAGTGGATACTATTCGATGATGTATTAGTGATATTATTCGATGATGTATTAGTGATACTATTCGATGATGTATTAGTGATACTATTCGATGATGTATTAGTGATACTATTATTCGATGATGTATTAGTGATATTATATGATCATATTGTTGCATTGCCTTGTATTGATTTGCATATCTCCGGTTCTGCTTATTGAATGCATTCTAATTGTTTTATATTTGACAGACCGAAAGTAATAATCAATTTTTGAATCATGAACACAGGAAATGTCGTCGTCTGATGACGACGATAGGATCCAAGCGTGTGAACTCTGCGGCGAAGATAAGGGTCTTTGCGACGATCCTGGGCTGCGAGACGGTAGGTTCTTCACCATGAAGCTTTACGAGGACTTCGATATTTCTACGGTACGCAATGATGACAACTGTTTTTTCGTAATTAAGCATGACTTCTGTTTCTTTCCTTCAACGCGTAATTTCTGTTTTATACAATTCAACTAGTTCATCCCCTGTCATGCAAGACGGTATTTCTTGGAGAGGCTCGGTTTCGAAGAGCACGAGAGTTTCGAGACGAGGACAGCCAACCTGAGGACTAAACATGGTCACACATTTCTGGTGAAAGTAATGAATGCACTTAATAACACAGAATTAGGGTGCTCAAATTGGGAAGCTCTTTGCAAGGCATATGGATTTCAGGAGCATATGGAAATAACCTTCGATCTTTGCCCTGAAGATCATATTGAAGGTAACATCGACATTTGGGTGGATGTCGATATGCTTCCTGTTTTACCTCTATGTGAGTTTGTCAACCATGCATATTTGTCAAGTAATTTGCATTCTATATTTAAAAATAGTTGGTGTTCATCCATACTAAATTTGTTAATTTATAATTTACAGCTTATTTCGTTTCTTCGAGTGAAACACAGAACATAATCGACACGACACACTACACTTATGGATCACATCTAACTCGGGAGGAGAAGGATGATCTTATCAACTTTGTTATTGGTGTCCTAGTTGGTAGGGAGATCTTCCCGTATAATTTGGGAACTGGCCCAAATTATACACTGTACATGACACTAGTGCATAGGTTGAGGGCGGATGACATTCGCCGAAATATCTTGGTAAGAGTTGCTAATTAAGTACACTACTGCTGCGTAAATGGTATTGATTACATTGCTAACTAGGCTACTATTATGTTCTTCAACAGAAACTGCCAAATGAAGTTGTGCCTCCGTTGATGCATGGCGAAGGTAATATGACAATTAAAAGCCCGTTCCAGCCCGAGTTCTCTTTTGCATACTCGACTGAGCACAAACCACCAAGACGGCTCCAAATTGAAGCATGGGGACAAATAAAGAAGGATTGCAAGCCACAAGTTGGAGACCGTTGGATCTCTTTGCTTCATCATGGAGACATAGGTGTTATTCTGTTTTATGTCATTTTACCTAGGAGGGAGGAGTAGGTCCTATGAGAGAGAAGTTTTTCTGGTTTATATTAACTTGCATGGTCGATTAGGATGATTAGTATTATGATTTTTTTTGTTTTATGAGATTTTAACTTGGTATGATTAAGATGATGATGAGTTGTTAGATGAGTAAGATGATGATGAGTTATATGACATATATTTGATTAAAGTGGATGGATGCAAGTGATCATGTTGAATTAGAGGAAAAAATTAAATGGAAAACACAAAATGAAAAGGAAAAATAAACAATGAAGCCTTAACCGCCAAACCTTTAGTCCCGGTTGGTGTTACCAACCGGGACCAAAGGACCCCATGCCCTGGCGCGCGCTGCCGGCCACGTGGCCAGGGTTTAGTCCCGGTTCGTAGCCAACCGGGACTAAAGGCTTGGACCCTTTAGTCTCTATACTTTAGTCCCGGTTGGGGAACCGGGACTAAAGGCCCTTCCCAACCGGGACTAATGGCATGTTTTCTACTAGTGCACTCAGCATCTTCTTTCTCCACTAACTATCTCCGCAACCCCAGTCCATGTTCACCACCTTAATTAGTTCGGGATCCGGCTCTCAATCCCCCTTCCACCTCCATCAACACACACTTTAAATTTCAAACACGTAACAGTGCACTTGTGCTATATTTCACACTAAAAATCTCTCTATCCGTTCTCTCTTTCTCATTGTAATATGACAGTCTCCCTCTCTCCTTACATTTTCTCTTTCACACATTATAAATCTCTCATCCTCACTACCCCACTTTGTCTACCACCCTCCATCTCTCTCCCCCTCCCCCTCTCTCACACGCACGCGCACGCGTGCACATACAGACACACTCACACACACATCCCCCTCTCCCTGTCCCAGAACTCAAAAAATAATTTTAGCTTAGCTTAATTTTCTCAATGTTAACATTTGGCGGCTATAGTAAATCATATAAGCCAAAATCCAGGCCAAGGTTGTGGAGTAAACTTCGCGATCAATTGAACCATATATACAGTTGCAAACTGGTTGCATCCCTTATAACATGGATTGATATGAAAGGGACAGCGTACCCATGATCTTCCTGCTGCTATGACCTCTACAATCTAGGCAACATCCAGATCATACATCGTAGAGATTTCATTCTCTTGAGCACATCACACATATCTGTCTTGTATAGCTGCTTCGGCTTGAATGTGCTGGTGAATGACCCCATCTACTATGTAACAAACTGACAAAAAGTTCTTCTATTGAAAGAAATATCAGGGCAACAATTTATGAAGCCTTGTTCGTACGTAGGCTGGTGACAACAAATCATATTTCTTAATAGAAAAATGCGATAAATAGCTGACCTTATTTCTTAACAGTTAAACTTCATAAATAGCTCCGGGCGAGTATTTGAAGCATTTCCAATGCAAAGATGGAAAAGAAAGAAAACATGTGGAATATTTCTGCCTAACTATCACATAACACTAATTTTTTTATTAATCTCATTTCTTTTCGTGAGGTGATTAATTGCATAGTCTTCTGTTGACTGGTCAATTTCTTAGGCACATAAATCATGTGCATTACTTATTAAGTCAAGAAGAAATTTTTAAAAACAAAGCCCGTGGGAGATGTGGTTGATCAGGGAACTACATACTATAGAAGGCAGCAGGGCATACATACTTACCACGTTGAATTACATGGTCGTGAGGTAAACTTCTGGACTGGCTCCAGCAGGAGCTTAGGCGTGTCTCTGGGCGATTTACCTCAACAACGGGCACTTCTACTGGAGCTTAGTTGTTTCTTTACTGCTTGTGTAAGAGTAACTTTATCCATGTGTGGTTTTGGTAATTGATGACAATCCCTATGGACTAATGGTTGCCCTGAGTTATATTCAAAGGATTTGTCCGTAGGTACTTCTTGAAGTCCATCTGTTGGTTTCAAGGAGTTTATATGGTGACCAAGGTGGTATTCAAGGTTTTATCCAAAGATTGGTCATGTGAGAGTTGAGCTCATTGCAAGCATGTCTTGAAGAAGAAGATTGTGTGAACATTCATGTTTACCTTCAAGACATCATCTTTGTGAAGAGAGAAGAGAAGACACAAGGTTGATCAAGATTAAGGCAAAGAATGATTCAAGTTGATCAACTCACAAAGCGTAGAAGATGTACCAAGTGGGATCAAGTGATCCCATGGTATGGTAAGCATTGTCCATTACGCTTTGTGTACTAACCCATGGTCTACGTGAGAGTTCGTTGTGGGTTAGATATATTTCCATGGGTTTGTGTCAAGAGGAAGATCTCATACAACCCATGGAGGATGACATCAAGTGGTGATCGTCATCGAGGTTGCGGTGTGCAAGTTCAAGTGAAGCATCACGGAGAGATCATGCTTGAAGCTTGCCATCCATTGTGGTGACAATGGACTTGTAAAGATGTGCCAAAGAGTGGCTCACCCATAGTGGAGTATGGGGGAGCAATCAACTAGTCTTCATCGAGCCAACCCAATCAAGAAAGGTGGTCCATTTTGAGGAGGACAAGATCGTCATCATCTAGCTCAAGTGGACTATGTGCAAGGCAAAGGTTTGACCTTGATAGGGTTTTCTATTTTACCGGTCTCATGATGGTAGTTGGGAGACCGGGTTATATGATCGATAGCCGTACTATCAAGGGGGGCTCTCAAGTGAGTAGCTTGATCGTATCGTTCGTTGAGAGCTCAAACCATTGCATTCTTGGCATCATCATCTTTCTTGGTTCTTGGTTGGCTTTTCTCTATGTGGGTTCTTGAGCTTATGGTCAGCTTCATGACAAGCTCAAGTTCATCGAAAACGGAGTCCATATGCATCTTCTATGATGTTTTCGATGTTGGAGTTTTTGCTGGTTCTTCATTCATAGAGGTGTCACATCTCTATATCATTGGCATTTCTATACTGCCTATTCCTAAGATAACCAACAAGCTTGAGTTTGCTCAATTCGGAGCTCATATGCGAAGGTTATGGCAGTTCTGATTTTACTGTTTCCATCTGGTTGCTTGGGTTCTTTGTTACTCTCACGAGGGCGGTAGTACCACTGGCCACAGCGGTAGTACCGCTGGGGGGTTCTGACTCCTTATGCGGTAGTACCGCTGGCCACAGCGGTAGTACCACTGGGGGGTTCCGACTCCTTACGCGGCGCACCAGACATTGCCTTGTCTGGTGTCTGGTGACCCGCACCACCAGAGCGGTAGTAGGGCGGTAGTAACAAGCGGTACTACCGCTGCCCCCTACTACTGCTGAAATCTGCGTACGGGCGGTAGTACCGCTCCCAGGGGCGGTACTACCGCTTGTGTGCGGGCTGTGGGGGTAACGGTTGGATTTTCCCCCACCTATTTAAGGGGGTCTTCTTCCCCAATGGATCTTATCCTTTGAGCTCGAGTTTGCCCCCATTGTTGACCTTCTTTGAGCTTGCTAACTCTCAATCCCTCCAATGATTCTTGCTAGTTCTTGAGGGAAAAGGGAGAGGAGATCTAGATCCACATTTCCACCAATCACTTTCTCCTCTATGTGAGGGGAACCCCTTGGATCTAGATCTTGGAGTTCTTCGTGTTCTTCTTTGTTCTTCCTCTCATTTTCCTCCATAGCATTAGTTGTTGTGGTGGGATTTGGGAGAGAAGGACTTGGGCACTCCGTGTGCCCTTGACATTGCATTTGGTGCATAGGTTTGAGTTCTCCACGGTGATACGTGAAAGTGAAGTTTGAGAAACTTATCACTCTTGGGTGTTTGAGCACCCTAGAGCTTGTTCTTCTTGGGTGCCTTGGCGCCCTAGATGGTTGGTGGTGTCTCGGAGCTCAATCATTGTGGTGTAAAGCTCCGGGCAAGCGTCGGGGTCTCCAATTAAGTTGTGGAGATTGCCCCGAGCAATTTGTACGGGCACCGGTGACCGCCCCCAAGGGTTGCCAAAGTATACGGGTACCGGTGACCGCCCCCAAGGGTTGCCATTTGTACAGGTTCGGTGACCGCCCTCAAGGGTCCCTTAGTGGAATCACGGCATCTTGCATTGTGTGAGGGCGTGAGGAGATTACGATGGCCTTAGTGGCATCTTGGGGAGCATTGTGCCTCCACATCGCTCCGAACGGAGATTAGCATCCGCAAGGGTGTGAACTTCGGGATACATTGTCGTCTCCACGTGCCTCGGTTATCTCTTACCCGAGCCCTTTACTTTGTGATAGCCATATTGTTTCATGTTATATAACTTGCTATCACTTAGTTGTTTATCTTGCTTAGCATAAGTTGTTGGTGCACATAGGTGAGCCTAGATGTTTTAGGTTTTGTGCTTGACATATTAAACGTTGGTTTTATTCCGCATTTGTTCAAGCCTAAACCGTAATTATTTTAAAGCGCCTATTCACCCCCCCCCCCTCTAGGCGATATCCACGTCCTTTCAGCTTGTTGTTATGTTTCTGCCCTGTGTGCAATTGCTAATTTATGATGGGGCTTGGCGTGAACTTCCGGCCCTCACCCGAGCTTATCCTTTAATGCAATCTGGTCAGAAAAAAAACTCTAGAATATAATGGTAAGACCTCGATCATATTTCCTAGACATGAAAAAATAAATTGATAAACGTGAAAACAAATTGACACTCCGAAAATGAAAACTTGAACCCTAGACATGTTGTCCTGCCATCTACTCAAGGGGACTCACCCTTCCGATGGAGGAAGAAAGCATAGCATTATGTGCACTCCTATAAATATGCACCTAGTGTGTCAGATCACCGATAAGCACACATCTATACTGCATGTAACGTTCCTTTAAGACTAACTTAAATATCCAGAAAATTTGACTTGTTGCTTTGCCATTGTAATCAGAGATGACACAACCAATAAACAGATCCTAGCTCTAATAAAATATATAGCTAATTCAGTAGATGCACATTTGAAGTCTTCTAGACATGTTTAATATCACTCATTTTTATCAGTTAATCAAACAGTCAAGCTCGTGTGTGTATGGAAATTAATTAGTTATTCAGTTTTCTATACTTGTTCCTAGTTCCTAATACAGAGCAAATTGACTGTAAATTCACCTATTGTACGAAAATCCCAAGTAATTCACCTTATGCAAAGATTTGATAAACAAGAATGTGGACTTGAAGAGCAAAAGTATTTGAACCTGAACTTCCAAGAAATCATCAAAGCAGAAGTGGTAGCCCTCCCATCAATAAACTTCCAAGTGAACAGAAGAAGCATGACCATGGAGAGTCATACTTGAATACTTGATATCTAGTAGTCTCCTCGTATGTTCCCTGGATGAAGCTACCACAAACATTAACACACATTAGCACCACTTCTGATAGTGCAGCCGCATCACATCCTCTCGAAAATAAAACCACATGTTTCTTGTTTCTTCGTGCAGCAGCATCATCCATCCAAATTAAACGTGTCATCAGCTAGCTTACAAATTTCAACAAGCACCAATCAAGAATTTCCACAAGAACTTTCCAAGCCCTGCAAATTAAACATGTCATCATTGAAAATATTCAAAGTTGCCAGCCGGTAAACACGAATCAACTGTGTTTGACCAATACTCTTTGAACTCCCAATTCCTTATGAGATGTCAGGGCATGCAGGCCAAAGCACAAAATGTACCTCCCCTGCCCTAAGCTCCCCAATACTTCATACAAGAACGAAAGACGGAGCTGGGAACCATTACCTAGAGGAGGATTGTGAAGGCGAATGTTATCCCGAAGAATAATACTTCCAACTCATTTCCCTAAGAAAAATTCCTCCAACTGATGACTTTAGAACAATTCTCCACCTGACACTTCTGATTAATATATTTACTTGTTTTCAGCATAAAAATACA
Organism: Elymus sibiricus; assembly: GCA_039707655.1. Classification (NCBI taxonomy): domain Eukaryota; kingdom Viridiplantae; phylum Streptophyta; class Magnoliopsida; order Poales; family Poaceae; genus Elymus; species Elymus sibiricus. The sequence goes on along the minus strand of CM077665.1, from coordinate 525,682,049 downwards.
AATGGATATTGTTGGATATCTCCAAAAAAATACCTTCTGAAATACTATTGTCTTTTTCAAATTTTGATTTTTCTTCAACCGCCAGCTTAAAAAGGATCATTCGTTTTTTGTTTTCTAAGCCTTTTTCTTTAGGCATTGATGGATGAATAAAGCCCAACAAATGCTAAGTTACTTCTATCCAGTTGGCACCAACAGTACCACCAACATGTAAACATAGGTGCAACAAAACCTCCTTCCAAAGCTAACTCTGCATCTGAAATTTCCTCAGATCCATCGCGCGCTCGTCAGACAGAAGCCGAGGAAACAACTAAGCCAGAATTAGAAGAATATTATTGGATCTGTGGCAAGGCATGTAATTGTTGGGAACGGCACAAAAAGAAATATGTACAAAAAATACATGAAACAAAGCTTTGTGGTTGTAAAAACACAAATGCAATATGCACATGTCTACCACTGATCCCAGTCTTATATTTTATCCACAACACTGTACTTTTCTTCTTCTAAGTTTCTCAGACAAATGAAGGAAGTCTACATAAGTCGACATGAATGCATTCTTGAGAGATACTGTATTTCGTATATGCAGTTGACTTAGTACAAAGAGGCCGGCGGGTCTAGAATCTGTTCCTAAGTGGCCAAGTGTGACATGACATTTCCAACATCACAAGAAGTATATTGGACAAATAAGCAGGCTATTCTTATAACTAAAAGAAGGCATGCACAAACTTCGTCACATTTTGATGAAAAAGAACATCAGGAACGCATCAGCCCAATCAGTTCAGTTGTTGTGTAGTTCTTGTATTCTCATCTCATGGCGCTCATGGATGTACACTTGGCATCAGTACATCAAATTAAAGAATACACCACATGCAAAATGTACCTGTAAAAATATCTTAACTTGATACTTAATTCAGATTCATACGTGGCAACAGAAAAATGGATGTTGCGTTGTCTCGTCTTCTTCTCCACGGCGACATTCCTTCCTCTCCACCTCGTGCTCTTCCTACGTCATCCCACCCATCCAGTCTCGGACCACCACAACACCGTCCTTCTCCGCCCCAGCACGGCACCACCGTTGCACCTGATTCTACACCCATGCGCTGACGAGCCAGCCGCTCCACCTCACTCAGCGACGTAGCCGCCCCGCTCCCATCCTCACTGCCCGCAGAACGACGACGCCATCAACCCTGCTTCTTCTCCACCCACATGGCTTCGGCTCAACGGCGGGTTCCTATTCTCTAGACAGATCCGGGCATCCGGCCACAACCTTGGGATCTAGCGTGATGACTACACCACAGCCCTGGTGGCACCCTGACCCTCCCCAAGACGAGGAGAGCAACACAATCACCATCGCCTGATTCGCCTCAACAGTAATCTGGATGGCCCCATCCATAAGACCACACTACCATCTGCTCATGCGAACATCATAAGTAGGAGCGCACCGAGCCGCCTCGCTTCCTTCCTCCTTCCTCCGTCCTGCGGTAGCCACCGCCACCACCCCCTCTCAGTTACGCAGCAATGACGCATCGTTGTTCCCACTGGCCCAACAACCAACTGACGGCAACAGTGTATCCTTAGTCCTTACTCCTGGGATAGTAGTTTAGATCAATCACATGCCCTTCCAACTCCTCGGCTCCATCACGGATCGGTGCTAGGTTTAGGTCTAGATTGTCCAGGAGTCCAGGAGGAAGAAGAAGAGAGGCGAGAGCGTAGAGATAGCACTCTGCTACCGAGAGTCTAGCGCTAAGAAATTTCTGGATTTTGGACGAGGAGATTAATTAGATGGAATTGCGTCCTTTAATTGCGCGATCTGGCCTCTACATGCATGATGGATTGGTATATGGAAGGAAACGGGTATTAAAAACCAGATACGGGAGGAAATCTCGGTAAGGCAAAAAATCGGTGGGTTGAAGACTTAAGTCATTCCTTTTTTTTTTTTTTTTGAGTGGAACACCTTGCATTCCAATTACGATGGACCGACCAAATCGGCGGTCACAATACGGGTTACATCATTTGGGAGGTCCGCATGCCACACTTGGCCATTTTGGTTACCTCTGCCACCATAGGAAGCAAGCACATGCGCTGCCTCATTAGAAACCCTGGGACAAAACATAACTCTATGGTCAATGAACCCAAGCCTTAGTTGGAACTTTGCCTCACGGAACAACACTCCTAGGGGTCCTCGATCAGCAGAGGACGAGGAACAAGCTTGCTGAAGCACCAAACAGTCTGTTTCAAAAATGACACGGCCCATACTATATTGTTCTGCCAGCTTTATGGCCTGTAACAAAGCCTCCGCTTCAGCCTGCAACGCCGAGCCTTGGTTTGAAAGAACTCCAGCCGCCGCCAGTGCAACATCGCCATCAGCATCCCGGGCGATCACACCCCAACCACCATTATCCGTGCCCGCGTGGAATGAAGCATCAAAGTTAATTTTAACAAAGTCAGGCGGTGGGGGAGACCATTTCGGCGGGGGCCTTTGGTCCGTAGTGGGTTTTCGACTCATGTACTCTGACCACTCCAGAATGTCATGCCCAACCTTGGCAGCAAAGGCTTCGACAGTGAGACGCTGCTGATTATGGTTCGCCTTGTTCCTCTCAGCCCACCACGACCAGAGCAAACAAAAGACACGCAACTTAATTTCTTCAGGTAGCTTCAGCACCTCCGCAACGACATCTCTCGCCGTCCGGCAGTCTAGCAGTTTCTGCCTGGTCCATTCTAGCGCACAGCTCCTCCAAACTTTCTTGACTTCCTTACATCTCAAGAACAGGTGTGCACCATCCTCCGGCAGTCGTTTACAGATGACGCATCGCGTGTCCAGCTCCACGCCCAGTCTCTCAACATTCCGGAGAAGGGGGTGACTATTGTGAGCAAAACGCCACATAAAATGCTGTACTTTCCCCGGGCAGCGCACTGACCACAGTTGCCATCGATGGGAGGAGATTGGTGTCTTATATGGAAGGGTGGGGTCGCTGGTAATAAGTTCGATGGATGGTTCGATATGATTTGATTGGTGTCTTGTATGGAAGGATCAGTTTTTCTAGGCATGGGACGTGTGGGTCTGGTGATGAATGAGAACCGGTGATGGTTTTCGGAGGGAGGGGGAAAATCGGTGGGAGGGAGATCGCGTGGGGTAGGGCCATATCGATCTATGGAACGGTGGGTAACAAAGGACACAAACGACGACCTACATACTGAGACTTTTGGAGTAGAGAAAATAAAAGGAGAACTTCAAGTTTATAACACCCTTTAGCTGACATGCCCAGCTAACTAGCATTAGAAACAAGCAGGGTACGGCCGGGACGTCACTACTGAAACCTTGATGTACTAGCACCAATGCTGAAATCTAATTGACGAGCAGTAGGCAGTGTTGTGCCATCTCCATGAGCTTGAAGCAATAACTTTGTAAATTCTCCTTGAACAGGTGGAACAAAAACTGATGGATACTCTCCAAATGCCATGGTTATGGGCGGATGTATAGTACCGACACAAGCAAATTCTGAAGGGGCAACTGTAGATGGAACAAACACAGACTCCTTTGCTGGATGATTTGTACCTTTTCCTGCACATTGTGTGTACATATAAGAAATGGAAGGGAAACCTTGCTACTTATTCACACATAAGAATTAAATGTACCTTTTCCCCCTTTCTTTGCTCCCTCTAGCACATCTTTTGATCTTTTTTTTCACTGGACCTTTTATTCGTTCAGGAGCTCTAAATGACACCGTTGTCTTGGCAACTCTGAAAGGCATAGTCTTTTGCGGAAAGTTTTCTTGAACACGTTGTTCATTCCTTCACTCCTTTGTGTTGATATCATGTCCGCACTAAACGATTCCCTGCGATAAATAGTAGCCCACTTCTCACGCAATTTGTACAGATTGTTTAGCCAAGAATTTCCCTCGATCTGGTACTTAACTAATAGCTCATGGCTTCTATTCTCAAAATGTGCAACTGATCTATCTTCATACACACATCTTTTGAATTCTTTAATAAACTTAGGATGGTCGCTGACTACTTGACTTAGATGTTTAGCAGCATTTTGATACAAATGCCATAAACAAAGACAACGTCGTGTTTATGGGGAAACCCTTCCAATAGCATTTATAATGGAAGCGCATTGATCGGTGAATATTGTCTCGGGCTGCTTACCGGACATAGCTTGTAGGAAAGTTCTTAAAACCCACTCAAAGGTATCTGCGGTTTCATTATATAGCAGCGCTGCACCAAAAAGAACAGTCTGTTTGTGATGATTAACACCAATAAATGGAGCGAATGGCATTTGAAACTTATTTGTTGAAAATGTGGTGTCAAAGGAAACAACATCTCCAAAAACAGAATAATACATGATAGCTTGTCCATCAGTCCAAAAGATATTCATTATTGTACCATCATCATCATCTAATTGCATGGCATAGAAAAATGAAGGGTCCTCAGCTTGCTTGTTCTTTAGATACTCTGTTAATGTTTGCGCATCTTTGGTTTCCAAATACTTCGAGCGCTCACTTCATAAGTAATTGTTGCAATCCATTTGCAAGAATGGCATAGCATCTTTACCATACCAATGCTCACATAAATCATATATTTCAGCTTGCTTAATTCCGGATGTCCTCATTTGCTTAATCATGTGGCGATCGGCATCTAAGAGTTGACGCTGCGATCTAAGCATGTGGCTCTTGTCTGGACTTACAAGCTGATTATTGTGATCGAGCATGACTTTCTGAACACTCTAAATACCCTCGCGACTGATGCTGAATTGAACACGTGCCATGCAATCAGTCCTAGAAATAGCTTGTTCTTTCTTGGGTACATGTGTTGGATGAGTAGCCTTCACACATGACTTTCTACAAACTAAATATCTGACACTTAAAGTCTTATCTGCTCTAAGCTTAAGGTGGCACTTTCTAATGCTAAATCCTTTTATTTTAGCATAAGAATTATAGAACTGATATGCCTCTTCCTCAGATCGAAAGCTCATCCAAACTCTTGGAACATTACTTTCACCTTGCAAATCCTGATCGCCCCTTGGTGTGCTGCTCGTCCTTGGCAAAGTTGTGTTCCTTGGCGATTGCTGCAAGGGTAATGAGATCAATCAAGATGGTTCAGAAAGAAGGGATGCACTAATGTACTGAACTCACCATGAGTGGAGGATCTGTGTGTTAAACTTCATGCACTAGCCAACGCAACCAAAAGTCCGAACTGATGGAAAGGGCTAGTGCAATCCACATATACTGTAACACCCCCTCTCACGTGTGATGGGGAAGACAAGTCAACACGTGCAACCGGAAGAGAGCGACGGCGCGCGAAACTCACGTATGACTCAGAGGCCTCTACGTGGACACAAAGGGGGGCTACCAGCAATTTTTAATAAATTGCGAAAGCCAGGACTTGAACTCTAGACCTTAGCTCCGATACCATGTTAAGCTTCATGCACTAGCCAACGCAACCAAAAGTCCGAACTGATGGAACGGGCTAGTGCAATCCGCATATACTGTAACACTGTGGGCATAGGAGGTTCTCGTCCAGGGGTTGTTGTATATGTTCCACAATCTGGTGCCTTGGTGCCGCCGTCGGGCTGCGCCATCGCCGGGGAGATGAAAGAATTATATCAATGATGAATCCTCAGAACGAAGAAATTTCCTAGGAAGAGGGTAGTAGTATACGGAACTCACCATGATTGGAGTTGATGTTCCACGACCCGGCGCTTCGCCGGCGCCATCTGGCTGCGCCATATTGCCACACCGTCGCCGGCAAGATGAAAGATATGGAGATGAGTTTTCTGTTTTGGAAGATGAATCATATTAGAAGCTTAAAGGACGGGCGTGCGACCTAGGAAACTGGGTGGGATGTAAGTCGGCGGAACAAAGCGTTGAGATTCGGACGACCAGTTGGTGCACACGGGACTGGGTCTCACGATCGGGTCGGTACGACCCGGTCGTATAGGATTCCCCCCCTCTTGTGGTGGCAGCGTAGACCAACGAGGCAACGACCCCCATCGGCGGCGCTGCCTCCTCACCACCCGACCTTGCCGATCCGCTTGCTGGCATGCATCCACATCGGCTCCCCTTCATCTTCATCCTCATTGCTGCCACCTCCGTTTCACGGCCCCCTACGACTCTGCTCCCCAGCGAGACCTTGTCTCTGGCGACGCTGCAGACGTATGAGCCTCGACGCCGGCGCAATGCCATAATATTGTGAGCTCGACGACCCTGACTCCATCCTCTCCACGTGCCCCGCACGATGCAGGTGCCGATTCTCGGACTTGCCTGTCCGCCGCTCTCTTCATCCGCCCCTTCAGTCAATGGACATGAAGGATCCACCCCACTCCACTGTCCCTGCAACCCGCTGCTAATGCAACAACCTTCATGCCACAGCTCGGCGTGCCAACGAAAGGTTTGCCTCAATTTTCTATTTTCTTTGGTAGTGCCATTTCCCCCAATATACAATTATACATGATAGTTATATGACATAAACATGTGAAACCCTGTGCATGTTTGGCTCTGATTCTACTGCGTGTTGGTTTGTTGTCATGCAACATAGACCTGAATACATAATGAAACAGGTTCATTAGTTGTACTAAATTCATCTCACAATGAGTCATATTTCTCTTTCAGATATCTCAATAACTGATGAACATTCAACAAAAAAAAAGATGGTTTGTTAATTTTTGTGAAGTTAATAAGAGGTAGGAGTATTAAACAATGTAAAGATAAAAGAATAAATAAGCATTTTTATTTGCAAGATTAAAGTTTCAAGCAACATTGAGCAATTCATGTATTTTGTAGATGATTTTACTTTGGCTCTATCTAGAACATGCAATAAGGCTTGGTATACTTGAAATGTATCTTCTGCAATGTGGTCACTGCTTAACTTTCTACACATCACCTATTTTCCATATTGCAATGCTAGAGAATGTTCCTAGGCCTCAATTTAAATCTGGGTTAGTTGGTCTAATGACTAACCTTTACATTGGCATATGCTACATGCAGATATATTTTATGTCAACAGCGTGTGGGGTCGCAATAGAGGTGGTCGCAAGGATATCAAACATGGCGTGTTTCAAGAAGTCACATGCTCATGCCGCAACATCTCACTCCGAGTTGTCCTTGAACTTAATGGATATGGTGTAGCAAGAGAAGAGCTTAATGAATGTGGTGGAGCAACAAGAAGAGCTTAATGGATGTGGTGTACCAAGGAGAAGAGCTTAATGGATGTGGTGTACCAAGGAGAAGTCATCTCAATAGAAGTAATTCCACCACTTATTCTCTTGTGGTAGGTTTTAGATACTAGACACCAGTTGATATTGTTCTCAGTCTAAAGATGATTGTTATGATGCTTGAGATTTAACAACTTGTGCCTTGTAGGATATCTTAATTTGAAATGTCACAAGTCATTGCCATACTTCTCAAACACTTCCACCAATTGCAGAGTATTGTCAAGAATGAGGATCTTGCTGACATGAGCACTGTGCTGTACAGCTTGCTGCACACTTTTATCTTAAATGTGTATAACAACACTATTGTTAGCCTGGAGCGAGATATTGATAGTTTAGGTCGTCCATTTTTGCTGAAATTGTCTGATGATTGCTATTTGTAGCTTTTGTGCTTACATTCCGCTTCGTTTTATTTTTCACTACCATATATGCCAGACCTGAAGCATGTAATTATGCTATTTGCTGAAGCATATTTTAATTTGAATAAATTATGTCCTTTAGTTATGATATGTAGCGTCCACATGAAGGGAGTATGTATACATTTTTCTTTTCTAAGGAATCACATGATGTTGACTTACTGAAGAAGAACAAGTAGGCTTTGGTAAGTAGTGTGACATTTCTTTAGGACATACGTGCAAAGAAAACAGTCTGAATCATGGTGCTCACAACTTGAGATTTTTTGTTGTCGTGTAGGGATGATCCCGGTCCCTTATTTTGTAACTGGTCGTGATCTTATCGTGTGAGCCTGGAGCGAGATATTGTTCTTTGAGGTCTGCAACTCATCGTATGTAAGCCTGCGTACTCGGATATTATTCTAGGCTCGGTGGCAGGAGCAGAGCTTTAAATCGATTTCCAACACACAAGTCCACACTTTTTAATCTTGACACTAGCCGATGTCACTAATCATATCTGAACCTGTTTGCTCTTCATCTATAAAAGATAGTTGCTTGCTTCCTGTTGACCACTTTTAGATAGCCTTTTTTTCTTCATTCCTGATTCGTCATGTTTCTTCTCTATTTTTGGCAGAGATTCCATGCTTTTTGACTTACTATGTTTTGTTTCTGATCCAACAATTCTAAAATGCAAGGATAACAATAAACAAGTCTAGAACGATTTTTCAATTTCAGGCTTTGTTAGTCCCTAAATTTGGAGGTATTATAAAATGAGTTAAGTTTTTGTTAGTCCCACAAAATTATATTGAGGCTTTAAATTATGTTCATTCTCTACTCCACGACTAGAGGTAATTAAAGTTTAATTGGAGGAAGCAATCAACAAGGTCAAATGGATCATAGCGGCCCGTCAGTCTTGTTGCTATGTTTTTGCTTTATCTGTCACAAAGAGGCCGGTATTGGGGCTAGCGGTATTGGGAGCAAGGGCGTTGGAGATATTGTGTCCAGTGGTGGAGCTTGGGCCACATCTTAGGAGGGGAAAGTGGGCTGGGGGGCAACCAACATCAGCTTAGGCTAGATTTTTATGATTCTATGGGCCATTTACTGTTGACAATATGAACAAATATCCTGGCTGGGGGGTGACCTAGGTTGATTTCCACTAAGCCCCGCCACTTATTGTGTCAGCGACGGGCATCTAGTTTTAAATAGCCCGCTATAGCTCCACTATAGCCTTGCTATAGCCTTCTCAGCACTGTGCCGCTAAATGGTTTCATGTACAAATGGCCCGCTATAGCCTGCTATAGGTCCGCTATAGCTTATTTGGAGGTCCGCCGCTATTTGCCATAGCCCACTATTTAAAACATTCTTGATGCAGTTTTACTTGTCACGGTTGAGGTCAGAAAATGATTATTTTTTTTCCCATATCTCTACTCCTAATTGCTCAGTTGGTAGAATAGCATCCAGGGTTTTTTTCAACCGGTTTAATTTCGTCTCCCCCCACCACCGACTGGTTTGTTCGTCTCTCCTCCCACCATCCCTCCCACCCTGGTCCATCGGTTTATTTTTCTCTCCACTCTTTCATTACAAATCATCACTTTCCAAACGTATGACAAATCACGGATCTACTTTCGTAAGTTACCCAAATCAATTGATTGCTCTCATTAGTGCAATTTGTTTTAGGAAACAAATAACAAGTTTTTAGGAAACAAATATAGATTTTAATCTGACTTTCCTAACTTATCCAAATCAATCGATCCCTCTTATTAGTGCAATTTATTTTAGGAAACAAAGAATAGATTTTCAGAAAACAAATAACAGTTTTTAATCTAACTTACCTAACTTATCCAAATCAAGCGATCCCTCTCAAATTTTTTGAGGATCTCCGATCCCTCTCATTGGTGCAACTTATTTTAAGAAACAAATACCAGATTTCAGGAAACAAATATAGGATTTTAAGGAAATTGATATCTAAATCATGACAAACAAATCTCACACGGGCGAATTGGTAGTGTGTGTTCCACGTTTTTTTTCCGTATAACCTCCCACCTAGCACGTAACGATCCCCTCGCACCTAAAAATTCCCCCTCACACGAAAAAACCGGTTCACGACCACGTATTGAGCCCCCTCGCATGAAAAAAAATCGGACAAAGACCATGTAGCGAGGCTCCCTCGCACGAAAAAAACGGCACGAACCAGGGAGCGAGGCTCCCTCACAAAAGAAAAAACCTGACGACCGAGGCTGCCCTCGATTTATTCGCTACAAGGATGTGAACCACGCCCTAGACGCCATCGCGGATCCTTTCGCCGCCGCCGATCTATTTGCTAGGGTTCCTCGCACCACGTGATTCCCGGAGTGTCGTTCCTACGGCGGTGGACAGAGACTTCGATGCGGAGGCGGGCAAGGGGGAAGCGGAGGAGCGGAGGCCATGGCTGGGGAGCAGGTCACGCGCCACCGTAGGGACAGGAGCGTCAGCGCCGGATCTTGGTACGCCCTCGGTGTGGTCGCACGCAGGATGCCCTTAGGTAGGTCCATGTTGTAGCCCAGGTCAGGATCGGGCTGACAACGGCAATGGCCACTCCGTTCAACCATGCACATAGGCCCCCAGGTCCATGGCACAAGTATCACTACCAACAGGTTGAACCGATGGATGTTGGTATTTAGATCTTGTCCTGTGGACCAGGACGAGGTCTATGGAGGTGTCTTCAGAATCGGTGGTGCATCAAAAAAAATTACGTGAAGAACATGCGCAGGACGAGTTAAACGATTCAGATATGGTCTTTTTTCCACCCCTCTGTAGTTCTCCTTATGCTGCTTCTCATTGAATTTTTCATTTTTACCTTTGTTCCCATATGGATGCAAGCAACCTTGAGAATGGAAGCTAGCTAGCTCAGTGTGGCACCGCCAAGGACAACGCCTGGCTCGCTATCAAGGTCATTCGCACATAGGCGCTGCGGAACAGCAGGCGCAACACTGACAGTTGTTGCCTTAATTTAGTGATGCGGGCCAAAGCGAGCTGGGATGCATGTGGCGACGAGAGGATGTATATGCCAGCTCCTCCGCCTTCAACATGTCAATTATATGTGAGTTTTTTTCCTTTCCCCTTTTTACCTTTTATTATGCAAGTGGATAAAGGTTTTAGGTTGTGTCCTCTCTTTTCTTTTAATGCTCATGTGTGTCCTCTTACAATGAAAGATTATCCATATTGGCAGCTCCAATTTTTGTGTGTGCTTTACTCTTCATATTTTGATGCCTATGCATTTAACTGAAAATGTAGTATAGAGGACCAAAATTCTTCCTGGGAAAGTAATCGTAGCATAACTAAAATTATTTTACCTATTTTTATGTGTGCTTTATTTTAATTTTTTACCAGCGTATAATTTTTGTTTGTGAATGTTAGGTTTGAATTAAACTAAATCCAAGCAGAATAACTCACAAATGAAGATGTCATGTTGCGTATCGACGCTCTGCTTTTGACTGCATCTTCAACCTCGGCCGACAATGCCATACACTGCTTCTTTAACCTCCTTCGCAACCCTTCCTCACGGACGCCAAGCTTGCCATCCTTCCCGCTGCCAAAATGATAGACAAAAGTTCACCAGAAAAAACGATTCCATCGTCGGGATCAACATCGCAGGGTCGTTGCCTTGGTTGGTTTCTTTGATGTAACTGACATTGGTGGGTCCATGTGGTTGGAGAGTCTGTTTCTCCAGGATGCTGATGCTATCATGCTCATTTACACACTGGCATGACAGTGCTTGACTTCTGGGAGCAGGCCGGCAACCGTCGCCTCTTGGACCAAGTAAGCTTTGCTGGCCATCTAAATAATCCTACTCTCTTGTTTCTTTTTCTGATTGATGATTGATTCGATTTGCATGGAGAAATTCTGTAAGAAAGAGTACAAGCTAACTCAAAATCATCTCTTAGCTGATCAATCTTGTAATTAAAAAGCAAAATTAAACTACCAAAATGATTTAGTTTGGTAGAGAATTTTGCAATATTAACTTCTTGGTTTAGTTACCTATGCAATGGAGAACCCATGCAAATTAAGAATGAAAGGTTGATTGTTATCTGACAATCTGCTTTTCTTTCTGCTCTACATTTTCAGAAACTCTGTACAAGCTCGTGCACATGGGTTCTGGGTTGGTATATTTTCTTATGTAGCCTTTGCTCAGGTAAATCGGACAGACATGGGGACAATAGGTAGCCTCTCTTTTTACCCATCTTTGTTATTGTTAATGAGTCTAACAATGAACTCACTACATCTTCATCTTTTCACCTTTGTTACCAGAGAGCTTCTCAAAGGTTCGAAATATTACGTCGGCACTTTAAGTCTCCCATTTCGATTGTCGTGATTTGCAATTTGTGAGTGGGGGCAATAGTAAGCTCTTTCTCGTGCAGTTACGTTGTTGTCAGGTGCTACATTCTCCTCTGATTGTTCAAGCTAAGGTTCTTGAAAACAGCATAGCCATGTATGTTGCTTCTATTAGGTGTGGCTGACAAAGACGAGGGCCGATTCAGGCACGCGAAACTCCCTTACAATCCAGACAGATCCTACGTTGGAACCATCTTGATGTTCTTCGGCAGCTACGTCGCATCGATTCTGTATATATCTATTGGATCATGATGCCCCAAGTCATATTTTTTCCCATGATTATTTAGCAAATGCAGAAAAATATTGTTGTTCATATTATATGTATATTGTTGAGTAGGAGTTTTACCCACTAGATATGAATATTAGGAAGGATATATCTCGTAACAGATCAGATTCAGGATCATGTCGTGATTTCTTAAGGGCCTCGTGATTGTTGTTGTTTTTTTCATTTCAAAAATAAAAACACCTAGGTGATTATCCTAACTATCATAATTGTATAAGCAAGATTATCAGAATAACTAAGCAATTTTTCTTCAGATTAAGTATAGAGTTTAGGGTGAGTTTTTTTTTCATATTTATATTGCCTAATTTGAATCAACAAGGACAATGATATTGTAAGGCTTGAAATTTAGACCCACTTTCTATGTCAAGGTGAAATTTGACATGCCTAATGCTTATATATACAACTGTCAGCACCCCCGGGATGCCAAAAGGACGAACTGACGCGAGAGAGGAAGCTCTAGGTAGACAAAAAAGGACTCGACTGTAGTTTTGCGCTGTAAAACGTACAGCTTTTCTGTTGCTCTTTGTTACCATTTATTCAGACTTACAGAAGGAAAACTGGGGATCGTGATCCCTTGAAATCGCGCCTACGTGATCCACAACGCTCGTGCCATCCCACGAACAGATCAACGAGGCGCAGGACTTGCTCTGCGAGCTAAAATAGCTAACTGAAAAAACAAAGCAAAGTGCTAGTCTAACCTGACTGAAAAACAAAGAACCTAACTGAACCGTGACTGGGCTTGGGGCTTTATTTCAACAAATCACCCCCTAAGACCTAAGCCCTTGTCAATTTCTACCATGTCGATCTTCGCACGAAGCTCCGTGAAGCGCACACGCCCAAGAGCCTTGGTGAGCAAGTCAGCAAGCTGCCCATTTGTCCCGACGTACTCCACCTCCACTTGCCGATTCTCCACACATTCCCTGATGAAGTGAAAGCGGACATCAATGTGCTTACTCCGATCATGGAACACTGGGTTCTTCGCGAGGGAGATGGCAGACTTGTTATCCATGAAGAGCGGGAAGCAGGCTGGCCTCTCCTTCTTGAGCTCACTGAGGAAACGAGCCAGCCAGACTCCTTGGCATGCTGCCGTTGTGGCGCTGATGTACTCGGCCTCGCATGATGAAAGAGCCACGACTTTCTGCTTGAGGGACTGCCAGCTAATGATGCAGTTGTCGTAGAAGAACATAACGCCGGTTGTGCTCCGGCGACTCTCGACGTCCCCTCCCATGTCGCTGTCGCTGTAGCCGGCGAGGTAGCCGCCTTCTTTCCCCCTTGGGTAAAAGCAGCCCCACTTCAGAGTGCCGGCGACGTAACGCGGGATCCTTCTCACCGCGGCTAAGTGCTCGGTGGTGGGCGCCTCCATGAAGCGTGACACGTAGCCAACGGCGAACGTGATGTCTGGTCTGGTGTGAACCAGATAGCGCAGACAGCCGACCAGGCCACGATACTCCGTCGCGTCTGTCAGCGGTGCGGTGCTCTGCTTGCTGAGCTTCAGTCTGGGCTCCATGGGCACCGTGCACGGGTTGCATCCCGTCATGCCGCTGCGCTCGAGGATCTTCTCTGCATATGCTGTCTGGTTCAGGGTGATGCCTGCCGGGGTCTGGTGTACCTCGATCCCTAGGTAAAAACTTAGGCGACCGAGGTCGCTCATCTTGAACAGCTTCATCATCTCCGCCTTGAAACGCGAGATCTCCCCGTCGTCATTGCCGGTGATGACCAGATCATCAACGTACACTCCGACGAGTAGACGTGATGAGGCGTTGCCGCGCCCGTAAATAGCATGCTCGGTGGCGCTGCGCTTGAACCCGAGTGAAGAGAGGCAGAAGTCCAGCTTCTGGTTCCAGGCACGGGGTGCTTGCTTCAGCCCGTACAACGCCTTGTGGAGGCGCAGCACCTTGCCCTCTTGTACGGCGACGGCGTACCCAGGCGGTTGTGTGACGTAGACCTCCTCCTTGTTAGGAATAAGCCATGGCAATGTGTATGTGCGTAGCGTGTGTGTCACGGTGGCGCATGAGCCACGTTCGAGTCCATCGCGTAGGGTCGGCTGTTGGCGATCTGTTGAGCTCAGGCCGCGTCGTGTGCGTCCTGCGCGTCGTGCGCGCAGCTGGGCGAGGTGGCCGGGTCATCTGGTAGTGGCCGGTGCGGTGTGCGTGCATGCAGTTGATGCATGCAGCAGTCTAGGCAAGTTTGTTAGTGCGTGGGGTTAGCTGACTAGTGCGTGCGTGCGTGGTAGTTAGTCGTGTGTCTGTGCATCGGCTATAAATACCTCCCACTGTGTACTGATGTATGGCGCCGGTGTGTAGTCGTGCTCCGGTGTGTTGCCGAGCGACGGGGTGTGCCGAGCCAAGTGTGAGGGGCCTAGAAGATGTAGTCTTCGTCGGGACCGTGGTGTGTGCCCGGTCGACGTGAGAGTTCTTCCGGGTTGTGCCGCGTGCGTGCGTGTGTACCTCATGTGTGTGTTCGAGTCGTTGAGAGAAATGAAGCCAAGATACAGGCGTTGGTGCGCCGCGGCGTTCGTCGCCGGAAAAATCATGGTGTCTCCTTCGTCTACCTTCGTCCGGCGTTTGTGTCGCCGGAAGGTCGCCCGGCGTGTGTCGCCGGGGAGGATTGGTCCGGGGTTTGTCCCAACATTTGGTATCAGAGCTTGGTTGGCCTGGGCGTGGTTCGCCGTGCCGGAGGCGTGCCGGCGGTGGCGGCGCTCGTCGGCGGCTGCGCGAAGCTCCGGGCCGTGTGTCGGCCCATGGAGGTGCGCGGCGTTGCGACTGTCATGGCAGACGCGGAGGCGGCGCGCGGTGAGTCCGCGACGAGCACGGTGGAGGTGGACGTGTGCGGCGAGCGCGCGACGTCAACGACCCGCGGTGAGTCCGCAGCGGTGGTGACCGGTGTCAGGGCGCCAGGTCGTGTCCGCGGCGGTGGTGACCGGCGTTAGTGCGCCAGGTCGAGTACGTGATTGTGACGACGACGATGACGGCGACGGCAGCTGCGCTAACTCCGGCGACGGCAAGGTCATGGCTTAGGAGGAGAATGTTAGGAATAAGCCATGGCAATGTGTATGTGCGTAGCGTGTGTGTCACGGTGGCGCATGAGCCACGTTCGAGTCCATCGCGTAGGGTCGGCTGTTGGCGATCTGTTGAGCTCAGGCCGCGTCGTGTGCGTCCTGCGCGTCGTGCGCGCAGCTGGGCGAGGTGGCTGGGTCATCTGGTAGTGGCCGGTGCGGTGTGCGTGCATGCAGTTGATGCATGCAGCAGGCTGGGCAAGTTTGATAGTGCGTGGGGTTAGCTGACTAGTGCGTGCGTGCGTGGTAGTTAGTCGTGTGTCTGTGCATCGGCTATAAATACCTCCCACTGTGTACTGATGTATGGCGCCGGTGTGTAGTCGTGCTCCGGTGTGTTGCCGAGCGACGGGGTGTGCCGAGCCAAGTGTGAGGGGGCCTAGAAGATGTAGTCTCCGTCGGGACCGTGGTGTGTGCCCGGTCGACGTGAGAGTTCTTCCGGGTTGTGCCGCGTGCGTGCGTGTGTACCTCATGTGTGTGTTCGAGTCGTTGAGAGAAATGAAGCCAAGATACAGGCGTTGGTGCGTCGCGGCGTTCGTCGCCGGAAAAATCATGGTGTCTCCTTCGTCTACCTTCGTCCGGCGTTTGTGTCGCCGGAAGGTCGCCCGGCGTGTGTCGCCGGGGAGGATTGGTTCGGGGTTTGTCCCAACATTTCTCCTGGAGCTCCCCGTTCAGGAAAGCGCTCTTGACGTCCATGTGGTGCACACCCCAGCCCGCGCGCGCGGCTAGGGCGAGCAGGAGCCGCACCGACTCCAGGCGTGCGACGGGCGCGAACACCTCTTCATAGTCCACGCCCTGGCGCTGCACAAAACCCTTGGTGACGAGGCGGGCCTTGTGCCGGACCACCGCGCCGTGAGCATCTCGCTTTACCTTGTAGACCCACTTGAGGCCTATGGGTCGATGGCCGGGGGGAGGTCGACGAGGTGCCAAGTGCGGTTCTCCTGGATGGACGCCATCTCCTCGTCCATGGCGCGCCTCCAGGCGGCGTCTCCTTGTGCTTCATCGAGGGAGGCCGGCTCCTCTGCCGGCCCGAGGTGCAGCTCCTCGTCGTCGAGGACGTCAAGATCGAGGGTGTAATCTGTGAGGTGCTGGTTCGGCTGCACGATGCCGTCCCGTGCGCGCGTCACCATCGGGTGCCCGCCTGCATGTGCTGGCGGTGATGGTGCGTCCGGAGGTGTTGGCGCGGTCGATCTGGGTGGAGACCCATTCGCGACAGTGTTCTGAACCGGAGGAGAGTCTGTCGTGCCTGTACTCTTGGTCGTGGACGGTGAGAGCGCGTCGGTGGCCTCCGTGGCTGCGTTTCCTCCGCCTCCCAGGTGAGGGAGGTCGACCTGGGTTGTTGGTGTGGTCGGGCGCACCCCCTCAGGTCCGGCAGCCGGTCCGTACTCGACGATGAACGTCGTGGTGTCTGGGGCGCCGCCTTCCTTGCCCCAGTCCCAGCTGGCTCGCTCGTCGAAGACGACATCGCGCGTGACGTGCACGCGCTTGGTGGCGGGGTCGTACGCCCGGTAGGCCTTGCCACCCGGCTCGTATCCGATGAGAACCATCGGCTTGCTTCTGTCCACCGGCTTCTCAAGGTGAGGGCGTGTGACCTTGACGTGAGCTACGCACCCGAAGGTACGCAGGAAGTGGACGTTGGGCTTGCGGCCATGCCAAGCCTCGAACGGTGTCTTGCCAGCCAGGCTCCTTGTGTATGACCTGTTCATCAGAAACACGGCAGTAGTGACGGCCTCACCCCAGAAGATGGTTGGCATTCCCCTCGCCTTGAGCATGCTCCTCGCCATGCCCACAACGGTCAGGTTGCGGCGCTCCACCACCCCGTTCTATTGGGGAGAATAGGGCGCCGTCAGGTGCCGCTGGACGCCGTGATCGGCGCAGTACTCCATGAACGCCGTACTCATGAACTCCCCTCCGCGGTCCGTGCGGAACGTGCACAGGGAGCGGCATGACTCGGTCTCCGCAGCGGCCTTGAACCGGCGGATGGCCTCTGCCGCTTCATCCTTGGAGCGCAGCAGGACGAGCCAGGTGTACCGGCTGTGATCATCTACCAGAAGGAGGAAGTAGCGCTTCCCGCCTGGCGTTGCCGGTGAGATCGGCCCGCAGATGTCGCCGTGAACCAGCTCCAGTGGCTCCGACGCGCGAAACTTGGCGGCCTGAGGAAACGAGGCCCGCCTCTGCTTGCCAGCTAGGCAAGCCTCGCAGATCTGCTCCGCGTGAACGATGAGGGGAAGGCCGGTAACCATGCCGGCACGCGCCATCCTCTCGAGTCCCTAGAAGTGGATGTGACCAAACCTCTCGTGCCAGCGCCAGCCTGCACCGTCACAGTCGCTTGCGGCGAGGCACGCCGGCTTCACAATGTTGAGGCGCAGCACATAGAGACGTTTTGCTGATCGGGTTACCTTGGCGAGCAGGTTATTCTGCCGGTCGCGGACCGTCATGACGCCGTGCTCCACCAGCGTCGCGCAGCCGACCTCGTCCAGTTGGCCGATGCTGATGATGTTGCTCTTTAGGCGAGGGATCCAGTAGACATTTGTGAGTCCACGGTGGTGCCCGCCCGCCACGGCGAACAGAACCGTGCCCCGGCCTCGTATGTCCACCAGAGACCCGTCACCGAACTTGACTGTCCCTGTCACAGACTCGTCCAGATCCGCGAACGCTGACACGTCGCCGGTCATGTGGTTGGACGCCCCGGTATCCAGGTACCAGGCCACGTCGCCATCGCCGGGAGCCTGGCGCAGCTCGACACGAGCGCGCTCTTCGTTGAGGAACACCTGCGCCTGAGCCCCAGCCACAACGGGGTCTTTTTCTGAAGCAGCCCCCCGACAAGCGTGCAAGCCTGGGCCATCAGCAGGCCCGACTCTTCGTCGTCGGCCAGAACGAGGTTCGTCTCCTCGTCGCGCTTCTTTTTCCGGCAGTCCCGGGCCCAGTGGCCAGGGATGTCGCAGTAGCTGCACTTGTCGGTCTTGCGAGCGCCGCCGCCCGAGGAGTTCTGGTTTCCACGCCCTCCCCAGCCGCGCGAGCGTCCACCGGCCCTGCCTCCGCGGCGAGTGTCGTCGTTGCCCGACGGGTTGCTGCCGCTGCCGGTAGACCCGGCCTGGTCGAGCTTCTTCTGGCGTGTCCACCACTCCTCGTGCGTGAGCAGGAGGGTGCTGCTGCCCTGAGCGGCGCCGTCCAGCCCGTACCGTTCCTCCGCTGCCTTCAGCCGCCCGGTGAGCTCCGAGAGATCGAGCAGAGTCTCTATGGAGAGAGCCACCTGCGCATAGCGTGGTGGGACGACCCGGAGAAACTTTTCCACGGCCCTTTCTTCCCGCAGCTCATCACCAAGCAGGGCGAGGTTGTTCATCATACCAGTGAGCCGAAGGGCGAACTCGTCGACGGTCTCGCCGTCCTTGAAGCGGAGATCGTCGAACTCCCGGCGGAGGGACTGAGCCTTCGCCTTGCGCACGCGGTCGACTCCAAGACGGATCGTCTTGATGGAGTCCCACGCCTCCTTCGCCGTTTCCTTCACAGCGAGCGTCGCCAGCATCTCTGGCGGTACGGCCCGGAGAATTGCCTCCAGCGCCAGGCGATCGTCACGATAGTCGGCGTCATCGTAGATGCACGCGCCGATCTCGATGACGGTCCACAGGCCTCTCGCCTGCAGGACCACCTTCATCAGGAGCGACCACTCCGCATAGTTCGTCCTCGTCAGGGTGGGGTAGGAGGTGGAGCCTGTCGCTTCCCGGAGCGGCCGTGGCATCGCCAGCTCACGGCCGGGCGGCTTCTCGGAGCCGCCGCTGGGCAGGGGCACGGTCTTGCTGCCGCCGCCGCCGCCGCTCTTCCCGTCCTTCTTCGCCGCGTCCTCGGACTTCGGCGGCGAGACAGAACGGGAGCGGACTGGATTGCTCTTCCCCATGATCAAAACGCGGCTCTGATGCCAATTGTCAGCACCCCCGGGATGCCAAAACGACGAACTCACGCGAGAGAGGAAGCTCTAGGTAGACAAAAAAGGACTCGACTGTAGTTTTGCGCTGTAAAACGTACAGCTTTTCTGTTGCTCTTTGTTACCATTTATTCAGACTTACAGAAGGAAAACTGGGGA
Organism: Elymus sibiricus; assembly: GCA_039707655.1. Taxonomy (NCBI): domain Eukaryota; kingdom Viridiplantae; phylum Streptophyta; class Magnoliopsida; order Poales; family Poaceae; genus Elymus; species Elymus sibiricus. Next base: position 525,662,663 of record CM077665.1, on the reverse strand, counting down.
TCGTGATCCCCTGAAATCGCGCCTACGTGATCCACAACGCTCGTGCCATCCCACGAACAGATCAACGAGGCGCAGGACTCGCTCTGCGAGCTAAAATAGCTAACTGAAAAAACAAAGCAAAGTGCTAGTCTAACCTGACTGAAAAACAAAGAACCTAACTGAACCGTGACTGGGCTTGGGGCTTTATTTCAACAAATCCAGTAAATTTTTTGAAAATGCTCATGGCAACGCACGGGCATTCTACTAGTACATTATTATTGAAAAATCTTTCATATACAGAAATGACCTTGAACATTTCTGAGCATCTAGAAATTTTGTTGTTGGTAGGTAACATTGACGTTCGAAATATAAAAAATCATGAGGCTCTAAGATAAAGTTTATCTCTGCCCCTCGCTTCGTACGTCCTCCCCGGCCCTCCTCGATTGGTTTCACATGTCTATGCTTTTGTTCTTTCACAAACCGAAACTTTTTGCACCTTTTCCCGTAACGCTATCTCTTGTGGTGGCAGCGGAGAACAACGACCCCCATCGGCGGCGCTGCCTCCTCACCACACGACCTCGCAGATCCGCTTTCTGGCATGCATCCACATCGGCTCCCCTCCATCTTCATCCTCACTGCTGCCACCTCCGCTTCATGGGCCCCTACGACTCTACTCCCCAGCGAGACCTCGTCTCCGGCGGCGCTACGGACGTATGAGCCTCGACGCCGGCACAATGCCAAAATCCTCTGAGCTCGACGACCCTCGTCTCCACGTGCGCCACACGATGCAGGTGCCGATGCTCAGACTTGCCTGTCCGCCACTGTCTTCGTCCACCCCTTCAGTCAATGGACCTGAAGGATCCACCCCACTCCGCTGTCCCTGCAACCCGCTGCTAATGCAACAACCTGCATGCCACAGCTCGGCGTGCCAACGAAAGGTTTGCCTCAATTTTCTATTTTTTTGGTAGTGCAATTTCCCCCAATATGCAATTATACATGATAGTTATATGACATAGACATGTGAAACCCTGTGCATCTTTGGCTCTGATTCTACTACGTGTTGGTCTGTTGTCATGCAACATATACCTGAATACATAATGAAACAGCTTCATTAGTTGTACTAAAGTCATCTCGCAATGAATCATATTATCTGAGATGTACGTGTCAAACAGGCTCACAGGCATCTTGGTTGTCATCTTATCTGAGATGTCACCAGTTTGTAATCCATGCTGTAACATGTACCTGAGCCTTGTTTGAATGAAATTTGGCGCCTTGTGCGCCTCAGCTCAAATGTGTTTCAAAGAACAAAACAAAGAAGGTTTCACTTAATGGAAATTCGGAGGGGTTGGCCCTTCTTTTATTCAAAAAACAAAAACTGCAACCGGATATATAGACTAAAAGAAGAGCTGCTCATGATGCATCAAGGATTGTGAATTGTGATGATGTGTATAACCAAATCATAACTTTGCTTGTTGTGAAGCCCTCAATACAGTGCACACTACTGGAATCGCGTAGTTCGCCCAGTTCTTAATAAACTCGGCAAAGTCCAAAATCAACCCGGCAAACACTTTGTTGAGTTCAAAACTCGGTAATAGGTACTCGGCTGGACAGCACCCGGCAATGATAACTTTCCCGAGTTCATTTTTTCGAGAACTCAGCCAATACACCAAAAAATCTGTGCCGAGTTTGAAACCTTTGCCGGGTTTCATAAAACGTGTACTCGGCAAAATAAATACCCTAATGGAACGGAGCAAACCGTGCCAGTACTTCTCTGAGTGCATGAAGCCAGCAAAGGTTCAACTCTTTGCCGTGTACTGGAACTCGGCAAACCTTTTAAGAATAATTAAAAAAAAAAAAACGCCGCCGGCGACACCATCGTCGGCGCTTGGCATCATGTATGCTATTATGGCGTCTAGTTGTTCGTCTTGCTCGGTTCGTCAGCTAGCAGCCGCCGTCACCTGCAGCAATGGGAGTGAATGGCACCGTCGATGTTGCCGTCGTTGCCGTCGACCTCTGGTAGTAAATACATCTCCTGCTGCTTGCGGCCGTGCGCATGCTGCCATTGCTAGTGCTGCTGCTTGGCTTGCGAGCATGTGTGTGCTTGTTGCTCCTGCCGCTGCTACTAGCTGACGTGCTAGTGTTGCTCCCGCTGTTGTCGCTGCTACTAGCTGACGTGCTAGTGTTGCCCTCCATGGCGTGGGAAGAGAGGGAGGGAAGGAGTGAGGGGAGAGGTGCGACCCGACCACGCCGCAATGGCCTCCATGGCGTGGCACGCGACTCCGTCAGCGCCTGCGCGAGGTCGTTGTTGGCGCCGCCTCTCTCGCAGCACCACTCTTCTTCATGTGGTTTCTCTCTTCTCTCAAGAACACACACACACCCACACAACCAAGGAAGAAGGCCATCGACTTTGACCAGAACACTCTCCCTTGATGAGCACAAAGACTACATTTTTCTCTAGCCCTCACCACCTTCATTCATCTGATCACCAACTTAAATAGCTTGTACAAATGACTCCACACCCAGCCATTAACCCACGCACGCACTAGCCACCAACTCTCTCGGCAACTAATCCCACGTAGGCATCCACTAACAGACGCATGTACCCAGCCACCACATGCGGCCATCACGTCTCGAATCACTAACCAACTATCAACCTGCATTCATCAACTAATTCCTATCTGCATGCACTCACACGACCACACAGCTAGCTAGCTCAATGACCCGGCCAATCTCTAGACCACTGCATGATACGCACACATGCATATACACACATGTCGAGATTAATCCTAACATTCACCTCCTTAATCTTGACATGTCAACTCTTCTAATCTTGATGCAGATCACCTGCAACCCCTTGCCATGGATGACGCCTTCGCAGCTCCGCACAACTTGTTGTTGACGACGCTGTCGCAACGTCGGTCACCACCACCATCTCCATCTAGTCGGGGTCGACGTCGTTGCAGCGCCCATCACCACGTCCTCTTGCCGCACATTGCAGCCACCTCTTGACGTGGACGACGCCGTCGCGATGCCTATCATGACACCCTCATTATCTTGCGGCATCGCACCGCAACCGCATGTTCGCCACCGGTGCCGCAACTCGCCGGTGACTCGCCTCCATGTTGTCGACGATGACGCATCTTGTCAACGACTCGGACATGGAACTCTTCACGGCAATGGCCTCCGCTCCATGGCCATCACTTCCTTGCCGCCGGTGACACAACTTACCGGGCGACATACCTTTCTCCATCGCTCATGACGCAGCTTGACGAGGATGAAGACACGCACCAGCCGCCAACAGCATCATGCCGCCAACGGCGTCCACCTTGCGCCGACGACCTCCACCTCTCATGGAGTCCGTCGCGCCGCCACCACCGCCTCAGATCGACAAGGCTCTGATGCCAATTGTTGGCGCCGCCTCTCTCGCAGTGCCGCTCTTCTTCATGTGGTTTCTCTCTTCTCTCAAGAACACACACACACCCACACAACCAAGGAAGAAGGCCATCGACTTTGCCCAGAACACTCTCCCTTGGTGAGCACAAAGACTACATTTTTCTCTAGCCCTCACCACCTTCATTCATCTGATCACCAACTTAAATAGCTTGTACAAATGACTCCACACCCAGCCACTAACCCACGCACGCACTAGCCACCAACTCTCTCGGCAACTAATCCCACGTAGGCATCAACTAACAGACGCATGTACCCAGCCACCACATGCGGCCATCACGTCCCGAATCACTAACCAACTAACAACCTGCATGCATCAACTAATTCCTATCTGCATGCACTCACACGACCACACAGCTAGCTAGCTCAATGACCCGGCCAATCTCTAGACCACTGCATGATACGCACACATGCATATACACACATGTCAAGATTAATCCTAACAGTCGTTGCTTGCAGCCAGTCGTTGCTTGTCGCCGGTGTCTAGTCCTGCACCGGTGTCCTAGGCTTATTTGCTCACAGATGAGAGAAGAAGAAGAAGACCGAGTGGCTGGGAGGTTTTGCTTGTGTTTTTATTTGTGAGAAGATAAGGAAAGAGAGAGGAACGTGGGGCATGGGGCTGTAGAGTTGTGCGTGGTGCTGCACTTGCCATGTCATCGATTCTGTGGACAAGTATGTGACCAATAGGAAGGAAGTATGCATTAAGTAGATTGTGTGCTTCCTTTACTGATTAAAACATGGTAAAAAAACATACCAAAAATCATTAGAAAGCTCTGATTTTTTTTGTGAACAAACATTGGTTAGCTTACTTCCTTCTTGCCAAGTTTCAGATTTTCTGGAGTTTGCTTGAATTTTCTGAAATAAAAAAAAAAATCAAAAAACCCATTGTTTGGGGTTGAGTTTTGGCATTCTCATGTTTGATATTACTTTATTTTTTTTGTATAAAGCTTAAATATAGACTCAAGAATACAAATATGATTTTCCAATCCATTTTTTTAACCTTTTCAACCGTTTTTAGTTCAAATTTCAATTGTATTCGTTAAATGTCTAGAAATGCACTTAATGACTAAAATATAGCAAACATACTTCGAAACATGCCAAATTTTCACATGGATCTTGTAATGGTGTATCTTGAGTGCAGAAAAAAAATAGAGTGTCAACGGATGAAGCATCGGTCGCATCGCCCTCAAAACAGACCCATTCCCTCTCAAAACCACGTTTCTTCCTTTGAGATGGTCCAGTTTCCAAAGGTTGTATGCCATAACTTTTGCGAAACTTTCTCAATTTTTCATCATGCATTACAGGGATCATATGATGACACCATGCCAATTTTAATGCTTGTCGGAGTTCGTTTGCATTTTCTCGGAATTAAAAAACCAAAAAACTAACGTTCGGGGTCGAGTCTTGGCACCCTCATGTTTGGAAATACTTTCATTTTCTTGCATGAGGCCTAACACAGACTCAAGAAAACAAATATGATTTTTAATCCAATTTCGATAAACATTTCAAGCACTTACAATGCAAATTTCAATTATATTCTTTAAATGTCTAGAAATGCATTTATTGGTTTAAATATAGAAAATGGACTCCGAAAGATGCCAAATTTTTACATAGATCATGTAATGGTTTGTATTGAGTGCAGAAAAAAATTCAATGCCCACGGATGAAGTGTCAGTCGCTTCGCCTTCAAACTAGACACATTTTCTCTCGAAATTCGTTTGCATTTTTTGAAATTTAAAAACCTAAAAACTCCATGTTCGGGGTCGAGTCTTGGCGCCCTCATGTTTGGAATTACTTTCATTTTCTTGTATAAGTCCTAAATATGGACTCAAGAATACATTCGTTAAATCTCTAGAAAAGCCTTTAATGGTTTAAATACAGCAAACGGACTCCGAAAGATGTCAAATTTTTACATGGGTCATGTACCGGTCGCATTGCGATTTTTTTATTATATCCACTAAAACATCTAGTGCCTAGAAAATTCACTTAATGCATAGAAATAGAAAATAGATGGGGGTGGAATACAAAATAAATTGTGTAGAAACTAAATGAACATGAAACGGAAAAGTAAAATAAATAATGTACAAACGATAAGAAACAATAAAGTGGAGAAGAAAACAGAAAAGTTATTTGTTTGCCGTGTGCAATACAAATACACTCGGCAAAGAGAAAGTATAAAAAATAAAAAAAATAAAAATAAAGTTTGCCGGGTGGAAGAATAAAATGAACTCGGCAAAGATTTCTTTGCCCATTGCAAAAAAAAAAGAACTCAGCAAAGATTTCTTTGCCCAGTGCAAAAAGAAAATGAACTCGGTAAAGATTTCTTTGCTCAGTGCAAAAAAAAAACTCAGCCAAAAAATTAAACTCATCAAAAGATTCTTTACCGGGTTTTCAATAAAATGCACTGGGCAAACATTTAGAACTGGGCGAAATTCCAGATTCTAGTAGTGGCAGATAGAGCGGCAGCAGGCCTGGTAGGGAGGGATCAATTGAAGCCTGGGCTACAACCAGGTGATGTGATTATCGAGACTGACTGCAAAGTTGGCTTGGTGATGGAAATGAAAGTGACTAGCGGTTTGTTCCGGGGCTTGGAACAAACTGAATCCATGTTAAATATCTGCAGCTTGTTGGAAGAACAAAAGTATACTCAAGGCTTGCAGCTTGTTGGAAGAACAAAAGTCTACTCAAGGCTTTATATGTCAACATCTGCAGTGTCCATGCTCTTTTTTCCTTTTGCATTCCGATCTCCAACATGTGATGGGAAGCAACGCATGCATATGCAATTAACCCAAATAATAACGTTCATACGTATGGCATATCTGTATTTCATTCACACGCATTGATCTTCGTCTATTATGTTTTGCACGAATCCTAAAGAAATCTGTTGGAATTTCAGTGTTACGTAGGCATAGCGTGTTGTGTGGACGTTAGAGTGCTCGCCCACGTGACCCGCAGCGCGCGGTTGTCAGCTGCGTCGTGTGGGCAAACCAGTTCCCACCCACACAATCATCACCTAGTCCCCGCGCGTGTGGGCGAACTGTTCTTCGCCCACACGACGCTCGTACGTTGCTCGATGGCAACTGCTGTTGTGCGTATATGGCAACTAGGTAAACACATATGGCAACTATGATTAACCATACATGACCACTATGGTTGGAGCACATGTGGCAACTAGTTAATAACACATGGCAACTATTGTTTGACCACATATGGCAAGTAGTTAACCACACATGACAACTATGGTTTGATTACACGCGGTAACTACCGTTAATTAGACATGGCAACTATAGTTAACCAAAACAGAATAGTTGCCATGCTTTTACAACTACATTTGTCATCCCGGGTAACTAAAGTTACCATCCCCGGGGTAACTAGAGTGTCATCCCCGGGTAACTAAAGTAGCTGCGCCAGGACGTGTGTGCAGATTTGCTTCGTGCCACACGCACGGGGTGCAGATGAGTAGTAGTTATTGGGCGTGTGGCACGAAGTAGCTGCGCCCACACGTGTGGGCAGTTCTAATGTTCGCCCACACATGACCGTCTAGGCTGCCTCCTGCGTATGCCACACACGGTGTGTGGACGGATGTCTAATATGCCACACGTATGGTGAATATCGGGGCCCATTAATCCAACCATCTCCATATATCCATATTATTAAGCATACCATATTAACAAGTTATTGTAGCAGAGCTATTTGTACATGGAATGCTTGGACGTACTAAACACGTACTGCTAGTCGTCAGACGGGCAATGCTATGCATACTATACTGCTGCTGCTGAGGACCTAGTTTCGATGGATAAACATGGCGATTGAGAATGAAGGGCTGACATAACGACGCAACCTGGTTCCTCCTGCTCCTGGTCTTGATCGGCGCCGGCAAAAATCGATGGGACGCCATCCATGATCAGCGAAGGCGGAGTGGTGGACGAGAACTCCGCGGTGGTTATGGTTGCAGCTCGTGAGGTCGGTGCCGACGAAGTCGCTGAAGCGGATGCAGATGCTGGTGCCGACGACTGCGGCTCGACGTCGATGTCGATGGAGACCGTGGCGCCGGTGCCGGTGCCGTGGAGCGGATGACGATGAGCTCGACGATGACGATGACCCTCGGGTTCCTAGCGGCACGAGGTAGAAGAAGTTGTTGTACTTCCATGCCGTGAAGAAGAGGGCGAGTGCAGCTAGGATGCCGCCAAGGATTCCACCGATCTCGCAGTTGGAGAGCTCCTTGTGGTCAGGGACGGAGCGAGGAATACACGATAAGGGGGGCCAATTGCACACAAAATATCTTGGAGGGGGCCATATAGGTAATTTTGAGTAAATTTGGGGTCAAATTGATAAATTAATAAGGGGGGTTTAAGAAAAATTTCCAACACGGAGGGGGGGGGGCATGGCCCCACCACGCCCCTGGCTCCGTCCCTACTTGTGGTGGCCACCGCCCATGGAGGAGGTCGCTGGAGTGACGGTGCCGTTGCCATTGCACGGCCCGACGGTGCAGGTCACACTGAGGCATGATACTTGTGATCTGCGTTGCGTTTTTCGTGAAGAGAAACGGGTAATTGCAGCACAATACGGAAAAGTATTTCCCACGGTTAAGAAACCAAGGCTTATCGAACCAATAGGAATATCAATCCACAACCGTCTTCAGCGGCTGCACACAACGGAGCAAACAACTTGCACCCAACGCGGGAAGATAGTTGTCAACACTAGTAGAAAAAGTGCTAGCCACAACTTTAATTAGTGGCGCGTCAATTTTAATCCACGCCACCACTATTTTTTTCAAATAGCGGTGGCGTTGACATATTTGGTACGTCACCACTATGTAGTTACTGGTGGCGTGCAGCCTAAAACCGACGCCACTACTATGTGGGATCCAACAGCCTACCCAACAAACAGTTAGTGATGACGTGTACTTATTATCATGCCACCAGTATTACCTGTACAGATGGCGTGGGACATTTTTCGACGCCACAACTAACCAAATCGATCTGTATCAAAGTAGAAAAAAAAATTCCCAAATAATAATGGCGTGGCGAAAAACAGATACAACACTCACCCCACGCCACAAATAAAATAAGCGTACGATGGCCCACATGAGAGAGTTAGCTGAGAGTCAACGCAGCCCTGCCCCTCTCCCGATCTAGTCGTCTCACCCCAATCCCCAAATCACAACCGATTCCGGAAATCGCCGTCGGCACCAAGCACCATCCCATGCTTGCCTCGGCTCGTTTCTCCGTCAACCGCTTCCTGCGCCGACGCGCGACCAACCTTGGCTAGGGTTCCGGCATGGTGGTGCGGTACCCGCCCCTCTACGTGATCCTCCTCGACGCCTTCCGATGCCGCCACGCTGAACGTGTTGCGGATGGTGTCCAACCACAAGGGTGTGCTGCCCGCGTGTATGCCGGTTGCACACGGACGTCGCGGATATGGTCATCTACTGTAGGGAGGAGGGCCGTTGTGCCGCCGAAGTGCCACTGCCTTCGATGCAATCTGTTGGGGTCGCCGCCGCCCAAGTGCTACTATCTCTGATGAAAGCTACAGGTAATTTCTCATGTCTGACCTGACTGGTGTGTTTCATTACCAATTGTTTGTGAACTGAACCTAAATCGTAGGCTCATCTCATGAGTAGCAAAGTATTTTTTCAGGAATCCCAGATTTTTCATCACTGAGACTCAGTTCTCCACCGCTAATAATCCCAATTCTAGATAGGAAATATTGGGATACAAGTAGACGTACAAAATACGTAGGAAGCAAGCAGGGATGAGAATTTGGAAGAAAGCAGAGCTTCTTACCTCTCTTCCCCGCTGTAATCTCTACTTAAACATGGTGCTCAACTCCATATATTATTTCCCAATGATATTTGGCTATCCTATGATGTTTGAGTAGATCTCTTTTGTCCTATGGGTTAATTGTGGTATGATGTTATGGATGTGAGTTGTATGTTGATATGGTGCTGTCCTATGGTGCCCTCCATGTCGCGCAAACGTGAGGGATCCCCGCTGTAGGGTGTTGCAATATGTTCATGATTTTCCTATGGTGGGTTACGTGAGTGACAGAAGCACAAACCCGAGTAGGCGGGTTGTTGCGTATGGGAGTAAAGGGGACTTGATGCTTAATGCTATTGTTGGGTTTTGCCTTAATGAACTTTGGTAGTTGCGGATGCTTGCTAGAGTTCCAATCATAAGTGCATATGATCCAAGTACGGAAAGTGTGTTAGTGTATGCCTCTCCCTCATTGCATATAACAAGTATCTATCATATTATATTCGATTGCCTAGGGACAATCTTTCTCTTGCGTTACACAAAAAGCTTTCTACTAAGTTATTTACTTTTATTGTTCTTTTATTAGAACATCACCTAACTTTTATTTCCACGTTCTTTATTATCTTGCAAAGTACTTCTGGTTTTATTCCCGCAAAGTAGTTTCATACTTGTTCTAGGTAAAGCAAGCATTAGCGTGCGTAGAGTTGTATCGGTGGTCGATAGAACTTGAGGGAATATTTGTTCTACCTTCAGCTCCTCGTTGGGTTCGACACTCTTACTTATCGAAAAAGTCTACAAACGATCTCCTACACTTGTGGGTTATCAAGACCTTTTTCTGGTGCCGTTGCCGGGGAGCAATAGTGTGGGGTGGATATTCTCGTTTGTGCTTGTTTGCTTTATCAATAAGTAATTTTTATTTTATGTTTTTAGTTGTTTTCTATCTTTAGATATGGGTAGGAAACACAAAATACCAAAAATATTAGATGTACTTGCTGCTCCAAAAGTTGAGGAACCACTAGTGTTCCGTACTACCGAAGAATATTATTTGGATCATCTTCGATCCATTTGTGCTCATGCTGAAAACCCAACTAGCTTAGTTGAGGGAAAAATCATTAAATGAGCATGCTTATTATGTGCGACACCGCATATCTCAAAAAGGGAAACTCTTGTGGCATCAAATTAATACTTTGTGTTGCTATGCTTGGAATTTATGTGAATTACATGATTTTACTTGTTGTTCTGAAGAAACTAAAAAACACCTTCCCTACCAATGTGTGTTTAATGATAATAAAATACTATCTTCTTAGGCCAAGGAAGCCTATTGTTATTATGATGTTGAACAAATTGAAGAATTTGTTGCTTTTAAGGGTGCCTATGAAATTGCTTCTTTGATAGAAAAGTATGATGCTACTCTTTACGAATCTGAAATTTTTTCCATACTTAAATATTGCTATGAAAACTATGCTTCTAATGTTTATGTTAAAGAATTTATTGAAAGAATGATCGCTGCCTTGGAAGAGACTAATATTTTGCAGGATCTATGGAAGAAGAAATTGCTAAAACTGTGAGCTCATTAGATGAAAAAGATGAGGAGGAGAGCGAAGAACAAAAGGAGGAAGAGCGGATTAGTTACCCGTGCCCACCTTCTAGTGAGAGTAACTCTTCAACTCATACATTGTTTAATTTTGCTTCGTACATACGGAAGGATGAATGCCATGATGAATGCTATGATGATTGCTATGATCCCTTGGATTCTTTTGAAATATCCCTTTTTGATGAACTTGATGCTTGCTATGCTTGTGGCCATGATGCCAATATGAATTATGCTTATGAAGATGAACTTGCTATAGTTCCTTATGTTAAGCATGAAATTGTTGCTATTGCACCCACACATGATAGTTCTATTATCTTTTTGAATTCTCCTAACTACACTATATCGGAGAAGTTTGCTCTTATTAAGGATTACATTGATGGGATGCGTTTTGCTACTACACATGATGATTTTGATGAATATAATATGCATGTACTCGCTGCTCCTACTTCTAATTATTATGAGAAAGGAGCTACATCTCCACCTCTTTATGTTTCCAAAACTATGAAATTGCAAGAAACTGTTTATACTATGCATTGGCCTTTACTTAACGTGCATGAATTGTTCTTGTATGACATGCCGATGCATAGGAAGAGAGTTAGACTTCGTTGTCACATGATATATATCACTTTGTGCTCACTACTAAATTACAAATCATTGTTAATTAAAATTGGCTTTGATATACCTTGGGATCCGGGTGGATCCATTACTTGAGCACTTTATGCCTAGCTTAATGGCTTTAAAGAAAGCGCTGCCAAGGAGACAACCCGGAAGTTTTAGAGAGTCATTTATTTCTGTTATGTGCTTTTATAAAGTTTAAAAACAAAAAAAATATAGAGGGGAACCTAAAACTTCACAAAAAGAAAGGTGAAAGTGAGAGAGATGATGAGCACCGTTGAAGTGGGGGACGTCCTTGAACTTTTGTTCATGCCCACGGGAACTTTGTGAATCATGAATCACGGAAACTTTTCCAACAAAAATAATTATCCCCTTGTACAAATCCATTGTATTATAAAAATAACGTGCCAAGATTTTCCTTTAGGTTGATTAGATTGCTTGTTGGTATGTGCGTTGTAAAAACAGAAACTTTGGCTGTAGTGCGTGAATTTTCATTTTTTAATGGAACGTGGAAAATTTCTGAAATTTTTACACAGTATTTCTATACAAAATGTTTATTTCGTCCTAATTAATCAGAGTTTTTGGAGTTAGATAAGTATGGTCAAAGTGCAGATTACTACAGACTGTCCTTTTTAAGACAGATTCTGTTTTTGATGCATTGTTTTGCTTGTTTTGATGAAACTATTGATTTTATCGGTGGTATAAGCCATGGAGAAGTTATAATACAGCAGGGATAATGCAAACATAAAATATGAATGGGTTTGCAACAGTACTTAAAGTAGAAATTTGCTTTATTATACTAACAGATCTCACCAGTCTTTTGTTAAGTTTTGTGTGGATGAAGTGTTCGAACATCGAGGAGGTCTCGATATGAGGAGAAGGAGGAGAGGCAAGAGTGCAAGCTTGGGGATGCCCAAGGCACCCCAAGTAAATATCCAAGGAGACTCAAGCGTCTAAGCTTGGGGATGCCCCGGAAGGCATCCCATCTTTCTTCAACAAGTATCGGTATGTTTTCGTTTTTGTTTCATTCATGTGATATGCGTAAATCTTGGAGCGTCTTTTGTGTTTAGTTTTCACTTTTCTTTTATGCACCATGCTGGTATGAGATAGTCCATGGTTGATTTATAGAATTCTCATTGCACTTCACTTATATCTTTTGAGTATGGCTTTATAGAATGCTTCGTGTGCTTCACTTATATCATTTGAAGTTTGGATTGCCTGTTTATCTTCGCATAGAAAACCGTTCTTTATAGAATGCTCTTTTGCTTCACTTATATTTATTAGAGCATGGTCTTTTGTATAAGGAATTAAACTCTCTTGCTTCACTTATATCTATTTAGAGAGTCAACAGGAATTGGTCATTCACAAGGTTAGTCATAAAATCCTACATAAAACTTAGGGATCACTGAATAGGATATGTTTGATTCCAATAGTTTTGTGATATAGAGATGATAATATGTGGGAGGTACTAGTGGATGATCGTGTTTAGTAAGATATTGGTGTTAAGGTTTGTGATTCCCGAAGCATGCACGTATAGTCTCCCGTTATGCTAGGAAGTTGGAGCACAATTTATTCTTGATTGTCTATCTTTGTGTGAAGGTCGGGGGCGCGCGATGGTTAACTCCTACCAACCTCCCCCCTAGGAGCATGCTAGTAATACTTTGCTTCGAGGGCTAATAAAATTTTGCAATAAGTATGTGAGTTCTTTATGACTAATGTGATTCCATGGATTATACACACTCTTACCTTTCCGCAATTTGCTAGCCTCTACGTTACCGTGCATTGCCCTTTCTCACCCCGAGAGTCGGTGCAAACTTCGCCGGTGCATCCAAACCCCGTGATATGATACGCTCTATCACACATAAGCCTTATAATATCTTTCTCAAAACAGCCACCATACCTACCTATTATGGCATTTCCATAGCCATTCCAAGATATATTGCCATGCAACTTCCATCGCTTCCGTTTTGATGACTTGAGTATTCATTGTCATATTGCTTTACATGATCATAAGATAGCTTGCATGATGTTTCCATGGCTTTTCTGTTTTCCGATATCTTTGCTACGCTAGATCATTGCATTCATATAGAGTCATACTTTGTTCTACTATCGAGTTGTAATATTGAGTTGTAAGTAAATAGAAGTGTGATGATCATCATTATTCATTATTAGAGCATGTCCCGGTGATGAAAGGATGATGGAAACTATGATTCCCCCACAAGTCGGGATGAGGCTCCGGACAAAGAAAAAAAAAATAGAAAAAAAAGAAAAAGAGAAAAAGAGAAAGAAAGAAAAAAAGGGAAAAAGGGATGAGAGACAAAGAAAGAAGGGGCATGCTAATTCCACACTTGTGCTTCAAAGTAGCACCATGTTTTTCATATAGAGAGTCTCCTATGTTTTCACTTTCATATATTAGTGGGAATTTTTCATTATAGAGTTAGATGCACACCCACTTAGTTTTCATATTGAGCTTTCATACACTATAGCTCTTAGTGCATCCGTTGCATGGCAATCCCTACTCCTCGCATTGATATCTATTGATGGGCATCTCCATAGCCCGTTGATACGCTGAGTTGATACGAGACTTTCTTCTCCACTTTTACCCCTTTGAAACCTACCACCATATTCTATTCCACCCATAGTGCTATATCCATGGCTTGCGCTCATGTATTGCGTGAGAGTTGAAAATGCTGAAGCACATTAAAAAGTATGAGCCAATTGCTTGGCTGACACCGGGGTAGTACATGATTTATACTTTGTCTTAAGAAGACAGAGCATGACAAGGCTATATGATTTTATAGGGATAGCGTTCTTTAGCCTTGATATTTTGAAAGACATGATTGTTTGTTGGGATGCCTGAGTATTAATGTCTTTATTTCAAAACTAGACTATTGCTTTGAATCACTTGTGTCTTAATATTCACCCCATGATTAGATATATGATCAAGATTATGCTAGGTAGCATTCCACATCAAAAATTATCTTTTTTATCATTTACCTACTCGAGGACGAGCAGGAATTAAGCTTGGGGATGCTGATACGTCTCTGTCGTATCTATAATTTTTGATTGTTTCATGGCAATATTATACAACTTTCACATATTTTTGGCAACATTTTATATGATTTATTTGACTAACATATTGATCCAGTGCCCGGTGCCAGTTCCTGTTTGTTGCATGTTTTTTGTTTCGCAGAATATCCATATCAAACGAAGTCCAAACGCGATAAAAATTTACGGAGATTTTTTTTTGGAATATTTGTGAATTTTGAGAAGTGGAATCAACGCAAACGGAGGCCCACAGCACCCACGATACATCAGGGCGCGCCCCAGGGCCCAAACGTGTGGTGGTGTCTTGTGCCCACCTCGTAAGTTAGTTGGAGCTCTCCTACGGGCGCAAGGAAGCTAATTTTCAGATAAAAATCCCCTCAAAATGTCAGCCCGATCGGAGTTACGGATCTCCGGAAATATCTGAAACGGTTTTCGGCCAGAAAACAGGAACGCGAAACAGAAGAGAACAGAGAGGGAGATCCAATCTAGGAGGAGCTCCTACCCCTCCGCCGCCATGGAGGCCATGGACGAGAGGGGGAAATCTCCTCCCATCTAGGGGGAGGCCAAAGAACAAGAAGAAGGAGGGGGCTCTCTCCCCCTCTCTCCCGGTGGCGCCGGAACGCCACCGGGGCAATCATCGTGACGGCGATCTACACCAACAACTTCGCCGCCGTCAACACCAACTCTCTCCCCCTCTATGCAGCGGTGTAACACCTCCCTTCCCTGCTGTAATCTCTACTTAAACATGGTGCTCAACTCCATATATTATTTCCCAATGATATTTGGCTATCCTATGATGTTTGAGTAGATCTCTTTTATCCTATGGGTCAATTGTGGTATGATGTTATGGATGTGAGTTCTATGTTGATATGGTGCTGTCCTATGGTGCCCTCCGTGTCGTGCAAACGTGAGGGATCCCCGTTGTAGGGTGCTACAATATGTTCATGATTTTCCTATGGTGGGTTGCGGCAGTGACAGAAGCACAAACTCGAGTAGGTGGGTTGTTGCATATGGGTGTAAAGGGGAGTTGATGCTTAATGCTATGGTTGGGTTTTTCCTTAATGAACTTTGGTAGTTGCGGATGCTTGCTAGAGTTCCAATCATAAGTGCATATGATCCAAGTACGGAAAGTGTGTTAGCGTATGCCTCTCCCTCATTGCATATAACAAGTATCTATCATATTATATTCAATTGCCTAGGGACAATCTTTCTCTTGCGTTACACAAAAAGCTTTCTACTAAGTTATTTACTTTTATTGTTCTTTTATTAAAACATCACCTAACTTTTATTTCCACATTCTTTATTATCTTGCAAAGTACTTCTAGTTTTATTCCCGCAAAGTAGTTTCATACTTGTTCTAGGTAAAGCAAGCATTAGCGTGCGTAGAGTTGTATCGGTGGTCGGTAGAACTTGAGGGAATATTTGGTTCAACACTCTTACTTATCGAAAAAGGCTACAAACGATCCTCTGCACTTGTGGGTTATCAAGGTGCACAAGGGCCCCACCACACATCAGGGCGCGCCCTGATATGTGGTGGCCCCCTCGGCTACCTCCCGACATCCCTCTCTGTCTTATAAATTCTCTAATATTGCAAAAAAAAACAAAAACAGTCCCGAAACCCTTTTTCCGCTGCCGCAAGTCTCTGTTCCTTCGCGAGGCCATCTGGAGCTCCGTTCCAGCACCCTGCCAGAGGGGGGGTCGATCACAGAGTGCCTCTGCATCAACCTTGCTACCCTCATGATGATGTGTGAGTAGTTCACCACAGACCTACGGGTCCATAGCTAGTACCTAGATGGCAATCTCTCTATCTCTTGATCATCAATACAATGATCATCGCATCTTCGCTTTGATCTATCCGATGTAATCCTATTGTGCGGTGTGTTCGTTGGGATCCGATGAATTGTGGGTTTATGTTCAGATTATTCATGAAAAGTATTTGAGATGCCTCTGATATATATTGTCTCTTAATTGCATGATCATTATAGCTTCGTAATGCTCTTCGATCTATTGATGTGCTTTGGCCAAGTAGATTGATATTTCATCGGTGGGAGTTGTGCGTTGTGGTAGGTTCAACCTGACGAGTTTCTATATCCCAGTGACGAAGTAGGCGACAAGATGCATCCTTGTGTTTTTGCTACTAAGGATAACACGATGGGGTTCATTTATATTGCTTGAGTTTACTTTGTCTACATCATGTCATCGTTCTCCATGCATTACTCTGTTTTACTTAATATTCTAGATGCATGCTGGATAGCGGTCGATGAGTGGAGTAATAGTAATAGGTGCAGGCAGGAGTCGGCCTATTTGTTTATGGACGTGATGCCTATATACACATGATCATTGCCATGAAAATCGCATAACTATCTGCTTTTCTATCAATTGCCCAATAGTAATTTGTTACGCACCGTATGTTGCCTACATGAGAGATGCCGCTAGGGAAAATTATGCCCCCCAGGTCTATTCACTTATATATTTACAAACGTTACTATTACCTCGTTGCCTTTATTTACTTTCTATTTATTTTGAAATTTACATTTATCAACAATTATCTACAAAACTCATTTGCTTGCAAATAACGAGATCAAGGGGATTGACAACCCTCTTGCCCGCGTTGGGTGCAAGTTGTTTGTTCATTTGTGTGCAGCCGCTGAAGACGGTTGATGATTGATATTCCTATTGGTTCGATAAACCTTGGTTTCATAACTGAGGGGAATATTTACCCACTTTGTGCTGCGATAACCCGTTCCTCTTCACGGAAAACCTAACGCAGATCACGAGTATCAGGTGTGTCTTAGTGGTATAGTCTTAGTGTGTGTGTGTGTGTGTGTGTGTTAGTGTGTGTTCAAATTAACTTCTTAGTTTGCATATGTGTAGGTGTGGTTTAGGGTGTCATCCTGTCCCCGTCCCGGTCCTCACCGCTGTCGATCGCCCGCGTCGATCTCGTCGCCGGCACCACCGTGGTGAGCATCTTGTTCTTAGCTTTTTTTAAAACAAAAATCTTACTTGTATGATTTAGATAGTTACTTGTATAATTTTCGTACTTGTATTATTTTTTGTTATTATATAGTGCCATGGTTTTGATATCCGCCCCCGTTGTCTCTCATCCGGTCTATGATTCAGATGTGGTATATTATCTTTTATAACTATTTGTTTCATTTAGAGTTTATGACCATTATGCCGACCAACTTGACATAGATATTTTTATCTAGGAGGTATGTGATATGTCTCCAACGTATCTACTTTTCCAAATAATTTTTCTCTGGTTTTGACCTCTAATTTGCATTATTTGAATGCAACTAACCCGGACTGACGCTATTTTCTGCATAACTACCTTGGTGTTAATTTTTGTGCAGAAATAAAAGTTCCTGGAATTGGACGAAACTTTTTGTGGATTTTTTCTAGAATATATAATGAATTATGGAGCGAAGAGCTGCCAGAGGGAGGCCACCTATGGGCCACAAGCCAATAGGGCGCCCCCCTAGGCCATGCCCTGATGGCTTGTGGGGCCCACGAGGCAACTCCGACCCTGATTCCAGTCCTATAAAATCACATCTTTGGAGAAAAAAAACAGAGAGAAGTGTTCATCGCGTTTCACGAGACGGGGCCGCCGCCACCTCCTGTTGTTCCTCGGGAGGGCTAATCTGGGGTCCGTTTGGGGCTCCGGAGAGGGGAAATTGTCGCCGTCGTCATTACCAACCCTTCTCCATCAACACCACCATGATGCTCACCATAGGGAGTGAGTAATTCCTTTGTAGGCTTGCTGGACGGTGGTGGGATTGGATGAGATTGATCATGTAATCGAGTTAAGTTTGATAGGGCTTGATCCCTAGTATCCACTATGTTCTGAGATTGATGTTGCTATGACTTTGCTATGCTTAAAGCTTGTCACTAGGGCCCGAGTGCCATCATTTCAGATCTGAACATATTATATTATCTCTGAATATAAGATTGATTTGGATCCTATCTTGCAAGTTGTATGCACCTATTACGTGTCTTGATCCGCATACCCCGAGGTGACAATATTTGGGATTGTTTCCGGTGATTGCCCTAGTTTGACGAGTTCATGTATTCACCATGTGTTAATGCTTTGTTCCAGTTCTCTATTAAAAGGAGGCCTTATATCCCTTAGTTTCCAATAGGACCCCGCTGCCACGGGAGGGTAGGACAAAAGATGTCATGCAAGTTCTTATCGCAAGCACGTATGACTATATACGGAATACATGCCTACATTATATTGATGAATTGGAGCTAGTTCTGTGTCGCCCTAGTGTGTAACTGTTACATGATTGATGTCATCTAAATCATTATCCATCACCGATCCACGTGCCTACGCTTTACATATACTGAATTTTGCTAAGTTACTATTGCTACTGCTACTATCACAACTGCTACAAAATTACTGCTGTCGGTACTACTGTTACTTTGCTACTACTATTTGCCGTGCTACTAAACCTTTGCTGCAGAGAGATATCCCAGGTGCGGTTGAACTGACAACTCAGCTGTCAAGGCCAATAAATATTATTTGGCTCCCCTTGTGTCGAATCAATAAATTAGGGTGAAATACTACCTGTGAAGACTGTCGTGATCCCCTATACTTGTGGGTTATCAACACCTTTTTGTGGCGCCGTTGCCGGGGAGCATAGCTCTATTTATTGTGTTAACTTGAGGATATCCAATTGCCACTATGAAGAATCTGAAAGATAATCGAACTAAGATCGTCCCCTCTCGCATGAGAGCAGGTAAGGAACTGCCATCTAGCTCTGCTTTTGATTCACCTACTCTTCTGAATCAGCTTATAACACTACCACCTGTTGCTCGTCTTGACATGTCACATGAACTTGATGATGCTACCTATGAAATTAATGATGATACTATTGGTACACATGTTGAAACTAAAATTGTGCCTCCAAATGCACTACTTGATGCTCATATTGCTAAAGCTAGAGAACTTGAAGATGCTAAAACTGATGAAGACTTTGAATCACCTATTACACCTCGCTCACCTAATAGATATGAATTGCCTCATGTACCTGAAGGTTTTGTTATGGATAAGGAAATATCTAGGGACTTCTTTGCTTGTGAAATTAGAGATGACTTGAAAAACTGCTATGCAAACTAAAAGAAAAATCTATGATGGAGAAAATGAAATATGATCCTAAATTTGATACTTCTCCTATATTTGTTACTGATAAGGATTATGAGTTCTCTGTGGACCCTAAGTTAATTCCTATAGTAGAGTCTGATCCTTTCCACGGTTATGAAAATGAAACTGTTGTCGAACACCTTATGAAACTAAATGATATTGCTGCTCTGTTTACCAATGATGAAAAGATACGCTACTATTATATCCTAAAGCTTTTTCCTTCCTCGCTAAAAGGCGAGGCCAAGGCATGGTTCCTTTCTCTTGCTCCTGGTTGTATGCGTAGTCCCCAGGATATTCTTCATTACTTTTATGAAAAATATTTTCCTGCTCATAAGAAACAAGCTGCCTTACATGAAATATTAAACTTTGCGCAAACTGAATAAGAGAATCTCCCTCAAGCTTGGGGGAGGATTCTCCGGTTACTTAAAGCTTTGCCTGATTGTCCTCTTAAGAAAAATGAAATTCTTAATATCTTTCATAATGGACTAACCGATGCTTCTAGGGACTTCCTAGATAGTTGTGCTGGTTGTGTTTTGAGGGAAAGAACCGTCAGTCAAGCTGAAGAACGATTGAATAACATATTGCAAAATGCTGATGATTGGACACTTCCTGAAACACCTCCGGAACCTATTCAAAATAAAAGATGTATTCTATTCCTCAACCCTGAAGATATGCAAGAAGCGAAAAAGATCTATGAAGGAGAAAGGTATTAAAATTGAGTATATCAAGAAACTACCACCTACTGAAGAAATACATGGATTTGATACCCCGACACAGGTAGTAGAGGTAAACTCCATTCGTTCGTTTAGTGAAAATGATATACCTTACACTAAGACTTCTGAACAATGCATGGACGAATTTGACAATTACGTTGTTAAGCAAGAACACTTAAATAACTATGTTAAGGATCAATTGAGACGTAATGCCATGATGATAGACCGCTTAAGTGACTTGATGTTTAGAATTGCTAATGATGTAAAAGGTCTAGGTAAACATGCTTCTATGGTGCACACTCAACTAGACCAAGTTGCTAAGTCACAAAATGATTTGCTTGCTGAAGTAACTAATAATATGAATGATTATGCTATTAGAGTAATGACTAGGGGAGGTCGTATGACCCAAGAACCTCTCTATCTGGAAGGTCATCCTAAAAGAATAGAACAGGATTCTCAGAAAATTAATGTTGATGCAGCTAGTTCATCTAATAAGAAAAATAAGAAGAAAAATGATAGGAACTTGCATGCTCCTAGTGAACCTGCTACAGAAACACCTACTCAGAACCATAATGATGTTTCTATTTCTGATGCTGAGACCCAGTCTGGTAGTGAACATGCACATAGTGGTAATGAAAAGGAAGATGAAAGTAATACTATGCATCAAGATGCTCCACCCATTAGTAATAAAAACATGATAATGATGTAGAGATAGAACCTGCAGAGGATCTTGATAACCCATCTCCTAGAAATAAACGTTATGATAAGAGGGACTTTGTTGCTAGGAAACATGGAAAGGAAAGAGAGCCATGGGTTCAAAAACCCATGCCATTCCCTCGTAAGCCATCTAAAAGTAGGGACGATGAAGATTTTTAGCGCTTTGCTGAAATGATTAGACCTGTCTTTTTGCGTACTCGCTTGACCGATATATTGAAAATGCCTCCGCATGCTAAGTATATGAAAGATATTATTACCAACAATAGTAAAATACCTGAGACTGAAATTGCTACTATGCTTGCTAATTATTCCTGTGATGGAGGAACACCTAAGAAGTTAGGAGATCCTGGTATACCCACAATACCTTGCTCTATTAAAAGAAATTATGTTAAAATTGCTTTATGTGATTTAGGGGCCGGTGTTAGTGTTATGCCTTTCTCTCTTTATAAAAGACTTGATTTGAGTAAGCTTACACCTTCTGAGATATCTTTGCAAATGGCTGATAAATCTACTGCTTTACCTATTAGAATTTGCAAGGACGTTCCTGTTGTGGTTGCAAATGTTACTATCTTGACAGACTTTGTTATTCTTGATATGCCCGAGGACGACAATATGTCGATCATCCTTGGTAGACCTTTTTTAAACACTTTAGGGGTTGTCATCGATTGCAATAAAAGCAAGGTTACCTTTCATGTCAATGGCAAGCAACATAACGTGAATTTCGCGAAGAAGCAAACTTTGGTTAATAATATTAATATCATTGAGCCTATTCCCATGGTTATAATTGGAGGTTTCACAATTCTTCTACCTACTGCCAAGAAGAACAAATATTATAATCTTATTGTTGGGGAGATGCAAATCCCCATTGAGGTAATCTAGTGATATACAAAAATTCTTCGGTTGCATGTTAATCGGAAATGGTTGTTAATAAGACTTGATCACCCTTATTAATGGATCCTTTTCGAAAGATATGTAATTGATGAATTTAGTATTCACAACTCTCTCTATCAAAAGTTTATCCTCTGTTATTTTTAGTTTATATGAAATAAATTAGCTTGATTTTCCTTTTTTCTGTTTTTCCCTTGCAGAGAAAAATGACCAAAAATAAAAAGTCTCAGATTGCCGCAAAATTTTAACATGAATTTTTCTGGAATATATAAGAATTTTTGGCACAAAAGTTGAAGCATGGAAGTTCACCTGTGGGCCACTGATAGTAATGATCTGCGTTTGGTTTTCCGTGAAAAGGAACGGGTAATTACAGCACAAAGCGGGTAAGTATTTCCCTCAGTTATGAAACCACGGTTTAACGAACCAATAGGAATATCAATCCTCAACTGTCTTCAGCTGCTGCACACAAATGAACAAACGACTTGCACCCAACATGGGCAAGAGGGTTGCCAATCCCCTTGATCTCGTTATTTACAAGCTAATGAGTTGTGTAGATAATTTTTGATAAAAGCAAAATAAATAAAAAGTAAACAAAGGCAGCGAGGTAATAATAGCGTTTATAAATATATATAAGTGAATAGACCCGGGGGCCATAGTGTTCCCTAGTTGCATCTCTCATGTAGGCAACATATGGTGGGTAACAAATTACTTTTGGGCAATTGATAGAAAAGCGGTTAGTTATGCAATTTTCACTGCAATGATCATGTGTATATAGGCGTCATGTCCATAAGCAAATAGGCCGACTCCTGCCTGCACCTATTACTATTACTACACTCATCGACCGCTATCCAGCATGCATCTAGAGTATTAAGTAAAATAGAGTAATGCTTGGAGAACGATGACATGATGTAGACAAAGTAACCTCAAATAATATGAATGAACCCCATCGTAGGTCTGTGGTGAACTACTCACACATCATCATGAGGGCAGCATGGTTGATGAAGAGGCCCTCTGGCAGGGTGCCGGAACGGAGCTCCAGATGGCCTCGCGACGGAACAGAGACTTGCGGCGGCGGAAAAAGGGTTTCGGGACTGCCTCCAGGGTTTTTAGTATATTAGAGAATTTATAGGCAGAAGAGGGACGTCGGGAGAGCCACGAGGGGGCCACCACCTATTAGGGCGCCCCCTGGGCACACCTTGATGTGTGGTGGGGCCCTCGCGTGCCTCCTCACTACAAGAAATATGCTAACTTGCGACCATCAATATTGGTCGTTGAACGGTCATTGTTTTTCATTTTTGACATTTTTGTGACCAAAAATAGTTGGTCAAAAGCTGACAGTCTTTAATGAAACTTAACGACCTTTTGTGTGATATGTAAAAGGTCGTTGGTTCTACGACCAATTGTTTTGGTCTCTGGCAGCCTACCCGGGCCACGTCGGATCCAACGTGGCAAGATGACGTGGCAAAATTGCGACCAATTGAATTGGTCATTGATAAGAATCAGCCCGGTCCAGTTCGGTATCTACATGGGCCGAGCCCAACAAATCAGCCCATTTATATATTTTTCGTGTGTCAATTTTGGTCAGTTACATGGGCCAAGCCCAACATTTCAGCATTTTTATTTCTGGGCCATGGCCTTTTACAATCTATTTATTTTCTATTTTCGGTCATTTTATTTTGGTGTTGGTCCCACTAGTCAAATCGGTCCCAAATGTCATAGTCTCATACATTGGTCCCAAACGTTAGAAATTTCAAAATTGATCAAACTATTTTGATAAGTGGGTCACCTGAGTCAGGTTTCCATTGCACACATTTTCAAATCACATACATAATCACTATTTCAAACAAAACAGAACAAATGTAACTCAGAAACATACAATATTTCATTCAGAAAAAAAGAAGACACATGAAGTTCCACAGTTCACAACACCTAGATAACACAACTATTATTATATAACTTGCTATACAGAAATATCTTAGCCCTTCTTTGAACATCTCCTTCTTGAATTTAGGCTAAATATCTGCCGACAAAAAAAACATAAAAGTGAGGATAGAGTAAAAAACAGCAGCATCAAGTGATGGGGTGCTATTTAGTAGGATCAAGTCTGGAAAGAAACATGCATGAAAATTAAGAAGAGCTGCAACTCTGCATGAAAATTAAAAAGTGCTAATTAGTATTAATGGCCTAAAGTTCTAGTGCACGTCATGCCAAGCCAAACAGAGTCATTTGGTTCCTCCTAGTAATGATCACGGTTCAAGATCTGCAGTAGCCTGACACAACAGATCAAGCCCCGTAGTGATAATAACAGTGTGATAAGAAACTGACCACTCCTGTTAATTACTATGAGCAGCAAAAACATCTAGTTTCAGATACTTGATAGGATTCATTCATACACTTACTATGCTGAAGGGACATCAGAAGTTAACAACAACAAAACTAAAACTGGAACTAGATACCATTTGTGATACGCGACATAAGCTAACAAAAAACAAAAACACATTCCAAAACTATTTGTATAAAACATTTATGGATGTATACATTCAAGAACTATAAAAATTCAAATAGGTTTACAAATGCAGAAATAGTTTGAGAAAAAGTGCCCAATTTATGTACAAATCCAGTTCATTAGAGCATGTTTTGAAAAAATATGATGGCCATGGAATAGAGCAAGGTACTACTATAGCAGGACAAGACAGGGAGCTAGAGGTAGGAGACGGGATCACCGGAGAGGAGGTTCTACTCGATGCCGCACACCACCATTGCCATCTTCACGCGGTAAAGGAGGTTGTACCCGAGTTGGACCATGTGCGGGGCGTCGTCATGGCGGTAGATACCCTGGTTGTCGTCATCGTCCACAGAGGATGATTGCTGCTCCGAAACCAACAAATAGGTAAGATCTTGTGTTGTTGAGCTAAGTATAGAAATTAATCAAGCTAGTATAGGATCTTGTGTGTGCAAAAAAAATCAAGCTAGTATAGGAGACACGTACGTACTGCTATTATAACTATAGAAATAAATTGAGCTGCATGTGTGTGTGCTTGAGCTAGCTTATTAGTACGTGCATGGCTGGGATCTAAAAATGAACAGAGCATGCTTGCCTCAACAGAATGAATCGCAAGGTTAATTTTTGTTGTTGCTAACACTGCTAGGTTGCTAGCTGTGTGTGTTCATCCATCCATGGACCAAACTACTGTTGTTGTATGTCTAGACTAGAATCAAATGATCATTGGTGTTATTATTAATTTGATGGTGGCATCTTATAGTAGGGTACAGATTACACACAAGACATGAAAAATTGATGAGCCAAATGATGATTAGTTAATTTAACTTGAAAGGAAGCCCGCTGTTTCCCTATTCTATCTATCCATGATTTTATTTTTATGAAGCAGGCATCATCAAACAACACAGTCACAATCGAATTTGGCATAAAAACTAAACAAATACTTGTTGTTATGTTGTGGCCATAACAATTGCAATTGATGCCCACTTCAAATCAGATCTGCAAGGGGTAGAAGGAGGGGTGTAGCACACCATGTCAGGGTGTTGGAGGATGGGAGGAGGGAGTCCTGCAGCAGCAGCTTCTCATGAGAGCAACCTACAAAATTCAATGTGTGATCGGCATTAGATAACTTGCAAAATTCAGAAAAAGAAAAATGGGAGCTTCTCAGAATAAAACTCCTCTCAGTGTGAGCTCATACTTGTAACTGAAGGTTCAAGTTTAGGGTGTCATCAATTAGACTAGCAAGATTAACAGAGAAGCCCAACGTACATGCTCAAAGGAACTCTATGTGATCAGGTGAGCAAGCTTCAGTTCCAAAGATCTGACCACGGATGAACTTCATATGGAACACGAAGTAGTTTGTGCGTACCAACAAATTTTTTGCTCAAACATAACTACTACTCCGTACAACATAACCTGGAAAACATCAAAATCAACTAGACAACTGATGGCCATGGAGAACCCATGATGCGGAGGGAGCAGTGATCTCGTGCTGGATATGGTCGGGGTCAGGCGGCTCTCCGGGTTCTCCTCCGGTGGCCATGGCAGAGCTAGACAGAGGCGCTGCGGCCATGGCGGAGATGGCGGGGAGGTGGGACATGGTAGAGCGGGAGGACGCTTGGGGATGGAGCTTGCGGCGACGCTCAGGATGCTGCTCGCTGCTCGTTGCGCCCTAATCCCCACCGCTACATCGTGGATGGGTTCATGCAAAGATTTACAAAGGATCTACTGTATGCAATTCAAAACAAGCAAGACATTAATTCAGAGAACAGCAGTAAGAGAAGGATTCAGAGCTTCGTTGCCGAATTACCTTCATGGTAGCAGATGTAAGAGACGAAGAACTGCAGCAGAGTCGTGGATTGGTGATGATCTGCAGCCTGTAGTGGATGGGAAGTCCTCGTCGGTGAAGGCGGTGTCGTTGTGCGCTAGTAGGGTGGGGTACTGCCACTGCGCGAGCGTTGGGCAAGCACCGAGGAGGTGACGTGGGTGCGGCGGTTGAGGCAGAGGCAGGCGAAGGCGGTGTCGCGGGCGAAGACGACGCGGCAGGACCCGTCGAACAGGTCGACAACAAACTCGAGCCCGCCGCCGCCGTCGTTCGGGTCCGGGCAGCGCCAAGCGGCGAGGAAGGCGTCGGGGTTTGGGGCGGCCGACCTCGAGGCGGGAATAGGGGAAGCAGAACGCCGCGGCCCGAAGCGCGCTGGCGGGCGTGGATTGGCTTCCCGGAGAGGATGAGCTCGGAGCGGCCGGCGGCGTCGGCGGCGCGGCAGGCCACCACCGGGCGCGCCAATTGGACGAAGGCGGTTGTGGTGGGTGAGGGAGTCCCAGACTAAGGGGTGCTCGGGCCGCCAGCTCATCGCTCAATAGGCCGGCTTGATGGGTCGTTCTCTGAAGAAGGGCCGGACACATCAAGACTCCACATTCCAGAAGGAAGCCCCGAAGGCGCGTCGTGCACTCCAAGTCAAGATGAGAAAGTCAACATCTCCATTCTCGGCAGGAGGCCCGTCATGTGTAAACCCTAGGTACCCCCCGGTGTCTATATAAACCGGGAGGGTTTTAGATCATAGGACAGAGAAACTCATCTAGGGTTTTAGCTAGTCGATCTCGAGGTAGATCAACTCTGTAACCTTCATACCATCAATATAATCAAGCAGGACGTAAGGTTTTACCTCCATAGGAGGGCCCGAACCTGGGTAAAACATCGTCTCCTTCGTCCCTTTGTTACCATCGATCCTAGTCTCACAGCTCGGGACCGCCTACCCGAGATCCGCCGGTTTTGACACCGACATTGGTGCTTTCAATGAGAGTTCCGCTGTGATCACCAAAGGAATCGATGGCTCGCGTGGTCATCAACGAAGAAGTTCGTGGCAGGGACTCCTTTGTCCCTGGACAGATCTTCGCTTTTGGCAGCATCGTGTTGCACGCTGACCCGACCGGCCGTCTTGGTCGGGTCGGAAGTTTCGCCCCTGATCAAGAAGTCAGATTCGGGAACTTGGAGTTCTCCGTAGACCCTCGGGGCAATCTCTTGCTCACCGGGCTCGTAGTCTCATCTGGCACGCCCGAGGACTCTGAGGCCTTAACCTTGGATGTCGCTTCCAACCCCGCTTACGGGGCCAATCCCGATGATGATCTGGACTTCAATCCGGATCCGGCTATAGCGCCAGATGGCCGGGCGTCAACCCCTGCCGAATACACTTCACGTACGGACGCGTCAGAGGTTAACTCCAGACGTGCCGGGCAGATTGACCCGATCGAGCTCTCGACACTCGGCGAAGCTCTAGATCGGATCTCCTTGACGAAAGCTACTGATGACCCAATCCCGATCAACACTCAGATCGGTCTCGAGGCGGGTCAATAGGAAGTTTTCATCCCACCCACCGCCCACTTAGTAGCCACTATCGAAGACTTAACCGATATGGTGGACTACTCCTCCGAGGAGGCAGAAGACATGGAGGAGGAGGATCGAGCTCCCACCCCCGTCAGCACCGGGCGATGGACTGCCACCTCCACCTATGACGTCTACATGGTGGATACGCCAGTCGGTAATGGCGAGCGCACACCAGGTAACAATGGCGATGACTCAGGTGAGGCGCCGCCAAAGCGCCGGAAACCGCGTAAGCGGTCAAAAGCAAAAAAGGGGAGGGAAGCTATTGCCGGCACCGGGGAAAACGATACCCCGGAAGACCTCGGCGATCCCGATTTACCCGAGTATCCGTTAGAGGACCAGAAAAGGCCGGAGGACCAGCGCGACCCCGAAGATCCGAATGACTCCGAGGATGACAACTACCTCCCCCTGTAGAGGAGGAGGATAGCCCGGACGACGAGGACATCATCGTCCCCGAAACCATTGAGGATCATGAACGGTTCAGGCAACAGCTTTTAGCGACTGCCCGAAGCCTAAAGGAAAAAAGCGTGGCAACTCAAGGCCGAGCAAGACACCCTCAACGATAGGTGGACAAGGGTTCTATCAGTCGAGGAAGAACACGGCGCCGGTCTATGGGATCAACCCAAGAGCTACCCCCGCCGGCGGTTGCTGCCACAATTCGACGACGAGCTCCCCAATACGCCGTCCCCCAAGCACACTCCATACGACCAGCCGGACCGCCCTCCCCGAGGATGAGATAGGACGGCTGGCGAGGCCGGTTATAGGCCGGCAATACCCCGTAGAAGAGGAAAAGAGCCAATGGAGCCTGACGACAGGTATGACCTGTGACGCGACCTGGATGAGAGAACAGGCCGCACGAGATCCATCTACGGATGTAGAGGGTACTCCCCTGGTAGAAGGGATGAGTACCGGCCCTGGCTCGACCGAAACAATAGAGTTCGGGACCAAAACCGAACCAGAACAAACGCCGATTACCGGCGCGATATAGCCCGGGTCAGAGGCGCTGCCCACCCATTATGCTTCACCGATGAGGTCATGCAGCATCAGTTCCCGGAAGGATTCAAACCCGTGAACATCAAGCAATACGACGGCACAACTGACTCAGCAGTGTGGATCGAGGATTTCCTCCTCCACATTCACATGGCACGAGGAGATTACCTCCACGCCATCAAATACATGTAGGACCGAAAGTATGTCTAGAGGGGGGGTGATTAGACTACTTGACCAAATAAAAGTTTTGCCTATACCAAATTTTAGTGTTGGTAGATTTTAGCATTCATGGCAAGTCAAGTACACCCTACACATGCATGTCTAAGAGTATAGCAGCGGAAAGTAACAACAAGCATGAGTAGTAAAGGATAGGGTAGGAGGACCAAACGCAATTGTAGACAGGATGATTTTTCCCGTGGTTCCGATAGGTGGTGCTATCGTACGTCCACGTTTATGGAGTCTTCAACCCATGGAGGGTAACGGTCGCGAGAGTCCATGGAGGGCTCCACCCATAAGGGTCCACGAAGTAGCAACCTTGACTATTCCATAACGGCTTCCGTCCACGAAGGACTAGCCTCACTATGGGTAGATCTTCACGAAGTAGGCGATCTCCTTGCCCGTACAAACTTCTTGGTTCACTCCACAACACGAAGTAGGAGGCTCCCAAGCGACACCTAACCAATCTAGGAGGCACCACCCTCCAAAAGGTAATAGGCTCGGTAATGACGATGAACTCCTTGCTCTTGTGCTTCAAGATGATAGACTCCTCAGCACACAATCACTCTCTCACAGATTTGGCTTGGTGGAAGAGATGGGATTGGTGGAAAGCAACTTGGGGAGGCTAGAAATCAAGATCCATATGGTTGGAGTGGATGATCTTGACCTCAACACAAGGGTAGGTGGTTCTCTCTCAGAAAACTGGATGGGGCAAGTATGGAATAGTTCTGAGTGCTTCTCTTTTGAGTAGGTGGTGGTGGAGGGGTATATATAGGCATCCCCAAAAATCCAACCGTTACACACAAAATGACCAACTCGGTGACACTGATGTGTTAATCTCGGTGGTACCGAAGTGATCAAAAGGTGGCAACTTTTGAATCTCGGTGAGACCGATATAGGAAACTCGGTTGCACCGATAAGGTGACCAACGGTCAGATTGCCCATTCTCGGTGACGCCGATCCAACAATCTCGGTGGTACCGATATTGTGAATTTGCGTAACAGAAATTTGGCAACCAAACTCGGTGGCACCGGAATAGAATCGGTTACACCGAAGTGGCTAGGGTTTGGCTGAGTCTGTCTAGGGTTGAGAATCGGTGGCACCGGGTGGGAATGTTGGTTGCACCGATTTGAATATTTTGCCTTTGGACAGACTTTGGTGGGAGAGCTTGTGGGTGTATTTGGTGACTATCACTTGTGCACGTATGAGCATTTTGTTCACCAACAAAACCTTACCCCCTTTTAATAGTATTGGCTTTCCTATGGACTCAAAGTGATTTCTCACAAATGTAAAATGTAGAGTCCTCTTCCTTGAAGCTTTGCCAACCTATTTCCTTGCATCTTGGGGTATTCCACAATCTCCACAATTCTTTTGCCAATCCCATCATTGAACATTTCCTGAAATATACTTGGTGGAAACATTAGTTCAATGACTTATATGTTGTTATAAATTACCAAAACCACCAAGGGAGCAAATGTGCTTTCAATCTCCCCCTTTTTGGTAATTGATGACAACATATAGATCAAAGCTTCGACATATGATATAATCAATGAATATAATCGTCGCTTTGAGAAGTATGTGATAAGCAAGAGCTCCCCCTAAATTTGTGCATTATTTTAGGACTTGCGTTTGAATGCAAATGCACAATCGATTAGGTACATGGGGCACTTCTTCCATATCACATACATCTTGGTGGTGTGCAAGAATAATAAGAGTTAACAACATATCACAACACACTCAAGCAAATGTGAATGATCATCTCATAAGCATTAAGATGATAGGAAATAGTAGCATCAAACATAAAGTGTATGATCAAGCACCAACAAACGTTTAACACAAGCAACCAAAAGACCAAATGATTTTGAAAACGCGATAAAAACCAAACGCTCTCTCACTCGAAGCCTAAAGATCTATATACACTTCTCCCCCTTTGGCAACAAGTTACCAAAAAGTTCAAAGGCATATATCTAAGCGTTCTTGGGCTGATCTCCTCCGGTTGTTGATGAAGGAGTCGAGAGAACAGCGTCGGCGAAGATCTCTGCAGATGTCGTGGATGGAGTTGGAGTGGCAACTGGAGGAACTGGAGCTGATGGAGCAGAGGTGACAGTAGCAGGAGCTGATGAAGAGGGCCTCAAGTCTGGAGCTGGCACAGTGGCTGATCTGGCCTGAGTGGTGAACTGTGTGCCTGGCCTGAGAGGAGAACCATCCTCATCATCATCATCATCAACATTCTAAGCTATAAACTCTTTGCCAACAAACTCATCCAAACCAATGCAGTGAAAATTATCTTGGACATTTGGAAAATAGTCTTCATTCTCCTTAATGAATTTCCAGTCCACATACCTCATGTCGCTCACAGCTGGACTCTTGTCAAACAGCACAGTTTCATATAAATCATGTTGCTCTTTGGTATAGAATTTGTAATCCACAGCTGTCTTCTTCCTTTGGGCATATGGATCAACAGCTCTCCATGCCCTCAAGCCAGAGTCCTTCCTCTTCTACATATCTTCAGCAAGTGGATAGCTGGCATTATGTACTGGAAGGTGTGGCCTGAGCTTCATCAAAGCAGACATAGCATCTTCATCCTCAACTCTGGAGGTAGTTCCCTTGTTCTTTTCAGAAGCTGGAATTTGCCTGGATAATCTCTTGGGTTTTTCAGCAGCAACCTTCTTGGGGGCAGACTTGGTGCTCTTGGATGTGCCAGTCTTTGGCATAGCATCAGCCATAAGCTTCTTTTTCTTCTTGGGAGGGGCCTTCTCAACATGTTCTTCCTCCTCCTCAGCAGCAGCACCAGCAGCCTCCTTAGGGTCCTCAAACATTGAGGTTTGCCTGCCAACAGCATAAACAATCCTCTTCCTAGCTGTCTTCTTCTCCCCTGCCTTCTTAGGCATAGATTTCTTTGGGGGTGACTCAAGGTGAAGAGCCATTCTTGTCCTAGCACTCTCAGGTGCTCTCATAGCCTCAGAGCTAGCATAGACCTTGCTGACAGCTCTCCTGGAAGATGTGGCTTCATTTGCAGCTTTCTTGGCAGCCTTCTCTTGCTTCTTGGCAAGAATCTCTTCTCGCACAAAGTATGAATCCTCTTCATCTGAATTCAGCTTCTTCCTGGCCCTAGTAGCAGCCTTGGGCAACCCATGAGAACTGGGGGTGCCTGGATCTGAAGAGGAACTGGACTCAGGACTAGTGCCTAAACTCATCACAATGTTCTCCTCCTGGAGATTGTTCTGACTGTCCTCAGCACTTGA
Source organism: Elymus sibiricus (assembly GCA_039707655.1). Classification (NCBI taxonomy): domain Eukaryota; kingdom Viridiplantae; phylum Streptophyta; class Magnoliopsida; order Poales; family Poaceae; genus Elymus; species Elymus sibiricus. Next base: position 525,630,427 of record CM077665.1, on the reverse strand, counting down.
CATACTGACCCTGTGAATAGAGTAGAGGAGCAGAATAGGATAAGTCATCACAAAATGTGGCTGGTTTTTGAAAGTTTGAACAAAAGATTTTCAAGGTTTTACATTCTGTCACATGAAAATCGGTACAGCCGAAGCAAAGTTTTCGGTGCTACCGAGACTGACTATCTCATTAACAGAAACTTGGCACTCCTTTCGATGAAACCGAAAAGGAGTACTCAGTTTCACCGAGACAGTTCTCAGCAACACAGACAGGCAAATCGGTGATACCGATTTGTTTGCTTCGGTTCCACCGAGTTCCATCGGGCGGACGGTAAACCCTAGAAAATCGATCATTCTCTAATCTATGGAGTTTTCTCGTGGATAGAAGGATGTGCAAGAGGTGGCTTATAGATAAAATCAAATCCAATGCGCGAGAATCAGACGGGAGCGCAAGGAAAATCGAATCCGTACCCTAGCTTGGCGACGGATCCGCTACGGCGGCGACGGCGGCGAAGATGCCCGTCGACGGCGAGGATCCTAGCGGCCGAGGAGCGCGGGGAGACAAGGGCGATGACCAGGGGGTCCTTTTGTGGCAGCTTACGGTTTGGGGCGCGACGATTGAAGATTGAATTTTCGAACCATCGGGACCACAGCTTATATACCCTTCACTGTCGGTGACACCGATTCTAAATTTTCGGTGTCACCGAGTTCCTCAACTGTCAGTTGACAGGGAAACTCGGTGTAACCGAGAATATGGAATCGGTAGTACCGAGATAGAAAACCAGATCAACCCTGGGCATTCGGTGAGACCGAGAATTGTGGGTTGGTTCCACCGAGATACACTTGGGAGGTTTTAATGGTCAGTCCTTGTCGATACAGAACTCCGAGTGCTCCACACACAGAGGGATCGAAAAGTACTTGTTCAAATTTTGTGATGCAGCATGAATAGAATATGAGGTGAGAAAGCATAGATAGCTAGAGAGTGGTCCTAGGCATTCTTGTCCATCCAATTGGCAAAGGATAAATTAAAAACCAAATAGCAACAATTGGATGTCCTCGAATGAGGAAATAAATGCAAACCAACATGCTCACTCAATAAGATGTCAAAAGAAATCATGACAAACATGCACATACATACTAGCATCTAACAAGCACTTTGGCGATGACAAAGTCATCTATATATGAGTATATTGACATAGTTGCCAAGTAAGAATACTTGATCATAGGTCATACTCATCGTTTAAGCACAAGTGGGGTTACCACTTTTACATAAAGCATTTAATGTTGTCACATACTAAGAGATGCTTTGACTCTAGTCTTAGAGTAAAGCTCCCCCTTGATGTGACATCCCCCCATAAGAGGGATAAACTAACCTTGGGTTTTGTCGATGAAGACTTCATGTTGGTGAGGTAGTGGTGGATGCTCAAGGTTGATGAAGATCACCAAGAGTTGGGAGCATCCTTGTTGTTTCCTTACTCTTCTCACCTACATGGGTTAGTCCCAACACACAAGAGACAAATACAAGGATATCTATGGACATGGAGTGCAAATCATATGTTATGATGTCCATTGATTTGTTGATTACCTTGTCCCTTGCTTACCTTTGAGGGAATGTGTGACTCCTTGAACTATTGCATAGAGTTGATGTTGATTGCAAATAGTCCTTGCCAATAATGAATGTGAGTGAATTTCATTGGCGGAGTCACCCCTCAAGAACTCTCTAGTTCTTCTTCTTGGGGACCCACATCAAGTTGATGGGGATCCTTGGTGTTGAAGTAGCCTTTGTAGAAGTTGAGCTCGAAGTAGCCTTGGGAACCCACTCCACCAAAGCTAGGGGTCCATCTTCATATGAGTCAATGTCCTCTTGAAGCTTTTTCTTGCCCTTGAGCTTGTGGTCTTGTGGTGGAAGGTCATCTTGAGTGCTTGTCCCCTTGGTAAGAGTATTTTCATACTTCTCCTTTTGAGGAACAAACTTGGGCTCGGGATATTGAACTTCTTCCCATTCAACTCCATTTGCGTTGAAGTAGCCAACACCATGATTCTTCCGGTATCCTCCGTGCTTGCGTACAATTTCCTCAGATAGCTTACACCCGGCAAGACTCTTGTAGATACCTTTTTCTATAATTCCTTTCAATAAAGCATTTTCTTGCTCAAGTGTAACTTGGCTAAGAGAAACATCATTAGTGGAATCAATAGAACTACTAGAAGCAACATCATTGGGTTTAGTATTTTTATTGTTGCTACTAGATGAAGAACCTTTCTTGCCTTTGTTACTAGTTTGTTTATATTTAACTTGTGGCATGAAAGTAGACAAGAGTAGTCGTTTGGCTAGATAAGATGAAGTCTTCTTTCGGAGATCGTCATTGATAGCTTTAAGAAACTCATGCTCTGGCTCCAAGTTGAGCTTCTTGAAGCGTAGCTTCTCATGAGTTCTTACAAGCTCTCTATGATCTTCAAGAGTAGATTCATGAGCTAACTTAAGAGTGTTTAGTTCTTATATTTTCATCTTATCATCATCAATTGACTTATCTTGACTAGCATGAGAATTAACAAGTTCACTTTGACTAACATTACTAGTTTTATCAAAGAGCAAGTCATCATCACAAAGCAAATCATCTTCATCACTATCGAAATCAAGATACTCGGGGTGTGATACCTTGGGGCCTTTAGCCATGAAGCAACTTCCACTCCCTTCGTTTGGTGAATCAAATAGATCATAGGAGTTGGTAGTCACTAGAGCAATTCCGGCAACACCATCATCTTGACTATAGTCGGAGTCGGAGTGATAGCTTCCCTCGGAGTTGTCATCGGAGTCGGAGCCGGAAACCCATTCACCAACATGAGCTTGATGTTTTCTTCTTGTGTAGCTCTTGGTGTACTTGTCCTTGTTCTCCGAATCCCTACTTCTCCTTGAGTGTCTTCGTTCATAACGATCATCTCTACTCCTTCTCTCTCTTGTAGGTGATTCATTCCTTGAGTTTCGTCTTCTTGGTGACTCTTCTCTTCGTTTGTAGGGAGCCGTGCACTCATTGGAGTAGTGTCCGGGCTTCCCACAATTGTAGCAGTTGCGGTCATGACTTGACGAACGCTTCTCATCATATCTTGAGTTGGAGCTTCGTTCTTTGCCTCTATTCTTGTAGAACTTGTTGAATTTCTTGACCATGAGGCTTATCTCTTCATTGGTGACAAGGTTGTTGCTTGGAGTTGCGGGAGCATCACTTGTGACTTTATAAGCACCGCTAGACTTGTGGTGAAGCTCTTCCTTGTCTTTGAGTGTCATCTCATGAGCAACAATCCTTCCAATGACTTCCGTAGGCTTGAGATCTTTGTAGTTGGGCATCATTTGGATCAATGTGCACACGGTGTCGTATCTCTCATCCAAAGCTCTAAGTATCTTCTTGATGATGAATTTGTCGGTCATTTCTTCGCTTCCTAAGCCGGCAATCTCATTTGTGATGAGAGCTAGCCTAGAGTACATCTCCGCGACTCCTTCACCATCATTCATCTTGAACTTGTCAAGCTGACCTTGAAGAACATCCAACTTGGATTATCTCACGGACTCGGTTCCTTCGTGCATATCAACCAAAGTATCCCAAATCTCTTTTTCATTCTCAAGACGGCTGATTTTGTTGAATTCTTCGGGGCATAGGCAGTTGAAGAGAATGTCGCATGCTTGAGCGTTGTATTGCAACATCTTCAATTCATCCGTGGTCGCTTCACGATCCGGTTCCTTTCCATCACCAAAGAATTCACCTTGCAAGCCAACACGAACAACAGCCCAAACGGCGGGGTTATGACCAAGAATATGCATTTTCATTTTGTGCTTCCAACTAGCAAAATTAGTGCCATCAAAGTACGGACCTCTACGGTGATAACTTCCCTCACTAGACGCCATACTCTCCTACGTTGTGAGACCAATGCAATGGAGACCAAAGCTCTGATACCACTTGTAGGACCGAAAGTATATCTAGAGGGGGGGTGATTAGACTACTTGACCAAATAAAAGTTTTGACTATACGAAATTTTAGTGTTGGTAGATTTTAGCATTCATGGCAAGTCAAGTACACCCTACACATGCATGTCTAAGAGTATAGCACCGGCAAGTAACAACAAGCATGAGTAGTAAAGGATAGGGTAGGAGGATCAAACGCAATTGTAGACACGATGATTTTTCTCGTGGTTCCGATAGGTGGTGCTATCGTACGTCCACGTTTATGGAGTCTTCAACCCACGGAGGGTAACGGTCGCGAGAGTCCACGAAGGGCTCCACCCATAAGGGTCCACAAAGTAGCAACCTTGACTATTCCATAATGGCTTCCATCCACGAAGGACTAGCCTCACTATGGGTAGATCTTCACAAAGTAGGCGATCTCCTTGCCCGTACAAACTTCTTGGTTCACTCCACAACACGAAGTAGGAGGCTCCCAAGCGACACCTAACCAATCTAGGAGGCACCACCCTCCAAAAGGTAATAGGCTCGGTAATGACGATGAACTCCTTGCTCTTGTGCTTCAAGATGATAGACTCCTCAGCACACAATCACTCTCTCACAGATTTGGCTTGGTGGAAGAGATGGGATTGGTGGAAAGCAACTTGGGGAGGCTAGAAATCAAGATCCATATGGTTGGAGTGGATGATCTTGACCTCAACACAAGGGTAGGTGGTTCTCTCTCAGAAAACTGGATGGGGCAAGTATGGAATAGTTCTGAGTGCTTCTCTTTCGAGTAGGTGGTGGTGGAGGGGTATATATAGGCATCCCCAAAAATCCAACCGTTACACACAAAATGACCAACTCGGTGACACCGATGTGTTAATCTCGGTGGTACCGAAGTGATCAAAAGGTGGCAACTTTTGAATCTCGGTGAGACCGATATAGGAAACTCGGTTGCACCGATAAGGTGATCAACGGTCAGATTGCCCATTCTCGGTGACGCCGATCCAACAATCTCGGTGGTACCGATATTGTGAATTTGCGTAACAGAAATTTGGCAACCAAACTCGGTGGCACCGGAATAGAATCGGTTACACCGAAGTGGCTATGGTTTGGCTGAGTCTGTCTAGGGTTGAGAATCGGTGGCACCGGGTGGGAATGTTGGTTGCACCGATTTGAATATTTTGGCTTTGGACAGACTTTGGTGGGAGAGCTTGTGGGTGTATTTGGTGACTATCACTTGTGCACGTATGAGCATTTTGTTCACCAACAAAACCTTACCCCCTTTTAATAGTTTTTGCTTTCCTATGGACTCAAAGTGATTTATCACAAATGTAAAATGTAGACTCCTCTTCCTTCAAGCTTTGCCAACCTATTTCCTTGCATCTTGGGGTATTCCACAATCTCCACAATTCTTTTGCCAATCCCATCATTGAACATTTCCTGAAATATACTTGGTGGAAACATTAGTTCAATGACTTATATGTTGTTATAAATTACCAAAACCACCAAGGGAGCAAATGTGCTTTCAATACCTACCCCTTAAACTTAAGGGGCCAGCTCGGCACTGGTTAAACAGTCTCCCCGAAAACTCTATCGGGAGCTGGGAGGACCTCGAGGATGCATTCTGATCTAACTTCCAGGGCACCTATGTACGGCCCCCGGACTCCTCCGACCTAAGCAACGTCGTGCAAAAGGCAGGAGAGTCCGCTCGACAATTCTGGAACCGGTTCTTGACCAAGAAAAACCAGATCGTCGATTGCCCAGATGCCGAAGCTATAGCCTCTTTCAGGCACAATATTCGGGACGAATGGCTGGCTCGCCAGCTCGGCCAGGATAAACCCAAGACCATGTCCGCCCTCACATCACTCATGACCCGCTTTTGCGCGGGCGAGGATAACTGGCTAGCAAGGCGAAGCCACAACCCCGAAGACCCCGGTACTTCCGAAGTCCGGGATGGAAACGGGAAACCACGATGCAACAAAAACAAACGCCGGCACAGCACTAGCGACGTCGATGACACGGCCGTTAACGCCGGTTTCCGCAACCCAAGATCCGGACAGCGGAAGAAGCCTCCTAAAGGCAACCGCGATGGACCCACCCCGCTGGACAAGATCATGGAGAGGCCTTGCCAGATCCATGGCACTCCGGACAAGCCCGCCAACCACACCAACCGTAACTGTTGGGTGTTCAAACAGGCCGGCAAACTCGCCACCGAGGAGTAGAGTAAAGGCCCACGCAGCGAGGACGACGAGGAGCCCCGCGGTCTGAGCAATGGAGGTCAGAAGCAGTTCCCTCCAGAGGTAAAGACCGTGAACATGATATACGCCACTCATATACCTAAAAAGGAGAGAAAGCGCGCCATTTGACCCATGGTCTACGCCGTAGAGCCTGTAGCCTCCAGGGGTCTACGCCGTAGAGCCTGTAGAGCCTGTAGCCCCGAAGTTTAACCCATGGTCGGCATACCCGATCACCTTTGACCGACGGGATCACCCGACCAGTATCCGTCACGGGGGGTCGGCGGCCCTCGTCCTAGACCCCGTTATCGATGGGTACCACCTCACTAAAGTCCTAATGGACAGAGGAAGCAGCCTAAATCTGATTTACTCAGATACGGTGCAAAAGATGGGTATAGATCCATCAAGGATCAAACCCAGCAACACTACTTTTAAAGGAGTGATCCCGGGAGTCGAGGCCCGCTGCACGGGCTCTGTGACCCTGGAAGTGGTGTTCGGCTCGCCCGATAACTTCCGTAGCGAGGACTTGATCTTCGACATCGTACCTTTCCGCAGTGGTTATCACGCCCTGCTCGGCCGTACAGTGTTCGCTCGCTTTAATGCCGTCCCACACTACGCATACCTCAAGCTCAAGATGCCTGGCCCCAAGGGGGTCATCACCGTCAACGGCAACACAGAGCATTCCCTCTGAACTGAGGAGCATGCATTGGCCCTGGCGGCCGAATTCCATTATGAGGATGGCCGGCAAACACCCAAATCGGCCATAAAGGCCCGTAAGGTCAACAAACGAGTTCGGTTTCAATCCGAACCCCCAGACTCTTCTGCTGCCCAGAAATAGGGATACGCCCCCCATTGCACAGCCCTAACGACCACCAAACACGTGCCAAGAAGGCACAACTTCGCGCTCAAGATTCCATGGGTAGCAATGGGGAAAAACCATCAAATGGTAAGTGTTCGGCTGGACCGAACAATACCAATAAACGCCTTCGGACAAAACACAGGTACCATCAAGGACCTGCCAAAAAGCGTAAAGCTCATCGACACTTCAGCGACTTCTCAAGACCTTCTTCCCAAGGTCCGCTCGATGACAGCATCACTCTTAAAGGGATGCAACCCCCATAGAGGAACATGAACGGAGAGGCGACAAGGCACATCGAGGACGTCATGTCATCAATCGAAGACCCCTGGTACAGCTTCCCCTCTGTAAATTTTATATTTCATTTTCAAAACCTGTAAACAGTTGCTTCAGCAATCCAAGTTATAAGAATTATTGAGCAAATACAAGACCATTATATATGGCCACTTCGTTGTATTTTACACGTCCTCTGTTCTTCCCTTGGAAACGCTTCTTGCGAAAACTGTTCGGTATATATTATGATGCAACCGGCTAATAGACCCGGGGCTTGAATTTGAAAAAAAAAATCGCCTCGAACATCACCCTAGCACAACTGGTCGTGTGTTCGGCGTCTTGGATTTTGCTTTATATGCATCTCATCCGAACTATGTCTTGGGTCAATAGTTGGATTGCCCGGCTCCTGTGCTTGCCCTCTTACGTTCCGCTCGTTCGGCTAAAAGGGCAAAGGGAGAACCACTGCGATTGTGCTTCTAGCTCGTCTGGTCAAGCACCTCAGGGGAGAAAGCCGAAAACTGACCGTCATAGTAAGCGAGAACCAGTCTGCGAATCCGAGCATAAGTGTCATACTAAAAAACGATAGCGGTTATTCCGTGTTATACGATGGGTTTCGTACTAGAACAAACCATGTGATGCTGGCCTCGGTCCCGATACATCGGAACATCACAAAACACTGGGGGCTCGTCATCAGCCCCCGCATTTTTCTACACTCCCACGGCTAAGTGAAAGCGATAGAGCACCATAGTCCGATTGCCTTGTCCCACTCACACTACCACCTTCGGGCGCCGATACCTCGTCTAAGGATAAAAGTGCGGACACAGAGACACCCCGCATAGTATCTACGCAGGGGCTGAAGCCGACGACTCGCTGCTTTCAGATAAACCGGCCACATAGGAGTCTAAATAAACATAAACTACTTATAAAGACATGATAAACCATGCAACACTAATTATAAAAGAGTTAAAGTCTTCGGACATATTACATCATGCTCATTCATATAAAACATCTTTGGAGCATTGGGCCTCTATTGCCCGAGCACCCTCCATTACTTGGGGGAAGTACAGCTCGGGGCACCTATGACTCTTGTCCGGAGGCGGAGGTGCGGTGGCTATCTTGGTCGGCTGGAGCTTTGTCCAGTGCACCATGGTCCTTGCAAAGGCCATCCGCGTGCCCTCGATGCATGTAGAGCGCTTCAGCACGTCAACCCGAGGCGCGGCATCACATAGCTTCTGCACCAGGCCGAGATAGCTGCTCGGCAAAGGTTCATCGGGCCACAGACGGATGCAAAGGTCCTTCATGGCTGGCTCCGCCATTCTGTTCATCTCCATCAGTTGCTTCATGTGATCAATGAGGAGAGGAGAGCGCTCGGGGGTCTCAAACTACGCCCAGAATAGCCGGGCCTCATCGTCCTCCGCCCGCGAAGCATAAAGCTTGTTCGCATCCGCCGCACTCTTCTGGAGATCCACACGAACGCCTAAGGAACGCCACACCTGGGTAAGCAAAGCAAATTTGCTACCACCAAAGGTGCATCGCAGCGAATATGGCTTACCATCGAGGACAGCCCTGACTTGGCGAACCTCCTCTTCGAAGGACCGCCTGTCCACCCGCTCCTTCTGGAGCTCGGATTTCAGCGCGGCTAGCTCAGCGGCTTGTTCTTTGCCTTTCTGCTCAAGGGCCTCGCACTTCGTGCCGGCATCCTTGAGCTCTTGCTGCACCTCCTCCACCCGGGCCTCATGCTTGGCGCTTGCAGCCTCCAAAGAGGAAAGCGTGGCTGCCGCTTGTTCGGCAGCCATCTTCTTCTCCTCGGCCTCTTGCTTCATTTTCTGGAGCTCGGCCTTGAGTCTTTCAACCTCCACAGCTGAAGCTGTGGAAGAAATAACAAGCAAATCACACTGGGTCACCAGTATGGATCATTATCAATATATAGCTCGGATATTAGAATTCGGCTTACCTTGCGCCTCGTCGAACCGCTTGTTCAGGCTATCAAGCTCCTCTTCGGAGATTTTGAGCTTCCGATTTAGCTCGGTCAGCTCAGCGGCATTACCGGCCGCCGCCGATGACGAGGCCTACAAAAAACATTGCATCCAGTCATGTGCGTTCCAACCTCCGAACTGTCAGGGATATGACTATCTGTTCGGTCCACTTAAGGGCTTTTAGAACATTGTAGGATTACACGGTGCCTTATGCATTGTTGTTCACTCCTTGCTATTTGACCCCCGGATGCGTTTATTTAAAACCCATCCGGGGCTCGGGGGCTACTACATATATAAAGACAGCACAAACTTAAAATTATAGTTGTTCGGGAAAAAGGCATTACATTACTCACCTTGAAGCCCGCCAAGAGACCATTGAAGGCCTCCTTCAGTCCGCTATCGATGGACTGAATTCCTTGTAGAACCGCACCCATAAGAGTGCGGTGATCCTCGGAGATGGGGGCGCTTGTTAGCGCCTCCTCCATAACGAGCCACCCGGCCGTGGGTGGCATCGGTGGTGATCGGGCAGTCCGATCTATGATCGGGGACTGAGCCGGTAACTCCGGAGGCACATCGAGCTCCGGAGACGTCTTCGGAGGGGACTAGGCATTTCTCTGCCCTTCCTCTTCGGCGACCAGGGGAGTGTTCTCCCCCTGGTCCTCAGTAGCCTGGGGAGTTTCCTCTCCCTGGCCTTCGGTGGCCGTGGCGTCAGCCTCGGCCATGGCATGGTCACCCCCTCCGCCCGTTTTCGGCTCCAATGGGGCCTGGCTGGATGACACCTCCGTGGCATCCTTCGCCGCCCCTGGAGGTGTGGGGTGTGACACAGTCCCGCTTTCCGCCAGCTCGGCGGGTGGAGACTCCCCGTCCGATACTTGGACGGTGGGGAGAACACGTGGTGGACTGCGGATTAAAAGATGAACTTGCATTTAAAACATCGGTAAAAAACTTGGCACGAATGACTTGGAGTCTTCGGATTCATACCTCTGAGCGGGGGGCTTGACCCTAAAGCTTCTTCGGGGGACCCTCTCAAAGTCCTCGGATCCCGCGTCAGAATCCGAGCTGTCATCGGGCAGGATCAACCTTGCCCGACGCACCCTCTTCAGGGCAGGAGGAGTTGCATCCTCCGCGCCGTCCGATGACGCCGCCCTCTTCCTTGCGAGGGGGCAAACGCCCTCCCCCCCGTCTTCCTGGAGGAGGCGTGGGTTTCCTCGGACGCAGCGTCCGGCTGGTCCTTGATGCGGAGGCCCTCCTTGGCCTTCTTCTTCTTCTCCTTCTTCTCAGGCGCCGAGTACGGTGCCACAACAAGCATTGCCGCCAACAGCTCTGACCTGGGGTCTTCGGCCTGTGGAGCCGGGCAGTTAACCTTCTCGGCTTTGCTCAGCCATTTCTGCGAGATTAGGGGAGAAGGCGCTCAGACTTTTTGCCGAAGAAATTGAGTCAACGGATTGAAATTATGCCATACCTTGGTGGGAGGGTTACCGGTGCTTAGACCCGAATCCTCTTCCGTGGCCAGCCAGCTCTTCTGAGGCTTGAATAGAGCCTTCCACAGCTTCTCAGGGGTGGTGCGGAAGAATTGGCGCACGGTGGGCTCGTCATCGGACTGATAAGCCCACATTGGGGAAGCTCGGCGCTGGCAGGGAAGAATGTGGCGGTGGAGCATGACCTGGACCACGTTGACCAGCTCCACCTTGGCCTCGATCACCGAGGTAATGCGCTTCTGCAGCAGCTTCACCTCGGCATCCGACCCCCAGTCAAGGCCCTTCCTGAGCCACGAGATCAGTCTCGTTGGGGGTCCGGATCTGAATTCGGCAGGCGCCGCCCAGCTCTCGTCCCTGGGCTCGGTGATGTAAAACCACTCCTTCTGCCAGGTCTTGATTGTGTCGATGAAGTTGCCGGAAGGCCACTCAACGCGAGGGAGCTTGCTGATTACCGCCCCTCCGCAATCTGTGTGCTCGCTGGCCACGGTCTTCGGCTTGACATTGAAGACCTTGAGCCATAAGCCGAAGTGTGGTTCGACCAGCAGAAAGGCTTCGCAGACGATGATGAATGCCGATATGTGCATGAAGGAGTTCGGCGGGAGGTCGTGGAAGTCCAGCCCATAGAAAAACATGAGACCCCTGACGAAGGGGTGGAGCGGAAAGCTCAGTCCCCGGATAAAGTGGGGGACGAACACCACCCTCTCGCCTGCCTTGGGGGTGGGAATCACCTGGTTCTTCTCCGGGGCGCGGTGGAAGACGTTGGCGGGGAGGTAGCCGGCGAGCTTCAGCTCCCGGATATCCTGGTCGGTGACTGTGGAGGCCTCCCACTTGCCCATGGATCCCGAACCCGCCATAGCTGAGCTCGGAGGATAAGGTGAGGGGGAACTCGATCTGGGCTCTCGGAGCTTGGAGAGATTGAGGAGGCGGAGGATGCGAATGGGAAGCGTGAATAGGCCTTGGGGTTTTTTCCCTTTTTATGGGACGTGTCGCCGATTAGCCTCGTTTACTGCACCGCAAATCCCTCCGCTTCCCAAGACATGCATGCCATTGTGCGCGTGTGGAGATTAATCGTATCCTGTGTGAAACGGAGCACGATCTGCGCATCGATAAGTCATGTCGTTGTAAAAACGGCCTCGAACCGCGAATCGAGTTTTTGTAACTAGTTCGGTGGTCGTGGTAGGCCATGACCCTTCGTCAGAAGGGGGTGTCAGAAAACACTGTTGCACTTTGGCGATTGGCCTTCGGGGCTAAGCAATTCATGGTGTTCGGTCAATCATATGATCGGAAGAAATATGTGTCATCGGAAACCGAACTAGTCTCAGCCGATCATGGAGGGGGAAGAAGAACTCACCCCGCAAGCCAAAGACTCTGATCATACGAAGCAGCTGGAGCTGAGACCCTTGGCGTTGGGGGCTAGTTCAGGGGCTACTGAGGGAGTCCCGGACTATGGGGTCCTCGGGCCGCCGGCTCATTTCTCAATAGGCCGGCTTGGTGGGCCGTTCTCTGAAGAAGGGCCGGACACATCAAGATTCCACATTCCAGAAGGAAGCCCCAAAGGCGCGTCGTGCACTCCAAGTCAAGATGAGAAAGTCAACATCTCCATTCTCGGCAGGAGGCCCATCATGTGTAAACCCTAGGTACCCCCCGGTGTCTATATAAACCGGGAGGGTTTTAGATCATAGGACAGAGAAACTCATCTAGGGTTTTAGCTAGTCGATCTCGAGGTAGATCAACTCTGTAACTTTCATACCATCAATATAATCAAGCAGGACGAGGGGTTTTACCTCCATAGGAGGGCCTGAACCTGGGTAAAACATCGTCTCCTTCGTCCCTTTGTTACCATCGATCCTAGTCTCACAGCTCGGGACCCCCTACCCGAGATCCGCCGGTTTTGACACCGACAGTGGGCGACGGACTCGAAGGGGAACGTCGGTGCCTGCTGCTGCGCCGGCGGCACGAAGACCTACACGAGATGGCACACCCCATCTTGTGCGGCGTCACCTCCAGCAGCACCCCAAACTCCGTGGATCCCGCGTCCCTCACCGCCGCGGATCCCGCCAAACCCTAGCGCTTGGTCACTGGAGGTCGTGCGCGCCAGATCTTGCTTGACGGGAGGGAGGAGCGGAGCGTGTCGGTCACCGGAAGATCCCGGTCGGATCTTGCCTGTGCGCGCACGGGCAGCAGAGGGGCTCGCCAAGGGAGAGAGCCAGGAGGGGATGGGGAGGGAGGTGGCGGCGGCGATCTGGAAGGGGAGGAGGAGAGCTCTCGTGCTCTCTCTCTCTCTCTCTCTCTGCATCAGGCTGATGGGTGGGTGGATGGATGGATGGATGTGGGATGAAGAGATGGATGGATGGATGTGTGTCATGTCATCCATGCATGGCACACATGTTTCCACCAATGATAACTAAGCTTATGAAATTGTGTTTTCCCTTTTGTTTCTCATATATATTTTTTCAATATGAATTTTTTTAAGAACCTACCAAATATTTGTTGCAAAAAAGAACCGGATTAGTTTTCATTGTTGTCTAAGAAAGTTTTCGTTTTCTTTTGATGAATAAATCATTTTCCATTTTTCAAGTGCCCAAGATGAGTTTTTTTTGTGAAGGACCTACCATATATATGTTGCAAAATTTAACCAAAAAATTTTTCTAAAATATTAGGCCATATTTAATGTATAATTGACCAAATGGTTGGGTGTCAAAAGCTTTGATCCACCTCTCGTGAAAAAGACAAATTTTCGTTGATTCAGTTGGAAGCGGGTCAAATTTGAACTACATCCCCCTCATAGTTTGCTCATGATTTTTTGAAAAAATCGTTTCTAGTTACAAAAGTATCTACTTAATCAGAGAAACACCAGAAGTTTTCCAAGATTCAACCACTAGCTAGGAACGGTCATGCCTGCCGTTTTGACCGCATTTTGAAATGGCATGAAAAATTCAAAAAAAATCAAAAAATTGGAAAACCTTCGCATTGTGTCATTATATTGGACCAAGTTACCAGGAAAATTATAAACTTGTAATACGGGAATTATTTTGAAAAAGTGTTCTCAGAAATGAGCTATCATGTGTGAAGGTTCATGGCTTTCAAGCCAAATGATCAATTTTATGGCCACATTCATGGCATAGTTTTCTCAAATGATCTCATATTGTGCACAAGGGTGCATATTGGAATGACAGACAATGTTGTCTAAGGAAGTTTTCATTTTCTTTGGATGGAAAATTCATTTTCCATTTTTTGAGTGCCCAAAATGAGTTTTTTTGTGAAGGACCTACCATATATTTGTTGCAAAATTGATCCGAATCATTTTTCTAAAATATTAGGTCATATTTAATTTACAATTGACTAAATTGTTGGGTGTCAAGAGATTTTATCCACCTCTCGTGAAAAAGACAAATTTCCCCCGATTTAGTAGGAAGCATGTCAAATTTGAACCGCAGCTGCCTTATAGTTTGCTCATGATTTTTTCCAAAAATAATTTCTAGGTACAAAAGTATCTATTTAATCATAGAAACACCAAAAGTTTTCCAAGATTCAACCACTAGCTAGGAACGGGCATGCCCGTCGTTTTGACCGCATTTTGAAATGGGCATGCAAAATTCAGAAAAATTCAAAAAAATTGTAAAACCTTCGCATTGTGTCATTATATGTGACCAAGTTACCAGGAAAAATAATAAACTTGTAATACGACAATTATTTTGATAAAGTGTTCTCAGAAATGAGCTATCATGTGTGAAGATTCATGGCTTTCAAGCCAAATGATCAATCTTATGGCCACATTCATGGCCTAGTTTACTCAAATGATCTAATATTGTGCACAAGGGTGCATATTGGAATGAAAAACAATGTTGTCTAAGGAAGTTTTCATTTTCTTTGGACGGAAAATTCATTTTCCATTTTTCGAGTGCCCAAAATGAGTTTTTTTGTGAAGGACCTACCATATATTTGTTGCAAAATTGGGCCGAATCATTTTTCTAAAATATTAGGTCATATTTAATGTACAATTGACTAAATGGTTGGGTGTCACAAGATTTTATCCACCTCTCATGAAAAAGACAAATTTCCCCCGATTCAGTAGGAAGCGGGTCAAATTTGAACTACAACTCCCTTATAGTTTGCTCATGATTTTTTCCAAAAATAATTTCTAGGTACATAAGTATCTATTTAATCAGAGATACATGGTTTGGTGGCGAGACATCGAGGTTTGGACGGTCAACGATGGCCCCAACTCCAGAGCGCGCAAACTGGCATGACAGCCGCGTGGTCACCGCGTGACCTTAGTGTTGCCACGCGTTCTGGGCGGCCTAGGCATGTCTGATGGGTTGGGCGCTCCCCCGGTAGGTGTTAGGAAGAAGAATACAACAGAAGAATCTCATGAGGAGACTAAACTAAGCTCAAACATGAATTAGCAGCCAAGTGTTTGATTAGTGGTGGGGGAAATGAACATGGCCAATGGGCCTGGGTTTTGGCTGAGGGTGATAATCTACTAAGGAGACTGTCTTGGAAAATTTTCATCTCAAATGGAGGAGCCTAAGTGGCACTTGCTTTACAAAACACCACACTGGATAGAAATATGAATGTTGAAGCTGGGCTCAAATCAATAAATGGATTGAGCTGAAATTTGGTGGAGGATAGTAATTTGGGCATAGGAAGGCACTGTAATTTTTTTATATCATTTGTACATGCCAAAGTGGTACTTCCTTCACAATGCTCTACTCTGGACAGAAAATAAAAATTGATGCTGGGCCCACATAGATGATTGGATTGAGCAGAAATTCGTAGGAGGATGGTAATCTGGGCATATGAAGGAACTGTACAAATTTCATTCCATTTGGATAAATAAAAATGGTACTTCCTTCACAATGCTCTCCACTTATCAGAAAATTAGGAAAAATATTGTGGAAAATTGGCTACATTAAAATCAGATAAATTTGGTGTTGGGAGGTTCTATTGACAGGGTCATGTGCTGGTAAAGTTTCAGCAATTATAAAGCAATATAAAATATAGTTGCTTCAGAAATTGAAAATATTACCAGAAACAAAGATTGGATGGTGAGCTCAAATGAATAAATGGATTGATCTTAAATTTAGTGGAGGATAGTAATTTGGGCATAGGAAGGCACTGTAAAACTTTGATACCATTTGGACATGCCAAAGCGGTACTTCCTTCACAATGCTCTTCTCTAGACAGAAACTTGGAAAAAATATTGAGAGAATTTGGCTAAATGAAATGAGCTCAAATTTGGTGGAGACAAGTTATATAGGTAGCAACATTCCCTGGTGAAGTTTCAGAAATAATTAAGCAATATAAAATATAGTTGGTTTACAAACTGAAAATATGACCAGAATAAAAGATTGGATGATGAGCTCACATGGATTGCTGGATAAATCTCAAATTTTGTGCAAAGTGATTATTTGAGTATCTGAAACATTGGGAAAAATCTTAGATCACTTAGATAATCCTAGCTAGTACTTTATTCACAAAGCTTCTCTCTGGATAGAATTTTTGGAAATTTGATGATGAAGATTTACTAGGCAAATGGAGCTGAATATTGGCATGTGGAAATGATTTGAATATGGAAGAGAGCCCAAAAAGTTTGAGGGAAATAGGAGGGGTCTATATAGCACTTGCTTTGCAATGTGCCAATCTGGACAAAAAATAGAAATTGATGCTGGGCTCACATAGATGATTGGATTGAGCTGCAATTTGGAGAAGGATGATAATTTGGGCATATGAAGGCACTCTAAAAATTTCATGCCATTTGGAAAAATAAAAATGGTACTTCCTTCACAATGCTCTCCACTTATTGAGGGAAATTAGGAAAAATATTGAGGGAAATTGGATAAATTAAATGAGCTAAAATTTGGTGGAGGGAGGTTTTATGGGCAGGGTCATGTCCTGGTAAATTTTCAGCAATTATAAAGAAATATAAAATATAGTTGCGTCACAGACTAAAAATATTACCAGAAACAAAGATTGGATTGTGAGCTCACCTGGATTGTTTATATATGTTTAACATTTTTCAAATACATGATAACATCTTTTCATATATTCCCAACAAAAAAACATCTTCTCGTACATACGTTTTGATGTCTATATTTGGTTTTACACATTGTACATTTTTTGTATACATATAAAAAGGAGGTGGCCTTAAGTACCAATGCATCCACGTTCACAACCTCATGACCATTTATATTGGTCGTAATCAGCTAGAAATAAGGTCGTCGACCACTATTGTCTGCTTTATGACCATTTTGTGTAAGGCAATTTTAGGGTTTGAGCCCTTCCTAGCGAAATGGCCGTGGATTTACGACCAATTCAGCCGGGGTCAGTAAGAGAAGGTCACAAGTTGACATATTTCTTGTAGTGCCTGGCTTCCTTCCGAAGCTTCTAGGTCTTCATATAGTCCAAAAAAAATCAACAAAAAGTTTCGTGGCAATTGGACTTCGTTTGGTATTGTAAACCTGAAATGCAAAAAACATGCAGAAAACAGCAACTGGCACTGGGCACTGGGTCAATAGGTTAGTGCTCAAAAATATTATAAATTGGTAAATAATGACCAAAAAAGTAGCCTAGAAAGATAATATATTAGCATGGAACAATCAAAAATTATAGATACGTTGGAGACGTATCAATCATCCCCAAGCTTAATTCCTGGTCGTCCTCGAGTAGGTAAATGATAAAAACAGAATTTTTGATGTGACATGCTATCCACTATGTAATCTTATTCAGGTACGCTCATGGAGAAAAGATGAATCAACAAATATTAACATAGCAATATTCAAAGTGTAAGAAACATAATTGTTAATTCCTAAATGTATACGGTCTTTCACAAATGTTTACCCCCCCCCCCCATTCATCTTATTGTATTAGCAAGGCATGGCTCCATCTTCACCACATTAATGTTAAGCACCACGGTGTCCAAGTCAGGCAATTGGTTCATACTTTTTCAATATGCATTAACTTTTTATTCTTCACGCAATACATGAGTGTGAGACATTGGACATAACATTTAGGTGGAAAGAGTATAGTGGTAGATATCAAAGGCGTAAAAGGTGGAGAAGATAGTCTCACATCAACTAGGCGTATCAAAGGGCGATGGAGATGCCCATCGATAGATGTCAATGCGAGGAGTAGGGATTGCCATGCAAATGATACACTAGAGCTATAAGTGTATCAAAGCTGAAATGAAGCTAAGTGGGGTCTGCATCCAACTTGCTTTCTCATGAAGACCTCGGGCATTTGAGGAAGCCCGTCATAGGAATATACAAGCCAAGGTTGAAATAATGAATAGGTAATTCCCACTAGCATATGAAAGTGATATATCATGAGACTCTCTACATGAGGAACATGGTGCCACTTTGAGGCACAAGTGTGGTAGAAGATAGTAGAAAAGTCCCTTCTCTCATTTTCTCTCATCATTTTTTTGATTTTTTTCTATGGATGGTGGGCTCATTTGGCCTCCCCCATCTTTATTTTCGTCTGGAGTCTCATCTCGACTTATGGGAGAATCATCGTCTCCATCATTCTTTCCTCACTGGGACAATGCTCTAATAATGATGATCATCACACTTTTATTTACTTACAACTCAATATGGAGAACTGATATGAAGATATGACTCTGTATGAATGCCTCTGGCAGTGTACCAGGATGTGCAATGATCTAGAGTGACATGTATCAAAAACATTATGAAGGTGGCTTTGTCACAAATACTATGTCAGCTCTATATGATCATGCAAAGCAATATGACGACGAACAAACTAGTCATGTGAAGTGATGATGCAATTTGCATGGCAATATATCTCGAAATGGCTATGGAAATGCCATGATAGGTAGGTATGGTGGCTGTTTTGAGGAAGATATAATAAGTCTTATGTGCAACAGAGTGTATCATGTCACGGGGTTTGGATGCACCGACGAAAATTGCACCGATCCTCGAGGTGAGAACGGGCTATGCATGGTTCCGAAGAGGCTAGCAAATTATGAAAGGTGAGGTTGCGTATGTCCATGGTTTCACATTAGTCATAAAGAACTCATATACTTATTGCAAAGTTTTATTAGTTTAACATAAATCAAAGTACTACTCGCATGCCCCGAGGGAAGAGGTTGGTAGGAGTTAACCATCGCGTGCTTCTGACCCGAAACAACACTAGGATTTCAACGAGGAATAGAAATGCTCACACATCATCACCATGCCTCTTTAATTTTTAGATGAACAAAAAGGTCAACCCCTCTTAATATCGACACTTCAACGGTTTAACAATTATGAACTCACACCTATTTCATATTACTATATCAATATCATTGATACGTCCATTTTGCATCATGATTTCCTACTGTTATTTATTATGTTTTGTTGAATAATAATGCTTTAGGGAGTGATTCTAAAGCTTTTTCTCTCATAATATGCAAGGTTTACACAAAGAGGGAGAATACCGGCAGCTGGAATTCTGGACCTGAAAAAAGCACATCAGAGATACCTATTCTGCACATCTCCAATGGAGCTGAAACTTTACGGAGATTATTTTTGGAATTAATAAAAAATACTAGAGCAAAGAACTACCGAAGGGGGCCACACTGGTGGGCACAAGACACCAGGGCGCGCCAGGCCCCCCTGGGCGCTCCCTGGTTGGTTGTGCCCTCCTCGGCCCACCTCAGGTGCCCATCTTCTGGTATATAATCACTTTTGACCTAGAAAAAATAAGAGGAGGACTTTCGGGACGGAGCACCGCCGTCTCGAGGCGGAACTTGGGCAGGAGCACTTTTGCCCTCCGGCGGAGCGATTCCGCCGGGGAAACTTCCCTCCTGGAGGGGGAAATCGAAGCCATCGTCATCACCAACACCCCTCTCATCTTTGGGAGGCGAATCTTCAACAACATCTTCAACAGCACCATCTCCTCTCAAACCCTAGTTCATCTCTTGTGTTCAATCTTTGTACCGGAACCTCAGATTGGTACCTGTGGGTGACTAGTAGTGTTGATTACCTTGCGTAGTTGATTACTATATGGTTTATTTGGTGGAAGATTATATGTTCAGATCCATTATGTTATTCAATACCCCTCTGATCTTGAGCATGATTATTATTTGTGAGTAGTTACCTTTGTTCTTGAGCTCAGGGGAGAAGTCATGTTACAAGTAATCATGTGAATTTGATATGTGTTCGATATTTTGATGATATGTATGTTGTGATTCCCTTAGTGGTGCCATGTGAACGTCGACCACATGACACTTCACCATTCATGGGCCTAAGGGATTGCATTGTGGAGTAGTTATTAGATGATGGGTTGCTAGAGTGACTGAAGCTTAAACCCTAGTTTATGCGCTACTTCGTAAGGGGCTGATTTGGATCCAAACGTTTAATGCTATGGTTAGATTTTATCTTAATACTTTTCTCGTAGTTGCGGATGCTTGCGAGGGGGTTAATCATAAGTGGAAGGTTGTTCAAGTAAGAACAGCACCCAGGCACCGGTCCACCCACATATCAAATTATCAAAGTAGCGAACACGAATCAAACCAACATGATAAAAGTGACCAGATGAAATTCCCGTGTACCCTCAACAACACTTTGCATATTATTAGAGATTGTTCTGGCCTGTCCTTTGCCACAAAAGGATTGGGCAAGCTTGCTGCACCTTATTTACCATTACCGTTACTTGCTCGTTACCAATTACCTTGCTATCAAACTATCTGTTACCTACAATTTCAGTGCTTGCAGAAATTACCTTGCTGAAAACCGCTTGTCATTTCCTTCTGCTCCTCGTTGGGTTCGACACTCTTACTTATCGAAAGGGCTACAATTGATCCCCTATACTTGTGGGTCATCAAGACTCTTTTCTGGCGCCGTTGCCGGGGAGTGAAGCGCTCTTCGTAAGTGAAAACCGATAAGGAAAAACTTATACTACGTGCTGAAATTTATTGTTACTTGCTACTATGGAAAACAATCCTTTGAGGGGTTTGTTCGGGGTATCTTCACCTTGATCGGAACCACAATTAGTTGCCCCTCAACCTGCTGCACCTACTGAAAATATTGGTTATGTTCGGGTATGTTAGAACAACTGCTTGCTAAACCTTATGCAGGAGATGGAACTGAACATCCTGATATGCACCTATTATATGTGAACGAAATTTGTGGATTATTTAAGCTTGCAGGTTTATCCGGAGATGAAGCTAAGAAGAAAGTTTTCCCTTTATCTTCGAAAGGAAAAGCATTGACATGGTATAGGCTATGTAATGATCTTGGATCGTGGAACTGGAATCGTTTTATTTTGATAAGGATCTGTACTAAGGCAACAGGCCTAGAATCTTTGATCTCCATTTTAGGAATAAGAAGAATAAAAGCTTTGTTGATGCCTTCCAGCGATAGTTTGTTTTGGGATATATCAGAGAAAAGCTTCAACAGGTCGTCCTTGAGCAGCATTAGATTAGCCTTTAAAAACTCATATGAAATCCATCTGGACCGGGGCTATGGTTGTTAGGGAAGCTTTTGTTGGCGTCGACAATTTCATCCCACGTGAAGGCACTGTCTAGCTCAAATAAATTAACGTGTTGCTGATACAGATCAGCAAGGTTGACGGCCGGCAAGTGCTGAACAATACTGCCAAAAATATCACTGAAGTATTTTGTTGCAATATCCAGTTTTTGCTGAATGTCAAAGTGCTCAATACCGTTACGCATAAG
This sequence comes from Elymus sibiricus, assembly GCA_039707655.1. Classification (NCBI taxonomy): domain Eukaryota; kingdom Viridiplantae; phylum Streptophyta; class Magnoliopsida; order Poales; family Poaceae; genus Elymus; species Elymus sibiricus. The sequence continues at coordinate 525,609,022 of CM077665.1, read as the reverse complement.
TACTCTGACCTTATTGCGTTGGCCTGACAATTCACCGCAACATGAAAAAATCTTGAATTTTCGTCTCCAAGTCTGCAATCTCGAATCTTTGATAATTCACCGCAACATGAAAAAAGGTCAGAGGGGTGATCGATGGTTGAGAAGAAACCTGGGCTGAGCTGGATTGAGATTAAAAATATGATTCATGTGTTCTCTGCAGTTGATGAGTGTCACTCTCAGATAGGTGACTGTCATGGAGAGCTGCTTAGACTTGAGGGAAATATGGAATTGTTGTATAGTAGTTCTGAAAATGAACTGCTGTTAAGTGGCTAAGTTGCCATGAATAGATTCAGTTAAATGGCATCTGACATGCTTTCCTTTTAATATGGTTGTTGTCTTCTCTACAATGCTGATGGTTGGAAAGGACCCTAATGGTTGAAAGTGTAGTTGTGAACCAAGTGGCCAAGTTGCCATGAACAGATTTCAGTTAAAACTTAAAAGTGGATTTTACTGCTTTACTCTGTCCCAGCTACTAAACTGACGTATGATAAATTTTTGAGTGTAAGAGTTCATCAAAAGAAATGAAGGTTTATTTATCAAGGGTCAATCTACAGCATAAACCCAATCGGTCTGAAGCCCAAACAGAGATGAAGAGAAAGGCGTAAAAACACACGTTAACCTTTCTCCCCGTTGCATCCACTCAAGTATCTAACCAAACTCCAAAGATTACCGAAACGACAGCAGCATACCCTGGAATGGATTCTTGGTCCAGTGCCTATCAATGGCATCGTCGTGTGCATTTTCAGTTTCAGTCACGTATATGTAATTCCTAGTTTTATGATATTATGATTGATTAAACATGCATCATGCACATATAATAGAATCTTGCAGCTGCAGCAGACAGGCTTGCCGAGTGCTGATCTCCAGAGAGCAGACATGCCAATGCCATTGCCGTTGCCGTTGCCATGCTGCTGCAGATCAACCGAAGCAAGACGACGCAAACCTGGATTTTTACAGCAATCCAATTAAAAGAGGGTATAAGTTCTGATCCAAAAAACGCGAGCATAACTGAAATAAATCGGGAGTAAGTTCTCATCAGTTTGCAAACTCGGTCTGTTGTGATGGAAACATGAAAACATATTTCAGTCTGTCATGTTTTTTTTTAAAGGAGGAAAGACCCCCGGCCTCTACATCAGCATGATACATGCAGAAGCGAAAAATCAAACAATCTTCGAGTGCGAGTACAAGCTCAGTCCGAACTGAAATGAAAATAAATGAAAACAAAAAAGTGTGAAGCGCTACAACCGGCAACAATAGGTTAAGATCGCTAAACACCTAATCTATTGTTGGACCGCCATCCAAACCTGTTGCAGAAATCCTAGCTACCATCTCCCATCTGGTAGACCCAGTAACCAAAAGCTTCGTGGCCTTCGCAGGAGTGAGTAGCGACCACGTACGGATCCAAGTAGTGACCCTGTAAATTACATGCAAAAAATTAATCCGAGATTGTCTGTTAAAAACCATATCATTCCTGCAGTTCCATATAGCCCAAAGTAGCGCACATACTCCTATCCAAATATGTGTCGCAATAGTTGAGTCAACCCCATTTAGCCACGTCCCAAATAATGTCTGAATACTATTTGGAGGGATGATGTTAAAAGCTATATGAACTGAGCGCCATAATAATGTAGCTATCACACACTCGAAAAGAGGTGTTTGATCGTTTCATCATGATCACAAAAACAACATCGTTGACTGCCCACCCAACACGCTTTGTCAAATTGTCCTTAGTTAGAATCACCTCTTTATGAACAAACCACATAAAGACTTTGATTCTTAAAGGCACTTTGATTTTCCAAACATGCGTCGATCTCGGAATTGGACTAGAGCTGATTAAATCAATATACATGGATTTCACTGCGAACTGCCCGTTCATCGTGAGCTTCCAGTGAATAGAGTGTGGCTCATCAGATAGATGGATGTCCATCAACCTCCTGACAAGATGAAGCCAATAATTCCATCGCTCTCCTACAATAGACCTACGAAACTGAATATTTAGAGGTATCGACTGTAATACTGTGGCAACATATGCATCCTTGCGCTGCACAATATTATACAAAGGCAGATATTGTATAGCCAGCGGTGTCTCCTCTAGCCACGTATCCTCCCAGAATCTAGTAGAGTGACAGTTCCCAATGATGAATTTTGTTTTATGGAAGAAAGCTACTTTCACTTTCATCAGCCCCTTCCAAAAAGGCGAATCATTTGGTCTAACAGTAACCTGTGTCAATGTTTTAGAATGCAGGTATTTGTTCCTTAGTAATTGCACCCACATACCTTCAGTCTCAATAGAAAGCCTAAATAACCACTTGCTCAATAGGCATCTATTCTTTACCTCTAAATTCTCAATACCTAGCCCCTTGGTCCTTGGGACGACAAAGAATCTTGATCGATAGAAATCTAATCTTTTCCGTACCCCCACCGGTATTTCAAAAAAAGATAGGAGGAACATTGGCATACTCGTGAGTACCGAGTTTATCAGTACCAGCCGGCCTCCATATGACATAAGCTTACCCTTCCAGCAACTTAGTTTTTTTTTCAAATCGATCTTCAATACACTTCCATTCTTTGTTAGAAAGTTTGCGATGGTGAATTGGTATACCTAAATAACTAAACGGTAGGTTACCCAATTCACAACCAAACAATTGTCGATAAGCATCTTGTTCATCATTGGCTCTCCCAAAGCAGAATACTTCGCTCTTATTAAAATTAATGTTTAATCCCGACAATTGTTCAAATAACCATAATACAAGATTCACATTTCTAGCCTTGGTCATGTCATGTTCCAGGAAAATGATTGTATCATCCGCATATTGTAGGATGGACACTCCACCATCCACAAGATGTGGAGCTAGTCCTCCTACTTGTCCGTCCTCCTTAGCTCTACCTATTAGTGTTGCCAACATGTCTGTCACTATGTGTAACAAAATAGGTGACATAGGATCTCCCTGCCTGAGACCCTTTTGCGTCTGAAAGTAGTGACCTATATCATCATTCACTTTGATTCTTACACTGCCTTTTTGTACAAACGAATCAACCTGCTTCCTCCATGAATCGTCGAATCCCTTCATACGTAAGGCTTTTTGGAGGAACGGTCATTTAACTTTATCATGTGCTTTTTCAAAATCCACCTTAAAAATCACTCCATCTAGTTTTTGGAGTGAATCTCCTGAAGTGTTTCATGGAGGACCACTACTCCCTCGAGTATGTGTCTGCCTGGCATGAAAGCTGTCTGAGTCGGTTGCACTAGAGTATGTGCAATCCGAATCAGTATGTTTGCGGCAACTTTTGTAAAAACTTTAAAACTCACATTAAGCAGACATATCGGTCTGACCAGCTCAATGTGTACCGCCCCTGCCTTTTTTTGGCAACAATGTTATTGTCCCAATGTTTAGGTGGAATAGCTGAGTTGTTCATTAAAAAAATCATGGAACATGGGTAGGAGGTCACCCTAAATAATATGCCAACACTTCTTATAAAACTCTGCTGGGAATCCGTCCGGACCCGGTGACTTATTATTCTTCATTTGCGATATAGCCTCGAACATCTCTTTCTCTATAAATGGCACGGATAACACCTCATTCAGTCTGTCATGTTTGACTGATTTGATCGGCTCATAATATATATAAAAATATTTGTTGTGTGTTTTGGTTGGTTGTGTTGAATTTTACGTGACCATGTTACTCATTCGAAATCATATGCCATCTAAGCAATTAGAATTCTACACATACGAATCTTGATATGAGTGCCAGGATTGGTTGTTTCAGTACTCTGTTCCTAGGCCAAAAAATTTTTGTGTTTTGTGCTTCCAGTTTCTTAGAGCACACGGACCAGCTTTTCTCTAATCACCATATCCTGGTTGCAATCTTTGTATGCATGATCATCTATCTCAACACATCATATAGTCATCTGAATACCTTTTCTTTGCATGCATGATTATCTATCTCAACACATCATATAGTCAAATGAATACCTTTTCTCTGTATGCATGATCATCTATCTCAACACATCATATAGTCATCTATCTCAACATACCTTTTTCTTAAGATGGGTGCAAAACATGTTTTTAGTGTGCAACTTGATCTTATTGGCTAAAAAATGTTTTAAGGGAAAAGGGACGTCACTGCATCCAGTAAATTGCGTGGTAGCAGTTGGCAACTTTTGTGATGAAAACCAAGGGAAGATGAAATTCCATATTTGTTTGTGGTGCGTCATGACATAGCACGTTGTGTAGCGCTGATGGAATAATATTTCAAGGATAGCTTCTGAAGCAACATTTGATGTCAGCACCTATGCAAACCAACCCCACCACACGTTTGTTGGATATTGCCGGCTGCAGTCTTCATGTGCCGTTTTCACTATGTTGAAGATTCTCGTGAGCTTCTATACCAGACCAACACGCGAGTGTTTCAGACATCGGTGATGGGCCAGAGAATGTTGTTCTTGTTTGGCTTTCAGAAGAACAACTCACTAATTTATGGTGAAAATTTAGTAGATGGATCTAACCAGTGAACTGGTTTATAATTTTAGACATAAATTGATATGACATATTATACGAGTGGAGTGTTACAAACCTTGGGGAACGATTGGTTGGTAACCACTTTTGGGCCAATTGAAGTTGCTTGCTTCTTAGTTAGTAGTTTGCTGAAATTAGTTTACCTGATATGAGATGTGCTATAGGGATCCAAACACGGCAGGATTATCCAGAACATTGTGATACCTTTTTCATATCCACTATTATAAATAGGTTATTCGTTTTTTTACGGACGATGGCAGGAGCTCTGCCTTTTCATTATAAATAGAAGGAAATAATGTACATGACTAAGTAGTCAGGGATGAAAAACAAAGAAGATGAAAAAGAAGAGAAGCAAGGATAAAGGGAACTACTCGCGGTAAGCCAGTTTAAGTAACTGAATGTCAGCGCGAATCAAAGAAGCCACCTCGTTATGTCGAAGCTCCTTTTGTTCGAAGGTTCTGTGATTTCTCTCTTTCCATATGTTCCAGGCTACATACATGGCAGTGGAAATCATGAGTCTTGCTGTCGGATTCTCATCTTCCTGGTGCTTTGGCTCCACCACCCACTCAGAGTGCGAGGCCCAATGATGAGAGCAGAGTCTCGTGGTTGCGTGGAGTCGATTGCCGCCCAGATCGATTGAGAGAAAGAGCAGCCCAGGAAGAGATGTGCTGCCGATTCCAATTCCTGATCACAAAGCTTGCAATGATCCAAGTGTGGCCATCCGCTAGCAGCCAATCGATTGGCCGTCCAAATCCGATTTTGAAGAAGCAGCCAAAGGAAGAATTTCACTTTGGCTTCCACTCTTGTTCGCTAAATAGCACGGAGATTCAGCCTCCTCAAAAGCCCCAAAAACTGAATGTTGTGTGCAGATTTTGCGGTGTAATGGTTGTTTTTGTTGAGTTTCCAAACAATGTTGTGCTGAGTTGTAGTCAGCTGAGCAGTCTGAATCATCTCCCATAGCTTAATGAATTGTGTCAGTTGCTCCACATTGATAAGCTTGTGTAGCCCTCTCATCCATTTTTCCTCCAGTCAGCCCATCATAGACCGAAATATTTTTCCTTGGGGCCAGCATGTAGAGAGAGGGCGCTGCCTCGGCGAGAAAGAGATCGTCAATCCATCGTTCCTTCCAGAAGGATGTCGATCGACCATCTCCAACATTGATCTTTGTGCAGGCCGCAAACAGGTTTCGGTCAACGGTGTTGCAAGCACCTGCAACCCTTTCCAAGGTCTGTCCACCGGGTCCCAATCAAACCAATCTTAGCCTCAAGGCTCGAATGTATCCCTCTAAGTTCTTCACACCTATGCCACCGCAATCCTTCGGGGATCAAACTTTCGTCCAGTTAACTAAACATTTGCTTCCGGCAGCCTCGTCTTGGCCACTCCACAGAAAGCTTCTTCTAATTTTATCGATCCTACTGATGAGCCATTTGTATGGTATGAAGGCCATAAAGAGATATGTGGTAAGAGCAGTGACAATAGAGTTAACTAAGGCAAGTCTTCCCGCTCTAGATTCATTAGCTTGCCCTTCCAAGGCTTTAGCCTTACAGCAAACTGGTCAAGGATAGGCTGAATCTCGATTCTCTTTAGCACTCGCGGACCAAGCGGTAACCAAAGGTATTGACAGGGAAACTGTCCATATTGTCCACCAAATTCCGACAGTACATCCTGAAGGTTAATGTTTCCGCAGCTGATTGGAAAACTGACGCATTTGTTAAGGTTGATGCTTAGGCCGGAAGCGTGCCCAAAGAATTGGAGAATGAATGAGTGCAGGGCCAGCCCCTCCTTGATTGGGTTTACAAATAAGGCAGTGTCATCAGCATAGAAACATGCTCTCATTCTAGAAGCACTATGAGTGACCGGAGACAGCAACCCCTGCTATGTAGCAATGGAAAGCATCTTCTGAAGTGGCTCAAGGGCCAATATGAATAGCATTGGGGCCAAGGGATCTCCCTGCCGCAGTTCTTTCCTATGAGCAAAAGATCGTCCTTACGAGCCATTGAGGAGAATATGTGAGGAGGAGGATCCCAGAATCAGCGAGATGAGGTTCCTGCATCGATCGCGGAACCCATAAGATTGAGAGCTTCAAGCAGGAAATCCCATCTTACTGAATCAAATGCTTTGGCGAAATCAAGCATCAAGAAAAACAAGGGCTTCCTCTTTGAATGACCATCTTTCACCACATTCCTAACAAAGATGAAATTGTCTTGAATCGATCTCTTCTTAATGAATGCACTTTGGGACATCGAGATGAGCCCGTCTATCTCAGGAGCAAGTCGTGAGGCCAATAGCTTGCTCATGATTTTTGCAACGCTATGCATGAGGGTCACTCGCCTATAGTCCAGAGGAGAGGAGGCCGCATTTTTCTTCGGAATCAGGACAATGTTGGCCGTGTTCAGGAGGCGCCAGTTGTCTCCCTTGAGATCGCACAGTTGGTTCACCGCAGCCAGAAGATCATTGCAAATAGAGTCCCAACAGGTCTTGTAAAAAGCCCCGATGAAGCCGTCCGGTCAAGGGGCCTTCCCAGCATGGAGGTCATCGGTTGCATCTTTGAGCTCATCCAAAGAGAAAGGCACATCTAAATGTGTAAGGTCCTTTCGAGGGAGGTTGATAGAGTCCCAATTAACGGTCCAGGACCTCGGGCTAGAGCTCCCCAGTAGAGAAGTAAAGTGGTCCAGGACCTCGGGCTAGAGCTCCCAATTAGAGAGAGAGAGTTAGTATCTAGTTATTTTACGTGATTGCTTTTGAGTCGGTTCGGTTTGGAACGAACTTTGCCTATAAAACGGGCCGGCTGCGGCCAATATACGCAGATTTTTTTTTGATTGTGAGTTCCAATAAACAGAAAACGTCCCATGTTAGTGGACACCAGATTGTGTCTTCGTTATTGATCCATACGGATTTTGTTGCTGCTGTGCGTGGAGTTGATCTAATCTACTCAACGCTAGTTTTTGATCTTACGGTCTTGTATCTTTACTTGGTCGGAATTTCTTGTTTCTACTGCTAGTACCGTGAAAGTTGAGTCGACGAACGACTCGCCATCTAGGCATGTCTTCATCAGATCCTGAACCAGCGGGCAGCAATGACGCTGCGGCATTAACGGCTGTCATTTTTTTTCAGCGCTCGGGACGAAGCTGCTGAGTCGGGCCGGCGCATTCACTCATTTCCGTTTAGTGGGCTTGTTTGTCAACTGGGCCGACGCGCTCGCTCTGCTCATTTAGAAACCCAACCAAGCGGTCGTTCCATCGATAGACTATCGCCCGCTCGGTTTCTCCTTCTTCCAGAAAACCCTACTCTCCACACTGCATTCATTCACTTGCACAGATAACCACCAGGCTCTCCTTCCAACTCCACTCTTCCACACAAACCACAACCACAACAAGAAAACCTACATCACGCCATGGCGTTTGGCCTCGGATGGGACCAGATACTGCAAGAGATCTTCGACGGCGACAACATGAAACTCTCCTACAGGCGCGAGGTCAGCACCTGCTACAACAGCATTGCAATCCCGAAGAATCATGCTCGCGTGGTGAGGGCCTGTGCCATGCATGAGAAGAGGTCACGATTGCCAGACCTCCACTGTCCACTCAATGAGAACTTGGTCTGGGCGATGGAGGAGGTCAGGGATTCGCCTGATCCATTCAAGCGGTCACGCTGGTACATGTACCAGAACCGCGACCAACTCCACCTAGACTACGAGATCAATAGGGTGGTGCCAGTGCTGCCCCTCCCTCCGATGGAGATGGAGCTGCCGCCGATGGAGCAGCTGCAGTAGATGGAGCAACAGATGAAGTTGCAGTAGAAGATGGAGCAGCAGGGGGTGGAGACTGACACAAGCAACATGAGGAAGAAGAAAAGCAACTTCGCATCCTGGGGCCGTTCGTCGATCACTCCGTCTTCAGAAGCTGCAGTAAGAGTGAGTGTGATGCATCACCTAGGTCTTAGCTAGTTTCTGCCTGAAGATCTCAACCAATATATGGGTTGAGTTAGTTTCTGAACTTTTTTTGACGAGAAGGCCTTCATGACTAGCTTTATTAAACTTAAATAATGCTTACATCTTCTGCTAAAAATTTCACAATAGAAATCGGTGGTGCATCCACCCATACAGAGGGAGTGTTTACACGCCCCACTAAGCTAGCTCATGAGCAACAACATTAGACTCTCTATTACAATGCTCAACAGTAACCTTCCTGAACTGTCTCAACAACTCTCTGCAATCATTTAAAACCGAAGCCACCACCATAGAATGTCCTTCATTATGACGTAGAGCATCGACCACTATAATGTTGTCCATCCTCACCAAGGCATTGTTGCATCCCAAACTCTCAATTAACTTTAAACCTCCAAGAAGTACAGCCACTTCCGCGGAGATAACATCTGTCACGTGCACAAGGCTAGAGGCAGACGCAACAATAAAATGACCTTTATGGTCTCTGACTATAGCTCCACATGATCCCAAGTGAAGATCATCACTGAACGAAGCATCAACATGTATGTTGCGATGCCAGAACAATAGGCCAAGTGTTCTATCTAGGTGTCGGATTTGTTTTCCCCGCCGCCCGTGTGAACTTCAGAGCCAGAGCATGAATAGACGGCGCCGATCGCTGTGGTGTCTGAACGATCTCACCTCGCACATGTTGTCTGCGCTGCCACCCGTCTGACCGGCGACAGATTGAGGGAGCGGGGTCGCCTCCTTTTCGCCTGGTCTCAATAAAACGAGGAACCGCTTCATACGTGGGTTACAAGAGCGTGTCCGAACACACACATGAACAATGTTTTTAATGTGCATGAACATTTATTTTCACATTCTTAATACATATATATACTACTCCCTCCGTTCGTAAATGTAAGATATTTTGGATATTTTAACATGAACTACATATGAACCAAAATAAGTGAACAAACACACAAAAAACGTCTATGTATATCCGAATCAGAACAGAAAGAAATTAAAACATCTTACATTTATGAGCGGAGGGGAGTATATGGTAAACCAAATTTCTTTCTCGCTAGCATAAATATTTCCTATCACATACCCGGAATATTATGGTTTCTGAAGACAGAATGCATGCATCCAAGTGGTCGAGGAGTTCAGGGAGGTCAGGCTCGCATTTTCACCCGTGCAGCAATATGTTCCAGCCAAATGAGCAGGACGTGCTGGCTTGCCATGGCTGGCCTCCTCGCTGGGCTCACTCTCGTGATGGGACCTCTTTAGATATTCAAGCTATAGGCCGTCTCCTACTGGGTATGTGTGCGTGGTATCTCCTCTTATTGCATTTGTAGCCTCACTTCCTGTCAAAAGTTCTGATTTTTGTTGATAGGTGGATTGGGTTGTCCCCTGCATGCTGTGGGGCTGGTCAGCAGCTTATGAAGTTTCCTCGCTGAATTTTCCTGCAGATTTTTGTTATGTGGCTGGATTTTGTCACTCACCTGCACCCCCAAGGCCACAACTTCAAGCTTCCCTGGTATCACGGAAAGGTAACATTAATAGAGCTACTATCTCTGGAATTGCAAGTTAGATTGCTTAATCTGCATAACATTGTGCCAACTAATGTGTTCATTTTATTTCATCCGCTTAGTGTCTATTGTTCAGCAGTATAGCTCAGCCCAGTATCTATGCACATATATTTTGTTCCACGATGTGCCGCTAAAGAGATGGTTCCAGTTTCACTTGCCAGCGACATCCCCTTGTGACCTTGGTGAAATTGATTGGTAATATTCTGTTGGCTAAAGAATAGTATAGCATCATGTCCTGCTATATGTGTTGTTAATTAGTGTTTGAGAAATAAGATAGTAGTATGATCTGTTGTGTTGATGTGTCATATTATATTTTTTTTTCTCTGGATGTAATTTTAACAGGAGATTCATCTTTACATGTATCTCTTCATTTTGCAAGGTTCTGGCACATTTGCATCTTTTACCTTATGCTATGATTTCATGTTTTGGCAGCATTTCTGGTTCAGCTCAAGGCAAAAATTAGGTTGCAAAAGGTTTGGTTTAGTGCGTTGCTGCATTGTAGTCTTCGAAGCCTCTTATCATTAAAACAATATAGCAATCACACTTACCTTTTGCCATCCAGTATGTAGGGACAACTCAGTATGTAGGGACAGTTGTTCAAGATAGTTTTTACCTATAGTGAATCACAAGTTTGGCTGCCAAGGTCTAGATTCATAGAGATTATGTTGTTATAGTTGGACTATCTTCCCCGATTCTTCGAGATGGCTGGAACTGTTACTTGGTAGTTCTAGAAAAATATAAATGTTACTTCCACTTCTGCTTCGGTACAACCCCCTAAACTCATTAACGGTTGAGATCTCTCCATACCTCTTCATAATAAAAGGTAGGATAGTCTTTTTACAAAAATATTTAAGAAAAGATGGTATTTTTGCAAAATACATCGCTGCGACCGGCGTATCTGGACCGGCCCAGCAACAAACAGTCTCTCTGTAGTATACTGAAACAGGAACAGTGGAAAATCCAAAAATAATCAGTGTGTAGCGGGATTCGAAAACAAGAGCTCCTGCTCTCACCCAAACGGCCCGACCACTAGATTGATGGAGGTATGTTTGGGTAATTTTCAGCGCGACACGTTATTTGAAGACTGCTCCGGAAACACAAGACTTCCTTTCTGAGGTGCTCCAACGAGCAGGCATGCAGGAGCGATGGGTGGATTAATTAATTATTAAGTATTGTAACCGACGTCTTATATTAGAGGACGAGCTAATGCATCCACTCAAAAAGAAAAATAAGGATCGGCCAATGCCTGCAAGGCAATCGTGGTTTGTGCCATCGCCATTAACTGCCTCCGAGATTACAGCTCTACCCACCGATAATAAATTAACCTTTGTGGCTTTTTTGGTACTGCTGCTTCGGCTAGCTGGCCTTCAAATCCCAGACAGGTAGTATGAACAGCGACAGATTTAAACGTTTCTAGAATTTTGAATGTGACTTTTTATAAACGTGAAATAAATGGAAACAATTTTCTCAAAAAGTGGAGCAAATTTTCAAACTCTAAAAGAATTCTGAAAATTGAGAAAAAAAATGAAATTCCAAACAATTTTTCAAAACACAAACAATTTTGAAACTCTTAACTTCGTTGAAAATGCGACCATTATCGGAAATATTCAAACTTGTTTGAAAAATATGAATACGTAAATATGTTAAACTTTCTTTGAACTTCGCGATTTTAAAATAGGAAAAAGACAAAAAAAATGGATTTATGAACCTTCTATAAGGTAGCCAAACCGGTGAAAACTGACCTAGAACCATCTAGATGGTTCCCAAACCCATCATGTGCAGAGGCAACAAAAAATTAAAATGGGTTAGCCCATGTTCACTCGTATCAAAAAAATGTTCACGTTTTCAATTTTGTTTTGCAATTTCGAAAATGTTTATGTTTTACAAAATTGTTTACAGAATATTCGTTATTTTAAAAAATCAGTGAAACGGTCGAAAATTTGTAAACGATTCAAATGCGCTGCTTCTGAATGTTTATAAAACTCGTGCCCTTTTTCATTAACACAGGTTGGTGGCCGGTCTAGTTGCCGGCAGGACCTTTTCACAACGTGCTGGTCGTTAGTTCGAATCCCTTGCAGCGCGTCTCAACTTTTTGTGACTTTTGCGTTGCGTCTGCTTGGTTCAAGTTAGTGGGCCGACCCAGTCGTTGCGCCTGCTCACTCGGTGCCTGTTAGTGGGCCGGCCCAGTATCGAATCCTCTCCCGAAACGTACGGCGCCGTATATACGAAAGCGGGTATAATTTATGAAATGTCCCTATTGCCCTTTATACGTTTTGTGAGGGGGGTTGTACCGAAGCGGAACTCATGTTACTTCATAAAAGTCGATGTGTTTATGAATTCATGAGTCACAAAAGAACCATAAGAAAAAGAAAAATAGCTTAGTTCAGAATAAAGTTCATACAATTCTCAGAGAGCGACATTCAACCAGGTGCAAGTGTGCATCTTAGAACACAGCAACTTCGAATAAATGTTCAATTTATGCATCTGTTGACATTTAGACATCTTGTTGTGTTTAGCAAGATTACATAATTAATGATTAGTTGTGTTTCAACTGTAGTTTCTTATTTCATTCTGAAGTCTAATATTCTAATGTCTGATTCTCCCTTGCTTTTGTATGTTTATGGTGACTTGCTTTCCAAATAGATACTTAAATTTTTGGACCTGTTTCCTGCTACTCTATATGCATATAACCTGGAGAGTTTAATGCTACCAACAGTCACCTCAATCCTTATCTTAGTTGTACATAAAAAAAAAATTGTAAACCCCTTATACAGGTTGCGGGGTGTTGTATTTGCTAGAATATAAACCCCTTATCTCTCGCTATGTCAGTCATGCTAGAAAGCTTTGGCGTGGGATCGTTGTAGGTGGTTTCTCATACTTTTAGTGCTGTCAGATTTGTTGACAAAGAGATAAATTATGATGCGAGTTGACACCATGTGATGTGATGAAGATGTGGATACGCTGATTAATTGAGCATGTAAGTATCACCTGCACCTTTATTCTTTTCTTTGCAGGAACTACATCTGTATTCTTGTGTTGTATGTTAGTCATTAGATAGCTTTAGTTTCAGTTTATCATACATGTGTATGATCACTTATAATCGTAGGCTGCTACATGTATATCCTCACACTGATTGCACAAGTACCTGCTCATTCTGCTCTGAGTCAAAAATTGGTGTACAACTTTTGTTTCACTATGATGTAGCTAAGCACATGTCGTGTAAGATTTATTAGATATTTTCATATTCCTGGTTCAATTGATTGTGAATCAAAAGCTGGTTGTAGACTGTAGTTTGGCAAACAAAATGCTTTGGTTGAACACTAGGCTCCATTTGAGAAGTGAAGGAAGTGATCTGTCTCCTGGTACTAATGGTGTGGCTGCTATAGCTGTTAAAGAAAAGGATGTCTCTCCAAGAAGCAGAAGCACTCGCGAAGCAGTGGCAAGATATCAAATCTGAAGATCTTGGCCAAATCGGTATGCTCTCTGAGATCCTTTTATTAAGCATGTGATGGCATATGGAGTTCACGCATAATTGTGTATGCCGTGCATAATCAAATCAAATACCCTCTTGTTGAGCAGTGGAAAGACTTGGCTTTATTAGCAAAGGATCAGTCCTGCTACTGAAGATCTGTTCTGTTGAATCTCTCTGTTGGTTGAGCCGAGATCCTGTTGGATGAGGCTGGTGATGGTGAAGTCGCAGAAATTGATGCTGTTACTGGAGATTTGTTCTGTTGAATCTCTTTGTTGGTTGAACCGAGATACTGTTGGATGAGGTTGGTGACAGTGAAGAGGCTGAAATTGATGATGCGCTCGAGGAAGCTATTGAGCTCGTTGATGACTGCCAGCCCAAGAAGTCTAGTTATTACAGGTATTTTCGAATGTGCCATTTCTGTCGTTGCTTTCTCATTCTGCTCTAAAACTATACATGGTACTGATGATTTGTATGGATATAACTGTAGTATGTATGATGTTCAGTACACACCAGGGTCGGGGATTTCCATGTCGTGCAGAGGGTTATTGACGAGTGTCTGGAACTGGTGGGTGCTGGACGCGGCGACCTACAGCACCTACATTGCTGGGTTCTGCTGGTCTAGAAACATTGAGGACGTGTTCTGGCAGCTGGAGATCATGGTCGCCAAGGGGCTACAGCTGACCGTGGTTGGCCTGAAGCCCTGAACATACTGCTGGAGTATGCCGCAAAGGATCTAGATACGTGGGTGTTCAAGGAAGTGCTGGAGCGGTGCGAAGAGCTGGGCTTCAAGGTCAACATTGTGACCTACAACACGGTCGTGGATCATTTCTCCAAGAAGATGAATTGGATGCGTGTCATCAGGCTGTTCACGTATTGCTCAAGAAGCCCATAACACCCAATGCGCAGACCTACAGTATTCTGATCCCATCCCTGTGCCGAGCCGGAAACTTCCAGCTTGCCAAGACCGTGTTCAGCTGCAACGAGTTTGTGGCGGTCTGGCGGACACCGGGAACGTAACATTCTGATCCATGAGTTCAACGACGTTGGAAAGGTCAAAGGAAGGGAGCTCGGGTTCTTGTTCTTCGACGTCGACGCATGGAAGATTGCCCCTTACGCAATCACATACAACACACTTGTCGATTGCCTCTTTAGGACTGGGAGGAGCCCGAAGCTGCCAATCTGGCCAGGCACATCGAGGATGGCTACACTGCGGAGCCCGTGGCGCATCTGGCGTACTGGTTGGTTAGGAGTGGAAACGTTCGAGAGGCTTTGAGTCTGTTTGATGACATGCTAGCGAAAGGAGACCTTTAGGTGGCATTTGGTTCACGGGCGAGGATACCTGGCTATGGATATCCTTAACCATGTGGCTCGGGATAGCAATTTTTTGTTGTCTGGTTGTGAGAGATTAGGTGAGTTGGATAACCACATAATTTGTTTGGTAGGGACGATAGAGGGGGCTAGGGATAACCATTTGTGTGTTTGGTTGAGAGGATGATTGTTGCACTCACCATTTTATTTGAGGTGGTGAGATTACCCCTCTAATATGTAATTTCAACAACATAGATATATATAATCTGGGCCCAACTTTAATTTTTAAATTTAGAGGTAAACTTGAACATCACAGACCAACATAACATGTCAACACCAATAATTTCGAAAACAGGAAAGTGCATCTTTATAATCATAGTCCAACATCTTAGACAAGTAGCAACGATACATAATAAACTAGTAGTGCATGAGATGTAGATATGAAACTGTACATCATCTATAAGTTATATAACCCATAGTTCATAGTCTGGTTAACAACAAAAGTAAGTCATAGAACCCAAAGTCCATAATGTTGGGTTATATCAAAAGAGGTCATGCGAATAGCACACATGCCTTGAATCTTCAACCATCCATTTCACGGAATGTGTTCTTCACATACCTAGCAACCCAAATACTCTTTTGATCTTTCATGCCCTCCCAAAGGGCCACCATCGCGTTGTTAGTAGAGTTGTTCGTAGAGATGCCCATGGAGTTGTTGTCAGTGCTAACACTCCTCTCTATGACAATAGCAAGCCTTTCATCCACTGCCATAAGGGTTGATTGCAGCCCTTTGTCAACACTAGGCTTGGTTTTGGCTCTTTTAGGATTGGGAGCCACTGAATCGCCTCGATTGTTTGACTTGCTACCTTCTTCAAGTGGGGAAGCTTCATTATCTAAAATGTCATTTACTGTAACACCCCTGGTTATGAGCTACAGTAAACCATGTAATTAAGCTACAGTAACCTCTGAGGTTAAGCTAATACTTTTGCTAAACAGTGCTTGATCAAATTCAAATCATATCTCATTTCAAATTCCATTCAAATTCAATTCAATTAATAAGTGGATTAAATAGCTTTACAAACATGAAAACTAAAATCATGATTGGGTTGCAAAATATTCAGTAAGTAATTGAATGCAAAAACCACCATTTTGCAAGTTATTTAAATGCCTTAAAACAATTAAAACAGAGGCCAAAACTATTATTTAAATGCCTTTTGCCTTATGAAAATTTCAAACATTTTCAAATGATCCCCAAACTTTTTATGGTAGAGTCCAATATTGCCACATAATTATTTGACCAAGTTTCATATTTTACAAAAGTCAAATGGTTTGATAATAAAAACAAAAACAGAAACTATTAAAAAGAAAAACAGAAAATAAAAGCAGAAAAGAAAGAATTGGAAAAACCCCATTGTGGACTAGGCCTAAGTCCACGGTGAGGCCCAGTCCACTAGCCCCCTCCTTGTTCCTCCTCTGTTCATCAGAGGAGGCGTGGAGGCCGCCGAAGCGCGCCACCGGCCGTGCCGTCGCCGTGGCGGCCATCCACCCCCTCCTGAGGCCTACAAGACGCCCCGCACCCCTCCCCCCCGAAGCAACCCTAGCCCCTCCTCCCTCTTCCTCGAGCCGCCGCTCACCCCCTCCTCCCGCACTCCTGCCCGATGCCACCGTCGCCATGGCCGCCGCATAGCTGCGGCAATTGCCCCTCCCGCACCTCGCCACCGAGCCAGGGGGATCCGCCGGCCTCGTCTCCTTCCTCCTCGCCGATCAGATTGGGCCCAGAGCCAACAAAGCACCATCCCCCCGTCTTCTTCCCCCTCGGCTCCGACGAGCTCCGCCGTCGAATTCTTCCCCCCTGCACTGCATCGGCTCCTCGCCGGGCCTTCTCTGCAATGCAGGTGAGCTGCCGCTCCCTCTCCACCTCTCCCTGGCCCCTTCTCGTAACCGTAGCCGCCGTTGCTGCCGGAGCCGAAGCTCGGCTCTGCTGTGCTGCTCGCCGTCGCCGTTGTTGCCGTCGACGTGCTCGGCTGAGCACCAGAACGTGCTCAGCGCGTCAGTAGGAACCCGACGCACCTAGCCACGCTCGCCCGCGTGCCTCGTAGCGTCGTCCCGACAAACCTCGCCTACGCCCTCCGCCTTGACTCGTCGCTGGTGACAAATCCGGCCGAGCTAGCCGTCCCCGCTGGTGCCATTCGACGTTCGGCACTGTGCACGTTCGAACGCACCTGGCCGCGCGCGAAATGGCCCTCTGTGGCGGTTTTCCGACGACGGTCGAGGCATCTCCGCCACGGAAACGATCGCCGGAGTTGCTCCGGCACCGCTGATACGTCTCCGTCGTATCTATAATTTTTGATTGTTTCATGCCAATATTATACAACTTTCACATACTTTTGGCAACAATTTATATGATTTATTGGACTAACCTATTGATCCAGTGCCCAGTGTTAGTTCCTATTTGTTGCATGTTTTTTATTTCGCAGAATTACCATATCAAACGAAGTCCAAACGCGATAAAAAATTTACGGAGTTTTTTTTTGAAATATTTGCGAATTTTGGGAAGTGGAATCAACGCAACCGGAGGCCCACAGCCCCCACAAGACACCAGGGCGCGGCCAGGGGGCCCAGGCGCGCCCTGGTGGGTTGTGCTCACCTCGTATGTCGGTTGGAACTCTCCTTTGGCCGCAAGGAAGCTAATTTTTGGATAAAAATTCCCTCAAAATTTCAGCCCGATCGGAGTTACGGATCTCCGGGAATATAAGAAACGGTTTTCGGCCAGAAAACAGGAACGTGAAACAGAAGAGAACAGAGAGGGAGATCCAATCTAGGAGGGGCTCCTGCCCCTCCGCCGCCATGGCGGCCATGGACCAGAGGGGGATCTCTCCTCCCATCTAGGGGGGAGGCTGAGGGAGTCCGGTATTAAGGGATCCTCGGACTACCGGCCTATTCCTTATGGGCCGACTCATGGGCCACTCGTTGGAGGATCAGGCTGGCCGTATACCCCGTGACCAGGGGGAAGCCTCAGGAGCCGTGGCGTGCCCTTCAAGCTTAAGATGATAGAATAGGCATGTTTACTCCCTCGATAAGCAACCGACTATGTGTAACCCTAGGGACCCCTGGTATCTATATAAGCCAGAGGGTTTAGTTCGTAGAGGCAGGTGAACTCATCTAGGGTTTAGCAACTTGATCTCGAGGTAGATCGACTCTGTAATCTTCATACACTTCAATACAACCAAGCAGGACGTAGGGTTTTACCTCCATAGGAGGGCCTGAACCTGGGTAAACATCGTCTCCTTCGTCCCCTGTTACCCATCGATTCTAGATCCACAGCTCGGGACCCCATACCCGAGATCCGCCGGTTTTGACACCGACATTGGTGCTTTCATTGAGAGTTCCGCTGCGCGATCGCTAGAGGAATCGATGGCTCGCCTCATCATCAGCGATGAAGTCCGCATCAAGGACGTTTTTGTCCCTGGTCAGATTTTCGCGTTCGGTAGCATCGTATCGCATGCCGATCCGGCCGGCCATCTTGGCCAAGTCGGAAGTTTCATCCCCGATCAGGAAGTCAAATTTGGGAACCTTGAGTTCGTCGCCGACTCCCGGGGAGATCTCGTTTTAACGAAGCTCTCAGCTCTCATGGAGGAGCCCGCAGGCCCCGACGTCTTAAAGCCGGAGGCAGCAGGTCCCACCGCTGAGGTGGCCTCTATCCCTGGGTCGGCCATAACGCCTAACCCAGCTGATATGCCCGGATCTGCCGCGGCCGAATACAACCCGGGCGCGTCGTCGAGCGACCCTGGGACAACGGCGCTACGGATCGACCCCATGCGCTCCAGCGACGTGGACCCCGCCGACATCTCATCATTAAACGAGTTACTTGGTCAGATACAAACCATGGGCGTGACCAAGGGCCAAACCTCGGTCTACAACCGGATCGGGTTTAAACCCGATGATAGGGAAATTCATACCCCACCGATCACTTACTTAGTCGCCACCGTCGAGTGTCCGGCCGGAGGCTCATCCTCTCAACTACCGGAATTAAGAACAATTTACACCCCGGTTTCCGACTGTCAGGATCTCTCCTACAATCCGGAATCCGGAATCCACACCGGAAATAGTTCGGGGTCGGCCGCCGATCTAGCACGCAACCTAGAACCCGCATAGAGGGGTCCTGTTGATAATATGAACTCCGAACCCGCCACGCTGGATCCCGCGATGACACGGGCGGAAAACGCCGTGGTCTCGGACTCACATCCTGACGAGAAACCAAAAAATTTCCCGCCCACCACCCAAGCCAAGCACTCCTCAAGCAGCGCAGGAGAGCCCAAGTTATCGGGCTTATGGGAAATTAAACAACAGCCAGGGGAATCAGTCCATCATTTTTGGGCTAGACTCCTCCTTATTAAAGACAGAGTACCAGACTCTAGTGGCAAGGAGATAATAGCAGCCTTCAGGCACAATTGCCACAATGAAGGAATCCTCAATGCCCTAGCCCGTCGTCACATTCGTGACTTCACCGAGCTATCGGACCCGGTACAAAAATATTGCGCCATGGAAAGCACGTGGCAAGCCGAACGTTTGTTTTCGGAGCCGGTCCTTGCCGAACACCCTAGAGGAGCTCAGAAAAAGCAAATACCTCCGAAACGGCCGACCGAACACGAACCCGCCGAGGAAAAGAATAGACCCCCTACGGGAGTCAGAACTGTCCTTGATGGACTATTAGACAAGCCATGCCCTATACACTCTGTATTACTGAACACAAGCCCGACTCATAGCCTTAGAGCTTGCTGGGTCGTCAGGTAGGTCACAAAAAGCGGAGAGGCCATCCTCGAGGCCCTACCTCCAGGCAGACGTTCAACAGCGCCACCAGAACGCAACGCCGAGATCCTTACGATCTACGAAACGTTTTCCTCTAGGAATAAAAGGAAGAGAGCTCTTCGAGAACTCGAACAAATCTATCAGGTGGCAGCAACAAATTCATTGACAGACACGCCGATCACCTTCGGAGAAGCTGACCAAACAATCACCCGCCCCGGCCGAACACCTTCCGCACTGGTCCTCAACCCCATCGTCAATGGTTTCAGGTTACAAAAGGTGCTAATGGATGGCGGCAGTGGTTTAAACCTCATTTACGAGGATACCTTGGAAAAAATGCAGTTCGACCGATCCCGCATCGAACATAGCAACACAACCTTTCGTGGGATCATCCCTGGGAAAGAGGCACGTTGTTCCGGACGCGTTACCCTCGATGTGGTATTCGGCACACCCGAGAACTACAGATCCGAAGAACTTCTCTTTCATATCGTGCACTTTCATAGTGGTTACCACGCTCTGTTGGGGCGTGACGCTTTCACAAGATTTCAGGCTATACCACATTACGGGTATATGAAGCTCAAAATACCGGGCCCAAATGGGGTGATCACAATCACAAGTGACCCGAATAGAGCCCTTCGAGCCAAAAACAGAACAGCAGCGCTCGCCCTCGAGGCACTAGCTGAGACCTTTGCAGCAGAGGAATTGACCGCACTCCGGTCAACAGTGGACAAGGATGATGTGGTCCTTAGCAAGAGGCCCAAGCCTACGTCCTTTAAACCTGCAGACAAAATCGTCAAATTTCAGGTACATCCAACGGACCCCAATAAAACAGCGTCCATCGGAGCTCAGCTGGACCCCATCGTGGACGAAGCACTGCGAACATTTTTACGAGAAAATTGGGATATCTTTGCCTGGCATCCTTCAGATATGCCAGGAATCCCACGACGGCTAGCAGAACACAGTCTGAACATAATCGCAGGCTTCAAGCCCGTCAAACAGGCTCTACGCCGATTTTCCGAACCCAAGCGACAAGCTATGGGCGAAGAACTAGCAAAATTGCTGGAGGCCGGATTCATAAGAGAAATCAAATACCCCGAGTGGTTGGCAATCCTGGTGATGGTACCGAAGAAAGATAAATCATGGTGGTTGTGTGTCGATTTCAAAGACCTTAATAAAGCTTGCCCCAAGGACCCTTTCCCCTTACCACGCATAGACCAGATTATTGACGCCACAGCCGGACACGACTCATTGTGCTTCCTCGATGCTTATTCCGGATACCATCAGATCAAAATGAAGGAATCCGATCAAGCCGCAACTGCGTTCATCACCCCCTACGGACCATTCTGTTTTAACACAATGCCTTTCGGGCTAAAAAACGCAGGTGCTACATACCAGCCTATGATTCAGACATGTCCCGAAAAACAAGTCAGTAAAACAGTCGAGGCATACGTGGACGACGTGGTCATTAAGACCAAACATGTCAGCCAGCTGATAGACGACCTCAGGCAAACTTTTGCTAGTCTGCGGGAATATGATATACGGCTCAATTCGGACAAATGTGTCTTCGGAGTTCCCGCCGGTAAACTACTCGGATTCATTGTTTCCCATAGAGAGAAGTGAATCCTGCTAAGATCCACGCCCTATCTCAACTTGCAATTCCTACAGAGCTAAAGCACGTCGAAAGGCTGGCGGGCTGCGTGGCGGCTTTGAGCCGCTTTATCTCCCGCCTTGGTGAAAAGGCTTTACCGCTCTACAGGCTGTTGAAACGAACCAAAAACTTCGAGTGGAATGATGAAGCAACGGCTGCACTAGAGGAAATTAAAACACTGCTGGCCAGCAACCCCATACTCACGGCGCCAGGCGCCGGTGAACCAATGTTACTGTACATCTCGGCCACCAATCAAGTGGTTAGTGCGGTGCTCGTCGTTGAGAGAGAGGACGAGGGTCACAAATCCGGGTCCAAAAGACAGTATACTACGTGGTAGAAGTGCTAACGCCATGCAAGTCCAGATACCCACACTACCAGAAAATAGCCTATACAGTGTTTATGGCATCACGAAAGCTCAGACATTACTTTCAAGAATGTTCGGTCACGGTGGCATCCGAAGTACCCCTGAACGACATAATCAATAACAGGGACGCCACCGGCCGCATAGCCAAATGGGCCATCGAACTCCTTCCTTTCGAAATCGCCTATAAGCCACGACGAGCTAATAAATCTCAGGTGTTGGCCGATTTCCTTGTCGAATGGACAGAGGCCGAGCTCCCCAGAGAATATAGTACATACTCCCATTGGATGATGTACTTCCACGGATCCAAGACACTGGCCGGACTGGGGGCTGGAGTTATCCTCACATCTCCCACGGGAGACAATGTCCGGTACGTGTTGCAGATCATGTACGCCGATTCCAACAATGCGGCCGAATACGAAGCACTATTGCACGGGCTTCGGATGGCAGCATCGATGGGCATACAACGGCTTGAAGTACGGGGAGACTCTAATCTCGCCATCTCTCAAATCAACGGCGAATTCGATGCTAAAAACCCAAAGATGGCAGCATACAGAAATGTCGTTCTAAAAATATCCGCACGGTTCGAGGGGCTAGAATTCCACCATGTCGCTAGAGACAGCAATCAGGCTGCCGACATACTTGCCCGTATGGGGGCCAAGCGTGACCCCGTCCTGAAAAACACCTTCCTTGAACGTCTTTTCAAGCCATCGGCAGTATGGCAGGACGAAAATAAGGGCGCTAGAGCCATCAGTACGGAAGAGATTGTCCCTCCTATAAATGAACCAGATGAGCAAATCATCGGCAGCTCCATAATTGAAGAAACGCCTTCGGCTCATGAGGTCATGGCAGTTATCGCATCATGGACCGAGCCCTTCCTTGCCTACCTTCTCCGCCAAGAACTCCCCGACGACCAGACAGAGGCGAGACGCATAATTCGGCGGTCCAAGGCCTATAAGGTCCACGAGGGTGAGTTATATAAGAAAAGCACTACCGGGATACTCCAACGGTGCATATCTGAGGAAGAAGGAAGGCAGCTTTTGGCTGAAGTCCACGCGGGCATGGGCGGCCACCACGCCGCAGCACGGGCATTAGTAAACAAAGCCTTTCGAGCCGGATTCTTTCGGCCCACCGCTCGAGCGGACGCCCAAGCACTTGTCCAACATTGTGTTGGATGTCAGCTATTCGCAAATCAAAGCCACATGCCCCCGACAGCTCTTCGGACTATTCCGATCACCTGGCCTTTCGCGGTCTGGGGGCTGGATATGGTCGGACCACTTAAACGGGGGACCAAGAAAAATAAATATCTACTGGTCATGGTCGACAAGTTCACCAAATAGATCGAAGCAAAACCAGTAAGGTCAGCTAAGTCCGGACCGGTAGTCGACTTTATATCCGGCGTGGTACACCGTTATGGTGTCCCGCACAGCATAATAACGGAAAATGGATCCAATTTCACCGCCCAGGAGGTGAAGGACTGGTGCGCAAACATGGGCATCAAGCTCGATTACGCCTCGGTGTATCACCCGCAGACCAATGGACAAGTCGAACGGGCCAATGGCCTAATCATGAGTGGCATCAAACCACGTCTGGTCCGATCTCTTCATGAATCTGACTGCAATTGGGTAGAGGAGCTTGACTCCGTTCTGTGGGGTCTGCGTACCACCCCGAATCGATCAACGGGATACACACCGTTTTTTATGGTCTACGGGGCAGAAGCAGTTCTTCCCTGCGATATCATTCACGACGCACCTAGGGTGCGCATGTACGAAGAAAAGGAGACCGAGTTAGATCGACAGGACGACTTAGACGCCTTGGAAGGAGAGCGCGATATAGCTCAGGCCCTCTCTACTTTCTATCAACAGCAGGCTCGGCCCTACCAAAGCAGGGAGGTTAGAGCGAAGGCATATAATGTGGGCGAACTCGTCTTACGACTCCGAGAAAAGCAGAAGCATAAACTCAATCCCAAGTGGGAGGGCCCTTTCCTAATTGACGAAGTACTTACAGGAGGGGCTTATCGCCTCCGCAACCCGCCGGACAATCGCCTCGAACCAAACCCATGGAACGCAGCTCGTCTTCGGCGCTTTTACAGTTAGACCGGTGTCGTCATATTTTTTACCTTTCTTTTTCTTTCTCCTTTTTCTTTCATATTATTTCCCTTCCATATTAGCTTTACGGGATTGGATATCATTTCCCAGCATGTGTTCGGCTAAACCGAGCTTGTGTTAATTTTTTCGGCATACATCTTCAAATTTCCTATCCGAAAAAACACCTGGGGGCTTCTTCTCGAAGCCGATTATTATATATTATGTGCGCTGATTCACATGTATTGTGCATACACACTTCCCTTATTGTTTTTAAGCCAGTATATGCATCAATTGGACCTAAGATTTTGGCCAAGCTAGGTTGCCTCACTCCTGTGCTTACCCTCTACGTTCCCGATTCTTCGGCTAGAGGGTAAAGGGAGGACCTCTGCGATTGTTACGACCGGATCATCCGGATACGTACCTCAGACGGGTGAAGCCGAAAGCTAGCTATCTTAAGAAGAAAATTGGTCGGCCACGACGGAAGTAAAAACCTTGTGGTGGTTATCACCATTGCCCGGGATTATTTTCCCAAAGAAGCCATTATCCGCATACTAGTAGTATACGGCCATGATATTTACGATCTACGTAGCAACCCGAAGGAAGGTACCGATAGAGGAACTATTTTCTTCAGAAGATGTTTCTTACGTTAAGCAGTAATATAACATACCTCCCTATGCACGTTCTGTCTGTTCGCACCAAATGGCCGGATTGCCTGGTTCCCCGAAGTAAGTTCCTTTTATCGGAGGACATTCAATACGGAACACTCCCAAGCGCTTAGTGAGGGAGGTCGAAGCCGATGGCCGGTTAAGACAACGTTTACAGCATAGACGGAGCAGTTTTTGATCTAAAGTACATAGTTACATAGAATCAAACACCTGGCTGCTGGTCAAGATTATCTATTAAGTTATCCAGGGTGCAATCTTCTTGCGAAAGACGAGCGGCGGGCATCACTTGGTCGTAAACCAAATGAAGCGGCACTTCTTGCCCATCCGGCCCTATCGGCCCAACCCGAGC
Source organism: Elymus sibiricus (assembly GCA_039707655.1). Classification (NCBI taxonomy): domain Eukaryota; kingdom Viridiplantae; phylum Streptophyta; class Magnoliopsida; order Poales; family Poaceae; genus Elymus; species Elymus sibiricus. The sequence goes on along the minus strand of CM077665.1, from coordinate 525,584,257 downwards.
CATATGTTCTGGGTTAAGTTTGGTAAAGCGGGTCTTGATCATTGCCCACGCCTCCCGTGCTCCCTCTCGACAAGCCGATGTCTTCCATAACTCAAAACGACATCGGGCTCCTTTAAACCGATCAGCCAGTTCGGACATCCCTTCTGGAGGCGTCTCGGTAGGCCAAAGCGCTTTGGTCATGCTCCTCATGGCTCTCCGAGCCCGCTCATGTACGACGGACAGTTCCTTCAGTAGGTTCCCTCGGAATGATCCGATTTCTTCCTCGGGCCGCCCGGTCAGGAGACCTAGACACGAGACGAAGCATGTCCCTTGCACTTGATATAATAAGGGTACTTTTCAGAATTACGAAGATATAAGTGCACTTACAGAACATGCCCCTCTATAATCTCTGGTTCTCTTCCTGGGCTTGAGCCAATTGAGTTTTCACACTCTCAAGTTCTTCGGCTTGCCGCTGGTTTTCCGCCTTAAGCCGGTTCTTTTCCTCAAGACTTCGGGTCAACACACGGTGGCCAGCCTCTTGCTGAGATTCGGCATACCTCTGAGATTGTCGGGCTGCATCCAAATTTTTCTGCAACAGCCCTATGGATTCAGCTTCTATAAAGTACTCTCTCATCAGTACGGGAATGTCGAATAGATTCGGCAAATTGGCATACTCACCGTGCGCCTCTCGGGTGAAATTCTTCACTAGCTCAAGCTTGGCCTTCACGGTTTGTACTTGTGTTTGGCTCACCTCGAGTTCCTCGGCCAACTTCTCGTTTTTCTGCCTTGAAACCTACATTATACATAAAACAATATTCAGATCCTTAACTCGGCCGTTCCGACCAAATCAAGGCTCAGGGGCTACTGGATTAATATTTGTGTTCGGTTGTTAAAACCGATCACTCACCTCCAGGCTGGATGATATTAGTTTAGCGGCTCCCTCAAGCCCATCTCGGGCAGCTCCGATGTATGCGTCCACCGAACTTAGGGCATTAAACTCTTGTTCGCAAAACGCTTGGTGGCGCAGGGCTTCCTTTCGCCGCCGGTGATTCATTGCACTCTCTACCTCGGAGTTAGTGACCGAGACGTCCCCGAAATCTTCAGGGGGCTGATCCGTCACAGGGGCCTCCGCGTCAAGTTCAGCCTGAGCAGAAGACCTTGATTCATAATGGTTGCCTGGCTCCTCGGCGACGTTCCCGGAAGAAGGTGGTTGTACTCGTCTCCTGAGTATTTCGACGTGAGATTTTGTGAGTACCTATTGCAATCATGACAATGGCCGAACTAAACGGTTAAACAAAGTACCTCTTGGTTGAGTGCACGGTCGAGGTGGTCTCCGCGGTTGGCTCACGAGGAGGATTCCTGTTGTTCCTTGGTACGGGCCCTGCTGCCGTAGACGACGTTTGACGCGTGGACCGACGACCCTTGGAATAGGGATCGGCACACTCGGTTTGGCAGGGGTCGCTCGCCCTTTACGGGAAGAGACCTTCTTTTTACCAGTGGTGGAAGAAGGAAGTGGTCCGGGGTGATCGGCTAGAAGCGCCACCTTGGAGCCGTCAAGGCTTTCCTGGTAGAAGACCCCGTCCTCGTATTCAATTGACAGCTCCGGATCGTCATGGAATCCGGGATCGTCGTCGTGAGAGTAACTCTCTGGTTGAGGCACCGGACAGCTGACTGTCTCGACCCAGCGCCGCCAGCTCTGTTCGGACAGATTGAAAGTTTCGATTAGAAGGATTATACATAAACATCCGAACTCAGAAAACAAAGCCAAAGGCTTACCCATTCGATGGGGTTATGACTCGAATAGCCTTCCTTGGCTGACAGTCGAGCGAAATCTTCTTTTTCTCCTTTGAAAAGATCGGCCAGTATGGCTGCCATTGCCGCCTGATTGGCAGGACCCTGCCATTGGGAACGGGTGGTGTCACTTGTTCCGTTGTAACGCCACAGGGGGTGTATCCTTTGCTGAAGGGGTTGAACGCATCGAGCAATGACGGCTGCCATCACATCGATGATGGTTAGCTTACTGTGAACTAGTAGCCTCACTTGGGCGGCTAGGCGTTTTACTTCGGCAGTTTCCTCTTGGGATGGACTCTTCGGTTGCCAGTTGAACCTTTTCTTCAAAGGAGCGTCGGAGTATTCGGGCAGACCCCTTTGAGCTGGGTCGAACAGGGGAACATCCTCAATATAGAACCATTCTGAGGTCCATTCTTCGGAGTCTTTCTTCGGAGTCCCCACAGGATACCCCGTCCTGGCTATACGCCATACTTCGGCTCCGCCCACTTCCCGAATTGTCCCACCCCGGGTACGGGGGACAAGGCAGAAGAACCTCCTCCATAAACCAAAATGGGCCTCGCAGCTCAAGAACATCTCACAGAGGGCAACAAAGTCTGAAATGTGCAGGATGGATCCAGGGGTGAGATGATGGAGTTGGATCCCGTAGAATTCCAATAGTCCCCTCAAGAAGGGATGAATGGGGAATCCCAGGCCCCGTAAGAGGAAGGACACGAAACATACCCGCTCTCCCTTGTGTGGAACAGGGAAATTCTCTGTGAAGGCCTCGCCGTTCGAAGAAGTCAATCCGGCGCGGGTAAACGCCAGATCCGAGGCGGGAAGATAACCCTGGGTCTCGAGGTTGCGCAGCTGGAGGAGAGAGATATTGAACAACTTGCCCAATCTCCGGGAAGGGGGCCGTGAGGACGCGAGGAGGAGCCAGGGATGCTCGCCATATTTTCAAGTTCTTTCGCTTGGCTTTTCGATGATGAGGAAGAGGAAGGGGTTGCCTAAGCCACGATTCAGCCTACTTAAATGGGCGGTTCCTCCCCTTCGCTTGCAGGAAGGGCAGTCCTGTAAAAGGCTGCTGGGCCGCCCATCTCCCATTGGCGCACAGGGATCGAGGGGCGTCGTTAATTCTGACGGCGAAGTTAGTGTTGTGGGCCCCGCGACGTCTTGACAATTGAGAGCTCACTGATGGCCGGATTATTGTTTGCCGAACAAAGAGGAGGAGAAGAACTCGCCTCACAAGCCGAAGACTTTGGGAACACAGGACTGTCCGGACTACATATCTCGGCATTGGAGGCTAGTTCGGGGGCTACTAAAGGAGTCCGGGATTAAGGGGTCCTCGGACTACCGGCCTATTCCTTATGGGCCGACTCGTGGGCCACTCGTTGGAGGATCAGGCTGACCGTATACCCCGTGACCAAGGGGCAAGCCTCAGGAGCCGTGGCGTGCCCTTCAAGCTGAAGATGATAGAATAGGCATGTTTACTCCCTCGATAAGCAACCAACTATGTGTAACCCTAGGGACCCCTGGTATCTATATAAGCTAGAGGGTTTAGTTCGTAGAGGCAGGTGAACTCATCTAGGGTTTAGCAACTTGATCTCGAGTTAGATTGACTCTGTAATCTTCATACACTTCAATACAACCAAGCAGGACATAGGGTTTTACCTCCATAGGAGGGCTTGAACCTGGGTAAACATCGTCTCCTTCGTCCCCTGTTACCCATCGATTCTAGATCCACAGCTCGGGACCCCCTACCCGAGATTCGCCGGTTTTGACACCGACAGAGGCCAAGGAAGAAGAAGGAGGAGGGGGGGCTCTCTCCCCCTCTCTCTTAGTGGCGCCGGAACGCCGCCGGGGCAAGCATCGTGACGGCGATCTACTCCAACAACTTCGCCGCCATCAACACAAACTCTCTCCCCTCTATGCAGCGGTGTAATTCCTCTTTTCCCCGCTGTAATCTCTACTTAAACATGGTGCTCAACTCCATATACTATTTACCAATGATATATGGCTATCCTATGATGTTTGAGTAGATCCACTTTGTCCTATGGGCTAATTGATGATCGTGGTTGGTATGATTGTATATTTTATTATGGTGCTGTCCTACGGTACCCTCCGTCTCGCGCAAACGTGAGGGATCCTCATTGTAGGGCGTTGCAATATGTTCATGATTTGCCTATGGTGGGTGGCGTGAGTGACAGAATACACAGACCCGAGTTGGTGGGTTGTTGCATATGGGAGTAAAGAGGAATTGATACTTAATGCTATGGTTGGGTTTTACCTTAATGATCTTTAGTAGTTGCGGATGCTTGCTAGAGTTCCAATCATAAGTGCATATGATCCAAGTAGAGAAAGTATGTTAGCTCATGCCTCTCCCTCATGTAAAATTGCAAGAATGATTACCGGTCTAGTTATCAATTGCCTAGGGACAAATAACCTTCTTGTTTGACAAAAGCTTTCTACTAAACAACTAACTTTTATTATCTTGCTTTTTACTTGTAGTTTTATTTCCCGCTAAGTACTTCTAGTTTTATTCGTCCAAGCTATCCTATCACATACAAAGTAGTTTCATACTTGTTCTAGGTAAAGCAAGCTTTAGCATGCGTAGAGTTGTATCGGTGGTCGATAGAACTTGAGGGAATATTTGTTCTACCTTTAGCTCCTCATTGGGTTCGACACTCTTACTTATCGAAAAAGGCTACAAACGATCCCCTACACTTGTGGGTTATCAAGACCTTTTTCTGGCGCCGTTGCCGGGGAGCAATAGCGTGGGGTAATATTCTCGTGTGTGCTTGTTTGCTTTATCACTAAGTAATTTTTATTTTCTATTATTAGTTGTTTTATATCTTTAGTTATGGATATGGAACACGAAACACCAAAAAAATTAGTGGGACTTGCTACTCATGGAGATGGGGAACCTCCTAAAACCCTCGATGCTAGTTATGTGCAAAGTATTAAATACTACTTTGGTAATCCTGAGAAGACACCATTCAACTTGATAATGGGAGTAATGTTGGATCAACGTGAACACTTTAGAGATTATCGCTTGACTCAAAAAGGGAAATTGTTATGGGATCAAATTGATATGTTGCATTGGTATACTCGGGAGCTATGCTTGAGATATGATTTCACTTGTTGCTCTAGGATGAACGCTCCAGACCTTCCCTTTTGATGAAAATTTAATGATAATAAAACCTTAGCTTCTTATGCTAAAGGTATTTATGATTACTATGATGTGGAACGAATAGAAGAATTTGTTGCTTTTAAAGGTGCTTATGAAGTTGCTTCTTTGATGAAAAGTATGATGATATTTCTTACAAATCTGAAAATCTTGCCATACTTAAATATTGCTATGATAATTATGAATACAATGCTGATATTACTGAATTTATTGAGAGAATGTCCATTGCCTTGGAAGAGACTAATATTTTGCAGGGACCTATGGAAGAAGAAGTTGCTGAAACTGTGAGCTCATTAGATGAAGAAGATGAGGAGGAGAGCAAAGAACAAAAGGAGGAAGATCGGATTAGCTACTCGTGCCCACCTTCTAATGAGAGCAACTCTTCAACTCATACATTGTTTAATTACCCTTCGTGCTTACCAAAGGATGAATGCTATGATGACTGCTATGATAATTGCTATGAACCCTTGGATTCATTTGAAATATCCCTTTTTGATGAACTTGATGCTTGCTATGCTTGTGGCCATGATGCCAATATAAATTATGCTTATGAAGATGAACTTGCTATAGTTCCTTATGTTAAGCATGAAATTGTTGCTATTGCACCCACACATGATAGTCCTATTATCTTTTTGAATTCTCCCAACTACACTATATCGGAAAAGTTTGCTCTTATTACGGATTATATAGATGGGTTGCGTTTAGCTACTACACATGATGATTTTAATGAATATAATATGCATGTGCTTGCTGCTCCTACTTGCAATTATTATGATAGAGGAACTACATCTTCACCTCTCTATGTTTCCAATTCGATAGAATTGCAAGAAACTGTTTATACTATGCATTGGCCTTTGCTTAATGTGCATGAATTGTTCTTGTATGACATGCCGATGCATAGGAAGAGAGTTAGACTTCGTTGTCACATGATATATATCACTTTGTGCTCACTACTAAATTACAAATCATGGTTGATTAAAATTGGCTTTGATATACCTTGGGATCCGATTGGATCCATTACTTGAGCACTTTATGCCTAGCTTAATGGCTTTAAACAAAGCGCTACCAGGGAGACAACCCGGAAGTTTTAGAGAGTCATTTTTTTCTGTTGTGTGCTTTTATAAAGTTTAAAAACAAAAAAATATAGAGGGGAACCTAAAACTTCACAAAAGGAAAGGTGAAAGTGAGAAGAGATGATGAGCATCGTTGAAGTGGGGGCTAGCCTTGAACTTTTGTTCATGCCCATGGAAACTTTGTGAATCTTGAATCATGGAAACTTTTCCAACAAAAATAATTATCCCCTTGTACAAATCCATTGTATTATAAAAATAATGTGCCAAGATTTGCCTTTAGGATGTTTGAATTGCTTGTTTGATGTGTGCTGTGCAAAAACAGAAACTTTGGCCGTAGTGTTTGAATTTTCATATTTTACTGGAGCATGCAAAAATTCTGAAATTTTTACACAGTACTGTTATGCAAATCCTTTCTCACGTCCTGATGTTTCAGAATTATACGTGTCTACAAATCTTTACAGACTGTCCTATTTTTCATAGATTGTTGTTATAGCTGCTTTGCGTGCTTATGTTTGAATCCTTGTTGAGCCCCATTGACTTGGGAGCCATAGAATTGTGATAGCATACAGTGGGTAATGTTAGATTATAATTATGCAATAATGTTATGGCAAGACATGATGGGATTTGGTGTTATGTGTACTAACGTGTCTCACGAATTTTCTGTTAAGTTTTGTGTGATTGAAGTTTTCAAGTTTTGGGTGTTATCACGATGAGAAGGAATAAGGAGCAGCAAGAGCCTAAGCTAGGAAGTTGGAGCACAATTTATCCTTGATTGTCTATCTTTGTGTGAAGGTCGGGGGCACGCGATGGTTAACTCCTACCAACCTCCCCCCTAGGAGCATGCGTAGTAATACTTTGCTTCGAGAGAGCTAATAAAACTTTTGCAATAAGTATGTGAGTTCTTTATGACTAATGTGAGTCCATGGATTATACGCACTCTTAACTTTCCACAATTTGCTAGCCTCTACGGTACCGTGCATTGCCCTTTCTCACCTCGAGAGTCGGTGCAAACTTCGCCGGTGCATCCAAACCCCGTGATATGATACGCTCTATCATACATAAGCCTTATTATATCTTCCTCAAAACAGCCACCATACCTACCTATTATGGCATTTCCATAGCCATTCCGAGATATATTGCCATGCAACTTCCACCGCCTCCGTTTTGATGACTTGAGAATTCATTGTCATATTGCATTACATGATCGTGAGATAGCTAGCATGATGTTTTCATGGCTTGTCCGTTTTTTGATATCTTTGCTACGCTAGATCATTGCATTATATAGGGTCATACTTTGTTCTACTATCGTTGTAGTATTGAGTTGTAAGTAAATAGAAGTGTGATGATCATCATTATTCATTATTAGAGCATGCCCCAGTGATGAAAGGATGATGGAAACTATGATTCCCCCACAAGTCGGGATGAGGCTCCGGACAAAGAAAGAAAAAAAGGAAAAAAATAGAAAAAAAGGGAAAAGAAAAAGAAGAAAAAAAAGAAGAAGAAAAGAAAGAAAAAATGAAATAAGAAGGAATAGGGGCATGCTAATTCCACACTTGTGCTTCAAAGTACCACCATGTTTTTCATATAGAGAGTCTCATGTGTTGTCACTTTCATATACTAGTGGGAATCTTTCATATAGTTAGATGCATACCCACTTAGTTTTCATATTGAGCTTTCATACACTTATAGCTCTTAGTGCATCCGTTGCATGGCAATCCCTACTCCTCGCATTGATATCTATTGATGGGCATCTCCATAGCCCGGTGATACGCTGAGTTGATGCGAGACTTTCTTCTCTACTTTTACCCCTTTGAAACCTACCACCATATTCTATTCCACCCATAGTGCTATATCCATGGCTTACGCTCATGTATTGCGTGAGAGTTGAAAATGCTGAAGCGCGTTAAAAAGTATGAACCAATTGCTTGGCTGACACCGGGGTAGTACATGATTTATACTTTGTGTTAAGAAGACAGAGCATGACAAGGCTATATGATTTTGTAGGGATAGCGTTCTTTAGCCTTGATATTTTGAAAGACATGATTGTTTGTTGGGATGCCTGAGTATTAATGTCTTCATGTCAAAACTAGACTATTGATTTGAATCACTTGTGTCTTAATATTCATGCCATGATTAGATATATGATCAAGATTATGCTAGGTACCATACTACATCAAAAATTATCTTTTTTATCATTTACCAACTCGAGGACGAGCAGGAATTAAGCTTGGGGATGCTGATATGTCTCCGTCGTATCTATAATTTTTTATTGTTTCATGCCAATATTATACAACTTTCACATACTTTTGGCAACAATTTATATGATTTATTGGACTAACCTATTGATCCAGTGCCCAGTGCCAGTTCATGTTTGTTGCATGTTTTTTGTTTCACAGAATTATCATATCAAACGAAGTCCAAACGCGATAAAAATTTACGGAAATTGTTTTTGGAATATTTGTGAATTTTGGGAAGTGCAATCAACGCAACCGGAGGCCCACAACCCCCACAAGACACCAGGGCGCGTCCACGGGGCCCAGGCGCGCCCTGGTGGGTTGTGCTCACCTCGTATGTCCGTTGGAGCTCTCCTTTGGCCGCAAGGAAGCTAATTTTTGGATAAAAATCCCCTCAAAATTTCAGACCGATTGGAGTTACGGATCTCCGGGAATATAAGAAACGGTTTTCGGCCAGAAAACAGAAACGTGAAACAGAAGAGAACAGAGAGGGAGATCCAATCTAGGAGGGGCTCCTGCCCCTTCGCCGCCATGGCAGCCATGGACCAGAGGGGGAACTCTCCTCCCATCTAGGGGGGAGGCCAAGGAAGAAGAAGAAGGAGGGGGGCTCTCTCCCCCTCTCTCCCGGTGGCGCCGGAACGCCGCCGGGGCAAGCATCGTGACGGCGATCTACTCCAACAACTTCGCCGCCGTCAACACAAACTCTCTCCCCCTCTATGCAGCGGTGTAATTCCTCTTTTCCCCGCTGTAATCTCTACTTAAACATGGTGCTCAACTCCATATACTATTTCCCAATGATATATGGCTATCCTATGATGTTTGAGTAGATCCACTTTGTCCTATGGGCTAATTGATGATCGTGGTTGGTATGATTGTATATTTTATTATGGTGATGTCCTATGGTGCCCTCCGTCTCGCGCAAACGTGAGGGATCCTCGCTGTAGGGTGTTGTAATGTGTTCATAATTTTCCTATGGTGGGTGGCATGAGGGACAGAATACACAGACCCGAGTAGGTGAGTATTTGCATATGGGAGTAAAGAGGAATTGATACTTAATGCTATGGTTGGGTTTTACCTTAATGATCTTTAGTAGTTGCGGATGCTTGCTAGAGTTCCAATCATAAGTGCATATGATCCAAGTAGAGAAAGTATGTTAGCTCATGCCTCTCCCTCATGTAAAATTGCAAGAATGATTACCGGTCTAGTTATCAATTGCCTAGGGACAAATAACCTTCTTGTTTGACAAAAGCTTTCTACTAAACAACTAACTTTTATTATCTTGCTTTTTACTTGTAGTTTTATTTCCCGCTAAGTACTTCTAGTTTTATTCGTGCAAGCTATCCTATCACATACAAAGTAGTTTCATACTTGTTCTAAGTAAAGCAAGCTTTAGCGTGCGTAGAGTTGTATCGGTGGTCGATAGAACTTGAGGGAATATTTTTTCTACCTTTAGCTCCTCGTTGGGTTCGACACTCTTACTTATCGAAAAAGGCTACAAACGATCCCCTACACTTGTGGGTTATCAACCGCCCGCCGACATGGCTGGCCTGGGGTCACCCCCAGGGCCACTGCTAGTGGGCCAGCCCCCCCCCCCCTGTGTTGACCCTTTGACCGTGGTCAATTGGCTGACTGGGCAGAGCCCAGTCACCGCTAGTGGGCCACACCCCCCTGGGCCACTGACATGTGGGCCCAACTAGTGGGCCCAACTAGTTAATTTGTTAATTAGTTTAAAATAAACCCCTGGTTAGACCCACTGTCTATGACAGGTGTGGCCCTGCTGTCAGGTTTGGCCTGAGACAGCTGGGTTGACTGATGATGTCATGATGACATCATGCTAATGCAATAAATGAATTTTTCAAATTAAATTAAATCTGTTAATTCTAGAATATTATTAAAACTTTGATAAATCATATAAAATAATTTATAACGCATATGAAAATAATTTATATATGAAAGTTGATCAGAAAATACCAATGAATCCAATTATGCAATCCATTCATCTGTCACATGCCTATAGCATGATGAACATGGAACTTTCCCCTCCAATTCATCTGTCCGATAATAGCCAAAGACCCGGGAAATATCGTCAGATATTCTCCCGCTCCATCTATAACACTTAGCACTGGGTTAGCTCATCCATAGCACTGCATGTTGTCATGTCATGAATCGTGATGCATCTGCCTGCTTTATATTTATTGTTTCTTCCCCTTCTTCTCTCTGGTAGACAGTGAGACTGACGCTACTGCAGTGTACGACTACACCGCTGACGTCCAGCCACTTGCAGCAGAGCTTCCAGGCAAGCAAACCCCCATTGATCATTTCGATATCACTTATTCTTTCTCTCTCATGATTGCATTAGATTTTGCTACTATTGATAGATAGCTCCTACTCTTATGCATAGCCTGCTTTTGTAACTTGTTGTTGTTACCTTACCTGATATCCTATATGCTTAGTATAGGTTGAATAGTTATACAGCAGTGACCCCCTTACCTTGTCCTTGTTGCCCCCGCTTTATTACTGGATGGCTCGATCAACATGATCAATGTACAGAGACCGACACATCACCGCACACCCCCTAGTTGTATGACTATGTAGGGTTACTATCGAGTACCGAGAGTGATACCTCGTAACGTACTCCTGATGATAACTCTATAGTATAGTTGATCGGTCATGGACTACAAGGGTGATACCTCTTTCACCACTCCCGATACAACTATGTCGTGCAACCCCTCAAGTGTGAACCTATCGAGGGTGATTCCTCCAAGTTCACCTTGATGGCTACGTCAAGTGGAATCTATCGAGGGTGATTCCTCGGATTCCCCCTTGATGTCATAAACACACGGATACTATGACTTTACATGAGAACCATGTTGATGACGGGTCGGCCCTTGAGGGTACCCACGAGTTAATTACGAGGTGTGGCCAGGCATGTGTTGCCCTTGCCACAAGTCCTCAAGAAGGGGCGACGGGACCACAGGACATGGATCGTTGATTGTTGCCGCACATTAAAAGGCACTAATGGGTTTGGATATGTGATATGAGTAGGTCTCTAGCCTTTTTTGCACTGATCGCCACGCGGGAATAAGTATGGGCACTCTGCGTCGTACATTCACCCGAAAATTCTTTGGACGTCACAGTTGAGCGGCACGCGCCCGGGTGGCCCGCGTAAGCACCGTCTTTGTATTAAGAGGTGCCAGGACTGACACCGGTCGTCCTCGTAACGCGTAGGATTGCAAAGGGTGATTGGACCATGACCCCTTCGCAATTAGGATGTAGACCAGCGTGTGGCCTCTCTGTTGAGCCTATGTAGGACTACGGCGTGTCGATCAGCCGAGGCCGGGTATGACCCAGAAAGTTGTCTCCGGCCGGAGTTAATCGAGCGTGTTGGGTAATTTGGTGCACCCTTGCAGGGAAGTATATCTATTCGAATAGCCATCTTCACGGTAACGGACGCTCGAAGTTGTATCCTGATCTTACAACTAGAAATGGAGACTTTGAAATGAATGTGTTGGCTCCGAGGTTGCTTTCTCGCAGGGAGTCGACGAAGAATCTCTGTGCGTTACTAAATAAACTTGCTAATTATAATGAACTAATCTACACTCTTCTAATGTTGCAAGACACTGAAGATGCTAGTCTTCGATAGGCTAGGTCTTCCCCCTCTATTCTGGCATTTTTGCAGTCAGTCCAAAGATATATATAGCCCCATTCCTTTGATACTGATGCATATTTTGGTATAGATCTGTTGTGAGTCTTGCGAGTACTTTGGATGAATACTCACGGTTGCTTTGCTCACCTTTTCCCCTTGATGCGATACTGCGATCAGATGATGGAGTCCAGGAGTCGTATGATCCCGCCGACGACTACTACACCACCGATGGAGCCTAATACTAGGTGGAGGCTGCCCCCGACCAGCAGTAGGATAGGAGGCTCCTAGGCAAAAGGCCTTGCCTTTTCAATCGGATGTTGATGTTTGTGCTAGCCTTCTTAAGGCAAACTTGTTTACTTATATCTGTACTCAGATATTATTGCTTCCGCTGACTCATTTGTATTCGAGCCCTTGAGGCCCCTGGCTTGTAATATGAAGCTTGTATGACTTTAATTTGTGTCTAGAGTTATGTTGTGATATCTTCTCGTGAGTCCCTAATCTTGATCGTGCGCATTTGCGTGTATGATTAGCGTAAGATCAGAATGGGGGCCTCATATTTACCTCTGTAACAAGGGGGTCATTTAGCCTTCTGTATATTGACCCGTGGCCATAGTATTGCCATGAACGATAGCCATCTCATTATAGTGCTTGAGAGGCTTGTTCAGAAAAGTCTCATCCTCTTTGTGGTCCTAAAGAAAAGAAAACATCATCAACAAGTTGACATATAGCAAGTATTTAGCATAAACAAATGAATTTCAGTAAGTATTTGACATAAAGAAACTCATTTCAACTTATATTTCACATGTAGAAACAAATTCCATCAAGTATATGGCAGAAACTATTTCTAGCAAGTATTTGACATATAAAACTAATTCCAGCAAGTAAATGGCATATAGACCCTATTTCCAGCAAGCATAAGGCATATACAAACTCATTTTATCTTCTATTTCACATGTAGAAACAGATTCCAGCAAGTATATGGCAACTAGAAACTAATTCTAGCAAGTATTTGACATATAAAATTAATTCCAGCAAGTAAATGGCATATAGACACTATTTCCAGCAAGCATATGGCATATACAAACTCATTTCAGCTTATATTTCAGACATAGAAACAATTTTCAGCAACTAAATGGCATATAGAAACTATATCTAGCAAGTATATGGCACATAGAAACACATTCTAGCTTGTACTTCACATAAAGAGATACCTTAACATGGTTAGTGTAGTGATCATGATCAAGAACGATCATAGACCTCTCAACATCCCATAATGCACCACTCAACCTCCTAAGTCCGATTATTGTTCCCCATTTCCACCTCAGTCTCCTATTGTGATTACCAACGTTGGCACACTAGTAGAAAACAGGGTACTAGTCCCGGTTCCAGAGGGCCTTTAGTCCCAGTTCTGGAACCGGGACAAAACAAACGGGACTAATACCCAAAACATTTAGTCCCGGTTTTCTTACGAACCAGGACCAAAGGGGCTCCAAGTGGCCGCTACGGGGCGCCCAGGCAGGAGGACCTTTAGTCCCGGTTGGTAACACCAACCGGGACCAAAAGGCGGCCACGCGTCAGCAGCTCGCAGGCGCTGGGTTTTTTTTTTGGAAGGGGGGTTTAGGGGTTTTTGAGGGTTAATTTAGGGGTTTCATATTGTGTTAGCTAGCTAATAGAGAGAAGTGACCTCTCTTTCTCCGTGCTTGGTCGACGCTACCTACTATACATATAGAGAGAACTCGACGCTAGCTAGTAAGCAAATGAAGGAAACCATTAATTACACAAGATCATCATGAACATATATAGAGAGAAGTGACATCTCTTTCTCCGTGCTTGGTCGAACAACAAGTTTTCGTATATCTATCCGACGCTACTACATATGTACAATATAACATCTCTTACAATCCCTAACACCTAAGATCCATTGGCAATTTCACATGGTATTCTCCGTGTTCAGGTATGACGTGGTCAAGAAAGAATCCCGCCAATTCCTCTTGAATTGCTCGTATGCGATCATGTGGTAGGAGTTCATCCCGCATCTACCAGATCTAATTTAAAGAAGGGGGTCAATACATATATATGAATGAAACTCAACACAATTGATGGTAATATATAAAATAAAATTGTGAATATTGTTTACGTACTTCAAATTGTTTCTCAGAGAAGACCCACTCAGAGGTCGAGTGGCGAATGAACTCGCATACGTAGTATCCACATAAATGATTCCCGGGTGCCTAGTACAAGCACTTTATGAGAATAGAGTTCAATCAAACTGATAAGCAAGCATGATAATGGTATTGATGAAATTAGAATCAATGAGAGATGCGCAGAACTAGCTAGTACTACTTACTTTGGGGTGTGTAAATCGCAGCTCGTTGTTTAGACCGGGAACCATTCCGGTGAACTTTTTCCAAACCCTGGCAGGCAAAGAAAATGATTACTTGATATCAGGAAATGAACGAAAGTTGCTGATATGGTCCCGGTATTGATTGAACTTACTTCTGGAGCATTGCAGTCATGTCTGCATAATACTTGGGATCTTTATGGAGCGAGTCTAAGACAGTTACTAATGCCCCGTCAAGCTTAATGGATAGCAGAATAAAGTGGAAGCTGCGCACGCATAACTCATCAATTACATTACTTAACCTCGAGTAAGCGAAACCGAATATGCACAAGACAGTAACACTCACTTGAAGTTGTAAGGAAAGAGTATTTCCCTTTTGTTTTGATGTCTAAGGAATGCTTGTAGCAAGTTGTCCTCAGTATCTTTGGCTCTCTTTTGTCCCGACCATTCATTTACGGTATTTGGGCTAATGAACCCAATGTCATAGATTTGTGCTTTTTTGCATTCGACCATCTTCAATCTGCATAATATAGTGAGGATAATTATATATACATGCAATGAACGAGCTGAGCTAGAGACTTAATTATAGAAGTAATACTTACAGACAGTAGCAAGTCATGAGTTGTTTGTCGAGGGCCTCTTGATTGTATAACTGAAATAACTCCACAAATTCAACAGGCAGCAGGTCGACTCCAATGAAGTCGTGCTCTTTTTTAATTCCGACAAACAAACTATCGGTCCCAGACTCCCTGTAGGTTTCCATGTACCACTCATGCAATTTTTTCATCATCGTTGTTAGATGAGGATGATCAGGTTTGACGAGAGGCTTCCCATCCTTGTATCTAAAGTCCTCTGCTGCTACTACCTCAGCCGTTTCAAACTGTACATCATCGCCGACGTAATCACCAAGAGTGGTACCGGGCAATAGCACCGGATGATTAGCGATATCGCTAGACACCTTGGGCGGGGGGCACGATTGCTTCTCCTGTTCGTCGAGCTGGGGAATTGTTTTCCCACTTCTTCGTTTTTTGTCTCTTCTTGCAGCACTGGAAGTACTTCCCGACCGCAGTGCTTCATCATATGTCTTTGTAATTATGCGGTCATAGTTGGATAGCCGAGGCGGTGGTGGTCGCTTCAGGGCATGCAGAGTGCGCTTCGCTTTCACCGGATCTACCGTTTCCTTCGGAGGTGGATCTTTCCATGCAAAATGGGCCTTCACTTCGGCTGCACTGATTTCAGCGCGTTCCTCGTCAGTCCTCTCATATGGTAACTTTGGAAGAGGCTTGAGGCTTGGACCAAATTTGTATTTCTTCCCATCTATTGTACTGCTAGCCGTCGGAGCAGCGGCGTCGACTCTCTTCCGCCGTTGCTGACGCGCCGGAGGAGGAGGAGGAGGAGGCGAAGTGCCCTGACACGCCGGAGGAGGCGAAGGAGGAGGCGGAGTGCCCTGACACGCCGGAGGAGGAGAAGGAGGAGGCGGAGTGCCCTGACGCGCCAGAGGAGGAGGAGGAGGCGGAGTGCCCTGACGCGCCGGAGGAGGCTGAGTCTGTTGAGGCGTCCAGTTTGGAAGCTTGATGTACTCCTTTCTCCATAGACAGGTACTCCTCAAAGCATTTTCCAGAAGAATAATATCCTCTTCACCTATAGGGTTGTCAAGCTCCAGCCCCTCAAATCCATCCATTATTTCATCCACCATCACAACAGCATAGCCATGTTGAATCGGACGGCAATGGAAAGTTCCCTCAGCTCGAGGAGGTACAACAGAGCCGACCGGCGCCTTGAAGGTCAGGTTCTGGCATTTCGTCATTAGCTCGCAATGTTCAGCCTCCGTGATACTATCCACGGGGTAGCGAGGAGCCGTGAAATCAGGCTGAACGAGCTCCGTGGAAGCCACACTGCTTCTCCGCTGAGATGGTGGCGTAGCTTCTGGGGCAGCGTCGAAGGAAGGATCTTCGTGCCGCTTAGATGGTTGGCCGGTAGCTCACTGGCTCTCAAGTTCCTCTAGTTTTGCTAATCTTGCACTGAGCTTCTGCATTTCGCTTGCTTCATGTTTCCTCTTTCTCTCTCGGCTTCTATAACCACCGTTGTCGGGAAACCCATGCTTCCACGGAACGGAGCCTGATGTGCCTCGTGTTCGTCTAGGGTGTTCAGGATTCCCGAGGGCCTCTGTCAGCTCGTCCTTCTCTCTGTCGGGAATGAACGTCCCTTCCTGCGCTGCCTTGATTGCTGCCTGAAGCTTCCGGAAGGGTATTGCAAGTTGCTCGTCCGTCCAAACACACTCCCCTGTTTCTGGGTCCAAAGTTCCCCCAACCCCGAAGAACCAAGTCCTTGAACGATCTGGCCAGTGCAATGTCGCTGGTTGGACATTCTTAGCAAGCAGGTCTTGCTCAGCTTTGTCCCACAACTGCCGGGCTTTGTAGTAGCCACCTGACCTCGTGTGATGGTGATACTTCTTCTTTGCAGCATTGTTCTTGTTTGTCAGTGATCATTTCTTACCCTTCTCCGATTTCTTGTAGGCCACAAATTCGGGCCATTGATCTCTTATCTTCTCATATCGACCGATGAATTTCGGAGTCTCCTCTTTCTCGACAAACTTTGTGTTCAACTCTTTCTTCCAGTTCCTGAATAGTTCTGCCATCTTCTTAAGAGCAAACGCCTTGACCTTTCGCTCTATAACTAGGTTATTCGGATCCTCCTCTCGCGGTAGGCTGAAATTTGTCATCAACTCGGTCCAAAGGTCATCTTTCAGTCTATCATGGACATAAGAAACTTCAGGGTCCTTATTATTCTTATTCCATTGCAAGGTGTTGATCGAGACATAGTCCCTAACAACAACTCCACACTGATGTACAAATGCGTCCTTGGTCCGCTTGGGAGCAATCGGTTGGCCATCTTTCGCGACTTCTGTGATCATGAACCTTTCATCCGGGCGCAACCTTTTCTTCGGGCCTTGTCTCCTTACCTTGTCGGACTTTGCAACAGTTGAGGCTCCCTCCTCCGTTCGGTCACCGGAGCCGTGATCATGATCTCCTTCCTCCGCCATTCGGTCACCGGAGCCGTCATGATCTCCTTCCTCCTCCATTGTTGGATCACCGGAGCCGTCATCCTCTCCTTCCTGACCATCGGTGTCGTTGAGATACGACAAGGGATCACCTCCGGCGAGGATTATATCCCCCAACAACTGTTCTTTTTCTAAGTCTCTGTGATCCATAGTTTCTGCAAATATTACAACATGGCAATATACAAACATGAGATATGCAAATCAATACAAGGCAATGCAACAATACGATCACATAATATCACTAATACATCATCAAATAGTATCGCTAATACATCATCGAATATTATCATTAATACATCTCGAATATTATTATATAATATCACTAATACAGATATAGTTGACATCTCGCAGCGCAGGTGGTGGACACCCAAAGAGAAGGAACTATGACAGGATCATAGCTCGGGTGAGATCCCTGAAGAACCTGCCAGGTATTGGAGAACCTGGCGTCCAACGCAGCCATGTAGCGTCGGACGTGCTCGTCCTCCTCCCTGACACGGCGACGTACCACCTCCGCGGGTGCCGGCTCCCTCTGCACCGACAGTGGTCCACGCGACCGCCACCAAAGAACCTTCGGGTCGACGACGGGACCCTCATTCCTCACCAAGCTGGGCGCCCCGGAAGGCAGCACCTCCCAGTGCCAGCCCGGCGGAGCCCAGTCCCGGACATGCTGTCGCCTCTCAAGCAGGTGGTTGCCACCGAGTCAACGACGAGGATGCTGGCCGGGCATCGTCGACTCAACGGCTATGCTATGCAACTAAACATTTAAACATCTAAACATCATATATCTGCCTAATATAAAATCGTCGATATCGTCGGGGACTCTCGCTCCCTCACCGACGATCGTCGGGGACTCTCCCTCACCGACGATCGTCGGGGACTCCTCGATATCGCGTCATCGACGACCGACGATACTACATTATTTCCAACTAAAACAACTAAAACATAAAAAAAAAACTAAACAACTAAATTAACTGTAACTGAACATCCAAAACTAAAACTAAACAACTAAAACAACTAAAACTAAAACTAAACAACTAAAACTAAACAACTAAAACTAATTAAACAACTAAAACTGAACATCTAACAAAACTAAAACTAAATTAACTGAAACTGAACATAAAACAACTAAAACTAAACTAAAACTAAACTAAACTAAACTAAACTAAACAAACTAAACTAAACTAAACAAACTAAATTAAACTAAAACTGAAATTGAACATGAACATCTAACAGGATTTGGGGAGCTCACCGGGGGGCAGACGAGGAGAGCGGCGACGGCGACGAGCGGCGATGGCGTCGGGTCGGGGCGGTGACGGCGACGAGCGGCGACGGCGTCGGGTCGGGCGGCGGCAGCACAGGGTAGGGGCGGCGGTGGCGGCAGCGCAGGGCAGGGGCGGCGGCGGCAGCAGGGCAGGGGCGGCGGCAGCACAGGGGAAGGCCGGAGCTCACTGGGGACGGCGTCGGGGAAGGGGCGGCGTCGAGGGCGTCGGCGAGGGCGTCGACGGTAAGGTGGAGAGGCCTGACGGCGTCGACGGGGCAGAGGGTGGCAAGGGCGTCGACGGCGAGCTCGGGCAGCCTCGCGGCGTCGATGTACTCGGCGTCGTCGGGGGCAACTACAGATGAAATCTGAAAAATTCCTAAGTCCCTGCTTATATACCCAACCCTTTAGTCCCGGTTGGTGCCACCAACCGGGACTAAAGGTCAATTTCAGCAGCCCAAAGGGCGGGAAGCAGAGACCTTTGGTCCCGGTTGGCGGCACCAACCGGGACTAAAGGGTGGCATTGGTCCCGGTTGGTGGCACCAACCGGGACTAAAGGGCGGCATTGGTCCCGGTTCGAGCCATCAACCGGGACTAAAGGGTTGGTCCTGGCTGTGGTGGGAGTTTAGTCCCACCTCGCCAAGCGAGAGGCGCTCGCACCGGTTTATAAGCCCGCCCCTCTCTGCCTTGTTAAGTTCCTCTCAAAGTGAAAATAGATGCCCTTATACGGGAAATTCGACCTAAATTCCAAGTGCTTGTATGCACTTTGAATTTAGGTCGAATTTTCCCTATAAGCGCATCTATGTTCACTTTTTTGCATAACTTTGATAATTTTAGTTGCATAAATTTTATATAATATTAAGTTAAATAACTTTGATCGGATGAAAACACGTCTATTACAAAGGAATTTCAATTTTTTAAACATATTTGAACTCAAGACTATTTCTGCATTCAATATGCACCATTCAAAGCCACATCATCACTTTTCAACCCTTTTTTAACTTCATTTGCTATTTTTCATGCATTTCATGGTTTATTTTGAGCTAAAATGACCCTGAATTGAAAAGCACTGCAAATGAACTCTGAAATGGTTGAGTTGGCATGGTATCATCATTTCACCCACATAGCATGTGCTAAAAAGTTGAGTGGGTTACGGCAAAAACTGGATGCACTTCGTGTACAAAATGAACAATCTCTTTCGAAGTATCAGGGTTTCAGACGAAAACTCATCTGTTACAAAAGGCATTTTATTTCTTGACATGTAACTGCAGTGATATTCTAGATCAAAGTCATCATCAGAATAGTTGTGGAGAGAAAGTCTTCACTTTTTCTTTGCGTGTGTCCCTTGCTTATTGCGCCGTAACCATGGATAATCTTCATCGTTTAACAGGGTGCTTGGGTCAGCCTTCACTTTGAAGGGAGGAATTTCATGAAACTTTTCATAATCTTCAGACATGTCTGTCTTGCCCTCCACTCCCACGATGTCTCTTTTCCCTGAAAGAACTATGTGGCACTTTGGCTCATCGTATGATGTATTCGCTTCCTTATCTTTTGTTTTTCTCGGTTTGGTAGACATGTCCTTCACATAGAAAACTTGCGCCACATCATTGGCTAGGACGAATGGTTCGTCTGTGTACCCAAGATTGTTCAGATCCACTGTTGTCAATCCGTACTGCGGGTCTACCTGTACCCCGCCTCCTGACAGATTGACCCATTTGCACCGAAACAAAGGGACCTTAAAATCATGCCCATAGTCAAGTTCCCATATGTCCACTATGTAACCATAATATGTGTCATTTCCCATGTTGGTTGCTGCATCAAAGCGGACACCACTGTTTTGGTTGGTGCTCTTTTGATCTTGGGCGATCGTGTAAAATGTATTCCCATTTATCTCGTACCCTTTGTAAGTCAATACAGTCGAAGATGGTCCCCTGGCCAACGAATACAGCTCATCTACAACAGTGGTGTTACCCATGAGATGTGTTTGCAACCAACTGCCGAAAGTCCTGATGTGTTCAAATGTAATCCAGTCGTCACACTGCTCCGGGTGTTTGGAGCGCAGAATATTCTTGTGTTCATTGACATACGGGGTCACCAAGGTAGAATTCTGTAGAACTGTGTAGTGTGCTTGAGACCAAGAATGCCCGTCCCTACATATTAGTGAATTCGGTCCTAGCATGCCTTTTCCAGTCAGTCTCCCCTCATACCGCGACCGAGGGAGACCAATCGGCTTAAGGTCAGGAATAAAGTCAACACAAAACCCAATGCTTTCCTCTGTTTGATGGCCCATGGAGATGCTTCCTTCTGGCCTAGCACGGTTACGAACATATTTCTTTAAGACTCCCATGAACCTCTCAAAGGGGAACATGTTGTGTAGAAATACAGGGCCCAGAATGCCAATCTCGTCGACTAGATGAACTAGGACATGCGCCATGATATTGAAGAAGGATGGTGCGAACACCAGCTCGAAACTGACAAGACATTGCACCAAATCACTCTTTAACCTTGGTAGGATTTCTGGATCGATTACCTTCTGAGAGATTGCATTGAGGAATGCACATAGATTCACAATGGCTAATCGAACGTTTTCTGGTAGAAGCCCCCTCAATGCAACCGGAAGCAGTTGCATCATAATCATGTGGCGGTCATGAGACTTTAGGTTCTAGAACTTTTTCTCTGCCATATTTATTATTCCCTTTATATTCGACGAAAAGCCAGACGGGACCTTCATACTGAGCAGGCATTCAAAGAAGATTTCCTTCTCTTCTTTGGTAAGAGCGTAGCTGGCAGGATCTTCATACTGCTCTGGATGCATGCCGTCTTTTTCGTGCACACGTTGCTGGTCCTCCCGTGCCTCCGGTGTATCTTTTGTCTTCCCATACACTCCCAAGAAGCCTAGCAGATTCACGCAAAGATTCTTCGTCACGTGCATCACGTCGATAGCAGAGCGGACCTCTAGGTCTTTCCAATAGGGTAGGTCCCAAAATATAGATTTCTTCTTCCACATGGGTGTGCGTCCCTCAGCGTCATTCGGAACAGATAATCCGCCAGGACCCTTTCCAAAGATTACTTGTAAATCATTGACCATATCAAGTATGTGATCACCAGTACGGAGGGCGGGCTTCTTCCGGTGATCTGCCTCACATTTGAAATGCTTTCCTTTCTTTCGACATTGATGGTTGGTCGGAAGAAATCGACGATGCACCAGGTACACATTCTTCCTGCATTTGTCCAAATATATACTATCGGTGTCATCTAAACAGTGCGTGCATGCGTGGTATCCCTTGTTTGTCTGTCCTGAAAGGTTACTGAGAGCAGGCCAATCATTGATGGTTATAAACAGCAACGCTCGTAGGTCAAATTCCTCTTGTGCATGCTCATCCCACACACGTACACCTTTTCCATTCCACAGTTGTAAAAGTTCATCAACTAATGGCCTTAGGTACACATCAATGTCATTGCCGGGTTGCTTAGGGCCTTGGATGAGCACTGGCATCATAATGAACTTCCGCTTCATGCACAACCAAGGAGGAAGGTTATACATACATAGAGTCACAGGCCATGTGCTATGCTTGCTGCTCTTCTCCCCAAATGGATTAACGCCATCTGCACTTAAACAAAACCATACGTTCCTTGGGTCACCTGTAAAGTCCCCCCACTTTCTCTCGATCTTTCTCCACTGCGACCCATCACCGGGTGCTCTCAACTTCCCGTCTTTCTTACGGTCGTCCTTGTGCCATCGCATCAACTTGGCATGCTCTTTGTTTCTGAACAAACGTTTCAACCGTGGTATTATAGGAGCATACCACATCACCTTGGCAGGGACCCTCTTCCCGGTGCGCTGGCCCTCAACATCACCAGGGTCATCTCGTCTGATCTTATACCGCAATGCACAGCATACCGGGCATGCGTTCAAATCCTCGTACGCACCGCGGTAGAGGATGCAGTCATTAGGGCATGCATGTATCTTCTGCACCTCCAATCCTAGAGGGCAGACAACCTTCTTTGCTTCGTATGTACTGTCGAGCAATTCGTTGTCCTTCGGAAGCTTATTCTTCATTATTTTCAGCACCTTTTCAAATGCCTTGTCATATACACCATTCTCTGCCTTCCATTGCAGCAATTCCAGTGTGGTACCGAGCTTTGTGTTGTCATCTTCGCAATTTGGGTACAACCCTTTTTTGTGATCCTCTAACATGCGATCGAACTTCAACTTCTCCCTTTCACTTTGGCATTGTCTCTTTGCATCAACAATGACCCGGCGAAGATCATCATCGGGCACATCGTCTGGTTCTTCCTCTTGATCTTCAGCTTCCCCCATTGCAGCATCACCGTATTCAGGGGGCGGATAGTTGTCATCATCCTCTTCTTCTTCGTTGTCTTCCATCATAACCCCTCTTTCTCCGTGCTTGGTCCAAACATTATAGTGTGGCATGAAACCCTTCTCAAGCAGGTCGACGTGAAGGGTTTTCGTGTTAGAGTAATCCTTCGTATTCCCACAGATAGTACATGGACAATACATAAAACCATTCTGCTTGGTTGCCTCAGCCACTTCGAGAAAATTATGCAGGCCCTTAATGTACTCGGAGGTGCGTCGGTCACCGTACATCCATTGCCAGTTCATCTGCATGCATTATATAATTAAGTGTATCAAAAACCATTACAAAACATCATGAATAGAGAAGTGACCAAATTAATAGAAGTTCATCATCACATTAAAATCAAAGTACAGTAGTGACCAAAATAAATACATAAAGTTCATACATAGTTCTCATTGAACAACATATAGCTCTCTAGAGCATCTAATTAAAACATACATTGAAACTATGTAAAACATTTAAATGCAACAACAAATGCGATCATAACCGCAACTAAGGTACCAATTTATCCAACGGCATAATGATACCAAGCCTCAGTATGAATGGCATATTTTCTAATCTTTCTAATCTTCAAGCGCATTGCATCCATCTTGATCTTGTGATCTTCGACGACATCGGCAACATGCAACTCCAATTCCATCTTCTCCTCCTCAATTCTTTTCAATTTTTTCTTCAAGTAATTGTTTTCTTTTTCAACTAAATTTAACCTCTCGACAAGAGGGTCGGTTCGAATTTCCAGTTCACATACCTCCTAGATAAAAACATCTATGTCACGTTGGTCGGCATAATTGTCATAAACACTAAATGAAACAAATAGTTATAAAAGATAATATACCACATCCGAATCATAGACAGGACGAGGGCTGACGGGGGCGGATACCAAAACCATGGCACTATATAATAACAAACAATAATAAAAGTAAGAAAATTATACAAGTATCTATCTAAATCATACAAGTAAGATTTTTTTCTTTTAGAAAGAAGATAAGAACAAGAGGCTCACCACGGTTGTGCCGGCGACGAGATCGGCGTAGGCGATCGACGGCGGTGAGGACGGGGACGGGACAGGACAGACCGCCAAACCTAGACAAATCTTGAGGAAAATGGAGCTTGGAGGTCGAGCTTGGAGAGGAGAAAGCTTAAGTGTGGCTCGGGCATTTCATCGAACACCTCATGTGCATAGGAGGTGAGAGCTAGAGCAACACACACCTGCACACGCCGGCCGGCCAAAAAACAGAGTGAGCGGGCAGGGGCGGGGGTATATATAGGCTTATATTTAGTCCCGGTTGGTGGCTAGAACCGGGATAGAAGACCGACCTTTGGTCCCGGTTCCAACCACCAACCGGGACTAAAGGTGATGGGCCAGGAGCGAGGCCCATTGGTCCCGGTTCGTGTCTGGAACCGGGACCAAAAGTGTCAGACGAACCGGGACCAATGGCCCCCGAGGCCCGGCCGGCACCCTGGCCTCACGAACCGGGACTGGTGCACCCTTTGGTCCCGGTTCGTAAGTGAACCGGGATTAAAGCCCTTATCCTGGCCTCAACCAAAGCCCTGTTTTCTACTAGTGGCATGAGTCAAATTGAGTTGAAAATGCTCATGCATAGCAGTCGCACAACGAGCCAATTGGCACTTCTTGAAGCCAGTTGATGTTCTGAGTCCATCAGGCACGACCTTGCATAGGTGATCAAGCATGAACGAAATCATCGGAGCTGCCCATACAACTTGTTTAGCCTCCATTTCCTATAAGGTTATGAAAATATGGCACGACTATAAATTTTAGCAAGTAAAATAGGCAAGAACATTCATTTCAGCACACAATCTCTCTTCACCAATAAATTTCAGCTTGTACTTGAGGTAAAACAATTCATTTGAGCAAGTAGAAGGGGAAAAACATTCGATACAACCCATAATGTGGCATCACAAATAAATCCCAGCAAGTACAAGGGTTCAAAATACAACAACACGACATTACAAAGTTTTCAATCAAGCTATTACATATCATTGTGTTGCATGTACTTTTGGCGGTCTACCCAAGTTTGATCAGCGATTCCTTGCCTAAAATTAACTGTTGTTGTATTTTCGCTCGCTTGACCACTTGGTGATGAAGCATTGTTAATATTGGCAACCCACTCATCCTCAGTTATGATAAATTCATCTATCCCTTCATTTATAACCACATTATGAATAATGCAACAAGCTACAACAATGTCTACTTGAGTAGGATAGCGGAAAATGGGGTAGCATCATCAAGTATTTTGAATCTTCCCTTGAGTGACCCAAATGCATGTTCTACGGTCGTGCGAAGAGACGAATGCCTAAGATTAAACATCTCCTTATCGTTTATAGGAGAATTGTTCCCCCACTCATTCAAATGATATCTCACTCCATGAAAAGGGGGCAAGAACCCTGGCTTGGCTCCATATTCAGCATCAACTAGATAAATTTTCCTAGAATATAAGCAACAAGCAGGTTACTTAGCCATATTCGATAGTGCCATTGACAAAATTTTGCTAGCCCTCATTACCTTGTGGTACACGAAGACCATTTTCCCGGCGTAACGCATCACGTAAAACTAGCGCATCGTGTGCTGACCCCTCCCAACCAGCCAACACATATGTAAACTGAAGATCAAAATCAACGGTTGCCATCAAATTTTGAGTGGTATGCAACTTTCTACCATGAAAGGAAGGCTCCATATCCTTTGTAACGGAGGCTCATACATGTGTACCATCAATAGCTCCAATACAATCCTATTTCGTACAAAAAAGATAAGGAATTAGGATCTAACTCAATCTAGCCTACAAAATCAATTTTTTGGGTCACGCATCCACATACCTTAAAGTATGGATCCCACCGGTAGTTACCTTCTATTTTGGATTGGGTCTCCATTGAGGGTTTCCTTATAAGGTCACCATGTAGCTCTGCAATGGCGTGAAGAACTTTCTTGAAATAACGACTTACAACTTCACCGGGTCTACCATAGTTACCACCTATTATCCTATTCCTAACATTGTGTCCAATGGTGTGCAAAAACATAGCAACTTGTTGTTCAATGGACAAATGAATCGTGTCTCCAAGCAACTTACGGTCCCGGAAAAGTTTACAAAATCGAAAGAAAGGTGCTCTTCCAAGCCTAAGCATGTTCACACATGTTGTTCCATCCCTCCATATTTTATTATCTAGGTACTCACTTCTCACCCTATCCCTCTCATATATTGGCCCATAACATATGACAACATGCCTTTTTCTTTTTCTAGACTGGACTACTAATGTTATCATCGAGACAAGCATATATGACACAACTTCAAAAATAAGCTTCTTTTGCTTGTTGTCCATCTACAATGCATCATTGAAACAATAATAAATTGAAATGAATCTGCTTAATGTCCATTGAAATATCATAGAATCAAATACATGTTCATGGCAGATGTACATAGCAAATGTTTTTAACTATCCATAGCCATTATACATGCACAATAGCAAACAACGCAAACTGATAGCTATGTACAACAGTTTATACATTTGATTTTGGGAATTCCTGCTCGCTTATCTTCTCTAGCAGGATGCAAAAGAGCTGCAGAAAAAAAAGATCATTGGGCACATATAGAACAAATAGAGAGAAACCAGTGAATAGAGAGGTTCCTGTCCGGATCTCTCTCCAATCCCCACAGCTAGAGAACACCCCGGTTCACAGCGGCCTACTCTCCCCGTTCCCCACTGGAGGATCTCCGCCTTCCCTCCCGGCGGCACTCCACGTCCGCCCTGGTCGACATTCTTTATCGGGAGAGGCAGGGAACAGAGAGGGGGGCGAGGAACAAGGATGATATGTACCTCTGCCGCGTCGGAATCGTTGCTGAATCGTGTCACCGTCCTGATGTAAATCGTTGCCGCCGCAACGTCTTCTGGGTGAGGGAGTTGTGAGGGCTAGGTTTCTGGTGAGGGGTCAGATAAAGAGGGAACGACAAAGGTTTCATGCGCTGGGAGGGAAAGAAACGGGGACGAAGTGGGAAAGAAAGGGGGCTCGTGCGCTGCTGGCTTCCCTCGTCCGCGAGAATTTCACGACTCTCCTCAGCCAGGTTTTGACCGAATATTCGTGCGAATCTGGTTATCCATATCCTCTCTGGCTACTGAACCAAACGGGTGGCATCCTTAGGAAAATGGGCTATCCCTGTCCATAGGGTGGATGGCCACACAACCAAACGCCACCTTAGATGCTAAGGTTTTCACCAATGTGATCAAGGAATTCTGCAGAAAATTCCAGTGGGGTGCAGAGATATGACACAGATGTGCTCTGTACTGGACAGGATGCTTGGGATTAGACGATCCTTCTCTTGCTCCCTTGCTGACATGTTGGTTCCTTGCCCTTATTTTTGAACTTGCCCTGCTCTTGCTCTCACATGGCAGTAGCCTCATATTTGAACTTGTACTATCGTATTAGTAGGAGACAGATATCAAATCTAGAAACACCTTTTTGGTCCTGTTTTATACAGTACATATATCAGCATGATATAATATGTCACATCTAATTATGTCTAAAACACATCTAGATGAGACATAATTATGTCACATCTAAGATGATGTTATGAGTTTTTTTAATCACGTTCCACCCTTGTCGTTGTTTGTTGTCGCGTGGGCTGGCCTTTCACCACGCTGGCTCCCTGGCCCGGTGGCAAAGCTAGCCACCACCTAAGCAAAGCTCGGTTCTTATGATTTCCTTAACTTGATTAATAAGCTTTACGTGCACCAAAGGACGTCTGGTTATGCATGCACGCATCATGCACAGGTAAGGAAAAGTCTGGTCGACGTCGTATTCTTCAGTTTTTTTGTGAGTATCGCCCAACTTGCCTCTAGGTCAACCCCTTTAGGTCAGCTTTCCCATTTACGCACATGATAAATTTCCATAGATCTTTTCAAAAATTTGAGAAATGTTTTGCAGTTTTAAAAATATATCAATTTAAACAGTACTTATTAATTCAAAAAAATGTTTGTGAATCTATATTTTCATGAATTCTAAGAATGGTCACGAAATTGAAAATAAATAAAGATATAAAAAAGTTTCATGAATCTAAAAAATATTTGATAACTTAAGAAAACGTCCATATTATAAAAATCATGAATTTACAATTTTGTTCGTGATTTTGTAAAATTTCATGAATTTTGAAAAAAATGATTTTTTAAATCACAAATTTTAAAATGTTCATGAATTTTCAAATTTTATATTGGGGTCAAAATATTGCATATGGGGGTGTACTTGAACTTGAAACGTGGACAAAATATAGGTTGGGGCCCAGTTGCGCGCCGAGGGTGGACTTGATACGTGGACTAAAAATAGGTTGGGCCCCAGTTGCATGTCGAGGGTGGACTTCCAACTGGAACAAAAATGGGTTGAGCCCCAATTGCATGTCAAGGGTGCACTTGCAACTGGGACAAAAAGGGGTTGGGCCCCACTTGCGTGTCGAGGATGGACTTGCAACTAGGAGAAGAAAAGGGAAGCACCCGATTGTATCTCGGGGTTGGAGTGCAGCTCGGACAAAAGGTTGAGGCCCCAAGCTACCTGTCGAGGGCAGACTTGCAACTAGGGAAAAAATGGATTGGGGCCCAGTTGTGTGTCAAGGGTGAATTTGGAACTCGACAAAAAATGGACTTGGCCCCAATTAAGTGTTGAGGTTGCACTTGCAACTGGGACGAAAAGGGGTTGGCCCACAATTGCGTGTCAAGGGTGGACTTGCAACTGGGACAAAAAAGCCGAGCATCCAATTGCATCTGAGGGGTGAAGTTGTAGCCGGGACAAAAAAAAGTCGGGACCCGGTTGCTCATTGAGTGTGCGCTTGCAATTGCGATAGAAAAGCCCCTTACTTGCATGTCGGGGGTGTTGGTGCGACTAAGGACAAAATTGGGTCACCCCTCCTCAGTTGCATGTCCAGGGTGGACTTGCAACTGGGACAAAATTATGGATGGCCTAGTTGCGTATCGAGGGTTGATTTGCAATTGGGGACAAAAAGGGTCGGCCCCCAAAGTTGCATGACGAGGGTGGACATGCAATTGCGCTGAAAAATGGGTCATACTCTGATGCATGTCGATGATGGACTTGCAACTAGTGCAAAAGGGTCAGGCTCTCCCTCACCGAGTTGCATCTCGAGGATGGACTTGCAACTAGGAAAAAAGGGCCTACTTGCATGTCGGGGTGGAGTTGCAACTGGAACAAAAAGTAATCGCCCCCTATTGCATGTGGAAGGTGGACTTGTAAATAGGACACAAAATGGGGTTCGGGCCCGGTTGCGTATTGAGGGTGGACTTTCAACTGGGATAAAAAAAGGCGTCCCCTTAGTTGCATGTAGGGGGTGGAGTTGCAACTGATACGAAAAAAGGTCGGCCCTCCTGTTGCATACGAGGATGGACTTGCAAATGGGACACAATGAGTTGGGCCTAGTTGCATATCGAAGGTAGACTTGCAACTCACAAAAAAATCATATTAGGGGTAGAGTTGCAACTAGGAGCAAAAAAGGGGTGGCGCCTAGTTGCATGTTGAGGATGGACTTGCAACTGGGACAAAAAAAGGCACCTCCATAATCGCATATAGGGGATGGAGTTGCAAGTGGGGAGAAAATGGTTCCCCCGTTTGCCTGTTGGGGTGGACTTTTCAGATGAAAAATGGGTAGGGCCCAGTTGTATATCGAGGGTGGACTTGCAACTGCAACAAAAAAAGGGCAAACTCCCCAGTTGCATGTCGGGGTGGAGTTGCAACTGGGACAAAAAGTGTCGGGCCCCTGTTGCGTGTCGAGGGTGGACTTGTAACTAGGAAAAAAATGGGGCTCGGGCCCAACTGCATATTGTGGATGGACTTTTAGCTCGAAAAAAAGAGGGGCCCCCAATTGCATGTCGGGGATGGAGTTGCGACCGAGGGGCTCTGTTGCATGTTGAAGGTGGAATTGCAAATGGGAGAAAAATGAGTCAAGCTCGGCTGCGTATTGAAGGTAGACTTGCAACTGAGGCCAAAAAAATTGCAAGTTAGGGATGAAGTTGCAACTAAAAAAAAGTAGACCCTAGTTGCGTATCAAGATGGACTTGCAAGTGAAACAAAAAAATTGGGCCTAGTTGCGTATCAAGCGCAAGCTAAAGCATGTTTCTTTGACATCAAGCTTGAAATGAAAATAGGCAATGACTTGCATTTTTTTTGGCCTCAGTTGCGTATTGAAGGTAGACTTGCAACTGAGGCCAAAAAAATTGCAAGTTAGGAATGAAGTTGCAACTAAAAAAAGCCATGTTCAAGAATTCATCCGATTAACCAGTTAACTTGCCGATTAATCCCTACTCATAGGGTCACCGACTAGTCGATAAACCGATAAATCATCCGATTAATTGATTAAATGGCCGATTAACTTGCCAATTAGCCTATTAATCCACTACTCGTCATCCAACCGAGCAGCTACCAGTTAACGATTTCCTCAACAATGAAAAAAAGTATACCCTAGCTGCGTATCAAGATGGACTTGCAAGTGGGACAAAAAAATTTGGGCCTAGTTGTGTATCAAGCGCAAGCTAAAGCATGGTTCTTCGACATCAAACTTGAAACGAAAATAGGCAATGACAAGCAACATAGCATGTCTCTTCCAATTTTACAAGACATGCATGAGGAATGGGCCACAAGAGCACACGAAAAAAATGCCGGATAAATGAAAGAGATGCAACGTGAACAAACCGACAAGTGGACAAAATTGAACGAGGCGACACGGGAATACATCAGCCGACGACGCGAGACAAAGAGTTTACGCGGAAATGACAGCAACAAGACCCAACGCACAACAACTTACATGAAACATTGCTAAAATATCTTCTTGATGGAGATTAGAAGGAATGAAAGACGGTGATGAAATAAACTGGAAAGGCACAACAACAACAACAACAACAACAACAACAACAACAACAACAACAACAACAACAACAACAACAACATAGCGAAACGGACTGCCGATGCGCCGTGATGATGGGACGATAAAAGCAAAGCCAAATATGTTAACAAAGGGATACGCGACAAACAAGCAAGAACCAGCAAGGCAGGGGATCGAGCACTTGCACTGAAATTATAGAAACTAAATCGAACGGTGACAAATTTGGATGAGACATCGTTAAAAATGTATAAATGCGATTTAGCAATTCTGACAGAAAAGAATTTAGATTGACACAGTACACGGAGGGAGGCAGTGCTGTTTAATGCAGCTGCGTTGACGTCCATCCTTCTCCCTTGTACGATGAAGCACATGGATCCGTTCCCGCGGCTCGCTCTCTCCTCAAATCTGAAACGACAGAAAATAGAAGAAGACAGCGAAGACACTGGGACAAGAAACTGGAAAAAATGGAAAAGCCTCGAGAGGAGGCCACGTACAAAAGAGAACGTACGTACGCGCAGCCCAAAAGTACGAAAACGGCCCATGAGACAACGTGTGTGGGACAACAGCCGGACGCGAGACCACCCTGCGCACAACAGACGGACGCGAGCCCACCCTGTGCAACTCTCATTGTTGAAAAACGAATCTTAGAGCAAAAGATCATACGGTTCAGGGATTAGATGAGACTTAACTAATTCTCATCTAGATGAGAATTAGCAATTCCGTAATTATGTTATAACTTATAAAAGGATTCGCTTCATGATGAGGGGTTCTCAAGAATCAATGATCTTCAAGTTGGGTGTGTGAGGCCGATATTTGATGCAACAGATCATTTCAATGTAGTTGGTTGCTTACAAGCTAATGCCAAAGGAGAGCAACTGAGTTACGTTAGAACTTAAGTAGATCCAATAAGAGTTGCACACAGAAAATATATAACGGTTTCCTCGTAACATGTGCAACCAGCCAACCACGCCAGAGTGCATGATACTCAGAGTTCAGAGGACGACGTATCATATATACCTAAGAGATTCATTTGCACTAACTTATTTATCTCAACATGCAAGCATGCCACATCAGCATACCATTATGAATGGGATAAGACCCACCTTAACATGCCACCATGCATGTGAAAATACACACCACCAATTGCAACCATGCATGGGAAAATAATTTTCATTATATTATTCTACTTATGTTTTCACATCAGCATACCATTATGAATGGGATAAGACCTACCTCAAGATGCCACCATGCAGTGAAAATACACACCACCACATGCAACCATACATGGGCAAATATTTTTCATTATATTATTATACTTATATTCAATAAATATTTTACAACTATACATAATAAAATATATTAAGTCATGTGCGTTTTAAATTTTGGTTCACGAGTTATTAATCCCAATATTTGAATTCCACACAATCAAACCTCATTGAAATATATTGCAACTGATGCCCGCAGCAACGCGCGAGGTATCATCTAGTTTACATAACGACGAGTTCAACAGTGCATGATAGCTTGACAAGGGACTGAGAGTTAAAACGACATGTCGCAAAGCGCTCATATACACGCACATGAGGTGTCATGTGTTTAAGAATATGTGTATAATAGAAATACTTTCCCAATCCGTATAAGAGGAAAGAAGGGTCCGACAATAAGCAGTAGAAGAATAACCCGCAGAAGAAGTTTAATCTCTTCCAGAGATCGGAGCCAGACACGCACCCCTATGAACGCACACACGCACACCCTACCCCTATGAGCACCTCCGAGAGACTGATCCGGCATATCATCTTGAGATTACGAAGTCACCGTAGGCGTCTCGTCGTCGACGGAAATGTCTCCTCCCACCAAATGTGCATCATCGAAAAATATGAAATAAATCCAGGAATAATGCGAGCACCAGGACTTGAACCCTAGTGGGTTGGGGATACCATTGTCCCTCTAACCATCCAATCACAGGTTGGTTCCCAGGTGAATACATACGTCTAAAGTAGTAGTAGTACGTAGTGGCAAACAGAATACTATAGTAACGGAGTAGGCGTACGTACGATCGAGAAATCACATACGGGTTCTGACAAGGATCGACTGAATCATGCAAACGAGGTAGTCGTCAGCGCCAGCGTAGTGATCCTCAAAGGCGAAAGGGTGGAGCCTGCACGCAGAAACCATTCGGGAAAGGGATGTGGCGCTCCTCAGGGTCGTCGACGCGCTCCAGCGACGAACAGGCATATCAGGGTCGTCTCCAGGAATTCGAGGCCCGTGTGCAAAATGTGATATGCCGCGGGGGGGGGGGGGGGGGGGGGGGGGGGGGGGGGGCAATCCCCCACCACCACACAACTTGGGTCAATTACTGAAAGATAAAAATAGGAGGGCTTCATCGCGGCCACTGGGAACCTCGGATTTGGATCACCGTTGGGTGACGCCTCGTTGTTGGTGGTGTTCTTGTTGGAGTTCGCGTTGGTCACCATCGTGCGTGGGTCGTCCGAACAGTTGGGCAGGGCAGGACAAGCCGTCTCGCCGGCGCAGCCTGGGCACGGCCGGCAGGGGGCCTCGTAGTAGAGTTTCCCCTGCGCACCAATGACCAGGCGCGCCATGGGAGCTCGCATGGCCGGCGCGAGGTGAGCTTCTTGCTGGTGCAGCTGCGGTCGAAAAAGAGGACAGGCGCGAGGAGGGAGGAGGAAAGAACGGACTAAAAGTGAAATCTGGTGGACGACGAGGTGCTAGTGCTAGGAAATGTCCTCTAGGCGAGACGAGGCAAGGCTCACAAAAATGGAAAGGCGTGTCTGCCACTCTCGAACAACATTGGGGAGCACGGACGGAATCATGACGGCCGACCAGGCCGATGTGACGGTGGTGTAGTTTATCCCAACAATCCCTCTTTCTTGATTCATTTACGGTTGATGAGACCATGAGGGGAGAAGTTTGAGCTTCCGTGTCAAGGGAGAACCGGACGACTCCATGTCCATTATGACTTGATGGCTTCCGGGTCAGATGACCCGAGATGGGAGGTCACGTTCTCCCCTGATCTCCGAGCTTTGCGCACGGTCACGTTCGAGCCTGGTGTCCTCCTGCTCGTGCGACAGACGTTCTGGTTGGTGCTCTTAAATGCCACCGGGCGGACGGTGGATCTATGAGAAGGAGAGGCGGTATACGATTGTGGAGTGATCTCATTCCCTTGCCACCTGGCGAGGGCTGACCACATTCTCATGCACGACCTCGGCTGCGTCTGGGTCCCGCAGGCCTGCACATGGGCCGTGGCCGCATGCAGCCATCTGATGTCCTCTACCTGTCGCCAGTGTGGGCGGTGGGATTCTTGGGCCATGGCGTCTGGCGACCATGAAGGCCCAAGTGCAGTCACCGAGCGCGGGATATTTAGGGAGCCGTGGGTGGGGGTCCCACCTACCCCTCTCCATTCCAGCGTCGTCGCTGGCGATTCGCATCACGGGTCCTTGTTTGCTCATCTGTGTTTCGGATCTAGGGTTAGTACTCCTTCTCCTACCAATTCATTCGAGTGGTTGTCGAGCAAAGTTGTCGCCGATGAGCGTTCCTTCACCCAGGTTGTAGAGGGATCTTCTTCCTCCCGATCATTTGCATCGACTCTGATGCGTGATCGTGGTGGCGGCAAGTTTGGTGGGTGACGTGAGGGGGTTGGGCGCGGGAACTAAGGAGGAGGTTGCAAGCCGGCACCGCCAACTCAAGGGCACAATATGGTGTGGCAATGCGCAGATCCCCCGCCTCCTCCACACCAAGTGGTTAGAAACCTTCTGGATCGGAGGCGGGGATCGTTGGGAGACAGAAGCACATGTTCTGAATGCTCTCGGCGCTAACGAATGCCCTCAGATGAGCCCACGAGAGCCACCTCCCCTGGCACCAATGTCTGTCTTATCGAGGCAAGGTGGGCCGTCCTTAGACACTTGTACTTCCGAGGAGGGTTAACCTCCTCGGCATCCTCGGATGTTGGCCTTTCAAGCTTGTAGGGGATTGTGCCTCACTTTCCTCCTTTCCCTCCTCCGAGTAGGCGCCGGAAGGAGAGCTTTGACGAATCTCAGTTGCGTATGAGGCTCCTTCCAAAAATACCAGGCTCTTTGTCCGATACTTCCTTTCCTCCCCCCGGGCGATTTCAGACACGGAGGGAGAACTTTGATGACTCTCTGTCGCTGCATCCAGGGCGTCTCCTTGGATGAACAAACTCTTTGTCATGTTCTTCCTTTCCCCCTCCTCCATCTTAACCAGGACCTCGTAAGGGTCTTTGGCTAGAAGCCTCTCGAGCTTAGGGATTCTGGGGTCTTCTAGCGGCGGAGCCGGGGACTCCATTTTCACGGCCCACACACGCCAAAAACTATGTACAAGGCATAAAGACGACCGCTCATTCAGAAAAGGAATGGTGAGTAAACTAATTAGTAAATAACCAAGATGTGGAGGTTACCTCCGCAACAGGTTTGGCATGGCTAAAAGCAAAGTCCTCAACCCTAGAGGGAAAGGTGTTCTTCTTGGGCTTGAATAGAAGTTTCCACATCCCTCCGAGGTCCTCTCCTCGACGGAACCTCCGGACCACCGCTCTGTCCTCCAGCTTGTACTCCCACATCGGAATAGATCGGGACTGGAGTGGGAGAATCCTGCGATGGAGCATCACTTGGACTTGTGGGATCACTAGAAGAGTGTCTAGAGGGGGGGGTGAATAGACTACTAGCAGGAATTTAAAACCTAACATTTTCCCAAGTTAATTGGTTGGCAGATTTTAACAATCATAGCTTCTTCCCCTGGAACCGATGAAAAAAAGTGCGTTAGAGCTCTCTTCAACCTGCTCATGGCTAGATCGATCGGTTTCGGGTCAAATAGGAAGAACGTAAATCTTCCACCTCTGGAAAGCGCCTACACCTAATGGCTTAAGCCGCTCGACTTTTTCAGAACAGGTCCGAGTCAAATAGCAATGATTCGAAGCACTTCTTTTTCCATTACACTATTTCGGGCGCTTTCCCATCTTCTTAACCTGAAATGAAGGGGTACCCCCGGGAAGAGATCCAGTGGAGATAGCTGGGCCTGAGCAAGTCAAGCACACCCTACACATGCATGCCTATGAGTATAGCAGCGGAAAGTAAAGACAATGCACATGAAGTAAAGAGTTGAGATAGGTAGATCAAACGCAATTGGAGACGCAAGGATTTTTCCCGTGGTTCCGATAGGTGGTGCTATCGTACGTCCACGTTTATGGAGTCTTCAACCCACGGAGGGTAACGGTCGCGAGAGTCCACGGAGGGCTCCACCCATAAGGGTCCACGAAGTAGCAACCTTGACTATTCCATAACGGCTTCCGTCCACGAAGGACTAGCCTCACTATGGGTAGATCTTCACGAAGTAGGCGATCTCCTTGCCCGTACAAACTTCTTGGTTCACTCCACAACATGAAGTAGGAGGCTCCCAAGCGACACCTAACCAATCTAGGAGGCACCACCCTCCAAAAGGTAATAGGCTCGGTAATGACGATGAACTCCTTGCTCTTGTGCTTCAAGATGATAGACTCCTCAACACACAATCACTCTCTCACAGATTTGGCTTGGTGGAAGAGATGGGATTGGTGGAAAGCAATTTGGGGAGGCTAGAAATCAAGATCCATATGGTTGGAGTGGATGATCTTGACCTCAACACAAGGGTAGGTGGTTCTCTTTCAGAAAACTGGATGGGGCAAGTATGGAATAGTTCTGAGTGCTTCTCTTTCGAGTAGGTGGTGGTGAAGGGGTATATATAGGCATCCCCAAAAATCCAACCGTTACACACAAAATGACCAACTCGGTGACACCGATGTGTTAATCTCGGTGGTACCGAAGTGATCAAAAGGTGGCAACTTTTGAATCTCGGTGAGACCGATATATGAAACTCGGTTGCACCGATAAGGTGACCAACAGTCAGATTGCCCATTCTCGGTGACGCCGATCCAACAATCTCGGTGGTACCGATATTTTGAATTTGCGTAACAGAAAGTTGGCAACCTAAACTCGATGGCACCGGAATAGAATCGGTTGCACCGAAGTGGCTAGGGTTTGGCTGAGTCTGTCTAGGGTTGAGAATCGGTGGCACCGGGTGGGAATGTTGGTTGCACCGATTTGAATATTTTGGCTTTGGACAGACTTTGGTGGGAGAGCTTGTGGGTGTATTTGGTGACTATCACTTGTGCACGTATGAGCATTTTGTTCACCAACAAAACCTTACCCCCTTTTAATAGTATTGGCTTTCCTATGGACTCAAAGTAATTTCTCACAAATGTAAAATGTAGAGTCCTCTTCCTTGAAGCTTTGCCAACCTATTTCCTTGCATCTTGGGGTATCTCCACACAGCCCTTTGCCAACCCTTTTCTCCATGGACTTTTATCTGAAATATACTAGGTAAAAGTATTAGTCCAAGAGACAATGTATGTTGTCATGAATTATCAAAACCACCAAGGGAGCATGTTGTGCTTTCAGGACTACGTCCACCAAATGGACGCTCTTGCCAACCATGGCTTTAAGCTTGCCTTGAAGCGCCTTCAGCTCATTTGCCCCCCCCCCCCCCCCCCCAAGTGGAGGTTCTTATCAAGGATGATGATGATGCCAAATAAGAACCAAGAAAGGTGACGCCAAGGATGCAATGGTTTAAGCTCTCTATGAACGGTACGATCAAGCTACTCACTCGAGAGCCCCCCTTGATAGTACGATAATCGGTCCTATAACTCGGTCTCCCAACAACACCATGAGACATGTAAAATAGAAAACCTATCAAGGACAAACCTTTGCCTTGCGCATAATCCACTCGGGCTAGATGATGATGATCTTGACCTTCTCAAGTTGGACTTTCTTGTTTGCGTTGACTTTACGAAGACTAGTGAATTGCTCCCCCATACTCCACTATGGGGGAGCCTCTTTTAGGCACATCTTCACATGTCCATTATCACGAGAATGGACGGCAAGCTTCAAGCAAGATCTTGCACAAGCAACCTTGATGACGATTACCACTTGATATCATCCTTCATGGGTTATATCATATATTCTTTTTGATGCATGTCCATGGAAACATACCTAACCCAACAGAGAAACCTCACATAGATCATAGGTTAGTGCACAAAACGTAATGGACAATACCTACCATACCATGGGATCACATGATCCCACTCGATACATCTTCTAGGCTTTGTTTGTTGATCAAATTAAATCACTATTTGTACTTAGTGTTGATCAACCTTGTATCTCATCTTCTCTCTTCATAAAGGTGATGTCTGGAAGGTAAACATGAATGTTCACACAATCTTCTTCTTGAAGACATGCTTGCAATAGGCTCAACTCTCACATGACCAATATTTGGATAACTCCTTGGATAGCACCTTGGTCAACACATAATCGTTTCCTAATAATCTTGAGACTAATAAATGGTCTTCAAGCAATGTCCATGGATAAACCCTTCAAATATAACTCAAGGTAACAATTAGTCCATAGGAATTGTCATCAATTACACCAAACATGGGGGCATCATGCTCTTTCAGCAGGAAATCCTTGAGTCTTTCCAGTCGGAGGTGGAGGGCAATCGCCGTATACTTCATGCGTAAGCGGAGGCTGAGCAAGAAGCGGACGTCGACGAGATGCTTGCCTACAGGGATGAGGATGAATAGCTGAAGACGTAGATTTTCTGTTGCATGCTTGGTGTGGATTTAAGGGGTGAAATATGAAGTATTCAAATGCATAGTAGAAAGTATAAGATGTGACCAATCACTCGGGCGCGCCTGCGAGCGTTTGAGGGATTGAATTTGTTGTCCAGCTGCTAGGTGCTCTTAGTGACCTAAAACGTGTTACATTTATGTACCTAAAACATACAATATTACATTTGTTTTTATTTTAGAATGGAGGGAGTAGATAAAAAGACCATCAAGAAACCGCGTCGAGCTCGGGTGAGAAGGTGTCTGTCATTCTTTTCTTCGGTGGCCTCTGCGGTGGTGCTGGAGGCAGGTGACGGGCGTTGATGTCAAGCTCATAAATGTCCTGCCATCTTTTTAGTTTTGTAATGTCGGTCTTTATGTGACTTGTAATTTAATCTTATGATATGAATGAGACACATCCATGAAAAAAAAAAGATGATGAAGGATCGAGAGCAATGGGATTTTAAGCTAGTAGTACAATTTACTACTCCCTCCCTTTTTATTTACTCTGCGTAATAAAGTTGACTGAAGTCAAATTTCGTAAAGTTTGACCAAGTTTATAGTAAACAATATAAACATTTACGGTAACAAATCTATATGATGTGAAAGTACATTCAATAATGAATCTAATGGTATTGATTTGTTATTGTATATGTTAATATTTTTGTCTATAAACTTTGTCAAACTTTACAAGGCTTGACTTTGACCAAAGCTAATACGCAGAATAAATAAAAACGCGGAGGGAATACGACGGTGACATATGTATATCCTAACAAACTTCTATTCATCCTATTGTATGGACGTATATTAATACTAAAATTACAGCCTTGTTTAATCTGTAAGAGCATCTACAGCCGGACATAGCAAATATGACCCCCAATACGTCCGCGGATGCGCCCGGTGTCCCCTATTTGTCCGTCCGCGCAGCCACACTCCTTATTTTCTTCCTCATATGTCCGGTCACTTGCATGCGATTGGTGGAGAGGAAGAGAGAGAAAGAAAAGAATGAATAAAGAAAAAAAAAAGGGGTCCAGGTGGGGTCGCGTCCTACGTGGCGGACTGACCGGACGCGCCCGGGCACGTCCATGAGCCCTCATATCCTCCCTATATTTAAGATGGATATGAGGGTTCGCGGACAGCCCGGACGTATAAAAATGATATGAGGGGTTTGGTTGGGTCACTTTTTTCCTTCTCTTTCCTGTCTGGTCACTGATCGGCGCGTCCACATGCGCCGGTGTTTGGATGCACTAACGACGTCGCGTGCACGGTGCACTTCATCCTCTGGATTCCTCGTCGTTTCTTCTTCCAAGCACCACATGAATAATGCCGGCGACAGCGGCCCCGATGATGAACCACGTCACCCCGACCAGGACGAACTGGAGCTCGGAGCTATTCACGACTCCCAGAGCGGCCGCACCGCCAATGTGGTTCTCGATCACGCCTCCGGCCATCTCCTTCTTGTTGTACCCGGCGATCCCCGCCGCGATGATTGCCATCAGCAGCGGCACCGTCATGTCGATCCTCGCCCTCCTCGCCGGAGCTCTCTTGCCACCGGACGCTCTTCGCACCCGGCTCCGAGCCGGCACGGCGCTCTGGGCGTCCGGCGACGAAAACGCGGCCGTGGATGGCAGGTTCCGCTGCGGGGTCCAGTACTCGCCGCGCTGGCGGGCGTACACCGCCGACGCCGTTGCGCCCTCCGCCTTGCGTCGTGTGGCTGCCTCCTTTGTCGGATAATCCAAACATACCTACGCTAGTAGTACTAAGTTGTGTTTGAGTAGGAAGTGATCAGCGTTGTCGTGTAATTAGGAATGGATAAGTTTGAATTTTGTACTAGTTGTACCATGAAATAATGAGATTTGTATCGAGTTGTGGAGGAAAACAAGAAAATTAGAGGGTGCGAGACGCACCCCTGGCAAAGTGTTTATTCCGTGTGTTCGTGATATTTTCATATGATCGATCCTGTAGGCGAAAAGCCAACAATTGATATCTAGAGCAAGGTCAAGGTGAAGCTGCGCTTGCCCCGGGGAGGCGACCCCCTACTAGCGCCTCGGGGCGGGTGATATAGTCGTTGAGGGTACAACGACGAGGAGGAGCGGGTGATAGATTCGTTGTTGTGGCGACGAGGAGGAGCTGGCGATAGTCGATCGGTGGAGCGACAAAATGAGAAGGTGGTGTGGGTGTTGTCGGAAGTGACGGGACGAGTGATTGTCGTTCATCGAAATGACTTGGAGAAGGACGACATGCTGTCGTCGACGAGGTGGTGGAAGGTGATTGTTGATGGGAGCGGTGGTGCCGAGGTGCGGTACCGGAAATTCATCAAGATCATCGTTGGTATGAGTAAAGAAGAGACGACAAAGTTGTGAGCCGCCGTCGTCAACGTGCACGTGAGTTCTTGTAAGGCGCGTCCAAGAGCTCAGGTGTGTGAGTCTTCTGCTGCAGTTGAGATGCGTCACTAGCGAAGGAGAATTCAGAGTGAGAGCGGATGGAAAAAGGAAATTGTGCCTTGCGTTTCCGTTCGTGATCAAGGAGTTCCGGCGAGTTCATATACGGTAAAATCGAGTTGCGCGTATATGGCGAGTTGTGCTGCCGTCGGATGGGAAGCATCGTTTGGTAAGTTGTGTCACCAACGATAACGAGAAAGAAAAATATGTGAAGATGCGGCGGGTGAAGAGATGTGTCTCCCCGTGTGCGAGCAACCGATGAAATGACGAAGTTCAACGAGAAGATGGACGCGCACCAGTAAAGTTGAGTTCCTGCATGACGCTATGTGTTTAATCTGCATGTAGCACGCTAAGATGTGGCAGCGTGGCTGGTAGTCCAGGTAATCGTTGGTTCCAGTCTACAAGTCGACATGAAAAGAAAAGTGTCTCATAAAGTAAAAGATTGGATGTTTGGATTAGGGGGTGAACGTTGGATAATCCAAACATACCTACGCTAGTAGTACTAAGTTGTGTTTGAGTAGGAAGTGATCAACGCTGCCGTGTAATTAGGAATAGATAAGTTTGAATTTTGAACTAGTTGTACCGTGAAATAATGAGATTTGTATCGAGTTGTGAAGAAAAACAAGAAAATTAGAGGGTGCGAGACGCATCCCTGGTAAAGTGTTTATCGCGTGTGTTCATGATATTTTCATATGATCGATCTTGTGGGCGAAAAGCCAACATCCTTAAGCCTCTCCGTCACGGGGTCGGACGCATCTGAAGAAGGCGGTGATGACGATGGCGGTGGCAGCAGGCAGAGAGGGGCAAGGACTGCGGTGGCGGCGGCGGCGCCGGCCGGGGCTCTGAATGGCCGCCAGTACCACCAGTTGGACATGGACATGTTGGTCTGTACCGCCGAGCTCCTCGACTGCCACGTCGCCTCCGACTCCTGCATTCACGATTCACCATTGATGTGATCAAATGAGCAGAGTTTGTGCAGAGCAGAGCAGAGCACGAGGCAGTCGAAAGCTGAGAGCTGAGCACGAGGCAGCAGGGTTGGATGAAATTAGTTGCTTACAAGGTGATGCCAATGGAGAGCATTGTCTGCAGAGCAATTGAGTTTTTTTTCATTGTGTTTTGGATGCATTTGTGGGTTGTTATCCTGACACTCAAGCGGCAGATGCTTCACTGAATTGCTTGGTGATTCCAGATTCATCTGACTTACTGACACCTCCCAGAAACCTTGTCTGTAATGGTGCACCTTGGATGGATACTGATGCCACTTGAAAGCATTTTGTGCATCATAGTATCGGTAATGATGATCTGGCCAATAGACTAGGGGTTCGATCTCTTTTCCCCTACATGTGTTGTGGAGTGAACCAGCCTATGACGGATGACAATAACGATTTCAACTACATCATGCGTGTATATTGACTGGAAATCATGTATTTACATAACGACGAGTTCAACAGTGCATGATAGCTTGACAAGGGACTGAGAGTTCACAACACAACGTATTTACATTGCGATCGAGTTGGATACATAGGTATAAATAAACTAGTAGTATGATGTGGCGAACATAATATATACTACGGTAACGGAGTAGGCGCATGTACGATCGGGCCATCACGTACGAGTTTAGACAAGGAGCAACGGGATCATGCAACCGAGGTCGGCGGCGGCAGCGCCGGCGTAGCGATCCTCATATGCGGAAGGGTGGCGCCTGCAAGCAGAAACCATGCGGGAAGGGGATGTGGCGCTCCTCCAACGTGCGGCTGCTCCTCCAAGTCATCAACGCGCTCGGGCGAGGAACATATGCCGACGAGGACGGTGCGGGCGATCCATGACGCTGACCACGATATCGAGATCACACTCGACCTTGAGGCAGTTGAAGAGCGAGTGCAGCGACCAGAGGACTGCCACCGCGCTGATGACCATGACACATATCTCACATGTGGAGAATCGGCGTCCGTCGCCGTGGTGCTCGGTCGTCGCTGAGGAGGTATTGGTGGTCAGGGCCGGTCCAAGCAAATTTTGCCCCGGGGCAAAATCA
Source organism: Elymus sibiricus (assembly GCA_039707655.1). Classification (NCBI taxonomy): domain Eukaryota; kingdom Viridiplantae; phylum Streptophyta; class Magnoliopsida; order Poales; family Poaceae; genus Elymus; species Elymus sibiricus. The sequence continues at coordinate 525,541,304 of CM077665.1, read as the reverse complement.
AAAATAAATAAATTTTATACTAAACTTTTATATTCATCTAAACATATTATGTCATCAGACTACAACATAAACGAGTATGATGTTTTTCACTTAGTTGACATAATTAGTCACACAACAACATTGCTACATATTAATTATTGTATTCTTTGTCCTACAGTTGTAATGTACATCAACAAAACAATTATGCTAAATTTAAGTTATTTATCTTAACAAAAGTTTGTTTTAAAAAATTATTTCGGAATTACTATATTTGGTACACCATTTTACTGGTTTTTCTATGTACCGTTAGTAGGGGTTTGAATAAGCTATTCTATACTCACGCTTAGAATATATATATATATATATTATGTGTATGTGGGGGTGGGGGTGCGTCCATGTTTATTTAAATATCATGATAGAGGTTCCCAAAGCATATTGTCTAAAAAAACTTAAAAGTGGTTTCTAGTGTATTATTAGGTAAGTATATCCGTAGAAATTTATAGAGTATAAATTGAGTAGTTGTCAATATGTGCTTGCTCTTTACTAGATAGCTGATAGTGAAGTAGCATCACTTATAGTAATCACTTGTGCAAAGATGAAAATGACGTCAGTTGTACTGATTTTATTATTTGTCATGCACTTATTTGATGTGTTTTGATTTATCTAGTATAGCTACCGGTCTTTCAAATCAAAAGTTGTACATGAAATTGCACATATAAATCTACTTAAGATAGCGTTTGTTACAAAGAACCTAACTAACTTTAATATCACCAGTGGTCTGTTTATACGTGGTACATGATATTGGTTTGCAGGACTTTGCTCATCCAAATTCAGAATTTTCTTTTTTTTCCCACACATTCCATGATATTTTGACCTAATGGGTAATATTATGGTGGTTAGTAGTATAGTTTAGAGTTTGGGGCCCTCATCCTCTCAGGGGACCAGGGCAGTCGCCCTGTTTGCCCGACCTATGGGCCGGCCCTGGCGAGGCCGGGCGCGTCTAGAGCGGGGCCCGGGCGGCCGGAGTGCGAGGAGTGGGCGTGACTGCGCAACGGTGAGCGCGAGCTCCAGTGAGCTTGGCCGCGACAGTGTACGACGTCTACGGCGATGGATTCGACGGGGGAAGATGGAGATGGTGGAGGGGCTCACAGTGGAGCCGATGATGAGCTCGAGGAGTTCGGGGGCGGGCCGGAGGGGTGGCACGACGGCGAGAGGCGTGTGGTGGTCGACGGGGAAGAAGACTCGATCCCGAAGCTTGACGGCGCCACGGCTCGAACTGGTGGATGTAGTCGAATTAGAAGAGGCCCGCAAGTCTCCTAGCAAAGTTTCAGCTTGCGGGGAACTCGATGGCCGCGACTACGACGACGGTCATGGCTGTTGCGTACTTGGGCGCATCGAAATTGATGATGGTGAGTGAGAGAGTGAGGGGAATGGAGCTAGGGTTTGTCTACGGGGTCGGGGCAAGGCCTTATCTTCTCCCTGAGCTACTTTAGCTGCCAGATGTCGAGCATCAATGGCCATGGTGTCCGGGATGGCCGACACGCCAAGCCTTTGCCTCCTCTCTATACAGAGGAAGGAGATGGCTGGTTGGTGAGCTGGGTTGTGCACTGTAGCACTACTGGGCCATAAGTGCACAGTGAACGCTTTTCTCCTTTTCCATTACTTTTTATGTTTTAGTTTTTTGCTTGCTTTTTTTCTATTTAATTGGGTAACCAAATAATTTTAGTTGTGAGTGAATCTTTGCACAAAAATACTAGGCAATATAACCGTGTCACACACAAGATGTTGAAATATTTGGACAAGTACAAATATTGGTTTGAATTTCAATGGGATAAATAAATGTTGTTGGTCCACTTTTAAATAGGTTAATGGCATTTAAATATTCAAATGATGTTGGTTCTTATATGACAAGTACTTAGTGATTATTTGCAAAAATACCAACACTTTTTTAGACAGTTTGATGAAATAATAATTTGACTTGCAATTAGAATTTGAATTTGCCTTTGATTTTTATCAAGTGACAATTTGGTTTAGCAAAAAGTGATGACATGGCATCATTAGCATGGGTTCACTATAGCATGATATCAAGGGTGTTACAGTGACCGGGCACGTCCTCAATGTTAGACGAGCGGGCCCCCTAGGAAAACACTCTGAAACCTGGCGGTCTGAAGCTCATCTCCTCCGTCGGACCGATGGCTCCGCGTGTCGGCGCTTCGGCAAGCCGCACAAGGGCCCTAACCCGGCTATTTAGGCAAGATGTCGGCTCTGAAACCCTACCCGTCCACGTTTGCTTCCCTCTCGTCCGCCACCGCCACTTTTCACTCGTCGTTGACCTCCACATTACACTCGCCGGCTGCTCGCCAGCCGCCACCACAAGCAAGTTGTCATGCCGCCACCACCACCACGGGTCAGGAGCTACCTTTATCTAACGGCGGAGCGCCGGCTGCAGCTCCTTGACCAGATCCGTACAAGGCGCGAAGCCCGGATCACCGCGAGGCTACCTCCGGACGCGGTTGATATGGAGGAGTTGGAGAAGGAGAAGTAGGGCGAGGAGGACACGAAAGACGCGGATCCGACGGTGGAGTTGCGGGCGAAGCAGTAGGCAATCCTCGATTCTTTCCAGTCAAAGGCGGAGGCGGGGGCCAACCGATGTATCCTTCAGGCGGAGACGGAGCAGGAAGCAAACGTCGACGAGATGCTTGCTGTATGAATGAGAAGGAGCAGGAGAAGCCGGAGCCCTCCTACGCGCTCATCTAGCCGACGCCCGACATGGAGATTGTGGACATCTCCGACGACGAAGCATACTTCAGCCTAGTGTGATTTACATAGTACGTAGGTTTTCTTTTGCATGTTTCCTACGGATATAAGGGATGAAATATGATGTATTCAAATATATAGGAGAAAGTATAAGATGTGATGCCTGCGGATCCGTGGGTTGTACGCGAGCGTTCGACAAGCTAGATTTGTTGTTGACTGCTGTAGATGCTTTTAGTGACCTACTTTCTCCGTCTCATAGTATAAAAGCATTTTTAACATTAATATAATGTTAAAAACGCTACTACATTCGTCCGGGTTTATTGAGTTAGAGGGAGTATTATGTCATGGGACGGTGGGGAATAGAACGTATTATGATTAAAAAAATTAGAACGTATTAGGCTTGTTTGCATTTTTGACCGGAGGGAGTTGATAAAATAATGATCAAGTATCCTAACAAACTTGTATTCATCCTATTGTATGGACGTATTAATACTCTACTAAAAATTTACAGCTTTGTTCTATCTCTAACCACGTCGCGTGCACGTTCATTCTCTGGATTCCTCCTCGTATCTTCTTCCAAGCACCACCTGAATAATGCCGGCGACAGCGGCCCCGATGACGAACCAGGTCACGCCGGCCAAGACGACCTGGAGCTCGGAGCTGTTCACGACTCCCAGAGCGGCCGCACCGCCAATGTGGTCCTCGATCACGCCTCGGGCCATCTCCTTCTTGTTGTACCCGGTGATTCCCGCCGCGACGATCGCCATCAGCAGCGGCACCGTCAGGTCGATCCTCGCCCTCCTCGCCGGCGCTCTCTCGCCACCGGACGCTCTTCGCACCCGGCTCCGAGGCGGGGCGGCGCTCTGGGCGTCCGGCGACGGAAACGCGGCCGTGGACGGCAGGTTCCGCTGCGGGGTCCAGTACTCGTCGCGCTGGCGGGCGTACACCGCTGACGCCGTCGCGCCCTCCGCCTTGCGTCGCGCGGCTGCCTCCTTGAGCTTCTCCGTCACAGGGTCGGCTGCATCTGAAGAAGACGGCGGTGATGATGGCGGTGGCAGCAGGCAGAGAGGGGCAGGGACGGCGGCGGCGGCGGCGCCGGCCGGGGCTCTGAACGGCCGCCAGTACCACCAGTTGGACATGGACATGATGGTCTGTACCGCCGAGCTCCTCGATTGCCACGTCGCCTCCGACTCCTGCATTCATAATTCTCCATTGATGGGATCAAATGAGCAGAGTATGTGCACAGCAGAGCAGAGCACGAGGCAGTCGATCAGGTGAGAGCTGAGCACGAGGCAGCAGGGTTGGATGAAATTAGTACCTCGGACTGCCTGGTGGCGGACTTGTGCTCCATCTTCTCGAACCTGGCCTTGAACTTGGCGACCTCGGCGAAGATGTCGGGCGAGCCGGCGGCGTTGGCCTCGGAGACGCGGACCCTGCGGCGCGGCAGCTTGGACATCAAGAACTCGAGCGCCGCCAGGTCCGAGCGCTCCACATAGGAGATGCAGTCGACGGGGCAGGTCTGGACGGCGTCGGCGATGCGGTCCTCGGGGTCGGCCCACTGGGCGACGACGCGGGCGCGGCCGTGGACGGACTCGATGGCGAAGGTGCGGCCGGCGTGGAGCGCGCACTTGAGGCAGCCGACGCAGGCCACCTCGTCGACGAACACGGCGCGCGTCTCGGCGTCCCCGCCGCGCCACGACGAGTAGAGCGGGCGGCCCGTGTAGCCCTGGAACTCGGACCGCCGCGCGTGCTCGCGGTCGTAGGCCCGCCGCTGTGCCGGGTCGGAGAGCAGCGCGTACACCTCGTTGAGCACCACGGCCATGTCGTGGGAGGAGGGCCCGGCCGAGGCGTCGCCGTTGCCGGCGGCGACGTCCGGGTGGCAGCGCTTCTGCAGCGCCCGGTAGGCCGCCTTGATGTCGGCCTGCGGGGACGAGGGCTCCACCCCCAGCAGCTCGTACAGGTCGTAGTCCGTCGCCCACGACGACCCCGCGCGGCCGCTAGAGCTGGACGAGGACGAGGAACTGCTGGAGGAGGCGGCGGCTTGGCATCTGAGGCGGTGGCGGGAGGGCCTGGAGCTGGAGGACGGCCGGGGGTTGGCGAGGGGGACGGCGGTGTTGAGGAGAAGCGCCGGCATGGCTGCTCTCCTCTGCTTTGCTTGATTGGATTTGCTGCTCTGCCTCTGCCTCTGCCACCCGACTGGTGGGAGAAGCTTCAGCGACTTGATCACTACACGTCGCGTCTTGTGAGCGAGATTTTTTCTGGCTGTTGCTTTGGAGCTTTTTGCTCTGCCTTTTTACCTGTGTGCCCACGTACGGCGGCCGGGCTCTGATATTTTGGACAACCAGCGAGCGTAGCGTGGCTAGGCGCCAGAAATAAGGCAAGAAGACTTTCCTGTAGCCACACGGAAATAAACGAGGTTTCCATGAGTTCGTTGGAAGGAGAAAATCAAAGAACGCTTTCAGCAGCTAGCTAGAAAACGAAATACTTACCGTCGCTGTGCTGCATCATCCCTTCCTCTTTGGGAAAATATCGACGCAGTCTCAAGCCACGTCTGGCGCCGTTGCCGGGGAGGAAGCGGTCTCTTCTACGTGCTAATCTCTGGCGCCGAGGAGACACCATCATCATGTATCAGGTTCCTAATCACAAATCTCATCTCCTTGCAATTACATTATTTGCCATTTGTCTCTCGTTTTCCTCTCCCCCACTTCACCAAATTTGCCGTTTTAATCGCCCTCTTTTTCGTTCCCCTTTTTCTTATCAGATCTCTTGTTTGCTTGTCATCATGAGTGATTTTGATATGGCAGAAGCAGATGATGGCAGGACTCCTAATATTGGACGTTCTAGTAATCTGGATGCTAAAACTTTAGTTTTGGGGCAAGGGAATGTTATAGGAAAAGAAACTATCCAAAAAAATTTCAATTGCGTTGGGAATTTGACTCTTGATGATACTCCTATACTGAAAAGAACTAAAACTTATGCGGAAGCTATTTCAGCGCTAGTTCTGAAACTTGAAAATAGATTTATTCATACCCATCCTACCTTGCAAAGATTGTTTTATGAACTACCCGTCATAAAAGATCCTAAGGCTAAGAAATTAGCCACCCTTGTTCTCATGAATGAATTTGATCACATAGTACGAGAAGCTAGGGAGATTTTCGATTTCTTTGGTATGAACCGTGAAAAAACGGTAATAGGAGAGATCCTTTACAATAGTGATTACATGTTGAGACATCTGCTTGAAAATAACCAAATTTTTTATGAGAATCTTAAAAAGGAAGTCCCCGTTTTAGATAGGATCCAACAAGTTTTCAATGATGTTAATCGACAAGCTTGGATTGTGGCCGGGAATCAAAGAGGGTACGTAGATGGACAACTTGATAGTGCTAAGGTTTCTATGGATGATGTGTTTCAAGTTTTATTTGCGAAACCTCTTGACAAAAATACCTCTATGAAAATCAAAGATGACAATACTTGAATCTATGCGTTATGCCTAGCTAGGGGCGTAAAACGATAGCGCTTGTTGGGAGGCAACCCAATGAATAAATTTATTTCATCTTTTTCTTTCTATTTTTGAGTGTTGACAAAATTATGCCTCTGTTATGATTGTGTTATTATGTTTTATTTAGTGCTTGTGCCAAGTAAATCATTTAGGATGATTCATAAGATGAGTAGAAACAATGCTGAATCTGAAACAGAAACTTTGCCTTCAGCGTGCGAATTTTCATTTTTTTTACTGGAACGTGATATTGAGCTGAAATTTTAACACGGTATTGCTATACAAATTATTTACGTTGTCCTAATTGTTCAGAATTTTTAGAGTTACAGAAGTATGGTTAGAGTACAGATTACTACAAACTGTTCTGTTTAAGACAGATTCTGTTTTCGTTGCATTGCGTGCTTGTTTTGATGAATCTATGGGTTATATTGAAGGGTATGAGCCATGATAAAATTAAAATACAGTAGGTATAATGCAATAATAAAATTTGAGTGGGTTTGCAACAGTACTTAAAGTAGTGATTTGATTTATTATACTAACGGATCTCACGAAGATTTTATTGAGTTTTGTGTGATTGAAGTTTTCAAGTTTTGGGTGAGATCACGATGGATGAAGGAATAAGGAGTGAAAAGAGCCTAAGCTTGGGGATGCTACAGCACCCCCCAAGATATATCCAAAGAGAAACAAGCAACTAAGCTTGGGGATGCCCCGAGTGGCATCCCCTCTTTCTTCTAACGACCATCGGTATTTTACTTGGAGCTATATTTTTATTCATCACATATCATGAGTTTTGCTTGGAGCATCTTGTATCATTTGAGTCTTTGTTTGATTTTCTTTTTAGTTTGTCACTTGTATCCTTGCTGGACACACCTATTTGAGAGAGCCAAAATTATGCTAAGATTTGTTAGAATTTCTCTTTATGCTTCACTTAAACTTTTTGAGCTATAGAATTGCTCTAGTGCTTCACTTATATCTTTTTGAGCACGGTGTGCTTGGAAACTTTTGCAGAAATCCTGTCATGCTTCACTTAGATTATTTTGAGAGTTGGTAACTTTTGAAGAGATCCTCTCATGCTTCACTTAGATTATTTTAAGAGTTATTAAATTTTGAAGATATCCTCTCATGCTTCACTTATACTATTTTGAGAGATGAAATCTCTATGCTCATGTGCTTCACTTAAATTTGTGTGAGCTTGTCAAAAGCAATGACAATATATGAAACTAGTCCCAAAGTGATAGATATCCAAGGAGGATATAATAAAAACTTTCATGAATATCATTGGACAAATTAAACTTGATTCATTGTAATAGTTTTGAGACATGATGATAGTAATATGTGAGTCATGTTAGTGAGTAATTATGCTTTAGTAAGAATATTGCTGTTAAGGTTTGTGACTCCCTATGCAAGTACGAAAGTCAATAGTTATGCAATGAAATTACATCCTACTTATGGTGCATTATTCGGTGTTAGTTATGCTCAATGCTCGCTTATGTGAATTTTTGTTTCTTGGTTGGTTGCTTCTCAATCTATTTGCTAGCCTCCACTTGTACTAAGTAGAAATACTACTTGTGCATCCAAAATCCTTAAACCCAGTTTTGCCTTATGAGTCCACCATACCTACCTATATGCGGTATTTCCATGCCGTTCTAAGAAAATTTGTATGGGCCATCTCTAATTTTCAAAATAAAATTTCCTTTTTGTGTGCTCGTACCGCTCATGAAACGGTAGGGGGTGTCCAATATTTTTCCATGCTAGATGTGTTATTCTCAAGATGAGTGTTTATTCACTTGTCATTGCACGAGAGTACGGCAGTAATAGGGATGCCCATTCCCGAAATGAAAAAAAAAAGATTTTTTTTTTACTTTATGTTGTCAAATAATAAATTCCTTGGAAAGTGTTAGTATGGAAGGCAACCGTGGATATGGCCAGCCATGGATTGTGAAAGAATGGTGGAAAAAGGAATAAACTTTATTTTCTGTTTGGGAACCGCCTATGATATATCTAGTATGGAAAGTATTGTGAACTACTTTGTCGTTTTCGTTGACAGGAAAGGCATGCCACTCAAAATATTTTTCTCTCTCAATTTAAACTTTGAGCTCTGGCACCTCTACAAATCCCTACTTCCCTCTGCGAAGGGCCTATATATTTACTTTATACAATTTTTATTTTTACTTGAGTCTCCATCTTCTCTTATAAAGCACCAACTATAGGGGGCACTATGATCGTACTTGAGGATTGGGTGTAGCTAATATTTGAGTGTGTTTCATGAATGGATCAATGATTGAGCATGATGGGCTAGGGATAACTTTCTTTAGTGTTGATAGTTCGAAAGACATGGTTGCTTGTTGGCATGCTTGAGTATTAAAGTCTTTATGTCAAAACTAGACTATTGCCTTGAACCGTCTAAAATTCCAAATGTCCATGCTACAAAAAAAAAGAATATGTGATGAACATGTTAGGCAGCATTCCACATCAAAAATTCTGTTTTTATCATTTACCTACCCGAGGACGAGTAGGAATTAAGCTTAGGGATGCTGATACGTCTCCAACGTATCTATAATTTTTGCTTGTTCCATGATGTTATATTATCATTCTTGGATGTTTTACAATCATTTTATAGCAACTTTATATCATTTTTGGGGACTAACCTATTGACATAGTGCCAAAGTGCTAGTTGCTATTTTTGCTTGTTTTTTACTTCGCAGAATATCAATACCAAACGGAGTCCAATCGCGACGAAACTATTTGGAGATTTTTTTGGGCCAGAAGACATCCAGTGGGCCAAAGAAGTGCCAGAGGGGAGGGTCGATGAGACCACAACCCACCAAGGCGCCCCAAAGGCCCCGGGCGCGCCCTGATGGGTTGTGCCCTCCTCGGGACCCCTCTCCACCACCTCTGACGCCTATAAATTCCCAAATATTCCAGAAACCCTACAGGAGTCGACGAAAAACACATCCAGCCACCGCAAGTTCCAGAACCTCGAGATCGAATCTAACACCATCACGGAGGGGTTCATCATCCTCATTGGTGCCTCTCCGATGATGCGTGAGTAGTCCACCATAGACCTACGGGTCCATAGGTAGTGGCTAGATGGCTTCCTCTCTCTCTTTTGATTCTCAATACAATGGTCTCTTGGATATCTATTTGATGTAAACTTCTGCGGTGTGTTTGTTGGGATCCGATGAATTTTGAGTTCATGATCAGTTTCTATCCATGAATATTATTTGAGTCTTCTTTGATCTCTTATATGCATGATTACTTATAGCCTCGTATTTTTTCTTCGAATCTTTGGTTTAGTTAGGCCAACTAGATCGATTTTTCTTGCCATGGGAAGAGGTGCTTTGTGATGGGTTCGATCTTGCGGTGTCCTCTCCCAGTGACAGAAGGGGCAGCGAGGCACACATGTATCGTTGCTATTAAGGATAACAAGATGGGGTCTATTCATACATGAATAGATCTTGTCTACATCATGTCACTGTTCTTATTGCATCACTCCGTTTTTCCATGAACTTAACACACTAAATGCATGCTGGATAGCGGTCGATGTGTGGAGTAATAGTAGTAGATACAGAATCATTTTGGTCTACTAATCTTGGACGTGATGCCTATATAATGATCATCGCCTTGGATATCGTCATGATTATTTGATCTTCTATCAATTGCCCAACAGTAATTTGTTCACCCACCATGTGCTATACTCATGAGAGAAGCCACTAGTGAATCCTACGGCCCCCGGGTCAACTTTTCCAACATATTGCTTTTCGATCTATATTTTTGCCGCTTTTGTTTTCAGATCTATTATTCCAAAAACCCAAAAATACCTTGCTGCACTTTTTATTTGCCCTTTTTATTTTGTGTTCTTGAGAGATCTATCTCTCCAATCTATCACTACCTAATCTATCTTTTTACCGTAGAGAGATTGAGAACCTCTCTTTCGCGTCGGGTTGCAAGTATTTGTTCTTTGTGTGCAGGTGTTGTTTACGTAGTGGTCGTTATCCTCCTACTGGTTCGATGCCTTGGTTTCATAACTGAGGGAAATACTTACCGTCGTTGTGCTGCATCATCCCTTCCTCTTTGGGGAAATACCGACGCAGTCTCAAGCCACGCCAGGTATCAACCAATCGATCGACTTAAAGGCTATGTGAGAATCAAGGAATATGAAAACTCTAATTAGAATTTGTTTTCCACGGCTTGCCAAGGTAGTTCACCATGAGGATTTGTTTGGGTGGGCGGTTGAATTGCAAGGGCAAATAAATGTTCGAGAGAGATATCATGGTGTTTGAGCAAAGTTTGAGATACAATTGAATGAGATGATCTTGGATTGAAAAGCACACAAGATGAAGTAGAGTTAACTATGTATCTCATATTGTCTTAGGCATGGTGGAAGAGTTGCAAAAGCATCAGATGACAAAGTTAGAATAAGGAAGATGGAACATAATTTCCACACATTTCATGAAAATACTAGGTATTTAATATGGGATTGAATGGGGGAGTTGTGAGTGCTGACACGAGACATCTTGATGATAACATCAAGAGTAAGTGCGACAATTGCATATAGATTATTGATTGTGTGAAAGGATAAATCTCATATAGCATATGACACTAAATGAGTAATGGGTAATACTCAAATTTCATAGGGTACTCTGAGTATTAAACATGAAACGGTTCTAGTACATGTTCTAAAGATAGAAGTTCTACTAATGAATTGCAAAGCATCCATTACTTTTCATGCCCCGCATATCAGGAAGGGAGGGAAGTATGACATCTACAGAGGTAACATGTCGCGGGCTGGGTATTCTATCATGTTAACTTCTGGTTCAACTCCGAAAAGATATAAGCATCTTCAGACTGGCAAACATAAGGACACTAGCGCATATATGGTCAAAAGGCACACAAAATGATGGAAGTTAGCTCTGGAGTATAACCTCCTGGATCGGGTAAGGCTAGGTGATGAGGAACTTAGATTGCTTCGAGTGGAGTACAATCTTGGAGGGGTGTCCGGCATAGAATGCGGTAGAGACGTTGCGAAGATCATCATCCCACTAACGCTCACCATTATCAAACAACTCAAAATGGAGTACCCGCAAGAAGCGGTCCTGAGCATGAGTCAACCAAACCAAACGATATGTCCGATTTGGATCACCACAAGTTCAAGATGAACGAAGAAGGGATGATCTAACTCCGTCTTGTAATTCTTGGGGATTGTAGTAGAAGGAGAGCCTTTGGTGTTAAGGATGGAATATTTGGAGCGAGGAGGGTTAAGCAGATTCCAAAACTGACATGTCGAAAGTGATTCCAGAACTTTGAATTCCCACCTATGAGCTTCCGAAATCTAGTTATGCAATCTTGCATAATTGGTATGAGGAGCGTAAAGTAAAATGCATCCTAATACCAATCTACAACCTTCTTGTATCAAACCCCATCAACACATAACCATCTTCGCAAACTCGTCTACCTCAGACTTTCAAAATGCAACGATATTAGACATGGCAGTACATCTGGACGCTCTCCCAGATATTGGATGCCACCAAACTCTTCTCGCCAGAATAATATATAAGTGATTTCGAAAACCCGCGTACTTAGGCAATGTAACTGAAATGATACCAACTAGGGCACAATGAACCAAAAGGCATAAGTATCTTTTGACACTCAACTCCATGGGACCTCGCCAAGTCGGACAGGAAGCATCCAAAAGAAACCCGCCAGGAGTAGATATCATAGCGATTCAAAAACCCGTGTGAACCTAAAACTTTTAAGGGGATAAGCAATAGACAAAAACATTTTCATTACAATTCCTTACCAGATGATGGATGGGGAAAGGAGTAAAAAAAATCCTACTCTCCCAAAACTATCTATTATGGATACCAAAATAGTGTTCTCTCTTTAAATTCAACAGGGGGCTCGTACGGTCGATACGGCCGAGAAACCCATCTACAGATCGTCAGGTAAATTAACATAGAAACGAGAACACTTGTTTTTTACGAATAACGAGAACACTCTTCATCGTACTCCCATTGGAGCCCCATAGTCTCACAAATAGTCAAAAATTAAACAACATGATGTGCCTTTGGTGTCTTGTGACTTCATTCCCCAATTATGTTGTGATGGCTAGCAACATATATAAATTACTTGCATACCTGAAGCTTCTTGTTACCATTTCTTTCATGGGGCGTCAGTTTTCCCCTTCTTTTTACAAAACTTTTACACTTATTATTATCACGTTACAATCTTAATGTTTATATTTTCTATTACGTAGTAAGGATATTAACAACACAATAGGGTCACCAAATATTAATATAATGTTCTTTGTCATACCATTGTAATGTGTATTATTAAAAAATACATTGGCACTATGCTAAATTAAATTTTATTTCGTGAAAAAACGTTGCGCTAGTTTACTCCTCCTTTCGACAAAAAAATATAATACAAAAAAGGCATGGCTTATGATCATTGTATTACAATTTCATAAATTGCAAATTGCACATGTATGTCTTCGTGTTTTTATATACCTAAATATCATTGTAAGATCTCTAAAGGGTATGATCCAAGAGATATGTTAATAGCGTTTTGTAATGTTTGATTAAGTGAAGTAAACGCGTAGAAACTTCTAGAGTACAAATTTAACAGTTCACATAATTTTTTACTTATTTTTCATAGTCAAATGTGACTTGCAAGTTACATGGGTTAGGTAATAAATTGACAATGATTGCTGATGAAAATGGTTATCTAGAAGACCCAACAATCCTAACAATATGTTAACCGAACCAACTACATTTCATTATTTTTTATCAAGTTTATTTATATTTTTTTTTCGTGCAACACATTGAGAATCAAGAAATTCATACTAATTAGACCCATCATAGATGATTGATACACTTGTGTCACAATTGTTGTAGCAATGTGGTTGCAATCAAGATTATCATGGATGTCGTTAACATGGCATGCACACTAAATATGCAATTATATATTCAATTAGGGGGTGTGTATGACGATTCTATGGTGAAATGATGACCTTGGCAATGATGAAAAATGAATTTTGATCTTCGGAACTCGCCCTCCGTAGTGGCACCATAGATAAGAACATGTGAAAGGGTCGGAGAGGTTGACTAGAGGGCTAAATAGAAGACTACAAACTTTTAGCTCAACTTCCAATTTACGGATAGTGTGAATGAAATAAGTTCTCTAGATATGCAATTTACGGTGAGAAAAACATATATGGCAAGCAAGATAATTAATAAACTAGGTAATCTAGCTAGGAAGCGCAACAAGTAAAGGTAACCATACAAGGTGGAGGCGAGGATGTAACCCAAAGTTCACACTTTTGGGAGAGTGATAATATCCATTGGAGAGATGCAAAAGCCAAACTCCCGAACGCCACCAAGTGCCTCACCATTTTCTTCCTTTGAGTCCCCCAACGGATGAGCCTCAAATGACTTGTGGTTAGTCCTGAAGGCGACCGCCATAACTTTACAAACTTCTTGGATCACATTACATGAAAGGACGCTTTTGGGCATGAGTCCTTCCGCGTAGGAGTCCCAAGTAGCCAAGAGTAACAAGTTTGGTGATGAACAACTATGGGGATCATAAATTGGTTTGATGGAATTGTAGATTGGGTGATTCTCTATCAATCCTCAAAGTTTGGTGAAGTTTTAGTGGTGAAATCAAGAGGAATCAAGCTTTTAGTGTTTGGCAATGGTGAAGAAAGCTCAAGAAGAAGATTATAGTTGGAGAAAGAAGAATGGCGGGTATAAATACCCCAAGATTTTTTCTAGTTGTTGCCCATCAGTACACCTCAGAGACTCGGGCTAAAGGCCCCGGACAAGGACTGGGGATCAGGGGCCCTGGGACCCGGCCTATCCGTAGAGGAAACTCTTTACTCCAGGGACCCGGGGATCAGAGATTCCGAGGAACCGGGGGTCATAGAGACTCGGCTTTTCCAGAGAGATAAGCCTGAGGGCAAAGGAGACCACGAGGCCCGGGAGTCCGATGTCCCGAGGATCCAGGGTATCAAGAGAGTTTTCCTTGGACCGCGAAGACCCAGACCCTAAGCCCCGGGACCTGGGGATCACATCAACAATAGGAAATGGATGGGTTTTAACCCATGATGTGCAGGCATTGGGATATGGCAAATGTATAAGATATTTGCTTGATCCCCAAACTTACACAATCTCCTCAACCCTCTTTATAGTGTGCTTTTTCTATGACTTAAAATAAAACCAAAAAACATTTGAGCCTTCAGAAAATGGAAAATTGACGTATTTTTTCTTTTTGAAATGTGGGCAAGCATTTCCATAATGTTTCATCAAGAGACCATCATCCTGAGATAAACTTGATAGCCGACATTAGTCTCACTAATCATACCATTATCAACACACACACAAACATTTATACGGTATAGATGCACTTTCAACATGGATGAATCTCTCCTGTCAAGAAAAAACATGGATGAATCATTAATATTTATTCTCTGATGTATCTTTCCAATAACAAGCTAGTATTATCATCTAAATATTTTTTGAGGGAAATTATTATCTAAATCCTTTTGTTTAACGCAAGTTGAATCGCTAATAGTTACCACTACATGTTGTTGCTCCACCCCCAGCAGGTCGTGTAGGTCGTAGTCCGTCGCCCACAACGACCCGCACGGCCACCGCCACTAGATCTCAGTACACTACTGGAACAGAGCATTTGTCGTCTGCCAATTCTTTGTCGTCAGCATCCAAAAACCAGACGGCAAAGTATAGACTGATGGCAAATAAGGTATTGTTTGCCATCAGTGCATACTTTGCCGTCTGCCAGCGGACGGCAAAGAGCCAAAAGGCAGACGGCAAAGAGCACAAGGGGGCCCCACTAGACCGTGGGTCAACCGGGCGGTATGGATGCCGTCCGCGGCTCTTTGCCGTCCGCCTTTTGCCTCTTTGCCGTCTGCTGCAGACGGCAAAGAGGATGGCGACCTAACGGCTAACGGCCGTGCCCTGGCCCCCACCCCACCCCCCCTCTCTCTCCCCCATCTCTCTCTCTTCCCACACCACCACGCACACACCTCTTCTCCCCCACCCCCGCAACCCACCGCGGCGGCGCCCCACCGCAGGAGCCAGCCCTCCCCGCGGCGAGCCCCCCTCCCCGCGGCCCTCCTCCACCACCGCGCCCCCCTCCCCGCGGCGAGCCCCCCCTCCCCTCCCTGCGGCCCTCCTCCACCACCGCGGCGAGCCCCCACCACCGCGGCCCTCCTCCACCACCGCGCCCCCCTTCCCGCGGTGAGCCCACCCTGACAGCGGCGAGCACCCCCTCCCCGCGGCCAGGCTCCACCACCGCAGCGTCCTCCCCGTGCCGGTATTCCTCCCCGCGCCGGCCCTCCTCCCTGCGCCGACCCTCCTCCACTGGCCCTCCTCCGGTGAGTTCATGCATCTTCTTTTTTTTCATTTCATTGCATCTGTTAGTTTAGGTTACTGTTAGTTTAGGTTAATTAGGTTAGTGCAAAAAAGAAGAAGAAAAGAAGAATAAGTAGAAGAAGAGGATAAAGGAAAAAAGTTGTTCTTCTTCTTCTTCTTCTTCTTCTTCTTCTCTTCTTCTAGATCTTCTTCTTCTTCTTCTTCTAGTCTTCTTCTTCTAACTTTCTTATTTCCCATTTTGCAGATTTGATTCACTTCACGGAAGCTTGCATTGATGGAGTGCTTGTGTTTACTTTATGTTTTAATTTTGTATCGATGAACAATGTGAAACTTGCTACCTATGGATGAAACTATTGTAATATGGATGAAACTATGTATGTATGGATGAAACTATTGTAATATGGTGAAACTTGCACTTTTGATTTGGTATGTTTGTTGGATGATCATATCCATATGGCAGGGATATAGTTTCTTATGTGTTGGATATCATATATTTGCTGTGAAACTTGCACACATTGTTTGCCCTGTGAAATATATATATATATTTGCCTGTGAAAATGCTTGGATATAACAAAAAATAGAATAAAAAGGGGCAATACAGGCACTTTGCCATCTGCCACCGACGGCAAAGCTCCCTTTGTCGTCTGCCACCGACGGCAAAGGTGACACGTGGCAGCAACCTGTGCAACCTGGGAGCACTAGGTCTGATCCATTTGGTCACTTTGCCGTTGGCTGGCAGACGGCAAAGTATGACATTTTGTCGTCGGCTGGCAGACGACAAAGTATGCCAGTAGCCACCTGAGGCCAGCTGACCCATTTGGAAACTTTGCCATCTCTGGCAGACGGCACAGGCTGCCGTTAGCCACCTAACGGGGCTAACCTCAACGCTATGCCGTCCACCCACTGTACCGTCTGCAGGGCCTATAGGACAGACGGCAAAGGTGTTTGCTGTCCGATTTACTTATGCAGACGACAAAGTAGCCCTTTACCGTGGTTTTCTTTGCTGAAAGTGGGGCCGTCTGTTGGCAGACGGCAAAGGAGTTTGCCGTCCGTGAACCTATCCTTTGCCGTTTGCCATGGCAGACGGCAAAGTACCTGATTTATGTAGTGGTATGAGGAGGAACCGTTCCTGCTGCTGGTGCTGCCGGAGGAAGCAGCGGCTTGCCATCCGAGGCGGTGGCCGGAGGGGACGGCCTGGGGGCGGCGGTGTTGAGGAGAAGCGCAGGCATGCCTGCTCTGCCTCGTTCTGCTTTGTTTGATTGGATTTGCTCCTCTGCTTCCTGGCTGGCGGGAGAAGCTTCGGCGATCACTACACGTCGTGTCTTGTGAGCGAGATTTTTTCTTGCTGCTAAGTTGGAGCTTTTTGCTTTCCATTTCACCCTTGTGCCCACGTAAGGCAGCTGGGCACTGATATTTTGGACCAGCGGGCGTGGCTAGGCTCCAGAAATAAGGTATGGTAGGACTTTTCTGTAGCCAAATTGAAGTAAACCCGACGGGGGTGACAGCTCCGTGATTTCGTCAGCACGAAAACGAAGTTTCCATGAGTTGGTTGGAACCTCAGATCAAACGCTTTCAGCAGCTAGACAACAAACGAGTCTGAAAGAAACCTGAAAATGTTAGGCACCTCGCAGCTATATTTCTACTACGAGCTTTCGGTATCAATTTCAAATGGGTTTCGATGGCACTCAAGCAGCCTCACTACTTCGATCTCAGTAACCTAATGATCTCCCCAAACCAACTCATTCTCGGAAGGGCAGCTCCAGAAAATGATGAAGTTTCTACGCAAAGACTGAAGGCCTAAACTAAACTAGAATGCGCTGTGCCTGTACTGTACAGGGGCTAGATTGCCGGTGGAGTTTATATTTACACACGCTCGTTGAGCAAAGAATGCGGGATCCGAAGAACGTCAAGCAGGTGTCCCTCCCTCGGTGTCTTCATGGCCTGAATATCTTCATCATTTTGGACACTTGGGTCCGGCAAAACGGGCATCGAGACACCGAGCTCGAGCACCTGTTGCACAGGACGTGGCCGCACGGTACGATGGTCATGTTCACCTCGGAGTTCAGGCAGACGCGGCACGACCACGCCGCCTTGGCTACGTCGGCTTCTTTCACCGCCGACTCGGCTTTCTCCTACAGCAGTAGTTCAAACAAACAAATTTCAGTGCCACAGGCAAGCATGTATGCAGAAGAAGCGTGTTCAGTTAGTATTCTTCTAGAATTCAGAAGAGTGGTTATATAATGCGAACTAGGTAGCCTGGGTCTTGGTGGAGAAGTGACTGACAGATGCTACCGATAGGAAATGGATTCAAGACAACATAAGAGAGACTGAAGCGAACAAACCTGCTCCACCAAGAGAGCCACTTGAGATTCTTTAAGCTGGTCTTGCAAGGAAAGAGTAGTCTGTAGCAGTGTTTCCTTCTCAGCATCCATCCTTACCCCTGCAGCTGAAAGCATGTCATGGACTGCTTGTACCAGCTCCGTGGAAGATACTTTGCCGTACTCAAGCCCAGCAGCCTGTAAAACAGTAAAACTATTTTATGGCAACAATCCAGCATGCAAAGAGTAGAGACTGCACCCCTTAAAAAAAATGAAAACTAACCGTATCGTCTGCGCCTTCAGTTCTAGTGCTGACGGTCGAGTGGCCCGGTTGTCCAAGTTCTGCCGCTCTGCCACTATCCAGTTGAGAAGGTGCCGAGGAGAGGTCAGCCGTTGAAACACTCTTAAACGAGTAAACCTGACTGGAGAGTAGCATGCGAGTCTCGCCGGGGGCTGTCTCCACCGGAAACCTGTAAAGTGCTTGGCCGGCCGATGGCCTTACGTCTTCAGGAACCCTACCATACCTGAGTTTTTCCCCCTCTTTTCCCGTCTTCCATGCCACAATCTCCCCGCTGTAGAATGGTCTCAAAGGAAGGAACTGGACCTGGCGAGCATCTTGTGACAATAACTCTGCTCCCAGGGAACAGTCGTACCTTCCTTCACGTTTCGAAACTCCAACGTCAGTGCCTAGATGGAGTATTTGAAGGACTTCTTTCTCTGAACCATCTGGGCATGCAAATACCGAAGCGATCGGCAAGATTACTGGTGCCCCTAATCTGTGACTGACGACAATTGCAACAACATCATGTACTGTCAAAAAACTTGGGGGCTCTGCAATTAGAATATGACCCATGGATTTATCAGCGAAATAAATGCTTCGGTACTTTCCGTTGCTTGACCATTCAGGAAGAGAAGGATGCTGAGCTGTTCTTGTAACATCTTGGAGATTAGGAAACAATAGAAAACGAGTATGGACATGTTTAACAAACTGCAGATTCTGTGATATATCCTTCAGTATACTTTCTATTTGCACTATATTGAGGGCTTCAAAAGAAGGGAAATGATTGGTTATACCGATCATCACAATCCTTAATGCATCATGCAAAGATTTACTGAGCAGCTTCTCTTTTATTCTATCCAGAGTAACTGAGCAAATGCTGTCTAGAACCTGAAGGTCATCTTTCCCATCAAGTTCCTGACAAATGAAAAATTAAGTTAATTTGAAATAGAAACCAATTAAGATTGCTTCTGCAAAATCATTTTTTTGGCAAATAAATATCAGATCCTGTTAGAGAAGTACTCGCATACCTCTACAATGACATCAGAGAGTCTTTTTATGCCCAAGGCCTTGCAAATGTTCTGAGGAAGATCTGGGTGAGCAAATCTTATCCTGGATGTATTTATATTACTCAGCAAATGAGAACCATATGGGTCAATATACACACATGATGTAGCTGAGACAAGCCTGCAGCCATCATCTGGTATTACAGAATCAAACAGCCCTTCTGATCCATCTGAGATGGCCTGGTTGACTCCTGAACACATGTAGTCCAAGATTTCCATCACTGCGCGGAGTTCGTTTGGGTTCAGGCGCTGGTAACCACATGCTTTTTGGATATCTAAAAGAAGCTCCTTTGCATAGGAGTTTGTAAGGCTTTCCTGCATCCCAATTTCTCTGAGAATGGCAACAAATGGAAGATACAGACTTGGGAGTTCAAAAGCAAAAGGTGACATGTTGATAGTCAGACGGGCAAAAAGTGATTTCGCTTCTATTAAGCGAGTACCATTTGCAACTGGTATAAATGCCAGTTCCATCAATTCTGTTTTTCCTGAAAAGAAAATGAAGCAATAAAAACAATCAGTTTAGAGTAATAGCGGATCTCTTTTCGAAAAGCAACAAAAACTCACTGCACCTTCCCTACTGTTCTCTATATACCAGAGCAAAGAAAAGTGCGTACATATGTATAAATACAACCTCAAGGGCATGTCTTAGCAAGTTCATTGGTAGCTGTATTGGCTTTATGGTTTACCAGTTATGACTTCTTACTGCCGCAATCAAGCAACATGGATAAGCACACTGACAAAATGTCAAAATCACACATGACCATGGTAATAACTGTTCATTTCTTTACAATATCAGCAAGAAGTAAATCTCACTCGAGCAAGAAAATAATTCTCGGCTGAAATAAATGAAGACATTGAGTTGATGCAGAGAACAAACTATTATGAATAGTTCACCAAGGTTTTACTGTTTTAGAAATATGGAGCATCTAAGCTGGCCTCAAAAAGCTTTACGTGAAATAGGAAATTTATTAGATCAAATCTAGATATTTAGGAGACTCGCATGACCATTTCAGGTGCAATTTAATCTGGATATATTGTCTTCCCTTTTCAGGGCTTCATCCGCCTTACAGGCCATACGAAAATTTGCACGATTGCACTCAAATATGAAACCTCACCGAACAGAATTGGGACTGGTTGCAACACCAAGTACTCCCTGCGTAAAGAACTATAAGAGCGTTTAGATCACTACTACTTTAGTGATCTAAACGCTCTTATATTTTTTTACGGAGGGAGTATATCATTAGGTGTCTTGTAGTAAAAAATGAGAGAACAAACTTCACCACAAGTAATTGGAACTGAAGAGAGTGCAAAGGTGAGGAACTAACGATATTACTACAAATGGCAAAAATTATGGCATGTACAGTACGGTAAAAGCTTAGTTGCGTATTTATGCTACCTGAAGACGATATTGTTCCCCATACTTTCTCCAAGTACTGCAAGATCCTGAGAAAGGCATCCTCTACTGTCATTATCCCTGATGAAGATGGCCAGTGTGCCAGTGTGTCCTCGCCATTGCCTCTCCCAACAGTCTGTTTAATTCCACAAAAAGGTAAGGGAAGAAATCATTTCGATATTAAACTGTAAGTATTTTACAACATTGACCTGCAAGTGCTTTAGAACTGTAGAGAAGGCAGGAGGACTCCGAAGCTGAAATGCTCCCCAAGAAAAATCAGGTGGAATAATTGATTGTTTGGCAAGAATTGGAGCAGAACTCCATGCCAATGGCCAGTCCTTTAATAAGATAGCTTCACTATAAGATGCAAATACCCTTCTACCCCCTTTCTTGCCACCAATACTTGGAAAGCCTTTTTCTGCAGGTACAAATACAATTTTTCCGATCTTTTGGCAAAAACTGCTATCGTACAAAGTAGCAAAATTTGCCAAAATCACATTTACAACAGATTCTGCCAATGACCATAACTCAAAAGGAATTTCATTTTTTCCGTCTGAAAAGTCTGCATCAAAGTCATCATGTTTCTCTAAAGATGACATCACATCATTTCCCATTGTTTCTATTTTCGTAGCACACTGTACTATCATATCAGCCTCTGTAGATATCCTAAGACCCACTTTTCTGAGTATACCAAGCCAACCATCTGCCATGAACTTTTCGCCAGGGAACTTATTTCTCTCCCCAGAAAATACTGAAGCCAGCAAAGCATCTGAAGGGTCAAGTAGTTCGTTTGGTTTGAACAGTTTTGTACAAAACTCATTTGCATTTGTCACAAAATTAGTCTCCCTCAAGGTATTTACTACAGCTGAATTAAGTTGCAGATCTTTCCAGTTAGCATACAAGTAAGCTAAAATGTCTTCCTGCTCTTGAACTGTTCTGTTCCCAAAGCCAGGCAAAGCAAACCTCACTAGTATTTCTTGATCATTTAATTGTTCAACCCCCAAAGCCTGAAGAAACAAATTTGCATTATCTGAGCTAGAAAAACACCGGGAATCACTGGGGTGAAAGAATGCTGTGGGAGAAATAATGCAATGATCAGACCCTGACAGACTAGTGTATGCTCCTGTAACTGTTTTATACATCGGAAGCTCTCTCAAGACGTCCAATTCTTCTCTCTGATAAAGGTGGCTGCTAGATAATGTGAAGTCCGAGACAAATAGCATGAACAGTCTATCACAATCTTCACTTGATAGACTAAGTGATGAAGGTAAATGAGCATCATTTTTTATTGAAACTAACTTAGAAGCAATCGTCTGTCCAAGAGTTCGATCACGTGAAGGAAACAAATTGCATATGACACCACACTCTGGGAAAGACAAATCAAGAATTGGTATGTTCAACTGATTAAGCAGGGCAGATAACCATGGAAACTTTGAGTTCATCGACTCGAATGCAGTATCAAGTGCACTCTTCTGTTCAGCTTCACCAGTGTGATCTCCGTTTAGACCAGATGTATCAACCTCTCTAGCTACATCATCAACAACCGCACTAACATGTACCATCTGAGTGTTTGAATCATCCACTGGAGGTACAAATATTAGATGGCGTTCTTTCACACAGCAGAGAATTGGCCTGTTGAGAAAAGCAGGAATCAAGGGCCAACCAGACACAAGTGAAAGGTCACCATTCAAGGAGCTAAATATTTTCCAGAAGCTTCTAATCCATTTGGGAGTTGGCCCAGTGGTTGATGTATCAGAACTACTGTCCCAAGGAATCCATTGTGGCTTCCTCTCAACTGCACGTACCCAACGCTCATCAAATATGTGCTTCAAATGGCCTGATAATAAGTGAGGAGAGAAACTCCTCAATTTCAGAGGCACATGAATAACCTGAGTGGAGAGCAGTAGTGCCAAGAAAGGCTTTTCTAAACACTGATGATGGATAAAGCGATCTAGCAAGGGGCGCATCAATATTTGCTGCTCCTCATTGGCAATCCAAAGTTCGGTAGCTCCCAGCCTTGTTAGACATTTTGTTGACGTCGGAAATGGGACACCTTTGAGTTCAGATATGATAGATGACAACACATTATTCTCAGCAGCTTGGGCCCTATGGGATGCTGGGCCACTGGTCTTGCTGATATCCTCGACAACCCCCCGACCAAAGTCATATAGGGCCTTCCCGAAGTATGTCATAATTTCAAGTGCGTCGCCCCCAGAAGTACCCGGCCTCTGCGTACTTGTATGGTAAGATGAAGAACTGCTTGAAGATGGCATAAATTGTGATGCTGAAGCATTCACTGGTTGAACAAGTTGACTGTTAAGTTGTGACTGATCAGGTATATGTAGATCTGTAAACCGGTATGGGTCCATATCAGAGAAGCAATATTCAAGAACATCTATGTATGTTTCAATAGATCGAAGTAAAATGGATGAAGACTCTTTTAGTAGATTTCTAACCATCTTGGGCCTGATCTCTCTTACAGTAACTCCAACTGCTTGGATTTCACTAACCAACTCCCATGGAACAGAAAAAACAGGATAGTGCTCTTTAATGAAACTACAGACAGTAGCAGATGGTAGGTTATCATCGTCTCCACTCCCTGAGTGGGATAAGAACATACCCTCACCCACTTTAACAAGATTTCCCCGGTAAAGTTGCCAAACGGGAAGATCAGCCAACCGTAAATAGAATGGTCTTATCACTTGCTCTATCAAGGACTGCCAATCTGCTTTAGACGATCTTGGTGAATTCAAATTATCTACGGTAGAACCCTGCCCTGCTGTAGGTTGTTTTGATCTTGGCCAAAAAGAGTATACCCTATCACCATAAGCCTGTAAAATAATACTCACAGAGCGTGCACACCGTGATTCAATAGCAGAAGATAGAGGGTCTTTCCTAAGCTTTTGAAATTCTAAGACCATCTCAACATATGAATCACGCACACATAGCATAAGTTCCTCATTCCATGCTTCAACCAATTTGTTTCTGTCCATTTCCCGCAAAGATTTATCATGTGTGCTGCCAAAAATGTAGCGTCCGCCATCATGCCTCACAAGGAAATGACCTAGAGTCGTGACTGGCATGCTTATTGACCCAGATAGTGGTAAAGGAGATAATATACAACTGGACGCATTTATATTGGTTGGTACTCCATTTCGAGCTATGTGCGCTGCTACTCCAGCAACAGGGGTTAAGTTGTAGGCAAGATACCGCCTGAAACAGAAATAAATCAGCATGTATGACAAAGACAAATTCATCAGCAAACACATTTAACAACATTCATGGATGATTCTTGGGAAATAATCAGTAGGTAAAGCGAGTGGGATTTTAATGTACAAAAGGTTCTCAACTACAGTATGATCTAAAAGAGACAAACCTGTCAAGAGCCATATTCCGTGTTTGCCCTGACCCAAGGCAGAGGGCAACAAACCATTTGTCAATGTAACTGCAGCCACTCTCTGTCACATGCACATCTATAGCTTGCATTTTTATTGCAGCACTTGTACTTGCAAATAGTCTTGATATTTGGAACTTTCTCCATTTCTTTTCTGAAAATGGGTTCCTCAAAGTAGCTACTGATGGGTCAACAAGCACGGAATAGTTCAGGGTTGGCTGAGAGGCTCCATCCTCCCATGTTGATAAAGATACCTGATTCAAAACACATTGACATCACTCAATAAATGCAGATGATCATGTTTTAATTTTTAGAAATCATGCTGTCAAATCATCCACTAGGGCTTTATTATTACTATGTCTAATAAATAGATGCATGTACTCTATTGTAACTGTGGTTTAGTAATACCAGCACTCCATATTGAAATCACTATCAAGTAGGTGCAGTAAAACCTTTTCAGTTTTGAATACTATCGATGAAAAGACAATACAGGTTGGCTATAAATAATTACTGTCTTCATACAAAATTATACAGTAATTAACTGTGTATCAAATATTATTTGATCAATTAGGCTACATCCAAAAAATCAACAAAGATTGGAAGTTCTCTGGCATTTCTGCCATAATATTGTAGATTTGGTGTTTTAGTCCATAAGAAATATCGCCATCTGATACAGTTCTATAACATGTGCACATTATACACTGAATAAATCTACTAAACTAAAAAGCAATTGCGCATACTGAATATCTTTCTAGAAAGCTAAACATATAGGCAAGTCAAAGGAAATCATATTGCTAAGGTAATGTGGTCTGTTTTCCTTTTTCAACATATCAATATCCTGCTACAACTAAAGATATGCAACAACAGAAAGAATTACTCAATTGTATCCAGTTTCTGTTCAATACATGCTCAACCAGTTAAATCAAAATAGAATAGCGGTCCCAGATAAATCAAGAACATTAAAAATAATAGAAAAAGAATACTGCCAAACAACAATGGGGTAAGATAAGATAAAGGAAGTGCTTACTTATAATTTTGAAAGAAATAAAACATTCAGTTTGAAATATAATTTAGGTGCGTACTTGAGCACAATACACACTGTAAAACTGAACAGTGAAATGCAAATAAAAGTATTACCTCCGTATCAAAATATAAGACGTTTTTGTAGGCTAAACTACCGTATCAAAATAGGATAGTACCTTATTTGCAGTTTAAAGTACATCAATGTGGTCACCGGAAATGAAATTCAGATGCAAATGAAAGTGTCTTATTTGCAGTTTAAACTTTAAAGTACATCAACGTGGTCACATGATATGAAATTCAGTAGCAGAGTAACTAATTATGAGTGAAGAAACGCACAAGTCGTAACACTTTGCACCTGAAAGACTAAACAGAATGTACAGAAAGTATTGTGAATCGCTACTTCAGTGTGAAAGCCATCCACAAATAACCCTTACCTGAATGACTGACCTCAGGGAGAGGAGGGTACTGGATGGATTCTGTATAAATCTATCAAAAATCTGCTTTACTCTGTCACAACCTGCTTCAAGTTCTTTCAGACATTTTGATGATAAAGGCATTCGAATAACCGTAGAGTTTGCAGAAGACAATGAAGCCTCCTGTGTAACACGCATTGGAAGGAACTGATCACGAAATCTCTCAACCAAGTCATTTCCTGAAAAGCCAGTAGCGTTAAGGACTTCATTCAAAGTATAAAAACATAAGCTTATACTAAACGAGGAATTTATCCAAAATATACTAATATAGACAACAATAAACTAATACTGAAATATGCATATAACTGGCGAAACAGTGACGCAGTGGTTCAATTAATGAAACCATAGCATAAATAAAATATCCAATTCCTCGTAAACAAATCTAAATACTCCTAAAAAATCCAGCATACATGAAATAGTACACGCCTCAACATGGGTCGAAATAACATTTAGCAGATAAATGAGGTTATTAAGTGTTGACCCTCAACAGGCCTGTCTACCCGAAAGGAATTGGTGCAGATGCTGAAATATATTTCTTTCAGCCCTTGGCTCAGAGCCTACTTTGGCATTTGAGTATGCTCTAACGACTCATAACCAACTAGAACATCTATAAATGAATTCAGCAAATGTAACTGAAGTAACAACTGTACCTATCAAAGAGAAGAATCTGGCAGACGAGGTTGCAGTGGAAGTTGCACCACCAGTCAAGCCCAATGGATCAAAAACGTAGAAATAGCCCGCAGAAAGAATAGTCAAGGCATCACATACAAAATAGCTGCTAAGAAGTCCCAACCCATAGTTAAGAATGTTTCCCCTCAGTTTCCAAGGAGGAGGAAGTTGGAGGCTGCAAACTTCTTCTCGGTTTATCATGGTTCCTTCAAAGACCACTGTCAATGAAGAACCCTGGAGGTCACCTAAAGATATTTTTTGGAACAAATAAAAATCAAATGGGTCAAATATTTAGGTATCAACTTTGCAGTCATAGGATTAAGGAGACAAACAGCATAATAACTACTGATAGCAGACTGTTTATATTAGAATAAAAAGTGTGATTGAAATACTTGTACAGAGAGATGGTTTCTAGCATACCTAGACTTTGCTGCAACAAAGACTGCTTCGGATGATCTCGTTTATCATAGATTAGGTGCACTTTCTTTGCATTGCAAGAGTCAGCTAGCTCAATGAGATCAAACAAAAGGAAGTCCCTCTCACCATACAGAGCTAGCAACTCGCTTATTTTAGCATATTCCATGCATGGCAAATCCCTCATTAGCTCATCATCCAATAATGAAGATCCGCGAAGAGATCGTACCCCTAGTCTATTGGCCAGATCATTACCAATACTATGATGCACAAAATGCTTTGAAGTGGGATCAGTATTCATCCAGGGTGCATCATTATAGACAAGGTTCCTCGAAGGTGTCAGGACACCAAATGAATCTGGAATCACCAACGAATTCAGTAATGCATCAGCTGCTTGACTGTCAGGATAACAATCCACAAATGCTTCCAAAACACAATGAACAAAACTCAGTTGCTCCGCAGACAATTGCTCTCCTTTGGCATCACCTTGTAAGCGACTAAGTACATTGAGATAATCTGTTGCATCAAAT
Source organism: Elymus sibiricus (assembly GCA_039707655.1). NCBI lineage: Eukaryota > Viridiplantae > Streptophyta > Magnoliopsida > Poales > Poaceae > Elymus > Elymus sibiricus. The sequence goes on along the minus strand of CM077665.1, from coordinate 525,514,122 downwards.
GTCTGCCTCACACCCAACTTGAAGAGTAACTTTTTAAATTCTGACAGTTCAGACGGAACTGCATAAAGATAAGGATGATACTTTACAGGCGATTCAAATGCAAGTGCATGTGGAGGCACAAACCTGTCCCCTATATAAACCCATGAAATCCCATCCAGGTTCTCTTTTAGAATGTTGGCATCGCCACTGTCAACGATATCTTGCAATTTCGAGTAGATTAGTTTGATCTCCTTTTGTAGGACAGCATCGATGGATGAGTCTTCAGAAAACATCTTGAGTTCATCGTAAGACTTGGAAAGCTCAACTAACTGGGACAATAAAACATTCACCTTTGGTGGGTCTAACCAACCGAGCTTTGTTTGCAGATACATGGAACAAGAATCAGAATTCAGTATCCGCATTTTTGATGAAGCAAGCCACATTTGTGATCTCGGCCTTGTAATGACTGGAGGTGCTACATGATCTTCTGATATGAGCCATGGAAGACCTTTGATTAATGGTGTAACATGTACGGGACACCAAGCAATATTTTTCAGCTCTGACCAAAACTCATGCTCTGGTAGGTCAAGATCAAAATCTGAGAACAAAGACACAATAGTAGGGTCTGGGTCACAACTATTCACTTCATTTACTGCTTCCAAATCTCCATCAGTTTTAGAAGCTTCGAGATCGACATCCTCATGGAGAGTGTCCTTGTCCTCCATGTTTGACATCTTCGATTCAAGAACATTTAGACAGGTAAGTAGCCTTTGCCCATGCGCACATGCATCATCATCTTGTCCAGAATTGTGCACCAGTGAAACTGACCTTGCCATGTCAAGCAAAGCACTAAAACCCATTTTTCTTTTCAGTCCAAAACTTGCCAGGAGTTCAATTATTTCAGTTGCCATGAACTTTTCCGAAGGAAAGAAGGTTTCTTTGTGCAGCAACTTATAAAACTCTGGCACACGAGGATCATAAAGCCTGAAGAAAAATAGGTGTTACTTATTTATACTGAAGTCTAGAGAGCACAGGAAGAAAAGATGAACATCAATATTTAAGTTATTGACACTTATCCTAGTGCAAATGCTAAGAAAAGCTGCTGGAGCATACAAGTAAAAAAAAATGAGGTCTACCAGCCCAAATATACATTCTCAAATATCACACACACACACACACACACACACACACACACACACACACAGAGGGAGGGAGGGAGAGAGAAAGAGAGAGAGACCTGGAAGGATGTAGCCATGCTCCATTAGCTGCTAAAACAAAAGGGGTTTCAGACAGTGCAGCTCTCACAGAATTATTGTCTTCTATCAACAGCTTCACATCACGAACAATTGCTGAAACAACAGCTGGCTGTGACAGAAACTCTGACATCCGAGGAAGCACATGATCCTTGTAAAATTCAGCCTTCTCAGGTTCCCTGACATCAAAGTATGATACTAAAATCGACTTTTCCTTTTCAGATTCAGTTCTTATAAAGCTTCCATTCAACAGCTCCTCATGTACACCGTCGGGTTTAAGCCATTTTCTAGGGTTTGCCAAACTAACAAGCTCCCTAGATTTATAAGATTCAAATATAGGGAGGTTCCTGATTGTATTCATATGTGAAATGTTCATCTGATTCGCTGAAAACCACTTTGACTGGAAAATAAAACTGCGGAGCTCATGTGTTTCTGCCAATGAAGTACTCTGGAACAGTTCCTTAATATCCTGGACATTAGAAGCAACAGAATGCACAGCATTCAGAACACCAGCTGCAGTGGATTCCTGAACAAAATTAGCTAACTGGGGATGCTCTATCTGCAGATCAGATCTCAGAAAGAAACAGCCCAATTTCTGAAGCAATGAGTGCATATTTTCACTCCAACCATCATCTCTTATTACATTTGAAGCACTGCCAAGTTGCATAAGCTTGCCATCTACAAGTGGTAGTATAGGCCATTTTGCAAATATTGAAAGATCTTCACATGAATGGCGCAAGAAACTCCAAAGTGATATCATCCATTCCACACTTGGCTGGCCTTGCTGTTCAGGAAACCAAGATAACTGCTTGGCATGCTGCCATTCAGGCGGCAAAATCCTGGGCAACAGCTCAAGAAGGAAATTGCACGTAAATAAGTATATGTTTGACCGTGCAGAAGAAGCTATATCAAACAACTTCTTCAAAACGCTATCTGGTAGAGAGTTATCGATAACAAGATGTGGTACTGAATCCTTAAGAAAGTCAAATTCCATTTCTGAAGCAAAGAATACTCTTTCACCCTCCCCTCGGTTATTGAATGTTGTGAATGATCCATTTGCCAAAGGAAGAAGAGCCAATCCGTGCAATTTATCAGAAAGGGAAGGATCGTCCATATCACTCAAGCAATACTCCAGAACAAGTATGGCCTCTTCTCTGCTTCTGAACCCACGCTTCCGTCGGATCAACAAATTCCTTAGCAAATGAGGATTCAGGAGATGAACTGATGGATATGCATTTATGAAACTGTCTACTATCGGCTTGGATACAGATACCAAAGGCAAACCAGCTTGCGAGAGAACTTCTGCCAGCTCGGTTGCCTTTGAGAAACTGAAATCTGGAAAAATAGCTTGCCTTGTTGACACCCAATGGCCACCTCGAGCTTTCGTATACAAAACATGAAGTCCAAGTTCCGCGATTGATACATAAAGCTTCCTCACCATGGAAGACCATGGCTCCGCACCTACAGCAGTAGGCCAAAATGAGAGAAACAGATCAGAGGGACCAAGTTCTTCTGCCATGGCTGCAAGGAGGTGGCCATAAGCAGGAGCAGCCACATCTTCAAGCAGTGCAAGATTCCATTCTGATCGCACTCTTCCTCCCCCGGCCATGTCATTTCCAATCCAGATATCCCTTCGATTTGAAGATAGTTCAAAATAAGCATTTACATGCACTGGTATGCTAGTATTGATTGGTAGAGGAAGAAAACAAAAGGCCCGGCCCTCAAACATATTCCTGCTCTGAGAAGATTGGAGAGCTAGATGCTTAGGAACAGAATCATCACGGTTAACTTCAGCTTCACCAGACAGTTCTTTGGTATCGTCCACACTCACAGAATGCAGATATGCAGCTACTGATGCCCAGGGAACAAAGAAATGAGACTTACTATCAGAGGCAGTTGACAACTTTCTAGCATGACCCCCGCCTATACACTCGGTTAAGATCCATGAATGCACCAAGTGGGCAGTAGGGCTTTGCTCAAGAATAGCAACTTTTTGACAACTCCAGGGTAAATCACTGTCTTTTGTCTTATTCAACCTATTGAAAAAAGTATTCCTATCCATTCCTGATGATTGATTTCCATGTACAAATGCAAGCATCGTATTAAGTGCATGTGGTTCTTTGGAGACCTCAGAACTGTTCTGCTTCAAAGCGCGATGAACAAGTTGCATCTCCTGGGAGTCATGCTCCTTGACATACAGAGTTATCTTTTTAACATTGCGGAGAAAAAGTAGAGCCTCGGATACAACTTCAGAGAATGAAGAGAAAAGCATCTCCACATCTTGGGTTGCATATTGTTCGCGCTTTATTTGACTTCTAGAAGCAGCAGCTTCATTCCTAAGAGGAAACCGGAAAAGTGTACCTGGAAATGGCTGTTGCAGGTTGCAACCGAAGTGTAAGAATGGTGTGAACTGATCAGGGAACTGTTCTAAGATCCTCCGTCCTACAAACTTTATCCTTAAACCTGGATGAGAAGGAGATATTCCTGGTAAATAACGGGCATGTGGATCAAACATGACAATATTCTCACCAGAAACAAATCCAGGCATGTCTGTGAAGTGATAGACACAGTTGAAGCCAAGACCAAACCTTCCTATTGCAAAAGGTTTCTCAAGTTTGCTGTCTTGACCAATTCGTGAGATGGAATAAAGGTCTTGTGGACTAAAAACTGAGTCATTAAAGCAGTAGAGAGCAGGCCCCTGCCATTCAGCCATTTCAGGTGAAAGGATGGATGAAGTACCATACTGGGTCTTATCCAAAAGAAACACAACCTCAGAAGCTTTAGCATCTTCTGCATTCTGTACCAGCTCAAAGAGAATCCCAGGACCATCTGCATACATCTCAACAATATGCTTGAGCCTTGTAGTCAAATCTTCGTGTTGTCCAAAAGCCTCAGCAACCCCTGATAAACTCAAATTCATCGAATCGGAACTCTCAGCAAGCAAGAGACGGCGAAGGGAGCGAACACCTAGCCTTTCTGCCACGTCATTGGAAATATTACCATGCACAAAATTGTGAACATACTTCTTTGGGCTGAAAGCAATGCTGGATGCATCACCAATGATGTCATGACCGGAGTCAAGAAGCCAAGGAGCATCATTAAATACAAGTTCCGAGGATAGGCAGAGCCTGGCTGAAGAATCAGGTAAATATATCTGTGTTTGCTGATCCTGAAACCGGAACTCAGCTAGATGCTGCACCACTAAGACAGCTGTCCTTAGTTCTTCAGCTTCAAGCGAAGCCGTGGCTTTCCTCATGGCCATTCTGGTCAGAATACTAGCGTAGTCCACAGGGTCAAGGTGCTCTTTTATGCCAAGATCCAAGAACAAGTCCTTGAAAACTGCTAAATCAATTGGAATGACACGAATGTAAGGTGCCAGGTGAAGGTGGCCACTTAGAACAACTTCATCAACTTTTGCAAACCCGTCGCCCACCCAAATCCATCTGCAGCCCTCTAGAACCACTTTGACAATATCCATTTCATCAGAACCAATCAAATTAGTCAGTAACGAATAAATCTTAGGCATCACCAACGCTAACTCTTGCCGAAGGACTTGATCAGTCACAATTTCATTGTTCTTACCCAGCTCAAGCAACTGAGCAGCGATTACACTTCCAGAAGGAGGAGATGACCAACCTAAGCTGTAAGACAAAGCTGAGGAAGTACATTCGCCATCAAGTATACGTGAGCTAGCAGAAACAATCCAAATATCTTCCTGCAGCCTTACTTGCTTAGGTGGAGCGACCATCGATGATACTGAAGGCCATGGCAGGGCTGGGCTTGGTGCAGTGACCAACACAGGACACCAACAAATCATTCTCAAATCACTCCAGAACTTCTCCAGATCAGATTCCCAAGACGTATCACGAGGCCTCAGTGCAGTAGTGACTTTCGCAAGCATATTATTCACCTTCTTCCGGGCATCAAATGCCTTATTTACATGCCATTTGTGAGCATGAATTTCAAGATATGAAAGAAGCAATTTACCCCTTGAATGAGCCTTCTCTTGATCTTTGCGCACGAATGAATCAATTTGCCGAGCACTTTCTATTATAGTATTAGCAGAAACAGAAGTTCTAAGCCCCAAGCAGAGTAACATATCAAGAACGTCTGGATTTTGAAATAAGCCATTGGGAAAGCAGTCTGATTCCTGGAGAAGAGCATAGAGTTCTTCCACTCGGGGATCATAAAGAGACTGAGGACTTTTCAAGGTCCCATTAATAGTCGGCACGAATCTAAGGACTTTCAAGCCTTCCTTGAACCTTGAATCTTCCAAGGACAACTGAGGCAGATCTTGCAAGATGGCTAGTATAACTGAATCACGAACCTCTGCTTGCAACTCATCTAACTTGTTCAGAACATACCTCTGGTAGAAGACTGATTTTGGCATACGTTCAACACCATAATACCTCATTATGATATCTTCGTTGCTTGGGGATATACAGAACACAAAATCAGAGTTGAGTAGGTGCTCAGGAACACCAAGAGGTGGCAGATACTTTTTTGAACCGGACAAATCCGAGAAGCCATAAGAACTGTGAGATCCTCCATCAAATACTCTGAAGATGGGCAACTTTTTGCATAGCTTTATGTTCATGTCAGAAAGGCAGACTCCTATGTACCATTTCGGATCTAGAAGAAACTGGTATAGTTCAATTTTCTCACCAGGCTTGATGCGTTGAAACAGTGCATGCACATGGACTCCCTCCAGCGAAGCAATCCCAAAGATTGAATTAAGAACTCCAGTTGCATCGCCATCATATACGTAATGAGAAAGCTGTTGATACAGACTTAAATACTTGGTGTCTAATATCTTGCAACCTAACTTGGCCAATAGTTCCTTCATCAAACTAGATAGTGACTCTGTTTCAATTAACTTTGATGTTGTAGATGCTCTGTAAAGGTGTCCAGAAGTACAAGGCAGTATAGGCCAGTCAGTAAACAAATCAAGATCATAAGAGTGTTCCCCAATATAGTGCCAAAAAAGTTTAAACCAGTCTGCCGTAGGAGATGACACACCCGATGATGGATCCCAAGGAACTTGGTTTTTGCACTTCCATCCAGGAGGAAATAGTCTGGGGAAGAACTGAAGAAAGATTGGACCATCAATGGGTGAAATATTCACCTGAGAGTTATTGGCTATCTGATACAACTTGTCTAGTAGTAGAGGGGGGATGCTTCGGTCAATTATTCTGTCACCGACTGCAGAAAGGAGGTCATATTCTGTCTTATCGCAGACATAATAGGTGTTCTCATGTGAAATCTCAGAAAATATCCCATACTGCTTATTTGCTAGTGGAATCAGTGGGAGGCCATTCATGCATTTACCAATATCAGCACTGTCCAGATCACTAAGGCAATATTCCAGTAATATTAGCTTATGAGATTTTCCTAATGTACCAAGCTTTACAAAATCTTGGAGAAAATGTCTCACTGCAGCAGGAGCAACTCTTTTTATCATAGACTTCATATAGAATTTCGAAAACATGTCAACAATTGCACTTGGTACACGGACAACAGGCATGCCTAACAATACAAGAGCTTCACTAAGATCATTACTTCTTGAAAAACCCTCATCATGAAGCAAAGCTTCAGCCGGTGATACCCATGTCCCACCTTTGATCTCTGAATGTAAGACAGGAGAGGTATAGATAACTTTGTAAATTTGTTCCACAAGAATACTCCAGGGTTCCTCATATAAACCAGTTGGCCATAAAGAATAATACAGCATTGTGGAGCCTGAAAATGTCCGCAACGCCAGCAACAGTTCTCTGAACAATGGAGCAACAGCATCTTCCAGCAGTAGCCTGTTCCAATCAGAGCGGAGCTTACCACCCCTGTCCATGTCAGCTCCATACCAAATGTCACGTCGATTGGACGAAACTTCAAAATAACCATTCACATGCACAGATAGTCCGGTCCTTACTGGCAAAGGAAGAAAACAGAATGCATGACCTTGTCTGTGATTAATATCCTGTAAAATTCAGTAATTACCATAAAGCGTAAAAACAGAAAACAAAAATCAAAACACTAGAAAAACGCGCCAAAAATTAGAAAATTGTGCTACAGTACCAGAACATGACATTCATTTTGCAACATAAATCAAACAAATTATTTACAGTTCTAGAAACTATGTCTCATCATTGAAGTGTATAGATGCAGACTTCATCACTGAACATAAAACAAAAGCAACTGCAGATTATACAGAACCACTCTTTTACATAATAAGGGCATTGTTGTTGATGTGAATTTTTTTTAATAAAGCAACAGCAGATAACAGGTAGGGCCCAACTGTTGCCACCGAACTACCGAAGAGCATACCCATGAAAGAAATGATCACTACATTAACCACAGCTAATAGGCCAAAAATTACCTGCAATTCTATGAGATGTGATCACGTACCCATCTTGCTAGTTTAAGTGCAAAATCAGATGAAAACAAATAAGCATTACAGTTCACACAATCACATTCACAGGTTCCATTCCATTAACAAGGCATGCATTAATAACAACTGCTATAATCACGAGTCAATTAAAAGCAGGAAACATATCGAAGGGGAAAAATTATGTCCATGGTTCGTAAACTGAACAAAAAGCAATTTCAACATAGCTACAGGGGCATAGCTAGTCTAGGCTAGTAAACTGAAAATGAATCAGGCATTACCTCAGGCTCCACTTTGGAGATGCAAGCAGCAACAGAAGCCCAGGGCAGTAGGTGAAGATCATATTCCTTGGCAGCACCAGTTGCAAAAATACCTATTTTACTTAATGCAGATGCCATTCCCTGTACAATAAAATAGGTATGGCTCTTTTTCTCAAACTTGTTCCCTAGGAATGCCTCCGATACAAAATCCATAGAGAAGGAGTTTATCTTCTGCTCAATGGATTCAGCAGAAGTGCCAGAGAACCTGATTAGAGCTTGGCGATGCCATGACAATTTGCCATCCTGTGATCGTAAGGCACAAGAGTATACTATTTTTGGCTCACTCATATCAGGTTCCCACACATACATTTCAAGCGCGAGGACATTTTTAAGAAAAAGCAAGTTGTATACAGCTTCTTCGTACAGTTGAGCGAAAAGAGATAAGATATCATCCTCCGTGTACACTTGTCTTGATAACCGGCTAGAGGATGCTTGCTCAGCATTCCTCAAAGGGAAACGGAACAAGGTTCCTTGAAATGGCGCTTTCATGTCGCAGCCAAATGCACGATAGGGCGAGAGCTGGTCACCATACAATGTAAGTGCCGTAGAACTGACATAGTCTATGCGCTTTCCAGGATTTGCCGCCGACACATTTGGAAGGTAAGCGCCCTGCGGATCAAACATGACAACATACTTGCCACTCACGAACGATGGCAAGTCGGTCAAGTGGTACACCGAGTTGAAACCAACGCTGCAGAAACATAAACCATGGGTTACTATGGGGGTGCATGAGCATTCACAAAACAGTTTGAATAACATGCTTCAGAAACTTAGATAACAACCTACTAAACGCATGGCCCTGAGTTCTAAAACTACTGTAATAAAACATTTGCATCCTTCTGTGCTTCAGATAGAAATGCAGATGTAGCAAAATGAGTAACAAGGGCAGAACTCAGACTGAACTTAATCACAAAACAACTTCTGTAGGGGCATCGTCACTCTATCCATACTAAGCGTATTGAAGCATTCGCTTAGAATCATCGGTGATCATGCTCATCAAACACATTGCAATAGTCATGGCAACAGCAGCAGCATTCATAGGTGACAACACCACTATAGAAAATAAGCACGCACTGGTTCAATTCCAACAGTGGGGAAGCTCAGATTGCAATTGGCAGCTCGAAGCAGAGCTCGGCAGCGAGCGACTACTGAGGGAGGGAGAGAGAGCGTACATACCCGAAGCGCCCGGTCTTCCAGGCCTGGGAGGCCTTCTTGCTGCCGCCGATGCGGGAGATGCTGGCGAAGTCGTCGTCGGTGAAGGAGGCGTCGTTGTGCGCGAGCAGGGCGGGGCCCTGCCACTGCGCGAGCGCCGGGGCGAGCAGCGAGGAGGCGCCGTGGGCGCGGCGGTCGAGGCAGAGGCGGACCCGCGAGGCCCCGGCGTCGTCGGCGTTCTGGATGAGCTCCCGCAGCGCGGTGGTGCCCTCCGGGTAGTTGGCCAGCACCTCGCGGATGCGCCGCGTCAGGTCCACCCGCTGCCCGAAGTCCTCCAGCAGCATCCCGCCCGGATCCATGGCCGCCCCGGCGATCGGGTCGGGTGGGAGGGGGCTAGCGGGGCATTGGCGCGTTAGGGTTTGGGGGTGGGGGTGGGGGGGATTTGGTCGGTCGTTGCCGATTTGGGCGTGGTCGTGTGTGCTTGGCTGCGGCGGGAGGGGGGGTGGTTGGTGCCGCGGGGATTTGACTCTTGACTCGTCGCCGGCTTTCTTCTTCTTCTTCTTCTTGGAGGGGAAGCGAGAAACGGGATTGCGGGGACGGGATTCTGCTGCTGGCTGATGAGTGGGACCCGCCTGCCGGCGAATTTGGTAGGCTGCGAGGAGTTGGCCCGGCTAATGTGGCCCGTTAACAGGCGTTGCCTGCTTTTTCTTAATGATGATGAGGAGATTAAAGAACACATGAAGATAATACTTTGATGAGTTGCACATCTAAGCTAAATTAAACACAACAAGACACCTCCATGAAGACTTTGACTCTCTCCACTGTCTGATTAGCTCTCTCAACGATCTGGATCGTTTTGTCGTCCCACCGTGTCTCGCGGCCTTTTCTAGCGCTCCCACCCTGAGCATTTTGGCCGGCCCGAACTTTAATGGGATGCTGCTCTGAAGACTTATTTAGGCGTCCTCATGTTCACTGATGCAGTATAAATGTTGTGATCGGCAGGGTGTTAGGGAAGCACGAGCGCATCTCGTCGTTGATTTGATCAACTCGTCCTACGGGCGGTGACCTCCCTAAGCCCTAGAACCGACCCTCGTCCTCCACCGGTGGCGGATCTAGTGGGGGTGCCCCCTCCAAAAATGCAAAACTTTTTTATCTAGTAGTGGTTAGTCTAAGCCTATGTGCATTATATGGTTAAAATGATAAACTGGCATTGTTATGGTTATATGTGCCATTTTCCATTGTGAGTGCTAAGGTTGGCACACCCACACCAACGGGCAAGCTCTAGGTCTGTCATTGTCCTCCACCCTCGTCCGCACAACGACGACACTCCTAGCGTCACGCAATAGTAGTCTCATGGTTTGGTCGTGGCTTTCTTTTGCCGCTAGGGTACTCGTTGATGGGGAAGAAAGGAGTGATGAATGAATGATGGTGTGTCATGGTCGCCATGGCCCTATGGCCTTTCCCCTCCCATCACTTCCATTTGTGCCTCGGATCAATTTCTTGCCACCGACTTTGGAAGGGAGCTCTTGCAATGGAAGTGGATTTCTCTCAGATGAGATAGAAAAGGGGCAGGGAAAGAGAGTCCGTTGAGCCACAACCGCCACTTCCAATGCTCGACCCTATCAATAACATACTACAAGCTTTCTCACTTTGGGAGACAAAATGTGCATGAGTAAGGTACAACCGTACGAGCAATTTAAGTCCTTTCTCAACTTCAATCACATATGTGTGTGTGTTTTATCTTAGGTGTTTACGACGCCAGGAAGATGGTGTTGATTACAATATTCACTTTGATTTAGCAAAGGTATTTTGTGTAATGATCTTTGATGCTCAGTTTCTCTCTATGTTCTTGACCTCCCTCTATCTGGGTAAACATGTTGTTTATGTCGGCTCGAGAAAATGTGGGAAAGCTTTGTGAATCGGTAGCATAGCTAGACCTTGAGGGTAAACATCTAGGATCATTCACAAGCGATCCATTTGATCATAGTATCAACTACAGGTGTGAGATCTAGGTAGAAGTTTATCATTCTTACTGGTACCATTCGGTACTCATGCTCGTGAAGGTTCCTAATAAGTGGTATATCATTATAATTGGTGCACCAATGTTATTATAATTGAGCATGATAAATATATTTTTCTATCCCTTTCTACTGTGTTGACTAATCTTGTCGGATAATATTATAGAATGTAGTTTTGCAAAATCGTAAGCTGCAATGGTGACCTAGGAATGCATTTTGTGGTCCTAAAAAAATTAAAGACCACATAGATACGAACAATTCAATACTCGTTTAGATGCAATTGATTGATGAACATGCAAAACCCTCTTTTTAAGTTGTGTATCAATGCACTATAGCATTTAAGTGACCACAATTGTTCATTAAAGTATAGTTTCGTTCATCCACAATTATTGACTATCATAGACTACCACTACATGGTGGTGGGACCACAATCTTGTGCCACGGTGTTGTTCACATAGTCTCATCTGGCTCCGGTCTCCCGCAACTTGAGTTTATTGAATATGGTGAAATCACCTTTAATCTTGTCCCATTTCTTTTTCAATTCTTGATGTTTTTGGTCAAGCCCAGTTCTCGTCTTGAATTGCCTTCCCAACTCATCAAATGCATTTGGCGTCAAATAAGTGTCTGGCATATTTCTAGCCTTCACTTGATTGGCAAAAAAAATCTAAGATAATTCGAGCGTTTTCAACGCTCCATTGAGGAGCCATGCTCGACACTTATCTAAGAAAAACCATGTCACTTTGGTCCTCACATGTAGTATATAATACGAGTAAGCGTACTTTCTTGCATAGACAAAGTCATGTGATATATGAACAATGTATGCTTAAATATTAAGCACACAACAATACACATAACACACTTCACACATTTGCACACATATATGAAAAATAACGTCCATTTGCATGTATAGGAGCATGACCATGGTCACCATGGTCAGAGCTTGGGAAAGAAGCAAAGGAAGCTCACCTCATGGTGAAGGTCTCCGAATAGGGAGCGAGGCGGGGTCCCGCGAGATGAGCCCGACGTCAATGGCATCTCCTGCCGATGGGGATCCTCCTTCAGGGATGCTAGCGGGGGAAGTCCTCCTTCTGGAGCGAAACCGGCAGGGATGGAGCTGGATCGGATAGATCTACCAATGGAGAGGAGCGCCACCCGGCGATGGGGTGGACACAGTGCGACGAAGGTGGGGGTGGCAATGGTAGGTAGGGTTAGCAGGTGAGGGGGAGAGCCTCATGTACCAATTCGGGGATGCCTTTCATTCGATGGGGAGGGTGCTCACGCCGAGGAATCATATTTCTGGATGACGATGCTTCGGCTGTAATATTGGCAAACTCTTAATTTTCATTTCGGTGGAACTGGGCTTTCTTGACTCCCTGTTTTTACACTTCAAGCCGCCTCAGCTTTGTGATTTCAACTTCCTGGAGCTCAGACTTCCGGGCCAACTCCGACTACACAGTTTGTGGATCTAGGAGCTAGAGAGGATTTGAGCTTGCCCTAAGCTATTCAACTCTATTTTTGATCAAACAAAATGCCTCAAGAGTGGAGTAAGAGTACACTAGTGCCTATCTTCAAGAATAAAGGAGATATTCAATGTTGCACTAATTACCAAGGAATTAAGGTTGTGTTTGTTTTAGCTTGAACCGCCAACTTCTGGGTCCAAAAGCTATAAGTTGAATCAAAGGGGGTGGGGGGTCTCCAGCAAACCAACTTTTGGGTCCAAAAGTATAAGCTTACTAGATGATACCCCGCACGTTGTTGCGAGAATATTTTGCAATATATTCAGTGAAAATTGGTTGCATGAAACATGAATATATAGAGTAATAATATGAGAACTAAAACTAGAAAATGATTTGTGGTGTTTTTTTATTAATTTTATAATACAAATATCATGATGAGAATGACATTTTGAAGCTTGGCCTTCATGGAGGCCAATTTTTTTGAAAAAAAAAATCAAAATTCATACGTTTGGGTTTCAAAAAAATCTGAAAAAATTGTACAAGTACACTAGGATGTGATGTGTATGTGTGTAAAATTTTAGAATGAAATACCTGAAGATGAGATATGTGCAAAAAAAACAAATTCATAGACTTTTGGGAGGAATAGTATCATGTGGTTAAAAGCCACAAAATTATATTTTTTGTACAGCCCTCATTCAATGTATTTCATCTTAAAAATTTACACACATGTGTGTTATGCCTCCATGTATGTCTGTATTTTTTCCAGAATTTATTGAAATGTAAAAAAAATATGAATTTCATTGAATTTTGAATTATTCAAAAGTGGGCTTTCATGTAGGCCGAGTTCCAAAAAAAAATTTGTATCATAATAGTATACAAATTCTCATGCATGTTTGCATGTTGAAGTTGTATCATAATAGTATACAAATATTGGGGGGATATGTTATATGTTATAAAGAGAAATCATCATGTGAATTTCCTCGTTTTAAGTAGAACAAATATCTATGCAATTTATTTATTTGAGTTTAATATGGTTGCAATATTTAATGGCATGATGACGTGATGCAATGCAAAGATAACATAGAGCAAGGAATATAATAATAATAATGCAAAGAATCGGTCTCGGGCTGTTACACACATACGTTGTATTATGTTCATTGTGAACGCAACAATATCAACCTTAGGCAGGAGTAGGGTATTACACCATTATGGTGGCCTGAACCTAGGTATCTCCGGCGTGCTTTACCTGTTGTTCATCTTCCCCAACGATCAATGACCATGGTTACGTAATGTGTTCAATCCCTGACCGAACTCTAGACGCCGACAACTTTGTTGTTATCGATTTTTCTACGATCTTGAATAAACATGCACACAAAGAGACTACTTTATGTAATTTTTTAATAGTTAATACTAATGTGCTTGAAAAGGAAGTGGTGTTCACATATTAATAATTTTTATGTATTTTTCTAGAATATATTCATGTATGTGATAAGAAAATCTTACGTGTAGCTAAAATATCTGCATATATGTATTACAAAATGTCCTTTTTTTAGGATTACAAATGTTCTTGAATGTGAAAAGAAATGTTCGTGTGTATCAAAAAAAAATCTTGTGTCTATAAAAATGTTTGTGTGTTTTAAAAGACGATTTTGTATGTAAAATAAATGTTTGTAAATCATAAAAAAGATGTTGATGTTTTGAGAATAACATTCATTTTTTTTCAAGTGTTTGTATTTTTTTCAAGTCATAAAAAAATAATGTATTTACCGAAAAATCGTAAAAATACGGAAATAAAAATAAATAAATTATAATGCAAACTAGAAAATGGAAAATAAAATAAAAGTGAAAACAAATAAAAAAGAAAAATAGCTCACTTGTTGGGTTGGTCCATGCGGGGTGTAAAAACATAAACGAATTACTCGCAAGAAGCGAGATATAGCGTTTCCGAGGCTTTGCTTAGTAGAAGAGGTGAGGGTCATTAAGTATGCGCGAGGTTGAAACCATATATGCTGGTCTTCTATAGCCCATGAGGGGGTTTTCTTGGTCGCCTCTTTTGCTCACCCGTAGTCGTTCCAATTTGTTTAGGAATAAGTCTATATTTATCTTCTTATCCAACCGTTTGAAATGAAGCTGATATTAAGAACTTGTCTTAAAGGAGGTTTTTCAGCAATTTTGAAGATAATTTTTGCGTGTACATGTTTTTGTGTTTATGATTTTTTTCATAGAAGAAAATAGACAAACACAAAGGTCCGAATGATAAAACTCGAGGCAGCACCAAGGTCGGTGACGTTCATATAACCTAACCTTTTAGCGTTTTTGGGTCTTGTTTCATGTTGCTTGTTTCAATGGGATTTGATTTGTTGTACGACCTTTACCCTACCTATTTTCATCTCCTCAACATCTTTGAGGTTATTCCTATTTGTGCAACTATCATGTTTTGAAGTTTTTTTGTTCAAGATATTAAAAAACACCTATGCGAGAATGTCAACTTTGATAAAAGATTATGTTTTCACAAGTCATCGCCTTTGTTAAAACAATGCGACATAATTTAAGGTCTTACGTTCTCGAAAAGACATAAACAAAAGGTACATCATTAGTGAATTTCATTGTATTTTGAGGGAGGAGGGTGTTGTGGGTGGGGGGTGGGAGGCATCCTAAATCTTATAATCATCTCTTAATTTACTAATACGAATGATTTGAAGATTGATCACCACGCTTGTCACGCTTAATTCTACCAACTGAGAGTAATAAGATACTTGATCAACTATGCCAACCATCATGATGAGATTTAGCATGACACGCAAGCTAATTTGTGGGGTAAATACTTCCTCTAGAAAGGACACGTACGAGTTGACCAACCATAGGCCGACAAAATAAAGCCAAAAGAAAGCATTATGTGAGTCAATCTATTTAAGTCCACAAAACTCACGACGTGATCACACATCTTCAGCGACGTTTGTGTACGGGCAGAACTACATGATCAGATGGCACCATCTGAAGATTTAATCAATAATGTTGAATAATTATTATGAATGATCAGATGATGAACAGACTGAAAGTTTTTTCCGGGAAAAAAATGTCTAACGTCGGAAGACGATCTGCGACCCCACGATCGATCCCATTGTGCGTGCGACCATTTCTGGCTGCAAGACGTGCATGGAGCAAACAGTCTAGTTCGTCTCCCCTCAACCCCCTACGTGCCGGGCACCACGCCGCGCCCCGTGTCGGTCACGGCCGGCCGCCCCGCGATCCGCACGCCCCGTATAAATCCCCGCCCGCCGCGCCGGACACTCCCAGCACCACGACGACGACGGCGACCTTGCCCGCTTACCCGCAGAGACGGACGAGACAGCCATGGCGCGATTGACGATCGCATCGGCGGCGGCGGCGCTGCTCGTGCTCCTCGCGGCGTCGTCCGCGGAGGCCTCGCCGGCGTGGTCGGACTACGCCGGTGCGTTCGACAAGTCCCTGCAGTTCTTCGAGGCGCAGCGGTCCGGCAAGCTCCCCGCCGACCGCACCGTGCACTGGCGCGGCGACTCCGCCCTCACCGACGGCTTCTCCCAGGGGGTACGTACGCGCGCGCCGATCCGACGTACGAACTCCGATCGGAGGAGCTCGATCCGCATTTGCTTATGGAGAAAGAATGGATGTGTGCAGGTGGATCTGGTCGGCGGGTACTACGACGCCGGCGACCACGTCAAGTTCGGGTTCCCGATGGCGTACGCGGTGACCATGCTGTCGTGGGGCGTGCTCGAGTTCGAGAAGGAGATGGTCGCCGCCAACTCCCTCAACCGCGCCCTCGACGCCATCCGCTGGGGCACCAACTACTTCATCAAGGCCCACACCGAGCCCAACACCCTCTGGGTCCAGGTACACACCACTAAGCCCAGCCCTGTCCAACCCGGCCCGGCCAGGCCTAACCCGGCGTCTTGGAACAACTTTGAAGGTGGGTGACGGGGACAGCGACCACCTGTGCTGGGAGCGAGCGGAGGACATGTCGACGCCGAGGACGGCATCCAAGATCGACGCCAGCCGCCCGGGCTCCGAGGTGGCCGCCGAGACGGCAGCGGCGCTCGCCGCGGCCGCCAAGGCGTTCCGGCACTACGACTCCATGTACGCCGACCTGCTGCTCATGCACGCCAAGCAGATCTTCACCTTCGCCGACACCTTCCGGGGCCGCTACGACGACTCCCTGCAGTGCGCCAAGAAGTTCTACCCGTCCGCCTCCGGCTACCAGGACGAGCTGCTCTGGGGCGCGGCGTGGCTCTACGAGGCCACCGGCGACGAGGACTACCTCGACTACGTCGCCCGGAACGCGGAGGGCTTCGGCGGGACCGGCTGGGCCGTGCGCGAGTTCTCCTGGGACAACAAGTACGCCGGCGTCCAGGTGCTGCTCTCCAAGGTGCTCCTCGCCGGCGGCGGCGACGGCGACTACGCCGACACGCTCAAGCAGTTCCGGGCCAAGGCCGAGTTCTTCATGTGCGCATGCATCCAGAAGAACGGCGGCAACAACGTCAAGACCACCCCGGGCGGCCTCCTCTACGTCGCCGACTGGAACAACATGCAGTACGTCAGCTCCTCCGTCTTCCTCCTCACCGTCTACGCCGACTACCTCGCCGAGTCCGGCGACAAGCTCAAGTGCCCCGACGGCGAGGTCGCGCCGGCCGAGATCGTCGCCTTCGCCAGGTCGCAAGTGGACTACGTCCTGGGCAAGAACCCGCTGTCCATGAGCTACATGGTGGGCCACGGCGACAAGTTCCCCACGCACGTGCACCACCGCGGCGCGTCCATCCCGTCGGTCTACGCCGTGAACGACACCGTCGGGTGCATGGAGGGGTTCGACGCGTACTACAACACCAAGGGGGCCGACCCCAACGTCCTCGTCGGCGCGCTCGTCGGCGGGCCAGACGGCCACGACGGCTTCGTCGACGACCGCTGCAACTACCAGCGCGCCGAGCCCACCCTCGCCGCCGCCGCGCCCATGTGCGGCGTCTTGGCCCGCCTCGCCGCCGAACCCGCGGCCGCCGGTAACAGCCCGGGCTACCAGCCTCCGAAGGACACCCTGCACGTCGGAGGCACGCCGCTGGAGTTCGTGCACACGGTGACCAACTCGTGGAAGACCAACGGCGTGGACTACTACCGGCATGTCGTGACCGCTAAGCACGCGTGCGGGCACCCCATCACGTACCTGAAGCTGCGGATCAAGGGGCTGACCGGCCCCATCTACGGCGTCTCCGCCACGCAGGAGAAGGAGATGTACGGGTTCCCCTCGTGGGTCACCAGGCTCGACGTCGACGACAAGCTCACCATCGTGTACATCCAGGAGGGCCCCGCGGCCAAGATCACCGTCGCAGAGTACAAAACGGGCTGAGAAGCACACCAAACACTATGACATGTTTATTTTTTATTTTATTTTTGCGTTTATATTATGATTTTTTGCCCCTGCTATTTTAGTTTCTCTCTCTGTTTTGTGGTATCCAGGCTCCCAATTGAGAACAACATCGTTAACTGTTTGCTTTTGTTGTTTGGTTTGTTATAAGAGAATATTTCATTCTGAAATGTACAACAAATTCAAACATTTTGAGCCGGACCTTGATGCTTCGAGAAGGAGACACAATGAAATTGAGGCGATGTGATTGCTAGGGTTAAAGGATAGAAAGCTCCCAGCCTCCCAGGTGACGCTCGTGTGCATCAACTTAGAGCATCTTCAACAGTGGCTGAAAAACGCATGTGCGGTAAACGTTGCTTTTCATGCGCGCGGAGCGATTTTGCGTGCTCCAGCGGGCGCGGGATAATGCACGCAGAAAAGATCGCGCACGCGCGAAAAAGCGTTCGGCGCGCTTCATAAATCGAGCGCCCGTCACGCGCCCTCCCACCGCTGCCCGCCTCGCCATGCGTCCTCTGTCGCTCCCTCTGCCGCTCTCTCCCCGCCTTCTCCCCACGCCTCGTCGCAGCCGCGCCATGCCGCCGCGCCCCCGGAACATGTCGGGCTACCGCGGTGTCCGTGAACGCCCGTCCGGTATGTTCTACGCCGAAATCCGCTCCGGCAACACGCGCATCGGCCTCGGCACCTACGAGACCGCACATGAGGCCGCCCGCGCGTACGACGCGGCGGCGTGGGATCTCCGACGGCCTCGTTCGTAGATGAACTTCGACGACGTCCGATCGGCTGAAGAGGCGCGGCCGGTCGCGCCTCCCCCGCCTCTGGCCACCGAGGCGGACCGCCGCGCCGCGCGCAGTCGGGAGCGCCGACTTTTGATCGCCCGGAAGGACAAGGACGCCATGGCGGAGTGGCGCCGCCAGCACCCGTAGGACGTTGTCGCCGAGCATGAGTTCTACGTGAACAAGAGGGCGGAACGTGTTGCCGAACGCCTAGACAAGCGTAGGCGCAAGGCATTGGCTATTTCCCACACAGAGATGGAGAACGATCCCTAGGACCCGAACGACAACCGGTACGTGGACGTGTTTCTTACGACGTCCGATGACACGACCGAGGAGGATGATGAAGAGTAGTCTAGGCGTATTTTTATTTTACTAGCGTTTTTCATTTGTATCGTATGCATCATGTGGTGTTGGGCTTGATGTATGGTATGATCTATCGTTGTTTGATCTTTGTTTTGATGTTTGAAATATCATCATATTGTCTTCAAAATGAACATGTTGCAAGCGCCGGTTGCTCGCGCGCGCTGTAGTTTAACGCGTCTGCTGGAGCTACGCGCGCACATAAAATTTTGCAGCGGCCGCTGGAGCCAGCGCTCTCCGGCGCGCTAAAAAAGGCTATTTCGACGCTGTAAACTGTTTTTAGCGCGTGGGACGGTTGCGCGCCTGTTAGAGATGCTCTTACAGTGGCTTCGCTAAAGCCTACACAAATGGTCCGGCCCACTTTGCCAATAAAGCTGTTTTTTTTATCTTTTCCTCTTTCGTTTTAGTCTGTTTTTTCACCCAAATTTACCGGTTGTTGTTTTTAGCATGTTTTTAAAAAGTGAACCTAAATTGAAAAAGAAGACCGATTTTTAACACATGATTTTTTTTTTAATGTGAGAATATTTCAAATTACCAACATTTTTTGAATTGTGAGAAATATTATAAATAAGAAAACAAATTTGAAAAAATGATATTTTTTAAAACATAATTTTTAAGAATTGATTTTTCTGTAATATGGGTAAAAATTTAAAAATCATGAACAAAAAATAAAAACCTAAACATTTTTTGAAATAGCAAACAAATTTCAAATTCCAAACATTTGTTGGAACTTTGAACACATTTTTAAAAATTGAACATAATGTATACAAAAAATGTTAATCGTATGTATGAAAATGTTTGGGATAATTATAGAATGTCACACATTTCGAGCGAAATGTATGTGAAATTTAAAAAATGTTATACATAATGTAAAAAAAGTGTTAGTGTTATTAAATAAAATTGTTTTGGATATTAAAAACAATGTACGTTACATTTTAAAAAGTCTTCACAAGTTTCAACATGTGTTCGTGACATTTTCAAATAGTGTTTGTACACTGTATGAAAATGCTTGCATAGTTCAAGTTTTATTTTATTATTCAAAAATTGTTTGAACATGTATTTGAAAAAATGTTTAACATGTATTTCAGAACCCTTTTTTTGTAAAATATGTTAAACATGTATGAAAAAAATGTGAAACGGGTTTAAAAATGTTTTCATTGTATACAAAAAATATATACAATGTGTATGAAATATGTAGACGCTCCCAGGTGACGCTCGTGTGCGTCAACTTACAGTGGCTTCGCTAAAGACTACACAAATGGTACGGCCCACTTTGCCAATGGGGGTGTTACATTGGCGGCCACAACACTGGCAATCTCTGTAGGAAAAATGGCTCACTGGCTAGGTTCTACTTATGATTGTAGTACCAATTTTATTTTTGGGGTATGATAGGCGCCGGTGCGCCGGCCCAAATTTGGGCCGGTCGCTGCCCAGCCGCCCGATTTGGGCGCATTCAACCGTTGGATTGGGCCTCCTTCCGTGTGTCTTCTTCTTCCTCACGCTTCCCACGCTCGCACCTTCATGGACGAGCAGACGACCGGCCTCGAACACCCCGCGCGCTCGCCCCTCGCAGCCGGTCGCCATCCTCGCCCGCGATTGCCGCTCCCTCACTGGATCCACGCATGCAACAACTTTCCTCGTCTGCGGTTGTAGCTCCCTTGCTGGCGGTGGCAGCTCCAGTAGGACGCCCACAACTCCGGTAGCGTCGGTCGCCGGTCGCAGCACCCCGGCGACGTGCTCGAAAAAAGTACTGTCCTTCAGGTTTGCTGGTGGCAACAAAAATGTCAGCCGGTAGTAGCAAAAAATCATGCTGGTTCCAGCAAAAAAGCTCGTCGGTGCCGCCACCCGTCGCCATTGAAGCAAAATCGATCATCGGTTGTAGCATTTGTGATTGCCTGTTGTAGCTTTTGTGATTGCCGGTTGCAGCAAAAACAGCTCCTGGTTCCAGTTCACGTCGATACTTCCAGCAAAACTCTTGTCCGCCGCCCTCCGTGGTTGCAACATATTTCATGCACGGTTGTAGCACTGACTCTGCTGGTTCCAGCAAATCTCACTTAGGGACATGGCCAAGTACACTATTGCTAATTTTCTAACCTTTATAAATAAAACATGAATAAAAAGAAACAGTTCAGGTAATACGAACGAGAACTCAAAACATTATTGTGTAAACAGCCTGCTGGTGCCAGACATTATTCGACCGATAGCACGAACCATACCAAACCGTACATCCTGCTTATTTATCTTTATTTATTTCTATATATTTTGACACGCACGCGTTTCAAGGGTAGACTTCGACGATGGACCGATAGCCTAGCATTGGAGTGATCTTGTAGTCCTTGAATCCGGCCTCGAAGAAAATCTTGCTCCACTGATGCTCGTCGCGATCGGTCCCGTCAACGCGCATCATGAAGACATCATACAGAACCTGCATCTCCCTGAGAAGAACTTGGTCCCGCGACACCCCGGAGCCTATCACGACGTCGACGATTATCACCTTCCCTCCGGCGCTTCTACCGGTCGTTATGGCTTCTTTGCACCGTCGTAGCACCTTGACGGCATCTTCGTCTTGCCACAAGCACATAACCCACTGGAGAAAAGGAAGAACACACACGTGTGTATGTAATAGTTGAAGGAAGAAAGAAGAGACAATGTCCTATCCTATGTGTACGCACCTTGAGTAGAACAACGTCGGCCGGTGGCACGTACTCAAACAAATCGCCGGCGACAAACTGCACGTTTTCGATGGAAGGTGCCCCCGCGATCGCGTGTGGGAGGTCAAGCACGGTGCACTTGATGTGGGGGAACGCCTTGGCGATGGCTTTCGCCGCGGCACCATGGGCACCGCCGGCATCGACGAGGGAGCTCACGCCCTCGAAGATGCCGCGGTGCTCCTTGAGGACGGCCTCCATGACGAGGCGGCTGTCGGCGGCCACACCGACGTTGTACTCCCCGCGCGTGTCCATCCTTGCTACCATCTCATCTCGCGTGCACCCGTGGGCCACCTCGAAGAGCGTGAGAGCCGACGCCCGCTCGTCGGTGAACCACTCCCCTATGCTGCAGAGAGCGGTCACGTACGACGTGTCCAAAAACAGACGCACGATGGGAGACTGGTCGTAGTCCCCGACGAGTAGGCGGGAGACCGGGGTGAGCTTGTAGCGCACGTCGTCAGCATCAGCGTGGCGGCCTTGGTCGACGGAGAAGATGCCGAAGGTGGTGAGGACGCGCATGAGCCGACGGAGGTGGGAAAGCTTCGTCGGCTGGACCCCGGTCTCGGTGGCAACGTCAGACAAGGTGGCGGCACCTCCGCGGTGGTGGATGGCGTCGGAGATGCGCAGGTCCACGGCGGCCTTGAGCGCCGCGGACCTGACATACGCCATGGCGTGGTGGTAGAGCTCAAGCTGAGCTTGGAGCGCCATGATATATTTTGTGTGCCAAGAACTCTGCTACGCTCCTCATGTTCTTATAGACTTGTACAATGTGCCTTGCGTGTAGGAGTGTCTAGCTAGGTAAATGAGATTGTGCAATGACCATGCATGATCTCTCTACCTGGATGCATGTGTCTTTCAGGACTCTGGACGTGGAAATACTGGCACGTTCGGAGACACGTGCTGCGCGTGCCTTTGGCCGCTCCACCAGACAGACCGATCGGTGGATGAACTCAATCTAGTGTGAGTCCTACCTCATCCATCCGTTTTTCTGTGCGGCTGGATCTGGTTTTTTCATCCATCCTGATGCAATTCTTGCTGGACCCTTCTGCATGCATGCAACCCGCACCGCGAGCATTGGCTGGGGCATGCCATGTGGCGTGGAGCGTGGCAAGAGAATTGTTACACACAAAAAAAGGAAAAATAAAGTACAAAAAAGGGAGAACATTCATCAATCAAAAGAAATAAAACATGGATCTCAATGTAGGTCCGCTGGCTATATATTTAAATCGATTGAACAGTTTTTATATTTCTCGGTCGATTATGAAATACAGTAGGAAACAACCAATTTATACATGTCGTCGTTCGACCAACAATTCAATATTTTTTAATATGTACTCTCTCTGTAAAGAAATATAAGAGCGTTTAGATCACTATGAAACCCCGGGTGTTACCGCTGGACATATACATTTTTTGATGAATTTAACCGACAAGCATACAATGTATTATGCCAAAAAAAAAAAAGCATAGAACTTAGAAATCTGCAAGAAAATGTAAGACTGGTCTGGACGGATACGAGGGTTTGAGGGTCAGCGTTGGAGATGCCATTATATACTTCAATCGTGAGGTACTTGATTTTAAAACTTTACACTAATATATAGGCCGAAAGTTTGTACCGCTGTTTGAAAACTTTAAATTATGTTGCCCTATGAGGTAGCGTTAGTTTTGTTTCCTGGTCGCTTCAAAAAAAAAGTTTTGCTTCCTGGTCGCTTGGGCGATTTAACTCAGCTGTGGACTTTTTGTTCGAAAAAAGAGAGCCTCCTTTAGGCAAAATTATAAAAAAGTGAACAAATTTTAAAAACATGAACATTTTTTGAAAACATGATTTTATTTTTAAAATGTAAACATTTTTTTTGAAATTGCGACATATTTTTTGAATTGTGAACATTTTTTTTAAGAAGTGGATTTTTTTAATGGTGAACAAATTTTGAAATCATGAATAAAAAATAAAAAAATTGAACATTTCTTGAAATAGCAAACAAATTTCGAGACTCTGGACCTTGCGTGTAGGAGTGTCTAGCTAGGAAAACTAGTAGAATGCCCGTGCGTTGCCACGGGCTTTAAAAAAATGCTACCCATGAAGCTAAAGTAATTGAGAAAAATGCACATCTCAGCTAAAGCACATCTTTTTTTTTTGGACAAGCAGCTAACACATATCATGATGTGTCGCCGTCTCTTCGTCTCTGACATGCACCTCCATGGTCTCTCCTTTGCCCTGGCCCCACGCCGGCAAGCCGATCGTCACTTTCTGCAGACAGTGAGCGAACATATCCCACCGTTCCCCTGACTCCACTCCAGAGCTCCACAGCATAACCCATCATCACACATGCATAGCGGCGAGCTGTGGTCGGCGACACCGCGAGTTGCAACTGGCATGGTGGCAAGCAGGCGTGAGATGTACTGAAACGGGGAAGTTAGATTGCTGGAACTGGCGAAGGTTTTGTTGGAACCGGTGAGCTGGTTCGCTGAAGCCAGTGTTTTGGGATGCTGGATCCACGGCGGCGGCAATCATGAGGAGGTGTTGGAACCAACAATATTTTTTTTCTAGATGCATGCGTTCTAACAAGGATGAGTGGGAGCTACACATCATAATATACATAACAATAATAGCTCAAGATTGCATATTATCCTCTAAATTCATGGAGCCAATTTCAGACAAGAATATTTATTTTTACAAGTTTATGAACCCCGTGAGCTGGACTTGAATATAGAATGTTGAATACCAACATTTTCATTTATTTTGACTTTTACCTTTTCTTATAGTATAAGACCTCCATTTTTTGTTAATTTTGTCAAAAGCAAAAGCTGTTTGATATAGCACCACACTCTGCATGCCGTCATTTGAAATCAGTAAACCTACTATGGTTTTGCTCTTTAGGAAACATATCCAAAGATCTGGCAGTAATTCTGATACAAAATCTCATAGTTTCCAAGTGATGCATGTTTTTCTTTTGTGGAAAAATATTTACTAATCCCAATTCTGCTTGAAACATCACACATAATTGTCAAGTGCTTCATTTTTTAAAATTGGAGTCCCAAAATATATAATATTCATAAAATTATACATAAATATAGACATCTTAATTCCATAGGACACAAAAAGTTCGACTGAAACATCATCTTATCAGTGTTCGTATTGTAATCAATAAAATCAACATGTTTTATACTTCAACAAATACCACAAGCGAAACAAGCAAACTCGAGAGGCTAATTCTGACAATTAACTCTAGACAAGCAATCTTGAACTCACATGGCGCTCTCTGAAATACTGAGAAAAACAGATGATAATATGGTAAGAACAACTTTACATTGCTATGAGAGGAAGCAAATATTTTATAATTATCGAGTTTTCTGTGGCTAATTAGAGGGTCAACTACAGATATTCCAAGTGAGTTAAGTGAATCCATGCACCGATGATTCAACCCGAGCTGGAGAAGCAAGTAATGTTTTGTTCACGATAGAGAAGAATCCATCTTCTGTAGCTTCATATGCCTTTCTTCAGTACATCAGCAGATATTGAATTTTCTTCAGAGCCGAACCCTGCAATGCAAACAATGGAACAACAAAGAGAATCACTGACGTGATCTTTATGAGGTAATCCTAACGCCTCAAATAAGTTAATTGCCTCAACAACAGACAATGGAGAAGTCTCGTTTACATGCTACCTAATGGCCCTGTACCATAGAACTCTGGCATGCCCACCGGTAGCATCTGAGCCTGACGTCAGTTGACAACTGCCTACAACACACCCATATCAGGTTCATCTATGTCAGGGAAACGAGGGTATACATGTTTTGGTGATTCAACACCAATAACGAGGAACATATAACTTAACGATCCTCATGTACTTCAGATAACTTTATCCACGGACATATTTAGTCATCATTTAATGACAGAATCAAGAAAGCAGAGGCTAATGCAAGGAAGGAACAAAACCATTGCGTCATATTACTGCTAGAATATAATCAGAGTAGAACACCCATGCATCTAAGGAGCTGCATCGCAACCTAGGTGTGTGGAGATTAGAGGAAGGACTTTGAAACAAAAATCAATGGAAATAATGCTACCTATTTGGCCCGTTCGGAATATTGATAAGATTTCTAGAAAATAAATATATATGCAGTGCAGAAGCAGAGGAACCAAGATTGCTGACCTGTGGATCTTAGCTGATGGCTTTCATGAGGTCGCCTGCATTTCTTCTTCCTCCAACTTCCTTGCTATGATTGTCCTAAACGAAGGGATGGGTACCCATTCAGTCTAGTACAATAACAATGGCCTGCAAATCCAGAACTACTACATATATGTAAGGAAAGGGAAAATCATCCAAAGGCAGATGTACACATGTAGGCAGGGTTAACTCAATAGGAGCCAAAAGGTATACTGAAGTATTATGATTAGGAAGGGCTACCAGCTAAAAAGTGTAAGCATTTACAGTTATATATCCCCCTACTGTCTCTCAGACATCTACTTAATCAAATCAATGATGGTTAAGAACTTGCTGATTTCCCATTACTAAATTATGAAATGTTATTTATTTGTAAGTTATGATTGAATTTACAGCATTTCAGAAATATCACTGCCAAGTCGAAATCCAGCAATGGCATTTAGAGCACAAAGGTCTAAAATTAAAAAGTACACAATTTGCAGATATACTCTCACCATCTTGTGAAATTGATGCAGCCGGTGAGGCAGAGGATGACGACGTAGTGCTGCTAGAGCTCTGTACGCTCCTTCGCTATACCGTGCTTGTCCTTCTAGGCAGAGGCCAGCGCCGCCCTTGCGCGCACCCACATCAGTCTCTGACCTTGTTACAATAAATATATTAACGCCCATTGCTAGAGAGGGAAATAAATATATATCTATTGCAAAGAAAGGAAATATCACCCCTCCATCCAAAGAAATTTAGCAAACATGCGGTGTCCCATGTTAAATTGTTGTTATATGTACAAAACATACGAGATTAGTTCTTGGTCAGAATTAGAAGGAGCCATGTGGTCGGCGATTATTTTCAGGAGCAAACTATAATTTGATTCTATTAAGGAGTCGTGTGACTGGAGAGACAATTTCTGACGAAAAGAAGGATGGCCGTACGTGTGACTCACCTCTCATGGTTGACTTGTGCATCCATAACTTGATCACTGTCGTTGCCAAATAAAGCTACCTTGGGGGAAGAAGAGTGGAGAACATGCTCCAAAGATACGAAGAGCTCCTATTCTTCCACATAACCTTCTCATTCATCGACCTCATCAGATATCTCACAAAACAAATCCACCTCATTCGCATGAACGAACCCTGTTGTGAAATTGTGCTCAAATTGTCACACAAAATCTGCTTGCCAAATTGTAATATAAAACAGGGACTAATACATGAATAGTATGTGTGCAACTATGCATAGTAAAGGTTCTTAAAATAGTGACCAAACTAAATTCACTGATATAGAGCTATCAAGAATTCAAGATATCATAAGGACACAAACACAATTTAGCAAAATAAATAGTCACACACAATCTTCATTGTAACTATGTATATGTAGGGGAACGCAGCAGAAAACAAAAATTTCTGACCTACGCACCAGCCCAGGATCACTATGGAGACTGCATACAAGGTTTGAACTGTTTCGTTACCGACTCGTAGCGCAGCGGAAGTAGAGTCGATGACGATCGGCGGTGCAGATCCCCGCAGCTAGGATTTACAACCTCCCAACCGCGAGGATGTACTCCCACATCTGCCCCTCGGACAGCCCTCCGGGAGGCGGTCGGACAGTCCCTCGGACGGTGTCGCGGACAGCCCTTCGGGAGGACCTTCGAAACTCGAACGGTCACTCGGACAGCCCTTCGGGAGGACCCTCGAAACTAAGACGATCACTTGGACAGCCCTTCGGGAGGCACTCTCGAACTAAGACCGAAACTACGATCTCTCTACAGAGTTGCACACATACGGTGTCATCTATCCGGCAGGGCTTCGCCGTCCAGAACTAGTTCCCACCGGAACCCAGACAGCCTTTCGGCTCTACGAAACTATTTCGCTGGGAGGGAGAGAGAAGCCAGACAAGTCAATGGCATGTGTATGAGAGCAAGCATGAGCTGATTTTGGAGAGCTCTCTCCACCTCTATTTATAGGAGGAGCAAGGGGTAGAGGAAAGACCAAAAGGACCTTCCTAGGATCTTTCCACCACATGCCACATAAGGGTGTGTAGAAGATATCCACCATGAGGTGGAAGGACACCTCAAGGAGGGCCCCCCCATGCCATGGCCGAAATTTGCAGCCCCCTTGGGGAGCTCCACCTCCCTTTCACACACCAAAAGTGGTTTTCTTCTAGAAGAAAAACCCCATTTGCAAATCAGCCCAAAAAGTGCTTTTCACTATTCACGAAGACATTTTTCTGCGTCCGTTAAAACCCAAATTATTTCTGTGTGCCTAGAATAATTCTAGCACCCACCAAAACAATTTTGAACGCATTCCGAAACAATTTCGGAACAATGTTTCTTCAGCGAAAAGCAACCAAAACGGTTCCGGCTGCTCCGGAACATTTCCGGTTTTTGTCCCGGAAAATTCCCAGAAGTTTCCAGAACACTTCTGGCATCCTCCAAGAATTTCCAGGCGTGTGCCAGAACCAATTTGACTTAATGGAATACCCTGAAACAACTTTTCAGTTTCACCGGAACTATTCTGGTGTTCTCTCCGGAACGTTTCCGTTTCGTCCGAAACTTTTTCGGTGATTTTCTCTCAGACTCCCCGTCTAGTATTCAGCAGATAGATGACCCTTAAGCGTGTGACCCTATAGGTTCGGTGAAGTATAGACATGACCGGAACTCTTTCCGATCAATGATCAACATCGGAGCCGTGGACACCCATATTGACCCCTATACCCACACGAATGAATATTCGAGTGAACCTCCAGTTGCCGTGTGCTATTCCTGTTGCTTCGCGATATGTTACAAATACCCGAGGTGAGAAACATCGGCATCCTCGTGGATCAACACTTGTCCACAATGCCAGTTACCTCGTTGCCGGTTTTTGTTCTCTTTTCTCGTTTCTGTGTTCCGGCATCCCTGTGATCAAATCACACTTGTGTCTGGCCAGACGATGATGGATACCGTAACACCGAGAGGGCCCGAGAATATCTCTCCATCGTCGAAGGAGCAAATCCCAATCTTGAGCTATCAAGTTACTTAACACACTTTTCCATGAACCCGTAAGCCGCCGTAATACCAACCCATTTACGGATGACGTTTAACAAACCCCAAAGTTCATGAAGCAAGTATGAAGAAACTCAACACTCTCATGGTCTAAGGAATTATGCAAACATTAACTTCTCTGTGTTATTAACCATTAACTTATGACGAATGAATCTCATAGCATAACATCAATCGGGTCGATTCAACACAAGTGTTCTACTAACATTGTGCCCTCAAAGTTGCCGGCATAGTCATGCCCATGATCAGGAAAACAGAACCATCATGCAACACTTGAGCTAGTCTTAGAGGCCAGACTAGGAATACTTTTTACCGTTTATTATTCCACACGTGCATATGAGTCTTCCTTCAAGCCTCGTGGTTATTGCAGACTCGAGAACCATAGCAGTTATAGCATGGAACATAAACATAATTATGATCATGGAGATAAATAATAACATTTGTTATTGCCTCTAGGGCATATCTCCTACAGACTCCCACTTGCACTAGAGTCAATAATCTAGTCAATGCTAATGCACATTACACCTATGGCACACCGGTGTAAAAATGCTTCACATGTGGTATAGCCTGATGTCCAACGGATCTGACAACTTCAGTTCCGTGTGTATCTTTGCATGTCCTTGCGTTTTCACGCTTTCACAAAATTCATATTTTGTGTGGACTTGGCTTCGTATATATGTGAATCACTGGTCAAACCTTGATTCCTCAGACTGAGCTATGGAGCAACTATCTTCAATAGTGTTCCATTGACCAAAGCCATCTTGGAATCATACTAAGTTCATGAACGAACTGTATGATTCAACATCTTCTATGTTGCTTCGAAAGTGGCAACATACTTAGCCTTAGTTATAGAATTCGCCACAGTAACCTGTTTGGAAACGATTTCCAAACACTGTGCCACCATATTGTGTGTTACACAAAACCCTTAATTTAAATCGAAAATCGCATGGAGCATTGATGAAGACTGTATCGATGTAATCACTTACAATGAGCACTTCATAATCTCTGCTTGCGAGAAAACATGTCATCAGTGCTACTTTAGTACTTAATGACATTTTTCACTGTTGTCCCATGATCAGCACTTTGATCACTTTGGTATCTATACTCGCAACAGCTTGGAGTATTGGACATATCTGGTTGTTTTACATACCATGGAATACATGATTAATCCAAACACGAAAGTGTGTGGAATCTCCATCATGTATTTCGCTCATCAGTGTTTTGGGACACCGAGTCTTGCAAAAACTCTTTCCATGTGACTTCGGCAAGAATCACTCCTTGACGTTTTAATGCTAAAAGGTTTTAGCATCTTGTCAATATGTATTTTTGGCTTTAGCCTATTAGGCAATTCTATCTCGTAGATAAATATGCCTAATGTCAAGGCTATTTAGCCCAAGCACTTCATCGAAAAACTATTTTTAATGAAGTACTAATTCGTGTCAAGAAATTTCCAATCAACAATGTGTCAAGCA
Source organism: Elymus sibiricus (assembly GCA_039707655.1). Taxonomy (NCBI): domain Eukaryota; kingdom Viridiplantae; phylum Streptophyta; class Magnoliopsida; order Poales; family Poaceae; genus Elymus; species Elymus sibiricus. The sequence goes on along the minus strand of CM077665.1, from coordinate 525,483,666 downwards.
CACAAAGTTTTTAGAAATATTATTATGCTCCCACTTACTTTCTTGAAACCACAAGCATCTTCGTTATCCATTGATGAAATCAAACTATTTCATCAAAAATGAAGATTCCAACTCCATTTTGCTCTCTTCTGTCCATCGCTGGAACTCTGAAGTTTGCATACTTACTAGCATCCTCTGGATCGACAAAATACTTTGGACTGTATCTCATACAAGTCCTAGGTTGTATTTCCATCATATGGAAATCCTTTTGGCATCCATGTTTCATATCTCACGTTGAAATATGTATTAATTGCTAGTTCAATCTGAACCGACCTTTAGCATCGCTACGGTGAGACAATCTCATCGTAGTCAACTCCTTGAACTTGTTATTGCAACAAGTCGAGCTTTATGGATAAAACCTTTTATCCACATCAGTTTATAGTTCCATAAATTTCGTTAGACTCTAAGTCTTCCGAAAAGGTGTAATAAGATTTTAATCTTGAATCACTTATATGGAAACTATCTCAGATTGTATTGGCATTTAGCCAATTCCGGAGTCAGGGCCCATCAACGCTTCCTTGTGTATCGTAGGTATACTGTTGTCTAACAACAATATCTCGCTTGCGCACCTGAGAGGTTTGCACGAGTTTTGCCTACGTGGTTCAGCTGCAAGTTCGACTGAAGTCCATACATTTTATTGTAGAGACTTCCGTATCAGTCGCAGTAGGAAACTCTGGAATCACTTCCAAGGTTCCTTTCCTTTGATCTGATGACGAAGATACTGCTTATCTCGTCGAGTTGCACTATTCTCCCACTCACCCTTTTGCAAGAACTATTCTCTTTAAAAGCATACCGTTCTCGGTGGCAAACCTTTTGTCTCGGTATAGTGGTGGAGGAATTTCCAATTACTTGGGATAACCTACAAAGTAGCTCTTGTCTGATTTGGAATAGGTTTGTAACCTTTTACACAAGCCCCATATTCCAAATGTTAAGGAAATACCAAGCATGGTTGGGCGTACCATACCATGGCGTCATTTCAACAGACCTGATGGTGCTCTTTTCAGTGTAAAAGCCGCAGTCTCTAAAGCATTACTTTAAAAGGGATAATGGCAAATTGATTTATGTCATCTTTGATCTTACCATGTCGAAAATGGTTTGATTACATCTTCACAGACATTCCACACACAGTGGTGTTCCAGGAGGTGTAAGTTATGAAACTCCTTTCACAACTCATCAGACATTCGCTAAACTTGCAACTCAGATATTCCTTTCTGCAATCTAGTTTGCAGAAACATAATCTTTCTTGTTACAATAATTCCTACTTCATGTTGAAAACCTTTCGAATGATTTCAAAAGATCCAGACTTACGTCTCATCAAGTAAATATCCATATATCTACTTGAGTCATTTTTGAAGATAGACAAATCCACTGTTTTCAACAACATTTATCGGACTACACACATCAAAATGTATGATTACCAATAAGTTCGTTGCTCGTTCCTTATGGCTTATGAACGGTATTTCAGTCACTTCACTTTTCGGAGGAAAGTTGCAAGTGTCAGATGATTCAAAATCAAATGACTTCAAAATCCATCATAATGGAATTTTTCCATGCGGGTTTCTCCAATGTGACCAAATGCAGTGCCACACTTGTGTGGTATTCTTTTAGTCTTGCGACATTTAGCGTCAGTGTTATGGATGTATCATATTACCATCAATATTCATAACATACGTTCCATCGTTGATGGAAGTATGGCCCTTATGTTATTCATGATTCCGAACAACAATTGTTCTTTCATGAACAACACTCTTGCAACAAACATTATGCAAATGGGCTAGAGTGTATAAAACTCTAAAATGATTTATGAAAGTAAATACAGAGGTAAAGTATTATTATCAATATTCATAACATACATCTCATTCATAATGAAAGTATGGCCCTTATGTTATTCATAACACCGAACATCAAAAGTTCTCTTATGAATAACCTTCTTGCAAGATACCTTATGCAATGGGCTAGAGTGTGTAAAACTCTATAATGAATTATGAAAAATAAATACATAGGTAATACACCGATGGAAGGTATAGTAACTTTTACTAAGTTCCCAACATGTATTTAAACCTCATTCCTGGCTAGTCTTTCAGGCCATAGTAGTTCTTGCATCGAGTCGCAACAGAGTGCAATCGAGCGGGTATCTCTGTGATAAACTCACAATACCCAAGAATCAGTGATTAACAATTTAACCATAATTCCCAAGAACTATATCTTTGACCAGCCTTCTATACATCAAAAACCTGTATGACATTCATACATGAGCTGGATATTCCAGTCTTCTTTCCTTTTGCCTTTATACTTCTAATAGTTTAACTTTCAGTATTTCTCCTACTCTCAGAAGAAGCACCCAACTTAAGAGTGGTGATAACATGTTGTTCTATTTGCCAGATAAATAAATAAAGTTTTTTTTTTCTAGGAGCCTTATAATCTGCTCATATGTCACTTGATAGGAGCCTTATAATCTGCTCATATGTCGCTCCCTTAAGTCTAGCAACAGCAGAAAAATCGGTAACATGGAAGGCCATTCAAGTGACCATCGAGTTCTGGACACACCTTACCAACAACATGCAAGAAATGAAGCAGTTATAATACATGTCTACAACTATAAATGACACGGTTAAAGTAACACTATGTTCAATCCTAGCTTGTCTTACATGTAATATATGTAAAACAATTCTTTTCAAGGCTGACAAAACTATGTTTTGTACATAAACCTGAAGATATATGTATCACTATGAGCATGTCACCTGCTAACATGCCTACAAGTCCTGAATTTACTTCACGAAGGATGATTCAACAATCTTCAAACACAGGGGCAGCTCCATCTTTTCCTTGTTCACCACATACCCGTGCAAGAACTCCGCAAGGTCCGCGTCCACCTCCCTGTCCAGCAAGAACTTGACCGACTGGCGACTGCCTCTCCCCAGATTCCAACTTCCTGCACCTCAAGGCCACATCAGAAAAAAAATTCAGAAACCACATAAACTGGAGTACATGACCACAAAGCACTGAACAAAATTAGAACATACTTGAAATCGTATACACCGTGGTTTCCATCGATGGCGCTTACATCCCATGGCACATCATAGGCTAAAGCGTTCATAACTTCTCCTCTGCCTCATTTCCAATGATCACATGATAAATATCAAGCATCTATTAACAGTGTAGTCTGATGTACAAGAACTCTGATGAAAGTATCACTAAATCTAGCAATACTTGGACATGTAGTTTCACGCATGAACATTCATACGCACTTAAATAAAGAGAAGACGTTATCTTCAAATTTCAAGCTTTGCATAGAAACTGAACAATCCAAAAATTCACCCCTTGAAACCCAGAGGTCTACTGGAATTCCATCCGAGATCATTGAAAAGCTTGGTTGGATCTGAAAGAGCAGAAAACACCTGCAAAGGAAAAATAAGCCAGGCGGGGTCGGCAGGTCACCGGGGGGGGGGGGATGAGGGATGCGGCGTAAGCCAGGTGGCCAGGGACAGCGCTACGTGAGGGCGGGGGCAGCGGATTAGGCAGGCGCCGAACTGCTGGGCGGCAACAGCTGCTAGGAGAAGGGCAACACAGTAGCGGGACGTGCACAAAGAAGGGGAATTGATTTCGTACCTTGAGGAGAAGACGACGCCGATGGATGATTTGTTGATTGCCGTGCATTATGACCCGTAGCAAAGCACTGCCAGGGATCAGGAGACCCGGCTGTGTGGGAAAACGAGGAGAAGGCCGGGGTGAGATCCTCCATGGACCCGGCAACGACCACCATGGCCACCTCGCTAGCGTCGGAGGGGGTGACTAGGGAAGCTGCGTCGGTTGTGGCCACGGCCAGATCCGTGGAGCACGGCGACGGGAGATCGGGGAGGGAGAATAACAACAACGCTGGAGGTCCGCCTCCCCCGATCTAGCAATGTGGGCGGATCCATCCGTAGGAGATTTGATAGATAGCGATGTGGAGGTCAGGGTTGGCCGGTGGCGATGGAGAGGAGGGCGTCGATGGCGGCCATGGTGAACGCTGGAGGTCCCCCTCCCCGAACGCGATCTGAGGAAGGAGAGGGAGAGAAGAGAGGGGGCGGGGATCACGTGAGATGTGCGGAGCGGCTGGAGCGGTCTTTTTTCGTCCGATTTTTTCTTCGAGACGTAGGTGGGAGCCTCGAGCAAACTTTTTTCGTCCTTTTTTTTCTTCGTTACGTAGGTTTGAGGGGACAGGTCTGTTGGAGGTGGGGGGAGGGTAAAAAAAACAAATGGAGGGGGAGGGATGACGAAAAAAACCCAAGAAAAGAAGCTACCAAGTCCCCCTTTAGAAGTAGAGATGATTGTGGAACGACCATGCATGCATGGTCTATCTACCTGGATGCACGGGACTCTGGACGTGGATATACTGGCACGTCGGGGACACGTGCTGCGCGTGCCTTTCGGCCGCTCCACCCTACAGACCGATCGGTGGATGAACTCAATCTATGTGAGTCCTACCTCATCCATCCGTCTTAAAACTATTCATGTTTTTTTCAAAAATATTTGAAAGTTTTTGAAAATGTTTACAAAATAAACAAAAAGAAAACACCCTAAAGTCTTCTCTTTCCCTCCCCAGAAATAACAACATCTTGCAGCCAAGACCCTAGAATTTTGGAGTCACGGCCCCAAAGCTTTGGTTTTGTTGCAAACAAGGCCAAAACTTGGACAAGTCGTCATAATTTTGGCTACAAATTTCGGCAGCATAACGCATGAGAAAGTATCCAAATCAACAAGATTGATTCTGTGTTCATTCCAAAATGCATTCATTCACTCCAAGTCAGTCAATACACTGGACGATGTTCCATATCATCATCCTATCTAATTATTTCCACAACAAAAGTGAAACAATCCTAACAAGCTAATCTAACACCACCACAAAATGAAGCAAGCTCATGGATGAATCCAACAGCTTCCAATCCTCACTGCTGGCCCATCCTTGTATTGTCATTCTTCAGTCTCTGAATGGAATATGGAATGGTTACAGGTATCGACGCACCGAGACATCCCTTCCTTTTGTGTTGAATATAAAAAGGAGCCAAGAGCTAGCATCCAGCAAAACGACAACTCATCAGGCACTTCACACCACCCAATCAGCAGCAACCCAATTACGACCAAGCGGCGCTACAGGCTCCATCCATCGGTCTTCTCGCCCTTCGCAAGATCAAGCTTCCCGGTGGCCTCACTACTAGGGAAAACCCTATAGGTAGACCAATAGCAGTGGTGCGGGGTAAGTGGCACGCGCTACTGTTAGGTAGTAGTAGCGCGGGCCACGATGACACGCTACATGTACAGTGTAGTAGTAGCGCGGGTGGGTATACCCCGCACTGCTGCTACGTGGGCCCCACGGTACCCCCGGGTCGAGCCGTTGTCGGGGGTATGACGATCTATGGGACCAGAGGGCCCCTTTTACGTTCGGTGGGGGCACACGGCACACAAAGAGCAGCTATCAGCCACAATCAGCACACAAGGATTTACCCAGATTCGGGCCGCACGGGTGCGTAAAAGCCTACTCTTGCTTGGTTGGATTAGATGTGAACGCATGAGCCCTATGTTTACAGAGAGTGCAGCCTTACAGGTAAGGAGCTCGGAGGCGCTACTAGGCTACTGCAAATGGGCAGGGATCCGACCCCTCTAATGGACGCCTTGGGCCTCCTTTTATAGTGCAAGGGGTCACCAACATCATCATTAGGGTGGTTGAAAAGCTGATTGACTGCTACAGTGCTATCATACCTAACCCTGACGGCATAGGACAAGAGTATTTAATGCGCCGTTTAGGTGGCATGCCATGCCAGGCTCCAAGGAGGGAGTCCTGATCCATCTGTACCACTTGACACACCTACCTCTTATTCCCTTGACACGCATTTAACTAGGTGTCAATAAAGGCAATCCTTGAGCGGTGGAATGCCACACAGCTCAGCAGCTTCTACTAGCTTCCCTGCACACCTGCCATTCACTGACAGATTGTTGTCATGGAGTGGTAGCGAGGGGCTTGGCTTGACGGCTCTGCCTTGCCGGCAAGCATAGGTACTTGGTTCCGGGAAGGCATGCCTCCCGGCATGCGGAGGCTGCTACCAGCCGGTCTGGACCTAGCCGGCAATACAGAGGATATCTTGCCGGTGAGGTTGCTTCCCGGCAACCTAAACCTTGATCTTCAGTACTTTCTTAGTACTTCTTGATGACCTGCCTGGAGGCCTTCTTCACGGTATTTGCTTGTCGTGCCTTGGGTTCTTCTTGGAGTGGGCTCATCCTTCGTCAGGGAGGCTGCAACTGTCTGTGCGTAGTCAAGGGTATGAACACCCAAAGTTCACTACACCGACAGGAGCCCCCGGGCCTGGGCCAGACACGCGCGCGAAGCGTTTGTTTGGGCTGGGCCCATTAACACGCACAGACGCACGCATGGCAAAGGATTACTGCCGCTATGATTACCTTTTACTGCGCACCCACGATGGCGTATCCCCGCATTAAATGCGGATCATGGGAAGGGTGGAGTGAAACGGCAGAGGTCGTGCGCCTAAAAAGGTGCGCCATGACCTGCGCGGTGAAGAGGCAGCCCCCGCGCCTTCCCCATAAAAAGGTGGCCGCGTGCGGGGCGCCCGATTGATTGTTCCACCTCCCCCTCTTTCTTGCTGCTGCTGCCTTCGTCTTCCTCTCGCTCCCGCCACAGCTCCTCGCTCTTCCTCGAATCGCCCACCTTCCGCCATGGCCCCGAAGAAGAGCGCCGTCGACAAGAAAGCGGAGTCATCGGAGAGCGCCAAGGCGGCGAAGATGCGGAAGGAGCACACGCTCTTCACACTAACACTGAAGGTCGCCGAGCTCATGGTGAAGTACTCCTACTTCTGGCCGGTGAAGACGAAAGATCATGAAGCCGTCGAGGTACTGGCCGCATCTACCCCTCCCAGAGAAGACAAATTTGCATTCTTTGCGGAGTATTTGTACTGCGGGCTGGTTCCTCCATTCTCTGAATTTTTCGATGAGTTGATGCGCACATATGGATTTAGGCTCCTAGACTTCAATCCCAACGCCATTACTTGCATGTCAGTTCTTGCACATCTTTGTGAAAATTTTGTTGGGATTGTGCCGAATGTGCCGCTGTTCCGTCATTTTTATTCCCCATGGCTCGAGGCGGAGACTCTTTCTGGCAGTGTGACATGGATCTTAAGAACTGCCAAGAAAGAGGGGTACCTGGAGGGGAACTTGTTGGAGATTGGTTTTTGGGCCTACGGGAAACCCTCCAAGAACCCTGGTTCGAACACTGGGGAGCAGTTCGCAATCTACCACCTGACCGCGACCATGGCGAGGCTACACACGCAGAGCACAAGAAGGACACACAGATTTACCCAGGTTCAGGCCACCATGCGGTGTAAAACCCTACTCCTGCTTTGTGAATTTGCTCTTGGTTGCACAAGTGTTACAAGGCTCGAGGTGGAAGAAAGCTTCCAGGGGGAGTAAGAACTCAAAAATGGATCCCCTCCTAAGGTAGCAGCACTGCCCCACTTCTCGCTGCCTTGGTCCTCTTTCCCTGAAAATATCGGCGGGAAAAGGGCAGCCATAGGGCGGCAATTCGAAGGGGAACAGGCGCTCAGTCTATCCTGAAAAAAGGTGGTTTTCGTTCTACAAAGGCGCTGTCCATGACGCGCTTGTGGGCTCGCTGATGACGCCTCTCCTGGCGCGCAGCGTCACCGTGGTCTCCTTGCACCGAAATGGAAAGTCTTGGAACTCGCTTTAGGGAGGACAGCCGCCTGCTGCCCTTTTATCACCAAAGGGGAAAACCTCTCTGTCCGCGCCTACTGGCACGGTTCCTGCCGTCCTTGCCTACACAAGACGTCACCCACGTGGTGGGCACATGACCGCGCGACCAGCGCCGCACGGCCCCTCCAGGCGGAGGGCTTCGTGGGAGGCCGCCTCACGAGGTGGGGGACCTCGCGAGGCTGCCCGCTGCTTGGAGAAGTGTCCTGGAGTGCCCCTCCTTGGAGAGAGGTAAACCTCACGGGGCAGGCGCCTCGCGAGATGACGCGGGCCTGCGGAGCCCCGAAATAGGCTGCTCCTGAAATTGGGCCCTCCGAGTGTCGTTGACTGGGCCGCAAGTAGATGGGCCGTGGTACCCTGGTATCTACTGGACCGACAGTTGCCCCTGGGCCCGCGGTGCGCACGTTCCGCCCGTTGAGAACGAAACAGCACGGGTCGAAAATGCCGCGGGGCCATAGTAGACTGCGGGGCCCAGGCAGAGACGCGTGGCAGCACGATGGGACGGGACGTCCCCACTTCCCCACGACGCCTCGGTAACCACCCGCGCAATCTTAAGACTATCTTGCGCGCCGAACCGGCACCATCATTGCCTTCCTCTGCTCCATTCGCCTCCTCTGTGCCTCGTTCCTCCTTCCTTGTCTGCGCCGCCACCTGCTCTCCTTCCTCACACCTCCACACTTGTGCCACCGCCATGGCTCCCAAGAAAAGGAGCGCCACCGACGCCGGAGTGCAGATCGAGCCGACCTTGCTGCCCTCCACCATCAAGAATCGCGAGGGGCTGGAGAAGCTTGTCCCCCTAACGGCCGCCGCCCACAACGAGCACGGGGCCACCAAGATCTGGCCGGGCTCAAAGCCGGCCCGCGAGCTGTCGGCGACCACCTTCCCTTTCTTCTTCCACTCCATCTTCGGTGGTTTGCTTCCGCCCTTCTCTGACTTCTTTTGCGCCATCCTCGAGCACTATCAGATCCATGCTCTCCACCTCCAACCCAACTCCATCTTCCTCCTCGCCATCTTCACCTTCTTCTATGAGGGCTTCCTGGGGGTGATGCCCTTGGTGGACCTCTTTCGCACCTTCTACAGCTTGAGGTGCAAGCAGGGGCCGAGCGCGGGATGCGCCTCCTTCTGGATGGTTGATGGAATGGCGGACCGCATCATCAACATGAAGATTCTCAAGAAGGTGGAGAATTTCAGGGCGCGCTGGGTCTACATGGAGGTAGGCCAGAGCAGCCCCCTGTTTGCGCCTCCCACCAAGCCGGCCGCGAAGAGCACAGGCTGGGAGCACTCCAAGATGACGGAGGCCGAGCTCGGGCCCATCGCCGCCAGGATCTAGGAGCTGCGTGCGGCAAGCCTCACGGGGGCAATGGTGGCTCGTGAGTTCGTGCATAGTCGCATCACGCCCCTCCAGAGGCGCTCGCACTCGGCGTAGGAGTACACGGGCCGCACAGACAGGACCAGGCTGTGCGCCGACAGCATGGAGGGGCCTATGGTGGAAGGGATCATGCAGATCCTGTTCAGCGAAGAAGTGCTAGAGGAGCTTCCGGCGGACGGGCTTCCTCTGTACCGCCACGGCGACGGGGCGGAGATCCAGGCTCGGTTGCCGGTCTCCGACGAATGGGGCTTGGTCCCCGCAGGCCACGAGGGGCCTCGCGACAACCCCATCCTTGTGGTGCCCGCCTCAGGGGGCCTTGAGGATGCTGGGCCCTCTACAAGCCCCAGCGTAGGGAGCGGCAGGCAGACGCGGCCGCCAAGCCACCGTGCGCTGCTACTTGTGGCCAGCGACGACGACGATGATAGCCTCCTGTTCGTGGTCACGCCCTCTAAGCCTGCGGGTGCAGCGGACGACGATGACGACGTGGAGGAGGTGGAGAACCCCCACAAGGGGAAGACCCTGGAGGCTCCCGAAGCTGCCGGACCTCACGAGAGGGAGGCCCGCTCGGGCGCAGGTGGGACAAGCTCTGGCAGGCCTTGAGGGGCCCCCTCAGGAGGGAGCTCAAGCGAGCCCCGGGGAAGCGACAGCGGCAGCCAGCGCCTCGAGAGGTTGCGGAAGAAGCATTGGGTCCCCATTGACTAGTAAGTTCCCCAATTTGCAGCAGCTCCTTGAGATTCCTATTCCTTCCGTTCTTTGTGGCCTGGGACTGAGTCACCGGCTCTGTACGATGCCCGAGCCTAAGAGACAGAGGGCCGCGACACCCGCGGCGCCCTCACCCACGCCTACTGAAGGGCACGAGGAGATTCCCCACCAGCCTGAGGCCGAAGCGGGACGCACTGAGGTGAAGGAGCGCGAGGTGAGGGAGTCCTGGATTAAGGGGTCCTCGGGAGGCCGACCTATTTCTTATGGGCCGGACTAAATGGGCCGTTTGCTGAGCACTGGATTGATCGAGGACCCTGTTGTCGGTGTCAAAACCGGCGGATCTCGGGTAGGGGGTCCCGAGCTGTGAGACTTGGATTGATGGGAACAAGAGACGAAGGAGACAAGGTTTTACCCAGGTTCGGGCCCTCCTATGGAGGTAATACCCTACGTCCTGCTTGATTATATTGATGATATGAGGATTACAGAGTTGATCTACCATGAGATCGTATGACTAAAACCCTAGATGAGTTCTGTTGTTCTACAACCTAAAACCCTCCGGCTTATATAGACGCCGAGGGTACCTAGGGTTTACATATAGTCGGTTGCACATCAAAGGGAAAAAACATTCCTATCTACTGTCGATATCTTGGAGAACACGCCATGGTTCCTTCAATCTTCCACCTTGGCGACCGGGCCCCTGATCTTCTAATGCTCACCCAGTGGCCCGTATAGTCCGGCCCATGAGATACATGTCGGCTATCCGAGGACCCCTTAAACCAGGACTCCCTCAGTAGCCCCCGGACTAGCCTCCAATGCCGAGGCATATTCGGACAATCTTGCATGTCTTCGGCTTGCGAGGCGAGTCCCTTCCATCCTTCTTGTTCGGCAACCGTCCTATCATCGGCGAAATCCCAAACGTCGCGGGATTGCCAGGTCCACAGTAATAGTGTTTTTTGCTATTTCGTAGGCTGTGACTGATGAGATGGGAATAACATCAATTGGTTCATTTGAAGAACTTGGCAAAGTCTTCAATTTCTTTGCAGCTGAGGAATCTGCAGATGGTGATGCTTTCCTTTTCAGAGCAGCTGCCTTTTCCGCAGCCTTGGTTTTCTTCGCTTCTGATGCAGAAGGAAGTGTGACTTTCTTCACCCTTGATGATTTTGCTGGGGGAGTGTCGTGGTTTTGTCACGGCAGATGTCCTCGTGAAAGGACTTAGGTTCGAGGACATCGCTAGGCTGAGCTCGAAGGGGTTGATCGGAATCGAGGGACAAGAGTTACCCAGGTTCGGCCCCTCGGAAAGAGGTAAAAACCTACGTCCTGCTTTGTGTTGTATTGATTGGGTATCGATTACAAGGGAGCGAGTTCGCTTGACCTAGCTATCGATGAGTTGTTTCGTGGCCTAAGCCGCCCAGGTAACCCGCCCTTATATACACGAGTCAAGGCCCTGGGCTTACAAGACTCCGAGGCCGGGTTATAATTGCCAACCGACCTCGCCTCTAACTATACATGCCTTATCTAACAAGTCGCCCCCGGCGGCTCAAGCCCGCCGGGTTACATCCTGTCTTCTGGCTTTGGGCCTCCTGGCCCATCAGATACACTTACTCTTCGTCTTGTCGTAAGCCGCCAACCGTATGACCCGGCCCCACCTGGGCGGGTCTCACCCTGGGGTTATATCCCTAACATTAGGCCCCAGATTGATTTGAACCGGTTCATGTCAATCTTCAAGTCTTCTGCTTGGCGAGTCTTGCTTTCTCTTATAATCTTCATGACCCGCCGAAAATGGGCGATCGTTGCGTCTAACAAACTTTCATGACCCGCCGTGACGTCATCAGAAAAATCAAAAAAGATTCCTCTAACGTCAGAGCGGATCTTTCGTCATTAATATGACCAGCCCGAAAATCGAGGCGTCTTCTTAGTTTAATCATCATTGTGCTCCCTCGATGCCCGCACCGGACCGTTTGAAAGACCATTATGCCCTTATAAATAGACACGGGGGGTCATCGTTTTCATTTTCCCCCGCCTCCAGCTTCTTCTTCTTCCTCCGAACGCCCGCGCCGCCGAAGCCAGTCGCGCCGCTCGATCTTCGTCATCTTCACCGACATTGGCCGCTGCATCAACCTGAGACGAACCAGAGCTCCCGCGCAGCTGCCGCACCTTTAAGGTTCCAATCTTGCCCCCTGCAGATCTACACTAGGGTTTCTTTGAATCTATAGAGTTCGTCGGTGTTCATCATCATTCGCGGGAGCGCACTTCATCGATTGGTGGAAAACACCTTCTTTGAAGCCTCGCGATACTGCCGGAATCCCGCGGCCGTCTGCTCCGCACTTATGCCGCACTCATTGTAGATCTGTAGCTTGTTTGAATCAGAGTAACGGCCACCTGTTCTTCCGCTAGTTCTTTTAGGGCTAGAATATTTTTCTTTTTCTCTTACCCATAGATCTTGAATCCTTAGCTATAGTTGTAGAATTGGTTTCTCAACACTTAGCAATTTTCTCAATCTGCATAGATAAACTTGACCCGCCAAAAATGCTGCCGAATCACTTTGTCTCGCCATAAGTAGCTTCGGCGGCTCACAATCTTTATTGACCCGCCCAATGTTCTCACTATTTATAACTGTAGCGACTTTGGTCAAAATGTATTTTTAAGCCGCCAAATATTCATGCCTTCCCACAGCTTCCTAAGCCACCAGCATGTCGAAGACTCCATCCACTTACAACTGGGTAAAGTCCAGAGTGACTGAAGAGTCTCTCAAGGAATTTGTCACGATGGGGGTTCTGCGGGCTCAGAACGTAATCCACTGGCGGGTTCCAGGAAATGAGACCACCCCTAAACCCAAAGAGGGGGAGGTCATTGTCTTTACAGATCACCTTCTTCGGGGCTTTTCCCCGCCCGAGTCAAAAAAATTCCGGGACGTCTTGCACGCCTTCAAGCTGCACCCACAAGACATCGGTCCGAATTCTGTGACCAATATGTGTCAGTTTCAAACCTTCTGTGAAGCCTATCTTCAGGAGGAGCCATCCGTCGACCTTTTTAAGGAGTATTTTTATATCAACCGCCAAACAGAGATGGCGGACGGGTTAAGCCTTGAACTAGGGGGCGTTACTCTTCAGAGGCGAAGGGACGTACTCTTCCCAGCGGCGCTTCTGCCCAGTCACCCCAAGGAGTGGAACAAGACTTGGTTTTATTGCCAAGACACTTCATCTGAAGGGGAGAACCCTCTGTCAGGTTACCACTCCTACCGGCTCTGCACGGATACAGAGCTTCCAGATCGGATGTCAGCCGCCGGGCGTGCTCAATATGCATCTACCTTCTCAAAGGTCAGGGCTTTGTTAGCTAATGGTTTGACGGGTGTAGATCTGACCTGCTGCTGGGTCTCCTGGAGGATTCTGCCGTTAAACCGTCGTGGCGCTTTAATGTGCGAATACACCGGTAAACTGGACGACCCTCAGCGCTTCACCCGGACCCCTCTAAAGGACCAAGATCTTAACACTATCGTTAAGTCTCTGCTGGGGGAAACATTAGCCGCCTGCAGCAAGACAAGCTTAAGCCCCTTCTCTGCATTCAACTCGGCTCTAGATGTAAGTCTTTTCATCTTAACCCTCATCCACTCTTTTAACCTCATACTTTGTTAACCTTTTTCTGCCAATATACTTTGTCTTTCGCAGGCCGGCTCTTCATTCTAGAAGAAACTGCTGCCCCCGACTCTTAAGAAAAAGAGTAAGGTCCCAAAGGCCTCAAAGTCTAAGGCGCCAACCTGCAAAAGGAAACAGTCAACGGAGGAACTATTTGATTTAGACGATTCAGAGGTAGAACTTGACTCCCTTGGCCTTTTCTTTATGCAACTTATTGACGGCAATTACTCACAGGAAGAAGCTAAAACAAGTCATGCCGACGCTGCTGAGGTAATCATTGTCTCCTCTGACCCGGATCTTTCACCAATAAAGAGAGTACGGCGAGCTGTACGGAAGGTAAAGAGTTCCCGTCCTTTTGCTTACTTGAGTTATAACATTCTTTTGAAGAAACAGCAAGATGACAGCAGATGTCAGACCCGGAGCGCCGGCTCTGAAGATTTGTTAACCGGCTTACCGAATGAGCCGGCCCCCCGGAGACAGCGCACCGAGGTACTTCCTTGTCTTAAACTTATCTTATCTGTACATTATCTTTGGAGCTTATTGACAGGTTTAACAATGCTACATTTTTCCAGGACTCGCCTCCTTCTTCTGGCGATTCAACTGCCTCGAAGCTGCCTCCTCTCATTATTAACCCAGGGTAAGCAATTCTATATCCCAAAGTATGTTTAATATCTCCTACTTTATCATAGTATACCCAATTTATCCTTTGCTCACAGGGCTCAAGCCAAGCGAAGGAAAGGGGCCGGGTCATCTACAACTCCTGACGTCCAAGACCCGGAGATCCCAACACCTAATATTCCTCACTCTCATACTGAGCCTTCTAAGGCTGTTGAAGATGCCCCTAAAGAAGCTCCTCCACAGGCTAAGCCGGCTGCTATGGATATTGAAACTCCTGAAGTTCATCCGGAATCTGCTCCTAAGCCGCCCAGTCCCCGTCCGTCAACTGAACCCATGGATTCTCATGAAGAAGTCATTGTTATTGGGGCGGCTTACGAAACTCCAGCTCCTTCACGTGCGCTATCAAAACACGTCAAGGAAGACGAACCAGCTCCCTCCAAGCAAGAGAAGACTCCTTCTGATCTTTCAAACTTGGATAAACTCAGTGCTGATGAATTACACTCCGGCTATCTAAGCCGTTTGTTTGCCAGCCGAGACATGGAGGCCAACCTGGTGGCCAAGATGAAGTCAAAATATGAGGTACTTCACCTCCCTTGCCTCTTCATGTATATATTTATGTAGCCCCCAAGGGCCGGTTGATCCGTCAAAAGGTTAGCCGGGTCTTGCATTAAGTTGACCACTTTGTTAAAAAACCATCAGCATGGGAAACATATATTGAATGCCAAGTGTAGCCCCCAAGGGCCGGGTCATTACCTAAGTAATGAGCTGGCACTTAACAATAGTGTAAGTGCCGATCGTAGCCCCCAAGGGCCGGGTCATTACCGAAGTAATGAGCCGGCACTCACTCATAGAATAGGAGCCGATTGTAGCCCCCAAGGGCCGGGTCATTACCTGAGTAATAATCCGGCACTCACTCGTAGAGCAAGCGCAAATCATAGCCCCCAAGGGCCAGGTCATTACCTAAGTGATGAGCCAGCTCTAGGAGTAAAAATTGAGACACATTAGCCCCCAAGTGTCAAGTAAATTGCCTGCAATCTGCTTGGGACTTGCAATCCTTGTACCAACTTTTGGCATAAACTGTGTGAGCCAGACTAGCGGCTTAAAACTGAGAACTTTGCTCTGTCATGACTTATTATATGCAGGAGTCTTTGAACGCCGCTGAGTTGATCGTGACAGATCTGAAGAAGAGCTTAGCAAAGCAACAAGAAGGCCGAGCCGAGTCTGAAGCTAAATGTCAGATCGCTTTGACTGAGCTGGACGTGACCAAGGATGAGCTCAAAACTTTCAAGAAAGACGTCGAATCGGTCCAAGCCGCCCTGACCAAGCGTGCTGAAGATGCAGAGGGACGGCTCAAAACTGTGACTGATGAGCTGAACACCCTAAAGGGCCACATAACCCGTATGATAGGAGCTGTGTTTGGTAAGTATCTTTAACCGTAAAAAATACTTCTCAATACCTTTCCCAGGCGGCTTATAAAAATTTCTGACTTGTCTGTAGGTGAATGGAGCCACCAACTGCCCAGCGACAGCCTGCTTAAGCTCAAGGCCTTATACTCTCTAACAGAGCAACTTTATGCCGGGTCTCTGATCACCATCAAGGCCGTCATGTCTGAGAGGGGCATTCCAAAGTTTATGAAGGGCGTGCTGGAAACCATGTCCACTATCCCAATGCAGCTTCAAGAATTGAAAAGATCAGCCGCCCGTAAGGGTGCAATGTCTGCTTTGAGCCGGTCATTGGCTTATGCCCCGGAACTTAACCCGGACGAAATGATGGACGGCTTCCCGGCGCTGAAGGACGACGGCTCTGAGTTTACGCAAGAAGACTACACCCGTTGCCATAAGGCGTCCCGGATCCTGGCAAGCCGGCTGGCCGCAGAAGCTGACTTATCAATGTACCAGGCGGCTTACTCTGCAGATAACAAGCGTATTCAAGGGCCGGCTTTTGAAGCCAAGAGCCTAGTTCCCCAACGCCGTAAGCATCTCTTCGCTCCTGATGTTGACCTGTCTCCAATCATGCACGATGAAGCTATGTTTGAAGCTTTCACAAATTGCAATTGGGATGTGGACAACCTCCAGATCGAAGAAATCGAAGACCCGGCGCAGGATGACCCGGCGGCGAGCTAAAGAAAAACCTTGCATCATGTAACCCGGCCTTATTTATTTCGCCGGATTAAGATTTGTTGAAAAACTTGAAGTCTTCAACGCTTGGGGCTTTTGAGTAGCCTTGTAATAGTTATAAAAACTCTTAACTGCATGTTCTTGCACCTTTGTTGCTATGGTTGAAAGCTCTGCTGGCGATTCATCTTTTGATATGCAATCACTTGGACTGTTCTTAACTCGTCGGGCGGCTTATACTCCATGGACCAAGCCGGAAATTTTCCAAAACTTAGAATCTTACCATGAGAGTACCTGCAAGAACAAACACTTGTATGTCTCATCCTATAAGCCGGCTTTAAAGGCACGGCAGGACAAGATAACTCTTGTTTTTATGAAAACATTTTGTTTCCGAAGAAACTAGGCGGCAAGCCTGAAAACTTGTAAACTGGGCCTCACGTGACATAAATCCGTTGTTTAAACCTTAGCAAGTTCAGGGTCTTTTAAAAGATTGACATTGCTAAGAGTACAACAGGCCACATAGCGGAGGGGGTACGGTAGACAAGACGAGTTTATCCTTGCTCACTGTAAGCCGGCTCTCTCGTGACAAAAGCCGCCGTTTAAACCTTGACCAGTTCAGTGTCTTCCTGCGAGAATAACTTAGAAAAGTTCAGGGTCTCTTATCAAGAATAACTGTCAAGAGTTCGGCGGGTCACATAGCGGAGTAGCAAGTTGCAAACAGGCAGGTTTAACTCGGACATGGCGGAAAGCCGGGTCAAGAGGGTAAGTAAGCTAAACCCATAGGGTTGGAAGCCCCCAAGTGACCAATTTAAGGATCAACACCTTTGTAATATAAACCTGGCCAAGAGGGTTTAAAAGCCCCCAAGAGACCGGATCAAGGATCAACTCCTTTGTATGTAATTTCATGGCGGAAAGCCGGGTCAAGAGGGTTTAAAAGCCCCCAAGCGACCTGATGGAAAGGATCAACTCCTTTGTATGACACTCAGTGTGGAGAGAAACGGCAGAGGCCCCTAATCATGGGGATGCCAACTTTATTATATCGTAAAAGATGGTTTATACAATGACAGGGATATGTATATTGATGAGAGCCGGTTGGCGGCTTAAGTATAGTATGGCCGAAGATGAGCAATATTCCATGGCCTCTTGGTCTCCTCACCAGAAGTGCGAGACTTGTCACTTTCCCGTATATCCATGAGATAGTAAGAGCCATTGTTGAGATTTCTGCTGATCACAAACGGCCCTTCGCAAGGAGGTGACAACTTGTGCATATCTGACTGGTCTTGAATCAACCGGAGCACTAAGTCGCCTTCTTGGAACGTCCGGGTCTTGACCCTGCGGCTATGATAGCGACGCGGGTCTTGCTGATAAATCGCCGATCGAGTTGCTGCAAGATCCCGCTCTTTGTCCCAGGCATCCAAAGCATCCTGACGCGCCGCCTCATTGTCAGTCTCCACATAAGCCGCCACTCTGGGCGAGTCATGACGAATATCACTGGGGAGAACTGCTTCTGCGCCGTAAACCATGAAGAAGGGCGTATAGCCTGTACACCTGTTGGGGGTGGTTCTTATGCTCTAAAGAACAGATGGTAACTCCTCCACCCAACAACCCGGCGTGCGCTCCAAAGGGACCATAAGCCGGGGTTTGATACCTCTCAAAATTTCCTGATTAGCACGTTCAGCTTGACCATTAGACTGTGGGTGAGCCACCGAAGATACATCAAGACGTATATGCTCCTCATCACAGAATTCCTTCATAGCCCCCTTGGACAGATTTGTACCATTATCAGTGATGATACTATGTGGATAACCAAAACGAAAGATCAGCTTTTTGATGAACTGAACTGCTGTTGCTGCATCGCACTTGCTGACCGGCTCAGCTTCAATCCACTTAGTAAACTTATCAACCGCCACCAAGAGGTGGGTCTTCTTGTCCTTAGACCACTTAAAAGGTCCTACCATATCAAGCCCCCAGACTGCGAACGGCCAGGTGATTGGAATCATCCGTAGTTCTTGAGCCGGCACATGGGTACGTCGCCCAAATTTTTGACACCCGCCGCATTTAGTGACCAGATCCTCCGCATCTTTATGAGTTGTTAACCAGTAAAACCCGTGTCAAAAGGCCTTGGCCACCAATGATTTTGACCCGGCATGATGACCACAATCGCCAGCATGAATTTCTTGCAAGATCTCACGGCCCTCATCAGGAGAAACACAGCGCTGGAAAACACCAGTCACACTACATCGATGTAACTCGCCGTTGATAATAGTCATAGACTTAGACCGCCTTGTGATCTGCCGTGCCAGAGTCTCGTCTTGAGGTAACTCGCCGCGAGTCAGGTACGTCAGATAAGGCAATGTCCAGTCAGGAATCGCGCGAAGAGCCGCCACCAATTGCTCCTCCGGGTCAGGTATAGCCAAGTCCTCCTCCAACGGTAACTTGACCGGCGGGTGGTGCAAAACGTCCAAGAACACATTAGGCGGCACCGGCTTATGCTGAGACCCCAGCCTTGATAAAGCGTCAGCCGCCTCATTCTTCCGGCGGTCAATATGATCCACTTGATAGCCTTTTAAGTGGCCGGCAATAACATCAACCGCCTGACGATAAGCCGCCATGCAAGGGTCCTTAGAATCCCAGGTGCCAGAGACTTGCTGAGCCACCAGGTCTGAGTCGCCAAGACATCTGACCCGGCTCAAGTTCATCTCCTTGGCAACCCGGAGCCCATGAAGCAAAGCCTCGTATTCCGCTGCATTGTTAGTACAAGGAAACATTAGCCTTAAAACATAACAGAACTTGTCACCTCGTGGGGAAGTTAAAACAACTCCAGCCCCCGAGCCTTCCAATTGCCTGGATCCATCAAAGTGAATCATCCAATAAGTATTATCCGGCTTCTCCTCAGGAATTTGACATTCTGTCCAATCATTGATGAAATCCACCAGGGCTTGAGACTTGATAGCTGTCTGGGGCACATATTTCAGATTAAGAGGCCCAAGCTCAATTGCCCACTTAGCAATCCTTCCAGTGGCTTCTCTGTTTTGGATTATATCTCCCAAAGGAGCAGAACTAACCACTGTGATCAGGTGACCAAGGAAATAATGCTTCAGCTTGCGATTGGCCATAAACACCCCAAGCACCAGTTTTTGCCAATGAGGGTATCTTTGCTTAGACTCCGTCAGGACCTCACTGACATAATAAACCGGCCGTTGAACTGGATACTCCTTACCCGCCTCCTTGCGCTCCACCACAACTGCAGCACTGACAGCCTTGTTATTAGCCGCCACATATAAGAGTAGAGGTTCCTTTTCCATGGGAGCGGCCAAAACAGGCGGCTCAGCCAACTATTTTTTGAGCGCCTCAAACGCCTCATTAGCCGCATTACTCCAGACGAAATTGTCTGTTTTCTTCATCATCTGATACAGAGGAATAGCCTTCTCACCCAGGCGGCTTATGAACCGGCTCAACGCAGCGATTCGACCCGCCAGGCGTTGAACATCATTAATGCATGCCGGCTCAGACAGGGAAGTAATAGCCTTTATCTTGTCCGGGTTAGCTTCAATGCCACGCTCAGAGACTAAAAATCCCAAGAGCTTGCCTGCAGGCACACCGAAAGCACACTTTGCTGGGTTAAGCATCATCTTGTAAACCCGCAAATTGTCAAAGGTTTCCTTCAAATCAGTCAGCAGAGTCTCCTTCTTCCTGGACTTGACCACAATATCATCCACATAGGCATGAACATTGCGCCCAATTTGACCATGAAGACAGTTCTGCACACAACGCTGGTAAGTCGCCTGGGCACTCTTGAGCCCGAAAGGCATAGACACATAGCAGAAAGCACCAAAAGGCGTAATGAAAGCCGTCCTCTCTTGGTCTTTAACTGCCATTTTGATCTGATGATACCCTGAATAAGCATCCAGGAAGCACAGACTCTCACAACCCGCCGTCGCGTCAATGATTTGATCAATGCGGGGGAGAGCAAACGGGTCAATCGGACACGCCTTGTTAAGATCCGTGTAATCCACGCACATACGCCACGTGCCATTCTTCTTGAGTACCAACACCGGGTTCGCGAGCCACTCCGGGTGGAAAACTTCAACGATGAACCCAGCTGCCAAGAGTCGGGCGACCTCTTCTCCAATAGCCTTATGCCTTTCCTCATTGAATCGTCGGAGGAACTGCTTAACCGGCTTAAATTTAGGATCCACATTAAGGTGGTGCTCAGCGAATTCTCTCGTTACACTCGGCATGTCAGAAGGCTTCCATGCAAAGATGTCCCGATTCTCATGGATGAATTCGATGAGCGCGCTTTCCTATTTGGGATCCATATTGGCCCCAATAGTGGACTGCTGTGATGAGTCGCCCGGCGTAAAGTCCACCACCTTGGTATCTTCTGCCACAAACTTGAGGGGCGGCTCAGATTCTGTGTTAGGCTTCTTCAATGGAGTCATATCTGCCGGGTCAACATTTTCTTTATAAAACTTGAGCTCCGCCTCAGCGCAACTTGACTCTGCGTAGGCTGCATCACCTTCCTCACACACGAGAGCCGTCTTCCGATCACCATGCACAGTGATCGTCCCATTTAACCCGGGCATCTTAAGCTGCAGGTAAACATAGCAAGGCCTAGCCATGAATTTGGCGTAAGCCGGTCGACCGAACAGAGCGTGGTAAGGGCTCTTGATTTTGACCACCTCAAACCACAAATACTCCACCCTATAATTGAATTCATCGCCAAAAGCTACCTCCAAGGAAATCTTTCCCACTGGATAAGCCGACTTTCCGGGTACCACACCATGAAAAACTGTTGAAGAGGGCTTAAGATCCTTGTCAAGCAAATTCATCTGGCGGAAAGTGTCATAGTACAGGATGTTGATGCTGCTGCCACCATCCATAAGCACTTTAGTGAACACGTATCCTCCCACTTGGGGGCAACTACCAAAGCCAACTACCCCGGGTTATCAACACGCGGCGGTTGATCCTCCCTGCTCCAAGTTATATCATACTCAGACCACTTCAAATATTGCGGGAGAGCCAGCATGACTGCATTAACCGCCCGCTTGCGCACCTTCCGGTCTCGCTTGTCGAGGCTGGTTGTGAAAACATGGTACTGCCCTCCATTAAGATGCTTGGGGTTACTCTGATACCCGGACTGGTTATTTTGTTGCTGACCTCCACCGCCAGACTGTTGATGATTACCTCCATGATTTCCTTGGCCCTGATGGCCAGAGCCTGAGCCGCCCGGACCAAAGCCAGACCCGAAAGGACCGGATCCTGACCCGCCGGACGGTCCACCGCCGCCGCCTTGTTGGTGGTGAGCGTTGAGGTTTCGATACTCAGGCATGATCCAACAATCCCTCCAAGCATGAGTAGACGGCTGATCCGGAAGGCTATGTTTCGGGCAAGGAGCATTCAGTATCGCCTCCATGTCAGCCGGCTTCCGCTTAAACGGCGGCTTGCCGTTCCCCTTGCCACGGTTATTCCCAGTATTGGTGTTGGCCACAAGATCTGATCCGCCGTCCTGGTGTTTCCGCTTTCCGCCATTGCCATTGTTGTTGTTTCCTTCCCCGTTCTGCGATTGACCCTTGCCATTGTTATTCTTTTTACCCTTGGCCGACTTCTCATCATCAGAACCAGGGTCCTTCGTGTTATCAGAGTCTGCATACTTGGTGAGAGCCACCATGAGTTCCCCCATGTCTTGGCATGAGCGTTTGAGCCGGCCAAGCTTTTGCTTCAAGGGCGTAAAGTGGCAATTTTTCTCCAGAATCAAAACCGCTTGAGCCGCCATAATGTTATCAGAAGAGTGGATGATGGTTGAGACCCGCCGGACCCAGTGATGAGCCGACTCGTCCTCACGCTGCACGCAATGATCCAGATCCACAATGGTCATGGGCTGCTTGCACGTTCCCTGACAGTTCTTGATAAACTTCGCCTTTAACTCGGCCCAGGAATTAATGGTGTTAGGTGGCAAACCCTTCAACCACGTGCGAGCTGGCCCTTCTAGCATCATGATGAAATACTTAGCACATACTGCATCACTAACATCCAACATCTCCATGGCTAGCTCATAGCTTTCAATCCAAGCTTCTGGAGGCAGGTCAGCAGTATAATTGGGCACCTTGCGAGGACCTTTGAAGTCTTTTGGCAGACGTTCATTACGCAAAGCCGGCGCTAAGCACGGCACTCCCACAGCCCTGGATGTTATTCCGGCTCCTATCGAAATGGTAGGTGCGACCGTGGGTTCTTGATAAGCCGCCGCAGTTGCCAGAGCCGCCGCCTCTCGCTGTGCTCTTGCCCGATCCACTAGCGCCTGAGCATCCAGAGCCGCCCGATCATCTCGCGGCGGGTTTCGATGTCGGTCACTACTGGAAACCGCCGGCGACTCATAGCACCGGCTGTAGCTGCGGCTGGGGATAGGGGTTGAATGCACGCGGCTCCGGGTGTAAGTATATTTCTCCTGCTGGGCCACCGCCGTCCGCAGGTATCCAATAGCGTTTCGCACCTCCTCTGCAAAAGGCGCCTCATCGGGGATGGGAATTGTACCAAGCCTGGTTGCCGCCGCCACCATGTTCTCCGCCGGGTTAGAATAATGACCCGGCAACATCGGAAAAAACTGTGGTGGGGTCTGGTTCCGGCAGGGCGGGTCTGGCTGCTGACGCTGAACCGCCACCCGGCTTCCAGGTACTTCCGCCGTCCGTGTTACGGTCAGAGGCATGTTCCGTCCCGTGCCTGGCGTGTTAAAAAGGTTTCTGGCTTCATATTGATCCGGCAGACGGGATTGATGCCTCATCCGATGAACCGCCGCTGCGGACTGCTGCTCTAACTCAAGGCGAAAAGCATCCGCCCTAAGGCGCTCCGTCTCAGCATCCATCTGAGCTTTCAGCCCATTGATTTCCTGTTGGACTCCGGCCATCTGGTTCTTCAACCTCGTGATCTCCGTGTTACGGGCCGCTTGGTTTTCAGCAGTGACCTCGGTTTCCATCAGAGTTGTGAGCTCGTTCATCAGATCCAGAAGAACTTGAGCCGGCGGCCTGCCAGCTCCAGACCCGGTTGCACCGGCGGCTGTACTACTAGGGGCCGGCGCTGAACCCGCCATGAAGACAACAGCGTGGTTCGGCGGCCCATAGTCCTCCGGCTCATGATACTCTAGCTCGGGGTAATCCTCGACGTAGCCCCCAAGCCCGCCGTTGTGAAGCTGATAGATCGATTCCGTCTCTCCGCTCGAGGATCCATCCTCTGAGCAGATGAGAGTTTCCTCCCTCGACATGGAACCTTCAAGCTCCATGCCTTGGGTAAAGCCGACGAAGACATGCTTCCTGCCCGGGTTAACACGGGCGGGTTGCACGCGTCGGGCCGGCTCGACGAGGTCGGTGCAGATGTCCGGCCCGGGTTTAGATCCGCCGATCTTGCCGATGAAGACGTGAATTCCGCCGAAGGGGACCCGGTACCCGTACTCAATTGAGTCGGCCTTGGGGCCCTAGCCGGTGTCGTCGATGTAGAGCTTGCCACGGCGACTCTTGGTCATTCTGCCAACGGCGTATCCCTCGATCCCTGGGAGAGAACACTTTGAGAACTCCACACCACCGAGCGCTAGCCCCACGGTGGGCGCCAACTGTCGTGGTTTTGTCACGGCAGATGTCCTCATGAAAGGACTTAGGTTCGAGGCCATCACTAGGCTGAGCTCGAAGGGGTTGATCGGAATCGAGAGACAAGAGTTACCTAGGTTTGGCCCCTCGGAAAGAGGTAAAAGCCTACGTCCTACTTTGTGTTGTATTGATTGGGTATCGATTACAAGGGAGCGAGTTCGCTTGACCTAGCTATCGATGAGTTGTTTCGTGGCCTAAGCCGCCCAGGTAACCCGCCCTTATATACACGAGTCAAGGCCCTGGGCTTACAAGAGTCCGAGGCCGGGTTATAATTGACAAACGACCTCGGGTTATATCCCCAACAGGGAGCATGGGGTGAAGATGGAGCAGTTTCTTCAGGTACAACTGATGCAGTTGCCCTGGCAGTTTCTTCAGGCGCAGCAGTGAGAGTTGCCCCGGGAATTTCTTCAGTAGCATGAATTTCTTCAGCTGCACTTGCAGTTTCTTCAGCAGGCTGAGCAGATGTTTCAGCCTGAGGAATTTGCGGTTGCGATCGTGCTGCAACCCTTGAGTTGTGATCTTTGATGACTTTATCAGCAATGTTGACAAATCGGACCTTGGCACCTTTCCAATCAGCATAGTACCTGTCAAATTCATAACTGAGGCCTTTGATATCCTTTTTGACAGAGACAAGTTGGTCAGGCGTTAGATTTAGGACGTTGTTCTTCATGAAGCGCTCTTTCTGGAACTGAGCCTTCTTTGCCTTTCTGGCCTTCTCAAACTTCCACTTTTCTTCACCGATGAAAGCGGTGAGGACATGACTAGGACCAGGAGGAAGCTTCAAGTCATCAATTGGAGTGTTTGGATCATTATGCCATATGTCAATGAAGTCTAGCATAGTCCTTGGATCCAGCATGAGAGGAATTTGAGTGCCATTTGCCTGAGCCACTCTCTCTTGTTTGTTTCTAACGATTGCAGCAAGTTCATCGTCAATAGCTTCATCATCCTCAGTGTCTGAGGGGACTTGGAAGATCACTTTCTTCTGATGAGGACTTGGCCTCCTGCCTCGTCCAACAGTAGCTTTCATTTTCAGTAATGTGGGACTGCTTGATGAATGTGCTTGGGCTGATGAAGTTGTAGATGCCCCTGAAGCAATTGAAAAACCATCAGTCCTCTGACACGTTGCAAGGTGCACTGGAGTTGAGGATTGGCAGCGGCAGCTGAAGATTGTGCAGCCACTGAGGGCATTGCAGGAGCCCTTGAAGATTTTGCCTGAGGCATTTGCTGTGAGGAACTTGGAGCTGAGGACTTTGGTGCTGAGGATTTTTGCTTCACAGCAGATTTCTTCACCACGGATTTCTTTGGAGCAGGTGCACTAGCAGAGGCTCCGGCAGCAGCAGCAGCAGCAGAGTCTTCATTAAATTCCTTCACAACCTCTTTTTCCTTTTTCGCTAGCTTGGCTTGATGCCTTTCCCATTCATGAGGAAAGTCTTCACCAGTTTTAAGACTGGTGGGATCAGCACGTTGGCCTTGAGCCAAAGGTGGCCTGTTGCATGGAAGTTTAACAGCAAATTTCTTCATATATTTGGGAGTGACATAACGATAATCTCTCCATTCTCTTGCCCATCTCCTCTCAATTTTCTGTATACGGATCTTTCGCTGCTTTTGAGTTTCCTTGCCATGAGTTTCTTCTTCAAGTGTGCAATATTCCTCATATAGATCATCAGGTATCTCAAACGCAGTTTGCACTTCAAGTTTCTTTCCTCCTTTCTGAGGCCTTTTCCCATCTACCATTTTCTTCGACTGATGAATTTGAACTTTTGAGGATTCTGAGAAAGTATGCAACTTTTCTTCAAGGAACGCTGCAAATGAGTTAAGTTGATGAGAACCTAGAGATTCATCAGCTGATATTTGTACCTGTGAATAGAGTATAGGTGCGAAGAATTTGAAGAGATCATATGCGTTCTCAGAAATTTTTGCGAAAGTATCAAGTTTGAGGAATTTGACCATAGATCACTTGAGGAATTTCACTAAGTGTTTTTGACTTAGGTTCCAGAGTTGTGCAGATTTGAAGATCAACACAATTGAGGAATCTTGAAGAAAATCATGACTTAGTAAAATAAATCAAGAGAAGGAATTTGTTTGGTGCTTATGAGATGGATTGCTGAAGAATAAACACCTTTTGAGGATTTTGTGAAAATCATCGGGATCAAAAATGGCAATAAAACTAGCTGTTATTTACCGTATGCGATGAACACGACAAATAGAGAAGTGAAGTGGAGGAGTTCGTCAGTCCAGATCTCCCACGCCCTAACTCGGCAGAGGGAGACTGCTACAGCGGCGGCGGAGTGAAGACTTCCGCGGCCGATGCGAGTACGACGACAGCGAGGTTGAGGCAGTGAAGCTCTTCCTCTCCGGCGGCGATGAGGTTAGCAGCGGCGCTAGGTCTTGAGCTCGGGAGAGATGAGAGTGAGGAGTAACCCGAGCAAGAGGAAGGGAGGGGGTATTTTTAGCGGCGGTAAAAACCAACTGGTCCGAAGATTTTGGACCAGTATACCCCTGACCCTTGCTATCCACGCGACATGTGTCACCTACGTACTGTGTAGTGGAGATAGTGGCGGATCGTGGGTTATCTAGTCGTGGGAATCGAAACGGTTTGAGCGGCAATCGCCAAAAATTGAGATTGAATATTTTAAAGTTTTTTTCACAAATTCTTCAGTTGACAAGGACTTAGTGAAGACTTTGAACGGGTTTCAAATAGAACGCATATGAAGAATTTGTGAACAGTTTGGGTTGAGTTTAGCATAGAGGGGGAGCGGGTCCGATCACATTCACTTAGAAGAAAATCAACTTGAAGAATTAGCAATAATTGAATGCTATTGAGGACATTGAAAAACTCAATATATATATAGTCAATGAAGAAAGATTCATGTGAGGAACATCAGTTGAAAAGTTTTGAAGAATTTGAAATTTTGAGGAATTTGCAAATTTGAAGAATTTGACAATTTTGAAGAATTTGCAAAATGATGAAAAACTCAAACTTGAAGAATTTCAACTGTTATTGGTGGCGTTACCCACCGTATAAGAATGATGATTTCAGACACCACGTACAATTGTCGTAGGGTTCTAAGAATCAAATTCTTCATTAATTTCTTCACACTTAGAGAGTTAGGAGGTCCTTTAGCAACAACCCATGAGGTTTTGGGGTACTGCTCAGGTTTCCAGTAAGATCCATCAGCATTGAGTTTCCTTTCAAAGGCAATACCCTCTTTCCTAGGGTTCCTGTTCAGAATCTGCTTTTTAAGCACATCACAAAGGGTTTGATGCCCTTTGAGGCTTTTGTATATGCCTGTCACATACAATTCCTTCAACCCTGCATTTTATCAGTTACATTTGTGGTATCCTCAGATGATGAATTTGTGACCACAGAAATAGTTGAAGAATTTGCAGCAATAGAAGCATTTGAACTTTCAGGTGAAGAATGAGCAGTTTCACGTTCGATGCATTTCAAGCAAGGTGGAACAAAATCTTCCTGGGCGGTACTGATATGTTGAGCAAGCAAAGAATCATTATCCCTTTGAAAATCTTCATGAGACACCCTTAGTTTCTCAAGATCTTGCTTTCTTTGAAGGAATTCATAAGAAAGCTTCTCATGATCGACTAAGAGAGCCTCATGACGACATTGAAGGTGTAAGAGCACATTTATCCATGTGTGGTTTTGGTAATTGATGACACCCCTATGGACTAATGGTTGCCTTGAGTTATATTCGATGGATTTGTCCATAGGCACTTCTTGAAGTCCGTCTGTTGGGTTTCAAAGAGTTTATATTGTGACCAAGGTGGTGTTCAAGGTTTATCCAAAGATTGGTCATGTGAGAGTTGAGCTTATTGCAAGCATGTCTTGAAGAAGAAGATTGTGTGGGCATTCATGTTTACCTTCAAGACATCATCTTTATGAAGAAAGAAGATAATATACAAGGTTGATCAGGACTAAGTCAAAAAGTGAATCAAGTTGATCAACACACAAAGCGTACAAGATATACTGAGAGGGATCAAGGGATCCCATGGTATGGTAAGCATTGTCCATTACGCTTTGTGTACTAACCCATGGTCTACGTGAGTGTTCTTTGTAGGGTTAGGTATTTTTCCATGGGATTGCATCAAGAGGAAGATTCCATACAACCCATGGAAGATGACATCAAGTGGTGATCGTCATCAAGGTTGCGGTGTGCAAGTTCAAGTGAAGCATCACGGAGAGATCATGCTTGAAGCTTGTCGTCCATTGTGGTGACAATGGACTTGTGAAGATGTGCTGAAGAGTGGCTCACTCATAGTGGAGTATGGGGGACCAATCAACTAGTCTTCATCAAGCCGGCGCAATCAAGAAAGGTGGTCCATCTTAAGGAAGTCAAGATCATCATCATCTAGCTCAAGTGGACTATGCGCAAGGGAAAGGTTTGACCTTGATAGGGTTTTCTATTTTACCGGTCTCATGGTGATAGTTTGGAGACCGGGTTATAGGATCGATAGCCGTACTATCAAGGGGGGCTCTCAAGTGAGTAGCTTGATCGTATCGTTCATTGAGAGCTCAAACCATTGCATTCTTGGCATCATCATCTTTCTTGGTTCTTGGTTGGCTTTTCTCTTTGTGGGTTCTTGAGCTTATGGTCAGCTTCATGACAAGCTCAAGTTCATCGAAAACGGAGTCCTTATGCATCTTCTATGATGTTTTCGATGTTGGAGTTTTTGCCGGTTCTTCATTGATAGAGGTTTCACATCTCTATATCATTGGCATTTTCATACTGCCTCTTCTTAAGATAACCAACAAGCTTGAGTTCGCTGTTGGATAGCTCTTGTCGTCCTGAATCCAACAAGCTTGAGTTTGCTCAATTCGGAGCTCATTTGTAGAAGTTATGGCAGTTCTGGTTTTTCTGTATCCTTCCATTTTCCTAGCTGAGTAGTTGAAGGCAACAAGGTGCTGCAGTACAGTGGCTAGCGGTAGTACCGCAGGAGACAGCGGTAGTACCACTCCAGTGAGCGGTAGTACCGCTGTCCCCAGCACCTGATGCGTGCGCTTGCGGTAGTAGGCGCGGATGTAATTTTTTACATCCGCCCTTGAGCGGTAGTACCGTGATGTATGTGCGGTACTACCGTGCCGGTCTTTTGGGCTGCTCCGCCCTCAGCGGAGGTAGGCACGGAAGTAAATTTTTACATCCGTGGATGCGCGGTAGTACCGCTACCCCGAGCAGCGGTAGTACCGCTACCCCGAGCAGCGGTAGTACCGCTGCCTCATGGTGTCTTCTGCCGTGTGCTGCTCCTGAGTGGCCGTTGAATACTACCCCCGCGGTAGTACCGCGAGGGCAGGCGGTAGTACCGCTCCGGCAGTACTACCGGCCTGTTGCCTCGTTGCAGTAGTGTTTCATATGGCTACTACCGCCCTAGCGGTAGTACCACTCCTTGGAGCGGTAGTACCGCTCTGTGCGGGCTGTGAGGATAACGGTTGGATTTTTCCCCACCTATAAAAGGGGGTCTTCTTCCCCATTGAACCTTATCTCTCGAGCTCGTGTTCTTCCCCCATTGTTGACCTTCTTCGAGCTTGCTAACTCTCAATCCTTCCAATGATTCTTGCTAGTTCTTGAGGGAAAAGAGAGAGGAGATCTAGATCCACATTTCCACCAATCACTTTCTCCTCTAAGTGAGGGGAACCCCTTGGATCTAGATCTTGGAGTTCTTCGTGTTCTTCTTCGTTCTTCCTCTCATTTTCCTCCCAAGCATTAGTTGCTTTGGTGGGATTTGGGAGAGAAGGACTTGGGCACTCCGTGTGCCCTTGCCATTGCATTTGGTGCATAGGCTTGAGTTCTCCACGGTGATACGTGGAAGTGAGAAGTTGAGAAGCTTATTACTCTTGGGTGTTTGAGCACCCTTGAGCTTGTTCCTCTTGGGTGCTTTGGCACCCTAGACGGTTGGTGGTGCCTCGGAGCTCAATCATTGTGGTGCAAAGCTCCGGGCAAGCTTCGGGGTCTCCAATTAGGTTGTGGAGATTGCCCCGAGCATTTGAGGTCACCTCGGAGCCACAATCCATTGTGGTGAAGCTTCGTGGTGTTGTTGGGAGCCTCCAATAAAGTTGTGGAGTTTGCCCCAACCTTGTTTGTACGGGTTCGGTGACCGCCCTCAAGGGTCCCTTAGTGGAATCACGGCATCTTGCATTGTGCGAGGGCGTGAGGAGATTACGGTGGCCTTAGTGGCATCTTGGGGAGCATTGTGCCTCCACACCGCTCCGAACGGAGATTAGCATCCGCAAGGGTGTGAACTTCGGGATACATCGTCGTCTCTGCGTGCCTCGGTTATCTCTTACCTGAGCCATTTACTTATGCACTTTACTTTGTGATAGCCATATTGTTTCTTGTTATATATCTTGCTATCACTTAGTTGTCTATCTTGCTTAGCATAAGTTGTTGGTGCACATAGGTGAGCCTAGTTGTCTTAGGTTTTGTGCTTGACTTATTAAACGTTAGTTTTATTCCGCATTTGTTCAAGCCTAAACCGTAATTATTTTAAAGCGCCTATTCACCCCCCCCCCTCTAGGCGACATCCACGTCCTTTCATAAGGTTATCATACTTGGACTGAAGACTTTAAAGGTCCTTAGTCAAAGTTTGAGTATGATCCATTTCCTCATTCGACAGGTCATCGCTTTTTTCTAGCAGTTTCTGAAGCTTTTCAATGGCACTTTGTTGTTTAGTACCAATATTAACAAGTTTGGAATACCTAGTTTCATGTAATCCTCAGATTCACCATCACTTGATTCAGAGGAGGAATGGTGTTTGAGTACCTTGGCACCTTTTGCCATGAAGCAATAGGTGGGAGCATAGTCGTCGTTGCTGGCGTCAGAGTCGTTGGAGTTGCCATTTTCCTCATCGTTGAAGATGGAATTGCTAACGAAAGCAGTAGCGAGAGCTAGGCTCGCCACACCAGAGTCCGACTCCTCCTCATATTCCTCCTCTTCCTCATATTCTTTAGATTCTTCTTCAGAATCCATTTCCTTGCCAATAAGTGCACGAGCCTTCTTTAAGTTGTTCTTCCTGTGCGATGAGGACTTTGAAGATTTCTTCTTTTTCTTCGAGTCATCAGAACTATCATCCTTGTATTTCTTCTTCTTTGATTCTTTTTCCCAGAGAGGACAGTCAGCAATGTAGTGGCCAGATTTCTTGCATTTGTGACAAGTTCTCTTCTTGTAGTCGCTTGATGAAGATTCTGAGTTCTTCAAGCCACTTCTTGATGATTTTCCAAACCGACCTCTCCTTGAGAACTTCTGGAATTTCCTCACGAGCATTGCCACCTCCTGACTCAGTTCTTCAGGATCACCAAGGCTACTATCAGATTCTTCGTCTTTGGATGAGGAAATTGCCTTGGCCTTCAAAGCACGAGATCTTCCATAACTTGGCCCGTAGAGGTCTCTCTTCTCAGCTTGTTGGAATTCATGAGTATTGAGTCTCTCAAGAATATCAGCAGTATCTAGTGACTTGTAGTCTCCACGTTCTTGGATCATCAAAGCAAGTGTATCGAATGAGGAATCAAGAGATCTCAGCAATTTCTTCACCACCTCATGGTCAGTGATGTCAGTGGCACCAAGAGCTTGGAGCTCGTTGGAGATATCAGTGAGACGATCGAAAGTTTGCTGAACATTTTCGTTGTCGAGTCTTTTGAAGCGGTTGAAGAGATTGCGAAGAACATCAACTCAAGAGTCACGTTGAGTTGAAATGCCTTCATTGACTTTGGACAGCCTATCCTAGATAAGCTTAACAGTCTCCAAGGCACTCACTCTACCATACTGACCTTTGCTCAGATGGCCACATATGATATTCTTCGCTTGAGAGTCGAGTTGCTTGAATCTCTTCACATCAGTAGCAGTGACAATGGGAGTGACGCGGGGAACACCATTTTCCACAACATACCAGAGATCGTTGTCAATTGCCTCAAGATGCATGCGCATCTTGTTCTTCCAGTAGGGGTAGTCCGTCCTATCAAAGGTAGGACACCCAGCTGAGACCTTGATCATGCCTGCAGTCGACATAACTAAAACTCCAGGTGGTTAAACCAAAATCACACTGAACAAGGGAGTACCTTTCTCTGATACCAATTGAAAGTGCGTTATATCGACTAGAGGGGGGTGAATAGGCGATTTTTACAAATTCGTCACTGAGGAATTACTAGATGAGGAATTTGCTAAGTGACGAAATACTCGCAGCGGAATAAGTACTCAAGTGCGTGCTAAACATAGCAGAAGCATAGTCATCATGATGAAATGAAACATACACAGAGCATAAGTAGCGTGAACGGGATAAACAGGCAGAAGATAAAGTGACTGAAGAATTTGAGATGAGGAAATTGAGAAAGTCTTCAGTCAAATTCTTCAAGCAGTAACGATCAGATTCATCAACAAATACTTTGAGGAAATGAAGGGGTTGAGGAAATAGAACCAGGAGCTTGATGAAGACAATGATTTGATGACCCAGTTCCAACTGCTGTGACAGTCGTATGTCTGGTTCGGAGCGGCTTGGTATTTAAACCAAAGGACACACAGTCCCAGGACACACAGTCCTTACCGTATTCTCCTTGAGCTAAGGTCACAAAGACCTCGCCCAACACTCGTGGTAAGTCTTCAGGGTAGACTTCCAAACCCTCACAAACTCGGTCACCCGGCGATCCACAATTGACTGCTGGATGCTCTAGACCACGACGCCTAACCGTCTGGAAGATACACAGTCTTCAAAGGTAAAAAGCGTCGGTTCCACACAGGAACAATCTCTTCACTGATGCTCAATCACTTTGGGTTTTGGTGGTTTGGGTTTTGGGTTATTCCTCACTGATGATTTTCTCTCAAAGTCCTCGAGGAATGGGTTGCTCTCAAATGACAAGTGTCTAGTTCTCTCTCTGAGCAGCCAACCAACTAGTGGTTGTGGGGGTGGCTATTTATAGCCAGGGTGCAACCCGACATGATAAGACATAAATGCCCCCCAATGATGTGACCGTTAGGTGGATAAAATATCTGGACAGCTGGCGCAAAGCACAGAAACGGTCGGAATTTGAACTGTCAAATTCCTCAGGGCTTATCATATTCCTCACGGGAGGCAATTCGCACTGGCGAATCCTAACTCCTCAGTCAGACCAAATTCCTCAGAGACCAGAAGAACATCGTCTCTGTCACTGAAGAACATGACTGAGCTGTAGGAGATTTCCAAAGGCTTCACTCGAAGGATTGGTTATGTTGAGGCTTTTGAGTTGAGCATCAGTTGGAAATTTTTCCTTAGTATTACCTCGGCCCCCTTTAACAGTACGGTGTTTCCTATGACTCAAAGAAAGGAAATGAAACTACGAAAACAAAAGTCTTCATGCTTCATAGTCCTCAGTCATATCTTCAAGGTCACACCGACTTCTTCATTTTGAAAGTCTTCAGGGAACACCAAAGTCTTCAGCAAAGACTTCAGCAAAGTCTTCACCAAAGTCTTCAGCTGAAGACATTCATTTTTAGGGGTCGACATTCTTCTTAATATCAAACTCCTCGGCGACTTATAGAGCATGTGTACACTTACAAACGCATCAGTCCCTTAACCAATAAGTCTTCAATACACCAAAATAACTAAGGGGCACTAGATGCACTTACATTACCCTACGTTGGCAGTACGTCGGAGGGTGATAACCCAAAAGTGTAGGGGATCATTTGTATCCTTTTTCGATCAGTATGAGTGTCGAACCCAACGAGGAGCTAAAGGTAGAACAAATATTCCCTCAAGTTCTATCGACCACCGATACAACTCTACGCACACTTTAACGTTTGCTTTACCTAGACCAAGTATGAAACTACTTTGTAGGTGATAGGATAGTTTGCACGAATAAAACTAGGAGTACTTAGCAGGAATAAAACTACGAGTAAAAAGCAAGATAATAAAAGTTAGTTGTTTAGTAGAAAGCTTTTGTCAAACAAGAAGGTTATTTGTCCCTAGGCAATTGATAACTAGACCGGTAATCATTCTTGCAATTTTATATGAGGGAGAGGCATGAGCTAACATACTTTTCATACTTGGATCATATGCACTTATGATTGGAACTCTAGCAAGCATCCGCAACTACCAAAGATCATTAAGGTAAAACCCAACCATAGCATTAAGTATCAAGTCCTCTTTACTCCCATATGCAACAACCCACCTACTCGGTCTGTGTATTCTGTCACTCACGCCACCCACCATAGGCAAATCATGAACACATTGCAACACCCTACAGCGAGGATCCTTCATGTTTGTGCGAGACGGAGGGCACCGTAGGATAGCACCATAATAAAATATACAATCATACCAACCACGATCATCAATTAGCCCATAGGACAAAGCAGAGCTACTCAAACATGATAGGATAGCCATATATCATTGGAAAATAGTATATGGAGTTGAGCACCATGTTTAGGTAGAGATTACAACGGGGAAAAGGGGAGTTACACCGCTGCATAGAGGGGGAGAGAGTTGGTGTTGACGGCGGCGAAGTTGTTGGAGTAGATCGCCGTCACGATGCTTGCCCCGGCGGCGTTCCAGCGCCACTGGGAGAGAGGGGGAGAGAGCCCCCCTCCTTCTTCTTCTTCCTTGGCCTTCCCCTAGATGGGAGGAGAGTTACCCCTCTGGTCCATGGCCTCCATGGCGGCGGAGGGGCAGGAGCCCCTCCTAGATTGGATCTCCCTCTCTGTTCTCTTCTGTTTAGCCTTCCTGTTTTCTGGCCGAAAACCGTTTCTTATATTCGCGGAGATCCGTAACTCCCATCGGGCTGAAATTTTGAGGAGATTTTTATCCAAAAATTAGCTTTCTTGCGCCCGAAGGAGAGCTCCAACCTACTTACGAGCTGGGCACAACCCACCAAGGCGCGCCTGGGCCCTGGGGGTTCGCCCTGGTGTCTCGTGGGGGCTGTGGGCTTGCGTTTGCGTTGATTCCACTTCTCAAAATTTACAAATATTCCAAAAAAAATCTCCGTAAATTTTTATCGCGTTTGGACTTCGTTTGATATGGATATTCTGCGAAACAAAAAACATGCAACAAACAGGAACTGGCACTGGGCACTTGATCAATAGGTTAGTCCAATAAATCATATAAAATGTTCGCAAAAATATGTGAAAGTTGTATAATAATGGCATGAAACAATCAAAAATTATAGATACGACGGAGACGTATCAGAATCCCCAAGCTTAATTCCTGCTCGTCCTCGAGTAGGTAAATGATAAAAAAGATAATTTTTGATGTGGAATGCTACCTAGCATAATCTTGATCATATATCTAATCATGGCATGAATATTAAGACACAAGTGATTCAAAGCAATAGTCTAGTTTTGACATAAAGACATTAATACTCAGGCATCCCAACAAACAATCATGTCTTTCAAAATATCAAGGCTAAAGAACGCTATCCCTACAAAATCATATAGCCTTGTCATGCTCTGTCTTCTTAACACAAAGTATAAATCATGTACTACCCCAGTGTCAGCCAAGCAATTGGTTCATACTTTTTAACGTGCTTCAGCATTTTCAACTCTCACGCAATACATGAGCGCAAGCCATGGATATAGCACTATGGGTGGAATAGAATATGGTGGTAGGTTTCAAAGGGGTAAAAGTGGAGAAGAAAGTCTCGCATCAACTCAGCGTATCAACGGGCTATGGAGATGCCCATCAATAGATATCAATGCGAGGAGTAGGGATTGCCATGCAACGGATGCACTTAGAGCTATAAGTGTATGAGAGCTGGTGACACCCTGGATTTTGGCTACAGTGATCGTTGTAATTAAGCACAGTGATGACCATGATCAGTGCCTAATCATTTTGCTAAATAGAATATGATCAAGTTGAAAATCATATCTCATTTCAAATTCCACTTTAAAAGGGCATTGAATTTTATTGTGATAAAATAAGTTTGCAAACAGCAAGGGAAAAATGTTGCAGATTTGCTAAAATTCACAAAACAAATGTTGTTAAGGAAAACAACATCACCTTGATGTTGGTGTGGACCCCACCATCAATAACAGCACCAAATTGCATTTTAAAGTGCTATTAAATTCAATGGAAAATCCAGACAGATTCCAAAAAGCCCCATTATTTTTGTGGCCATTCAAAATATAGCAAGATATTTGTTGGGCCATGTCTCACATTTTTGCTGTGAAGAATGAAAGCCAAAAATAAATAAAACAGCAGCTGTGGATAAAACAGAAAAAGGAAAAGAGAAATAAAAGGAAAAACTCCCTGTGCACTTGAAGCCTGGTGCTACAGTGCGGCCCAGCCCATCCCCTCACCGTCTCCCACCTCGCGCCACTCTCTCTCTCTCGCGCTGTCGAACAGGGAGAGAGCGCTCGCTCGCACCCCCCCCCCTCGCGAGATCTTTTGACGCGGCTTGCGTGGATGGATAAGAGCAGACGCCCTTCACCCCCTGGACCGCTCTGCTCCCTCTCTCGCTCACTCCCTCGCCTGCCTCCACCTCTCCCGAGCGCCATCGCCGCCATGGCCGTCGGCTAGACGCGCTCTCCGAGCCTCCCGCGCCTTGCCGTCGCGCCAAGAAGCACTGCAGCGACCACCTCTTCCTCCTCGACCGCTGGAACGAGCCCAGGAGCCTCTGCGTCGACGCCCGCGTCCATCTTCTTCCTCGGATCGCCGCCGCGCTCCGGCGACCGTTCCAGCTACTTTAGGCCTCCCCCGAGCCCGCTAAGCACATCTGCAGGACCGCTGTAAGCTGCTGCGTCTTTCCCCTCTCTTCCCCGAGCGTTTCCGCCGCCGTAGCCCCTCCTCCCCGTCATGCCCGAACGCGCCTCCGCGACGCTCGTCGCCGGCGTAGCCACGGCGACCTTTGGGCCCCGCGCTGCTGCCCATCGCGCTCGCCGCATCGCGTAGAGGCTACCCAGCCGCTTTGTTTACTCGCGCGCGCACCGTAGCCCCCATCCCGTACCACGCTCGAGCGCCGCCGTCTACCTCCGTGCTCGCCGTCGCCGCTCCGGTGCGTCTCCGGCGTCGCCACCGCCCCCACTCGATGCGGCCCAGCTGCAGCTTTCGAACGCGACCGAAAACGCGACGAACGGCCGCCCATAGCGCATTTCCGAGCTCGCCGGAGTTCTCTGCCACGTCCGGCACTCGCCGGCGCGTCTCCGGCGGCCGGCGCCGACGTGGCCAGGCCGGGGCCACTGCCAGGGTCACTGACCCGCGGGCCCCGAGCCTCTGGTTGACCGGTTGACCTGGTCAACCCTGCTGACTGGGCTTGACCAGTCAATGATAGGTGGAGCCCGACCCCCCTGTGTATGACATGTGGGCCCAGCCCCTTTTTAATTAATTAAGTTAGTTTAATTAATTCTGATAATTAATTTAGACTAATTAGACTATGCAGATGAGGCCCACCCATTTAATTAACCTGTTTAGTTTAATTTAATTTCTGTTTAGCCCACTGTCTATGACAGGTGGGGCCCAGCTGTCAGGTTTGACCTGAGACAGCTGGGTTGACTGCTGATGTCAGCATGACATCATGCTGATGTCATAATTCTATTTTCGAATTAAATTTAATCTGTTTTATTCCAGAATATTAATAAAACTTTAAAAATTAATATAAAATAATCCGTAACTCGGATGAAAAAGATTTATACATGAAAGTTGTTCAGAAAAATCCCACGGATCCGAATACGCTGTCCGTTCATCTGTCACATGCTCCTAGCATGATGAACATGGACATTTAACATTAGGATCATATGTCCGGTAGTTGCCCGAGACCCGGAAAACATCGTCAGATATTCTTCCGACCCGCCTGCAACGTGTAATACTGCGTTAGTGCATGCCTAGCCCTGCATATTGCCATGTCATGCATCGTGTTGCATCTGTGCTTTATATTTATTGTTTCTTCCCCCCTCTTCTCTCCGGTAGACCCCGAGACTGACGCTGCTGCCGGGTACGACTACACCGTTGATGATCAGCCTTTTGCCGCAGAGCAGCAAGGCAAGCAACCCCCCTTGATCATTCCGATATCGCCCAGTTCCTTTCTCTCTCATTCTTGCATTAGATTTTGCTACTGTATTAGCTAGTTCCTACTTCTGACGCATAGCCTGTTTTGCTACTATACCTGCAATCATATCAACTGCTTAGTATAGGTTGATCATGAATCCCCAGTGACCCCTTAGTCCCAGTTGCCCCTGCTTCTTCATCGACGACTCAACGACTCGAAGACTCGGTCAACCGACCGACAAGTCAGGCCCCTCACATCACCGCACACCCCTTAATTGTACGACTCTGCTGAGCTACTATCGAGTACCGAGGGTGACACCTCGTGAAGTACTCATGATGCTAACTCTGTAGTGTAGCTAGTCGGTCGTGGTTATCAAGGGTGATTCCTCCTTCACCACTCCCGACGATGACTCTGTCATGCAACCCCTCAAGTGTGGGACCCTCGAGGGTGATTCCTCTAA
This sequence comes from Elymus sibiricus, assembly GCA_039707655.1. NCBI lineage: Eukaryota > Viridiplantae > Streptophyta > Magnoliopsida > Poales > Poaceae > Elymus > Elymus sibiricus. Next base: position 525,445,395 of record CM077665.1, on the reverse strand, counting down.
GTCCACCTTGGCGGTTTCATCGAGCGGGACCCTTTGAGGGTGATTCCTCAGGTTCCGTCTTGATGTTTTATACACACAGTTACGATGACCTGGTTACAGAAACATGTTGGTGATGGGTCGGCCCTAAGGGGTACCCATGGTTTGATGATGATGAGGCGTGGACGGGCAGGAGAGGCCCTTGCCACACATCCTCGAGACGGGGCGACGGGACCGCACTTCATGGGTCGCGCTTGCCCCGCATTAATAAAATGCTAATGGGTTGGGTATTTGATCTGAGTTGGGTCGTTAGCCTTTTTACGCACCAAACCATCACGTGGGAGAAGTTATGGGTACTCAGCGTCGTTGTATCAGCCGAAGCTCTTCGGACGTCGGCAATGGAGCGGCGCGCGCCCGAGTGGCCTGGACGGTGCAGCTCTTGGACTAGAGTGTACTAGGGCTGACCTCGGCCGCCCACGCATCGTGCAGGAGCGCGCAGGGCAAGTGGGCCCACGACCCCTGTGTGCTTAGGATTTAGACCGGCGGGCTGGCCTCTCTGTTGAGCCTAGGTGGGGCGACGACGTGCTGCTATCCCGAGGCCGGGCATGACCCAGGAAAGTGTGTCCGGCCGGAGGTGATCAGGCGTGTTGGAAATGCGGTGCACCCCTGCAGGGAAGAAATTATCTATTCGAATAGCCGTGTCCACGGTAACAGGACGACTTGGAGTTATACTTTGACCTTCTACAACTATAACTGTGACTTAAATTTGAAATGAATGTTGGCTCCGAGATTGCTTTCTCGCAGGGAGTCGAGGAAGAATCTCTGGGCGTGGTTACTTAATAAAATTGCTACAATAATATGACTATATATGAGATACCAGTCTACTCTCTTCTAATGCTGCAAGATGTTGAAGATGCTAGTCTTCGATAGGACTAGGCCTTCCCCCTATTCTTACCTTCTGCAGTCAGCCCAGATATAACCCCATTCCTTGATACTGATGCATACTTAGCATAGTTCTGATGTCAGTCTTGCGAGTACTTTGGATGAGTACTCACCGCTGCTTTGCTTTCTCTTTCCCCCTCGATACGATTCTGCGTTCAGACAACGGAGCACAGGAGATGGAGTACGCCGGAGACGACTACTACACCACCGCTGGAGCCTACTACTACGTGGAGAGTGCCGACGCTCAGGAGTAGTTAGGAGGTTCCCAGGCAGGAGGCCTCGCCTCTTTCGGTCCGCTGCTTATGTTTGTGCTAGCCTTCTTAAGGCAAAACTTGTTTAACTTATGTCTGTACTCAGATATTATTTGCGTCCGCTGACTCGTGCTTGTCGAGCTTTGTATTCGAGCCCTCGAGGCCCCTGGCTTGTAATATGAAGCTATATGACTTTAATTTGTGTCTAGTGTTGTGTTGTGATATCAATCAGTGAGTCCCTAATCTTGGTCGTACGCATTGTGTGTATGATTAGTGTACGGTCGAAATTGGGGGCGTCACAGAGCTCAATATGAAAACTAAGTGGGTATGCATCTAACTCTATAATGAAAAATTCCCACTAGTATATGAAAGTGACAACATAGGAGACTCTCTATATGAAAAACATGGTGCTACTTTGAAGCACAAGTGTGGAATTAGCATGCCCCTATTCCTTCTTCTTTCATTTTTTTCTTTCATTTTTTTTCTTTCTTTTTTTCTTTTTCTTTTTTTTCTTTTTTTTCTTTTCCCTTTTTTTTCTTTGTCTGGAGCCGCATCCTGACTTGTGGGGGAATCATAGTTTCCATCATCCTTTCATCACTGGGGCATGCTCTAATAATGAATAATGATGATCATCACACTTCTATTTACTTACAACTCAATACTACAACGATAGTAGAACAAAGTATGACCCTATATGAATGCAATGATCTAGCGTACCAAAGATATCAAAAAACGGGCAAGCCATGAAAACATCATGCTAGCTATCTTACGATCATGTAATGCAATATGACAATGAATGCTCAAGTCATCAAAACGGAGGCGGTGGAAGTTGCATGGCAATATATCTCGGAATGACTATGGAAATGCCATAATAGGTAGGTATGGTGGCTGTTTTGAGGAAGATATAATAAGGCTTATGTGTGATAGAGCGTATCATATCACGGGGTTTGGATGCACCGGTGAAGTTTGCACCGACTCTCGGGGTGAGAAAGGGCAATGCACGGTACCGTAGAGGCTAGCAAATTGCGGAAAGGTAAGAGTGCGTATAATCCATGGACTCACATTAGTCATAAAGAACTCACATACTTATTGCAAAAGTTTTATTAGCTCTCTCGAAGCAAAGTATTACTACGCATGCTTCTAGGGGGAAGATTGGTAGGAGTTAACCATCGCACGCCCCCGACCTTCACACAAAGATAGACAATCAAGAATAAATTGTGCTCCAACTTCCTAGCATAACGGGAGACTATACGTGCATGCTTCGGGAATCACAAACCTTAACACCAATATCTTACTAAACATGATCATCCACTAGTACCTCCCACATATTATCATCTCTATATCGCAAAACTATTGCAAAGAATCAAACATATCATATTCAGTGATCCCTAAGTTTTATGTAGGATTTTATGACTAACCATGTGAATGACCAATTCCTGTTGACTCTCTAAATAGATATAAGTGAAGCAAGAGAGTTTAATTGTTTCTACAAAAGACCATTCTCTAATAAATATAAGTGAAGCAAAAGAGCATTCTATGAATAACGGTTTTCTATGTGAAGAGAAACAGGCAATCCAAACTTCAAATGATATAAGTGAAGCACATAAAGCATTCTATAAAGCCATACTCAAAAGATATAAGTGAAGTGCAATGAGCATTCTATAAATCAACCATGGACTATCTCATACCAGCATGGTGCATAAAAGAAAATTGAAAACTAAACACAAAAGACGCTCCAAGATTTACGCATATCATGTGATGAATAAAAATATAGCTCCAAGTGACATACCGATGATTTGGAATAAAAGAGGGGATGCCTTCCCGGGGCATCCCCAAGCTTAGACGCTTGAGTCTTCCTAGAATATTACCTTGGGGTGCCTTGGGCATCCCCAAGCTTAAGCTCTTGCTGCTCCTTATTCCTTCTCATCGTGATAACACCCAAAACTTGAAAACTTCAATCACACAAAACTTAACAAAAAATTCGTGAGATCCGTTAGTACACATAACACCAAATCCCATCATGTCTTGCCATAACATTATTGCATAATTATAATCTAACATTACCCACTGTATGCTATCACAATTCTATGGCTCCCAAGTCAATGGGGCTCAACAAGAATTCAAACATAAGCACGCAAAGCAGCTATAACAACAATCTGTGAAAAACAGGATAGTCTGTAAAGATTTGTAGACACGTATACTTTTGTAGCTCAAAAAATTCTGAACAATTAGGACGTGAGAAATGATTTGCATAACAGTACTGTGTAAAAAAATTAGAATTTTTGCATGCTCCAGTAAAATATGAAAATTCAAACACTACGGCAAAAGTTTCTGTTTTTGCACAGCACACATCAAACAAGCAATTCAAACATCCTAAAGGCAAATCTTGGCACATTATTTTTATAATACAATGGATTTGTACAAGGGGATAATTATTTTTGTTGGAAAAGTTTCCGTGATTCAAGATTCACAAAGTTTCCATGGGCATGAACAAAAGTTCAAGGCTAGCCCCCACTTCAACGATGCTCATCATCTCTTCTCACTTTCACCTTTCCTTTTGTGAAGTTTTAGGTTCCCCTCTATATATTTATTTTGTTTTTAAACTTTATAAAAGCACACAACAGAAATAAATGACTCTCTAAAACTTCCGGGTTGTCTCCCTGGTAGCGCTTTCTTTAAAGCCATTAAGCTAGGCATAAAGTGCTCAAGTAATGGATCCACCCGGATCCCAAGGTATATCAAAGCCAATTTTAATTAACAATAATTTGTAATTTAGTAGTGAGCACAAAGTGATATATATCATGTGACAACGAAGTCTAACTCTCTTCCTATGCATCGGCATGTCATACAAGAACAATTCATGCACATTAAGTAAAGGCCAATGCATAGTATAAACGGTTTCTTGCAATTTTATAGTATTGGAAACATAGAGAGGTGAAGATGTAGTTCCTCTCTCATATTAATTGCAAGTAGGAGCAGCAAGCACATGCATATTATATTCATCAAAATCACCATGTGTAGTAGCAAAACGCAACCCATCAATGTAATCCTTAATAAGTGCAAACTTCTCCGATAAAAGTTAGTTGTTTAGTAGAAAGCTTTTGTCAAACAAGAAGGTTATTTGTACCTAGGCAATTGATAACTAGACCGGTAATCATTCTTGCAATTTTATATGAGGGAGAGGCATGAGCTAACATACTTTCCGTACTTGGATCATATGCACTTATGATTGGAACTCTAGCAAGCATCCGCAACTACCAAAGATCATTAAGGTAAAACCCAACCATAGCATTAAGTATCAAGTCCTCTTTACTCCCATATGCAACAACCCACCTACTCGGGTCTGTGTATTCTATCACTTACGCCACCCATCATAGACAAATCATGAACACATTGCAACACCCTACAGCAAGGATCCCTCATGTTTGCGCAAGACGGAGGGCACCGTAGGATAGCACCATAATAAAATATACAATCATACCAACCACGATCATCAATTAGCCCAAGCGGATCTACTCAACCATCATAGGATAGCCATATATCATTGGGAAATAGTATATGGAGTTGAGCACCATGTTTAAGTAGAGATTACAGCGGGGAAAAGGGGAGTTACACCGCTGCATAGAGGGGGAGAGAGTTGGTGTTGATGGCGGCGAAGTTGTTGGAGTAGATCGCCGTCACGATGCTTGCCCCGGCGGCGTTCCAGCGCCACCGGGAGAGAGGGGGAGAGAGCCCCCCTCCTTCTTCTTCTTCCTTGGCCTTCCCCTAGATGGGAGGAGAGTTACCCCTCTGGTCCATGGCCTCCATGGCGGCGGAGGGGCAGGAGCCCCTCCTAGATTGGATCTCCCTCTCTGTTCTCTTCTGTTTCACCTTCCTGTTTTCTGGCCGAAAACCGTTTCTTATATTTGCGGAGATCCATAACTATGATCGGGCTGAAATTTTGAGGGGATTTTTATCCAAAAATTAGCTTTCTTGCGCCCGAAGGAGAGCTCCAACCGACTTACGAGCTGGGCACAACCCACCAGGGCGCGCCTGGGCCCTGGGGGTGCGCCCTGGTGTCTCGTGGGGGCTGTGGGCCTTCGTTTGCGTTGATACCACTTCTCAAAATTCACAAATATTCCAAAAAAAAATCCGTAAATTTTTATCGCGTTTGGACTTCATTTGATATGGATATTCTGCGAAACAAAAAACATGCAACAAACAGGAACTGGCACTGGGCACTTGATCAATAGGTTAGTCCAATAAATCATATAAAATGTTCCCAAAAATATGTGAAAGTTGTATAATAATGGCATGAAACAATCAAAAATTATAGATACGACGGAGACGTATTAGAGTGCGAGAGTTAAACAAAAGAAAAAACTCCATGATGAAATATGAAAGGGATCTTTTGGAATAGCGGAGGTCTAGCGGACTTGGCTAAAAGGAGATTCCTTAGAGAAACATCGATAGAACATAAACTTGACTTTATGGCTTTCCTCGAGACGGGTAGAGATAATTTCATGTCACAATTTCTCAATACCATTTCAGGTGGGGTTGAGTTTGATTGGCATTGCTTACCCCCAAGGGGTCGATCCGGCGGGATCCTACTTGGGGTTAAGTGTGAAACGCTAGAAGTGGTAAATGTGGTTTATGGATATTTTGCCGTCAAATTTCGTGTAAGGTCGAAAATTGATGGGTTCAGATGGGCTTTGGTGGCTGTATATGGTGCGGCCCAACCTGAGTTTAAACCTGACTTCCTTGCAGACCTGGTTAGAATCTGTGGGGATGAAAGGCTACCTATTCTTGTTGGGGGAGACTTCAACATCATTAGAAGGCAAGAAGAGAAAAATAATGACAACTTCGATGGAAGATGGTCATTCATGTTTCATACGATCATTAAGAGTCTCGATTTGAGGGAGATTGACCTCACTGGTAGACAATTCACGTGGCCAAATACATTGTCCATACCCACATATGAGAAATTGGACCGGGTTCTCACCAGTGTAGAGTGGGAACAGAAATTTCCTTTGGTAACAGTTCATGCACTACAGAGAGCCATCTCTGATCATACGCCACTACTGGTTGACTCCGAGGAAGCGACCCATGTGGGAAACAGAAATATTTTCTCTTTCGAATTAGGATGGTTCGAGAGGGAAGGCTTCATGGATCTCATTGCTACAGAATGGGCCAGGAAGGCTGGCGGCTCCTCTAGTGTTGATAGATGGCACAACAAAATTAGACATTTGCGCCAGTTCTTGAGAGGATGGGCCAAGAATCAAAGTGGTTTATATAAAGTGGAAAAAGAGAGACTCATGCAACTTATTAATGAGCTAGATATGAAAGTTGAGTCTACACTTCTTAATATGTCGGACTGGACTACTAAGAATGAGGCTAAGAAGAAGCCGCGGGCTCTTCTGAGAGAAGAAGAGATGAAATGGGCTCTCAGAGCGAAGGTGACTAAAGTCGTCCAAGGGGATGATAACACCCAGTTTTTCCACATGATAGCAAATGGGAAACATAGAAAGAAGAAAAAAATTCAACTTGAACAGGATGAGGGTACAATTGTAGGACATGAGAACCTAAAGTTGTATATCTCCAATTATTATAAGAAGCTTTTTGGAGGCCCCGAAGATAATTTTGTGCCGCTAGATGAGAGCGCTATTGGGGACATATCGTAGCTCAACTCAGACGAGAATGAGGTGTTGTCTGCTCCTTTCACGGAGAAAGAGGTGTTTGACGCAATAGCACAAATGAAGCAGAATAAGGCCCTTGGACCGGATTGGTTCCCGATAGAAATCTACAAGAAATGTTGGCATATTATAAAGGGAGATCTTATGCCTATGTTACATGATTTGTTTAACAGACAGATACAACTATTTCACCTAAACTTTCACTAGTAGAGATATGGCTAGCAACAACTCTTGTTGGTGGCGCGCTATTTCTCTCCAACACCAGCACTAATATTTTCAAATAGTGCTGACATTGGATAAATTCGAACGCCATAGCTATTTACTTAGTGCTGGCGTTACACATTAGGACCATTAGGCCCACGCCAGCACTAGTCGGTTTTAACAGCCCTCCCGGCCCAGTAAAAAAACTTATCTTTCTCTCTCTCTCTCTCTCTCTCTCTCTCTCTCTCTCTCTCTCTCTCTCTCTCTCTCTCGATCCCCAACACTAGCATCCTCTCGATCCCCGCCACCGCCGCCCGACGCCTACCGTCTCCGCCCGATGCAGCCCCGCCCGACGCCGCCCGTCTCCGCCCGACGCAACCCCGCCCGACGCCGCCCGTCGCCATCTGTCGCCTGCACACCTCCTCGCCCCCGAGCACGTCCATTGTAAGTCCGGCGCCCCTCCCTCTCTCTTTTTCCTCTCTCTCTCTCTCTCTCTCTCTGGTAGTTGCTTAATAATGCTTAATGAGCATCTTAAACTGGAATTGCTTATGCTTAGGGTTCTTAAACAGGTAATGCTTAGGGTGAACTATGAAGTGATGTGTTGATAACAATTGTGACATCAAACATAACTGAAACACATAAATAATTCAGCACAATTAATTCAAAAAACCATCGAGAATTCAACATAATTAATTTAAAAGACAATCTAGAATTCTCTGAAGCATTGTGACCATCTAGAATCGCCCCCTTCTGTTTGTAACTTTGTATAGGAGTTGTGGAGGAGCAACTCCACCTTGCTGCTACAACGTCTACAGCACAAGTGTTGAAGGAACTACTTCAATGTGATGTGCTAGATATCGCTCCAGGGGCGAGTGCAGCCCTGCCCGACGCCGCCCGTCGCCATCCGCCGCCTGCACACCTCCTCGCCCCCGAGCACGTCCATTGTAAGTCCGGTGCCCCTCCCTCTTTCTTTTTTCCTCTCTCTCTCTCTCTCTCCGGTAGTTGCTTAATAATGCTTAATGAGCATCTTAAACTGGAATTGCTTATGCTTAGGGTTCTTAAACAGGTAATGCTTTGGGTGAACTATGAAGTGATGTGTTGATAACAATTGTGACATCAAACATAACTGAAACACATAAATAATTCAGCACAATTAATTCAAAAAACCATCGAGAATTCAACATAATTAATTTAAAAGACAATCTAGAATTCTCTGAAGCATTGTGACCATCTAGAATCGCCCCCTTCTGTTTGTAACTTTGTATAGGAGTCGTGGAGGAGCAACTCCACCTTGCTGCTACAACGTCTACAGCACAAGTGTTGAAGGAACTACTTCAATGTGATGTGCCAGTAGGTAGTGTAGGCCAATGTGGTAGCAGAGTTCAATCCAGAAACACTCTAGAACACTCTAGAAAACATACTTCTACTTATAGCTGGAACACTCTATAAAACATTATTTAGTATTCATCATTCTACTCACAGCTACTTATAACTAGAGAACTCTAAAACAGTAGGTAGGGTAAAGAAAATAAAAGAAATACTACACTAGAGTGGAAGTATCTAGAAGTAGCCAAACAGATCTGGCATACGATTTTCTCTTTCTTTTTCCTCAACTATTGTTCCTCATCAGGTGCTTAATAATGCTTAGGGTTAGGGTTCTTAAACTGGTAATGCTTAGGGTTAGGGTTCTTAAGAAATGAGGATCTTAAACTGGAATTGCTTAATAATGCTTGTTACTTATAGAAATACCTAATGTCTTAAACTGATGCTACTTATAGAATTGCTTAATAATGTTTGGACATTGGTATCGGTTCAAACACATGATTGTTACTTATAGAAATACCTAATAAGATGAAATAAAAGTTTTCAAATACTCCCCCAGATAATAAAGTGTCTATTGGTTATAATGCATATGTGTTTCATTAATTACCTCCGATGATTATGTTGTTGAACATGTGATATTGTGTATTTCTGAATGTTTTCAAATACTCCTCCAGATTGTTCAATTTGTTACAACATGTCCTCTAGCCTCTTCTGCGGCTCCTCTAGTAGCGACTTCTTGGCGTTTGCCGATGAGAAAGGTGAAGTGAGCACCAACCAGGTAATCAAGGTTACCAAAAACATGCATGAGCATTGCAAACATCCATATATCTAACACATGATGATTTAAAACCCTTGCCAGGAATACGTACGTGTTCTGCCTTCTCCAGCACTCGTTGAGGAGCAGCCATGTGACATGGACATACTCAATCATGAGCTGATCGCGTCACATAACAGTATTGTCAAGGCCCTCGAGGAGTTGAATGACTCCCTGGAGAAGGAGAGGGATAATATTATCGATGACAATGCTATTGTCTATAGCAAGATAGTCAGTCTGGAAGACTAGATCGAGTCGCTGAACCGCAAGATAAGTGAGACCAAGAAGGAGATACACGTCCTGAAGTCCCAGAGGACTCAACTGAAGACGGAGAAAGCCCATTACATCATGGAGGGGCAGACCCATAGGAATAAGCTTCGTGAGATGAAGTTAGTCCTTAGAAGGTAGTGGTCAGATCCGTTCTGAAGTTGGTAGTTTTTCTTTTGTGAATTGGTGAAACGTTTTTAGTTTGTGAAGTTGGTATATCTTTTGTGAATTGCTAAAACGTTTAGTTTGTGAACAAGGTAGTTCATTAGTTCTAACCTTTTGGTGAAACTTAGTATATATATTTATATTGTTGTAGATATGGAATAAGTTTCCACTGATGTGTATTTTTTTATTAGCTAAATATGACAGTGTCGGCGTGCAACTCTGTCCAACGCCATATGTATTCAAAATACTGCTGGCGTCGTCCCCAACGCCACCACTAAGTTCTAACAGTGGCGTCATATTGGTGGCGGCGGTTGTCCACGCCAGCAAGTCCAGTTTTGCCACGCCATAGCTAGGCTTTTCTCCACTAGTGTTTGGAACAAGAACGTTGCTTCCAAAGAAGGTGGAGGTTGTGCGCATTGAGAAGTTCAGGCCAATATGTCTACTCAATGTCAGTTTCAAAATCTTCACCAAGGTTGGCACGAATAGGTTGACGCGGATCGCCCATTCGGTAGTTCAACCAACCCAGATGGCTTTCATGCCAGGGCGACACATCTTAGAAGGGGTGGTTGTCTTACATGAAACTCTTCACGAAATCCATTCGAAGAAACTAGATGGAGTTATTTTCAAAGTGGATTTCGAGAAAGCGTATGATAAAGTCAAATGGCCCTTCCTCCAACAAGCCTTACGTATGAAGGGGGTCAACGAATCTTGGAGGACACAGGTGGATTCCTTCATTCAGAAAGGTAGTGTTGGGATTAATGTAAATGATGACACGGGTCATTATTTCCAGACGCATAAGAGTTTAAGACAGGGAGATTCCATGTCTCATGTGTTGTTCAACATAGTAACGGATATGTTGGCAGTTCTTATTGGTCGGGCTAAAGAGTTTGGCCAAGTAGGAGGACTTGTCCCGCACCTTGTTGATGGGGAGTGTCCATACTACAATACGCGGATGATACCATCATTTTTATGGAACATGATCTCGCAAAAGCTAGAAATATGAAGTTGTGCTATATATGTGTATTTGAGAAATTGTTGGGACTGAAAATAAATTTTCACAAAAGCGAATTGCTTTGCTTTGGGAGAGCGGAAGAGGAACAAGATGCTTACAGACAACTGTTCAGTTGTGAAATGGGTTCCTTACCATTTAGCTACCTAGGGATTTCAATTCACTATCGGCGATTGACGAATAAGGAATGGCAATGTATTGAAGATAGATTTGAAAAAAGACTAAGTTGCTGGAAGGGCAAGCTCATGTCTTATGGAGGTCGGCTAGTATTGATAAACTTGGTTTTGATGAGTCTGCCGATGTTCCTTTTATCCTTCTTTGAAGTGCCGGTAGGGGTACGGAAAAGACTAGCCTTCTATCGATCTCAATTCTTCTTGAAATGTGATGAGGCTAAGAAGTGCAGATTGGCCAGATGGGATACTTTGGAGACCCAAGGACCAAGGTGGGTTAGGGATCGAGAATTTAGAAGTTAAGAATAGATGTTTGCTTAGCAAATGGTTATACAAATTATCTGTTGAGACTGGGGGTATGTGCGTACAAATCCTGCGGAATAAGTACTTACAATCTAAAACATTGGCACACGTTACCGCTAAGCCTAACGACTCACCTTTTTGGAAGGGGTTAATGAGGATGAAGGTAACCTTTTTCCAGCGGGTGAAGTTTATAGTTGGTAATGGTACCACGACTAGATTCTAGGAGGATACATGGCTAGGGGAGACGCCCTTGGCCTTGCAATATCCCTATCTATATAATATTGTACAACGCAAGGAAGATTATGTTGCTATAGTATTACATTCGTACCTCTTAATATCCATTTCAGGAGGTCTCTAGTAAGCGAACGTTGGAACTCCTGGTTGCACTTGGTCCGCCGGTTGATGGATGTTCAACTTTCTGACCAATCCGATACAATTCACTGGAAATTATCTACGAATGGTACCTTCTCAGTGAAATCTATGTATTTGGACTTAATTGATTCTAGGCCAATCTCGAGATCGTTACATATCTGGAAGATTAAATTTCCTCTTAGAATTAAAAAGTTCATGTGGTTTATACACAAGGGAGTTGTACTGACCAAAGACAATTTAGTAAAGAGAAGATGGGTTGGCAGCTCTAGATGTTGTTTTTGTGATCAGGATGAAACGATAAGACACCTCTTTCTCGATTGTCCATTAGCAAAGTTATTATGGCGCTCATTGCATATAGCTTTTAACGTTGATCCTCCAACAAACATTAACACGTTATTTGGGATGTGGCTCAATGGAGTGGACGCAATTATAGCGCAACATATTCGCATAGTAATATGTGCACTATGTTGGGCTATATGGAACACTAGAAATGATTTGATATTTAATGGAAAAATATTTACCAATTTTTTGCAGGTTATCTACAGAGCCACTGCTTGGATCCGTACGCGGTAGTTACTCACTCATGCAGACTCTAGGGGCTGTTGACACCAGATTTTGGCATGGTCAAAAACATAATTAAGAAGGCCTCAAATGGAAAAGTGCTCAAAGTGAGAAAGTTCCGTATCGTCGAAAGGAGAAACTTTGATATTTGGGCCATAGCCATCCGAGCTCAGCTCTAAGGCCGAAGTTGTGTTCGAAGTACTGATTTTGTATGCAGAACACTATTCGGCTGATTACGCCCCCAAGATGGCCTCATATGAGAAAAGTTTCTACACGGATTGTCTTTGTCTCGTCGAATCGGTTGATTTTGATATAAAAATCGTCTCAATCCGAGATCGTATGCAAAAGTTACGGCCGTTACAAGATGCTGCTACAGCAGAGGGCGGTAGTACCGCTCCCATAAGCGGAAGTACCGCTTGAGCGGTACTACCGCGCCTAACTACCGCTCTACTACCGCTTAAGAAAATTCTTCTGGACCCCCGATGCCCCCAAGCGGTAGTAGCGCGGTACTCAGAGCGGTACTACCTCTTTAAGCGGTACTACCGTGCCTATAAACGGTACTACCGTGCCCAGATTCGGGTAGATTTTGGAAATCCGAATTTGGCTAGTATTTTTGACTCTTTGGACGGAAACTTGGGTCCATACCTCGTACGGAAAGTCCAACCCCCTCTTAAATAGAATAGGTGATGGCCGATTGAAAAACACACAATCGAACAATCAAATCTACATCTTTTTACCCTACTTTTATCCCTCTCCCTCGTATCTTTCTTCTCGTTCTTCGTTCGTTCTTCGTATTGAAGTGCGGCGATCCTCGAGGCCCTAGGGGCGAGCGAATCGACCTAGGGCAGCCCATCGTCCATCCGTGACTCCTGATGGGTTCCATCCCGGAGAAGCGGTGCGTCGGGTCTACAAAAGCGCCTGCCGGATTGTCTTGCGTACCGCGCTTCCGGCAGGCCTCCCTCGACGTGAGCTGCGGTGCATCACCCCCGGCGTCGAGGGTACGCGTGACGCGTTCGTGTGTCAACACACTTTTTGGCGACTCCGCTGGGGAAGATAGATCAAGAATCATCATCAACCATGTCTAATCTCCCCAAACCCTCAGAAGTTAACGCCGATAACATCATTAAGCCCGGTCTTGATGAGCTATCGGAGGAACATCGCCAGGCCTACGAAGCGCTCAAGAAACAGCGTGAAGAGGCTTTTGAGGCGCTCAAGAAGAAGCGCGAGGAGGAGGATTTGGAGGCGTTTCTTTCAAGTTTCAAGAAGGACCGCCAAGGCAACATCACTCCGATTGGAGAAATCAGGTTACCTCCTCCCATTGATGAACAAGATGAAATCACTGTGAGCAAAGTTTTTTCTCCTGAGCAACTGGCTGTGATTGAAAGTCTTGTTAGTAAGGGTAATGTGATGGCGTACAATTCTTTCATGGCAAATACTAATGCTCAGAAAAATATGCCGCCGTCATCTAGTGGTAATGTTGGTGTATCCATTAGCCCAGAAAAACCTAATCCAACTTTACCTATTTCATCGGCACCTCCCATGCAACAACATTACAATTTGCCGATGAATTTTTATCCTAGCCAAACCAATCAACTTGTGGCTGCACCTGCATACCCTAATCCTATTATGAGTGTGCCCAATTCGGCGTCTACGCCGAATCACTTTGTCACACCACCCATAGGCACAAGCATGTTTGGTTTTCCACCGAATTATGTTTCGGCGCCTACTCCACAAGTTGCACCACTAGCTAGTTCCCAAGTTGCTCTTATGTCATTGCCACAAACATCTTCATCTACTCCGGATCCGATTTTAGCCAAACTAAGGGAGGATTTGCATAAGATGTTTCAAGAAACTTTCGGAAACGAGCCGAAAGTAAAGAGTCGTGTGTATCAAAAGCCTTATCCTGAACACTTCGATGCAGTTTTGTACCCTCCAGGTTACAAGGTTCCTGATTTTGTTAAATTTAGCGGAGAGGGCACAAAAACAACTTGGGAGCATGTTAGTCAATATCTAGCCCAGTTGGGTGAAGCAAGTTCCACAGAAGAATTGAAAGTGCGCTTATTTCCCCTCTCTTTAACTGGCACCGCGTTTTCATGGTTTGCTGCTTTACCACCTGGCTCAATTCTCTTATGGTCACAATTAGAGCAGAAATTTCATGATCATTTTTATAGTGGCGATAATGAGCTTAAGTTGTCACATCTTACATCGGTTAGGCAAAAGCATGATGAATCGGTCACCGATTATGTCAAAAGATTTAGAGATATAAAAAACCGATGCTATAGCTTAGTGATAACCGAAAGAGACTTGGCGGATCTTGTCCTTAATGGTTTGAAAACTCACATTAAGGAGAGGCTAGAAAGTTATGAGTTTTTAAATATTAACCAAGTCTTGCAGAAAGCTTTGGCTCAAGAAAGCCGAAGTAAAGAGATTCATAGTTCAACAACTGATCGTCCTAGAATGCATATGCTTGATTATAATGATGAATATTCGGACGATGAGGTTGATGTCTGTACCACTGAATTTGTTTGGTCCTCAAAGGCCAAACCCTATGCATGCAATGCTCTTAAGCCGATTCGTAAGAATCGTGATGAGGAGATGAAATTTACTTTTGATATATCCAAGTGTGATAGAATATTTGATGCTCTCTTGCAAGAAAAGATGATTAGAATATCACACACCATACCGCCGTTTGAGGAGCTGAAACGGCGTGCTTATTGCAAATATCATAATTCATTTTCTCATGCTACTAATGATTGCAATGTTTTTCGGAGACAGATACAATCGGCCATTAATGACGGACGATTGAGTTTTTCTGAGATGCAAGTTGATAGACAGCCCTTCCCAATGAATACCATGACTTTGGAGGGGAAGAAAATGTTAATTCGGCCTAACATAGCCGAATCAGCTAATAAAGATAATATTGTCATTGGTGAGCCCAGGAAGAACAAAGATGGCGACAAGATCTTGGGGAGGCAAGTCGTGCTTGAGAAGCAATCCGATGGTGGAGAGGTAATCAAGATCACCATAAAAAATCCTGCACTCGGGGGGCAACCGCAAGTACAAGAGGATACTCATGTTGAATTTATCAAGCCCAAGAATTCAGAAGTTGGCAAGTGTAAAAAAAGTGAAGCTAAGCGCAAGCGAATCAAGCCAACTTTTGATATGTTGCTATCCAAATATGCAAGTCAAGCGGCCGGTTCTAGCTCTAATCGGCCATCATATTCAAAGCGTTCAAGATCACCTCTGAAGCAAGAGTCGCGACACTATGCAAGGCCATATGGGTCATGGGCACCGGTACCATGGATGTCGCCACCCCTCTATGCGCCATATTACATGAGAGACTTCAATGGAGGATGGGGGCAGCCCCCAATGGCTCCTTATGCTTTTCATACGGGGTGGACAACACCTAGAAGGCCTGCTCATAAAAAGCTTTATTATCCTACACAAGGCCGTTCAAGCCATGGTGCTAATTGGCCAACAAAAAATTCTCCAAGCGAAGCAGAATCTAAGGATCCCAAGTATATTCAACATAAGTGGTGTCCTCCCGGTCTGTCCAAGACACAAAAAAGGAGATTACAACGCATGAGGAGCCGCGAGAAGGCGGCACATGAAGTAGAAGAGCAAAAGGACGAATTGTTCAATAAAATTCGGCCCGTGGCGCCCACAAAACAAGTGTGGAGGCCTAAACAAAAAGGGAACGCAGATGCCTCTACACTAGCTACAACAGCACCTACGCCACCAAAAAAGGATGATGCAGCCCTTATTACATCGTCCACGCCACCTGAAACATCCCCTTTGATTGAGGAAATTTTAAGTCCAATATACACATTGGGAGATGAAGATGAGATGGAGGATTTTGAATCTACGCCGGTTCGGGATGGTGGCAATCGACTTCAAGATGTATACTTATCATCCTAAGCACAAACATGGCCGATATATGATTATCGCCCTAAGAGCAAACATGGCCGATATATGATTATCGCCCTAAGCACATATAAATGGCCGATGGAGTGTTGACATCGTCCTTAGAGCAATCTCTATGCAAATTATTTTTCGGCACACAAGTTTTGCCGAAAAACAGGGGGGCATGTGTTGACACCAGATTTTGGCATGGTCAAAAACATAATTAAGAAGGCCTCAAATGGAAAAGTGATAAAAGTGATAAAGTTCCGTATCGTCGAAAGGAGAAACTTTGATATTTGGGCCATAGCCATCCGAGCTCAGCTCTAAGGCCGAAGTTGTGTTCGAAGTACTGATTTTGTATGCAGAACACTATTCGGCTGATTACGCCCCCAAGATGGCCTCATATGAGAAAAGTTTCTACACGGATTGTCTTTGTCTCGTCGAATCGGTCGATTTTGATATAAAAATCGTCTCAATCCGAGATCGTATGCAAAAGTTACGGCCGTTACAAGATGCTGCTACAGCAGAGGGCGGTAGTACCGCTCCCATAAGCGGAAGTACCGCTTGAGCGGTACTACCGCGCCTAACTACCGCTCTACTACCGCTTAAGAAAATTCTTCTGGACCCCCGATGCCCCCAAGCGGTAGTAACGCGGTACTCAGAGCGGTACTACCTCTTTAAGCGGTACTACCGTGCCTATAAACGGTACTACCGTGCCCAGATTTGGGTAGATTTTGGAAATCCGAATTTGGCTAGTATTTTTGACTCTTTGGACGGAAACTTGGGTCCATACCTTGTACGGAAAGTCCAACCCCCTCTTAAATAGAAGAGGTGATGGCCGATTGAAAAACACACAATCGAACAATCAAATCTACATCTTTTTACCCTACTTTTATCCCTCTCCCTCGTATCTTTCTTCTCGTTCTTCGTTCGTTCTTCGTATTGAAGTGCGGCGATCCTCGAGGCCCTAGGGGCGAGCGAATCGACTTAGGGCAGCCCATCGTCCATCCGTGACTCCTGACGGGTTCCATCCCGGAGAAGCGGTGCGTCGGGTCTACAAAAGCGCCTGCCGGATTGTCTTGCGTACCGCGCTTCCGGCAGGCCTCCCTCGACGTGAGCTGCGGTGCATCACCCCCGGCGTCGAGGGTACGCGTGACGCGTTCGTGTGTCAACAGGGGCTTTTGATTATTGGGTGCAACTGTTGGGAGACGGTAACACGGGTTATCTTTAACCGATTTGGATGGTGAGCTAATAATAGGCTAGGTGTATAGGCATCGTAGCATGTTCTTTATCGTCGGATGTGGCACCTTCTTTTATCTTTTTATTAACACTCCGTTTATGAGCCAAATTTGGATCAAAGACTTTGTTACAGTACTTTATTTAATAAAATGGTTGCATGCATCATTCTAATGCAGAGGCCGGGGGCTTTCCTTCTTTGAAAAAAATTATAAACAAGGTGTGGACGGCTGATCAGTTGGAGCGACGAGGTTGGCAGAATTGTGGGTTTTGCCCATTAGAGCATCTCCAACAGGCACGCCATTTTAGCGGCGCGCTGCAAATAACCGGCTTTTAGCGCGCGTAGAGCCGAGTTGGGCTTTCCAGCAGGCGCCGCAAAATTACGCGCGCGCTAAAAGCGTTCCAGCGCGCGGGCCAAAACCGCATCGCACGTGGTGTAATTGGTGCGCCCGCTACCACGCGCACGCGACTCTCCTCCACCACCTCTCCATCGCCAGATCTCACTCGTAGGCGCCGCCGCCGCCGGATGCTTTCCCCCTTGCTCCGGCGCGCCGCCGCCGCTTTCCCCGCCCTTCCCCGCGCGCCGCCGGAGCTTTCTCCAGCTCCCCCCTCGCCGCCGCCGCTCGAGCGCATCATCCTTCCGAGGAACAGCGCCCGGCGGCCGTTTGGAGCTCGGCGCCCACAAGGTGTTCGACAAAACGCTTGCAAGGTATGTATACTTCAACTTTATATTTTGTGGATGAATTTCATGCATTTTGTTCGTAATTTTAAACTAGTTTCAATATAATATTGTAGCGTTTGCCTGCTCGCGTGCGCTGCATTTTGCATCACCTGCTGGAGCGGCAACGCCGCGCCCCATTTTGCGGCGCCTGTTGGAGCGGGCGCCTTGTCGCACCTAAAATAGTGAATTTCGGTGCTGCAAAAATTTTATAGCGCGCATGATGGAGATGCTCTTATGTAAGCATGAGTACAAATTCGTCACCCACCATTTCTTCAAGTGCCAGTTTACATTGAAGGTATGAAAGATGATCAAAGAGTGGTCCGTTCCTGTGAACATTGACCCCTCCCACTGGCCAACCCACCGTTCTATCGAAAGGTGATGGATCACCACAGCTTCGTGGAGCAAGCCGTTGTCATCACTCATCATGCTCATCAATTGGGTCATTTGGAATGATAGAAACACTAGATTTTTGCAAAAAGGAATCTACACCACCGCCGATCATCGTGGCAAACATCAAGAGCGAGGCAAGACTTTGGCTCCTCGTGAGGGCGAAGCATTTGAGCAATTTTGCTCTACGACTTGTGATGCAATGGTTGAGGGTGCCGTTCGGCCATTCAATCCCCAAATCTGATGGCTCACGAGGCGACGGATCTTTTAAAGCATCGCACATATGTATAAGACTAACACTTTCCAATCCTAACCATCAAGATTATTCTAACAAAGATGTAATACATGCGTGAACCAGTTGGTAGATCGACACCGCAAATGTATTTTCTCACAGAACAAAACTATACCCGTACATGTATTCTAGTACTTATCATATAGTATAGTACTTTTTTCAGTATGCCATTCGCACACCTTTTTTTTTTTTTTTTTGCTCCGAGGATCATTTTTCCATTCACATACAGTGCTTCTTCACTTTTTTTCGCCATATATACACAGAGATCAGGTCACAGAGGACATCACCCGGCACACAGACCATGTCCACGCACACCACTAATCAGTACTCCAGTATTAGTACTAATCCATGCGCTTCTAGGCGTTGGGGCCCCACATGGAGAGGAACATGACGGTGCGGAGCGACTCCTCCTGCGCCGCCGCCCGCCTCCGCTCCTCGGCCGCCTTCCTGGCCAGCGGCGCCTTCGCCCGCGCCGACTCCGCCGGCGCCCTGCTCGCCCTGGCCATGGACTGCTGCTGCGCCGGCGCCTGCGCCCTGTCGACCTTGCCGGCGGCCCTGCCGACGGTGTCCCGCAGGGCCTGCGCCGCCCGCGCGCCCAACCTGCTCATCATGTACCTCAGGCTCATCAATCGCTCGCTCGCTCGCTTGCTCTTCTTGCTTGCTTTGGCTTGTTGTGGTTGTGGTTTCGACGTGGATAGAAATGGAGCGCGCCGGCGTTTATTTATATGGTACAGGGCTAGCGGTTAGCGTGTTGCCGTCCATAACGCGGGCTCCGTTCCTGCGGGCGGGCGTGCGGCGGTACACGGCTTTGCCGACTTTATCCGGGAAACAGTGGGCGCTACCCGCTGCTTCTGAGTTCTGACGGAGGGAGGTCTACTCTGGAAGATGCCTTGCCTTGTCACAGGTCACCAAGTCCTTATCCTGGCACCACTACTACTAGTACTCCATTTTGATGTCATCCATTACGCGTTTTTGCCAGCCGAGGCTTCAACGAGATGGTGCAACGGTCGCTTTCAATCTCAGACTGATCATTGCTGGCGCGCGTTGCTGCGCCCATCCATTTCTCCAATAGAATTATAGGAGTTCATATAATAAATATATAAAGTTTGGGTCTCAAGTATGTGGCCCTTGAAAAGGAATACAAGAATGAAGGTAAATAATGTTTTTAATTATTTTCTATTACTCTACAATTAAGAATTTTTATAATTACCAATGTATATTTTTTGAAAAAATAATGCAAGTATTTAAGCAATTCATGAAGCTAAGTAGACCTATATTGATTTAAAATCATAAGAGAATGCAATTGTGTAGTTGAAGCTACGAACCTAAATAGATTGTTTTTTTAGGATTATGCACAAGCAGAAGTGATCGACTTACTGTGAGCATTTTAGCATGAACAAACTCATAGGCGGAGATAACCCAAATATCATGTACCGTAGCTGTAGCATCGGCTCATGAATGGAACAATTATTGTGTACTTCATGTATCAAAGGATTAGAACAATTAAACCCAGAAGTGTGAGCAAATCCCAGAAACAACTTCTTTATCCAGGGATCATGCATCTTATCAGTTAACTTGCAGGCAAAATTTCAATCTAAACACCAGACATAAATGTGGAAGAAGAAGAAAGGGGAATGGAGGGTTAATCAATAGTTGTAAGTCAGTAACATGCATAGACAAAATAGAGATCTCTACACTATACGCAAGTTCTATAATTTTAACACCAAAGCTAAGCCTACTGAACAGATATTCTGATCCAGCACACAAGTGCCAAAACGAAGTCAATACAGATAAAACAAATAAGCTTGAAAAAAAGGCATATGTTGAGCAAAGAAGCTATGTTCAAGACAAGCCTATCATGAGGACTGATGAGAAAACATTTGTGTTTCACATGGGTCACCTGTCGGCCTATTTCAAACTTTGTTCTGAGTAAAAAGGAGTCTGCCTTTTTAAATGAAAGCAATCATCTAGTGACAGCCCAAACTGTTGTGGCATCATACTGACTGAGCAGGAGACCAGATCCTTTCGAATTAAGGAATAGATCTCCATCTTGCAATGTGTCGTTGAGAGCGCTAGTCTCTCAAATAGTGAACAACCATGAGGAAGCTTCAACTGGGAACGTATTGGTGAAATGGGTAAAGCCAAATGCACCAGATGGCAGAACAGACTTGGTTAGTGAAGTTGATTCTGGATCTGCCAAATTGTGGACACTGCTTGGCAAAAATATATTAAACAGCCTGCTGAAATATCTTAGAAATCCACAACCATCAACTGGTATTTCTTTGTTATAGATGATTATTTCATACACTAACTTTGGAATCTATGGATATTGAGAAGGAAACACATTAGTATAGTGTTCGACTGTATGTGCTCAAGAAGACACGTATCGTAAACCATATGAATATGATCAACAACAGAAACTGCTAAGAGAGAGATTGTACCTTAAACAATACATTATTCTTCTTGCCTGCATAATGATATCTTGCAGTTCAACAAAAAGGGAGGAAGAAGATGATTTGGGACCTCTGCATAGTAAAAGTAATAACTTCCCCGACTGCGCTCAAACAACTCCAGATGATTGCAGACCTAAAAGTTACATGGAGCACGTTATGAAACAACCCAGAAGAAAAAAACTTACACTATCATAATTTTTAGTAGGGACCTCAAAAGGGATGACCTTCTGTAGCTACCTGACAATATTCACAGGGCTAAGTAGCTTTTTATCATTTAGATTGACACGACTTCCATCAAGCAACTCATAGAGATATCTCAACTATAAACAAAAATCGTGTTTAATATTACCATAAGACTAACAGCCTTATGCTTCATAAAAAAATTAAACCCATGATCATAGATATTGTTCTCATGTCTAGAAATTCCCTGCACCCGGAAGAAAACGTTATGTTCAATTGCGCATTAATTACCATGATCATGTCTAGAAATTAACAGATATCAATGACTAAACCACATTCCAAAGATAAGATTTTAATTTATGTCGTATGATATGATGCCGCTCTATATAATTGATTGAAATAATTGCACTACAATTTTTTTGGCCACATGTAGCAGGTTATTTAATAACTTTAAAATGCGCAAAAGAAATACAAATGTCGTACAACGTGCCTGATGCATCGACATCACCCTCTGGATCAAATGAAAATATTATTCTTCCTGAATCAAAACATAGGTGGCGCTCATTGCCGCATCCATCCATTATGGCGATAGAATGCTAGGTATATCAAGGCATGAAAATAAAAATAGAAAATAGATGCTAGTATCAAAATTCAAATGTAACCATAAATCTGAAGTAGAAGTGTCTAGCAAACAGTATTTTAACAAAACATCGTATGAGCATAGCCTCTCCATTTCCGGAATAATAACGTGATAGCATCACCATTTGCAGAATAATAAAGTCATGGCATCACCATTTCCAAAAAAACAACGCCATAGATAGGTTAACCACATACATCAGAAGAACCAAAAAAAAAGTCTGCTTGCTACTGATCTGACCGTCATTTCTAGTTATTCATTTAATTTAGAAGCATCGCAAACCAGGCAACCGGCTGACGGTACCAACATAAAAGAACCTTAATCACGATTTTAACATCATACCTTATCTGACTCCAGATATCCTCACAAACGAGCAAAATAAGCAAACTCAAAGTGAGCTAAAATAAGGTAGGAAAAATCTCACATTTGTCTGTACGATTAGGTAATGTAGGTATGTACCGCCTGGTCACGGGCGTGGCGGCAGGCTGTGCAAGTAGGGGCAGCAACGATGCGGTCTCCCACGCTCCGGCTTGTAACCTCTCCTGGTGGCTTACTCTACTTCATGGATCCCATCGTCGACTATTGTATGACTGGACTTAGCATATGAACACACATGTACCGATTCTGAAACACATGTAGTAATTAGTACCCATGAGGCCTTGACATGTAAAACCAAACCATACATACAGGGTTCTCGTTTGTAGTCCAAATATCTTACACAGCCGACTAAAGTGAAATTCAAATTCATTTGTAGATTATTTATTTTCACCACAGCAGGGAATTGTAGATAATCAATCAAAATTGCAAAATAGTTACACTCAATTTCTGACACGAATCTAATTAGGATCCGCATTTACAAACATCCACAACTTCCATCAATAGCATGGACCGAACAACAAGATATGAGTAAAAAAAATATGCAGATGGGGGAAGGGGGAGTGGGGTGCTCGGTAGCTCACCTTCTTGCTGCTGGCTCACGTAGCTTGGGGAGGCAGTGGCTGCAGGCTTGGGAGGAGGACAATGGGTGAGGAGGTCATAGGGTAAAGAGGCCGCCTGGGATTTGGCACGCGCGCCGTCAGGTGATGTGGTCATCGACCATGGCCTCCCCCCGTCAGTTAGACCATATGTGGTCATATGACCCTTGTCTCCTGCTCGTCCATCTTGATCTAGGGCGCAGACTCGAGGTTGTCGTCTATCATGGCGGCGGCTGGGCGGCGACATGATAGCCTTGGAGAGGTCGGGGAGGAGAAGGGGTTGCAGCGGAGATATGATGTTTTTTCGGATGTTGAGTAACCGGTGGTGCTCGTGGGCTTCTTCAGGCCCAGTTAACCAGAGACCACCAATTCGGCTACGGGAGTAGCTGCTCACAGGACATTTGGCCCAGTCATGGTACAGTGGCGCTGTGTCAAAAGATCGTACGACCAGCGACAGCCAAAAATTGTGATCCAACGGCTGAGCGTGAGGATGCGTGAGAGAGCAGGGAAATGGTGCAGTTTTACTGTCCTTAATGGGAGCAGGAAGCTTGATGCACAATACTCATACAACAAATGGTGAGAAACGTCCTATCGTTCTTTTCTTTTGAAAAAGGACCCAGATCTTTTAAAGGGTTCATAAGAAATGCATAACACTTCAAATATAAAAATATTACATCAAGACCCATGCACCACCAAAGGACCGCTAATGTGGCATGTGCCTCTGGTACCAAAGTCTCCTTGACCTTACCGATAACATCCGAGGAGTCTTCATGCATGTTCCTCTAAGGACCGACGTCCCGGAACCGCAATCATGGTCATTCAATCCTTGAGTCGATCTGAATCGATTGACACCAAATCTCGCTGGCGGCAAGAAATCCTAAACTCATCACCCCAAGAAATGACATGAATCTACGTCGAAACTCTGTCAACTCCATCTCAATAAACATACTAACATCTCAATAAACATACTTAAGGAGGATCGGAACCCGAAAGACCAACTCAAAGATGAAGCGCCGCCGTCTGACGGGATGCTACTCCTATGAGAAAAAGAAAAACCTAATCTAAACTACTAGTCGGAGCCGATGCACCTGCACATGATCTCTCTCCCCGCCATTGACTGCCTAAGCTCGACAGGCAAATGGGAGGTGGGTTTACCGATGAAGTTTGGAGGGGATAAGGGCATCTCCAAGGGGGGCTCACAAACCGCCCGCATCCGCCCGGGCCGTGATGTCCAGATCGTCGAAGTCATCCAATGCGGGCCTGTACCGGTCCGCGGGGCGGTCCGGACGCGTTTTCTCCCGCAAACTGAAGACAAACGTGCGGGAAATTTGTGGGAGTCCGGACATAAGACATGTAGGACTCCAACACTCCCGGGCCACCCAAAACCCTTCCCGTACCCCGCGCCTCAAACCTCCATATTTTCTCTTCTTCCTCCTTTTTCTCATGCCTTCGCCGCTACTCCACCACCCTGGCCGCCACGCCACACCCCTATCGGAACTCTATGCCTCTGTCACCTCCGGCGCTCCAGCAGGGCTCCACCCTGCTTCTCCTCCATCTTCGTTCCACCCCTGTCCTCCGACCGCCCCGCCAGGTATCATCCGCTACTGCTATACTCACCATGCCCGACAACTGTTCGATGAATCGTCAGAGCTAAAACAGTTTTTCCTTCTTCTTTCTAGCAATGGATTCCGATTTGTAGTACATATACGAGCATTTTTTATTTCGCAAGATTGCCAAAACATGGAAATATGAGAAACACAAGACTTTCTTCATGGGAACACATAAACGTGTTTGATTGCTTAATACGAAAACAAGGGATTCTCTGCAAGAGGTTTGGGTTGGTGAAATTTTTTCCTATAAATGATGGGAAAAGCTTACCATCATCCAGCGGATCAGCGATCGCAGCGGCCTTGTCTGCCACGTCCCGTCCCCCGCATGACACGCATCGAAGTGAGGGCTCACATATTGTCCTTCGTTGAACGCGCTTCTACAATATGGACTATGTTTCTGAAACACATACGGTGTTACAATGGTCTACGACGGGTCTATGTTTTGCAACAAAACAAAAAATTACTGTAACAAAACCTCAGTTGCAAAAACAGTTGCATCAAAAACTGAATTGCAAAAAAAAAATTGCAGCAAAACAGCTGTTGCAAAAAAAAATCCTGCAACAAAATCTACGTTGCAACAAGACCTGCAGTGGTGAAGGCGCACTTGATGCGGCAAATCTGACGACCTGGCTAATCTTTTTAAAAAAATCTACCGGCGAACACGTAGTACGCCTCATAAATGATAGTACAAAGAAAATAAGAAATCCTTATGGCACATTCCTATAGGGTCAAATACATACAAATAAAACAATCTAAATAGGGAACTTTCTACGGATTCTAATCCCCCGAAAAGACTATGAAAATCTTTTGAATTGAAGAGACCCCTACAGCTAAAGACTGAACCTGACTGTCTAAAGAGGATCAACTGGGTAGAAGATTCAGACTTAAGAGGAGTACCCATATACGCTTCCAACAAGAGAACAATTGCATTCCATGCAAACACTTGCCAATTTAGCGGTTAGTGAATATTGCCGGTCTACACAAGGCTGCTAATCAAGCTCCGAAATTAACACCATAAACAAAGGGGAATAATCACTGCCAGCGGTAGCGAAGCATTCTGAAATCTGAACCATATCAACAAGTCGCAGGAACCTCGACTAAAGAACTCAGCTAAGATGCGCAATGTCGACCTCGTCAGGTAACTTGAAGGTGTCTGCAGCCCCAAACTTCTTCCTCCCCTCCTTCCACTCGTCCTCGTCCTCCAAACTGTCGCTGTCGTCGTTCTCGTGCCCATGGCTTGACGGAGTCATGGGGTCCTCGACGCTCTTCGACTTGCAATGGCCGTTGGCAAGCATGGTGACCTGACGGAGGTGGGAGATCTCGACCACGACGGTCTCGTCGTCACTGGGGAGTGGCTGCTTCCATGGCTCGCCGTCGACCCTCATGAACGTGTGGTCAGCTGCTCCTTTGTGGAACTCGAACCGGATTCTATGAGCCTGGACATTGAAATTGTCATTGACGTCAGACAGTCAATCAGTCAATCAGCGACCATGAATCTGCAGTGTACCGAGTGGTGAAAGAACCGAGGAAATTTCACCTGCGCTAGACGAGTCCCATGTCCATTAGGGGCGAGCAAGACAAGACCATGCCAAGCATCACGAAATCCAACAACCTCGATGAGTCCATCATCAACATAAGGCGCGGTCAGGTCCCTCTGCATATATTGCCAGGTAAGCTTGTTAATTTCTGCCGAAGCAAGTCATTAATATGACAAGGAGACTCTGTCAAATGTTTGCAAGAAGGGAAACTTACGTCTTGTTTCTTCCTTGTGCCAGGAGTTCCCCAGGGATTAAATCCTCCCGAGAAGCTTGGCAAATTGAGGCAGATAATTGATCGAATACTGAAACAAGAGAAAGTTTGTTGATATTATTTTTTGTCACCGGCTGTAATCCAATTCTTAAAAATAATGATAACCAGAATTTTAAGTATATGCCACCTCAACTAGAAGAAATTATCAGGTGGCAAATTGATTGCAAGAAGCAGGCACAGACATTTAAGATGTACAAAAATACTGCTGAATTGCCTGACTGTACACAAATACTGCTGAATTGCCTGACTGTACACAAATACTGCTGAAATTGCCAGACTGTACACAAATACTGCTGATACTGCCAGAAGGCAATAATGATTTATTTACCTGCTGGGGATTTTAAGCTCTTCCCATTTGCCACCAGGTCTTTTCATGATCTTCACCTTTGCAAGTTGCGAAATGTTCCTGAAAATGCGAGCTCGAAATGTCATATACATGTCTGAGGTCAAGGCATATAAGAACTCTTAGCTGATGGCGAAGTTATTAGGGTTCTACCTACAGATCGAAGTTGATGGATACTTTGATAGCTTAATAACAAATCAAAATGCTAATAATTGAAGAACAAAGATAATATAAGCAAGACCAGAAGCACAATGGCTGCATTAGCGATAAATTACCTTGAAGAGGAATGGGTTAGAGAAGGAGCAAACCATCCTTGTTTAAGTCCAAGCTTAGCATATGTACCCTGCATACACAAATGCATTGCAAGATTCATCATACATCCATACATCACGCAGGCAGGCTAGCAATTCTGATTTCTGAATTGCAAACCAAAGGAAAGGATAAAAGAAAATTGTTTCCCACACAAACACAACAAAAAATACCTGATTCGTTAGCTGGTTTTTGAACTTCTCTGGATTTTTCTTCCTTTCAGAGTGGAACCCGTACGACACTTGAGCATCCATTCCTGCAGTGTGTAAAACCATGGTCATTTTTATAATTTCTTGCATGATTCAAAATCAGGACATGATTACATATTTAATAGAAAATGTATCCCATAGTTTTGGACACTGAGACATGTACTATGGTAGTGACAAATATAGTTGTGAAAAATGTTTATCATCTGAAATGATACACAGCCTTTGTCTGAAATATAAGCTAAGCAGTAAGCAGAGCAACTCTTACCCATACTAAAGTAATTCCAAAATCCTCCACGGAATGTGTGGTAACCCTCCTGAACAAAGACATAATTGGTTAATAAGCTCATGGCATTTCCACTTTTCAGTGTATAAATGGCATTTATAAGCGATAGTCCATTGTTACAATTAATTACATTAGTAATTGAAAGATTAACAATAAATGGTAGCAGCAGAAATATGTCCTACCACATTGAGCTCATCGGAGCCAGTTACACGGTGGAATGCATGCAGTGAATGAGGCAGCTCTAAGGGAGCAATAGGATCACATGGACCTTCCTGTGGAACTCGCATCCTCATGATGATATGCCAACTGAAACAGTAAAGTGCATCTAGATTGAGTTTTTCTGTCATAAGCAGAACAGAGAACATGTTTTACTAATGAATTAAACTGACTGGGGCAACAACTGGAATAGAGAAATAGTTCATTGGAATAAGGTATGTGAAATAACCATTGGTGCAAAAATGTGCACGTTAATCAGAATAGTGGGGATTAATAAACTTTTTTTTCTTTTCAGGAGCACGTTATCGGTGAGACAATACCTATCGATGCTCATTTCTCTTGCTCCTTTTACTAGCCCAAGGAATGATTTCACTGCCTCTTGGTCAGTAGCTGGGTTCTTCTTTCCCTGCAGTTCAAGTTAAAATGAACATTAAATACGTAATTCCTTGATGAACTGAGGAAATAAGGTATAGACAATTCAGGCCTTGCACCGTACACAGACCAGGTAAAAAGAAACATCTCAAAGGAAACTGAAAAAATAAAAAATAAACATGTACATTAAAACGAAAAGTTGCATTCCTCATGGAACAGCCAAACAAGATAATTAACTTGTGGTACTCATATGTTCTTTCGTTTGTCGGGAACACATAAATGTTTCAGTAACAGCAAACATGAAGTACACAAAGAGACGTATTCATCACACATGAAGAGAATATGTGCTCGGAAGTCATAAAAAAATTAGGCACTGGCATTACCCATCCAAATGAAAAAGGAAGGTTGTTTCCGGTTCCCAGAGGCACAGTAGCAACAGGGGGTGAGTGCGTAAGCTTCAGATCACTAACTACTCCAAGCAGCCAACTTGCCGTGCCATCACCACCAGCAACCTGTTTGAAAGCTCCTTAGTTAAGACAAAGACACAGGACATTCTTTTGTACATTAATTAAGGCATAAAGGTAGGACACTCACAATTAGTCTCAGGCTCTTCTCGATTTGAATAGCAAGAGTGTCACCGTTGGTCTTGAGCCTTTGGAAGTTGGCATACAACCTGTGCAGCACCTTGTCAGGGGACTCTTCAGAGAGATCAAAAACCTGTGAAAAGGTAAATGATGTAAATCTCCCCAGCAATCAGAACACGATTAAAAGAGCTACTGTGGATCAAGGGATCAATGCAATGCACTGTTTCAGCATCACAGCTTCTGCAAGTGCTAGGCCAGGTACCTGTGCTTCATTGAGAACTTCACGGTATGATTTGATCAAACCACTTCCAAGTTGCCCACCGCTTCTAGAGTTGATGAAGACTACCACGGGACAAGATGGTGGATTATCAATGATGACTGGTTCAGAGTCCGGCTTTAGTATGTAGTCTGGAATGCGGTAGTCCGACAGCTGGCCGCATGACTTGCTGTCAGAACCGTTAGCACCAATTGCACATCCGTCCGTCCTGCAGTTCATCCTGCACACCATGGTAGACAATTTTAGTTTACACACCTTTACGAACACTCTCTAGACCAGCAGTCTACCACTCGTTCTACAGGTGTGAGTGGGGGAAAGCTGAAAAATTAAAGTGGTGGTTTAAAAGTATCTTTTAGAGCCAAGTCCCATTACCATCCCCATTAATGAACTACAATTCCCAAGTCATTCTCCAGTAAAAGCATGCTAGTAGCAGTTCATTGAAATTCTTGATGCAAAGTCAATTAAGTGCAACTGCTTGACAGGAAATATTTCTAGAATGGAAAATGAATGAAACAGAGTTCATATGGCATTACCAACCAGGCAACCACAAAGTGTGGGCACAATTGATAGAAAAATCAATCTCAATACCATGTCGAAAAGATTAAAGCTGGAAAATCATTCAAGGCTAAGATGGCATGGGGCCTGGTGCCACACATGAAAATGACACCTGGATGGTATTTTCTAACCCAGTGATCTTTACAAAGATAGCAAGCAATATCGGCAAAAGAAATCCATATGCGTATCCTTGCGCATCCCATGACTGCACAAAATTCCCGTTGCCACTGCCTACAGTTCACCAATTCATAAAAGTTAGCACTGTGCAGCACTGTGCCAACACAGTGCGGTAAGTACACCAAGAAACAAGAACCATGAAGCAGAGTAAAGTATGGCACAAGAAGCGGCAGTGGGTGCAGAACCTGGAGACAACTAAACAAGGGGCGCTGCTTTCCCCCCAACGATATTATACTACTCCCGAAAAGAAAAAACGGTATTATATACTGCAGAAGAGAAGAAGAATCGGAAGTCAATTCCGCTGCGACGATGCTACCAGTTCATCTTTGGAGGAACAATGCGGCAGGCCCACAGCCGTGCCCAATTTCTTCGACGAACCATCGGCGCTAACCGCAGAAAGAACCATGTGTCGTGTGGAAAAGAAAAGGCCCGGCAACTGAAAGTCTGAAACCGTGCGCCGGAGAAAGAACCAGATCCCCAACCCACGGCGACACGGCAACGCCCGCCAAGATTCAGGCCATCGCCCACGTAACTGCCGCGCGTGGATCTAGAGGGAGAGAGAAAGATGCAGCGAGCACCGACGGCAGAGACATGGATCGAATTCCGGTAACCGAAATGCGGGGGAAAACAACGACCCAAGAAAAGAAAAGAAAAAATATCTTCTCCAGGCGAAAGATCCCCTCACAAGAATCAAGAAGCCGCTCGGTGGCCGGCCGCGGATCTTTACCTGGTGGCGAGGGCGGGGGGAGGCTCAGCGCGTCCGGCGGATTCGGTGGTCGGTGGACTGGCCGGAGACCGAGGAGGAGGGGTTGGGGGAGATTCTTGGTGGGAGCGGGGGGGTACTAATAGGGGAGGGGGGCGGGTGGATTCGGGGTTGGGACTTTCCTTCCCCGGATGGTGGTGGTGGCGAGCGGCGAGCGGGCGAGGACGCCGAGGAAAGAGCAGGCGAAAGCGACCCCCGGCCCTGCCCTGCCCTGCCCTGCGCTGCAGACTGCGTGCGGTTCATCATGGAGTGGGGAGGCGCGCGTCATACAGTCTGTCCAAGTCCGCGACGTCCCACTGGCGTGGCGTGGCGTCCGCGGTGGCAGCGGCGACGGCGTGACCCCGCTGCGCTTCTGACTTTTCCTTTCCTTGTATATTGTTTTCTTTCCTTTTACTATTAGTTTATTTAGGCTAGATATATATAGTAAACAATCTACGAAAGTAAATACTAGAAGGAAAAAAGACATAAAAAGTATGTATAGCCGTAAGAAATAGTAATTGAAATTCTTTTTCCTTCTTGATTGAGTTGTAGTATAAATGCAGTTCTCTGTTTTTTGTACGAGTTTTTTGCAAATGTATAAAAGGCATGTCTCTCTTTTGCACATGATGTACTGTCCTCCTCGTTTTCTCTAGTTTCTCTAGTTACCGTTCTCTCCATTTCTTATTTCCGTATGTGTATAGCTGTAATAAGAAAGATGTGCGGTCATCTACAAATATGTAGCACCATGAGTCATATTTTACCGGCGCGAAACGAGTGGTGGTTAAAACGGCAATTTTGTGGAGAGAAATGCATCGTAGGTCCTAAAATTATTCGATGGTTGTCCGCTAGATCCTATATATTGAAAAGAAAATGCATATTTGGCTGCTAATTGTGAGCAAGTTATTGATTGTGAGTTCTGGCCGCATCTTATCAAGCGGTGTGGCGAGTTGATTGATGCCACATAAACTATACATTTGCAAACAAACCCTTTTTTAATTGTGAGGCAATGTTGGAGAGTTTGGAGCAAGAGTGGGTGATAGGGCCAAAAGTCACAGAGGGATTCAAGAAACCACGGCCCGTCTAGGGATATTGCGAGCTCACCACAATGTCTGGTCCTCTGGGACTCTGCCGGTGAGGTTGGCATCGAGTATGCTGAAGCTAGCGAGATGCGACAACGTGACAAAGAGCCGCATCAATAAACGACACCGCGAGATAGAACTATAAGTTAATGGACGTTACAGTTGTGCCAACAATATTAAAGGTGCGACCACTCGCAAGGGGGGCGCAGACTCTGAGGGCCAATCTGACGGATGATGCACCGTGCCATGAGGAGAGGAAGGCGAGGTCTCAGGGTTGGAAGAAAAAAGAAGAGGATGTGGTGGTGGTAGTGTGGATGGGAGTTGAAGATGAGTAGGTGATTGAGTAAGATAGTGAGGAGGTGAGATTTTTTAGGGTGTTCTTTGGGAAATAGGGTCCACTTGATGTCAATCGGCATGCCACCCGACTTGGTCACACCCGGATATGACCCACCGCTGATCACTTGCTCACGAATATGATCCAGATGTGCATGTTTGGAATTTCATGACCTATTTAACAAACCTCAAATACCTTTTCGAACTGAATCAAACATCAAATACTTTTAGAACCTATATTGCATTTTGCTCGATTGTTTTTGCAAATGTGAGATGTGAGTTTGTCATGCAGATGCTCTACTGTCCTTGTCCTACTTTTCGAGTTTATTTTTTGCAAGTGTGAGGTGTTTTATTTTTTTATGAAATGGAAACCTACCATATGTAATCTCAAGTTCTCAACTGCAACACTTTGCCAAGTATAAGATGAAAGGTTGTTGGATCAAGAAAATTGGCACTGGTAATTATGCCTGTATTAGCCATGACAAATGGGTTCCTCGTGTATTGTTGGGACGTGTTTCCCCGGTGTTGCCTACCCAAACTACAAACTGTTGACGCACTCAGGACACAGTCAATGCCTTTTTTTTGCACCGAAGGTGGCAAAGAAAATCTTACAAATTCCTTTACCTACAAATGACTTGGAGGATTTTGCTTCTTGGCCTCACAATAAATTTGGTGTTTACATTGTCAAGTCGGTGTATAATTTGTCTAGAGCTTCCTCTTTTCCTCCTTTTCGAAGTAAGCAAGGTTTTGGTTTCATGCCTGGCATTTTGGGTGAGGAGAATAATTGAAACAAACCATGGACTATTAAAGCCCTAAGTAGGATGAAAAATATTTTGTGGCGCTTTCCTCATGACTGTTTAGCTAATGGACATCCGTTACAGAGGCGTCACATCCTAGCTAGTCTTTTGTGTTGTTTCCGTGGTTGTAAAGTAACAATTTAACATTGCTTTTATCGTGCCCTCTTGCAACATCAGTTTAGAGCATCATCAAGGCATAATTTGACATTCACTTGCAGAGGATCGCACATGCATCATACTAAGTGCTTGTTTTATCTATTGAATCGTTGCAATGAGGTGCAAATGTGGTGGTCACAGTTGCTTTCTGGCATATTTGGGAGGCACAGAATGTAACAGGAACTTTGAATCTAAGGTGTGTTTTCGTGTGATGTTTAAGAAAATTGAAACCTATGTGGGGATGATCATTTTGCATTGTTTGAAGCCGAGCCAGTCCACTAGATGTGCGGTTCCAAAGGAAATTGGTAAATGGAATACACCACCGACCCGTTTGTTTTGCACTAACGTGGATGCAGCAATTTTCTCATCTTCATCGCGTTCGATGGTTGGTGTAGTGTTGCGGGATCATTTGGGTAAATGTTTGCTCAGTTGCCGTCAGTCTTTTCAAGTCATCACTACATCGAAGATTGTAGAAGCTCTGACACTTCATTGTGTTGTATCTTTCACACTAGATGAAGGTCTCTATAAGGTGATCTTGCAATCCGATTGCTTGTCGCTGATCAAGAAAGCGAATGCTATTGAGAGGGACCGCTCCATCACGGGACCTGTTGTAGCTGGTATAAAATGTTTTAATTCGAAACTTTGTTTTCTATTCCGTTTCTTCATGCAGGTCGTTCTGCTAATGGTGTTGTTCATATGTTGGCCATGTAGAGTGAGCTTGTTTTTTTTGTTTTGTTTGCGGGAATAGAGTGAGCTTGTTGCTTACACGACTTTCTGATATTGTATTCCTGCTTTTATCTAGGAGGTTGTGTACGCTGAAGTTTGTATATTAATATATATATATATATATATATATATATATATATATATATATATATATATATATATATATATATATATATATATATATATATATATATATATATATAAGAGCCAAAAATATACTGTGGTACTCCCTTTTTTCTTCGACACTTGGTCCATGCAAACGTTGCTACGATTGCAGTCCAGGCACGTTCAACTTCAACTCCACACGGGTCCAAGTCCAACGTCAAAGATAGAGATGTTCCTACGTAACCACCCATGGAATCTAGAACCGAGGACACGAGCAGGAGGAAAACTCGTGCGCGCAGACGCAGCGATCGACCGATCGACGACAAGCGCAGCAGCCGTGGAATTAGTTGGCGCGCCGCACCGGCTCCCATGGTTGGTTCGGGCCAGAAACACCGCGCCACCGTACCGACCGCCGGGCTGATTAGTAGCAGTACGACCACCGCACCACCACCCTCCCTCAGCCCTCAGGGAGCGAGCAGTGGCAAGTGGCAAGCGGGGCGACGGTTGAAACGCCCCGACGACGCGCGGGCGCGGTGAGAAATCAGACAGGTTCGTTCGCGTGGAATCTCTCCCCGTTCCCTGCGACCCGCCCCGTGCGTTCTGCCGTCTCGCGTACGCACGCAGCGCGTCCGTTGGCTTGCGCCGGCGTTTCCGGTCAGGTGTATCCACACGCTCGTTGACGCGGACGCGGGCGCGTGCAATTACAACAACGCCTCGGTCTCGTGGCTTGCGGCGGTCCGGTTCATCGGCTCGAAAAGCATCCTTGTATGCGAAGGTGCTCCCTTAGATCTTGTTATGGTGGATATTTTTCTTTTTCTCTGGTGTCGCCATGGCGATGGTGGTAGACAAAGGTGGGCAACGATTTAGCAAGGCACAAGGTTCTCTGCTCATAAAATTTTAGTTTCACTTGATGTAGGATCCTTGGTGCAAATATGTAAGACATCTGTGTATGTCTCATGTGATGACCACGTATGTACTCTATGTAATATGTTTGTCTAATGAAATACTTCCTCCGTTCCTAAATATAAGACCTTTTAGAGATTTCACTATGAACTACATACGGATGTATATAGACGTATTTTAGAGTGTAAATTCATTCATTTTGCTCCGTATGTAGTCGATAGTGAAATCTCTAAAAGGTCTTATATTTACTAGTAAATGTGCACGTGCAAATGCATGTCTTGACTAATATTACAAAGATATGTGAGAATCAACATACATTGCTAGATAATTTAATTGCTGCATGTGCAACACATGTCTAGGCTAATGTATAAATCTAAAATTTGCTATCAACATGCATTGCTAGATAATTTAATTGCTGCATGTGCAACACATGTCTAGGCTAATGTATAAATCTAAAATTTGCTATCAATAATTGCAAATAACTCATATCTAATTAGCAAGCAAATACTAATGTCTACATATGCTTTTAGTAAGCCAAATAATCACATATTTCTGAATTATTTTCATCTAGCTTGTCGGAAAATATTATTCCCTTATCCATAAATTCAGTTTGGAACTACTTTGATGTTAGCAAGATACTGGTGCTAACGAAAATATGGTTTTATGAATATCCTTTGCATAGTGTTATGGCTTCTGAGAGCAACCAGAGATGATAGAGAATCACATCATACCTTCCAAAGCAGAACTCTTGCTGAAGAGTAACAACCACCTGAACATGAACAACCTGATTTTAAAAAGTCAGCCCCATTCCAATTAATGTAAATAATGTTGTTTCACATTCCGTATAGTATCCAGGCAATCAATTACTGTATTTTAGCTTGCAACGGGAAAAAAGATATGATAGGCTCCTAGACAGTATAAGCATGTCTCAACACCTCCTTCGACACACATGTCCACACCCTCAATTTTAGCACAGTATTCCACCCTTGTCACCGCTTATCCTTCTTCCCATTCTATGCCCTATTTATCCTCCTTCCTGCTGTAAGCCATGGTGGCCGCGATGTCCACCAGATCATAATGACCTATGCCTAGTCAATTAAAAAGCGATGAGCTCGGCATGAGGCAGGCAATGACCATCGACGCACTCCTGGGTCCGTCTTCGAGTGAAACAGGCGTGTATCACAGGGCCACGGCAAGGCCAATCTGGCCTCCATGCGACGAGGTTTCTTCGGCTGACTATTAAGGAGTTTCCATGAACCAGTTGCCATTAACCAGGTGACAATGCGGCTAAATGAATCAAACATATGATTAAGTGATATACGGTATACATAGGTTAGGAATATGATATTTTTCATTCATGGTTTCTACAAGTTTAATTGCTTCCTCTCTTGAATAGTATAGCAAGCCATGATCTAATAGATGTAATCATATGATCCTCATGATCTCCAAATACATGAGCACATCATCCATGCATCATACAAAAAGTAGTCAATTAGATATAAGAATTCATCCTAATAAACAAACTTGTGGTTTCAGTACGTATCTTTATGAAAAAAATCGAACTGCATATGAAGCCAATGGTGTTCCATAATGTATTACCATACTAAATTGCTTATGATGGGTTAATACTCCACGGGATATAGATGCATAGATTTAATGGAAAGACAAAAAGGAGCATAAAGCTTTTCATTCAGACATTGATACAAACAGTTGTTGGGCAGCCTCCTTGAACCGGAAACTGGAAAAAGAAAGGACGGACCTTCAGCTTGAGAATAAATTCAGAAGAAGCAGGAGCATAGATATCCCCACACCGCAAGAGAGATTGCATCGCATGCATTCAGTGTCCAGCAACAGTAATAAGATCATATCCCTGTTCTGAACTTCTAGAAGATCTAACTGAAGGAAAACTGCACGAACGCTCATGTGCTCTGCTCATCACCTGACGTACGCGTCGGTGCAGGCAGCTCATGTTCGAGTTGTTGCCGCAGCTCCTTGCTTTCGCCACATTAGGAAGGGCGACAGGGGCGGCTGGACGTGGCCGACGGCCGAGCGGCGGGCGGAGACCTACGCATGAGAGTCCGACAGCTCGAGGTGGCCGCGATGCCGGGCATGGGGTGGAGGCGACGACGGGCGAGGGGTGGTGGCGACGGCGGAGAGGAGGAGCAGCGACGACGTCGGAAACATACGCTGTGTCGCTGCCTCCGATTGCTGGCTCACCTTCTCGAATCCTTGCTGCCAATAAGATGCAACTGTCGCCGCCGGCCGAGTTGGGTCGCACGTTTGACAGCGCGCGCAAAGAGCGCCCTGGCGCTGGCGCCTCGCCGCGTCGGCCGCATCTCCGGCGGAAGAGGGCCCGCGCGCCTGACCGCATCGCCGTCGGAAGAGGGCCCCTGCCGCCTGTCCGCGTCGCCGGCCGAAGAGGGCCGCGCGCGCCTGGCCGCGTCGCCGGCGAAGAGCGCCTGCCCGCGCGCCTGGCCGCGTCGCCAGCAGTTGGGGCGAGATGGGGGCGCATGTGAGGTTACGGCAGAGGAGGAGGCAGGGGAGGTTACGACGTGTGTGTGTGTGTGGGTGGGGGGTTACCCAAACCTTGTTTCCTGTTTAGCGCTAAAAACGTGCTTAGTGGCTTGATGTTAAACATGGAAACAATGTGATACATTGATAGTACATTGGATATGAGAAGGTGGACGGTGCAGATATTTTGGATCTCCGTTTTTCGTCTTTTTATAGGGGTAGTAGATGAACGGAGGGAGTATATGTGGTTATTTCAATAAATAAAAAAAACAACGCGACTGCGTGCGTGCGTAGGCGGGCAGCGATCGGCGACTGGAAATGGAAACGGTGGAGTGGGTGGCACGGGGACGGACGCCTGTGGATAGGTACGTACTATTTCGGGGTAGCGACGGCTCTACGATGCTTAGCCGCGTTAATAAGCTCTGAGCAAGCCTACGGTCTATACACTCCACATCATGAGGTCTGTTTCTGGAAGAGCATATGGATTATGGGGTCCGTCCAAACGGATATGAAACACAACACGCTTCGGCGTGCTTGCGTCAGACCCTTCCT
This sequence comes from Elymus sibiricus, assembly GCA_039707655.1. Lineage (NCBI taxonomy): Eukaryota > Viridiplantae > Streptophyta > Magnoliopsida > Poales > Poaceae > Elymus > Elymus sibiricus. Next base: position 525,407,938 of record CM077665.1, on the reverse strand, counting down.
TGGCGCGGCTGCACATTGACTTCGGGTCGTCGTAGTCGGGGGCGAATTGATAAGCCGATGAGGAACCTGCCGTCGCAACGGGACCGGTTAAGTGCTACGGTTCACGGAGTGCGAGGGTTGTCATCGGAGCATCTCCAACGAGTACCCTTTCCCGTATAAAAACTGGTTTTCTAAACATTGAACAGAAGAAATCGCCCCAACAGAATTCGTAAAAGCGTTTTTTTAAAAAGAATTAGTCCAACGCTCATTATCTCTACTATATTAAAGAAGGGGATCTGCCGTCGTCGTCGTGATGGTTGGACCGCCTATCGATCCCCCCGCCTCGTTCGATCCCCGCTTCGCGCGTACCTGAAAGAAAGGACTCCTCGCTCGAAAGGACAAAAAAAGGAAAAGAAAATAAAACAGCCCACGTACCCACGTCGTCCCACCTCTCAGGCTCCCACTCCCCTTCCCCAATTCCATCGCTCTTGATCTCGTGGGGCTCTATCGCCATCGCTGACCTCCTCCTGCGGGGAGAGCGACAACGCAGTCTTCGTGGTCGAAGTAGGGTTGGGCGCCGACGCAGTCTTCCTGGTCGAAGTAGGGTTCGGCGCCGCCGCCGTCCTCCTGGTCGAAGTAGGGTTGGGCGCCGCCGCCGTCCTCCTGGTCGACTACGCCCTCGTCTTCGCCGGCCGCGCCCATCCCCGCCTTTCTATTTCTGCAAGGGAGGTCGACTTCTTCCCTTTCTCTCGTGCAGATAGCCGTCCTGCTTCAGTGGTGCCCCAGCGGCGCGTGTAGGACACGGGAGATGAGCATGGCATTCTCAAGTGGAAGCTCCAGGTCTTTGGCGGCGCCATGATCAGCAAGGTGGTCTTCTCATACTCATATGTCTATAAGATTCTGCAGTTCATGCCATCAGCACCAACTTTCTTTCATACAGCGCCGAGCACGACATGTTCCTTATGTGTGAGGAGTTGCAACGGTCATTTAAGAGTGTATACGAATACATTGATCCAGTGCGAATGACTTATTCTTCAATAGCACATGTTTCTGTTGAGAGCATTTGTATAGCCTACTTCAATCTAGCATCCAAGTAATGAGGTAAAAAAAATGTTATCCAGGTTCATGGGGCTAGGTTGATGAGCTCACAGAAAGATGTTGTGATTAAAGTCCTAAAGCCAAGAATTGCAGATACTTTGGTCGCCGGTATGAATTTTATCTATCTTGCTTCACATGTTTTTGGCTTCGTTACCTCTACGATCCCACCAAGGTAACTGACCATTCTGCTAGCTGCTGCGATCTGACCGTCAGTTCAGTTGCTGTCACTAACATCTATACACCATGTTGATTGGATGTAGATATATGTAATTGACTCTGGGAGGAGTTCGGACCGTGGGAGACGGCTTCACCTCCAGCCCATCGGTGTTCCAGTAAGCAATGGTTGCGCTGGAGGATAAGGGTGGTAGCGGCACCGCCATGCTGGAGGTGCCGACAGGGAGGTGGCTCACGGGGAGCTTCAATCTAACAAGCCACTTCGTGCTCTTCCTGCACCATGGTTGGGTCATCCTCGCCTCCGAGGTATGTTATCCACCCATCTCTGCTAATTTATCTTCTTGTTCTTTTTTCATCAGCATACACACATCTACTGAATGCAAAATTATTTTGTACTGATATAAACAATCATGTTGATTAGTTCATAATATATTCTTTGCACATAGCTAATATTTCCAGTAGTCCAGAAAGAATCTCAATTCGGTTCATGTTTAGTTGGAGGTTGCAAATTGGGAAAGTGGCCTCAACACTTGTGCTGCTGGCACTTGTCAATGACCAATGAAAAAAGAAATGGGAGAGATGTTGTAGTTTGAAATCGTGCACACGCATGCTTGGTCAGTTGTTACTTTCTTCTTGTGATTTATGTAGCCTGCCACATATTATGTTGGAACTACATCACACTTCTGAGTGAATCATAGAATAATACACTTGTACAGTTAAAATGCTTTGTTTGGATACCAATTAGTAACAATACACCGACAAAATGAAAATGAAAATGCTTTGCCGCATGTTTGCAAGCAGGAAAATAGTTCACACACAGAGATTCTTTCTGGTAATCCGCACTTAGTATGTCATTTTGGTTGCTGAATATGATACTCGTAGCCCATCAAAAAATTATGATTCTCAGTCGACTCATCATAAAAAGTGTAGTGGATGTTGGAAAGTTTACCTGGTCTTCCATTTCTAAATTTTCAGAAGAGAATCCTAGAGACGTTAGTTTTATTTGAATTGCTACTCATTTAGACATTCCTCTTGCTGCTGACCACAATACAATTAATTATATCACTTAATGAGAAGTGACTCATTTTCCGTGGTTATTAGAAGGTAAAAATATGGGAGACGACATACACATTGGCATACCTGGTTGACCAGATAGTTACCTAAAACCATTACTTGACACCGAGCCCCTCTACTCCCTAAGATGTTTTCATTTCAGTTTACTGAATATTTTTTCTTGCTTGAACTATATCAGGGGAGCAACTGCCAGAACCCGGAAGTTAATGATATTGCAACTGTAGAGATACTCATAGAAATATTGCAATCAACTTTGACCGTGGAACTGCATAGAAATGGGAATGGGTTCCATATGGAAGGTGCAATATTGAAGCTGCTTACATTGATCTACAATTGATCTTGACTTCGGCTAGAAGTGAGTTATATTGAGCTTAATGATGCATGGTTACATATAGATAGAAGAACTTGATAGTTTGTTGTCTGCACATTTTTTTAAGGGAACACCTATTTTTTGTTTATTTTCAACTCTTATATTTTAGTTTAAAGAACACCTCTGAATTTTCATTGGAAATGAAATGAGCTATTATAACTACCACGGAACTTGATTATTTTTGTGTACTTTGAGATCTACATGTTGAAGAAAAAAACCTGAAATATTTGTTATACAAGGAGTTACAGCACTACCATGTACCTTCATTCTTTTAGTACTCAACATATTTAGCTTGAGATCTTCAAATTTTCCCCAAACCAAAAAGCAACTCCGAATACCGGTTGATGTAATACTGCTCTAATCAGGCTTGTCTATCATTAACCTCCACGATAAAATGGATGGAAATTAGGGCTGAAGTTTGTTGGAATTTGTTATGGGGATAGGAAACAGTCTTGGTGTGTGCTTAATTCTCAGGTTGGAGAAAATGGTCGCTGCCTCGCTGGTGTTCGGAGTTTTGAGCTGACTAGGAGCATTCTTGACGCGTCTCATTTTGTCATTGTAAACTACTGCATAAGACTGTCCCATCAGCTTTTGATGTATGTAGGGTTGTTGTACTTCTCAATTTTCTTAAAGAATTTTGCATTGTAGGGAACAACTACTTCTGAATTTTGGGGTGGCAGCAGCAAGGGCGAGTTGAGATGGGCAACCGCAGGGCATGCACGCACATGGAAGGGTGGACGTCGCGGTTACCCTCGCAGGGACGACTATGCCGTCCACTGTTTGCATATTAACTAATTAATAGCATAGGTGAGGATGATATAGTTTTTCTTTATCAGTAGTCATATTTTGTCAGATTAAGATCCTTGTATCATATAGAACTAGCCTAAAGGGATTATGCTTGATCTTCTAAGCTAGGTGGTATTAAAAAAAGCGTTTCTCACCAAGGAAGGTAATTATAATAAGCATCAAGGTCAGCACGAGATTTTTTTAAGATGACCGAAATATGCTGAAATATAGTCAAAAGATCCTGATATCACTAAACACAGTGTTCCTGGCTTATATATTATTTTTTATGTTCTACTCAAGTAGCAGGCAGTAGGTGACTTTGGTTTTCATCATGTTGTAGGCAAATCTTGCTTTATCTAATGTAAGAAGAGGGTCAAAGTTTGTTCAACTATTCGCAATTTTTTTTGTTTAACTAAGTAGTAATATATACAGCAAAGGTCGCCATCCACGAGCATTGCCTCCAGTTGCTTGATGTATGTGGAGCATTTGTTTGTAACATAATCCAAGGTACATATCTGATGAAGGCGAAATCGTGTGTACACTTTTTATGTACCAGTATATATGTGTTGTCTCAAACTGTAAAACATGATCAATGATGATTTTGTCATTAAACATTAATGGAGTTGACAAACCAAAGAGATCATGCCCCATTGATAGAGGTGAGTGGAGTGGAGGTATGTGGTGCACTAAGAGGGCGAAGTACAGGCTGAAAGTACGTCCAGGCATGGGCTGATTTGTAGCAAACATACAGTCTCTGTTGTTTTACACTGAGGGGAGATACTCTTTGATACTCTGCTTTGTGGCAGAGGGAGATATCGTGTTACTTCTGTCCTATTCTTGCATGTCAAAGCTTAATAACAATTTATTACACTCTTTGTTATTTTTCTGTGGCGTAACTTCTTGATGACACGTTTCTCGTGTGAAGGCCCTTATGTTTCATCAAACGATTGGTTTTAAGAAAAAAATAAAGCATTCATGTGCTATCTGTATTCCAAATTAGCTGCACAATAATGACTTGATTGTGTAGCACTCTATTTTGTGCATTTTATCCGGTAAGCCTCTCCTTGCTTTCTTCTTTTGTTCTGCAAATGACATATTAGGTCCAAGCTATTGTCTGGATAAGCTAAGAATAGGATAGGAATAGAACGTAGAAATTTAAAATTCTCACAAATAAACGAAAGAAGACATTCATATGATACATTGTTTTTTGAAAACTATCATGATTATGTATCCTTGCGGTTACAGTGTTGTAGCCAAAGATCGCTCATTCATGTTTTGCTTCTATCTTGCATAGATGGCTAAATACACACATGTGTGCAATCTTTCCCATTCATCATATAAAAATGCATACATCTTTTATCTCCATTTCAGAAGCAACGACATTTGTATGCTAAAATTTAGCCAAAATGTGTTCACAGAGAAACCAAGTGCCATATTCAAATCCACTCGCGCTTTTTTCGCTTCAGGAATGTGGCCTCCTTTAGTTTTCCTCGAATTGTATTCTTTTTTAATATTACGTGCCAAGCCTATGTTTTTGACACTTGTGATTTTCGACATCCATTATGTCCATACTATATGAGATGATGAAAAACTTGAAGGGACCGTGGCAACGCACGGGCAATCAACTAGTCTATGTAGAGGAAGAAAGTCTTTCCTGTAATCTTTCCCTAAGGCCTTGTACAATGCAAGAGGTTTAGTGGAGGTGCTTAGAGAAATAAATCGGTGTTTCTTTAAGCATCAATATTTATTTGTAGAGGATAGACGCTTAAGTAAGCGTCTTTTCTGTAAAAATAGACACTGATGCTTTAGAAAGTTCCGATTTGTTTTTCTAAGCACCATCCTAAGCACATACCATTGTACAAGGCATAAGAGAATCTACAGTCGGGCACCCCAAACCCGCCTCAAACGCCCGGTCGGACGACTCGGTTAGTGACTGGTCAAAAAAGGCCGACTCAGACAGGCGCCTCAAACTCTCGAACTGGTCAGCACCCCTCATATCCAACCCAAATATGAGACAGTTATGGACAGGCCCGGGCGCGTCCGTTAGGTCGGACCCGACATGCCTACCTCATCATAAATTACACCAAATCCATCAAACCCTTTCTCCTCCTCCCTCTAACTTTTTCGGCGCCCGAGCCCTCGCCGTCCGCCACCCTTGCTCCCCGTCCTCGCCCACGATCCCGATCCGCCGCCCTAAATGTAGTTCAACCCATCCCCGACTGTCGCGACAAAGGCTGCGTCCGCCTCGTCCATCGACGTCCCGTCGTCGGCTTCGTCCTGCAAGCCAGAGAACATTGCACGGAGGGACCGACGACGGCAGCGAAAGAGGGAAGCGGCGGCGTCGCAGGAAGCATATGAGACATGGACGAGCAGTCCCCCCCCCCCCCCCCCCCCGCGCGCAGCGCCCAGGACCATGCAACCCATCCATCCAGCCGTCGACAAGGATTATGACGTCGAACCAGGTTAGGTCGGAGGAGGTTCCGACGGTCGGTTGGGGCATTCCGGGGAACTTTCCTCCCACGCAGATGCCGACGATGGACGTTTGTCCCTCGCCACAGCTTGTTCGGGCGTGGACAAGCACGGGCACCAGCAGTGCCCCGCTTGCCCACGATCTATCCGACAGAATGACACAACAAGATCCAGTATGTTCTTGTTGCTCATGTCCGATCAACTTTGCATATGTCATGTTGTCGTCGTTTTCTCATGGGGGGTGCCCCGGGACGGCAGATGCCATGGGATGGCTTAAGAGGTGAGAGCAAGGCTGCCGTGGAGATCCGGGACGGGATAGGGCAACAGCACGCGGTGGTTTACCCAGGTTCGGGGCTCTCCGGAGAGATAATACCTCTACTCCTGCATGTTTGTATATGAGGTGTATTGCGGTACAGAGTTGCTCCTAGAGCTGTATGGGAGAGGAGAGCCATGAGGCTTCTTGCCTCGTATATGTGTATGTGTGTAGGCATGAGAGGAATGAGAGAGTGAGAGTGTGAGCTTCAGGCAGCTCTCACGTGTCTGTGTGTGAATGCCATGAGAGGCTCCCCTGGTGCCTCTTATAAAGGGAGGCCTAGGGGACAAGGGGTGGCCCGCATGGCCAACTAAACACTATTGGAGATGACAAGCGAGGTGACGCGATGACGCAGGCTATAGTGCACCACTATTGGGGGGGCAGCGAAGTGACGGTGATGCAGGCTATAGTGTCTTCATGCCGTGTCCGATGGGACGTGGCGGTTGACCTCGCGCAGCAGGCCGGCTGGAGCAGCCGAACAGGGGCCGGTCGGAGCAGCCGCCCGGGCAGGGAGCCGGCCGGACCGGGGTACCAGCCGGGGCAGCCGGACAGAGGGGCATTGGCCGCCCCGTTGTTTAAAAATGTTGAGTCGCCTCCATGAGCCTACCCGGGGGTAATCCCCCCGACAGTAGCCTCCGAGCCTCCGGGTGACTTGGGGAGTCGGGCAGAGGGTTTTTCGCCGTTGTTGTTGTTGCAGGAGTTGTTGAGGATGGTTTATCGCGGGCCGAGGACGGCGTGGCTTGCTTCCAGCGGGGGCGCGCCAGCGCACCCGCTGGGTGTAGCCTCCGAGCCTCCGGGCGACTCGAAGAGTCGGGCCGAGGGTCTTTGCTGTTGCAGAAGCAGACGGTGGCGTCGAGGACGTCGGGCGTGGACGCGGGGTCCGCCAACTGACGGGCGCGGGGCCCCGCCTGGCGCGGACGCGGAGTCCACTGGCTGGCTGTTTCCAGCGGGGGCGCGCCAGCGCACCCGCTGGGTGTAGCCTCTGAGCCTCCGGGCGACTCGAAGAGTCGGGCGGAGGGTCTTTGCTGTTGCCGAAGCAGACGGTGGCGTCGAGGACGTCGGGCGTGGACGCGGGGTCCGCCAACTGACGGGCGCGGGGCCCCACCTGGCGCGGACGCGGAGTCCACCGGCTGGCTGTTTCCAGCGGGGGGGGGGGCGTCAGCGCATCCGCTGGGTATAGCCTCTGAGCCTCCGGGCGACTCGAAGAGTCGGGCGGAGGGTCTTTGCTGTTGCCGAAGCAGACGGTGGCGTCGAGGACGTCGGGCGTGGACACGGGATCTGCCAACTGACGGGCGCGGGGCCCCGCCTGGCGCAGACGCGGAGTCCACCGGCTGGCTGTTTCCAGCGGGGGGGGGGGGGGGGGGGGGAGGGCGCCAGCGCACCCGCTGGGTGTAGCCTCCGAGCCTCCGGGCAACTCAAAGAGTCGGGCGGAGGGTCTTTGCTGTTGCAGAAGCGGACGGTGGCGTCAAGGACGTCGGGCGTGGACGCGGGGTCCGCCAACTGACGGGCGCGGGGCCCCGCCTGGCACGGACGCGGAGTCCACCGGCTGGCTATTTCCAGCGGGGGCGCGCCAGCGCACCCGCTGGGTGTAGCCTCCGAGCCTCCGGGCGACTCGAAGAGTCGGGCGGAGGGTCTTTGCTGTTGCAGAAGCAGACGGTGGCGTCAGGGATGTCGGGCACGGACGCGGGGTCCGCTGGCTGATGGGCGCGGAGCCCGGCTGGGGGCGGACGCAGGGTCCGCCGACTGATGAGCGCGGAGCCCAGCCGGGGGCGGACGCGGGGTCCGCCGGCTGTCGAGCGTGAGGCGCTGCCGGGCGCGGACGCGGGGTCCGCCGGCTGATGGGCGCGGAGCCTTGCCGAAGGCGGACGCGGGGTCCGCCGGCTGTCGAGCGCGAGGCGCTGCCGGGCGCGGACGCGGGGTCCGCCGGCTGATGGGCGTGGAGCCCTGCAGAAGGCGGACGCGGGGTCCGCCGGCTGTCGAGCGCGGGGCGCTGCCGGGCACGGACGCGGGGTCCGCCGGCCGATGGGCGCGGGGCCCTGCCGGGAGTAGCCTCCGAGCCTCCGGGCGAGGAGGTTCCTCATGGGGATGATCGTGCAAAAGACAAGGTTTAGTCGGCGCAGATATATCAAACATTTGATTTTGGTAGTGCAAGTTTACGCAGAGGGCGTCGGCTCGGTTTTGTCCGAGCCCCCTTCAATCTTTTTCATGTGCTCTCCGCTCTTTGGCTTTTGCTCTTGCCAGCCGGACAGCCGGGAGCCGGTCTGCGGCTGAGGCGAAGAGTGGGCCGCGGAATGGAGCATACAATACTCGGATTCTGGGGGCAAACTCGACCGAGCAGATACCCTCAAATGAAATGGCCGGGTTGCCCAAGCCATTTTTCTCCCGGGACGCTTTTCGCGTGAGGTGACCTCCAGCCTGTGCTCTCGCTAGCCGGACAGTCGCGGTGCGATCTGTACCTGAGACAAAGAGTGGGCCTTCGGTACCGTACACGCTACTAAATCGTCTCGTGGGAACGAACGTATCGGGCCAAGCGGCCGGCCCCGGGCGAGACAAGCTGGCGCCGGGGCGAACAACAAAGTTACTGAAATAAATGCGGAGATTGCCTCCGAGGGACGCTCGGGGTATCCGCTGTTTGTGAGTGGCATGAGGATGGGCGATCGGGAGCTCACATTGATTTTCGCGTAGGCGAGGTGGGTGTTGTTGAAGATAGTGTTGGGGAACGTAGCAGAAAACAAAAATTTCCGACCAACGCACCAGCCCAGGACCACTATGGAGACTGCATACAAGGTTTGATCTTTATCGTTACCGACTCGTAGCGCAGCGAAAGTAGAGTCGATGACGATCGGCGGTGCAGATCCCCGCAGCTAGGATTTACAACCTCCCAACCGCGAGGATGTATACCCTCATCTGCCCCTCGGACAGCCCTCCGGGAGGTGGTCGGACAGTCCCCCGGACGGTGTCGCGGACAGCCCTATGGGAGGACCTCCGAAACTCGGACGGTCACACGGACAGCCCTTCGGGAGGCACTCTCGAACTAAGACCGAAACTACGATCTCTCTACAGAGTTGCACACATACGGTGTCATCTATCCGGCAGGGCTTCGCCGTCCAGAACTAGTTCCCACCGAACCCAGACAGCCTTTCGGTCTACAAAACTATTTCACTAGGAGGGAGAGAGAAAGCCAGATCATGCATGGCACTTGTATGTGAGAAAGAGTGAGTTTGGGCAGCCCCCTCCACCTCTATTTATAGGAGAAGGAGGGGTGGAGGGGCTGAAATTTCAACCACATCCATCCATGTCATCTCCAAGATATTTTGGAGCAAAAGCCCAAAAAGGTGGCTTTCCAAAAAGTAACCATAAAGCTGATTTCACTATTCAGGACGACATTTTTCAGCGTCCGTTCGAACCGAAAATATTTATGTGGACCTAGAACATTTCCAGTACCCACTAAAATAATTTTTGACGCATTCCGAAACAATTCCGGATTAGTGATTTTCATCTGCGAAAAGCAAACAAAGCGGTTCCGGCAGCTCCGGAACATTTCCGGTTTTTCTTCCGGAAAATTCCCAGAAGTTTCCAGAATGATTATGGCACCTTCCAAGAATTATCAGGCGTGTGCCGAAACCAATTTGACTTAATGGTGTACTCCGAAACAACTTTTCGGTTTAGTGATTTTCATCTGTGAAAAGCAACTAAAGCGGTTCCGGCAGTCCGGAACATTTCCGGTTTTTGTCTCTGAAAATCTCAGAAGTTACCGGAACAATTCTGGTACCCTCCAATAATTTACAAGCATGTGCCGAAACCAATTTGACTTAATGGTACACTCCGAAACAACTTTTCGGTTTTACCGAAACTCTTCCGGTGTTCTCTCTCCGGAACTCTTCCGTTGTCTCCGAAACTTTTTCGGTGAATTTCTCTCAGACTCCCTGTCTAGTATTCAATAGATAGATGACCCTTAAGCGTGTGACCCTATAGGTTCGGTGAAGTATAGACATGACCCGGAATCCCTTCCGATCAATGATCAACATCGGAGCCGTGGACACCCATATTGACCCCTATACCCACACGAATGAATATTCGAGTGAACCTCCAGTTGCCGAGTGCTATTCCTGTTGCTTCGCGATATGTTACAAATACCCGAGGTGAGACATGTTGGCATCCCCGTGGATCAACAACTTGTCCACTATGCCAGTTACCTCGTTACCGGTATTGTTCTCTTTTCTCGTTACCGTGTTCCGGCATCCCTGTGATCAAATCACCCTGTGTCTGGCCAGACGATGATGGATACCGTAATACCGAGAGGGCCCAGAGATATCTCTCCATCGTCGAAGGAGCAAATCCCAATCTTGAGCTATCTTGTTACTTGCCATACTTTTCCGTGAACCCGTAAGCCGCCGTAATAGCCACCCAGTAACGGATGACGTTTAACAAACCCCAAAGTTCACGAAGCAAGCACGAAGAAACTCGATACTCTCATGGTCTAAGGAATTATGCAAACATTAACTATCTCTGTGTTATTAACCATTAACTAGTGACGAAAGTATCTCATAGCATAACATCAATTCGGGTCGATTCAACACAAGTGTTCTACCAACATTGCGCCCTCAAAATTGCCGGCATAGCCATGCCCATGATCAGGAAAATAGGATCATCATGCAATACTTGAGCCAGTCTTAGAGGCAAGACTAGGAATACATTTTACCGTTTATTATACCACACGTGCAAATGAGTTTCCCTCCGGGCCTCGTGGATATTGCAGACTCGAGAATCATTGCAGTTATAGCATGGAATATAAACTTAATTAGGAACATGGGGAAAAATAATAACATTTATTATTGCCTCTTGGGCATATCTCCTACAGATAGCCGGTTGCCGGCCTGCAGACGACGCGGCCTTTTACCAGCGGGGTGCGCCGGCAGCACCCGCTGGGTGTCACCCGCTGGGTGTAGCCTCCCGCCGCCGAAACCAACACCCAGCCGGGTGCGCCGGCAGCACCCGCTGGGTGGAGCCTCTGGGGCGGTTGGTGGAGGTGCCGGCCGGACGGGCCTGACCGGCCAGCGTCGAAGTGCACGAGCAGTGAGCCGACTCTCCGGCCGGCCCGGTGTCGAAGTAGGCGGGCAGGCCAGGCGGCGACGCGGGCAGGCGCCAACTGGCGGAGCGGCGATGCGGGCCAGCCGACCGAGGATGCGGGCGGGCGGACCAGCTGGCGTCTTTTTTTTTCGTCAGCCGGCCCACACATTCTAGCCGGGTCTCTCCTCTTCTCAGGAGACCGGCCCCCCTCTCCCCTCCTTTCCCCGCATGGGCAGCCGGCCCCGACAGCTAGGGAGCCGGCCAAGCGGGAGGGGAGCCGGCCGGCCTGTGGGCGGCCGGGCCGGTTGACGGAGCCGGCGCGGTTGGAGGCGGAGAGGCGCAGGCGGACCCGGGAGCCGGCACAGCGCGGCGAGGCGCGCGGGGCCGGTGCCGCGGGCGTGGGGAACCAGCAGACCGGCACAGGTGCTGCCGGAGCAGCAGGGCGGCGGAGCCGGGCCACGGATGAGCAGCGATGTGACGACGCGGATACGGAGGGCGGTGCAGGCGGAGCCGGCGGGCCGGCGCGGCGCGTATGGAGGCCGGACGCGCAGCGGGGGCGGAGACGGCGCGCGGCTGGAGGCGGGGAGGCGCAGGCGGACGAGCCGCGGGCCGGCGCGGCGCGCAGGGAGGCCGGACATGCAGCGGGGGCGGAGCCGGCGCGCGGTCTTGGAGGAGCACGGGGGCGGGGGCGGCAGGAGGCCCCACGGCGGCGGTGCTTGGCGCTCCGACGGACGGAGGGGGTTGAGGCGCTCGGGCGCGGCCGTGCAGCGGCCATGGCCTCGGCCGCCAGGCGCGCATGCGGGGAAGGCGAGGCAGGGGGTGCCGGTGCAGGCGGGGAGAGGCGGCGCGTGGGCGCGCGGCGTGGGTGAAGGCTCGAGCGGCGCGGTGCAGGAGGAGCTGGCGCGGGACTTCGGCCGGCTCGGGTCGAGCGTGCGCGCGGGATCCCCCGTCCCTATTAGCGCCATGGAGGGGCCAGCTTGGGCGGAGGCGCAGGGGCGCACCACGGCGGCGGCGCTGCAGTGGTGGCGACCGGGGCAGAGGCGCGTAGAGGCGCAGCTGCGGCGATTGGAGGCAGCGACGAGGCGACGGCCCAAAGCAGTAGCGCAGTATGACACGGAGGTACCGTGGGTGCCGCGGCGGCGGCGGCACCATGGACGTCGGGCGCGGCGCTCGACCACGAGCCCCCCTCCGTGAGCTGCGTGTGTTGGGAGAGCAGTGGAAATCTTTCACGATGGGAATAGCGGGAAACGAGCTTCGGGGAGCCCGTTTGAGAGGTGGCCGCCGCAGCCGCCGGGACGCGGCTGGCGCCGGCGCGAGCACGGCGGCTAGCGGCAGCGCCAGCGCAAGGAGCACAACGGCCAGCAGCAGCGTCAACGCGACCGGGACGGCGGCTAGTCGAGCGGCGACGGCCGCAGCCGCCGAGACGCGACAGGCGCCGGCGCGAACGCGATGGCTAGGAGTGGTGCCGGCACGAGGAGTACGTGGAGGCGGCCTGTCATGGCCACGAGCCGCTAGCGGCGGCGCGCGCGGGTTGGTGAAGTGGTCGGCGAGGCTAGCGCGTCGAGGACGAACGCGGGCGAGGTTACACGGGAGCGGCGATGTCGCCGCGGTGATGACGAGACCGGCGGCGAGGACGCGGCGTCGCGCGCGTTCGCTCCGGGGGCGTGTTGATGTCGAGCCCCCGAGCGCCGACTGCGGCGACGTCGCGGTGGTGATGACGAGACCGGCGTCAAGGACGCGGCGTCGCGCGCACTCGCCCCGGGGGCGTGTTGATGTCGAGCGCCGACTGCGGCGACGTCGCAGTGGTGATGACGAGACCGGCGTCAAGGACGCGGCGTCGCGCGCACTCGCCCCGGGGGCGTGTTGATGTCGAGCCCCCGAGCGGCGACGGTGGTGACGCCGCGCTGGCGATGACGAAGAGGGTCCGCCCGGACCGCGGTTCCAGCGGCAGCGAGCCCCACGGTGGGCGCCAACTGTCGTCGTTTTCTCACGAGGGTGCCCCGGGACGGCAGATGCCATGGGATGGCTTAAGAGGTGAGAGCAAGGCTGCCGTGGAGATCCGGGACGGGATAGGGCAATAGCACGCGGTGGTTTACCCAGGTTCGGGGCTCTCCGGAGAGATAATACCCCTACTCCTGCATGTCTGTATATGAGGTGTATTGCGGTACAGAGTTGCTCCTGGAGCTGTATGGGAGAGGAGAGCCATGAGGCTTCTTGCCTCGTATATGTGTATGTGTGTAGGCATGAGAGGAATGAGAGAGTGAGAGTGTGAGCTTCAGGGTGCTCTCACGTGTCTGTGTGTGAATGCCATGAGAGGCTCCCCTGGTGCCTCTTATAAAGGGAGGCCTAGGGGACAAGGGGTGGCCCGCATGGCCAACTAAACACTATTGGAGATGACAAGCGAGGTGACGCGATGACGCAGGCTATAGTGCATCACTATTGGAGGGGGCAGCGAAGTGACGCATGATGCAGGCTATAGTGTCTTCATGCCGTGTCCGACGGGACGTGGCGGTTGACCTCGTGCAGCAGGCCGGCTGGAGCAGCCGGACAGGGGCCGGTCGGAGCAGCCGGCCGGACCGGGGTACTAGCCGGGGCAGCCGGACAGAGGGGCGTTGGCCGCCCCGTTGTTTTAAAATGTTGAGTCGCCTCCATGAGCCTACCGGGGGTAATCCCCCCGACACATGTTCAATGTTTGGCATATAGACCACTAGTTCATTTCGAACATGATGAATGCTTGGAAACCATGATCATGTAGGAGTTGATCATGTTGGACATGATCAACGATAATTAAGATCCGTCCCAAATGGACTGAGAATTTGGGGATTCAACTTTCCCTTCATTTGACGTTGGGACAACATCAAATCACAATACGAACAAAAAGAAGAAGAAGGCAAAGACGGCAATATATGTTTAGCATTTTTTCCAATATATGTTTTGATGTCTATTTTAATACATATTTTACATTTTTCTATACTTCCAAAACATTTTATACACTTTTAACATTTTAAAAATACATGAGTAATATTTTGCCAACTACATATTTTTGCAGATCTTTTCGAATACGTGTTAAACATTTTTTTTCTAATACACGTTGAATTTTCTTTAAATGATAGATACATTTTCTGAAACTACGCCAGCATTTTTTTTACATTGTATAAATATTTTTAAAAATATCACAAGCATATTTTTAGAAGCATGTGAATACTTTAAAATGTACTCCCTCCGTAAAGAAATATAAGAGTATTTAAATCACCGAGTGACATACTTTTTTCGAATGGTACAAAAGATTATTTTTTAATTACTTGAAGTTTGTTGAATATTTTAATTGTTTTTAAATGCCACATACAATTTGTAAAACGCGTGAACATTTTAATACGGTCACCAATTTTTCAAAACTACGTCAACAATTGTTTTACACTGCGTTAACATTTTTCAATTTTTCTATTTTAAAAATTTCGAGTAAATTGAGCTTTTTATTAAATATATATAGAATATTTATCTAAATATGAACAAAAAACAAAAGAAAATAACGAATCTAAAAATATAAAAGAAAAACGAACTAACCTGAAGGAAGCTACTTGGACTGGCCCAATAGAAACCTCTCTTGTATAAAAAAATATATTCACATCAAGCTCCGGCATTTCCTATCCGGCGCTTCAGGCGCCGGTTACATCACAAATTGTAAACCTGCGCACACCCCTTGCTCCGTTTGGCCAGTCCCATATGCCTTATATATTGGACCCGATAATTCTCGAACGTTGGGGATGTGCCCATGACGAATTGAACGTTTTTTATGACAACTTTAGTTAATGTGAGGATGGCAAGTTTAGTTGGTAGCATGACAGTTTTGTTCTCAATTTGTTTTTTGTCAGCAATTGTCATGCTTGTCAACTAAACTTGTAACCCTCGCGTCAAACAAAGTTGTCATAAAAAAGTTTGATTTGCCATGGGCAATCCCGAACGTTCGCGATTTATCATTTGCATATATATTATCTATTAAAAACATAAAAATGTGCAAGTAACGAGTTCGTACTCACAACCTATGCGTTTGAAGGCAACTGCAATAACCACTAGGCTATCTTACCCACTTGTATCCTTATATTTCTTTCTTGAATTCGTAGTTTTTTTGGCGGTTCGCTGGTCAGTTCCTGACATTTTTATTTGGCGTTTATCTTTTCTTTCTCTTTGTGCTTTTTTTCCTATATCTTTTTTCAAAATTGTGGTTCATTTTTTCAAAATCAATAACCTTTTTCAAATTCACAAACTTTGTTCTTCAAAATCGACGGTCTTTTTTTCCAAAATGTATGAACTTTTATTCAAATTTGTGTTTTTTTAATTTGTAAACTCTTTAAAAACATTGATGAGCCTTTTTAAATTCAATGATTTTTTTCAAAGTTGAAGAACTGTTTTTCAAATTCGATGAACTTTTGTTACCAAATTCGATGAACATCTTTCAAATCTGATGAACTTTGTTTAAAATTGATGAATTGTTTGTTCAAATTCAATGTTTTTTTTTCAGATTGATGAGACTTTTTGAAAAACTATGATCTTTTTTTTCAAATTTTGTGATCTTTTTTTCCAAGTTCTCAAGTTTATCAAACTTTTCGATTTTTTGCATGTTAATTTTTTTATTCTATATTTTATTCTTTTTTGCCAACTTTTTTGAATTTATGCTTTTTTGGAGTTTTCAAAAATGTCAATGCTTAACAGTCCATCGGTCACTGGCCTTGAAGTTAACCGGTCAATCATCAAACCGGCCTCCCCTCGATCGAACGAACCAGCGGGACGACCTGAGTGAGCGTAGCTCGTGTTTGATGTATGTGGACGCTATGTTGCTAGTCAGCGCAGAAGGCAACGCTGACTAGGAGCTTCAAAGCATCTACAGCCGGACCCTTTAAAGCCGGGCCCTCAAACGCTCACGGACGCGCCCGGACGCTTCCGCGGACACTGGCTGATCATACCTCAAATGACCACCTCAAATAATGCATTCTACAACTAGACACCTCAAATCACATATCTCAAAT
Organism: Elymus sibiricus; assembly: GCA_039707655.1. Lineage (NCBI taxonomy): Eukaryota > Viridiplantae > Streptophyta > Magnoliopsida > Poales > Poaceae > Elymus > Elymus sibiricus. Next base: position 525,391,581 of record CM077665.1, on the reverse strand, counting down.
CCATATTATCCATACAACTAATACTATGTCGATCTATTCCGTCACTACATGCCATCGGACTACCAAAATTTGGCATGTTTGGCTATGGTGGAGATCATCCACGGCTATCCTTGCCCTTCCCGGAGCCCGTGTCGTCCTTCTCTTGGAAGTACCGGTTGAAGACACAGTACGGATCGAGCCGGATCTGCTCGTCGACGGAGCTGTCCTCGCCGGATCTCACCTCCTTCTCCTCCTTCACTGGTAGTCCGGCCATTTCACGGACGGCCCGATTCTGCTCGCGGGCAAGGGCACGCGTGTTCCTCCGCTGCCGTTTCTTCAAAATGCGGGCGCGGATAGCTTCCTCCTCTGCGGCCGCCCGCGCCGCCGCATCAGCCGCCTCCGCCATTTCCTCCGCGAGAAAGGCCTCGGCGATCCTTATCCGCTCCTTCCCACGGCGGGCAGCCCGTTCCCGGTGGGACTCCAAGGCCTCCAGATCCACCCGCCGGGACCTTGACGATCTCCCGGAGGAACCGAGCGCCCGTTGAGCAGACGCTATGGAGTCGTGGCAGACAGAGCCTACCGTCGGTCAGGCGCTGTCCTCGCGGGAGTGGCGGAGTGCAATGCGAACCGCCATGGCCTCCTCCAATCCGCAGGGGACGACCCCATAGTCGACGGATCCGGACAGGTCGGAGTCAGATCCGCTGCCCTCCATGCCGGAGACGGTCGGAGATCGCCGGAGGTGAGCAAGGGTGGCGGATGGGAGTGGAGGGGGTGGAGTGAAGTGGCTAGGGTTTGCTCTGGCGAACGGATGAGGACGAATATATGTGGGGTCGATGCGGGCCAGTGTGGGTCTGGTGGGCGTGCCCGGGCTCCCCCATATCCGCCCCATATTTAGGCTGGAAATGAGGGGTGCCGGTCAGCCCGGATGTTTGAGGCCGGTATGAGAGACCCGTCTGGGTCATTTTGTTGTGACCGGACGGTTTGTCCGGACATTTAAGGATGAGGAGGGTATGAGAAATCCGGCTGTAGATGCTCTCATCAAGCTGCCTTCTCTACGCGCCCCTAGCCGCGTCAGGTGAGCACCAAAAGGGCCGACGCACTCGTGTGCCCCACTCGTGTGGGATGCCACAACCTCGTTTCTTTGTGTGCGTTTTCATGTTTATTGATTTTATTTTTTCTTTGGTTTTTTCCTTTTGTTCATACTTCCAAATATTATAAATAAATCTATTACAAAAAACACTTTGCATAAAACATTTCAGAAAATGCAACCAAGTATTTAGAAAATGTTAAATGTGTATATATAAAATGTTTCTTATTTGTACAAAAAATATACAATGTGTGTGCGAAAACAACTGATCATGTATTTTTAAAATGTTAATCAAGCATCGAAATAATTTTTTAATCACATATTCGAATAATATTAATAAAGCATTTGAAAAGTAATAAATGTATGTAGAAAAAATGTTGACGATGTATTCATTTATTGTAATCTTGTATTTTTTTAAAAAATTGTTATATTTGAAAAATGTTAATCAAGAATTTGAAAATGGTTAGATTTATACAAAACAATGTTGACTATGTATTAAAAACATGTTAATCATGTATAGTACTAAAATAATACTCCCCCCGATTCATAGTACTTGTCCTAGAATTGTCAGTATTTGTCTAGACAAGTTTTATTGTTAGATACATTCATATCTAGACAAATGTAAGACATGTAATATTTATGGGAGAGAGTATTAAACTTGTATTTAAAAAATATTAGTCAAGCATTTGAAAAATGTTAAATATATATGTATAATTTTTTTGACTATGTTTTCAAACAATGTTAACCTTCCATTTTAAAAAATGTTAATAGTATTTAAAAAATGTTAAATGTCTATAGAAAAATTGTTGACCATGTATTACAAAATTCAATATTGTATTTAAAAACTTTTAACCATGCATTTCAAAATGTTTAAAATGTATATAGAATAATTTTGACCATGTATTCAATAAATGTTAATCTTGTATTTGTTTTTTTGTAAAAGTGTTTATAAAAAATGTTCACCATATATTAAAAACATGTTAAACTTGTAGTTAAAATATGTGAAACATGTATTAGAAAATTTTCTTGATGTATACGAAAAATTTATAATCAAAACCAAAAGAAACATTAGACATGTGTTGACGTAAAAAATGATGAAACCGTGAAAAAAAACATAAAGAAAACGAAGAAACTGAGAAAAATAAAAGAAAACTAAAGCATAACAATTTTTTTTTACTGAAGAAACAAAAAGAAAACCGAAGAAAAAACAAAGAAGTCTTAACAATTTTACATTAGGTTACACTACTTGTACCCAATTGCTGTTATTGCCGTACGGTTAAGTCGATTGCTCGGAGACTATAAACAGAGAACCTGCACATCGGGGTAGACAGCAAAAATAACTTTGTGAAGTTTTGTTTGGTAGTGACTTCACTGCTTGTACTTGAATCAGACAATATATTAATAATAACTAAATACTATACCATGCTTTTTGTAAATATAAAGGATTTCTGAAATATAAATTCCATTATTTTTTATATATGCTCAACACCTTACATTGTACAATTATGCTATGCATATAATATTTGCGTCGAAATATGATATGTGCTAAAAACTTTCGATGGAGAGCTAAAAACTTCGAGAGCCACGCCCGAAAAAGTGTTCCCAGAGTTATATCTGAACTGCGAGTTCATACAACACAAAGTCCAGTTATTTGGAAAGGTTAAACTTCTTTTATTCTTTTATTAATGTTTTCATGCTCACATTAAATTTGAATCCTTGTTGGCTGAGCTGCAGATAATTTTTATTTATTTATTTTCCAACCTGTTTATTGAAGAGAGTGGAAGGGAATCATGAGCACTTCGATGATGAATTCACATCTCCTAAATGTGTCCATGATACTCTCCAATTTTGCAAAATAGGCCAGATATATCTTGATTGGGCTTACAACAAAATTATGGACAAACCGCCAACTGATAAGACAAGTAAGCGTGCACGTGCAACACACGTACTACCATGTGCAAAAAAATTTTTTACTCGTTGCCACAAAACAAATCATATTATATAAAAAATACAATAAACTAATATGAGCATTTTCTCATCTATTCTTATTCAAATTTAACAAACCCACATACCATATGTACTGATTTTCTTTTACAAGCATTATCATCCCCTCAGTGCCATGTCTAGTCATTGCTCCATGGATGCTATGAGAAACAGAAACAACAAATTAGTAGAATCACAATAAGATGCATAAATAGATTACCACATGTTGGGACTAAAGCAGCAAAGTCTGTTCAAACACCTCAACTTACGAATGTAATCTAAAAGATACTAAGGGGCTATTTGGTTCTTGCCCACGCCCGCCAGACCAAATCAAGGGCTGCCAAAAATATTGGCGCTGGTTTTGCCCGCCCGTGATCCGCCCATGATTTGGCGTCAGAATAGATGGAGAGAGCTATGGTGGGATGGGTGTGCCAAAAAGTTGGAAGCCATCTGTCGTAGCTTTGTCACTACAGATGTCCTAGTGAAAGGACTTAGAGGTGAAGCCATTGCTACGGCGTTTAACTCGAAGGGGTTGGTCGGGACGAAAGACACGGTTTTACCCAGGTTCGGCCCCTCTCGATGGAGGTAAAAGCCTACGTCTTGCTTTGAGTTGTATTGATTGGGTATCAATTACAAGGGAGCGGATTCGCTTGACCTAGCTATCGATCAAAGGTTTCGTACCCTAAGCCGCCCAGGGAACCCGCCTTTATATACACAGGTCGAGGCCCTAGGCTTACAAGGGTCCGGGCCGGGTTACATCTAGTAACCGCCCTTATCTCTAAATCGCCTTGCCTTCTCTGGCAAGCCATCTCCCGGCGGCTTACGCCTCCGGGTCACACATCGCCTTCCGGCCTCCCCTCGATCGAACGAACCAACGGGACAACCTGAGTGAGCGTAGCTCGTGTTTGATGTATGTGGACGCTGTGTTGCTAGTCAGCGCAGAAGGCAGCGCTGACTAGGAGCTTCAAAGCATCTACAGCCGGACCCTTTAAATCCGGGCCCTCGAACGTCCACGGACACGCCCAGACGCTTCCGCGGACACTTACCGGTCATACCTCAAATGGCCACCTCAAATAATGCATTCTACAACCAGACACCTCAAATCTCATATCTCAAATCCATATTATCCATACAACTAATACTATGTCGATCTATTCCGTCACTACATGCCATCGGACTACCAAATTTTGCCATGTTTGGCTATGGTGGAGATCATCCACGGCTGTCCTTGCCCTTCCCGGAGCCCGTGTCATCCTTCTCGTGGAAGTACCGGTCGAAGACGCAGTACGGATCGAGCCAGATCTGCTCGTCGACGGAGCTGTCCTAGCCGGAGCTCACCTCCTTCTCCTCCTTCACTGGTAGTCCGGCCATTTCACGGACGGCCCGATTCTGCTCGCGGGCGAGGGCACGCGTGTTCCTCCGCTGCCGTTTCTTCAAAATGCGGGCGTGGATAGCTTCCTCCTCTGCGGCCGCCCGTGCCGCCGCATCAGCCGCCTCCGCCATTTCCTCCGCGAGAAAGGCCTCGGCGATCCTTATCCGCTCCTTCCCACGGCGGGCAGCCCGTTCCCGGTGGGACTCCAAGGCCTCCAGATCCGCCCGCCGGGACCTTGACGATCTCCCGGAGGAACCGAGCGCCAGTTGAGCAGACGCTATGGAGTCGCGGCAGACAGAGCCTACCATCGGTCAGGCGCTGTCGTCGCGGGAGCGGCGGAGTGCAATGCGAACCGCCATGGCCTCCTCCAATCCGCAGGGGACGACCCGACAGTCGACGGATCTGGACTGGTCGGAGTCAGATCCGCTGCCCTCCATGCCGGAGACGGTCGGAGATCGCCGGAGGTGAGCAAGGGTGGCGGATGGGAGTGGAGGGGGTGGAGTGAAGTGGCTAGGGTTTGCTCTGGCGAACGGATGAGGACGAATATATGTGGGGTCGATGCGGGCCAGTGCGGGTCAGGCGGGCGTGCCCGGGCTACCCCATATCCGCCCCATATTTAGGCTGGAAATGAGGGGTGCCGGTCAGTCCGGGTGTTTGAGGCCGGTATGAGAGACCCGTCTGGGTCATTTTGTTGTGACCGGACGGTTTGTCCGGACGTTTAAGGATGAGGAGGGTATGAGAAATCCGGCTGTAGATGCTCTCATCAAGCTGCCTTCTCTACGCGCCCCTAGCCGCGTCAGGTGAGCACAAAAAGGGCCGACGCACTCGTGTGCCCCACTCGTGTGGGATGCCACAACCTCGTTTCTTTGTGTGCGTTTTCATGTTTATTGATTTTATTTTTTCTTTGGTTTTTTTCCTTTCGTTCATACTTCCAAATATTATAAATAAATCTATTACAAAAAACACTTTGCATAAAACATTTCAGAAAATGCAACCAAGTATTTAGAAAATGTTAAATGTGTATATATAAAATGTTTCTTATTTCAACAAAAAATATACAATGTGTGTGCGAAAACAACTGATCATGTATTTTTAAAATGTTAATCAAGCATCGAAATAAATTTTTAATCACATATTCGAATAAGATTAATAAAGCATTTGAAAAGTAATAAATGTATGTAGAAAAAATGTTGACCATGTATTCATTTATTGTAATCTTGTATTTTTTTTTTAAAATTGTTATATTTGAAAAATGTTAATCAAGAATTTGAAAATGGTTAGATTTATACAAAACAATGTTGACTATGTATTAAAAAAATGTTAATCATGTATAGTACTAAAATAATACTCCCCCCGATTGATAGTACTTGTCTTAGAATTGTCAGTATTTGTCTAGACACGTTTTATTGTTAGATACATTCATATCTAGACAAATGTAAGACAAGTAATATTTATGGGAGAGCGTATTAAACTTGTATTTAAAAAAATATTAGTCAAGCATTTGAAAAATGTTAAATATATATATAATTTTTTTGACTATGTTTTCAAAAAATGTTAACCTTCCATTTTAAAAAATGTTAATCAAGTATTTAAAAAATGTTAAATGTCTATAGAAAAACTGTTGACCATGTATTAAAAAATTCAATATTGTATTTAAAAACTTTTAACCACGCATTTCAAAATGTTTAAAATGTATATAGAATAATTTTGACCATGCATTCAATAAATGTTAATCTTGTATTTGTTTTATTGTAAAAGTGTATATAAAAAATGTTCACCATATATTAAAAACATGTTAAACTTGTAGTTAAAATATGTGAAACATGTATTAGAAATTTTTCTTGATGTATACGAAAAATTTAGAATCAAAACCAAAAGAAACATTAGACATGTGTTGACGTAAAAAATGATGAAACCGTGAAAAGAAACATAAAGAAAACGAAGAAACTGAGAAAAATAAAAGAAAACTAAAGCATAACAATTTTTTTTACTGAAGAAACAAAAAGAAAACCGAAGAAAAAACAAAGAAGTCTTAACAATTTTACATTACGTTACACTACTTGTACCCAATTGCTGTTATTGCCGTACAGTTAAGTCGATTGCTCGGAAACTATAAACAGAGAATTTGCACATCGGGCTAGACAGCAAAAATAACTTTGTGAAGTTTTGTTTGGTAGTGACTTCACTGCTAGTACTTGAATCAGACAATATATTAATAATAACTAAATACTATACCATGCTTTTTGTAAATATAAAGGATTTCTGAAATATAAATTCCATTATTTTTTATATATGCTCAACACCCTACATTGTACAATTATGCTATGCATATAATATGTGCGTCGAAATATGATATGTGCTAAAAACTTTCGATGGAGAGCTAAAAACTTCGAGAGCCACGCCCGAAAGAGTGTTCCCAGAGTTATATCTGAACTGCGAGTTCATACAACACAAAGTCCAGTTTTTTGGAAAGGTTAAACTTCTTTTATTCTCTTATTAATGTTTTCATGCTCACATTAAATTTGAATCCTTGTTGGCTGAGCTGCAGATAATTTTTATTTATTTATTTTCCAACCTGTTTGTTGAAGAGAGTGGAAGGGAACCATGAGCACTTCGATGATGAATTCACATCTCCTAAATGTGTCCATGATACTCTCCAATTTTGCAAAATAGGCCAGATATATCTTGATTGGGCCCACAACAAAATTATGGACAAACCGCCAACTGATAAGACAAGTAAGCGTGCACGTGCAACGCACGTACTACCATGTGCAATTTTTTTTACTCGTTGCCACAAAACAAATCATATTATATAAAAAATACAATAAACTAATATGAGCATTTTCTCATCTATTCTTATTCAAATTTAACAAACCCACATACCATATGTACTGATTTTCTTTTACAAGCATTATCATCCCCTCAGTGCCATGTCTAGTCATCACTCCATGGATGCTATGAGAAACAGAAACAACAAATTAGCAGATTCACAATAAGATGCATAAATAGATTACCACCTGTTGGGACTAAAGCAGCAAAGTCTGTTCAAACACCTCAACTTACGAATGTAATCTAAAAGATACTAAGGGGCTATTAGGTTCTTGCCCACGCCCGCCTGACCAAATCAAGGGCTGCCAAAAATATTGGCGCTGGTTTTGCCCGCCCGTGATCCACCCATGATTTGGCGTCAGAATAGATGGAGAGAGCTATGGTGGGATGGGTGTGCCAAAAAGTTGGAAGCCATCTGTCGTGGCTTTGTCACGACAGATGTCCTAGTGAAAGGACTTAGAGGTGAAGCCATCGCTACGGCGTTTAACTCGAAGGGGTTGGTCGGGACGAAAGACACGGTTTTACCCAGGTTCGGCCCCTCTCGATGGAGGTAAAAGCCTACGTCTTGCTTTGAGTTGTATTGATTGGGTATCAATTACAAGCGAGCGGATTCGCTTGACCTAGCTATCGATCAAAGGTTTCGTACCCTAAGCCGCCCAGGGAACCCGCCTTTATATACACAGGTTGATGCCCTAGGCTTACAAGGGTCCGGGCCGGGTTACATCTAGTAACCGCCCTTATCTCTAAATCGCCTTGCCTTCTCTGGCAAGCCATCTCCCGGTGGCTTACGCCTCCGGGTCACACATCGCCTTCCGGCCTCCCCTCGATCGAATGAACCAACGGGACAACCTGAGTGAGCGTAGCTCGTGTTTGATGTATGTGGACGCTGTGTTGCTAGTCAGCGCAGAAGGCAGCGCTGACTAGGAGCTTCAAAGCATCTACTGCCGGACCCTTTAAATCCGGGCCCTCAAACGCCCACGGACACGCCCGTACGCTTCCGCGGACACTTACCGGTCATACCTCAAATGGCCACCTCAAATAATGCATTCTACAACCAGACACCTCAAATCTCATATCTCAAATCCATATTATCCATACAACTAATACTATGTCGATCTATTCCGTCACTACATGCCATCGGACTACCAAAATTTGGCATGTTTGGCTATGGTGGAGATCATCCACGGCTATCCTTGCCCTTCCCGGAGCCCGTGTCGTCCTTCTCGCGGGAGTACCGGTCGAAGACGCAGTACGGATCGAGCCGGATCTGCTCGTCGCCGGAGCTGTCCTCGCCGGAGCTCACCTCCTTCTCCTCCTTCACTGGTAGTCCGGCCATTTCACGGACGGCCCGATTCTGCTCGCGGGCGAGGGCACGCGCATTCCTCCGCTGCCGTTTCTTCAAAATGCGGGCACAGATAGCTTCCTCCTCTGCGGCCGCCCGCGCCGCCGCATCAGCCGCCTCCGCCATTTCCTCCGCGAGAAAGGCCTTGGCGATCCTTATCCGCTGCTTCCCAAGGCGGGCAGCCCATTCCCGGTGGGACTCCAAGGCCTCCAGATCCGCCCGCCGGGACCTTGACGATCTCTCGGAGGAACCGAGCGCCCGTTGAGCAGACGCTATGGAGTCGCGGCAGACAGAGCCTACCGTCGGTCAGTCGCTGTCTTCGCGGGAGCGGCAGAGTGCAATGCGAACCGCCATGGCCTCCTCCAATCCGCAGGGGACGACCCCACAGTCGACGGATCCGGACTGGTCGGAGTCAGATCCGCTGCCCTCCATGCCGGAGACGGTCGGAGATCGCCGGAGGTGAGCAAGGGTGGCGGATGGGAGTGGAGGGGGTGGAGTGAAGTGGCTAGGGTTTGCTCTGGCGAACGGATGAGGACGAATATATGTGGGGTCGATGCGGGCCAGTGCGGGTCAGGCGGGCGTGCCCGGGCTCCCCCATATCCGCCCCATATTTAGGCTGGAAATGAGGGGTGCCGGTTAGCCCGGGTGTTTGAGGCCGGTATGAGAGACCCGTCTGGGTCATTTTGTTGTGACCGGACTGTTTGTCCGGACGTTTAAGGATGAGGAGGGTATGAGAAATCCGGCTGTAGATGTTCTCATCAAGCTGCCTTCTTTACGCGCCCCTAGCCGCGTGAGGTGAGCACCAAAAGGGCCGACGCACAAGTGTGCCCCACTCGTGTGGGATGCCACAACCTCGTTTCTTTGTGTGCGTTTTCATGTTTATTGATTTTATTTTTTCTTTGGTTTTTTTCCTTTCGTTCATACTTCCAAATATTATAAATAAATCTATTACAAAAAACACTTTGCATAAAACATTTCAGAAAATGCAACCAAGTATTTAGAAAATGTTAAATGTGTATATATAAAATGTTTCTTATTTGAACAAAAAATATACAATGTGTGTGCGAAAACAACTGATCATGTATTTTTAAAATGTTAATCAAGCATCGAAATATTTTTTTAATCACATATTCGAATAATATTAATAAAGCATTTGAAAAGTAATAAATGTAGGTAGAAAAAATGTTGACCATGTATTCATTTATTGTAATCTTGTATTTTTTTAAAAAAATTTATATTTGAAAAATGTTAATCAAGAATTTGAAAATGGTTAGATTTATAGAAAACAATGTTGACTATGTATTAAAAAAATGTTAATCATGTATAGTACTAAAATAATACTCCCCCCAATTCATAGTACTTGTCTTAATTGTCAGTATTTGTCTAGACACGATTTATTGTTAGATACATTCATATCTAGACAAATGTAAGACAAGTAATATTTATGGGAGAGAGTATTAAACTTGTATTTAAAAAATATTAGTCAAGCATTTGAAAAATGTTAAATATATATATATATATATATATATAATTTTTTTGACTATGTTTTCAAACAATGTTAACCTTCCATTTTAAAAAATATTAATCAAGTATTTAAAAAATGTTAAATGTCTATAGAAAAATTGTTGACCATGTATTAAAAAATTCAATATTGTATTTAAAAAATTTAACCACACATTTCAAAATGTTTAAAATGTATATAGAATAATTTTGACCATGCATTCAATAAATGTTAATCTTGTATTTGTTTTTTTGTAAAAGTGTATATAAAAAATGTTCACCATATATTAAAAACATGTTAAACTTGTAGTTAAAATATGTGAAACTTGTATTAGAAAATTTTCTTGATGTATACGAAAAATTTAGAATCAAAACCAAAAGAAACATTAGACATGTGTTGACGTAAAAAATGATGAAACCGAGAAAAATAAAAGAAAACTAAAGCATAACAAATTTGTTTTACTGAAGAAACAAAAAGAAAACCGAAGAAAAAACAAAGAAGTCTTAACAATTTTACATTAGGTTACACTACTTGTACCCAATTGCTGTTATTGCCGTACAGTTAAGTCGATTGCTCGGAGACTATAAACAGAGAATCTGCACATCGGGGTAGACAGCAAAAATAACTTTGTGAAGTTTTGTTTGTTAGTGACTTCACTGCGAGTACTTGAATCAGACAATATATTAATAATAACTAAATACTATACGCAGCAGAAAACAAAAAAATTCCGACCTACGCACCAGCCCAGGACCACTATGGAGACTGCATACAAGGTTTGATCATTTTCGTTACCGACTCGTAGCGCAGCGGAAGTAGAGTCGATGACGAACGGCGGTGCAGATCCCCGCAGCTAGGATTTTACAACCTCCCAACCGCGAGGATGTATACCCTCATCTGCTCCGCGGACAGCCCTCCGGGAGTCGGTCGCACAGTCCCCCGGACGGTGTCGCGGACAGCCCTTCGGGAGGACCTCCGAAACTCGGACTGTCACTCGGACAGCCCTTCGGGAGGACCTCCAAAACTCGGACGGTCACACGGACAGCCCTTCGGGAGGCACTCTCGAACTAAGACCGAAACTACGATCTCTCTACAGAGTTGCACACATACGGTATCATCTATCCAGCAGGGCTTCGCCGTCCAGAACTAGTTCCTGCCGGAACCCAGACAGCCTTTCGGCTCTACGAAACTATTTCGCTGGGAGGGAGAGAAGAATGCCAGATCATGCATGGCTTTGTGTATGAGAGCAAGAGTGTGTCTTATGGCAGCCCACACACCTCCTATTTATAGGAAACCCAAGGGGTAGGGTGGTTTTACAAGAAAACCCAAAACCCACATGGAAAGGAGTCCTTTCCAAGGACCTAAAAGGTGAAACCAAGGAACAAGGGGGACTCCATGAAGGAGTCCACCATGTGGCCGGCCACACCCTCATGTGGGGCCCCAAAATTGGCCCCTATCCATCCATGTCATCCCCAAGATCTTTTGGAGCAAAGCCCCAAAAGGTGGCTTTCCAAAAATATCCCAAAAATCACTTTCACTATTCACAACGACATTTTTCAGCGTCTGATCGAACTGAAAATATTCATGTGGGCTTAGAACAATTCTAGTACCCACCAAAATAATTTTCAACGCGAGCCGAAACAATTCCGGTTTAGTGATTTCATCTGCGAAAAGCATCTGAAGCGGTTTCGGCAGCTCCGGAACATTTCCGGTTTTCATCCCGGAAAATTCCAGAAAGTTTCCAGAATGATTCTGGCACCCTCCAAGAATTATCAGGCATGTGCCAAAACCAATTTGACTTTATGGTATCCTCTGAAACAACTTTTCAGTTTCACCGGAACTCATCCGGTGACCTCTCTGCGGAACTTTTCCGCTGTCCGAAACTTTTCCGGAGTCCGAAACTTTTTCGGTGATTTTCTCTCAGACTCCCTGTCTAGTATTCAGCAGATAGATGACCCTTAAGCGTGTGACCCTATAGGTTCGGTGAAGCATAGACATGACCCGGAACCCCTTCCAATCAATGATCAACATCGGAGCCGTGGACACCCATATTGATCCCTATACCCACACGAATGAATATTCGAGTGAACCTCGAGTTGCCGTGTGCTATTCCTGTTGCTTCGCGATATGTTACAAATACCCGAGGTGAGACATGTTGGCATCCCCGTGGATCAACACCTTGTCCACTATGCCAGTTACCTCGTTGCCGGTATTGTTCTCTTTTCTCGTTCCCGTGTTCCGGCATCCCTGTGATCAAATCACCCTGTGTCTGGCCAGACGATGATGGATACCGTAACACCGAGAGGGCCCAGAGATATCTCTCCATCGTCGGAGGAGCAAATCCCAATCTTGAGCTATCAAGTTACTTGACATACTTTTCCATGAACCCGTAAGCCGCCGTAATAGCCACCCATTTACGGATGACGTTTAACAAACCCCAAAGTTCATGAAGCAAGCATGAAGAAACTCGATACTCTCATGGTCTAAGGAATTATGCAAACATTAACTTCCTGTGTTATTAACCATTAACTTATGACGAATGTATCTCATAGCATAACATCAATTTGGGTCGATTCAACACAAGTGTTCTACCAACAATTGTGCCTTCAAAATTGCCGGCATAGTCATGCCCATGATCAGGAAAACAGGATCATCATGCAATACTTGAGCCAGTCATAGAGGCTTGACTAGGAATACATTTTACCGTTTATTATCCCACACGTGCACATGAGTTTCCCTCCAAGCCTCGTTTTATTTGTAGACTCGAGAATCATTGCAGTTATAGCATGGAACATAAACATAATTATGAACAGGGAGATAATCAATAACATTTATTATTGCCTCTAGGGCATATCTCCTACAGACTCCCACTTGCACTAGAGTCAATAATCTAGTCAATGCTAATGCACTTTACACCTATGGCATACTGGTGTAAAATATGCTTCGCATGTGGTATAGCCTGATGTCCAACGGATCTGACAACTTCAGCTCCGTGTGTAACTTTGCATATCCTCGCATTTTCACGCTTTCACAAAATTCATATTTTGTGTGGACTTGGCTTTGCATATGTGTGAATCATTGGTCGAAACCTGATTCCTCAGACTGAGCTATGGAGCAACTATCTGCTATAGTGTCCCATAGACCAAAGCCTTCTTGGAACCATACTAAGTTCATGAATGAACTATATGATTCAACAACTTCTTTGTCGCTTCTCAAGCGTCAACATACTTAGCCTTTGTTATAGAATTCGCCACAGTATCTTGTTTGGAACAATTTCCAACTACCGTGCCACCATATTGTGTATCACACAAAACCCTCAATTTAAATCGAAAATCGCATGGAGCATTGATGAAGACTGTATCGATGTAACCTTTTACAACGAACTCTTCATGATCTCCGTTTGCGAGAAAACATGTCATCAGTACTGCTCTAGTACTCAATGACATCTTTCACTGTTGTCCCATGATCAGTACTTTGATCACTATGGTATCTATACTCGCAACAACTTTGGAGTATTGGACATATCTGGTTGGTTTTACATACCATGGAATACATGATTAATCCAAACACAAGAGTGTGTGGAATCTCCATCATGTATTTCACTCATTAGTGCTTTGGGACACTGAGTCTTGCGAAAACTCTTTCCATGTGACTTCGGCAAGAATCACTCCTTGGCGTTTTAAATGCTAAAAGGTTTTAGCATCTTGTCAATATGTATTCATTGCTTAGCCCTATTAGGTAAATCTATCTCCATAGATCATCATCCCTAATATGGAGGCTATATAGCCCAAGCACTTCATCAAAAAACTATTTTCAAATGAAGTCCTTAATTCGTGTCAAGAAATTTACTTCCAATTAACAATGTGTCAATCACACAATGTTTTAGAAATATTATTATGCTCCCACTTACTTTCTTGAATCACAAGCATCTTCGTTACCCATTGATGAAGTCAAAACCCTTTTGACCATTTCATCAAAACACGAAGATTCCAACTCCATTTTGCTCTCTTCTGTCCATCGCTGGAACTCTGAAGTTTGCACCCTTACTAGCATCCTCGGGACTGTCAAAATACCTTGGACTGTATCACATACAAGTCCTAGGTTTCATTTCCATCAGATGGAAATCCTTTTGTCATCCATGTTTCATATCTCATGATTGAAATATGTATTAATTGCTAGTTCAACCCGAACCGACTTCAAGCATCGCTACGGTGAGACAATCTCATCGTAGTCAACTCCTTGAACTTGTTATTGCAACAAGTCGAGCTTTATGGTTAAAACATTTTTATCCGTATCAGTTTTTAGTTCCATAAATATTCGTTAGACTCTAAGTCTTCCGAAAGGTGTATCAAGATCTTAATCTTGAATCACTTATATGGAAACTATCTCAGATTGTATTGGCATTTAGCCAATTCCGGAGTCAGGGCCCATCACCGCTTCCTTGTATATCGTAGGTATACTATTGTCCAACAACAATATCTCGTTTGCGCACCTAAGAGGTTTGCACGAGCCTTGCCTACGTGGTTCAGCTGCGAGTTCGACTGAAGTCAATACATTTTATTGTAGAGACTTCCGTATCAGTCGCAGTAGGAAACCCTGGAATCACTTCCAAGGTTCCTTTCCTTTGACCTGATGACGAAGATACTGGTTATCTTGTCGAGTTGCACTGTCCTCCCACTGACCTTTTATGAGAACTATTCTCTTTAAAAGCATACCGTTTTGTGGCAAAACCCTTTGCCTCGCTACAGTGGTGGGGGAATACCCAATGACTTGGGATAACCTACAAAGTAGCACTTGTCTGATTTGGAATAGGTTTGTAACCTTTTACACAAGCCCCATATTCCAAATGTTAAGAAAAGATATAACATGGTTGGGCGTACCATACCATGACGTTATTTCAACAGACCCGATGAAGCTCTTTTCAGTGTAAAAGCCGCAGTCTCTAAAGCATCACCTTAAAAGGGATAATGGCAAATTTATTTATGTCATCTTTGATCTTACCATGTCATAAATGGTTTGATTACATCTTCACGCACTTTCCACTTGCAGTGGTGTTCCGGGAGGTGCAAGTTATGAAACCCCTTTCACAACTCATCAGACATTCGCTAAACTTGTAACTCAAATATTCCTTTCTGCAATCGAATTGTAGAAACATAATTTTCTTGTTACAATATTTTCTTCTTCGTATTGAAAACCTTTCGAATGATTTCAAAAAATCCAGACTTACGTCTCATCAAGTAAATATCCATATATCCACTTGAGTCATTTCTGAAGATAGATAAATCCACTACTTGCAACAACATTTATTGGACTACACACATCATAATGTATGATCACCAATATGTTCTTTGCTCGTTCCTTATGGCCTGTGAACGGTATTTCAGTCACTTCACTTTTCAGAGGAAAGTTGCAAGTGTCAGATGATTCAAAATCAAACGACTTCAAAATCCATCATAATGGAAATTTTCATGCGGGTTTCTCCAATGTGACCAAATGCAGTGCCACACTTGTGTGGTATTCTTTTAGTCTTGCGACACTTAGCGTCAGTGTTATGGATGTATCATATTACCATCAATATTCATAGCATACATCCCATCCTGTATGGAAGCATGGCCCTTCATGTTATTCATAACACCGAACATCAAAAGTTCTCTTATGAATAACCTTCTTGCAAAATACCTTATGCAAAGGGCTATAGTGTATGAAACTCTAAATGAATTATGAAAGTAAATACAGAGGTAATGTATTAATATCAATATTCATAACATACATCTCATTCATAATGAAAGTATGGCCCTTATGTTATTCATAACATCGAACATCAAAAGTTCTCTTATGAATAACCTTCTTGCAAGATACTTTATGCAATGGGCAAGAGTGTAAAACTCTAAAATGAATTATGAAAGTAAATACATAGGGAATACACTAATGGAAGGTATAGTAACATTTACTATGTTCCCTGTGTGTATCTAAACCTCATTCCTGGCTAGTCTTTCAGGCCATAGTAGTTCTTACATCGAGTTGCAACAGAATGCAATCGAGCGGGTATCTTTGTGATTAACTCACAATACCCAAGAATTAGTGATTAACATGTTTAACCATAATTTTCAAGAACTATATCTTTGGCCAGCCTTTTATACATCAAAAACTTGTATGACATTCATACATGAGCTGGATATTCCAGTCTTCTTTCCTTTTGCCATTATACTTCTAACAGTTTAACTTTCAGTATATCTCCTACTCTCAGAAGAAGCACCCAACTTAAGAGTGGCGTTAGCCCCGGACTTCCTAGGCGTGAAAGTCTTACTAACACCCTTCGGACACTTCCTTTCTCTTTAAGTTGTTGTTTTATTCACCTTTCATCATATGACAGGCGTTCTCCTGGATCCCTCTCTTATCAGTCTTATGCATAGTAAACTCCTTTACTAATAGTTTGCAAACAAACATTGCTTTGGATATCTCATATCTTTTAGCCTTTGTCTATCTCTGAAAATAATTTTCAGATTCCATGAATATCACATAACTATCCAAACTTTCGAAGTTCGGGTCTCATGGAAGCAAACATATTGTATTTGACTGAAAAGGAATTCTAGCTTTTGGATCGAAGGACGAGAGTCACATGATCCATAGCATTAGCGGGAGAATACCAAAAGCATGCGATAGGACAAAGTCCTTCTCGGCACTCTTGAGGACAATCCTCACATTACGTTACCAACCGTAAAGTTTTAACCAGATATTTAACAGCTATTCAATTTTAACAGGGAAGGTGGAAACGCGAGCCATTATTCTACAACTATTATGCAAACCACACTTAGACAGTGTTCAAAATTAATTGCACTGAGAATTAAACAAGTTAATTCTATAGTGCGCTCCCACTCAAAACAATATCTCTCATAATTGATTGTGAGTGATTCAAGACCTGCATATCCATTCAACGTCACGGTTTGAGATGAACACCCATGGCGTGAACTTCAATCGGTAGGCAAACTTGCCGATCACATCTCTATGCGATTCTTGTTCATCTTTCGATGCGTGTGTTCCGAGCTCATGACTTTCATGCCTGAACGTCAAGACAACCAAGTGATCTCGCTGCGAGGTCTCAACTCACCCGCCTCACACATCCCTAATCGTTCGCACCCATGGAGATCATGCAATGCCCCGAAAAGTTAGGTGCCGTGACGGTGCTACACTTGGGAGAACACTAACTACTTGATATTTCAGTGAGAGATCACCCTAATAAAAAGCGACTACTGCGTAATCAAGAAGGGTGCATCATAAGGGATAAACATCTCAGGCAATTCATAATAGGATGATATGGTATAGCCCTTTCTGACGGAGAAGTCTTTCATTTCTTCGTCTCCGGCATTCGCGTCGGTGTTCTCCTTCGCGAAGATTGCCACCACCTTGTCGATGCACAAGACAATATTGCTATCTCTATAGCTAATAAAATAAGTGCATTACATAAGGTTGACACACAGGTCATTAAAGTGCAATCATATGGCTCCAGCCATCATGCCGAATCATGACACGCAGGTCATGTTAATCAATTTACATCATATAGTCATCTCATACATAATCAAATTATTATGAACACTGCTATACCACATCACATGCACATGCAAACCATCCTGCAAAACCAAGTTAGATGCCTCTAATCGGTTCATGCGAAATTTTATTTTACGTGGCTTCTAAGGTTTCGAAACAAACCGAAGCTACCAACGTCCATCATCAAGCATGATAATCCAAGTCGCTAGATTAACATTCCAGGGTGTATGAAACACGAGATAATAAAATCTCGAGCCCCATACTAAACTTCGTCATACGCGTGACCCCCGTGCAGATCACATCTGCATTGCCCTTTCGTCTGCAAAATTTCATCTTTCTTTTTAACTACGGTGGAATTCAATGAACTGTTAGCACTTCGTTGATCAATCAGGATCGCGGATTGCCAGAACATTGAAACTCCACCATACTGTTATCAAGATCAGAAATATGCAAATTCGAGGGAAGCAACAAGAACATCGGGTAACAGACTTCATCTGCTACCCGCACAAATAATTTTCAGCAATAGATCTCATCTACTACCTAATTATATTGTGCAACACCCATACATCTCTATGTATTCTAGATCGCAACCTGCATCTACGCATAGCACGGCTCTTGATGCCACTGTAGGGTAACGCAGTAGAAAACAAAAAATTTCCGACCTACGCACCAGCCCAGGACCACTATGGAGACTGCATACAAGGTTTGATCATTTTCGTTACCGACTCGTAGCGCAGCGGAAGTAGAGTCGATGACGAACGGCGGTGCAGATCCCCGCAGCTAGGATTTTACAACCTCCCAACCGCGAGGATGTATACCCTCATCTGCCCCGCGGACAGCCCTCCGGGAGTCGGTCGCACAGTCCCCCGGACGGTGTCGCGGACAGCCCTTCGGGAGGACCTCCGAAACTCGGACTGTCACTCGGACAGCCCTTCGGGAGGACCTCCAAAACTCGGACGGTCACACGGACAGCCCTTCGGGAGGCACTCTCGAACTAAGACCGAAACTACGATCTCTCTACAGAGTTGCACACATACGGTATCATCTATCCAGCAGGGCTTCGCCGTCCAGAACTAGTTCCTGCCGGAACCCAGACAGCCTTTCGGCTCTACGAAACTATTTCGCTGGGAGGGAGAGAAGAATGCCAGATCATGCATGGCTTTGTGTATGAGAGCAAGAGTGTGTCTTATGGCAGCCCACACACCTCCTATTTATAGGAAACCCAAGGGGTAGGGTGGTTTTACAAGAAAACCCAAAACCCACATGGAAAGGAGTCCTTCCCAAGGACCTAAAAGGTGAAACCAAGGAACAAGGGGGACTCCATGAAGGAGTCCACCATGTGGCCGGCCACACCCTCATGTGGGGCCCCAAAATTGGCCCCTATCCATCCATGTCATCCCCAAGATCTTTTGGAGCAAAGCCCCAAAAGGTGGCTTTCCAAAAATATCCCAAAAAGCACTTTCACTATTCACAACGACATTTTTCAGCGTCTGATCGAACTGAAAATATTCATGTGGGCTTAGAACAATTCTAGTACCCACCAAAATAATTTTCAACGCGAGCCGGAACAATTCCGGTTTAGTGATTTCATCTGCGAAAAGCATCTGAAGCGGTTTCGGCAGCTCCGGAACATTTCCGGTTTTCATCCCGGAAAATTCCAGAAAGTTTCCAGAATGATTCTGGCACCCTCCAAGAATTATCAGGCATGTGCCAAAACCAATTTGACTTTATGGTATCCTCTGAAACAACTTTTCAGTTTCACCGGAACTCATCCGGTGACCTCTCTGCGGAACTTTTCCGCTGTCCGAAACTTTTCCGGCGTCCGAAACTTTTTCGGTGATTTTCTCTCAGACTCCCTGTCTAGTATTCAGCAGATAGATGACCCTTAAGCGTGTGACCCTATAGGTTTGGTGAAGCATAGACATGACCCGGAACCCCTTCCAATCAATGATCAACATCGGAGCCGTGGACACCCATATTGATCCCTATACCCACACGAATGAATATTCGAGTGAACCTCGAGTTGCCGTGTGCTATTCCTGTTGCTTCGCGATATGTTACAAATACCCGAGGTGAGACATGTTGGCATCCCCGTGGATCAACACCTTGTCCACTATGCCAGTTACCTCGTTGCCGGTATTGTTCTCTTTTCTCGTTCCCGTGTTCCGGCATCCCTGTGATCAAATCACCCTGTGTCTGGCCAGACGATGATGGATACCGTAACACCGAGAGGGCCCAGAGATATCTCTCCATCGTCGGAGGAGCAAATCCCAATCTTGAGCTATCAAGTTACTTGACATACTTTTCCATGAACCCGTAAGCCACCGTAATAGCCACCCATTTACGGATGACGTTTAACAAACCCCAAAGTTCATGAAGCAAGCATGAAGAAACTCGATACTCTCATGGTCTAAGGAATTATGCAAACATTAACTTCCTGTGTTATTAACCATTAACTTATGACGAATGTATCTCATAGCATAACATCAATTTGGGTCGATTCAACACAAGTGTTCTACCAACAATTGTGCCCTCAAAATTGCCAGCATAGTCATGCCCATGATCAGGAAAACAGGATCATCAAGCAATACTTGAGCCAGTCATAGAGGCTTGACTAGGAATACATTTTACCGTTTATTATCCCACACGTGCACATGAGTTTCCCTCCAAGCCTCGTTTTATTTGTAGACTCGAGAATCATTGCAGTTATAGCATGGAACATAAACATAATTATGAACAGGGAGATAATCAATAACATTTATTATTGCCTCTAGGGCATATCTCCTACACATACCTCAAATGGCCACCTCAAATAATGCATTCTATAACCAGACACCTCAAATCTCATATCTCAAATCCATATTATCCATACAACTAATACTATGTCGATCTATTCCGTCACTGCATGCCATCGGACTACCAAAATTTGGCATGTTTGGCTATGATGGAGATCATCCACGGCTATCCTTGCCCTTCCCGGAGCCCGTGTCGTCCTTCTCGCGGAAGTACCGGTCGAAGACGTAGTACGGATCGAGCCGGATCTGCTCGTCGCCGGAGCTGTCCTCGCCGGAGCTCACCTCCTTCTCCTCCTTCACTGGTAGTCCGGCCATTTCACGGACGGCCCGATTCTGCTCGCGGGCGAGGGCACACGCGTTCCTCCGCTGCCGTTTCTTCAAAATGCGGGCGCGTATAGCTTCCTCCTCTGCGGCCGCCCGCGCCGCTGCATCAGCCGCCTCCGCCATTTCCTCCGCGAGAAAGGCCTTGGCGATCCTTATCCGCTCCTTCCCACGGCGGGCAGCCCGTTCCCGGTGGGACTCCAAGGCCTCCAAATCCGCCCGCCGGGACCTTGATGATCTCCCGGAGGAACCGAGCGCCCGTTGAGCAGACGCTATGGAGTCACGGCAGACAGAGCCTACCGTTGGTCAGTCGCTGTCTTCGCGGGAGCGGCGGAGTGCAATGCGAACCGCCATGGCCTCCTCCAATCCGCAGGGGACGACCCCACAGTCGACGGATCCGGACTGGTCGGAGTCAGATCCGCTGCCCTCCATGCCGGAGACGGTCGGAGATCGCCGGAGGTGAGCAAGGGTGGCGGATGGGAGTGGAGGGGGTGGAGTGAAGTGGCTAGGGTTTGCTCTGGCGAACGGATGAGGACGAATATATGTGGGGCCGATGCGGGCCAGTGCGGGTCAGGCGGGCGTGCCCGGGCTCCCCCATATCCGCCCCATATTTAGGCTGGAAATGAGGGGTGCCGGTCAGCCCGGGTGTTTGAGACCGGTTTGACAGACCCGTCTGGGTCATTTTTTTGTGACCGGACGGTCTGTCCGGACGTTTGAGGATGAGGAGGGTATGAGAAATCCGGCTGTAGATGCTCTCATCAAGCTGCCTTCTCTAGGCGCCCCTAGCCGCGTCAGGTGAGCACCAAAAGGGCCGACGCACTCGTGTGCCCCACTCGTGTGGGATGCCACAACCTCGTTTCTTTGTGTGCGTTTTCATGTTTATTGATTTTATTTTTTCTTTGGTGTTTTCCTTTCGTTCATACTTCCAAATATTATAAATAAATCTATTACAAAAAACACTTTGCATAAAACATTTCAGAAAATGCAACCAAGTATTTAGAAAATGTTAAATGTGTATATTTAAAATGTTTATTATTTGTACAAAAAATATACAATGTGTGTGCGAAAACAACTGATCATGTATTTTTAAAATGTTAATCAAGCATCGAAATAATTTTTTAATCACATATTCGAATAATATTAATAAAGCATTTGAAAAGTAATAAATATATGTAGAAAAAATATTGACCATGTATTCATTTATTGTAATCTTGTATTTTTTTTAAAATTGTTATATTTGAAAAATGTTAATCAAGAATTTGAAAATGGTTAGATTTATACAAAAAAATGTTGACTATGTATTAAAAAAATGTTAATCATGTATAGTACTAAAATAATACTCCCCCCGATTGATAGTACTTGTCTTAGAATTGTCAGTATTTGTCTAGACACGTTTTATTGTTAGATACATTCATATCTAGACAAATGTAAGACAAGTAATATTTATGGGAGAGAGTATTAAACTTGTATTTAAAAAAATATTAGTCAAGCATTTGAAAAATGTTAAATATATATATATATAATTTTTTTGACTATGTTTTCAAAAAATGTTAATCTTCCATTTTAAAAAATGTTAATCAAGTATTTAAAAAATGTTAAATGTCTATAGAAAAATTGTTGACCATGTCTTAAAAAATTCAATATTATATTTAAAAACTTTTAACCATGCATTTCAAAATGTTTAAAATGTATATAGAATAATTTTGACCATGCATTCAATAAATGTTAATCTTGTATTTGTTTTTTATCTAAAAGTGTATATAAAAAATGTTCACCATGTATTAAAAACTTGTTAAACTTGTAGTTAAAATATGTGAAACATGTATTAGAAAATTTTCTTGATGTATACGAAAAATTTAGAATCAAAACCAAAAGAAACATTAGACATGTGTTGACGTAAAAAATGATGACACCGTGAAAAGAAACATAAAGAAAACGAAGAAACTGAGAAAGAAATAAAAGAAAACTAAAGTATAACAAAAAATATTACTGAAGAAACAAAATGAAAACCGAAGAAAAAACAAAGAAGTCTTAACAATTTTACATTAGGTTACACTACTTGTACCCAATTGCTGTTATTGCCGTACAGTTAAGTCGATTGCTCGGAGACTATAAACAGAGAATCTGCACATCGGGGTAGACAGCAAAAATAACTTTGTGAAGTTTTGTTTGGTAGTGACTTCACTGCTAGTACTTGAATCAGACAATATATTAATAATAACTAAAGACTATACCATGCTTTTTGTAAATATAAAGGATTTCTGAAATATAAATTCCATTATTTTATATATATGCTCAACACCTTACATTGTACAATTATGCTATGCATATAATATTTGCGTCGAAATATGATATGTGCTAAAAACTTTCGATGGAGAGCTAAAAAATTCGAGAGCCACGCCCGAAAAAGTGTTCCCAGAGTTATATCCGAACTGCGAGTTCATACAACACAAAGTCCAGTTTTTTGGAAAGGTTAAACTTGTTTTATTCTCTTATTAATGTTTTCATGGTCACATTAAATTTAATCCTTGTTGGCTGAGCTGCAGATAATTTTTATTTATTTATTTTCCAACCTCTTTATTGAAGAGAGTGGAAGGGAACCATGAGCACTTCGATGATGAATTCACATCTCCTAAATGTGTCCATGATACTCTCCAATTTTGCAAAATAGGCCAGATATATCTTGATTGGGCTCACAACAAAATTATGGACAAACCGCCAACTGATAAGACAAGTAAGCGTGCATGTGCAACGCACGTACTACCATGTGCAATTTTTTTTTACTCGTTGCCACAAAACAAATCATATTATATAAAAAATACAATAAACTAATATGAGCATTTTCTCATCTGTTCCAATTCAAATTTAACAAACCCACATACCATATGTACTGATTTTCTTTTACAAGCATTATCATCCCCTCAGTGCCATGTCTAGTCATCGCTCCATGGATGCTATGAGAAACAGAAACAACAAATTAGCAGACTCACAATAAGATGCATAAATAGATTACCACCTGTTGAGACTAAAGCAGCAAAGTCTGTTCAAACACCTCAACTTACGAATGTAATCTAAAAGATACTAAGGGGCTATTTGGTTCTTGCCCACGCCTGCCTGACCAAATCAAGGGCTGCCAAAAATATTGGCGCTGGTTTTGCCCGCTCGTGATCCGCCCATGATTTGGCGTCAGAATAGATGGAGAGAGCTATGGTGGGATGGGTGTGAAAGCACTTAGAGGTGAAGCCATCGCTACGGCAGTTAAGTCGAAGGGGTTGGTCGGGACGAAAGACACGGTTTTACCCAGGTTCGGCCCCTCTCGATGGAGGTAAAAGCCTACGTCTTGCTTTGAGTTGTATTGATTGGTATCGATTACAAGGGAGCGGATTCGCTTGACCTTGCTATCGATCAAAGGTTTCGTACCCTAAGCCGCCCAGGGAACCCGCTTTTATATACACAGGTCGAGGCCCTAGGCTTACAAGGGTCCGGGCCGGGTTTTAACTCTGCGGCTATGATAGCGACGCAGATCTTGTTGGTAAATCACGGATCGTGCTGCTGCAAGATCTCGCTCTTCATCCAAAATGTCTAATGCGTCCTGACGCGCCGCCTCATTAACAGTTTCAATGTAAGCCGCCACCCTGGGCAAGTCATGACGGATATCACTGGGGAGAACAACTTCTGGGCCATAAACCATGAAGAAAGACGTGTAGCCTATTGATCTGTTGGGGGTGGTCCTGATGCTCCAAAGAACTGAAGGTAATTCCTCCACCCAACAACCCGGTGTTCGTTCCAAGGGAACCATAAGCCGGGGTTTAATCCCTCTCAAAATTTCCTGGTTAGCACGTTCTGCTTGACCATTAGACCATGGATGAGCCATGGAGGAGACATCGAGGCGGATGTGTTCACTTTCGCAAAACTCTTTCATAGCCCCCTTGGACAGATTTGTACCATTGTCAGTAATGATACTGTGAGGGTAACCAAACCGAAAGATCAGCTTCTTGACAAACTGAACTGCTGTTGCTGCGTCGCACTTGCTGACCGGCTCCGCCTCAACCCACTTGGTTAACTTATCAACCGCCACCAAAAGGTGGGTCTTCTTATCTTTAGACCTCTTAAACGGTCCAACCATATCAAGCCCCCAGACCGCAAACGGCCAGGTGATCGGAATCATCCTCAACTCTTGAGCCGGCACGTGGGCTCGTCGTCCGAATTTCTGACACCCATCACATTTGCTAACCAAGTCCTCCGCATCTGCATGAGCTGTTAGCCAGTAAAAACCGTGCCGAAAGGCTTTGGCCACCAGGGATTTTGACTCGGCGTGATGACCACAATCACCGGCATGTATCTCTTGCAAGATGTCATGGCCCTCCTCAGGAGAAACACAACGTTGAAAACGTCAGTCACGCTGCACCTGTGCAACTCGCCATTGATAATAGTCATGGACTTGGACCGTCTCGTAATTTGTCACGCCAAGGTCTCATCTGCGGGTAACTCGCCACGAGTCAGATATGCCAAATAAGGCAGCGTCCAATCAGGAATAGCATGGAGAGCCGCCACCAACTGTCCTTCCGGGTCAGGTATAGCAAGATCCTCCTCAGAAGGTAATTTGACCGACGGGTGATGCAGCACATCCAGAAACACATTAGGCGGCACCGGCTTATGTTGAGACCCCAACCGGGATAGCGCATCGGCCGCCTCGTTCTTCCGACGATCAATGTGATCCACCTGATAACCCTTGAAGTGACCAGCAATGATATCAACCGCCTGGCGATAAGCCGCCATACGAGGGTCTTTAGAATCCCACGTGCCTGAGACTTGTTGGGCCACAAGGTCTGAGTCGCCTAAACACCTGACCCGGCTCAAATTCATCTCCTTGGCCACACGGAGCCCATGAAGCAAAGCTTCGTATTCAGCTGCATTGTTAGTACAAGGAAACATTAACCTTAATACATAACAAAACTTATCACCTCGCGGGGAAGTCAAAACAACTCCAGCCCCCGAGCCTTCCAACTGTCTCGATCCATCAAAATGAATTGTCCAATATGTATTGTCCGGCTTCTCCTCAGGTGCTTGACACTCCGTCCAGTCATTGATAAAGTCCACCAGGGCTTGAGACTTGACAGCTGTTCGAGGCACATACCTCAAATTAAGAGGCCCAAGCTCAATTGCCCACTTAGCAATCCTGCCGGTGGCTTCTCTATTTTGAATGATATCTCCCAAAGGAGCAAAGCTGACCATCGTGATTGGATGTCCAAGGAAATAATGCTTCAGCTTGCGATTCGCCATGAACACTCCAAACACCAGCTTTTGCCAATGTGGGTATCTTTGCTTGAATTCTGTCAAAACCTCACTGACATAATAAACCGGCCTCTGGACTGGATATTCTTTGCCTGCCTCCTTGCGCTCCACCACAACTGCAGCGCTGACGGCCTTGTTATTAGCCGCCACGTACAGGAGCAATGGCTCTTTTTCCACAGGAGCGGCCAAGACAGGCGGCTCAACGAACTGTTTTTTGAGCGCCTCAAACGCATCATTGGCAGCATTACTCCAGACAAAATCATCCGTCTTCTTCATCATCTGATACAAAGGGATGGCCTTCTCTCCCAGGCGGCTTATGAATCAGCTTAAAGCGGCAATACGACCCGCCAAGCGCTGAACATCATTAATGCACGCCGGCTTAGATAATGAGGTAATAGCCTTTATTTTGTCCGGGTTAGCCTCAATGCCCCGCTCTGAGACCAAAAATCCCAGGAGCTTGCCTGCAGGCACACCAAAAACACACTTAGCTGGGTTAAGCATCATCTTGTAGACTCGCAAATTATCAAAAGTTTCCTTCAAATCATCAAGCAGAGTCTCCTTCTTCCTTGACTTGACCATAATATCGTCCACATAAGCATGAACGTTGCGCCCGATCTGACCATGAAAACAATTCTGTAGATAGCGTTGATAAGTCGCCTGGGCACTTTTGAGTCCAAAAGGCATGGACACATAGCAGAAAGCTCCAAAAGGTGTTATGAAAGATGTCTTCTCTTGGTCTTTAACTGCCATCTTGATATGATGATAACCCGAATAAGCGTCCAGGAAACATAAGCTCTCACAACCCGCCGTTGCATCAATGATCTGGTCGATACGGGGGAGAGCAAATGGATCAACCAGACAAGCTTTGTTAAGGTCGGTGTAATCCACACACATCCGCCACGTGCCGTTCTTCTTAAGGACGAGTACCGGGTTAGCCAACCACTCCGGGTGAAAAACTTCCACAATAAATCCAGCTGCCAAGAGCCGGGCTACTTCTTCTCCAATAGCTTTACGGCGCTCTTCATTGAAACGACGGAGGAATTACTTGACTGGCTTAAACTTAGGATCCACATTAAGGTGGTGCTCAGCGAATTCTCTCGGTACACCTGGCATGTCAGAAGGCTTCCATGCGAAGATGTCCCGATTCTCACGGATGAATTCGATGAGCGCGCTTTCCTATTTGGGGTCCATATTAGCCCCTATAGTGAACTGCTGTGATGAGTTGCCAGGAACAAAATCCACCAGCTTGGTATCTTCTGCCACAAATTTCAGGGGCGGGTCAAACTCTGTGCTGGGCTTCTTCAACGGGGTCATATCCGCCGGGTCAACATTGTCTTTATAAAATTTTAGATCCGCCTCAGCACAACTTGACTCTGCATACGCAGCATCGCCTTCCTCGCACTCAAGAGCAATCTTCCGATCACCATGCACCGTAATCGTCCCCTTCAGACCTGGCATCTTG
Source organism: Elymus sibiricus (assembly GCA_039707655.1). Taxonomy (NCBI): domain Eukaryota; kingdom Viridiplantae; phylum Streptophyta; class Magnoliopsida; order Poales; family Poaceae; genus Elymus; species Elymus sibiricus. The sequence continues at coordinate 525,364,073 of CM077665.1, read as the reverse complement.
AGCTGCAAGTAAACATAACAGGGCCGAGCCATGAACTTGGCATAAGCCGGCCGTCCAAACAGAGCATGATATGGACTCTTGATTTTAACCACTTCAAACCACAAGGTCTCTACCCTGTAGTTGAACTCATCACCAAAAGCCACTTCCAGAGAAATTTTTCCTACTGGATAAGCTGACTTGCCGGGTACGACGCCGTGAAACACTGTGGATGACGGTTTAAGATCCTTGTCAGTCAGATTCATCCGGCGAAAAGTGTCATAATACAGGATGTTGATGCTGCTGCCACCGTCCATAAGCACCTTGGTGAACATGTAGCCTCCTACCTGAGGGGCTACCACCAGGGCCAAGTGCCCCGGGTTATCAACTCGCGGCAGGTGATCCTCCCTGCTCCATGATATGGTGTGCTCAGACCACTTTAAGTATTGCGGAAGAGCCGGCATTGCTGCATGAACCGCCCTCTTGCGCACCTTATGAACACGTTTATCAAGACTCGTGGTGAAGACGTGATACTGTCCTCCATTAAGCTGCTTTGGGTTACTTTGATACCCTGATTGGTTGTTTTGCTGCTGACCACTATTACCGGACTGTTGATTGTGGCCACCATGATTGCCTTGACCCTGATAACCCGATCCTGAGCCGTCCGTACCGAAGCCTGACCCATGAGAGCCGGATCCTGACCCGCCAGGCGGCCCATTGCCGTTACCATGATGCTGGTTAAGGCTGTAATTCCGGAACTCCCGCATGATATAACAATCCTTCCAAGCATGAGTGGATGGCTTGTTGGGTAGACTGTGCTTCGGGCAGGGGTCGTTCAACATTGCCTCCATATTGAAAGGCTTGCCCTTACCGAAAGGTGGTTTACCGTTGCCCTTAGCGCGGTTGTTCCCAGTGTTTGTATTGGCCACCAGATCTGGCCCGCCATCTGGATGCTTTCGTTTGCCGCCATTACTTGGGTTGTTATTTCCTGCCCCATTCTGCTGCTGACCCTTGCCGTTGCCATTCTTCTTACCCTTAGCAGACTTCTCATCATCAGAGCCAGGATCTTTCGTGCTATCAGAATCTGCATATTTAGTGAGAGCCGCCATGAGCTCACCCATGTCCTGGCAAGAACGCTTGAGCCGTCCGAGCTTTTGCTTAAGGGGCAAAAAATAACAATTCTTCTCCAGAATCAGAACTGCCTGAGCCGCCGTGATATTATCAGAGGAGTGGATAATGGTTGAGATCCACCGGACCCAATGATGGGCCGACTCATCCTCACGCTGCACGCAATGATCCAAATCAACGATCGTCATAGGCTGCTTGCACGTCCCTTGATTTTTTTTGATGAATCGTGCTTTCAACTCGGCTCATGAATTAATGGTATTGGGAGGCAGACCCTTTAACCATGTATGAGCCGGTCCTTCCAACATCATGATGAAGTACTTAGCACAGACTGCATCACTGACATCCAACATCTCCATGGCTAGCTCATAACTCTCAATCCAGGCTTCTGGAGGTAGATCAGCTGTGTAATTAGGCACTTTGCGCGGACCCTTAAAATCCTTCGGCAGACGCTCGTTTCGTAGAGCCGGTGCTAAACACGGCACTCCAACAGCCCTGGAGGTGACTCCGGCTCCCACCGAAGTTGAAGGGGTCACCGGGGGCGGCTCTTGGTAAGCCGCCGCGGCCGCTGCCTCAGGCTGAGCTCTGGCATTATCCACGATCGCCTGAGCATTGATAACGGGTGGGTCATCATAGGGCGGGTTCCGACGTCGCTCGCTGCTAGAGACCGCTGGCGATTCCAAGCGCCGGCTATAACTGCGGCTTGGGATGGGGGTCGAGTGCACACGACTCCGGCTATACGTATACTTCACCTGTTGGGCCACCGTTGTCTGCAATAACTCAATGGCGTTCCGTGCTTCTGCGGCGAAGGGTGTTCCGTCGGTGAGAGGGAGCGCATTGAGCCTGGCAGCCGCTGCTATCATGTTCTCCACTGGGTTAGAATAATGACCAGGTGGTGTCAGAAAGCGCTGCGGCGGGGTCTGATTCCTACGGGGCGGGTCTGGCTGCCGATGCTGAGTCGCTGCCCTATTCCCAGGCACTTCCGCCGTTCGGGTTACGGTCAGAGGTGCGTTCGGTCCTGCCCCTGGCGTGTTAAAAAGATTTCTGGGCTCATACTGCTCAGGCAGGCGGGTCTGATGCCTCATCCAAAAAACCGCTTCTGATGCTTGCTGATCCAGATTAAGGCGAAAAGCTTCGGCCCTGAGACGCTCCGACTCAGCATCCATCTGAGCCTGCAATTCATTGATATCCTCCTGGGCCCTGGCCATCTGGTCCTTCAGCCTCGCGATCTCCGCATTACGGCCTGCTTGATTTTCCATTGTGACCTCAGTTCCCATCAGAGTTGTCAGCTCATTCATCAGATCCAACAAAACTTGAGCCGGCGGCCTGGCTGACCTGGATCCTGCCGCGCCGGCAGCCGCTACCCCGGCCTCCGTGCTGCCAGAAGCCGGCGTCGAGCCTGCCATGAAGACGGCGGCTTGGCTCGGCGGCTCATAGGGCTCCGGAATACTGTCGCCCTCGAAATAGCCCCCAAGCCCGCCATTATGAAGCTGGTAGATTGACTCCGCCTCTCCGCTCGAGGATCCATCCTCTGAGCAGGCGAGGGTTTCTCCTCCTGACACGGAACCTTCCGCGAGTTCTGCGCCTTGTGTGAAGCCGACGAAAACGTGCTTCCGGCCGGGTTGAATCCGGGCGGGTTGCACGCACCGGGCCGACTCGATGAGGTTGGTGCAGATGTCTGGCCCGGGCTTAGATCCGCCGATCTTCCCGATGAAAACGTGAATTCCGCCGAAGGGGACCCGGTACCCGTACTCGATTGAGTCGGCCTCGGGGCCCCAGCCAGCATCGTCGATGTAGAGCTTGCCGCGGCGACTCTTAGTCATCCTGCCAATGGCGTATCTCTCGATCCCTGAGAGAGAGCCCTTCGAGTACTCCAAACCACCGCGCATCTGCCCCACGGTGGGCGCCAACTGTCGTGGCTTTGTCACGACAGATGTCCTAGTGAAAGGACTTAGAGGTGAAGCCATCGCTACGGCGGTTAACTCGAAGGGGTTGGTCGGGACGAAAGACACGGTTTTACCCAGGTTCGGCCCCTCTCGAAGGAGGTAAAAGCCTACGTCCTGCTTTGAGTTGTATTGATTGGGTATCGATTATAAGAGAGCGGATTCGCTTGACCTAGCTATCGATCAAAGGTTTCGTACCCTAAGCCGCCCAGGGAACCTGCCTTTATATACACAGGTCGAGGCCCTAGGCTTACAAGGGTCTGGGCCGGGTTACATCTAGTAACCGCCCTTATCTCTAAATCGCATTGCCTTCTCTGGCAAGCCATCTCCCGGCGGCTTACGCCTCCGGGTCACACATCGCCTTCCGGCCCTGGGCCTCTGCCCGGCCCATCTGATAAGTTACTTCCAGGTTTGTCTTGGTCTTCTGGCCTGTTTAAGGCCTTACTGCTAAGCCACCAACTTCCTAACCCGGCCCCTCCTGGGCGGGTCATACCATGGGGTTATATCCCCAACACTATCCAAACAGACATCCATCCCTCAGTCAACGCAAATATTTTGACATGGCAGGCAATGGTTGTTATCCAAACAGCCCCTAAATGGAGAGGGAGTGAGAAAATCTTGAACGGCAGTTGCTCTTGAGATTGTTGGTTTTTACCCAGGCATGAGGAAGATGTACTTAAGAATTCATAAATGATTCAAAATTTAAGTGAGGTTACTATCATTAATCCTAACCAAGGCAATGTAACAACCTCACAATATACCTTTACATACCGACAAAGCTATGCAAGAGCGTAGTTTATCCTAGAAAATAGTGAGGAACCATACAAAGGCATCTCCATTTCATCCATGTGTAGGTTATATTTTCTCGGGTGAGAGGACAAACCGTTCAGGGCTTAGTTGGACGCCAAGATTATCAATGCCAAACATGCTCAATGTTTTCGCAAAAAAAATGCTCAATGTTGCGCTAAGCAAATGCATAAAAAGGAACTAAACGGGGATACTTTTCTAAGTAATCACATCCCAGTAATATAATGACAAAACTTAATAGAAACCTATCATATGATCATATCCCTGTGAGTAAATCAGTCCAGAACAATTTTCTCACAACAAATGTCCAGTCCAAACCAAATTGATGGTTTATGCTATGCACATGCTATCATGTTGAGGTGTGAATAACAAAACATGCTTTTGCTCAAGAAAATAAAGTGTGCTTAGTCAAAATAGGAAACTATTGCTGCCATTTTTGAAAAATCAGAGGCACTCATGTAACACTTAAGTAAACTATATGTGAAAGACTACCACCGAAAAAAGTAGCACCAAGATATACCAACCAACCTTTCTTTCGTGTTGAACATTTGCCACCAAGTGAACCTTCCTGGTAGCAAATGCTCGTCATGATTATTGCGCGCAAAATTGCCAATATAAGGACTATCCAGTGCAAGCATGCTCCCTACACTAGAAGAGAATGTTTAGATTGCTATAACGTGGCTGAAACAACTGGAACTTGTATCAAGTGAAATGAACATGAAATTTTTTGCAAGTGAAAATACCTCTTCACATAAATAAATTTGATCTTCTCACCATCATCACCTACAAGCACAATCTGCTTTCTTTCTGTACATCTAAAAGGTTCCAATGTCTCAGTCTTCCCAATCCCGCAAGAAAGAAAGGGTGGGTTCTGAAGCTTTCTCTAACAAAGTCGGATTTTAAAGTTCACCCAATTCATTTTTTTTGCGAGTAGTAAATTTCTTCATTTTTATTCTCAGCACTAAACGAGAGTCTTTTTGTACCACATAGCAAACATGTATTTACAGAGGTCTAATAACGCTAAACCACGAATCCTACTATGCATGTACATGCTTCTGCAAACCCACGTATAATGAAACAACATCTATTGTAAACACATGATCTCTAGTCACCAGCCTATATTTAGCTGCTGACGAACAAGATACTACATATTTCGTACTCCTGTATTATCTAAGTCCTAAAATAGAACAGTGGGACAATCCAAAGCACTGAACCTGTGTTATCCAAGTAATAAATTATTGTCCCATGTTAGCAATATTTTTCTTATGTTTGCAGATCCGGTTATACTGAACCAACATCTATCATGAACACATGGATTTGTACTGACCTGATCAACCTATTTTTAACTGCTGATCAACAAGATAATGCATACAATTAACTATGATCTCGCTATTAAAGAAGGATGTGTAACTACTTCTAGTTCTAGAGAACAAATGTACATGTCACTTCTTAAAGAAAATATATATTACATTTAGTGGTATGTTAATTACTACTCCCTTTTGGGACGAAGGGAGTATGCAGCAAGCATCAAACAATCTTGCTGTTTATAAGTAACAGCAAGCAACTCCATACCTATTCATTAATGTAGAGATGAACAATTAATTCAAGCACACTTCAGACACCACAATTTTTTTGCCTTAATTCAGATCACCTCCTGTAATAAAAATGAACTACAGATCAAAAATAAGTAAGCTCAGTTGACAGAAGTAGAATGAAGATGAGATGATTCCACACTCCTCTCAGATATTCATGTATACCACATCTGATGACAACCAGGAAGATTATGACATGAATTTCGAATACTAGGTTGCAAGAGTCGTGCACCAAGAAGGATCATATACTCGACTTAATTTCAGATTTTTGAATCACAAGCTGTATATATCAGAGTTGCCGTCTTGAGGCGAGGGCCTCACCCAAGTTGAGCGGCGCGACGATGACGGAGGAGGAGCGGAGGTCTGCGACGCATGACGAGTGGAGCGGGCGGCGGCGGGCGATTGGAGCGACGCACAGGAGGAGCGGACGAAGGTTGTTGCGGTCATGCGGAGCAGTTTTTTCTGAATGGGCGAGCGTGAGGAGCAGTTCGTAGCGGCGGGTAGAATTGTAGATGGGTTAGTAGCATGTTTACTGTCTTTTTGTGTTAAACACGGGAGACTTTTGGGCCTTTAGATCTTGTAGATGGACGCGCCTGATTGTTTGAATTTGCCCCCTCTCGTGTCTTTATAGGGATAGTAGATAATGTCATTTCGTAATAGCAAGTTCCAGTATTTAGTTCGGTAGAAAAAAAATTAATTTCTCTATCTTTGTCAATGTAAGAATGGTTGATGTTTCGTTTCCAAACCATTTTTTTGCAAACAGAGTGATGTTAAATGATTATTTTTGTATACTAAATTTTTATAGTTATTTTAAATTAATTGTAGCATAGCAAAATTTTAATTTTTATAACTTTTCAATTATTTCGACATCATAGTTAGCCACGTAACAATGTGGATTTCTAAATAATAGTTAAAATATTCCTTATTATACAATTCTAATACATATTAATGGAAATTTATCTTGTGCAAATTTTAAATTGTAAGAAGTACAAAAAAATGTTTTCTAGTTTTGAAAAAATCTTGAAATTAATTTTTAAATATTGTATAAAGTATATAGTGTATACATGCAAGTGTTCATATATATTTTAATATTGATGAATATAATGGTAGAGATTTTATAAATCATACACACTAACAAATATCTTAGTGGTGGTTTCTAGTATATGTTAGATAATTGTATTGGTAGAAATTTTCTAGGTCAGGGCAAATATGACTTGCAAGTTGGGTTCAATAATAGGTTGACAACATGTGCATGCTTTTGTACTTGAATTTAAATTGGGAACATTATTATAATATAGAAGAACATACAGTATTGTCGATTGTACTTTGGTATATGATTCGTTATCTCACATGCTAGTCTAGATTCACTTGCCTTGATTTGGTACATCTGAGATCTCCTACCCTTTTTCAGATGAAAATGTATGCATTCGTTTATATATAGAAATCTAGTTATCCTGAATTTCATTATGATACCGAGACGTCCATCGTAATGAGACTATCAATGTAATAGAACTCAACTTCAAAAGTCAGATTGGTTTGTGCCCATATAGTACAAACTATTAGCATGTAGTGTGAACTTGCCGATCCTGTCAATTGAGGCTCATTTTTATGTATTTAAAATTGTGTCTAGAAAAAATGATTACCATGTCTATAGAAAAATAAATAAACTTGTATTTGTAAAATATTAAACGTGTATTAGAAAATGTTCTTTTTTTTTAACACAGTACAGACGCAAGCGCTCATATACACGCGCATACACTCACCCATATGAACGCACACACGCACACCCTACCCCTATGAGCACCTCCGAGAGACTGAGTATTAGAAAATGTTCTTGACATATATGAAAAAATGTAAAATGAAATTAAAAAAAGTTAGACATGTGTTGAGAAAACAATGATGGAAACCGAGGAAAGAAACATAAACAAAACAAAAATAACTGAGAAAAACAAAAGAAAATGAATCATAATGAAGAAAGAAAGAAAACCAGTGAAAAAACAAAAAGAAAACCGACGACAAAAAAAGGGGAAAACGCAACATACGCTGTTATCATCAACGAGCAAGCATGCGGAGCGAGAACACGCGAGCGAGCGAGAGGCATGAACAGGCCGGCCCAGTACTGTACACGGACGAGAAAGCTTCAGCGAGACAGCTCTCCGGCTGCGCCGAGGGCGGATTCACCATTGGTAAGTCACATTCCCCCCCCCCCCCCCCCCCCCCCCCCCCCCCGCAGTCTCGTGAGTGGTAACTACTAACTACTACGGCGCAATATAACTTTTACTGAATGTGCAGGCAACGTAGCTACGGTTTCTCAAATTCTATTCTAGTCATATAGTTCAATCCCATTCCCATTCCCATCCTTATGCATACGTTGGTTCCATGCGTTGGGCTATCAGTAAACAGACAATTTCGTTGCGGCATATCAAGGGTGAAAAGGATGCTACAAGATATACAGATTTGCACGTTTGACCGGAGTGATCCAGGACTAGTTGTTTGCAGTTAATTTTGTATGCGTTTGTCCCCGTGGAATCGTCTACTCCACCAATCAGTGCCATTCAACTCTCTCTTATTATGTTTACAAGTACATCTTCAGAAACCGTGTGTTTGCAGGTGGCAAGGGGAGGCAGTTTATCCTCCAGTAGTTAAATCGTGATACCATAGACAAGTGCGGCGCTCACCCGAGAAGTTGGACCAGGACCGGAGGTGTCAAGCTAGCAAAGTCTATCATGTCCATGGTCTTATAGGGCTGAAAGTTTTATAATCATCACGCTACCCATATCTAGTTGACTAAGTGCTTCTGATGGGGAAAATGGTGCATTGTCAACGCCTTGGCTCGCAAAACCGCGCAATTTCCTTCCTGACTTGTATCCCACCGTGCGAGCTATAAAGGCCATACTGATTAGATTGTAGTGTACGAACGGACTTCCCTGTTAGCATCATGGTTTTCTGCGTAGTTGGATGCGTGTCGAGGTTCATCATCAAGAAAATAGGTGACTCATCAATGGGCTTCTTGCGTGCATCTGAATGATTTTCCTTTACATGTTGTTCTTCTTTTTCTCCTGATCAACAGTTGACAGTTCGATTTGCATAAATATCTATCAGTTGTTTCACATCAATCTTTTCGCCAAACTGCAGGCACAAGGAGAATACAAGGAAGGCCACAAAGGGCCATTGAAGAAGCTAAACCATTTGCAGACGAAAACGCATATGAAAGCAATTCAATGAAAGGAGCACTTCTGAGCTCACCTTTGATTGAGTTCACTACAGTTCTTTCAGCAACAAACAATTTCAACGACAAGCTTGGCGCTGGTGGATTTGGTCCAGTTTACAAGGTAGGGTAATTCAAACTTCCACATCTCTTGTTCCATGAATGTCATCGAGCTTTGATTTGATTCTTGGCGATGTATCTAGATAATCACCTGAGCAACATGAGTTGATAAATACTTGCAGGGGAGGCTACCAGATGGCCAGGAAATAGCTATCAAGAGGCTGTCGAACAGCTCCAGTCAGGGATCAGAAGAGTTCAAGAACGAGGTGACCGTTCTGTCCAAACTCCAGCACCGAAACTTGGTTAGGCTTTTTGGCTGCTGTGTTCACGGAGAAGAGAAGATGCTGGTGTATGAATACATGCCTAACAACAGCCTTGATTCGTTCATCTTTGGTAAGTTCAGTTTTGGTTCATGCCATCCGGGTGCACGAATCTTTTATCAGCAAGCCTGCAACTGAACTTGTATGCCTGATGACATATTTATATCAGATGAAACTAAGAGATCAGTGTTGGGCTGGAAGTTGCGGTACAATATTATTCAGGGGATCGGGAAAGGGTTACTGTACCTTCACCAGGATTCCACGCTGAGAATTATTCACAGGGACATGAAAGCAAGCAATGTTCTGCTTGATGATGATTACATCCCCAAGATATCCGACTTCGGCATGGCGAGAATTTTCGGCGAATACCAACGTCAAGCCCTTACTCACCGAATTGTGGGAACCTAGTAAGGCTCCTTTTCTCTTTTGTTCACCTAGTATAAATGAACATGGCTTCAGGATAGTGTGTTAAAATCTGTGGAAGTACAGTGGCTATATTGCCCCGGAGTACGCGATGGAGGGAAAATTCTCCGAGAAATCCGATGTCTTCAGTTTCGGCGTGTTGATCCTGGAGATCGTGTGTGGCCGTAGGAACAGCTCCCTGATTGATCATGAATGGTCAATGAACCTCATGGGACACGTAAGACAGCATGCACTTTCTTCTCCAATCCACCATTTTTATGTTAAGACAACATACTAATAACCATCATGCGTTCCATCATCCATGCTTGGCTCCAAATTTCAGGCATGGACCCTGTGGCAGGAAGGCAGAGCCTCAGAGCTCATCGACGCGCTGATGGGCACCACGTACTCTAAGGACGAGGTCAGCAGGTGCATCCAGGTGGGTCTCCTGTGCGTGCAGGAGCTACCAGGCGATAGGCCAGCCATGCCTCTCGTGCTGAGGATGCTCTGTGGGGACGTCGAGCTTTCTGCTCCGAAGCGTGCCGCCTTTTTCGTTGGGAGAGCTCCTGCCGACGACAAGGATTCCGAATCAGGGAACCACTTGACCTATACTGAACTGGAAGGCAGATAGCCAGATTTTGGAGTGCTCCCTAGGTTCAGGTTGCTGATGTTTGGGCGAGCAGACTATGTTTGTGCGAGCAGACTATGTTAGGCTAGTGTGAGCTGCGGTATTTGATTGAAAACACCTATAGTGCTTTCCAAATCTTGCTGATGTTTGTGTCTGTGGATTACTACCATAGATGGTGTTTGTGCATAGGTAACATATTAGAAACCCAAGGCCACAATAAGTTTCTGTCTGTGGATTACTACCATAGATGGTGTTTGTGTATAGGTAAGTGTGACTGTTAGGGTGTGCCCTTGGGTCAGATTGCTGATGTTTGTGTCTGTGGATTACTACCAAAGATGGTGTTTCAGTGTGACTGTTCCATTGTTGCCCTTCCTGTTAACTATAGTGCTTTTCAAAACTTATTGCTAGCGCTTCTGTTTTCGGTAAGGATCTATTGCAATTTGTGAGCTGTACGTATATTGGGGATACTGATTGTATATAGTTATGTAAATAATTGGATTATTATTATTTTTCGATTTTCTTCTTGTTCTATATTCTGTTTTTCCATTGGATGAGCTATGATGTTTGTGCGAGCAGACTATGTTGGGCCAGTGTGAGCTGCGGTACTGGAATGATAATAGGCATGAAAGGAAGGAATGAAGGAGCCTGCAAAGCAAGCACATGAGTGCTCACCTTGGTGGTACAATTTTTATATGCATGGAATGAGCTGATTAAAAGTCAAATGTGCAAAGAAGTGCCAGTCAATGCAACTTGCGAGTTGTTAGCAGATCAACTAAGGATGCCCAAATCATGCCATCATGTATATGTAACCTATCTGAACTCAAGAACCAGAAATCCAACACATGAGAGATCCAACTGTAAAACAACAAAAGCGAGATGGCGGACCGAGAAGAGAGCGAGATGTGGAGCGATTTATTCGCAGGTTCGGCTATTGGCCAATAACAACACAACATGGTTTATATACAACAAAATCCTGATCCTCATATGTATGGACACCACACCAGTATAGGCAGTTGTCCATGTCTAGTGCTTTGAAATCTGAATCATTGATCAATAAACACAAAATATATTACATACTTACATTACATGTACACTAATACGTGATTAGTAAGGCCGAATGGGCCATACTCTGCAACATAGTATTGACCGCCCACCTCCATTTGTGTGTCTGCTACTTACCGCTGATCCTTGTTAACCTTCAAACAAGTCTAAAACATGATTCTCTATGTCGTCAGGAGTGTACTTTATGTACTTGCGTTTCTGAATCCCCGGCGAGCAGCCATACCTTCCTAAATATGCGCTATAAGCGGGAAGAACATGAAGCAGTATAACTAACCACAAGTGTTGTCTAAGTTGAGGGTTGGGCACTTTCCATGTCGTTTGGACCCTGCTTATTTCTCCAAGTGTCGAATTGAAACTCTTAAAGCTTTTTTTCACCCAGTTAGTACGAGTAATTCGTAGATCATATGGCGACTCTCGTGGCACAGGTCGATCCCTCAACTGAAACAGAGCTCCAGTCCATGATGCTCGAAGGTAAGCTGTCGCATACTGTTCCACCCGTATGACAAGCTGTTGGTGGTTGTCGTCCCCTAGGGACATACTCAGATCGGAAGACCCTGAGCCTTTAAGCACATGCATTGCATTATTCATCAGGAAAATGTACCTCATGCGCTCGTCCTCGTAAGATTCAGCGTTCTCCTCAACCTTCAGCTGCAAACGTGCGAGCAGCATGCGCACATAGCTTTCCCAGGGACTCTTAGTTATCTTTGTGACCTCCTCCCCCTCCTCCTCCACAATGGGTTGTAAGATAAGATTGACCGTGTCACTGTACGCGCCAAGTGGTTCAATAAAGCCCATGACATGTCGTGTCAATGGCAGGATATCTCCATCAAGTACTATATTTTGGCATGGTTTAAGGTCAGAACATACATTCAGGAACCCCAGAAGGAGACTTGATGCTTCTTCCCCAAGCTTATCAAGAAGCATACTGGCCTGCTCACTAATCACATCCTTGGTATCACCAGACAAGAGGGCATTTATACTTGGTTGAAGCTTTACCAATTCCTCATGCATCTGTAGAAGTAGGGGTACTTTATGATATTGCTGGTCATTCACTTTGACATTTGTTATCATACTTCCAACTGCGAGCAATTGTCCAGTACACCGTGTGGTGGCTCTAGCAAAACAATCTTCCTCCACCTTACGATCACACCCGAAAATCCGAGCGCAAGCGTCGCGTTCTTCAGGGAGGACTGTGCTGACAATGACTCTGAGTGCTTGGATCCACATTTTCTGATTCTTCTCATATAGCTGCATGCTACATACAGCGTTAGCAGTTGCTGCTGCTGGGTTGTTGTAGCTTTTTTGCTCAATCTGAACACCGAGCAGAGAAAGGCATTGCATTAACATGTTGTGGCGTGTTTCTCCATAAGCACGACACACGTTTGGTGCATGGCCCGCAAGGATCATAAGCTCAGCAATTTCCTTTAGCAAGATTGAAGCTTCAGGGTCAATCAGATACATGTGTACTTTCTCCATGCACATAGGACCTCTGCTATATCCAGTACCATAACTTCGGCTCTCACCACTAGGACTTGTGGAAAATGAGGAGAAGCTGAGATCTTCCAAATTGGGGATTGATGAAAACGAGAAGGATCGCATAAAGGGGGCAATGCACTCGTGCAGTGATTCTTGGAGACTGCTAGGGGGGTGTAAATATGTGCCCGAGCTAAGAACTTGGTGGAAGTCGTCCTCAAGGTGTACCATGGCATCCTGCAGGGGAACTAAGCGGTTAGTTCAAGTACTTCCTGCATAATAACTCGCACATAACCAGTTTTTTTTTTCCGAATTAGCATAGTTTTATCAACATCAAGATATAAGTGTGGTAGATTAGTTTCTAGGGAAATATTTCATTCGTGAGATTGTGGTATTGAAAAAAATTAGATGTGTTAGGCCAATTATCTGACCGACTATATATATATATATATATATATATATATATATATATATATATATATATATATAGACTGTCTATTTGGCACCTAGGGTGAAGAATAACTTATTCTTCACCTTGGTCATTCGACGAGCCATATTTTTTATCACAAGCAAAACATAACTTTCTAGCATGCATGTTGTAAAATTACCTCACCTTTTGTTGTAAGATTACCTCATTTCCCCTTGTAAATTTACACCAACATAGTGTGATATTGATGCGTCATATTTATCTCTCACATGCAAAACATAACTTTTTACCTGGAATGCTATAAAATTACCTCACTTCCTTTTGTACCGTGAGAGACCAATCTCCTTCCACCCAGTTGTAATATTACCTCAGGCAACTTTTTTCTTACTTTTTCAACTTATGGTCGTGGGATTAGACTAGGGTGAAGAATAAGAATTCTTCACCCAGGGTGACGAATAGTCAATCCCTATATATAGATATATATATGTTGTCAAAGAAGTCACTATGAACAAGCATTCATCATATGTTCAAGTCGTAATATCTGCTAGTAGCACTGGAAGTACTAAAATCGACCCTATAGATGGAAGACCATATGTTGAAACGAAACAGAGGATTCTAGTTAAGGAGATGCTTGCACCGGTGCACCCAGTCCAATCCCGGTCGACATCTTTGAAACCTCTTACAAAATCTGGAGAAAAATATGACATATATAATATTGTCATCTAACAAACTTACATTTTTTTCCGAGCTATTTTTTATTTATATTTGAATCATTGTGTCAGTTAAGGGGTAATTCTTTTCTCAGATTTACTTTCCCCATCCCACAACTTCTTTTCAAGATGTATATGTTTGAGAGATGTCACTCCATTACTGTAATTTTCTCATATACTATACAATACAGCCTTTGCTGAAACCAAGAATACTACGCCCAATTCTGATTAATTTTTCTTCAGAAGCTACACCCGATTTGCCAAATTGAGCGTCAGATGTCAATGAATCTACTACCACCAAAAGTGAGGCTGGGCAGTGAGCCTTATCTGTAAGGCGATTTCGGCGCGTCGGGCGTAGAGGCCGCCACCTGAGCGGAGGGCGATGAGGTCCTTGACCGCCGCTACAAGACCCGCCGAGTAGGAGACGCCGTCGCTGTCCTCGACGGCCGCGCCCCGAGATTCCCACCTCCTTACGGCGTCATCGGCGGCTTCCAGCCTCCGGAGGCCGAGGTCGGCTCCCGGCGGCTGCGACGCCATTTTGCCCGGCGGCTTGCAGTGGCAGCGTTGCAGATCTTCGACTCGAGACAACGCAAGTCGCAAGAAGCGCGAGCACTAGTCAAAGTCAACACGGCGAGAGAAGTGGGCGCGGACTTTGCAGGCTTGCAGCGACGGGAACATTTCTGATACTATCTGTGGACCACTAGGCACCAGCAAACTGCTGATTTTTCTTCTTACTAGCACAAGAGCCAGTGCGTTGCAACGGGTATATATATTTAGTGGTTCAACACAAATCAAATGTAAATATACGTTTAGGATTGTGTCTAAACATACATTTAAAGTTTTAGCTGCTCAACACCTATTGGGTATTCTCTTTTAAGTAGCAGTGATTTGGTAAATACATAATTACCACACAAAAATTAAGCTTTAAAGCATATGTTTATCCTATAATTCTAGATTGTACGAATAGATGGAACACTTCCTCTAACTATTGATATTCTGCTGGCCTAAAGCAATTGCTTCTAAAAATTAAATGCATGTCTAAATTGATGATATTCTTACCATTATCATGTTGTTGACGTAACGTCGACAACCACATTAACACAATCTCGATATGTAGGAGGGGCATGAACGTTAGATAGAAAATCATTATGCACCTGGCAAGAAATAACATTGATGAAATGAAAAATCTAGGTGAACAGGAGTTGAGTATAACTCAGAATACACTATTAGCTCTTGGGAAAAAATACAGGAGCAAACAACATTGCAATTGTTCTTAAAAATAGCATTATTTTGCAAGGCTCAGAATTTCTTTTTTCCTTATCTTTCTTACTTCAGAACAAAGTGTTACATTGGAATGTACCTGTGCTATAAGCCAGGTTGGAGTTAACTATGCACTACAACAAAATTCTATGGATACCTTGGCAATAGAAGTTGAATCCTTATAACACAAAAAAGCAACGCAAGTACGTGGGAGGTAAGAATATGCGCTAACTTGCAGCAAGAATTATTCTGAAGCACATCTGCCATCTAGAATCTTCTTTTAAGGGAGGAGTATAACACGACAGTAGCCAATTTATATTTATTGAAAAGAAAATCTGGTGCACAACCCAAGAGTAGTTCTCCAGGAAAGGGTAGTTTCCCAGTTGTAAACATACCCAAATACCTAACCGTATAACTGCATGTACGATCTAATGTGAAAGACGCACCTCCGGACCTCCGATGTATTACTTTCCAGCCGGAACGATCAAATCGATCAACATATTGCATTGGCCTGCTTTTGCCGTAGCCAGTAAATCAGCTAGCTTGGATTGGGACGTAGCTAATAAGCCTCATGAAATCAATCCTGTGGCCTGCTTGGGCGTAGGCGTAGCTAGTAAATCAATCCAAGCCAGAAACGTCCCATGCACCCGGTGAATCAGCTAGTTTGGGACGTAGCTAGTAATCGGATCGATCAGCATGTTGCATGGATAAGTTGTAACGGGGATTGCATCTGTTAGACTTAACTCATCGGCACACGAAGAGTTTCCGCCAGAGGTTGTCGGCGTGGCAGGTGGTGGTCGGGTCGCAGAATTTCGTCGCGCTCATGACGGCCTCCGGCACGACGATCAGGCGGTGGTCTGGCTTCACCGGCTCCCGGACCACCGGATCCTGTTCTTGGCCAAGGCGATGTTCCGCACCTGGTAATTGATGTTGATGGCCGGCCAGTCGATCCATCGCTGGTGTGCTGCCGGGAGGATCGTCCCCAAGCCGGATCGGACGCCGTACTAGCCGGACAGAGTGGTGGGCTTGATGGCCAGCCGGATCGGATGCCGTACTGGCTGGACGGAGTGGTGGGCTTGATGGCCGGCTTGATCTCCTTGATGGTCGTCCCCAAGGAGATCCAGTTGATGTTGCTCCACGCTGGGATCGATGTGGGAGACGGCGGCTAAGAAGAACGTGGACGTTTTAGAGCGAGAAAAGAGAACGCACAATGCGGAAAAGATAACAAAGCCATGTACAAATCGTGAGTGGGTTAGAGTTCGAGAGGCGCACGCACGCCAGCCACGACTCTGAATCAGGCCCACGAACGGAAAAATAGAACAGAATCCGTCAACTTGAAAAAAAAAGGTGGGCGACAGTGAACGGACAGAAGCACTGCATGCTTTATTTGCGTGCTTTAGTACCACCTCACGTATATGTTTTAAATTCAAACTGAAGGCGTAAACTCACGGGAAGAAGCGTATTGTGACGGTGAACCCACGGAGTCAATCCGTGCTTTATTATTAGGGAAAGATATATTGGACCAAGGACGGTTTCCCACCCAACTCAGCAGTTTCTGGTAAATACTATTCGTTCGAAATTACTTGTCGCTCAAACGAATGTATCTAATTCATTTCAACAACAACTAATTTCAAAGGAAGGCACTACAAACGAATCAAGCCTGCAAGTTGACATGAAGTTTCATACTCGGTAAATACAGTTCGGTTTCGGTACTTTGGTAAATACGGTTCGATTTCAATACTATTTTCTTACGGTTTCAGTAAATACTACCATATAAATCAAAGTTCTCACGAGTCTGTAAGAGCAACTCGAACCGGACGACCCAAACGGACGCGCGGTTTGTTCGCCTTTTGTCTGCTTGGATCGGCCGAGCGGACGTTGGTGTCTGGTTTTGCAAATGGGTCGGTTAGTCTACCCAACGCAGGCGTCAACCCAAATTTCAAACTCGCACTAAAAAAAAGACTGCCCAAACAACAATATTAAACATAATTATACATTAAAATACAGGTCAAAGCCGGCCCAAGTCCACATAAAACTTAATTAAAGATAATTAAAAAAAAAGTCTCGGCCGCTCGGCCTGCCCTATGGGTCGTCGTCCTCATCGTCGTCGGGGGCGGTGAGGTCGATGAGATCCGGCGCCGGCCTAGCCCAGGGGAACACCGCCTCCCAGGCCTAAGCAGCGTCCTGTGCCGGCAGCACCGGTGGCTGGGGCGCAGGCTGACGGACTCGCTCCTCCGCCCCCCACTCCCGACGCTCCTCCTCCTCCTCCTGCGCCCACTGGCGCTCCAGCCTCATCTGTGCCTCGCCCTCGGCGCGCTCCACCGCTAGCGTGCGCGACTTCCAGTGCAGGAGATACGGCGTCTCCTGCTCCGGCGTGGCCTGAAGCCAGATGGGAGGCGCGGACACTCACTCCCAGAGCTGGCCGGTCCATTGGTAGCGCTACGGCTGACGCTCCTCCGCCTCGACCTTGGGCTCGTGAAGCGCCGGAGGCGCCGGCGGAGCTGGTGGAGGAGGCAGGACGCAGTCGCCCGCCGCGGACAGCGCGAGGGCTTCGTCGAGGCCTTCCCAGTGCGCGTCCTCGTCACGCCTCCTCTGCTCGATGGCGTAGGCCAGTGCCTCCTCGAGGGCGGCCTGGTAGGCAGCCTCCTCCTCCTGCTCCTCTGGCTTCACCTCAGGGGGTGGCGGTGGGATGGCCGGATCGAACTTGACGCCGTGGAGGCCCTCCTGCTCGTGCTCCAGGGCAAACCAAACCTCCCAGTTAGGGGAGTTGGCCACGTACTCAGGATCTCACCGCTGCTCGGGGGTGAGGAGCTCGCGCCGCCGGCAGACCGTGCGCTCGCGCAGACTGCAACACTGCTGGGACGGGGATGCGGTGGGGGTCCAGATGCCAACCATGGGGGAGGTTGACATCTGGGTAGGGCAGAGCTTGACTATAATGTAGTGCCACCGATCTTGGTGGACTGGGATGTACAGGCGCTCGCGCTCCCATGGTGGCGCACCGCGGCGAGGTTGCACCGGCGTCCGGGACGAGCTTGCGCCCGGGGAGAGCTTGCCCTTGCCCTTGCTGAAGAAGCCCATGGCGAACGGTGGTGCTGGCTGGCTAGGGTTTCCTGGTCGCCGCCGGGGGAGTAAAAGTGGCCAGATGTGGACGGGAAGGGGAAGTGGATGAGGCCGGCCCCGCCGCACGTTTAGATTAAAAAGGACGACGACCAGCAGCTTCCAGCCACTGCCAGGTGGGCCCGAGGTTGGTGGTCGCGTTTAATACGATCGCGGGTGGGTCGGACCGAGGACCCCTGGGGCGATTCACTAATGGGCCACTTTGGGCAGCCCATGATGCATACAAGGGAGATTCCACAAGACTTGGTGCACAAGACAAGGACTCCTCTAAATCCTTGGCCTACGGTGTATTATATAAACCGAGGCCAGACTAGTCAATATACAACCTCAATCTTATATTCATTACAACAATCTCGTGGTAGATACATGTACTATGTACCATCCCATATCAATACAATCAAAAGCAGGACGTAGGGTATTATCTCCTTGAGAGAGCCCGAACCTGGGTAAAATCCTGTGTCCATGTTACCATCGCTCCAAGATGCCTAGCTTAGGACCCCTACTACGAGATATGTCAGATTTGACACCGACATTTGTGCTTTCATTGAGAGCCTGTTGGCAGTCGCCACGGTGCGATGGGAATTCAGATCGTCTCCGGCGCGATCTACGCGTCAGAACTGAGCTTTATTGTCGATATCGGCATCTTTGTCGCTGGCTCGACTGGTCACCTCGGCTGGACCGAGGACTGCACTTCGCGTCGGATCATCAAGATCGGACGTATACTTTCATCATCATCAACTCCGATCTCTATCAAGATCATGGGGAATCATCCATGGAGCTCGGGGGCTCGACGTCAACATAGTCCTTGGGCGACGGTGCAGTTTTCCTGGACAGCGGATTTGTGTTCGTCGCCCCCGCCTCCTCGAGTGTCCCTTTGACGATTGCTTCAGTGAAATTGTACGGAATTGAGTCTAGAACAACCCTGCAAAAGTTTGTCGCCTTTCGATGGAGGAATCTCTGGCAAACTCCGATCTACCGGAGCCCTGTCGAATCTGGACGAGAATCTTGACGAGTTTAGAGCATGGAGTCCAGCGTCTAGCTCGGACATCATGTGGAAGATCCCACCGTTCATCAGCTGCGAAATTCCCATACCGATCACTCCTCAAAATTTCAGCTCGATCCAACCGTACAAACTCCGAGAAACATCCGATGAGTGCATCAATTTTCGGATTTGTTTCCTGCGCGAAAACGAATCCGACCCGAATTCATCTTTCTTCATGAACGGGATATTGGACATCCTTTTTGAAGGATTTTTTTTCTAAGGTATTGTGTGTTGTTCTCAAATATGTGCCCACAAATTTTAAGTCTTTTTCGAGGCGATCTTTATCGTCGCGCCGATGTCAAACCTGCCCGACCATGTTGCTCCACGACTGCTGACCTACGCCAACATCGATTGCGCCGTCGCTTCATCGAGCCGACGACAACCACCACCTCGGATTATCACCTCGGCGAGCCGACCAAGAGTTCGACATCGTGAAGGAAAAATAATCGTCAAGACAAGATCGTCGCCCCACGGATTGCACGGGTCGGCGCGCCAGCATCGCCGCACGGTCACTTCTCAAGCCGGTATTGACCGCGTCACAAGTTCTGACATGCGTTAGCATTGCCGCGCCATTGCTTCTTCAAGCCGATGTCCACCATGCCGACCTACTTCGACATCTCGGCTAGCATAGGGCTACAACGTCACCTTACCGACCTGCTCCGTCACCTCGGCTAGACCGGGGGCTTCGCCATCTCTTCATCAACCTGCTCCGGGAACTTCGGTGTCACCAACCGACCAGCTTCGTCACCTCGGCTGGACCAGGGGCCTCACCTCAGCACGTCGACCGCGCTACGTCGCCACTTCATCAAGCCGAGCTCTTTGCTCAGGCACCTTGGGACCGGCTTGGGGGCTGGGACCTCGACCTGCTGCAAGCTCGGCCCGCGTCATCAACACCGAGCACATTAACCAGCTAAGTCGCTTTCATGCTCAGTTTTTTTCAATTTTAATTTTTGTTCGGTTCGACCAAGCATTATATTCGCGTTAAATAAAAAAGTTTGTTTGTTAAAAACACTTCCTTTTCCCATGATAACTGGGGGCTTCGCCGTCATGCTGCCGAAATACTCTGTCTCCTCGGCTGGACTGGGGGCTCCGCCTCGCCACAGCAACCGTGTTGTGTTGCCACTTCTCGACCCAAGCTCTCCGCTCGATTACCTCGTGCTTGGGGGCTGGGACCTCGGCCAGGCCGAGGACTACATCTCCGTCCCACCACAACCCCGGACTGCACCGAGCACATTAACCAACTATGTTGTTTTCGTGCTCAGCTCTCTCTATGAAATTTTATTTTTTGTTCAGTTCAATCAAACAATATATTTTTTGTTAAACAAAAAAATGTTTGTTAAAAACTTTGTTTGTTAAAAATTTCTTTACCCGATTTAACTGGGGGTTCTTAAATTTGAATGAGCCGTTTTATAATAAATGTGTTTTCTTCTTGGTCATTGCAAAGTCTTTTTCTACTACTCCTTTTTTCGACACTAGTGTGTGGTCAATAGCCGGATAACCTGTTTTCTTTCTAAGGCCGCTCGAGTTTAGTTCGCTAAACATGCCTCGAAGAAACACTTCGCCTTCGGGATATGGAGGTTGAAGCCAAAGGCTAACCCGCTTGGAGTTCGGAGATCGGATGTATCATGTTAAAGGATGACCGAATCACATATTAATTTTAAGACCAATTTTTGATTGGCACCAAAAAACTTGATTTAGTTCGGACGTCAAAGTTTTTTGCATAAGTTTTTTTGGCCTTTTGAGCTTATGGCACTTTTAAGCTATTTGTATGTTTTTCTTTTAGGAGGCGGGACACCCTCATCACCGAGGTGCCCTGCATAATAATTCAGCTCGGGAGATCTTTTCCGACCCACAACTCAGTATCTTTCCTGCCGACTTACACCTCGGCGTTGGGGAAACGCATATGACATCTGGACTAGTTCCCAAGGAGATTTGATCCTTAGGTTGGTCGGCCGTACCCAACCTGAGTCTCGAGGGATACTGTGTGTATCAAGCATAGCTCTCGTAGTACAACATCGGATGCCTTTAAAGTATCGGCAATATCAATGGGGGACTCCGACTAGAGCCGAACCCACCAAAAGCCAAGGTACTCCGAGTAGTCCTCGGCAAAACATTCTCGGATATTGCTTTATATGCATCAGTTTCGAGTTGTGTCTTCGGTCAATAGTTGGGTTGCCTTGCTCTTGTGATTGCCTCCTACATTCCGCTTTGTTCGGCTAGGTGCGCAAAGGGAGAACCACTGCGATTGTACTTCCGATTTAAACTGGTCAAGTACCTCAGTGATGAAAGCCGAAAACTGACTGTCACAATGAGTGCAAATTGGCCAGCGATCCGATGACTCTGTCAAACTATAGACCGATAGAGGTTACCCCGTGTGACTTTCATAAATTTGGCCGGAGTGTTAATGGCTTGACCTCGGCTGACGCCGAACACTAACCGGGGGCTAGTAACTGGCCTCCAGAACTTTAAGCTCCTATGACTAAGTGAAAGTTATAAAGCCTAGATATCTGATTGTCTCGTTTCCGCTAACACAACCGCCTCCGGGCACCGAGACATCGGCTAAGGGTTGTCTTGTTACTGCGGAAATACCCTGCGTAGCATCTACAAAGGGGTAGAAGCCGACGATGGGCCACTCTCAAATGATAAACGGTCACAAAGGAGTCAAAATAGCATATAGCATAAAAGCATTTGTATTCAATATGCGAGTGTTGCCTTCCGTAATCATCGTTATAAAGCCGTAAATATGCATCAATTTGACTTAAGGTTTTAGCCAAGCTGGGTTGCCTGGCTCCTGTGCTTACCCCCTACGTTCCCGATTGTTCGGCTAGGGGATAAAGGGAGCACCTTTGTGATTATTACTTCCGGGTCATCCGGGTTAGTACCTCATATTGGGTGAAGCCGACAGCTAGTCATCTTAAGAATATAATTGGTCGGCAACGACGGAAGTGAAAATTTCGGTTCATTAAAGACCACAGAGTTCGGGAACATTCCCCAAACTAAATCCTCAATATTTTCCTCCCACATTGATCGGAGTTGAGGTTTCATGATCATGGTCAACATGATATCCTGGGAAAAGGAACTTATAAATGAACTATTTTTTCCAGAAGATGTTTCTTATGTTAAATAGTAATATAACATATCTCTTCGCGTACCTTTGTTTATAAAACCGTATGGCCAGATTGCCTTGTTTGCCGTAAATCTTTGCCCTTATAAAGTAGGACAAACACTCCTCAGCTACTGGCCGAGGAGGTTGAAGCCGATGGTCGGTCAACAAAGTCTTGTACAATGCGGATCCGAGCATTAATGATGTAAAGTACTTGGATACATAGAATCATTACACATAAATTATGTCAAACATAACAAAGTTTGTGTCAAACAAATATCAATCCTTAATTCGACCACCCGTGCCCAAATTAAGGCTCGGGGGCTACTGCATTGCCTATTCAATGCAGCAAATTCAAGTGCAATACGGTTTCCGAGGAGATTCAATCCTCAGGTCAGTCGGCCGCACCCAAACTGAGTCTCGGGGGCTACTGGGCACCGCATTTTAATTCCTAAAGCAAGCTGCCGAGCAAGGAATTGCTCCTCGGGCCGATTTCGCGAATTGGCCTGAGTCTCAAGGGCTACTGGGATCAACATTTTTATTTTTACCTTCACGTGCATCTCGGATTTTAGGCTGCCACACACCTTGAGGGCTACTGGCTATATATCTCGGCAGAGAATAAATTGCACCAATCGAAAAAATCTGCAAAAAACAGCCTGAGACCGAGGTAGCACACCACCTCAGAAGAAGTCCGGCATAAAGCTCGGATGCAAGTGGTTGGCTCCATAAAGGACATTTCCGGCATTAAGCTCGGCTGAAATCCTTCAACTTTTTCAAGTCCGAGGTAATCTATGACACCTCGAATGCAGTCCGGCATAAAGCTTGGACGCAGTCCGGCCTAAAGCTCGGAGGCAGTTCGGCATAAAGCTCGGATGCAAATGGCTGGCTCCATAAAGCTCGGAAATTCCTCGGATACCGACCAGCGTTGGAGCTCAGCTGCAAAATGACACTTCGGATGCCGACCAGCGTTGGAGCACGGCTGTAAAAAGACACCTCAGACGTAGTCCGACGTTGGAGCTCGGATACGAGAGGAGACCGCCACACGGGAAACACTTTGAGCCCGAGGTGTGGCGTAAAAATTACAAGGCATTGATAATGGCTGAGAACTTAAAGGGGCTCCTCGGATGCCTGACGTGTGAACTCTTCAGATACTCCTCGGTGATCCTCAAGATCGGAGATGGGAAGATTTGTTGAACCAGTTTTCAAGACCGACGGCTGAAGATGAAGAACAGTTCAGAAGAACCGAGGAGCGTCCCCAACTTGAAGACCGGTTCAGGGGGCTACTGATGGTGTCCTGGACTAGGGGGTACTCACCATGTCGTCTCCCGACCAGTGGGTCGGGCCGAGGACCCCCAGGGCGATTCACTAATGGGCCACTTCGGGAAGCCCATGATGCATACAAGGGAGATTCCACAAGACTTGGCGCACAAGACAAGGACTCCTCTAAACCCTAGGCCTACGGTGCATTATATAAACCGATGCCAGGCTAGTCAATATACAACCTCAATCTCATATTCATTACAACAATATCGTGGTAGATACCTGTACTATGTACCATCCCCATATCAATACAATCAAAAGCAGGACGTAGGGTATTATCTCCTTGAGAGAGCCCGAACCTGGGTAAAATCCTGTGTCCATGTTACCATCGCTCCAAGACACCTAGCTTAGGACCCCTACTACGAGATATGTCGGATTTGACACCGACACCCGGGGCGCGTCCGGTTCGTGTCTGCGAGGATGCAAATCCGGTCCAAAATTGGGCCTGAAATGGGTCGCCGGGGACTGGGGACGGACACGATTTGAGTATGGGTCGGTGCGTTAGGCAACTGTTTTTGTCCGTGTCAACCCAAATGAACACGCGCGGGCGAAATGGGTCGCCGCGTTGGAGTTGCTCTAACAACGCAGTGACTCCACATCACGTAAACATACGAGTCATCCGAGCGGATGAGAAAATTTCTAACTAACAAGTAACAACACCAACACTCATGCACTAGTTCTGTAGTGACACACTGACACTAGTTAGCACGTCACTTGCACATGGAGAATATCACACTACTAGTGAAAAGATTATAGGTAGCCATTTACTAGTAGCATGCTATATTGACCCGCGCTACTGCTACTTACTAGTAGCTGATACGTCCATTTTGCATCATGCTTTTATATCGATATTTATTGCATTATGGGCTGTTAATACACATTTTGGTACAATACTTATGCCTTTTCTCTCTTATTCTACAAGGTTTACATGAAGAGGGAGAATGCCGGCAGCTGGAATTCTGGACTGGAAAAGGAGCAAATCTGAGATACCTATTCTGCACAACTCCAAAAGTCCTGAAAATCTACGGAGAATTATTTTGGAATATATAAAAAATATTGGGAGAAAGAAATACCAGAGGGGACCCACCAGGGAGTCACAAGCCAGGGGGCGCGCCCTACCCCCTGGGCGCGCCCCTGTGGCTTGTGGGCCCCCTGGCAGGCCTCCGGTGTCCATCTTCTGCTATATGGAGGGTTTTGACCTGGAAAAAATCAGAAGGGAGCTTTTGGGACGAAGCGCCGCCGTCTCGAGGTGGAACTTGGACAGAACCAATCTAGGGCTCCGGCGGAGCTGTTCTGCCGGGGAAACTTCCCTCCCGGAGGGGGAAATCGAAGCCATCGTCATCACCAACGATCCTCTCATCGAGAGGGGGTCAATCTCCATCAACATCTTCACCAGCACCATCTCCTCTCCAAACCCTAGTTCATCTCTTGTATCCGATCTTTGTCTCAAACCTCAGATTGGTACCTGTGGGTTGCTAGTAGTGTTGATTACTCCTTGTAGTTGATGCTAGTTGGTTTACTTGGTGGAAGATCATATGTTCATATCCTTGGTGAGTAATTACGTTTGTTCCTGAGGACATGGGATAAGTCTTGTTATAAGTAATCATGTGAATTTGGTATTCGTTCGATATTTTGATGAGATGTATGTTGTCTCTCCTTTAGTGGTGTTATGTGAACGTCGACTACATAACACTTCACCATTATTTGGGCCTAGAGGAAGGCATTGGGAAGTAATAAGTAGATGATGGGTTGCTAGAGTGACAGAAGCTTAAACCCTAGTTTATGCGTTGCTTCGTAAGGGGCTGATTTGGATCCACATGTTTCATGCTATGGTTAGATTTATCTTAATTCTTCTTTTGTAGTTGCGGATGCTTGCGAGAGAGGTTAATCATTAGTGGGAGGCTTGTCCAAGTAAGTACAGCACCCAAGCACCGGTCCACCCACATATCAAATCATCAAAGTAACGAACGCGAATCATATGAGCATGATGAAAACTAGCTTGACAGAAATTCCCATGTGTCCTCGGGAGCGCTTTGCTTTATATAAGAGTTTGTCCAGGCATGTCCTTTTCTACAAAAAGGATTGGGCCACCTTGCTGCACCTTTGTTACATTTGTTACTTGCTACCCGTTATGAATTATCTTATCACAAAACTATCTGTTACCGATAATTTCAGTGCTTGCAAAGAATACCTTACTGAAAACCACTTGTCATTTCCTTCTGCTCCTCGTTGGGTTCGACACTCTTACTTATCGAAAGGACTACGATAGATCCCCTATACTTGTGGGTCATCAAGACTCTTTTCTGGCGCCGTTGCCAGGGAGTGAAGCGCCTTTGGTGAGTGGAACTTGGTAA
This sequence comes from Elymus sibiricus, assembly GCA_039707655.1. Classification (NCBI taxonomy): domain Eukaryota; kingdom Viridiplantae; phylum Streptophyta; class Magnoliopsida; order Poales; family Poaceae; genus Elymus; species Elymus sibiricus. The sequence goes on along the minus strand of CM077665.1, from coordinate 525,338,144 downwards.
GGAAAAATTTATATACTGTGCTGAAATTTACTGTCACTTGTTACTATGGAAAATAATCCTTTGAGGGGCTTGTTCGGGGTATCTTCACCTCGAACGGAAGCACAAAGAGATGCTCCTCAACCTACTGCACCTACTAAAAATATTTATTATGAAATTCCTTCGGGTATGATAGAGAAACTGCTAGCTAATCCTTATGCAGGAGATGGAACACTACATCCTGATTTGCATCTAATCTATGTGGATGAAGTTTGTGGATTATTTAAGCTTGCAGGTTTGCCCCAGGATGATGTCAAGAAGAAGGTCTTTCCTTTATCTTTGAAGGATAAGCCATTGACATGGTATAGGCGATGTGATGATATTGGATCATGGAACTACAACCGATTGAAATTGGAATTTCATCAGAAGTTTTATCCTATGCATCTGGTTCATCGTGATCGGAATTATATCTATAATTTTTGGCCTCGTGAAGAAGAAAGAATCGCTCAAGCTTGGGGGAGGCTTAAGTCAATGTTATATTCATGCCCCAATCATGAGCTCCTGAGAGAAATTATTATTTAGAATTTTTATGCTTGGCTTTCTCGTAATGATCAATCCATGCTCGATACTTCTTGTGCTGGTTCCTTTATGAAGAAAGATATTGAATTCAAATGGGACTTATTGGAAAGAATTAAACGCAACTCTGAAGATTGGGAACTCGGCGAAGGTAAGGAGTCAGGTATAAACCTTAAGTTTGATTGTGTTAAATCCTTTATAGACACCGATGCTTTTCGTGATTTTAGCACTAAATATGGACTTGACTCTGAGATAGTAGCTTCTTTCTGTGAATCTTTTGCTACTCATGTTGATCTCCCTAAGGAGAAGTGGTTTAAATATCATCCTCCCATTGAAGTTAAAGTAGTTGAACCTATTAAAGTTGAAGAAGAGACTATTATTTATAATGCTGATCCTGTTATTCCTTCTGCTTATATTGAGAAACCACCCTTCCCTGTTAGAATAAAGGAACATGCTAAAGCTTCAACTGTGGTTCGTAAGAGTTGTACTAGAACACCTACGCCTCCTGAACAAATTAAACTTGAACCTAGTATTGCTATGGTTAAAGATCTCTTGGTTGATAATATTGATGGGCATGTTATTCATTTCTGTGATGAAGCTGCTAGAATCGCTAGACCTGATACTAAAGGTAAACACAGATCTATTGTTGGCGTGCCTGTTGTTTCTGTTAAAATAGGAGATCATTGTTATGATGGCTTATGTGATGTGGGTGCTAGTGTGAGTGCAATTCCCTTTACCTTATACCAAGAAATTATGAATGATATTGCACCAGCTGAATTAGAGGGAATTGATGTTACCATTAAGCTTGCTAATAGAGATACTATTGCACCAATTGGGATTGTTAGAGATGTTGAAGTCTTGTGTGGGAAAATAAAGTATCCTACTGATTTTCTTGTTCTTGGTTCCCCACAAGATGATTTTTGTCCCATTATATTTGGTAGACCTTTCTTGAATACTGTTAATGCAAGGATAGATTGTGAGAAAGAAACTGTTACTGTAAGTTTTGGGGATGTGTCTCATGAGTTCAATTTCTCTAAATTTCGTAGACAACCCCATGACAAAGAATTGCCTAGTAAAGATGAAATTATTGGTCTCGCTTCTATTGCTGTGCCTCCTACTGATCCTTTAGAACAATATTTGCTAGACCATGAAAATGATATGCATATGAATGAAAGGAATGAAATAGATAAGATTTTCTTTGATCAGCAGCCTATTTTGAAACACAACCTGCCTGTTGAAAAACTTGGGGATCCTCCTCCACCCAAGGGTGATCCCGTGTTTGAGCTTAAACAATTACCGGATACTCTGAAATATGCCTATCTTGATGAAAAGGAGATATATCCTGTTATTATTAGTGCTAACCTTTCAGAGCATGAAGAAAAGAGATTATTGAAAACTCTGAGGAAGCACCGTGCTGCTATTGGATATACTCTTGATGATCTTAAGGGCATTAGTCCCACTCTATGTCAGCATAAAATTAATATGGAGCCTGATGCTAAACCAGTTGTTGATCACCAACGACGGTTAAATCCTAAAATGAAAGAAGTGGTAAGAAATGAAATACTAAAGCTTCTGGAGGCAGGTATAATTTATCCTATTGCTGATAGTAGATGGGTTAGTCCCGTTCATTGTGTCCCTAAAAAGGGAGGTATTACCGTTGTTCCTAATGATAAAAATGAATTGATCTCGCAAAGAATTGTTACAGGATATAGAATGGTAATTGATTTTAGGAAATTAAATAAAGCTACTAGGAAAGATCATTACCCTCTACCTTTTATTGATCAAATGCTAGAAAGACTATCCAAACATACACATTTTTGCTTTCTAGATGGTTACTCTGGTTTCTCCCAAATACCTGGGTCAAAAGAGGATCAAGAAAAGACCACTTTTACTTGTCCTTTCGGTACCTTTGCTTATAGACGTATGCCTTTTGGTTTATGCAATGCACCTGCTACCTTTCAAAGATGTATGATGGCTATATTCTCTGACTTTTGTGAAAAGATTGTTGAGGTTTTCATGGATGATTTTTCCGTTTATGGAACTTCTTTTGATGATTGCTTGAGCAACCTTGATCGAGTTTTGCAGAGAAGCGAAGAAACTAATCTTTTCTTGAATTGGGAAAAGTGCCACTTTATGGTTAATGAAGGTATTGTCTTGGGGCACAAAATCTCCGAAAGAGGTATTGACGTGGATAAAGCTAAAGTTGATGCTATTGAAAAAATGCCGTGTCCTACGGATATCAGAGGTATAAGAAGTTTCCTTGGTCATGCTGGTTTCTATAGGAGGTTTATTAAAGACTTCTCTAAGATTTCTAGGCCTCTCACTAATCTTTTGCAAAAAGATGTTCCATTCGTTTTTGATGATGATTGTGTTGAAGCATTTGAAATTCTTAAGAATGCCTTGATTTCCGCACCTGTTGTTCAACCACCTGATTGGAACCTACCCTTTGAAATTATGTGTGATGCTAGTGATTATGCCGTTGGTGCTGTTCTAGGACAAAGAGTTGATAAGAAATTAAATGTTATCCATTATGCTAGTAAAACTCTAGACAGTGCTCAAAGAAACTATGCTACCACTGAAAAGGAATTTTTAGCAGTTGTGTTTGCTTGTGATAAGTTCAGACCTTATATTGTTGATTCCAAAGTAACTGTTCACACTGATCATGCTGCTATTAAATATCTTATGGAAAAGAAAGATGCTAAACCTAGACTTATTAGATGGGTTCTTCTGCTACAAGAATTTGATTTGCATATTATTGATAGAAAGGGTGCTAAGAACCCCGTAGCAGACAACTTGTCTAGGTTAGAGAATGTTCTTGATGACCCACTACCGATTGATGATAGCTTTCCTGATGAACAATTAGTTGTCATAAATGCTTCACGCAATGCTCCATGGTATGCTGATTATGCTAATTACATTGTTGCTAAGTTTATACCGCCTAGTTTCACATACCAACAAAAGAAAAAGTTCTTCTATGATTTAAGACATTACTTTTGGGATGACCCACACCTTTATAAAGAAGGAGTAGATGGTGTTATTAGACGTTGTGTGCCTGAGCATGAACATGAACAGATCCTTCACAAGTGTCATTCCGAGGCCTACGGAGGACACCACGCTGGAGATAGAACTGCACATAAGGTACTACAATCTGGTTTTTATTGGCCTACTCTCTTCAAGGATGCTCGTAAGTTTGTCTTGTCTTGTGATGAATATCAAAGGATTGGTAATATTAGTAGACGACAGGAAATGCCTATGAATTACTCTCTTGTTATTGAACCATTTGATGTTTGAGGTTTTGATTATATGGGACCTTTTCCACAGTCTAACGGGTATACTCATATTCTAGTTGCTGTTGATTATGTTACTAAGTGGGTAGAAGCTATTCCAACTAGTAGCGCTGATCATAACACTTCTATTAAAATGCTTAAAGAAGTTATTTTCCCTAGATTTGGAGTCCCTAGATATTTAATGACTGATGGTGGTTCACACTTTATTCATGGTGCTTTCCGTAAATTGCTTGCTAAGTATGATGTTAATCATAGAATTGCATCTCCTTATCATCCTCAGTTTAGTGGTCAAGTAGAATTGAGCAATAGAGAAATTAAATTGATCTTGCAGAAGACTGTTAATAGATCCAGAAAGAATTGGTCTAAGAAACTTGATGATGCATTATGGGCTTATAGAACTGCTTATAAAAACCCTATGGGTATGTCTTCGTATAAGATGGTTTATGGTAAAGCATGTCACTTACCTCTAGAGCTAGAACATAAAGCTTATTGGGCAATTAAAGAGCTCAACTATGATTTCAAACTTGCTGGTGAGAAGAGGTTATTTGACATTAGCTCACTTGATGAATGGAGAACCCAGGCCTATGAGAATGCCAAGTTGTTTAAAGAAAAGGTTAAGAGATGGCATGATAAAAGGATACAAAAGAGTGAATTCAATATAGGTGATCATGTCTTGCTATACAATTCTCCTTTAAGATTTTTTGCAGGAAAACTTCTCTCTAAATGGGAAGGGCCTTACATTATCGAGGAAGTATATCGTTCCGGTGCCATCAAGATCAACAACGCCGAAGGCACAAATCCGAAGGTGGTAAACGGGCAAAGAATCAAACATTATATCTCAGGTACTCCCATAAATGTTGAAACCAATATTATCAATACCATGACTCTGGAGGAGTACATTAGGGAGACCTATCATAACGTTTCAGACTCCGAAAAGGAATAGGTATGTGTTACGGTAAGCAAACCGACTCCAAAACTTTTCCAATGGCAATTTTTATCCGTTTTGGAATATTTAAAAAATTAGGAAAATTTAAAGCAGTCCGAAGAGTGCACGAGGAGGCGACAAGCCAGGGGAGCGCGCCCTACCCCTGGGCGCGCCCCTGTGGCTTGTGGCCACCCTGTGTACCATCCGGACTCCGTTTTCTTGTGGTATACTCCTTCGGGTCGGTAAAAATTCATTATATAATCTCCCGAAGGTTCTGACCTTCAAATCACGATAATACCTCCTGTTTTCGTTTTGAGTTGTTTCTGCAGCAGATTTAGAGCAAGATGTCTTCGCAAGAGTCGGTCGGGGAGATCCGTGCCTCTCACCTGACACCGGGGTCCGGAGCATTCAGTGAAGCCAACCACTTCGGGCAGGCCACTGAGGAAGAGATGGAGGCCGACTTGAAAAGGATAGATGCCATGGAGGAATACCAAGAAGTTTCCTCTCGTCTACAACCTGGAGCCATGTTGGAAGAACTTCAGAGCTCAGCAATTCCGAATTCGGTTATCCCTCCCAATGCTAAATTTCTTACTTATGAAAATATGAAAAAGAGTGTTGCTTCTTCCCCCGCAGAAATGAAACATCCATGGGTCATGGGATCTCTAATCGTCACTGGAAAACTTCGCAGGGAAATAATGGATCTCAGACAGCAAAATAATACGCTTGAGGAGGAGAATCGCATTCTGAGGGGCATCATCGCCAAGAATATAACATCGCCACCTCCGAAGAAAGACAACTAAACGCATGGGTATGGGCACTCCCCTTGGCTAGTGCCAAGCTTGGGGGAGGTGCCCCGGTATCGTATCACCATCACATCTTTTACTTTTATCATTTTTCTCAGTTCGATCCTTTTGGTTATACCTTGATCTAGTACAATAAAGTCTTTAGTGTGTGATCTAGTTTTGAGTTTTGCTTTATGTTCCCCCTATGTAAGCAAGTCCGAGAGTTATATAATAAAGATTAGTTTTGAGTTGAGGGCTTTGCTTGCTTGCTATGATCTTGAGAAAAAGAAATAGAAAGAAGTATAGAATGAAAGCAAAGAGTATATATGATGATCTTATGGGGGGTGATGACTTCACATATAAGAGGTATGTCGATTGAAATTTGTTGTGAGTTGACAAACAAAGCTATTGGTCATTATCGCAATTAAAAGGAAGTAATAAAGAAAGAGAGGTTCACATATGAATATATCATCTTGGACATCTTTTATGATTGTGAGCACTCATTAAAATATTATATGTTAAGAAGTTGATGTTGGACAAGGAAGACAACATAATGGGTTATGTTTGCTTATTTCCGAATAGAAGTTATATGGTTTTAGATCCTTCAACATGTGTCGCTTGCTTCCACCCCATATCAGCCAAAACTTCCGCACCAAGTAGAGATACTACTTGTGCATCCAAACACCTTTAACCCAGTTTTGCCATGAGAGTCCACCATACCTACCTATGGATTGAGTAAGATCCTTCAAGTAAGTTGTCATCGGTGCAAGCAATAAAAATTGCTCTCTAAATATGTGTGATCTATTAGTGTGAGGAAAATAAACTTTATACGAACTTGTGATATGGAAGAAATAAAAGCGACAGACTGCATAATAAAGTTCTTTATCACAAGGGGCAATATAAAGTGACCTTCTTTTGCATTAAGGGATTACGCATCCAATTATAAAAGCGCATGACAACCTCTGCTTCCCTCTGCGAAGGGCCTATCTGTTACCTTTACTTTCTAGTACTTACCTTTATGCAAGAGTCGTGGTGATATTCACCACTTCCTTTATTTCGCCTTTATCTCTTGGCAAGCGTCATGTGTTGGGGAATGATCTAGACACATATATCCACTCGGATGTGGGTGAGCATGAGTTATTTCTATTGACATTACCCTTGAGGTAAATAGTTGGGAGGCAATACTATAAGCCCCTATCTTTCTCTGTGTCCGATTGAAGCTTTGACCTCATAGGTACCGTGTGAGTGTTAGCAATTATGAAAGACTAAAAGATGATTGAGTATGTGGATTTGCTTTACAAGCTCTTATATTGACTCTTTCCTATGTTATGATAAATTGGAATTGCTTCAATGACTGAGATCATAGTTTGTTGGTTCTCAATAGAGTTCTTGATTCATACTTTACCTTGTGAATGAATTGTTACTTTAGCATAAGAAATTATATGTCAATATAGATAACCATGATGCCTTCATGTCCGTATTTTATTTTATCGACACCTCTATCTCTAAACATGTGGGCATATTTATCGATTTCGGCTTTCGCTTGAGGACAAGCGAGGTCTAAGCTTGGGGGAGTTGATACGTCCATTTTGCATCATGCTTTTATATCGATATTTATTGCATTATGGGCTGTTAATACACATTTTGGTACAATACTTATGCCTTTTCTCTCTTATTCCACAAGGTTTACATGAAGAGGGAGAATGCCGACAGCTGGAATTCTGGACTGGAAAAGGAGCAAATCTGAGATACCTATTCTGCACAACTCCAAAAGTCCTGAAAATCTACGGAGAATTATTTTGGAATATAAAAAAAATATTGGGCGAAAGAAATACCAGAGGGGACCCACCAGGGAGTCACAAGCCAGGGGGGCGCGCCCTACCCCCCTGGGCGCGCCCCTGTGGCTTGTGGGCCCCCTGGCAGGCCTCCGATGCCCATCTTCTGCTATATGGAGGGTTTTGACCTGGAAAAAATCAGAAGGGAGCTTTCGGGACGAAGCGCCGCCGTCTCGAGGCAGAACTTGGACAGACCCAATCTAGGGCTCCGGCGGAGCTGTTCTGCCAGGGAAACTTCCCTCTCGGAGGGGGAAATCGAAGCCATCGTCATCACCAACGATCCTCTCATCGAGAGGGGGTCAATCTCCATCAACATCTTCACCAGCACCATCTCCTCTCCAAACCCTAGTTCATCTCTTGTATCTGATCTTTGTCTCAAACCTCAGATTGGTACCTGTGGGTTGCTAGTAGTGTTGATTACTCCTTGTAGTTGATGCTAGTTGGTTTACTTGGTGGAAGATCATATGTTCAGATCCTTAATGATAATTAATACTCCTCTGATTATGAACATGAATATGCTTTGTGAGTAATTACGTTTGTTCCTGAGGACATGGGATAAGTCTTGTTATAAGTAATAATGTGAATTTGGTATTCGTTTGATATTTTGATGAGATGTATGTTGTCTCTCCTCTAGTGGTGTTATGTGAACGTCGACTACATAACACTTCACCATTATTTGGGCCTAGAGGAAGGCATTGGGAAGTAATAAGTAGATGATGGGTTGCTAGAGTGACAGAAGCTTAAACCCTAGTTTATGCGTTGCTTCGTAAGGGGCTGATTTGGATCCACATGTTTCATGCTATGGTTAGATTTATCTTAATTCTTCTTTCGTAGTTGCGGATGCTTGCGAGAAAGGTTAATCATAAGTGGGAGGCTTGTCCAAGTAAGGATAGCACCCAAGCACCGGTCCACCCACATATCAAATCATCAAAGTAACGAACGCGAATCATATGAGTATGATGAAAACTAGCTTGACAGAAATTCGCATGTGTCCTCGGGAACGCTTTGCTTTATATAAGAGTTTGTCCAGGCTTGTACTTTGCTTGAAAAAGGATTGGGCCACCTTGCTGCACCTTTGTTACATTTGTTACTTGCTACCCGTTATGAATTATCTTATCACAAAACTATCTGTTACCGATAATTTCAGTGCTTGCAGAGAATACCTTACTGAAAACCGCCTGTCATTTCCTTCTGCTCCTCGTTGGGTTCGACACTCTTACTTATCGAAAGGACTACGATAGATCCCCTATACTTGTGGGTCATCAGTAGCGCGCTATATTGACTCGCGCTACTAATAAGTTGATAGTAGTAGCGAGGGGTATAAACCCGCGCCACTACTAAGTGGTCTATACCGTGCTCTCCGGGATAGGCCATAGTAGTAGCGAGGGCTATAAACCCGCGCTACTACTAAGTTGATAGTAGTAGCGAGGGGTATAAGCCCGTGCTACCACTAAGTACAAGGTAGGTTAATAGCCCTGAAGTCCCCATATCCTCCCCCGAATCCTCCTCTCTCCCGACACTCCCCCCTCTCTCCATAGGCTCTCCCACGGTGCTCCTGCCCAAGCACACCTCCTCCTCCATGGCGCCCAACGAGGCTGCCGCCTCGTGTCGCTGGCATCCAGGAGCTCGTCGGTTTTCCCCCGCGCCTCCATGTCACCACGACGGAGCACCTCACCACCGGCGACCAGCCCCGATGCGCCCTCCATCTCCTTCCTCTCTCCCTCATTTCTCTTTCTCTCTCTCTCTCCCTCTGGTTTTACTCACCTCCCATGCCCATGCCAGCGCAGGTCGTCGACATGGCCAACCAGGAGCTCTCTGCCTTGGCCGCGAAGAGGATCCTCACACCGTCGTCTTGCTCTACCCTGGATCCAGTCCCTCTCCAACAGCGATCGTCAGATCTGGTCTGCCGCTGCCCGTCCGCGCCTCCGGCGACGCCTTTCGTCGATGGATCGAACCATTGACACCATTGAGCACACACGGGATCGAGATTTTGTTTTTGTTTTTGAAATTAATAGTAGTAGCGCGGGTCACAGACACGCGCTACAGATAGTTAGTAGTAGCGCGTGTGGCACCCGCGCTACTACTAACACACGTAATAGTAGTGCGGGATGCACCCGCGCTACTACTACCAGTTAGCTGTAGCGCCCTAGTAGTAGCGCGGGCACCCGCGCTACTACTAGCTGCTTAACCTGTGCTACTACTAGGCTATTTCCTAGTAGTGTCATGTGACACCATCACTTAGATGCTCGCACGATATCAATTTTAGAATTTTATTTTTAGATGATCAAAAAAATTCAAGAACATTTGTGGATGTTTGATGCGTCTCCAACGTATCGATAATCCTCTATTCTTAAATAGCTACAACCCACTACCTAATTTTTCTCTTCATGCAACAATGCCACATCACCAAGCCATGCATGTAGCCATTAATCTCTTCATGCAAAACATACCACCTCATGCATGACTTTTTTTCCAGGGAATTAAGTCATGTAAGACACTTCTATATTTTTTGCATTCATTTTAGTCTTATATCTCTTTATCCTACATTTTTTTAACAATGTTCCCGCAGCAACGCGCGGGGCATCGTCTAGTTTATGAAGTATTCATGCCATATTTGCCTATGTTTACAATATTTTTATATGGTTTTGATGCACTTTATCTGATTTATTTAGAACTAACCCGGACTGACGCTGTTTTCAGCAGAATTACCGTGGTATTGTTTTTGTGCAGAAAATGAAAGTTCTCGGAATTGCCCGATACTTTTTTATGATTTTTTCTGGAGAAAATAAGAAATACTGGAGCGAAGCACCACCGGAGGGGAGCCACCTGTGGGCCACAAGCCAACAGGGCGCGCCCCCTAGGCCGCGCCCTGATGGCTTCTGGGGCCCACATGGCTCCGTTGCGCGTGATTCCAACGCTGAAAAATCTTATAAATCCCAGAAACCCCAGAAATAAAGAGAGACTCTCAGTTCCGCCGCCGTAACTCTCTGTATCGACGAAAAACCAATCCAGAGCCTTTCCAATACCCCGACGGAGTGGGAAATCATCATCCGGTGGCCACCTTCATCATCCCGGCGGAGATCATGACGAGGAGGGAGTAGTTCACCCTCGGGGCTGAGGGTATGTACCAGTAGCTATGTGTTCAATTTCTCTCTCTCTCGTGTTCTTGAGATGGCACAATCTTGATGTATCATGGGCTTTGTTAATATAGTTGGATCATATGGTGTGTTTCCCTTGTTATCTTGTTGCGATGAATTGAATCTTTCCCTTTGAGATATCGTTATGTTGGATTGAATATTGGATTTGAGAACACTTGATATATGTCTTGCATGTGGATACCCGTGGTGACAATGGGGTGTTCTATTGATTCACTTGATGTATGTTTTGGTACTCAACCTGTGGATTCCCGAGATGACATTGGGGTAATCTATGCATAGGGGTTGATACACGTTCTTGTCCTACGTTCTCCGATAGAAATATTGGGGTTATCCTTGAAGTTCTTTGTGTTGGATTGAATATGATAGATCTTAAATTGTTTGATGCATGTCGCATAATTTACCCACGAATACTTGAGGTGACATTGGAGTATCTAGGTGACATTCGGGTGGATTGATATGTGTCATTGGTGTTATTTTAGTACGAACTCTAGGTCTATTTGTGACACTTATAGGAGCAGCTCAAAAGATTGATCGGAAAGAATAACTTTGAGGTGGTTGTACTACCTATGCCAATTTCATCTTATTGTTCTCCGCTAGATAGGAACTTTGGAGTGATTCTTTGTTGCACGTCGAGGGATGATCATATGATTCAACTATGTTAGCATTGTTGGCAGATTGGACTAGTGAAAGTATGAACCCTAGGCCTTGTTTCCAAGCATTTATATACCGTTTTGCTCGCTGTTTTCCACTTGCTACCTTGCTTTTTTTATATTTTCAGATTACAAAAACCTATATCTACCATCCACCATATTGCACTTGTATCACCATCTCTTCGCCGAACTAGTGCACCTATACAATTTACCATTGTATTGGGTGTGTTGGGGACACAAGAGATTTCTTGTATTTGATTGCAGGGTTGTTTGAAAGAGACCATCTTCATCCTACACCTCCCATGGATTGATAAACCTTAGGTCATCCAGTTGAGGGAAAATTTCTACTGTCCTACAAAACTCTACGCTTGGAGGCCCAACAAAGTCTACAAGAATAAAGTTGCGTAGTAGAGATCAAGCTATTTTCTGGCGCCGTTGCCAGGGAGGTGAGTGCTTGAAGGTATATCTTTAGATCTTGTAATTAAATCTTTTAGTATCTTGTTTTTCACTAGTTTGTTTTTATAAAAGAAAACTGCAAAAAAATGGAGTTTAGGTTGCATCATTTGTATCGTCTTTATAATGTCTTTCGTGAAAATAAGGATTCAGAAAATTGTGTTCAATTGGTAGAGGAAGAGTTTATGAAAATACTTAATGAGAATTCCTTGAATGATGAGCATGATTGCAATGTTGCTAGTATGAATTCTATGAATATCCATGATGCTAATGATATGCAAAGCCAAAAGCTTGGGGATGCTATGTTTGATGAAGATGATATTTTTAGTCCCCCAAGTTTTGTTGAGCAAATTTATTGTGATGATGGCATGCCTCCTATCTATGATGATTATGATGATGCAATGTATGCTATAAAGATTGCTAGTAACCATGAAACTTGTCATCATGATTTTAATATTCAAAGTGGTTATGTCAATCAAGTACCTCATGATATTTATTTTGTTGAGTTTGCTCCCACTACAATGGTCGAGAAGAAAATTGCTTATGTGGAGAGTAATAAATTTTCTATTGTTGTAGATCATGAAAAGGATGCTTTATGTGATAGTTATATTGTTGAATTCCTTCATGATGCTACTGAAAATTATTATGAGGGAGGAACTTATGCTTGTAGGAATTGCAATAATATCAAGTTTCCTCTCTATGTGTTCAAAGTTTTGAAGTTATGCTTGTTTTGCCTTCCTATGCTAGTTGATTCTTGCTCCCATAAATTGTTTGCTCATAAAATCCCTATGCATAGGAAGTGGGTTAGATTTAAATGTGCTTGCCATGTGATCCATGATGCTCTTTTGCATGTTTCAAATACTATTCCTATGTGAGCATCATTGAAATCATCTTGCCTAGCTAAAAGGCTTTAAAGAAAAGCGCTTGTTGGGAGACAACCCAACACTTTTACTTTCTGTTTTTGAGTTTTCACATGATTAAGCTACTGTATTAATCATGTTTTGTGTCTTTTATTTGAAAAATGTGCCAAGTAAAGCCATTGGGACAGTATGGATACTTGTTGATTTGATTCTGTGCAAAAACAGAAACTTTTGCCTCCAGTAAAGAATTTCTCTGATTTTACTGGAGCTTCAAAAAATACTGAAATTTTTACACAGTATTTATATGCAAATTCTCTAAGTTTTCCTATTTTTCAGAATTTTTAGAGATAGGGAATATGGTTATGTAGGAGATATGCCCTAGAGGCAATAATAAATGTTATTGATTATCTCCCTGTTCATAATTATGTTTATGTTCCATGCTATAACTGCTATGGTTCTCGAGTCTACAATAACCACGAGGCTCGAAGGAAGACTCATATGCACATGTGGAATAATAAACGGTAAAATGTATTCCTAGTCTGGCCTCTAAGACTGGCTCAAGTATTGCATGATGATCCTGTTTTCCTGATCATGGGCATGGCTATGCCGGCAATTTTGTGGGCGCAATGTTAGAAGAACATTTGTGTTGAATCGACCCGAATTGATATTATGCTATGAGATTCATTCGTCATAAGTTAATGGTTAATAACACAGAGAAGTTAATGTTTGCATAATTCCTTAGACCATGAGAGTGTCGAGTTTCTTCATGCTTGCTTCATGAACTTTGGGGTTTGTTAAACGTCATCCGTAAATGGGTGGCTATTACGGCGGCTTACGGGTTCATGGAAAAGTATGTTAAGTAACTTGATAGCTCAAGATTGGGATTTGCTCCTCCGACGATGGAGAGATATCTCTGGGCCCTCTCGGTGTTACGGTATCCATCATCGCCTGGCCAGACACAAGTGTAATTTGATCACAGGGATACCGGAACACAGAAACGAGAAAAGAGAACAAAAACCGGCAACGAGGTAACTGGCATTGTGGACAAGTGTTGATCCACGAGGATGCCGATGTTTCTCACCTCGGGTATTTGTAACATATCGCGAAGCAACAGGAATAGCACACGGCAACTGGAGGTTCACTCGAATATTCATTCGTGTGGGTATAGGGGTCAATATGGGTGTCCACGGCTCCGATGTTAATAATTGATCGGAAAGAGTTCCGGTCATGTCTATACTTCACCGAACCTATAGGGTCACACCCTTAAGGGTCATCTATCTGCTGAATACTAGACGGGGAGTCTGAGAGAAAATCACCGAAAAAGTTTCGGACGAAACGGAAACGTTCCGGAGAGAACACCGGAATAGTTCCGGTGAAACTGAAAAGTTGTTTCAGGGTATTCCATTAAGTCAAATTGGTTCTGGCACACGCCTGGAAATTCTTGGAGGATGCCAGAAGTGTTCTTGAAACTTCTGGGAATTTTCCGGGACAAAAACCGGAAATGTTCCGGAGCAGCCGGAACCGTTTTGGTTGCTTTTCGCTGAAGAAACATTATTCCGAAATTGTTTCAGAATGCATTCAAAATTGTTTTGGTGGGTACTAGAATTATTCTAGGCACACAGAAATAATTTGGGTTTTAACGGACGCAGAAAAATGTCTTCGTGAATAGTGAAAAGCACTTTTTGGGCTGATTTGCAAATGGGGTTTTTCTTCTAGAAGAAAACCACTTTTGGTGTGTGAAAGGGAGGTGGAGCTCCCCAAGGGGGCTGCAAATTTCGGCCATGGCATGGGGGGGCCCTCCTTGAGGTGTCCTTCCACCTCATGGTGGATATCTTCTACACACCCTTATGTGGCATGTGGTGGAAAGATCCTAGGAAGGTCCTTTTGGTCTTTCCTCTACCCCTTGCTCCTCCTATAAATAGAGGTGGAGAGAGCTCTCCAAAATCAGCTCATGCTTGCTCTCATACACATGCCATTGACTTGTCTGTCTTCTCTCTCCCTCCCAGCGAAATAGTTTCGTAGAGCCGAAAGGCTGTCTGGGTTCCGGTGGGAACTAGTTCTGGACGGCGAAGCCCTGCCGGATAGATGACACCGTATGTGTGCAACTCTGTAGAGAGATCGTAGTTTCGGTCTTAGTTCGAGAGTGCCTCCCGAAGGGCTGTCCAAGTGATCGTCTTAGTTTCGAGGGTCCTCCCGAAGGGCTGTCCGAGTGACCGTTCGAGTTTCGAAGGTCCTCCCGAAGGGCTGTCCGCGACACCGTCCGAGGGACTGCCCGACCACCTCCCAGAGGGCTGTCCGAGGGGCAGATGTGGGAGTACATCCTCGCGGTTGGGAGGTTGTAAATCCTAGCTGCGGGGATCTGCACCGCCGATCGTCATCGACTCTACTTCCGCTGCGCTACGAGTCGGTAACGAAACAGATCAAACCTTGTATGCAGTCTCCATAGTGATCCTGGGCTGGTGCGTAGGTCGGAAATTTTTGTTTTCTGCTGCGTTACCCTACAGTGGCATCAAGAGCCGTGCTATGCGTAGATGCAGGTTGCGATCTAGAATACATAGAGATGTATGGGTGTTGCACAATATAATTAGGTAGTAGATGAGATCTATTGCTGAAAATTATTTGTGCGGGTAGCAGATGAAATCTGTTACCCGATGTTCCTGTTGCTTCTCCTGAATTTGCGTAGTCCTGATCTTGACGGCATGGTGGAATCTCACAAAGTTCTGGCAATCCGCGATCCTTTCATGCTGCTCCTGAGTATGCTGATTGACAGATCAACGAAGTGCTAACAGTTCTTTGGGTTCCACCATAGTTGAGAAAGATGGATGTTTCGCTGACGAAAGGGCAATGCAGATGTGATCTGCACGGGGGTCACGCGTATGACGAAGTTTAGTATGGGGCTCGAGATTTTATTATCTCGTGTTTCATACACCCTGGAAGGTTAATCTAGCAACTTGGATTATCATGCTTGATGATGGACGTTGGTAGCTTCGGTTTGTTTCGAAACCTTAGAAGCCACGAAAAACAAGTTTTTGCATGAAACGATTAGAGGCGTCTAACTTGGTTTTGCAGGATGGTTTGCATGTGCATATGATGTGGTATAGCAGTGCTCATATTAATTTGATTATGTATGAGATGACTATATGATGTAATATTAACATGACCTGCGTGTCATGATTCGGCATGATGGCTGGAGCCATATGATTGCACTTTAATGACCTGCGTGTCAACCTTATGTAATGCACTTATTTTATTAGCTATAGAGATAGCTATATTATTTGGTGCATCGACAAGGTGGTGGCAATCTTCGCGAAGGTGAACACCAACGCGAATGCCGAAGACGAAGAAATGAAAGACTTCTCCGTCAGAAAGGGCTATACCATATCATGCTATTATGAATTGCCTGAGATGTTTATCCCTTATGATGCACCCTTCTTGATTGCACGGTAGTCGCTTTTATTAGGGTGATCTCTCACTAAAAATATCAAGTAGTCAGTGTTCTCCCAAGTGTAGCACCGTCACGGCACCTAACTTTTCGGGGTGCGCCATGCTGACATGGGTACGAACGATTAGGGATGTGTGAGGCAGGTGAGTTGAGACCTCGCAGCAAGATCACTTGGTTGTCTTGACGTTCAGGCATGAAAGTCATGAGCTCGGAACACACGCATCGAAAGATGAACAAGAGTCACATAGAGATGTGATCAGCAAGTTTGCCTAACGATTGAAGTTCTCGTCATCAGTGATGCTCACCATCAATGGCGTTGAATTTAAATTCGTGTCTTGAATAATTCATAATCAATTTTGAGAGATATTGATTTGAGTGGGAGCGCACTGTTGAATTAACTTGTTTAATTCTCAGTGCAATTATTTTTGAACACTGTCTAAAGTGTGGTTTGCATAATAGTTGTAGAATAATGGCTCGCGTTTCCACCTTCCCTATTAAAATTGAATAGCTGTTAAATATCTGGTTAAAACTTTACGGTTGGTAACGTAATGTGAGGATTGTCCTCAAGAGTGCCGAGAAGGACTTTGTCCTATCGCATACTTTCGGTATTCTCCCGCTAATGCTATGGATCATGTGACTCTCGTCCTTCGATCCAAAAGCTAGAATTCTGTTTCAGTCAAATGCAATACGTTTGCTTCCATGAGACCCGAACTTCGTAAGTTTGGATAGTTATGTGATATTCATGGAATCTGAAAATCATTTTCAGAGACAGACAAAGGCTAAAAGATATGAGATATCCAAAGCAGTGTTTGTTTGCAAAACTACTAGTAACGAAGTTTACTATGCATTAGACTGATAAGAGAGGGATCCAGGAGAACGCCTATCATATGATGAAGGGTGAATAAAACAACAACTTAAAGAGAAAGGAAGTGTCCGAAGGGTGTTAGTAAGATTTTCACGCCTAGGAAGTCCGGGGATAACGCCACTCTTAAGTTGGATGCTTCTTCTGAGAGTAGAAGAAATACTAAAAGTTAAACTGTTAGAAGTATAAAGGCAAATAGAGAGAAGACTGGAATATCCAGCTCATGTATGAAAGTCATACAAGTTATTGATGTATAGAAGGCTGGTCAAAGAAATAGTTCTTGGGAATTATGATTAAACATGTTAATCACTAATTCTTGGGTATTGTGAGTTAATCACAAAGATACCCGCTCGATTGCATTCTGTTGCAACTCGATGTAAGAACTACTATGGCCTGAAAGACTAGCCAGGAATGAGGTTAGATACACGCAGGGAACATAGTAAATGTTACTATGCCATCCATAGGTGTATTCCCTATGTATTTACTTTCATAATTCATTTTAGAGTTTCACACTCTAGCCCTTTGCATAAGGTATCTTGCAAAAAGGTTGTTCATAAGAGAACTTTTGATGTTCGGTGTTATGAATAACATAAGTGCCATACTTTCATTATGAATGAGACGTATGTTATGAATATTGATAATAATACATAACCTCTGTGTTTACTTTCATAATTCATTTTAGAGTTTCATACACTCTAGCCCATTGCACAATGTTTGTTGCAAAAGTGTTGTTCATAAAAACAACAATTGTTGTTCAGTATTATGAATAACATGAAGGGACATGCTTCCATCCTAGATGGGATGTATGTTATGAATATTGATGGAAATATGATACATCCATAACACTGACGCTAAATGTCGCAAGACTAAAAGAATACCACACAAGTGTGGCACTGCATTTGGTCACATTGGAGAAACCCGCATGGAAAATTCCATTATGATGGATTTTTGAAGTCGTTTGATTTTGAATCATCTGACACTTGCAACTTTCCTCTGAAAAGTGAAGTGGCTGAAATACCGTTCACAGGCCATAAGGAACGAGCAAAGAACATATTGGTGATCATACATTATGATGTGTGTAGTCCAATAAATGTTGTTGCAAGTAGTGGATTTATCTATCTTCACAAATGACTCAAGTAGATATATGGATATTTACTTGTTGAGACGTAAGTCTGGATCTTTTGAATTCATTCATAAGGTTTTCAAAAATGAAGTAGAAGTTGTTGTAACAAGAAAATTATGTTTCTACAATTCGATTGCAGAAAGGAATATTTGAGTTACAAGTTGAGCGAATGTCTGATGAGTTGTGAAAGGGGTTTCATAACTTGCACCTCCCGGAACACCACTGCAAGTGGAGAGTCCGTGTAGATGTAATCGAACCATTCATGACATGGTAAGATCAAAGATGACATAAATAAATTTGCCATTACCCCTTTTAAGGAGTAATGCTTTAGAGACTGCGGCTTTTACACTGAAAAGAGATCCATCAGGTCTGTTGAAATGACGCCATGGTATGGTACGCCCAACCATGTTATATCTTTTCTTAACATTTGGAATATGGGGCTTGTGTAAAAGGTTACAAACCTATTCCAAATCAGACAAGTGCTATTTTGTAGGTTATCCCAAGTCATTGGGTATTCCCCCACCACTATACCGAGGCAAACGATTTTGCCACAAATCGGTATGCTTTTAAAGAGAATAGTTCTTACAAAAGGTGAGTGGGAGGACAGTGCAACTCGACGAGATAACCAGTATATTCGTCATCAGGTCAAAGGAAAGGAACCTTGGAAGTGATTCCGGAGTTTCCTACTGCGACTGATACGGAAGCCTCTACATGAGATGTATGGACTTCGGTCGAACTTGCAGCTGAACCGCGTAGGAAAAACTCGTGCAAACCTCTCAGGTGCGCATACGAGATATTGTTGTTAGACAACAGTATACCTACGATACACAAGGAAGCATTTATGGGCCCTGACTCCGGAATTGGCTAAATGCCAATATAATCCGAGATAGTTTCCATATAAGTGATTCGAGATTAAAATCTTGATACACCTTTCGGAAGACTTAGAGTCTAACGAATATTTATGGAACTAAAAACTGATACGGATAAAATGTTTTATCCATAAAGATCGACTTGTTGCAATAACAAGTTCAAGGAGTTGACTACGATGAGATTGTCTCACCGTAGCGATGCTTGAAGTCGGTTCGGGTTGAACTAGCAATTAATACATATTTCAATCATGAGATATGAAACATGGATGACAAATGGATTTCCATCTGATGGAAATGAAACCTAGGACTTGTATGTGATACAGTCCAAAGTAAGTTGTCGATCCAGAGGATGCTAGTAAGTATGCAAACTTCAGAGTTCCAGCGATGGACAGAAGAGAGCAAAGTGGAGTTGGAATCTTCATTTTTGATGGAATGGTCAAAAGGGTTTTGACTTCATCAAATGGGCATCGAAGATGCTTGTGATTCAAGAAAGTAAGTGGGAGCATAATAATATTTCTAAAAACCTTGTGTACTTGACACATTGTTAATTGGAAATAAATTTCTTGACACGAATTAGGACTTCATTTGAAAATAGTTTTTCGATGAAGTGCTTAGGCTAAATAGCCTCAATATTAGGCATGATGATCTATGGAGATAGATTTACCTAATGGGGCTAAGCTATGAATACATATTGACAAGATGCTAAAACTTTTTAGCATTGAAAAACGTCAAGGAGTGATTCTTGCCGAAGTCACATGGAAAGAGTTTTTGCAAGACTCGGTGTCCCAAAACACTGATGAGCAAAATACATGATGGTGATTCCACACACTCTTGTGTTTGGATTAATCATGTATTCCATGGTATGTAAAAAACAACCAGATATGTCCAATACTCCAAAGTTGTTGCGAGTATAGATACCAAAGTGATCAAAGTACTGATCATAGGACAACAGTGAAAGATGTCATTGAGTACTAGAGTAGTAGTGATGACATGTTTTCTCGCAAGCAGAGATTATGAAGTGCTCGTTGTAAGTAATTACATCGATACAGTCTTCATCAATGCTCCATGCGATTTTCGATTTAAGTTAAGGGTTTTTGTGTAATACACAATATGGTGGCACGGTAGTTGGAAATTGTTCCAAACAAGATACTGTGGTGAATTCTATAACAAAGGCTAAGTATGTTGACGCTTAAGAAGCGACAAAGAAGTTGTTGAATCATATAGTTCATTCATGAACTTAGTATGGTTCCAAGATGGCTTTGGTCTATGGGACACTATTGCAGATAGTTGCTCCATAGCTCAGTCTGAGGAATCAGGTTTCGACCAATGATTCACACATATGCAAAGCCAAGTCCACACAAAATATGAATTTTGTGAAAGCGTGAAAACGCGAGGATATGCAAAGTTACACACGAAGCTGAAGTCGTCAGATCCGTTGGACATCACGCTATACCACATGCGAAGCATATTTTACACCGGTATGCCACAGGTGTAAAGTGCATTAGCATTGACTAGATTATTGACTCTAGTGCAAGTGGGAGTCTGTAGGAGATATGCCCTAGAGGCAATAATAAATGTTATTGATTATCTCCCTGTTCATAATTATGTTTATGTTCCATGCTATAACTGCTATGGTTCTCGAGTCTACAATAACCACGAGGCTCGAAGGAAGACTCATATGCACGTGTGGAATAATAAACGGTAAAATGTATTCCTAGTCTGGCCTCTAAGACTGGCTCAAGTATTGCATGATGATCCTGTTTTCCTGATCATGGGCATGGCTATGCCGGCAATTTTGTGGGCACAATGTTAGAAGAACATTTGTGTTGAATCGACCCGAATTGATGTTATGCTATGAGATTCATTCGTCATAAGTTAATGGTTAATAACACAGAGAAGTTAATGTTTGCATAATTCCTTAGACCATGAGAGTGTCGAGTTTCTTCATGCTTGCTTCATGAACTTTGGGGTTTGTTAAACGTCATCCGTAAATGGGTGGCTATTACGGCGGCTTACGGGTTCATGGAAAAGTATGTTAAGTAACTTGATAGCTCAAGATTGGGATTTGCTCCTCTGACGGTGGAGAGATATCTCTGGGCCCTCTCGGTGTTACGGTATCCATCATCGTCTGGCCAGACACAAGTGTGATTTGATCACAGGGATACCGGAACACAGAAACGAGAAAAGAGAACAAAAACCGGCAACGAGGTAACTGGCATTGTGGACAAGTGTTGATCCACGAGGATGCCGATGTTTCTCACCTTGGGTATTTGTAACATATCGCGAAGCAACAGGAATAGCACACGGCAACTGGAGGTTCACTCGAATATTCATTCGTGTGGGTATAGGGGTCAATATGGGTGTCCACGGCTCCGATGTTGATAATTGATCGGAAAGAGTTCCGGTCATGTCTATACTTCACCGAACCTATAGGGTCACACGCTTAAGGGTCATCTATCTGCTGAATACTAGACGGGGAGTCTGAGAGAAAATCACCGAAAAAGTTTCGGACGAAACGGAAACGTTCCGGAGAGAACACCGGAATAGTTCCGGTGAAACTGAAAAGTTGTTTCAGGGTATTCCATTAAGTCAAATTGGTTCTGGCACATGCCTGGAAATTCTTGGAGGATGCCAGAAGTGTTCTGGAAACTTCTGGGAATTTTCCAGGACAAAAACCGGAAATGTTCCGGAGCAGCCGGAACCGTTTTGGTTGCTTTTCGCTGAAGAAACATTGTTCCGAAATTGTTTCGGAATGCGTTCAAAATTGTTTTGGTGGGTGCTAGAATTATTCTAGGCACACAGAAATAATTTGGGTTTTAACGGACGCAGAAAAATGTCTTCGTGAATAGTGAAAAGCACTTTTTGGGCTGATTTGCAAATGGGGTTTTTCTTCTAGAAGAAAACCACTTTTGGTGTGTGAAAGGGAGGTGGAGCTCCCCAAGGGGGCTGCAAATTTCGGCCATGGCATGGGGGGGCCCTCCTTGAGGTGTCCTTCCAGCTCATGGTGGATATCTTCTACACACCCTTATGTGGCATGTGGTGGAAATATCCTAGGAAGGTCGTTTTGGTCTTTCCTCTACCCCTTGCTCCTCCTATAAATAGAGGTGGAGAGAGCTCTCCAAAATCAGCTCATGCTTGCTCTCATACACATGCCATTGACTTGTCTGGCTTCTCTCTCCCTCCCAGCGAAATAGTTTCGTAGAGCCGAAAGGCTGTCTGGGTTCCGGTGGGAACTAGTTCTGGACGGCGAAGCCCTGCCGGATAGATGACACCGTATGTGTGCAACTCTGTAGAGAGATCGTAGTTTCGGTCTTAGTTCGAGAGTGCCTCCCGAAGGGCTGTCCAAGTGATCGTCTTAGTTTCGAGGGTCCTCCCGAAGGGCTGTCCGAGTGACCGTTCGAGTTTCGAAGGTCCTCCCGAAGGGCTGTCCGCGACACCGTCCGAGGGACTGTCCGACCACCTCCCGGAGGGCTGTCCGAGGGGCAGATGTGGGAGTACATCCTCGCGGTTGGGAGGTTGTAAATCCTAGCTGCGGGGATCTGCACCGCCGATCGTCATCGACTCTACTTCCGCTGCGCTACGAGTCGGTAACAAAACAGATCAAACCTTGTATGCAGTCTCCATAGTGATCCTGGGCTGGTGCGTAGGTCGGAAATTTTTGTTTTCTGCTGCGTTACCCTATAGGTTATACTACAGATCTTCACGGACTGTTCTGTTTTTAACAGATTATGTTTTGCATGCATAGTTTGCTTGTTTTGGTGTTCCCATAGCTTATATTCAGTGATATAAATTATGTGAATGGTAGAATACACTAGGTATTATGTGAGAAAAAATATGAATCTTGTCTTGACAGTACCTAAGTGAATGATCTATATTTACTATACTAACCCATCTCACGAAGTTCCGTTAAGTTTATGTGATTGAAGTTTTCAAGTTTTGGGTGAGACACCGATATGAGGAGAATAAGGAGTGGCAAGACCCTAAGCTTGGGGATGCCCAAGGTACCACCAAAGCAATATCCAAGGAAGACACAAGCGTCTTAGCTTGGTGCTACTTCTTGAGCTTGCGTTGGTTTTCCCTTGAAGAGGAAAGGGTGATGCAGCAAAGTAGATAAGTATTTCCCTCAGTTGTTGAGAACCAAGGTATCAATTCAGTAGGAGGTACAAGCAAGGCCCTAATCTTTGCACCTACACAAACAATCAAACACTTGCACCCAACGCTATAAAGGGGTTGTCAATCCCTTCATGGGTAGTTGCAAGG
Source organism: Elymus sibiricus (assembly GCA_039707655.1). Lineage (NCBI taxonomy): Eukaryota > Viridiplantae > Streptophyta > Magnoliopsida > Poales > Poaceae > Elymus > Elymus sibiricus. The sequence goes on along the minus strand of CM077665.1, from coordinate 525,315,086 downwards.
ATGAGATCTGATAGAGATAGATATAAAAGATTACTAAAACGAAAACTAAAATAAAAGTAAATAGATTGCAGCAAAGTATTTTTGGTATTTTTGGTTTATAGATCTGAAAATATAATATGTAAAATAGACCCGAGGGCCATAGGTTTCACTAGAGGCTTCTCTCTTGAAGGAAAATAATACGGTGGGTGAACAAATTACTGTCGAGCAATTGATAGAAAAGCGCATAGTTATGACGATATCCAAGGCAATGATTATGCATATAGGCATCACGTAGACCGAAATGATTCTGCATCTACTACTATTACTCCACACATCGACCGACTCCTGCCTGCATCTAGAGTATTAAGTTCATGAAGAACAGAGTAACGCATTAAGTAAGATGACTTGATGTAGAGGGATAAACTCAAGCAATATGATGAAAACCCCATCTTTTTATCCTTGGTGGCAACAATACAAATACGTGCCTCGCTACCCCTACTTTTTCACTGGGTGAGGACACCGCAAGATTGAACCCAAAACTAAACTCTTCTCCCATTGCAAGAATTACCAATCTAGTTGGCCAAACCAAACCAATAACTCGAAGAGACTTGCAAATATATGAAATCATGCATATAAGAATTCAGAGAAGATTCAAATAATTTTCATAGATAATCTGATCATAAATCCACAATTCATCGGATCTCGACAAACACACCGCAAAAGAGTATTACATCGGATAGATCTCCATGAAGATCATGGAGAACATGGTATTGAAGATCATAGAGAGAGAAGAAGCCATCTAGCTACTAGCTATGGACCCGAAGGTCTGAGGTGAACTACTCACGCATCATCGGAGGGGCAATGGTGTTGATGTAGATGCCCTCCGTGATCGAATCCCCCTCCGACAGATTACCGGAAAAGGCCCCAAGATGGGATCTCACGGGAACAGAGGCTTGCGGCGGCGGAAAAGTATTATCGTCGCTCTCTTTGGTATTGGGGGAATATTTCTGAATTTATAGGCGGAGAATTAGGGTTGGAGGAGCTACGGGGGGCCCACAAGCCAGGGGGGCGCCCCCCCCAGGGGCGCGCCCTGGTGGCTTATCGCCCACCCGTGGGTCTTCTGGCCTCTTCTCCAAGTCTCTTGGGTTCCTTCTGGTCCAAGAAAAATCATCGTATAATTTTATTCCGTTTGGACTCCGTTTGATATTCCTTTTCTGCAATACTCAAAAACAAGGAAAAAAACAGAAACTGGCACTGGGCACTAGGTTAATAGGTTAGTCCCAAAAATAATATAAAATAGCATATTAATGTGTATAAAACATCCAAAATAGATAATATAATAGCATGAAACAATAAAAAATTATAGATACATTGGAGACATATCACTTGGGGATGCCCCGGAAGGCATCCCCTCTTTCGTCTTCAACACTATCGGTATATCTTACTTGGAGCTATATTTTTATTCGTCAGATAATATGAGTTTTGCTTGGAGCGTCATTTTATTTTTTTGGTTCTTTGTTAGATGTTATTTATAATCTTGTTTTTCAATAAAAAGTTCTAATAATTGCCTTTAGGATGCTTGAATTGCATGTTTGATATGCTGTGTAAAAACAGAAACTTTTGCTGTAGTGTTTGAATTTTCATATTTTACTGGAACGGGGAAAGTTTCTGAATTTTTTTACACAATATTGTAATGTAAATTCTTTATCATGTACTAAATTTTCATAATTTTTAGAGATACAGAAGTGTACTTTGTAAATGAATTGCTACAGACTTTCCTGTTTAGACAGATTGCTGTCATAGTTTTGTTATCTACTTATCCTAGAGTTTCCATGGCTTATATTGGTAGATATAAATTGTGGAAATGATAGTATACAGTACCTAATGTTTGAAAATTATTATGCAACTTGTCTTTGAAGTACATAAAGTGTTGATTTATTCTTATGTGCACTAACCTTTCTCACAAGTTCTTTTTAAGTTTTGTGTGGATGAAGTTTTTGAGAATAGTTGAAACCGTGATATAAGAGTATTGAACAAGATACAAAAGCTCAAGCTTGGGGATGCCCAAGGTACCCCAATTAAATATTTCAAGAAGTCTCAAGCATCTAAGCTTGGGGATGCTACGCATCCCACCTCTCTTCATTAACTATCGGTTAGCCTACGTTGAGCCCAAAATTTTACTCGTTCAGATGATATGTTCTAATCTTGGATTGCTATTTTTGTTTAGTTTGCTGTTTGAATAAAATACTCAGATATGAAAATCTTTATTGAGAGAGAGAGAGTCCCCACATAGCTACTTTATTATTTGACTACTCATTGATCTTCACTTATATCTTTTGAGAGTAGTTCGAAATTTACTCTTGTGCTTCACTTATATCCTGAGAGTAAACGTTGAATGAATTGAATGTCATAAATGTGAAAGTATATATGCTTCATATTCTTGTCCCATGGGGAGTAGTGACTTCACATACTAGGAGTATAAGTGGTAAAATTTATTGGAAGTTAGCAAACATAGCATTGGTCATTTAAACAATCCATGAAAGAATATTGAAGGAAGAGAGGTTTCACATATAAATACACTATCTTGGACATCTTCTATGATTGTGAAACCCCATTAATTATTTTCAAATTTGATCAAGTAGTTGACGTTGGACAAGGAAGACAACGTAATGGTTATGTTTGTTGATATTCACATAGCAGTTATATTGTGACACCCTAATTTTGGCAACTTTTTCTTTTCAAAATCTTTTGGGTTTATTTGCAAACTTGGTTGACTTTTAACCTTTTCAATTGATTTGGATCCTTGAATCTTTTCCCAAGCAACCCAAAACCCTCATCCCCTTGCCAAAACCTTTCCAATCCTCTCTTCGATCAATTTCCCAATGCTCAATCTTTTCCAATAATCCTTTTCTCTATTTGGGAAATTAGGTCATCACTATGGGTTGTGAAGCAACCTATAGTTTGGATGATCAATAAATTCCCAAATTTTTCCACATCTTCTCATCATCATATGATTCCATAATCTCCAAAAATATTCCCTTGAGCAATGCAAAATTTTGGCCAGAAATATTATTTCTTTTCTGACCAGAATTTGTGCATTGTGAAGCAACCCCATTTTTCCTAGCTCAAAAAATTCTCATTAAATTCCCCAAGCTCCTAGGGATCCTATCTAGCCCTAATATCCAGAAACATCATCTGGTCCAGTAAAATTTTGAGCAGCAGGACTCTGCCAAGTTTCTGCTTATTTTGAACCTTTGTGAAGGAAGTACAAGCTAGGGGTGCACAATTGATCTACACTTTTTATGGCATGTGTGCACTACCAAGTAACTCCTCTACACCAAGTTTCATCATTAGCAGAGCAACTATGAGAGTGCCACAAGCTCATTTTGATTCTGGACCAGAATGGTGGTTTTCAAAGGAACCATGTTCATTTCTTCTTCAAACTCTCTCAAATTTTGCCAGTCTGTAGTCCTTCAAACTCGCGTCGTCGCTCCCGGACAGCCAGCTGGCCGTCCTTGCCCCGGCGACGTGGCCGCAGCTCCGGCCGGTCTAGAGAGCTCAGACGCCTTCGCCTCCCGCCTATTTAAGGCTGCGTCCAGCCCCTCCGAGCTCCTCACCTCTTCCCCTCCCCCTTCAATTGGCCTCCTAAGGAGCGAGCCACGGCCAAGAGGCCCTCTGGCCTCGAAATCCCACCGGAGCTCCGCCGTCTGTAGCCGCCTCGCCTCCAGCATCCTCTGCACCACCTCTGACCCAATCGACCTCACCCTCGAGCTCAGGGAACTTCCCTGGTGCTACTCGACCTCTTGCCCAAGCCAGTCATCGCCGGATTCGCCTTCTCCGACGACCACCCGAACGCCGCCGCCGCCGGAGAGGAAGGGGACAATGCCGCCGGCCATCTCCAGCCACGCTGCGGGTACGTGCGTGTTCGTCTTCGAGCGCCTGATCCATTCCCCTCAACTCCGAGCGCCGCCGCCGTCCCTGTCGCCGGAGCCCCGCCCCTCCTCTGTTCCCTGCTCTCTCTCTCTCTGTTTTAAAAGGGCCGACCCCACCCGTCAGCGGCTCAACCCACGCGCGCGAAGGGGTAAGTGGAGGCGTATTCCGAAAATACGCCATCGACGTGGCCCGCTGGAGATTTTCTGATTTTCTGTTAAAATTCATTTTTATTCAGAATTTTGACCAGACTTTGACCTTAAATAACTTTTTATTTATAACCCCAATTCAGTTAATTCTTTTTGCATTATTTTGGTATTGAATCCCTTTAATTTCTGACTACGTTTGGTGTTTTTATCATATCCACAGAATATTTGGTTAAGAAAAATGCATTATGTGACATTTTCAATTGCATTTTGAAAATAATTTCAGAAGGAAACTTTGGTGATTTTGAAGACCAGGAGTGTTTGAACCACCCAACAGAGCAAGGCAAGCCATGATACCCATTTTATGTAGCATTTCCATAGCATTGCGTACTTTCATACATTATGCCTATTTATTTGCTATAGGTTAAATCATAGTAAACTATTTAAATACTTAGTGGCTTAATGTGATGAACCACTATAATTGAAATCAACTTAGTGGTTGATCTTGAGTCACCTGTCCGGGCTTAACCGTGCAACCACATTTGCCGGTATGGGACGGCCTTGACTTGGTCTGATTGCGTGCTCTTCCACCGGTACCTCCAAAGAGGGAGGGTTATGCACGCACGCTACCCTGATCAGGTAGGCGGTGATAACCCTGTGAGGCAGTTGAGTATTGTGCCGACGTCCCCGTTTGGGACAGTTTAGTTTGGCCACGACGGTGGCAGGTGTCATGAGGACACAGGGGCCACCCAGGGCAAGACTCCGGGGGAGGATGAATGCCGGTTGTACGATGGAAGAGTCACGGGTCAGACATGTTTCGTTGGAGCAATGCTGGTCCACCCGAATGGGATCACGAGGCTAGGTGCTCCATGGTGTGGGTAAAGTGCGCAAACTCTGCAGAGTGTCAAAACTATTCGAATAGCCGCATCCACGGTATTGGACAGCCCGTCCAGACCTCAGTAGGTGGTCAACCGTAACAATGTTAGTAATGATGGAAGAACTCTTCGTATGATTGGAAGTACTCGATGAGTATTCCGAGGGTCATGGGATAACCCGGATGAGAGTAAGTTGATAACCGTTACAGTAAGTGAATTGTTTAAGTATTTTAAAACCTTGATTGCCATGCTATTGTTTGCTGCATTACTTGGTTGTCGTGAGCTTGCGAGTACATTCAAAGTACTCACCTGGCATATCATGCCAGATGCAGGAGAAGCCGAGGACGGAGGTCCTGATGGTTCATGCTACGCTAACTAGGATGTGTCCACATCAGTGTCCCTGTGGATGGAGTTGTCGTTATGTTCCGCTACGCCGTAGAAGTACTTAGTAGTTTCCGAGGCCCCGCTGTGTTGGATAAATAATGTAGATACTATCATAGCACCGAGTGTGCTCTTGGCCTCGTTAGTATTGTAAAATATGAGCTTGTACTCGATATCTATCAATAAAGTCAGTTCAGTTCTGTTCCAAGTTGTTGTGTGTTTCCAGAGGACATGATCCCTGGGCTGGAAACACTGGTAATCCGGTTCTCTGAGCCGGGGTGCCACAACGCTTGGTATCAGAGCCAGGCTGACTGTAGGACACCCTGGTTAACCTGCGCTAGCACCGCGATTAGTATAGGGCCTTGAGTGTGCATCTCACTTGCTGCATTTGATTGCTGCATTTGGTTGCTGCATGGCATGCATCATGATTCATTGTTTTACTAACCCTTGGCATTGTGAGTGTAGATGGCACCAGTTCCATACCACTTCCATTATGAGCCTGCACCATTCTCCTTCCATGCACTGCTCCGGAACGTCTGGCTTCGACTGTACCCCCACGGCGAGGATCCAGTGTACCAGGTGTTTCGGGAGCAGTTGGCGGAGTCAGTGTACGAGTATCACGCAGAGGCTTACTTGATCGCGAGCTCGGACCTTGGTAGCTATTCTCGCTCTGCTAAGGGCGGAACGGCTTCTACTCCGGAGCTGGCGATCCAGTTTGCTGCGATGGAGGCTCTCACTGACTTGCGCTTCCACGAGGTCGAGATGCAGACTCATCCAGGTTTCTTCCACTATCCCACCCTGTCGCCTACGACAGGGCGAGTCATTTTTGCTCCTGTTGACCCGGCATGTGATCGTGCAACTGCTGTGCTGTCTCGCTATATGAACGCCAGTTATCGTATGATCATATCCCTGGCTGAGGAGCTGTCTCGTGTCCAGGCGGCACTTGCTGCCGCAACCTCAGTGCCACCTCCACCTCAGCCTATCTTTCCACCTATATATCCATCACCAGTTCCACCTCCACCCAGGTTTGAGGCTCCTTCTAGCTCTACGGTGCCACCGGGCTTTTCGTCTGGTAGCCGTCGTGAGACTCCCACAGAGTGGGCCTCACTCCTAGCCACCCGAGCCGCTCCATTGCTGAGGCGTCGTGCTTCTTCTTCCCCAGAAGGAGAACCGTCTCAGCAGCGTCGTCGAGTTTCCTTTGATCCGGAGGATGAGATCCATATCATCAGTTCCGACTCCGACTCAGGATCAGATGACGAGGAGTCTTCAATCTGCCAGTGTTCGTGCCATCCACGCCACTAGAGTAGAGGCTTGAGTTGTTGAGCATGCATCTTTGCATATGTCAACTGCCGTATGAGCAGTCTAGCCATGATATCCCCCTACTAGCTTGCCATGTATGGCGTTGGGTTATCTTGTATAATTATGCTGTTTGCTTTATTCGCCTTTTTCGCATATATTCTCTCTGGTGTCACACTGCTGTGTTTCCCTTATGGATGTTGCTCATCGATTCGGTATTTTGCAATGGGAACAAATTTAGGATGAAGAGAAGTTGTAGCCAAGGCGGCGATGGGACCCCGTCCGTCGATCCGCCAGACAGGCAGGACAACAACCAGAAGATTTACCACCTCCACCACCTCAAGCACCGACCACTGATCAGATTATGAGAATGTTTGAGGAAAAGAGAAACCAGGATCTTATGGAATTCCTGAAAAGCATGCAGGCTATGGTAGGTCAGAATAGCCACCACAATGGAACCCACTCTAGGTTGTCTGATTTCCAGCGCACCAAGCCACCCAACTTCGGTCAAGCTGTGGACACGATAGAGGCTGATGATTGGCTAAGGACTATGGAGAAGAAGCTGGACATAGCCCGATGCGAAGAATCAGACAAGGTTCCTTTTGCCACTCACTATCTGGAAGGGCCAGCAGCTATCTGGTGGGACAATGCAAAGGCAACATGGCCCTCTAGAGAGGATATCACCTGCGAAAAGTTCAAGGAGGCATTCCGCAAATATCACATCCCTACGGGCATTATGAAGGTGAAGCAAAGGGAGTTCCTTGCTCTCACACAAGGAAACCTGTCTGTGGCAGAATATCTGAACAAGTTCAACAACTTGGCACGATACTCTACCCATGATGTGCCCACGGAAGAACGGAAGATAGACCGGTTCCTGGGAGGACTAAACCACACTCTTCGTTGTCAGCTCTGCATGTTGGATTTTCCGGACTTCCAGACCTTGGTGAACAAGGCTTTCATAGCCGAAAGAGAGCATAAGTCTGGGTACGATGACCGCAAGCGGAAGTTTGAACCTAAGAAGGACAACCGTGAGCCGCTGGCGCAGAAGCCACGTACTTGGCAGCCAGGCCCATCGGAATACAAGCCTACATGGAGCAGTGGCAACACCATCAACAAGACCGTGAGCCAGAACAAGACCGTCGGCAAACAACCAGTGATGGAGGACTGCCGCCGCAACAACACCTGCTTCACTTGCGGCCAAAGTGGACACTACTCCAAACAGTGCCCCGCCAACAACGGGAAGCCGTCCTCCGACATCAAGCCGCAGGTCAACACTATTGGGCGCCGCCCCAATCATAACTTCAGCCACGGACGCGTCCACCATTTCTCCGCTGAGGAAGCCTGCAAAGCTCCAGAAGTAGTCCTCGGTATGTTCTCTGTTAACGACATACCCGCAGTAATTTTATTTGATTCTGGGGCTTCCCATTCGTTTATTTCGCGGAGTTTTGCCACCCTACACAAATTTCCTCCTTCGATTTTGGACAAGATCATGGTGGTACAATCCCGTGGCTCCCTGCTCAGAACAAATCTGATATACAGAGATCTGGAAATTTTGATACATGGAGTTAAATTACTAGCTGTATTCATTGCCATTGAATCTTCGGGATTGCACGTAATACTGGGGATGGACTGGTTGACACCGCACTAGGTGTGCATCAACTGTGCCACCAGGACAGTAACCCTAGTTAATCCGACAGGGCAAACAGTCCAATTCCTTGCCAGCAAGATGATGTCGAAAAAGGGAATGGCATACCAGGCTACCGGTACGGATATGAACTTGATTCCGGTAGTTTTCGAATTTCTGGATGTATTTCCTGAGGAATTACCAGGGATGCCACCCGACCGGTGTCGGGAGGATGACCCCCGGGTAGGCAACGGAGCCCGAATCCCTTTCGGAAAATCATCAGAGCAAGACAAGTCCCTCTGGCCGGCTTGCCAGGCACGCCGGCTCCCCAGCGCGAGCCGGCTCGGCGTGGCAACCCGGCCTGGCCGGCTGGCCCATGCCGGCTGGCCGCGAGGCGGCGAAGCCTTAGCGACGAAGTAAGCGGTGCTACAGCGTTCCTCCCTTTACCCTAACAGAGCAGGCGAGGCTGCATCTTTCCTTGCGCCGCCGCCCGAGGCGGGCGGTGTCAGTGAGGCGCGGTCCTGTAGAAACGGCGGCGCCGACCTCCCTCTGACGATAGACAAGACGCGCCACAGTACCTCGAACCCAGACTGACGAGACAAGACCCGTCACGGTGCCCGCGCCAGGCAGGTGTGGCGCACCTGGCGACCCGGCACCCGGCAACCCGGCATCTGGCGACCTGGCGACCCGGCGACCCGGCCGCCGGATCCTGGTCAATGACACCAAGGGCCCGCGCCTCTGGTATGTTAACATTGTAACCCTGGGGGTCGGCCTATAAGACCCCCAGGGAGGCCTCCGTGCAGGGGGGTCGCGTGATAGAGGAGTAGTCGGGTCTTAGTAGCTGAGATTTCGAGTTAGTGCGGTAAGATCAGTTCTCACCCTAGCTAGCTCTCCCCAGATCACGAACGCTCCCACCGGAGAGGCAGAACGGTGGCTTAGCCCCTTCTCCCTCCTCCGTCCAAACAGCTCCAGGAGCGACTCTGTAACCTCTGTGCTTATCAGCTCACACGGCAGGAGTAGGGGTGTTACCTCTCCGGAGGGCCCCGAACCTGGGTACGTCTTGTGTCCCGCACTCGCTCGTGCCAACCTCGCCTCCGGAACCCACCGGCGTCTTTTCGTAGCCCCACCTCACAAGCCATCTCATGGCATCTGCCGTGAATCACGCACCCCCTGCGAGAATACCACGACAGTTGGCGCCCACCGTGGGGCTGCTCGCGGCGTCGGCCGGAGTCAAGTTCCGGACGAGGCCCTTCACCAGCTCCGGCGAGCGCATCGTGCACGGTTTGGTCCGTGCACCCCGCACGGCCAAACCGGCCGGCTGCAGCGCTACGCTGGGCACGGACGTCACCAGCCCCGCAGGCTGCTTCATTGTCCCCTTCGGCGCGCTGCGCGTCTTCATCGCGCTCGTCCCCGACGTGTTTCCCAGCGAAGTGTGCGACTGCGCCGACTCGCCTGTCCCTGTTAGCCGCGCCGTCCCCAACGACGTCGCTGCTCTCTGTGTTCGCGCGGAGGTGCTCACCATCGGCACCAGTTCCGGCTCCCCGCGCGCCAAGGAGAAGGCTGCCGCGGCCGCCGCCTTGGCTGCGGTTCCGCCTCGCCGGACTGACCCGCTCCACGACACGATCCGGAGTCTGCAAGCCCCCATCACGCCCGACGCCGACGCGGCTGCTACGGCGGCCCAGCTCAACGAGGGCCGCCAGCATCTGCTGCTCGAGGCCACGGAGCTTGCGGCAACCCGTCGCCGGCTGGAGTCCGCCCAGCGAGAATTCGACAGCGCGCATGGCCTCACTCCGCCTGCCGACGAGCCCAGCCGGGTCGCGGAAGTGCGGATCCACGGGGGCGCACTCGGCCGTGCGCTAGGCGCAGGCCGACCCGTCTATGACACCCCCGTCAAAAACATGCGCGCGGCGCATGCTGCGATTGCTGATCTCGAGTTTCTGGAGGGCGAGGAGCTGCTGCAGCAGCAGCAGCGTATCCGCGACCTCATCACCGCGGCCAACGAGCAGCAGCAGCGCTTCGACCCGGCTCAGCCATCCGGCTCCACCTCGAGAAGAACCGGGGAACTGGAGAGGGCTCTCCGGGATGCGCGGCAGACGTCTTCGCACACCACTAGCGCAAGCCGCTCTGGCCGGCACAGGTCCGGCCGGAGCCGGCACAACCGCGCCACCACCGCTGGGGACGGCAACGCTGGCGAGACGGCCGGCGACGGCCGGGTCCCACAGCCGGAGCCCCCCGTGCGGCCGGCTCGGCGGCCCGAGCCGGCCCCGGAAGCTCCTGCTCCCCGCGGTCCCGTGGCCGACCGAATCGGCCTCCGCGTTCCCATGGCTGACCGGCTCAGCCCCCGCGAGCCCTACGACGAAAGCGACGCCCGTCACCGCATCGACCGGATGGCGCGCTCCACGACCCTGGAAGAGGAAAGCTCTGTTGGCCCGGCGTGCTTCGGCCCCCGCATTGGCGGAGAACCCTTCCCCGAAGGCTTCTCGCTGCCCCGCGACTCGCCAAAATACAACGGCGCCACCAAGCCGGAGGACTGGCTAACCGACTACACCACAGCTGTCGGCATAGCCGGCGGCAACCGGCATGTGGCCGTCCGTTATGCCCCCCCTCATGCTGCTCGGTTCGGCCCGGACGTGGCTTAACAGCCTCCGAGCCGGCAGCGTGAATTCCTGGCTGGATTTCGAAGACGCGTTCGTTCGCAACTTCACCAGCACCTACACGCAACCCGGCAAGCCTCGCCAGCTCTCCATGTGCGTCCAGAAGCCGGGCGAGCCACTGCGCGACTTCCTCACGCGGTGGACGGAGCTTCGCAACTCCTGCGAAGGGGTCCACGAGGTCCAGGCCATCCAATACTTCATCGACGGGTGCCTAGACGGCACTCTGGTCAAACACCGGCTGGTGTGTGACGAGCCAGAGACCCTACGGAGCTCATGGCCGTGGCGGACAAGTACGCTACGGCCGACTCCGCGATGGATGTGAAGATCATGATCGGCGCGGACGTCAAGCTTCTCCCGGCCCCGCCGGCTCCCCCCAAGCCGACTGGCGACAACGGCCAGCGCCAACAAGACGGCAACAACAGCGGCAAGCGCCGGAGCGACCAGCCGGCGCCTCGCTACGACCACCGGCAAGTCGCTGCCGTGGAGAGGGAGCAGCCGGCCGAGCAAGGTCCCAGCCAGTGCCCGCGCACCGGCAAGGCCGTCCAGCAGCCCAAGGTGACCTTCGAGCAGATGCTCGACGCCCCCTGCAAAAACCACAGCGGCACGAACCCATCGACGCACACGCTCCGGCAGTGCAGCTTCACACAGCGTTTCTTGAAGGGCAACCTTCCACCCCCGCCGCCTGGAGCCGGCTCGCAGCAGCCGCCGCTGCCGCCGCCTCCACCGCCACCCGGCGCCCTCGCCGACAACCCTTTCCCGCGCTCGGACGCATCCTACGTTGTCTTCACCAGCGAGGGGGATGACAAGCACGCCAAGCGCAAGCACGCGGCCGAGATGAACGCCGTCGTCCCTCTGGTTCCCCAGTACATGCACTGGTCCGATCGACCGGTGAGCTGGACCCGGGAGGATCACCCGGCCGTCATGCCCACGCCGGGCGGCTACGCCCTCGTGCTCGACCCCACCTTCGTCTCCGAGAAGCGCACCTGCCGCTTCTCGCGGGTGCTGATCGACGGTGGCAGCAGCATCAACATCCTCTACCGCGACACGATGACCAAGCTCGGCATCAAGGCGCGACAGCTGGAGCCGACCCGGATAGTGTTCCACGGCATCGTGCCGGGACACTCTTGCTCCCCGATCGGCCGTCTCCGGCTCGACGTCCTTTTTGGCTCCAGTAGCCACTTCCGCTGCGAGCCGATCTGGTTCGAGGTGGTCGACCTGGCCAGCCCCTACCACGCGCTGCTGGGCCGGCCCGCGATGGCCAAGTTCATGGCGGTCCCCCACTACGCCTACCTGAAGTTGAAGATGCCGGGTCCCAAGGGCCTCATCACCATCATCGGCGACTACAAGAAGTCCCTCGAGTGCGCCAAAGCCGGCTCCCAGCTGGCCGAGTCGCTGGTCGTCGCCGAGGAGAGACGCCAGCTCGACAGGATCGTGGCGCTGGTTAACGCGTAGTCGGCTGTGCCGGCTCCGCCCAAGCCAGCCGACGAAGCCTCCTTCAAGCTAGCCAAGGACACGAAGCGGGTTCCGCTCGACCCGGCCGACCCCAGCTCCAGCAAATACATCGTCGTGGGTGCCGGCCTCGACGGCAAATAGGAAGGCGAGCTCGTCGATTTCCTCCGTGAGAATCTGGAGATCTTCGCGTGGTCTCCCAAAGACATGCCGGGTGTCCCGAGGGAATTCGCCGAGCAGAAACTTCACGTCCGCAAGGACGCCAAGCCCGTCCGGCAGCCGCTGCGCCGTTTCTCCGAGGAGAAGCGAAGAACCATCGGCGAAGAGATCGCCCGGCTGCTCAAAGCCGGGTTCATCATGGAAGTATTCCACCCCGAATGGCTGGCCAACCCGGTCCTCGTCCTGAAGAAAAATGGTACTTGGCGCATGTGTATCGACTACACCAGCCTGAACAAGGCATGCCCCAAGGACCCGTTCGCTCTGCCGCGGATTGACCAAGTCATCGACTCCACAGCCGGCTGTGAGCTCCTGTCCTTCCTGGACACCTACTCCGGCTACCACCAGATCAAGCTTGACCCGGCCGACGCCCTCAAGACGTCCTTCATCATGCCCTTCGGGGCATACTGCTACATCACCATGTCGTTCGGGCTGAAGAACGCCGGCGCCACCTTCCAGCGCTGCATGCAGAAATGCCTGCTGCCCCAGCTCGGCAGAAACGTGCACGTCTACGTCGACGACATCGTGGTGAAGACCAAGCAGCACCTTACCCTCCTGGCCGACCTCAAGGAAACCTTCGCCAATCTGCGCCGGTTCCAGATCAAGCTCAACCCGGAGAAATGCATCTTCGGCGTGCCGGCTGGCCAGCTCCTCGGTTTCCTCGTCTCGGCGCGCGGCATCGAGGCCAACCCGGAGAAGATCAAGGCAATCGAGCGCATGCGCAAGCCGACCCGGCTGCGCGACGTCCAGAAGTTCACCGGCTGCTTGGCCTCTCTCAGCCGGTTCGTCAGCTGGCTGGGAGAGAGGGCCCTGCCCCTGTATCAGCTGGTGAAGAAGACGACGGCTTTCGAGTGGAGCGACCAGGCAGACGAAGCCTTCCGCGACCTCAAGCGCATGCTATCAACCGCGCCCATCCTGGCCGCGCCGGCTGAGAAAGAGCCACTCCTGCTATACATCGCTGCCACGTCTCGCGCGGTTAGCACGGTGCTGGTCGTCGAGCACCCGGAGGAGGGCAAGGTGCAGCCGGTCCAGCGTCCGGTGTACTACCTCAGCGAGGTGCTCTCCGCCTCCAAGCAGAATTACCCCCACTACCAGAAGATGTGCTACGGCATGTACCTTGCCGCCAAGAAGCTGAGCCAGTACTTCCAAGAGCACGCCATTACTGTGGTGAGCACGGCCCCCATCGGCGAGATCGTGGGCTGCCGGCATGCCTCTGGCCGGGTGGCCAAGTGGGCCCTCGAGCTAGCCGACCACACAATCCTCTACGAGCCGCGCACCACCGTCAAGTCCCAAGCGCTGGCCGACTTCCTCGTCGACTGGACCGAGACGCAATACCTGCCTCCGGCGCCGGAGTCGACTCACTGGCGCATGCACTTTGACGGCTCCAAGATGCGCATTGGTTTGAGAGCCGGCATCGTGCTGTCCTCCCCCAAGAACGACCGGCTGCGGTACGTGCTCCAGATCCATTTCGCCGCCTCCAACAACGTCGCCGAGTACGAAGCTCTCGTGCACGGCCTCCGGCTGGCCAGGGAGATCGGCATCCGGTGCATCCTCTGCTACGGCGACTCGGACCTGGTGGTGCAGCAAGTTTCCGGCGATTGGGACGCCAAAGACACCAACATGGCGAGCTACCGTTTCCTGGTCCAGCAACTCTTCGGCGGGTTCGATGGTTGCGAGTTCCTCCACGTCCCACGCACCGACAACGAAGCAGCCGACGCCTTGGCCAAAGTTGGCTCCACCCGGCAGGCCATCCCGTCCGGCGTCTCCCTCGAGCACCTGCGGAAGCCGTCCATCAAGCCGTCTCCCGAGTCGGAGTCCATCTTCGTCCCGGACGACCCCAGCACGCCCCCACCCGGCCCCAGGATTCCCGGCCCAAGCTCGAGGACTGCCAGCACCAGCCCGGGGACTGCCGTCTCCAGCTCGGGGGTTGCCGTCTCCGGCTCGGTGGCTGCCGTCCCGGGTCCCATCCCGGCAACCGTCGTCACGGTGGTCACGGCGCCCTCCTGGGCTCAGCCAATCCTTGCCTTCTTGGAAGACGGCGAACTTCCCATCAACGAAACTGAAGCCCGGCAAGTGCAGCGGTGCGCGTCCGCCTATAGCATCATCAACCACGAGCTCGTCAAGCGCATCACGTCGGGCGTGTTCCAGTGCTGCATCGAGCAGAGCAAAGGGATCGAGATCCTCCTCGACATCCACCAGGGCGAGTGCGGGCACCACGCCGCCTCGAGATCCCTGGTGGCCAAAGCATTCCGGCACGGTTTCTACTGGCCCACGGCCCTGCAAGACGCCGAGGAACTGGTCCTCAAGTGCGAGGACTGCCAACGCTTCAGCAAGCGCAGCCGCCAGCCGGTTTCGGCCCTCCGAACCATCCCGATCACATGGCCCTTTGCCGTCTGGGGACTCGACATGGTGGGGCCCTTCAAGACCTCCCGAGGCGGCATGACGCATCTCCTCGTCGCCATCAACAAATTCACCAAATGGATCGAGGCCAGGCTGATCAAGAAGCTCGACGGGCCCACGGCCGTCCGATTCAACAAGGATATCGCGGTTCGCTACGGCATGCCGCACAACATCATCACCGACAACGGCACCAACTTCGCCAAGGGCGCGCTGGCTCACTACTGCTCTGCATCCGGCATCCGGCTCGACTTGGCCTCCGTCGCCCATCCCCAGTCGAACGGCCAGGTCGATAAGGCAAACGACCTCATCCTAGCCGGCATCAAGCCGCGACTCGTCGAGCCGCTCGTGCGCTCACCCGGCAGCTGGCTCGACGAGCTGCCGGCCGTCCTCTGGAGCCTCCGGACGACGCCGAACCGCTCCACCCGGTTCACCCCGTTCTTCCTCGTCTACGGAGCCGAAGCCATCATTCCAACCGACGTCGAGTTCGACTCACCCCGGGTGGCGATGTACACCGAAGCCAAAGCAAAAGAAGCACGCAAAGATGGCGTCGATCTGCTCGAGGAGGCGCGCCTCCTGACCCTCAGCCAGTCCGCCATCTACCAACAAGGCCTGCGCCACTACCACAGCAAGAAGATCAAGCCCCTCGCGTTCCGCGAAGGCGACCTCGTACTCCGGCTCGTCCAACGAACAGCCGGGCAGCACAAGCTGGCCTCCCCCTGGGAAGGCCCCTTCATCGTTAGCAAGGCTCTCTGCGACAGGAACGCATACTACCTCATCGACGCGCAGAAGCCGAACAAGCGCAAGCGAGATGCAGCCGGCGAAGAGTCCAGCCGGCCCTGGAACGCGGAGCTCCTCCATCAGTTTTACAGTTAAACACATGTATGTATGCATCACCATCTTTTGGACTTAATGAAAGCAGGCAGCTCCCCCGTTCTTATGTTTCCCGCCGAGTCGACGCAGCCGGCTCGGGGACTCGGGGGCTCCCTTTTTCCCGCTTTATTCTGTGTCTACACACAACCATGTTTTTTCTAATTCCCACACCAAGTCGGCATAGCCGGCTCGGGGGCTCGGGGGCTAGCCGGCTAGACCACGCCCCGTCTTTCTTCCCTTAGTCCATCTCGGAGTGTATGATCCGCCAAAGCCCTCTCTTCGCCAGCCAAAGCCGGCAAGAGCCAAAGGACGGAAGCATCGTTACGCAAGAACGACTAAGGAGACAGCCCGGCACAGCCAACCCGGCTTAACCCGTTTTATATCGTTTGTTCGCCGCACGACCGGCTGGGCGCCAGGCGGCCTCGCCGCCTGCCGCCAGCCGGCCCAGTGGGTGTTTCGCTCGCGCTCAACGTCCGAAAAAGCCTAAGTACTGTGCATTCGCTCTCAAAGCCTAGCGTCCCGTCCTAGCCACTGTCCGCGACCCGGCTGTCCGGCTAGCGGGAAGGAAGCCCAAAGAAACAACAAACAGGAAAAGGCCCAAGGCCGAACAACAGAAAGCGAAATCACCACGACAGTTGGCGCCAAATCGCATGCCAAATTTATATATAGCATGGGCCTTCGGCCAGGAGTTCATTACATTGAACTACACCCCCAGTGGGTGGACCTGCTACCTAACAAAAGTTTGAGCAGAGAAAAAACAAAGGCCCTAAGCGGCACCCGCGTCGTCTCCGGCCGGCGTCGGTCCAGCCAAGGTGGACGCAGCCGCCGGGTTGGGTCCAGCGCTCTCCGCCGTCCTCTCCGCCGTGGCGTCGTCATCCGCGTCAGTCTCGTCGTCGGCATAGGCGCCCGTCTCGGCCGAGCTGCCGTCCGGGTCGTCGAGCAGAAGGCCGAGCGTGTCGGCAGGGAGCTCCTCGCCGTCTTCCGTCCGCTCGATGACGAACTCGTTGTGCGGGGCGAACGCTGCCAAGTAGCTGGCCCGCCCGGCGATCCGCTCCGCCCGCGCCGCCAAGTCCTCCTTTGCACCGGCCCGCTGCGCCGCCAGACGGTCGAGGTCCACGCCTGGATACCACGACACGACGAAGCACAGCGCCGTCTCCGCGCCGGCCCGGGCCGCGGAGGCCCTCCACGCACCAAGTCGCTCCACGCCGGCCTCCAGCCACCACGCCAGCCGGGTGACGCTGTTCGGCGCCACCGCGCTTGGCCAGAGGCCACTCGCCATGCCCAAGCCGGCCTCGAACAGGCAATGCATCTGCTCCTCCACGGCCCGAAGACGGGCCTCGCCGGCCAGAACAAGCTCCGAGAAGGACCAGGCGGCGTACGCGTCGATCTCCGCCCCCAGCTCGCGCTGCTCGGCCCGGTGGGTGTACACGGCCGCATCAGCCGCCTCCTGTGTCTCCGGGAAGACTCCTGGCAAAGGAACGAAACAAGTTAGTCAAAGAAGTCAACCTGCCGGCTTCGCCAGCCGGCCCGAAGAAAGAGATGACACTTACGGGCGAAGGTCTCGTCAAGGTGCTGCGCCTCGCCCAGCATCCCGCTCTCCCGGATCTCCGACGCGCGAGCCTGGGCCTCGAGATCCTACTCGAGCTGGGCGATCTTCCTGCCGACGTCCGCCAGCTCCTCGGCCGCCTTGCCGCGCTCCTCCGCCAACCGGCCCAGCTTCGCCTGATGGGCCTCCTCCGCCCTGGCCTTCTCGGCCACCATCCGGTCCACCTCGGCCTGGAGCCGGTCGCGGTCGCCGACGGCAAGGTCGCGCTGCTGGCCGGCTTCCGCAAGCCGGCTTCGAAGGCCTGGCACCTCGGCCGCATCGGCTGCGCGAGAAGATTCTCGGTCAGATGCCGGAAGCAAGGATTAGAAGAAAAAGTCAAGGCTCTAAGATTCGACCCGGCTGCCCCGCAGTCCGGCCCGAATCTCGGGGGCTACACCCAGTGGGTGCGCTGGCGCGCACCCACTGAAGGCACGAAGGCATACCTTGGACCCGATGCAGCTCCTCCTCCGAGGCGGCGAGCCGGGTTCTGGCCTCGCGGTACCGTTTCCGGAGCCGGTTGAACGCGCTGGCCCGCAGGTCGTACAGATGCTGCGCGCAGACAGAAGATTAAGATAATGCAAAGGACGGCCATGAGATTCGACCCGGCTGCTCCGCAGCCCGGCCGAACCTCGAGGGCTACACCCAGTAGATGCGCTGGCGCGCCCCCACTGATTCAACAATCAAGATAGAAGAAAAAGCTCACCGCGATCGCCTGCTCCAGCTGCCGTGCCCGGTCCAGCTCCTCCCGGAAGAAGGCCTGTAGGCGCTCCTCCCGGCCGCGAAGTTGCGAGCGCAAGGCATCCGCCGCATCGTCCTCCCGGGTTCGCGGCCCCACCATGGCCTCACTGGAGCTCGCCCACGGAAGCTGAAGTGCGGTCCGGGCGCCGGACCCGCTTCCACCCGGCCGCTCTGGGTTCATGGCGGCTTGGGGCGGCACGACCGCCAGGGTGCCGGTGCCTCCTGCCGCGGCCCCCACGGCCGGCGTCGGCTGCGCTTGGCCGGATGGCGCAGAGTCCGCCTCGCGCCTCTCCCCGCCGTCCTCGCCTCCCTCCGTCGGGTTGGCCCGGGGCGGCGTGTCCACAACGATCTCCTCGTCAACGTCCGACCCGCCGCCGGCCGGCTCCGCCCTCGACTCCGGATCGCCCGCTCCCGCCGGCTGCGGCTCAATAACCGTCACCGCCGGCGCCGAGCCCGTCTCCATCTCCGGCCAGGCCGGATCCGCGGTAGGCCTGGCCCGCGTCGCGGAGGCCCTCTCCCACGCCTGGGCCGAGGCCTCCCGCATCGCCTTCTCGGCCTCAGCCCGGTCCTGCCAGGCGGCACGCGTCGCCGCCTCAAGATCCTGGTCGGACTGGCGGGCCTCGAGCTCTTCCTCCCCGGACCGACTCGGCGGAGGATCGACGGCGCTGCTCCTGGTTTTCCGCCAGACGGCCTCGCCCGCCGCGGCCTCCGTCGCCGCCATCGCCAAGTCAAGAGCCGACCTGTACACGGCAGATTCGTCACGGCGAAGGCATAAGGAAGAAAAAAGATAATCCACAAGACGACAGTTGGCGCCCCGCAAACAAGTCAAGGAGCACTTACCCGATGACCGTCGGGGGCTCCCGCCTCGGCCCTACGGACGGGGCGAGCTGGCGCTTCTTCTTCACGACGGCCCTTGCGCGCGTCGGCTCCGCCGCCGGGCGTTTCGCGGCCGGTCTCGCCTCGACCGCCTCCTTCCCGTGCGGCCGGTTGGCGGTCGCCGCCGCGCGAGCCGGCCCGGCGCCAGCCGCCTTCCGCAGCCGTCTTGGGGGGTCAGCGCTGGCTTCTTCCCCAGCCGAGGGCGCTGCACCGTGGGCGTCGGTCAGGCTCTCCTCGTTGTCATCTGGCCAGTCCCGCAGTAGATCTGGAGACGGAGACTTACCTGCAGCCCGCGACCCACCGGCCGTGGCGTCGGCTAGGCGCGCCTCGCCCGCCCTCTCCTCCGCCTCGGAACCGGCCTCCTCCACATCCGAGTCGGGCAGGTTGGCCAGCGGGATCTGGACGTTCGGCCCGTCGTGGTTCCGCTGGCTGGCGAATAGCTGCGGCCATCCCGCGGCGTCAGGACGCAAAAATAATGTCGAAGCAGCAAAATATAAAGACCAGGGACTCACCACAGGCGCCGGGTTCTCCCGGTGATAAGGCGCTTTCCCGAAGCTCCACTCCCCTTCCTTCAGCGCGGCCTTGGAGATGTAGTTGACCCGCTGGACGATCCCAGCCGGCGTCAGCTCCTTGGTCGACATCCGGGTCGGGTCGTGCCGGCCGCTCATGTCGCCAATCCGGTGTCCCCGGCGCTGCAGCGGCAGAACCCGGCGGGCGATGAAGGCCGCGATGAGATCAGCCGGCTTCAGCCCTTTGTTCTTCGTCAGCTCCCTGACCCGGCCGCAGATCTTCTCCATCTCCTTCGACGGCTCCCTGGGGCGGTACCCCCAATTCGGCTTCTCAAGCGGCGGCGCATCAAAGAACGGCGGAAGGTTGATGATGTCGACAGCCGGGTTGGCGTTCCGGACGTAGAAAAACGTCGACTGCCAGTTTTGTGCCGAGTCCTCAAGCGGTAGCTTGGGAAACGGCTCGTTTGGCCGGCCGGCGACCACCGCTGCGCCGTAGTCGGACATGGCGCCGGCTGACGCTCCCTGCTGCTTGAGAAAGAACATCATCGCCCACAGCTCCATTGTCGGCAGCATCCCGAGATAGCCTTCGCAGAGCGTGGCAAAGCCGGCTACCTGCAACACGGCGTTAGCGCCGAGATGATGCGGCTGCAGCCCGAAGAATTCTAGCCACGCGCGGAAGAAGAGACTCGCGGGGAGGCCGAGCCCGCGCTCGAAGTGCGAGAAGAAGACCACATGCTCGCCCTCCTGTGGCGCCGGCACCCTCTCCGGGCCCAGCGCGCGCGAGCAGCGCCTCCGCCGGCGGCAGCCGCTTCATGCGGCGGAGGTACTAGATGTTTTGCTCCGTCACGATGGAGCCCTCCCAAGAGCCTTTCGGCAGCGCCATTAGGGAGGGTTTTCCGCAGGCGGCGAGATTCGGCGATGGAGAGGAGGAAGGGAGGAGGAGGGCGGCGCGCTGCGGGCTTCGGGTCGCGGCGTGCAGCAGGCACGGGTGAGGCGGCGACGGCGGCAGCGCTTCGCTCGGGCACGGCGGAGAAGGAGAGGAAGCAGAGGAAGAGCAGGGGGCAGGGGTGCGAGCGCGCACATCTCCGTCGCACTCCCCCCTTCTGATTTATAACCATGCGAAATCGTGGGGGAGTGGGATCGACTGCGCCCACGATCCCCACTCCCCCGCACTGCGCGCGCGCGTTCCCCACGCGCAGTAACCACGCGGGGAAGCGCAATCGCCAACGGTCGCCGTTGTGAATCCCCCGCGCGCGGGCCGAGGGCGTGTAGTGGCGGGCCCGAGCCACGGTCACGTCCCATCGCGCGCGTGGGCTGGCAGGCCTCGCCCACCGCAAGACCGCACGTGGCAGCCCGTCGAACTGCGACGGGCGCGAATCGGCGTGCGAAGCAAGACCTATCTGGCAGGCGTTTTCCGTTTACCGCTCAGGCCGGGGTGCCTCGACCCGGCCCCCGGAGGCCGGCCTCCCAGCGGGTGTTCCCGGCGTCCGCCGCCGCGCAGCCGGCAAGCTGCCAGGCGAAGCCACCCGGCCGGACTCCGGCGCTTCATCAACAGAACCGGCTCCTCAGGATGGTAAGCTGCAAAGGCTCCCCTGCCTGAAGCAGGCGAACCTTCACAGCTTCAGGGACTATTGTCGGGGGGATGACCCCCGGGTAGGCAACGGAGCCCGAATCCCTTTCGGAAAATCATCAGAGCAAGACAAGTCCCTTTGGCCGGCTTGCCAGGCACGCCGGCTCACCAGCGCGAGCCGGCTCGGCGTGGCAACCCGGCCTGGCCGGCTGGCCACGAGGCGGCGAAGCCTTAGCGACAAAGTAAGCGGTGCTACAACGCTCCTCCCTTTACCCTGACAGAGCAGGCGAGGCTGCAGCTTTCCTTGCGCCCCCGCCCAAGGCGGGCGGTGTCAGTGAGGCGCGGTCCTGTAGAAACGGCGGCGCCGACCTCCCTCTGACGATAGACAAGACGCGCCACAGTACCTCGAACCCAGACTGACGAGACAAGACCCGTCACGGTGCCCGCGCCAGGCAGGTGCGGCGCACCTGGCGACCCGGCACCCGGCAACCCGGCATCCCGGCATCTGGCGACCTGGCGACCCGGCGACCCGGCCGCCGGATCCTGGTCAATGACACCAGGGGCCCGCGCCTCTGGTATGTTAACGTTGTAACCCTGGGGGTCGGCCTATAAAACCCCCAGGGAGGCCTCCGTGCAAGGGGGTCGCGTGATAGAGGAGTAGTCGGGTCTTAGTAGCTGAGAGTTCGAGTTAGTGCGGTAAGATCAGTTCTCACCCTAGCTAGCTCTCCCCAGATCACGAACGCTCCCACCGGAGAGGCAGAACGGTGGCTTAGCCCCTTCTCCCTCCTCCGTCCAAACAGCTCCAGGAACGACTCTGTAACCTCTGTGCTTATCAGCTCACACGGCAGGAGTAGGGGTGTTACCTCTCCGGAAGGCCCCGAACCTGGGTACGTCTTGTGTCCCGCACTCGCTCGTGCCAACCTCGCCTCCGGAACCCACCGGCGTACTTTCGTAGCCCCACCTCACAAGCCATCTCATGGCATCTGCCGTGAATCACGCACCCCTTGCGAGAATACCACGACAACCGGGAATTGGAGTTTGCAATCGAAGTGGTTCCCGGTACCGCCCCAATTTGCAAGAAATACTACCGTATGCCTGGTCCAGAGTTGGCGGAACTCAAAAAGCAGCTGGATGAATTGTTGCAAAAAGGGTATATTCGCCCAAGCATCTCACCATGGGGATCACCGGTGCTATTTGTCAAGAAGAAGGATGGAAGTCTACGAATGTGCATAGATTATCGCCAGCTGAATGAGGTCACCATCAAGAATAAGTACCCGCTCCCTCGCATTGATGATCTGTTCGACCAGCTGAACGGAGCACGGGTATTCTCCAAGATTGACCTCCGAACTGGGTATCATCAGCTGAAAATCAGAAAAGAAGATATACCTAAGACAGCTTTCACCACCCGATATGGACTGTATGAGTTTACAGTCATGTCATTCGGACTAACGAATGCTCCAGCTTACTTCATGAGCATGATGAACAAAGTCTTCATGGACTTTCTGGATAAATTCGTGGTGGTGTTCATCGATGACATCCTGATATATTCAAAGGATGAAGAAGAGCATAAACAACACCTCCGTGCAGTCTTGGAAAGGCTGAGAACCCATCGTCTGTATGCCAAGTTCAGTAAGTGTGAATTTTGGCTAAAAGAAGTGGGATTTCTGGGGCACATTCTGTCAGAACAAGGAGTAGCTGTTGACCCCAGCAAGGTAACGGTGGTATTGAATTGGAAGACGCCAGCCTCGGTGACCGAAGTCCGTAGCTTCCTGGGATTGGCAGGCTACTATCGTCGTTTTATAGAAGGCTTCTCTAAGATAGCCAAGCCACTGACGGAATTGCTCAAGAAAAACCAAAGGTTCGTCTGGACGCCGGAGTGTGACAGCAGTTTTCTGGAGCTAAAGACAAGGCTGACTACAGCACCTGTCTTAGTTCTTCCGGACATCAACAAGAGCTTTGACATATACTGTGACGCTTCCAGATGAGGAATCGGCTGCGTATTGATGCAAGAGGGAAAGGTGGTAGCATATGCATCCAGACAACTATGACCTCACGAGGAGAACTACCCCACGCATGACTTGGAATTAGCAGCCGTGGTTCATGCCTTAAAGATTTGGAGGCATTACCTTATCGGACAACGTTGTGAAATATACACGGACCATAAGAGTCTCAAGTATATTTTCACTCAACCTGACCTGAATCTCAGGCAACGAAGATGGCTTGAACTAGTCAAAGACTATGACATTGGAATAAACTACCATCCGGGAAAGGCTAACATGGTCGCTGATGCTCTCAGCAGAAAGCAGGGCACGGTAAATGCACTAATGGGAAGTCTCCATCCAAGGTTACAAGAAGAGTTCGCTGAACTCAATATGGTGCTATGCGGCCCAACTACCCCGGATACTTTGGAAATCATTCCAACACTTATGGAAGAGATTAAGAAGGCCCAAGAGCCAGATGAAGAAATCAAAGAGATTAAGGAGTTGATTCCGAAAGGGAGGGCCAAGTCTTTCCGAGTAGATGATCAAGGTACCTTGTGGTTTGAGAAGCGGATATGCATGCCCGACCAGAACAATCTGAGGCAGCAGATACTCCGAGAAGCTCATGAGTCCGCATACTCTATTCACCCGGGAGGCACCAAGATGTACCAGGTTCTGAGAGAGACATTTTGGTGGCCAGGAATGAAACGGGATATAGCATACTATGTCGCCTGCTGTGACATCTGCAACAAGGTTAAGGCTGAGCACCAGAAACCCGCTGGGCTACTGCAACCTTTACCGGTTCCCCAGTGGAAGTGGGATGACATATGTATGGATTTCATCATTGGGCTACCCAGGTCCACGAGAGGCAATGATGCTATCTGGGTCATTGTGGATATACTCACAAAAGTGGCTCACTTTATCCCGGTAAAGACCACTTTCAATGCAAATCAGTTGGCACAACTCTACATGTCCCGAATAGTCAGCCTCCATGGAGTATCCAAGTCTATCACCTCAGATAGAGGCTCACTATTCACCTCCGCATTCTGGCTGCGATTGCATCAAGCTCTGGGAACCATGCTGAAGCACAGCACGGCGTATCATCCGCAGACGGACGGACAGACCGAACGGGTAAACCAGATACTGGAGGATATTCTTCGGTCCTGTGCCCTCACCCATGGACCCAAATGGGAAGATAGCTTACCCTACGCGGAATTCTCCTATAACAACAGCTATCAGTCAAGTTTAAAGATGTCACCGTTTGAGGCACACTACGGGCGGAAGTGCCGCACCCCCTTAAATTGGTCCCAGACAGGAGATAGCCGTATCTTCGGCACAGACTTGATGCTCGAAGCTGAGAAGCAAGTCAAGGATATTCAGGAGCGCCTTCAAGCAGCCAAGTCCCGTCAGAAGAGCTATTACGACCCAAAGCACCGGGAAGTAACTTTTGAACCCGGGGAATATGCTTATCTCCGAGTAACCCCCATGAAAGGAGTAAAGAGGTTTCATACCCGAGGAAAGCTTGCACCAAGGTATATCGGTCCCTTTCCAGTGATCGCAAGAAGATGCAGAGTGGCTTACCAGTTGGAATTACCATAAGAGTTATCAGATGTGCACGATGTTTTCCATATATCACAGCTAAGAAAGTGCATTGCACCACCCGTCAAACAAGCGGATATGAGTGAGTTAGAGCGGGCTAAAGACCTGACCTATGAAGAGAAGCCTGTCAGGATCCTGGAGGAAATGGAAAGAACTACCAGGAGTAAGGTGATCAGATTCTACAAGGTGTTATGGGAGCACCACACTGTGGAAGGGGCCACATGGGAAAGAGAAGATTTCCTGAGATCTGCATATCCGTACTTGTTCCCTGAGCAACCGAATCTCGAGGACGAGATTCATTCTAAGGGGGGTAGGTTTGTGACACCCTGATTTTGGCAACTTTTTCTTTTCAAAATCTTTTGGGTTTATTTGCAAACTTGGTTGACTTTTAACCTTTTCAATTGATTTGGATCCTTGAATCTTTTCCCAAGCAACCCAAAACCCTCATCCCCTTGCCAAAACCTTTCCAAACCTCTCTTGGATCAATTTCCCAATGCTCAATCTTTTCCAATAATCCTTTTCTCTATTTGGGAAATTCGGTCATCACTATGGGTTGTGAAGCAACCTATAGTTTGGATGATCAATAAATTCTCAAATATTTCCCACATCTTCTCATCATCATATGATTCCATAATCTCCAAAAATATTCCCTTGAGCAATGCAAAATTTTGGCCAGAAATATTATTTCTTTTCTGACCAGAATTTGTGCATTGTGAAGCAACCCCGTTTTTCCTAGCTCAGAAAATTCTCATTAAATTCCCCAAGCTCCTAGGGATCCTATCTAGACCTAATATCCAGAAACATCATCTGGTCCAGTACAAATTTTGAGCAGCAGGACTCTGCCAAAGTTTCTGCTTATTTTGAACCTTTGTGAAGGAAGTACAAGCTAGGGGTGCACAATTGATCTACAATTTTTATGGCATGTGTGCACTACCAAGTAACTCCTCTACACCAAGTTTCATCATTAGCAGAGCAACTATGAGAGTGCCACAAGCTCATTTTGATTCTGGACCAGAATGGTGGTTTTCAAAGGAACCATGTTCATTTCTTCTTCAAACTCTCTCAAATTTTGCCAGTCTGTAGTCCTTCCAACCTAGATGACCCTAGACATCTCCATTGGCCCCATCTCTATCCCATTTCTTCTCCAGAACCTCCCAAGTTGGCAGACAGAAACTGTTAGTGAAGCTACCTCTCATCTCAGTGGCTTACTGGGCAAGCCAGTGCCACGAGGAGGTTCCAGAGTGCAAGGACATCACTCCAGACATGGCCCGGCAGGCCAGCTCGCGCCGCATGTGCCCGTGCACATGGTGACCGCATAGCCAGCCTGCCAAAACCGCGCTCTGGGCGCCGGCAGGCTCGGGTCTCGTCGGAGGTAGATGACCGCGTCGCCGTACGTTGTCCTAGCGTGCCAACATCGTCGTTGCCCTCCACCTGGACCCTCCAGACCCTTCCCCCTCACCGGAATCGCCCTCAGCAGCCGCCACGGCGCTCGGGCACTGTGATGCCCGTGCGGCCACAGTGAGCAAGCGGGCCATCGTCTTCCTCGCGAACCGTCGCTTCGCCATTCAATGCGTCTGCCTTCTTCCATCGCGTCGCCGCTCCCGGACAGCCAGCTGGCCGTCCTTGCCCCGGCGACGTGGCCGCAGCTCCGGCCGGTCTAGAGAGCTCGGACGCCTTCGCCTCTCGCATATTTAAGGCCGCGTCCAGCCCCTCCGAGCTCCTCACCTCTTCCCCTCCACCTTCAATTGGCCTCCTGAGGAGCGAGCCACAGCGGAGAGGCCCTCTGGCCTCGAAATCCCACTGGAGCTCCGCCGTCTGTAGCCGCCTCGCCTCCAGCATCCTCCGCTCCACCTCCGACCCAATCGACCTCACCCTCGAGCTCAGGGCACTTCCCTGGTGCTCCTCGACCTCTTGCCCAAGCCAGTCATCGCCGGATTCGCCTTCTCCGACGACCACCCGAACGCCGCCAATGCCGGAGAGGAAGGGGACGACGCCGTCCGGCCATCTCCAGCCACGCTGCGGGTACGTGCGTGTTCGTCTTCGAGCGCCTGATCCATTACCCTCAACTCCGAGCGCCGCCGCCGTCCCTGTCGCCGGCGACCGTCGCCGGAGCCCCGGCCCTCCTCTGTTCCCTGCTCTCTCTCTCTCTGTTTTAAAAGGGCCGACCCCACCCGTCAGCGACTCAACCCGCGCGCGCGAAGGGGTAAGTGGAGGCGTATTCCGAAAATACGCCATCGACGTGGCCCGCTGGAGATATTCTGATTTTCTGTTAAAATTCATTTTTATTCAGAATTTTGACCAGACTTTGACCTTAAATAACTTTTTATTTATAACCCCAATTCAGTTAATTCTTTTTGCATTATTTTGGTATTGAATCCCTTTAATTTCTGACTAAGTTTGATGTTTTTATCATATCCACAGAATATTTGGTTAACAAAAATGCATTATGTGACGTTTTCAATTGCATTTTGAAAATAATTTCAGAAGGAAACTTTGGTGATTTTGAAGACCAGGAGTGTTTGAACCACCCAACAGAGCAAGGCAAGCCATGATACCCATTTTATGTAGCATTTCCATAGCATTGCATACTTTCATACATTATGCCTATTTATTTGCTATAGGTTAAATCATAGTAAATTATTTAAATACTTAGTGGCTTAATGTGATGAACCACTATAATTGAAATCAACTTAGTGGTTGATCTTGAGTCACCTGTCCGGGCTTAACCGTGCAACCACATTTGCCGGCATGGGACGGCCTTGACTTGGTCTAATTGCGTGCTCTTCCACCGGTACCTCCAAAGAGGGAGGGTTATGCACGCGCGCTACCCTGATCAGGTAGGCGGTGATAACCCTGTGAGCCAGCTGAGTATTGTGCCGGCGTCCCCGTTTGGGACAGTTTAGTTTGGCCGTGACGGTGGCAGGTGTCATGAGGACACAGGGGCCACCCAGGGCAGGACTCCGGGGGAGGATGAATGCCGGTGGTACGATGGAAGAGTCACGGGTCAGATAGGTTTCATTGGAGCAATGCTGGTCCACCCGAATGGGATCACGAGGCTAGGTGCTCCATGGTGTGGGTAAAGTGCGCAACCTCTGCAGAGTATCAAAACTATTCGAATAGCCGCGTCCACAGTATTGGACAGCCCGTCCAGACCTCAGTAGGTGGTCAACCGTAACAATGTTAGTAATGATGGAAGAACTCTTCGTATGATCGGAAGTACTCGATGAGTATTCCGAGGGTCGTGGGATAACCCGGATGAGAGTAAGTTGATAACCGTTACAGTAAGTGAATTGTTTAAGTATTTTAATACCTTGATTGCCATGCTATTGTTTGCTGCATTACTTGGTTGTCATGAGCTTGCGAGTGTTGACACCTGATTTTGGCACGATGCAAAATGCAGTAAAGGTGGACTCAAGCGAAAAGCTTGCCGGTTTTGAGTGCTTGCCGAAGACCCAAACAGAGGCAGGAGACGGCCCGGCAAGGAGGCGATCCGGCAAGGAGACGGCCCGGCAAGTAGGCGATCCGGCAAGGAGAAACTTTGAAGTTTGGGCCATGGCCATCCGATCTCATCTCGAAAGCCGAAATTGTGTTCGAAGTACTGGGATTTTGTATCCAGAACACTATTCGGCTGATTACGCCCTCAAGATGATCTCATAAGAGAAAACTTTCTACATGAATTGTCTTCATCTCGTCGAATCGGTCGATTTTCATATAAAAATCGTCTCAATCCGAGTTCGTATGCAAAAGTTAGAGCTATCTGAATGCAGCCATGTCAAGAGGCGAAATAAGACGCGGGAGACCAGACACGTCTTGGCGAGTGTCTGATGCAATGCGTGAGCAATTAGCCATTCAAGATGGCCTCGAATCGAAAAACGTTCAACATAAAAGTTGTTCGTAACGTCGAAACGGTCAACTTTTCTTTTGGGCACATCATCATCCGAGGTCGTTTACTGCATCAAAAAAGACCCGCAAGGTACAGTCAGAAAGCTTGCCGGGATAGAAACCTTGCCGGGGAAATCTTGCCGGGATGGAAACCTTGCCGGGGTGAAAGCTTGCCGGGATAGAAACCTTGCCGGGGAAATCTTGCCGGGATGGAAACCTTGCCGGGGTGAAAGCTTGCCGGGATAGAAACCTTGCCGGGGAAATCTTGCCGGGATGGAAACCTTGCCGGGGTGAAAGCTTGCCGGGATGGAAACCTTGCCGGGGTGAAGCTTGCCGGGGTGCTTGCCGGGAATCGCTTGCCGGGGTGGAAATTGTCAAATCCGACCAGAAGCTGAAGATGGGCTCAAATAATTATCTAGATGGCCTCAGATGAAAAAGTGTTCAAAATGAAAGTTGTTCGTAACGTCGAAACGGTCAACTTTGCTTTTGGAGTCATCATCATCCGACATAGTATACGACCTGCAGAGACGCTACAAAAGTCGGACGGTCCAGTCAGCTACATAACCGAGTCCGACTCGAAATTAAAGATGACCCCGTGGAGTATTCAAGATGGCCTTATTTGGAAAAGTGATCAACATACGGATTATTGGCCTCGTCGAAGCGCACAAAATTTGTGTTTGGACCATCTCCATCGGAGGTCGTGTGCAGATTCCACGGCCCACGCAAGGAGCAAGACAGAAGATTGGACCAGATTCGGGCTGAATCCGAGCGGGACCAGAACTAGGACTCTAGGACGTGAATTGATTAATTTTGTTGTAAGGAAAGCCTAGATGAATCCTTTGCTTGTACGGGAAGTCCAGCCGCCTCTTATATATGTTGGGGGTGACGGCCGATTAAAACAACACACAATCGAACAAACACATCTACATCTTTTTACCCTACTTTTATCCCTTTCCCTTGTATCTTTCTTCTCGTTCTTCTTTCGTTCTTCGTATTGAAGTGCGGCGATCCTCGAGGCTCTAGGGGCGGGCGAACCGACCTAGGGCAGCCCATCGTCCATCCGTGACTCCTGACGGGTTCCATCCCGGAGAAGCGGTGCGTCGGGTCTACAAAAGCGTCCGCCGGTTTGCTTGCGTACCGCGCTGCCGGACGGACCTCCTTCGACGTGAGCTACGGTGCATCACCCCCGGCGTCGAGGGTACGCGTGACGCGTTCGTGTGCGAACACACTTTTTGGCGACTCCGCTGGGGATGATAGATCAAGAATCATCATCAACCATGTCTAATCTCCCCAAACCCTCAGAAGTTAACGCCGATAACATCATTAAGCCCGGTCTTGATGAGCTATCAGAGGAACATCGCCAGGCCTACGAAGCGCTCAAGAAACAGCGTGAAGAGGCTTTTGAGGCGCTCAAGAAGAAGCGCGAGGAGGAGGATTTGGAGGCGTTTCTTTCAAGTTTCAAGAAGGACCGCCAAGGCAACATCACTCTGATTGGAGAAATCAGGTTACCTCCTCCCATTGATGAACAAGATGAAATCACTGTGAGCAAAGTTTTTTCTCCTGAGCAACTGACTGTGATTGAAAGTCTTGTTAGTAAGGGTAATGTGATGGCGTACAATTCTTTCGTGGCAAATACCAATGCTCAGAAAAATATGCCGCCGTCATCTAGTGGTAATGTTGGTGTATCCATTAGCCCAGAAAAACCTAATCCAACTTTACCTATTTCATCGGCACCTCCCATGCAACAACATTACAATTTGCCGATGAATTTTTATCCTAGCCAAATCAATCAACTTGTGGCTGCACCTGCATACCCTAATCCTATTATGAGTGTGCCCAATTCGGCGTCTACGCCGAATTACTTTGTCACATCACCTATGAGTACAAGCATGTTTGGTCTTCCGCCGAATTATGTTTCGGCACCTACTCCACAAGTTGCATCACTAGCTAGTTCAAAAGTTGCTCCTATGTCATTGCCACAAGCATCTTCATCTACCTCGGATCCAATTTTAGCCAAATTAAGGGAGGATTTGCATAAGATGTTTCAAGAAACTTTCGGAAACGAACCGAAAGTAAAGAGTCATGTGTATCAAAAGCCTTATCCTGAACACTTCGACGCATTTTTGTACCCTCCAGGTTATAAGGTTACTGATTTTGTCAAATTTAGTGGAGAGGGCACGAAAACGACTTGGGAGCATGTGAGTCAGTATCTAGCACAGTTGGGTGAAGCAAGTTCCATAGAAGAATTGAAAGTGCGGTTATTTCCCTTATCTTTAACTGGCACCGCGTTTTCATGGTTTGCTGCTTTGCCACCTGGCTCAATTCTCTTATGGTCGCAACTAGAGCAAAAGTTTCATGATCATTTTTATAGTGGCGACAATGAGCTTAAGTTATCACATCTTACATCGGTTAGGCAAAAGCATGATGAATCGGTCACTGATTATGTCAAAAGATTTAGAGATATAAAAAACCGATGCTATAGCTTAGTGATAACCGAAAGAGACTTGGCGGATCTTGTCCTTAATGGTTTGAAAACTCACATTAAGGAGAGGCTAGAAAGTTATGAATTTTTAAATATTAACCAAGTCTTGCAGAAAGCTTTGGTTCAAGAAAGCCGAAGTAAAGAAATCCATAGGTCAACAACCGATCGTCCTAGAATGCATATGCTTGATTATAATGATGAATATTCGGACGATGAGGTTGATGTCTGTACCACTGAATTTGTTTGGTCCTCAAAGGCCAAACCCTATGCATGCAATGCTCTTAAGCCGATTCGTAAGAATCGTGATGAGGTGATGAAATTTACT
This sequence comes from Elymus sibiricus, assembly GCA_039707655.1. Taxonomy (NCBI): domain Eukaryota; kingdom Viridiplantae; phylum Streptophyta; class Magnoliopsida; order Poales; family Poaceae; genus Elymus; species Elymus sibiricus. Next base: position 525,283,721 of record CM077665.1, on the reverse strand, counting down.
TTTGATATATCCAAGTGTGATAGAATATTTGATGCTCTCTTGCAAGAAAAGATGATTAGAATATCACACACCATACCGCCGTTTGAGGAGCTGAAACGGCGTGCTTATTGCAAATATCATAATTCATTTTCTCATGCTACTAATGATTGCAATGTTTTTCGGAGACAGATACAATTGGCCATTAATGACGGACGATTGAGTTTTTCTGAGATGCAAGTTGATAAACAGCCCTTCCCAATGAATACCATGACTTTGGAGGGGAAGAAAATGTTAATTCGGCCTAACATAGCCGAATCAGCTAATAAAAACAATATTGTCATTGGTGAGCCCAGGAAGAACAAAGATGGCGACAAGATCTTGGGGAGGCAAGTCGTGCTTGAGAAGCAATCCGATGGTGGAGAGGTTATAAAGATCACCATAAAAAATCCTGCACTCGGGGGGCAACCGCAAGTACAAGAGGATACTCATGTTGAATTTATCAAGCCCAAGAATTCAGAAGTTGGCAAGCGTAAAAGGAGTGAAGCTAAGCACAAGCGAATCAAGCCAACTTTTGATATGTTGCTATCTAAATATGCAAGTCAAGCGGCTGGTTCTAGCTCCAATCGGCCATCATATTCAAAACGTTCAAGATCACCTCCGAAGCAAGAGTTTCGACACTATGCAAGGCCATATGGGTCATGGGCACCGGCACCATGGATGTCGCCACCCCCCTATGCGCCATACTACATGGGAGACTTCAATGGAGGATGGGGGCAGCCCCCAATGGCTCCTTATGCTTTTCATATGGGGTGGATAACACCTAGAAGGCCTGCTCACAAAAAGCTTTATTATCCTACACAAGGCCGTTCAAGCCATGGTGCTAATCGGCCAACAAAAAATTCTCCAAGCGAAGCAGAATCTAGGGATCCCAAGTATATTCAACCTAAGTGGTGTCCTCCCGGTCTGTCCAAGACACAAAAAAGGAGATTACAACGTATGAGGAGACGCGAGAAGGCGGCACATGAAGTAGAAGAGCAAAAGGACGAATTGTTCAATAAAATTCGGCCCGTGGCACCCACAAAACAAGTGTGGAGGCCAAAACAAAAAGGAAACGCAGATGTCTCTACACTAGCTACAACAGCACCTACGCCACCAAAAAAGGATGATGCAGCCCTTATTACATCGTCCACACCACCTGAAACATCCCCTTTTATTGAGGAAATTTTAAGTCCAATATACACATTGGGAGATGAAGATGAGATGGAGGATTTTGAATCTACGCCGGTTCGGAATGGTGACAATCGACTTCAAGATGTATACTTATCATCCTAAGCACAAACATGGCCGATATATGATTATCGCCCTAAGAGCAAACATGGCCGATATATGATTATCACCCTAAGTACATATAAATGGCCGATGGAGTGTTGACATCATCCTTAGAGCAATCTCTATGCAAATTATTTTTCGGCACACAAGTTTTGCCGAAAAACAGGGGGGCATGTGTTGACACCTGATTTTGGCACGATGCAAAATGCAGTAAAGGTGGACTCAAGCGAAAAGCTTGCCGGTTTTGAGTGCTTGCCGAAGACCCAAACAGAGGCAGGAGACGGCCCGGCAAGTAGGCGATCTAGCAAGGAGAAACTTTGAAGTTTGGGCCATTGCCATCCGATCTCATCTCGAAAGCCGAAATTGTGTTCGAAGTACTGGGATTTTGTATCCAGAACACTATTCGGCTGATTACGCCCTCAAGATGATCTCATATGAGAAAACTTTCTACATGAATTGTCTTCGTCTCGTCGAATCGGTCGATTTTCATATAAAAATTGTCTCAATCCGAGTTCGTATGCAAAAGTGAGAGCTATCTGAATGCAGCCATGTCAAGAGGCGAAATAAGACGCGGGAGACCAGACACGTGTTGGCGAGTGTCTGATGCAATGCGTGAGCAATTAGCCATTCAAGATGGCCTCGAATCGAAAAACGTTAAACATGAAAGTTGTTCGTAACGTCGAAACGGTCAACTTTGCTTTTGGGCAAATCATCATCCGAGGTCGTTTACTGCCTCAAAAAAGACCCGCAAGGTACAGTCAGAAAGCTTGCCGGGATAGAAACCTTGCCGGGGAAATCTTGCCGGGATGGAAACCTTGCCGGGGTGAAAGCTTGCCTGGATAGAAACCTTGCCGGGGAAATCTTGCCGGGATGGAAACCTTGCCGGGGTGAAAGCTTGCCGGGATGGAAACCTTGCCGGGGTGCTTGCCGGGAAACGCTTGCCGGGGTGGAAATTGTCAAATCCGACCAGAAGCTGAAGATGGGCTCAAATAATTATCTAGATGGCCTCAGATGAAAAAGTGTTCAACATGAAAGTTGTTCGTAACGTCGAAACGGTCAACTTTGCTTTTGGAGTCATCATCATCCGACATAGTATACGACCTGCAGAGACGCTACAAAAGTCGGACGGTCCAGTCAGCTACATAACCGAGTCCGACTCGAAATTAAAGATGACCCCGTGAAGTATTCAAGATGGCCTTATTTGGAAAAGTGATCAACATATGGATTATTGGCCTCGTCGAAGCGCACAAAATTCGTGTTTGCACCATCTCCATCGGAGGTCGTGTGCAGATTCCACGGCCCACGCAAAGAGCAAGACAGAAGATTGGACCAGATTCGGGCTGAATCCGAGCGGGACCAGAACTAGGACTCTAGGACGTGAATTGATGTAATTTTCTTGTAAGGAAAGCCTAGATGAATCCTTTGCTTGTACGGGAAGTCCAGCCGCCTCTTATATATGTTGGGGGTGACGGCCGATTAAAACAACACACAATCGAACAAACACATCTACATCTTTTTACCCTACTTTTATCCCTCTCCCTTGTATCTTTCTTCTCGTTCTTCGTTCGTTCTTCGCATTGAAGTGCGGCGATCCTCGAGGCTCTAGGGGCGGGCGAACCGACCTAGGGCAACCCATCGTCCATCCGTGACTCCTGACGGGTTCCATCCCGGAGAAGCGGTGTGTCGGGTCTTCAAAAGCGTCCGCCGGTTTGCTTGCGTACCGCGCTGCCGGACGGACCTCCTTCGACGTGAGCTGCGGTGCATCACCCCCGGCGTCGAGGGTACGCGTGACGCGTTCGTGTGCGAACAGCGAGTACATTCAAAGTACTCACCTGGCGTATCATGCCAGATGCAGGAGAAGCCGAGGACGGAGGTCCTGATGGTTCATGCTACGCTAACTAAGATGTGTCCACAGCAGTGTCCCTATGGATGGAGTTGCCATTATGTTCCGCTACGCCATAGAAGTACTTAGTAGTTTCCGAGGCCCCGCTGTGTTGGATAAATAATGTAGATACTGTCATAGCACCGAGTGTGCTCTTGGCCTCGTTAGTATTGCTCTTGGCCTCGTTAGTATTGTAAAATATGAGCTTGTACTCGATATCTATCAATAAAGTCAGTTCAGTTCTGTTCCAAGTTGTTGTGTGTTTCCAGAGGACATGATCCCTAGGCTGGAAACACTGGTAATCCGGTTCTCTGAGCCGGGGTGCCACATATATTGTCATGGATCCTCTAACATGTAGTGCTTGTTTAGAACCTTTAGCTAGCCAAAACTTCGTACTAGGTAGAAATACTACTTGTGCTTCCAAATCCTTGAGCCAAGTTTCTTCCATGAGAGTCCACCATACCTACCTATATATTGTATTTCACTGCCAATCCAAGTAAATTTGCATGTGCCACCTCTAAACATTCAAATAATCATCCATTTTGTGTGCTCGTACCGCTCATGGAGCGACGGGGCGGTCATTATATTCGATGCTAAGCGGGTTATTGTCAAGATAATTGTTTATTCACTTGTCATTGCACGAGAGAGGCTGGTAAAATAAAGGATGCCCAGTCCTACATAATACAAAAATAAATAAACAAGAACTCCCCCTAGAAAGTTGATTGTTTGGATGGTACCCGTGGATTCGGCTAGCCATGGAATGTGTTTGAATGGTGGAGGGGGAGTAAAATTTTAAATTTTGTTTGGGAACTGCCAATAATGTGATTAGCATGGAAGATATTCAAATCTCTTGTCGTGACGTTGACAGGAAAGGCACACCACCCAAAATATATTCATCTCTGTTTTAAGCTATGAGCTCTGGCACCTCTGCAAATCCCTGCTTCCCTCTGCGAAGGGCCTATCTTTTACTTTTCATGTTGAATTCAACTTCTTATTCCAACCTCAGTTCTTTAGTTGGCAAGCATCATGTGGTGGGAAAGATCCAGACACACAAATCCAGTTGAATATATGTGATTATGATTCATTATTTGTTGACATTATCCCCGAGATAAATAAGTTGGGAGGCGAAACATTAAGCCCCTATCTTCCTATGTGTTTGACTGAAACTATTTGTTCTAAAAATATGCTTTGAATGTCAACAATCATGGAAGACTAAATGATAGTTGAGTATGTGGGATTTGCTAAACCAAAGCTCTTACATAGACCCTTCCTGAAAATAAGATGAATTGTAATTGTTTGATGACTGAAAACATAGTTTGCTAGTTTTCAAGAAAGTTTATGGTCTATACTTTAACATGTGAATAACTTGCTACTTGATTATGAGAAATTTATGAGAAAAACTTGTTGGTTATGATGCTAGAAAAGTGGCTGAAATTATCCTTGCTCAACATTATACATTATGCTAGCATTCACACTTCATAAATTATTTCTTTTATCATTTACCTACTCGAGGACGAGTAGGAATTAAGCTTGGGGATGCTGATATGTCTCCAATGTATCGATAATTTATGAAGTAGTCATGCCATATTTGCCTATGTTTACAATACATTTATATTGTTTTGATGCAATTTATATGATTTATTTAGAATTAACCCGGACTGACGCTGTTTTCAGCAGAATTACCGTGGTGTTGTTTTTGTGCAGAAAATGAAAGTTCTCGGAATTGCCCGAAACTTTTTTATGATTTTTTCTAGAGAAAATAAGAAATACTGGAGCGAAGAACCACCGGAGGGGAACCACCTGTGGGCCACAAGCCAATAGGGTGCACCCCCTAGGCCACGCCCTGATGGCTTGTGGGGCCCATGTGGCTCCGTTGCACGTGATTCCAATGCTGAAAAATCCTATAAATCCGAGAAACCCCAGAAATAAAGAGAGACTCTCCGTCCTGCCGCCGCAACTCTCTGTATCGTTGAAAAACCAATCCGGAGCCTTTCCAGTACCCTGCCGGAGCGGGAAATCATCATCCAGTGGCCACCTTCATCATGCCGGCGGAGACCATGACGAGGAGGGAGTAGTTCACCCTCAGGGCTGAGGGTATGTACCAGTAGCTATGTGTTCAATCTCTCTCTCTCTCTCTCTCTCTCTCTCTCTCTCTCTCTCTCTCTCTCTCTCTCTCTCTCTCGTGTTCTTGAGATGGCACGATCTTGATGTATCACTGGCTTTGTTAATATAGTTGGATCATATGGTGTGTTTCCCTTGTTATCTTGTTGTGATGAATTGAATCTTTCCCTTAGAGATATCGTTGTGTTAGATTGAAAATTGGATTTGAGAACACTTGATATATGTCTTGCATGTGGATACCCGTGGTGACAATGGAGTGTTCTATTGATTCACTTGATGTATGTTTTGGTACTCAACCTGCGGATTCCCGAGGTGACATTGGGGTAATCTATGCATAGGGGTTGATTCATGTTCTTGTCCTACGTTCTCCGATAGAAATCTTGGGGTGCTCCTTGAAGTTCTCTGTGTTGGATTGAATATTATAGATCTTAAATTGTTTGATGCATGTCACATAATTTACCCACGGATACTTGAGGTGACATTGGAGTATCTAGGTGACATTAGGGTGGATTGATATGTGTCATTGGTGTTATTTTAGTACGAACTCTAGGGTTGTTTGTGACACTTATAAGAATAGCTCAAAAGATTGACCGGAAAGAATAACTTTGAGGTGGTTGTACTACCTACGCCAATTTCATCTTATTGTTCTCCGCTAGATAGGAACATTGGAGTGATTCTTTGTTGCATGTTGAGGGATGATCATATGATTCAACTATGTTTGCATTGTTGGAAGATTGCACTAGTGAAAGTATGAACCCTAGGCCTTATTTCCAAGCATTTATATACCGTTTTGCTCACCGTTTTCCACTTGCTACCTTGTTGTTTTTATATTTTCAGATTACAAAAACCTATATCTACCATCCATATTGCACTTGTATCATTATCTCTTCGCTGAACTAGTGCACCTATACAATTTACCATTGTATTGGGTGTGTTGGGGACACAAGAGGTTTCTTGTATTTGATTGCAGGGTTTTTTGAGAGAGACCATCTTCATCCTACACCTCCCACGGATTGATAAACCTTAGGTCATCCACTTGAGGGAAAATTGCTACTGTCCTATAAAACTCTGCGCTTGGAGGCCCAACAAAGTCTACAAGAATAAAGTTGCATAGTAGACATCAATGTTCACAACACATGTTCTACAATCCCTACTAAATTCATATCCAAATTCAAAGTACACATAAATAAATAAAAGGACAAATTCGGCATGAATAATGTCAATAAAGACAAAAACATGAACAATGAAAAAAAAACTATTCACATTTGTATCCCCCTTTCCCCTAGAAGGGAGGATTCGAAGCCATTGACATCACCAATGCTCGGTATCATCAACACCATCATCACCATCATCCATATCCAGCCCTAGCTTTCAATCTATGAACTATTGTCTCAGATCCCTTGATGGGAATAAATTTTGGGGTTGATTACTATCTGTAGGTGATGATTAGAAGTTTTATTGGTGAAAGATTTATATGTTCAAATTGCTGATCATATTTTCATCCCCACTGATCATGTTCCATATGATCTATCGTGAGTAGTCCATTATGTTCTTGAGAACATGGGATAAACCTTTTTGCTAGTAATCTTGTGAAGTTCAATAAAGTTCAATGGCTTGATATTATGTTGTTGTAATTCCCTAGTGGTGATGTGCGAACGTTGACCAAATATCACTTCACCTTTATGAGCCTAGAGGAGAGTATTATGTGATTAGTTTATCTATGATGGGTGCTTGGAGTGAAAGAAATTACTAGACCCTAAGTTTAGGAACTATTGCATGAGGGGCTATTGGAATCCCAAAGTTTAATGCTATGGTTAGATTTTATCTTAATAATCTTCTGTATTTGAGGATGCTTGCATAGAGGGTATATTCATAAGTATGTTGTTTGTTCTAAAACTAAAATCACAATATGATAGGTTCCATCACACAATAAATAATCAAGGCAATGAATCTTAACTCAATGAAACTAGATGATAGTAACTTGGTGAATCTCCCGTGTGTCCTCGAGAGTGATTTGATTTCTATAAGCAATACATCGGCTTTGTCCTTAGCATAATTAAGGATTTGGCCACTTGTCACACCTTTGCACTTAAATTGCAATTCACGTCCTTGCAAATATTCTTGTGATCAAACAATCTTTGTAGTTGTTACATTGTATGCTTGCTGAAATCTATTAACCAATTTGTTCTGCTCTTCGTTGGGCTTGACACTCTTAGGTGGCCTATGTTTGGGCTACATATAGTGATTCCTGGATTCTAGCCCAGTCAAAATCGGATTTACAAACAAACAGTCAAATTCTAGCTCAGCTGTCTAGAATTTGATTCTCCAAAATGCACTCGACACGCCCCGAAAGCTGGAATCAACGATTTTTGCTGATTCCCGAGCTGCCACTTACCCCCTTTCAAATTTGGGCCAACTTCTCCCTGTTATTATGATGCAAATGCCACCACGTCCCCATCCCAACTCCTGCACGGACAGGGGTCCTCTCCTTCGCTCGTACAAAACCACACCTACGAAGAGAGGCCAAAGAAACAGAGAGGCGCTAGCTCTCTAGGGTTCATTGATATGTCTCCAACGTATCTATAATTTTTGATTGTTCCATGCTATAATATTATCATTATCGGATACTTTTGGGGTACTTATTTACCAATTTATGTTATTTTTGAGCACTAACCTACTGACCCAGTGCCAAGTGCCAGTTTCTGTTTTCTGCATGTTTTTAGCTTCTCAGGTTTACTGTAACAAACGAAGTCCAATTGACCCGAAACTTTTTTATGATTTTTTCCGGACCAAATAAAGACCTGGAAGCTTCGAAAGATGACCAGGGGCCACACGAGGGGCCCAGTACCCAACAGGGCGCGGCCAGGCCCTAGGGCGTGCCCTGATGGGTACTGGCCTCCTCGACCGCCTCCCGACGTCCCTCTCTGGCCTATAAATCCTAATATATCCCAAAAACTCCAGGAGAGCTTCCAAAACCCTTTTTCCGCCGCCGCAAGTCTCTGTTCCGCCGTGATCCCATCTGGAGGCCTTTTTCGGTACTCTGTCGGAGGGGGAATCCATCACGGAGGCCGTCTTCGTCAACCTCACTGCCTCCATGGTGATGTGTGAGTAGTTCACCACAGACCTACGGGTCCGTAGTTAGTATCTAGATGGCTATCTCTCTCTCTCTCTCTCTCTCTTGATCTTCAATACAATGATCATCGCATCTTCCCTTTGATCTATCCGATGTAATGCCTTTGTGCGGTGTGTTTGTTGTGATCCGATGAATTGTGGGTTTATGTTCAGATTATTCATGATAAAATATTGGAGTCTTCTCCGAGTTCTTAAATTGATTCTTATTGCATGATCATTATAGCTTCGTAAATCTCTCCGATCTATTGATTTGCTTTGGCCAAGTAGATTGATCTTTCTTCAGTGAGAGGGGTGCATTGTGGTAGGTTCAACCTGACGGGTTTCTATATCCCCGTGACAGAAGGGGACAATATACGTCTTTGTGTTGTTTCTACTAAGGATAAAACGATGGGGTTCATTCATATTGATTGAGTTTACTTTGTATACATCATGTCATCTTTCTCCAAGCATTACTCTGTTTACTTAATACTCTAGATGCATGCTGAATAGCGGTCGATGAGTGGAGTAATAGTAATAGGTGCAGGAAGGGGTCGGCCTATTTTTTTATGGACGTGATGCCTATATACACATGATCATTGCCGTGAACATGAACATAATTATTCACTTTTCTATCAATTGCACAACAGTAATTTGTTTACCCACCGTATGTTTCCTACATGAGAGATGCCACTGGAGAACACTACGCCCCCGGGTCTTCTCACTTATAATTTACAAAAAGCTTTCAATACCTCGCTGCCTTTATACGACTAGAAAAAACCCTGTTAGTGGCGCACCTATTTTGGCTATTAATGGCGCACTATAGGTGCGCCACTATTAACACGCCACTAGTAATAAATAGTAATGGCGCACCTCTGGTGCGCCATTACTATTCCAAATACTAGTGGCGCACCATGTGGTGCGCCATTACTATTGCTACAGGTGCGCCACTACTATTGCTACAGGTGCGCCACTACTAACCCTTAGGTGCTCCACTGGTATTCCGTCCAGGTGCGCCACTAATAGCTTTATAGGTGCGCCACTAGTAATAAAGGAAGGTGCGCCACTAATAAGGGCTGAAATGCGCCACTAGTAATGTATTTGAAAAACAAAAAAAATACAAATTTACAAAAAACAACCTATAAGGAAAAATAATTTAAAAACAAAAAATGAAATAGAATCATATTTTTTATTATAGTAAGAATATTACAATGTCTTTACAAGTATCCAATAAAAGGAAAATTGCAAGGAAATAAAAGAAAATCCTAAAACTAATCTTCTAGTAATCTTTTCTTCTTTTTCTTCACTTTATCCCTGCAAAGTGTAACAAAATAAACAGAAAGACAAACAAACTATTTATAACCGATGAAAGTTGGAAGTGGATATGCTTTAACAGAAGGCTAGTACATTAAAATACATACAAATTATAGGTTGCCAATATTATGCAGCATAACATACACATTGTTTCTTCTTCCAATGCATAAGATGCTATACCAATCTAGTTTTATCCAAAAAAATATAAAAAAGCTCATTAGGATAGCAGTAGTAAAAGAACAGTTTCATCTAATTTAAATTAAGAGAAAAGGTTCTTTTAATTTAAATTAAAAGAACAGTTTCAGTTAATTTAAATTAAAAGAAAAGGTTCTTTTAATTTAAATTAAAAGAATAGTTTTAGTTAATTTAAATTAAAAGAGCAGTTTCAGTTAATTTAAATTAAAAGAAAAAGGTTCATCTAATTTAAATTAAAAGAAAAGGTTCATCTAATTTAAATTAAAAGAACAGTTTCAGTTAATTAAAATTAAAAGATGAAATTCTGATACAGCACAACACTACCCCAGGAACACACATCTTCAAACACTCAATTGCTAACAAGATGCAATTGCTAACATTACAGCAATGGAGCAGTTTCAATTTTAGTTTCAATACACACACACACTCCAGTTTCAGTTTCAATAGAAGTAAGCTACACACTGGAATTAAACATGGTATGGAAGGTATAGATTCATCAGCATTCAGAGTAGATAATAGCATCACCGGCAATAGTTAATATGGTCCGGATCAAGTCTCAAGCATATTACAGTATTGTTCTCACCTATGCTCACCTGAAACTTGCTACCATAAAGTAGAGCATCTGAGTGCTTAGCTAATCAAGTCAAGATGAAGCCACAAGCCTGCAACAGCTGATCAAGTGTTGCCATCTAGATACATGATGCTGCGACAAAGCACACAAAAAATGGGTATCCATCATTCATCTTATCTAGAGAAAATAATATACCAGTACAAAGGAAAGCAAAATACTAAAGTACCAAAAACAACTAATAGTTCTACATAAAAAATGAACCAAAAGAGCTAAAATAAACGTGTGTTTTGAACAGAGATCATCCAACCAATTATAAAAATCATGCTACAGATATATCAAACTGTTACAGTCAGCTATTAGCATAAAGTACAGCTTCTACAGGAGCAAGAAATAGAGCCTCTACATAATTGTCATGTTTTGTCAGCCATTATGCAATCTACACACCCCAATTGAACAATTTGAACTACAACATGGATTTCTTGTATGTAGCAGGCAGAAGGAAAATGACAAGACATTGGTTAATATAAAGTGAAGAATAAGGTACTGCATCAGCTTTGAGAAAAGATAGCAATAAGAGATAGCAGGCTACATTTAGGACAATGATATAAAGAAAGAACTCAGAGTTATACTAACAATATCCAATGCTTGCAGACAATGGTTATTGGTACCAGGTTAAAGGAATCTATCTTTCCAAATATTAAACCCCCGTCAACTAGTCTACGATAGCTTAAATATCAGCGCCTCCATCCATCTCATAGCAAGTGGATGACTTGCAAAAACACTAATCCACCAGGCTGATAGGAACATACAGACCGAAGCCCAACTCGGTCAAGTCAGCGACAGACGGCGATCCCTTATTCGACAAAGAATACCATGAGCAGCCATTTAGAAATGGATGCACTCACAAAACAACAAATCATTGTGAGAATATCACAGGACTAACTAGCAGAGTCTATAAGGTGCAAACAGTGATGGTACTCAAGTGGCGGGACTCATCCATCATCCATAGTCCGTTTGTACATTTGTGTGCATAATAATTAATTGATCTAACTGAGTGCTGAGTGCTACACGAGTATATCATTTTCTATAAAAAAAATCAACACTATGTAATCATGATTCTGCGGAGAAATTTTGTATGATAGGTCTTACATTGACAGAAGACGAATTGCTGGAGGAGGCGAGCACCATGTACATGCAAAGATTTTTTAACACAATTGTTAGACAAAAATCAAATTAATAGCTGGTCATGTCATCGAAGGGATACAAAAAAGTGTATGGGCTCGCAATCACCCAACAGAGTACAAGCAAGAGCTTATGAATACAGTACAACTAATACTACAATCATTATCATAAATCCATAGATTTCCACATTCTGCTCCAAAAGGTATTGTCAAATACAGTACACATAATGTCTGCATGAACCTACCATTGGTCTAATGATGACAGTAATTTTTCCATCGAGACTGACTCACTTCGACTTTGTCTCCCTCGTTGAAAAAAGGAGATGCATTGTCCTGCACACAACAGGAGTAAGTAAACTGTGTTACTTCTTTATCACTATAAAAAAAACAATGACTTGTTTAACGAATTTCCAAAAAGAAATATCAGCTCTTGGGCATGTATAATCCTGGTTTAGATTCAGTTAACATGAAAATCCAGGCGTATACAATTCAGCTGCAATCTACGAACCAAAACTGTGAGAGCTCACGTGCGCAATTCAGCTGCAATCTATGAACCAGAACTTCAAGAGCTCACGTGCGCAATTCAGCTGCAATCTATGAACCAAAACTGCAAGAGCTCGCGGGGCAGACCGGGGTTCAAAAGGGAGAGAGCTCACGTTGCTAAGAAGTAGAGCGCAAACGTTTCCTTCTTGAGCTTCTCCTCGTACTCATCGTCCTCGGCAGCATAGTCATCCTGCAGATGTTCCAAGCATCTGTCAGAATTCCCAGCGGAAACAGCTCACACGCAGCTCAACACACAAACAAGCAGATCGACTACAATTTACCAGATTCAGTTTTAGTTTCAATACACACACACTCCAGTTTCAGCCTCGTTACCCCGGGGACAGGCGGCGGCGCATGGATCTGGTCGCGGGGAGGCCGTCGGCTGGCGGGCTCTAGGGGCGGCGCGGTAACGAGGCGCGGTCGGCGGAGGCGAGCAGATGGAGGAGCTGGTTGTACTGGTGCGCCGCCGCCCCCAAAACCCTAGCCACGGGGAGGGCTGCGGGTGAGCGTTAGAGGCCGGGAGCGGCGAATCCCGCCGGGGCAAAAGACCCACCGGAGCGAGGCGAGCTCGTGCTGTGCTGCGCGGTGAAAAGAGTCGCCGGAATCGTCCGGCATCTGTGGCGGCAAAGATGTGTCCTGGGAGAGAGAGAGTGGTCGCGGGAGAGAGAGATGGACGGGTGGGGGGCTCCGCCTGAGGTGGAAGGGGAGCGGAGAGGAGGTGGAGAGGCCGCCGGCGGCGAGGCTTGGGAAGGGTGAGGTGGTGGGTGGTTGGCGGCGGCGGCGATGCGGGAGACGAGGGGAGGGATGGGATTGGGGTGGGTGGGAGACGAGGCGTGGGTGGGAATAGGTACTTAGCAATGGGAGGGGCGCTAGCAATGGCGCACTAGGAGGGGTGCGCCATACATACAGATAGCAATGGCGCACCTCTGCTGGTGCGCCATACATATTTGCTAGCAATGGCGCACTCTTTAGGGGTGCGCCATTAGTAACAAAAAATAGCAATGGCGCACTTTCCCCTGGTGCGCCACTGCTAAGTCTGGGGAGGGGTGTAGGGCCAGGACAAACTTAGTAGCGGCGCACCACATGCAATGTGCGCCATTAGTAATATGGTCATTAATGGCGCACCCATATCTGGTGCGCCACTGCTATATAGCAGTGGCGCACCACATACATGGTGCGCCATTAATGTCCATATTAGCTATAGCCGTTTTTCTAGTAGTGTATTATCTTTTATTTTATTTTGCAATTATCCACTACTATCTACTTGTTTCACTTGCTTGCAAATAACGAGTCCAAGGGGATTGAAAACCCTCTTGCCCGTGTTGGGTGCAAGTGTTTGCTCTTTTGTGTGCAGTTCGCTGAAGACTGTGGTTGCGTGTTACTCCTATTGGTTCGAGAAACCTTGGTTCTTAACTAAGGGAAATACTTGCTCATTTGTGCTGCAATAACCCGTTCCTCTTCACGGAAAACTCAACGCAGATCACAGACATCATTCACCCGCCGCCACCTTTGTCGGCCCCATCGTCGGCAAGGCATGCGGATCCGGTCCCTGATACGTCTCCAACGTATCTATAATTTTTGCTTGTTCCATGCTGTTATATTATCATTATTGGATGTTTTACAATCATTTTATTACAACTTTATATCATTTTTTGGGACTAACCTATTGACATAGTGCCAAAGTGCCAGTTGCTATTTTTGCTAATTTTTTACTTCGCAGAAAATCAGTACCAAACAGAGAAGAAACATTGCGGGGATTTTTGTGGATTTTTACGGACCAGAAGAAACCAGATGGGCCAAAGAACACCAGGAGAGGGGGGCCAGGGTGGCCAGCCCCCACCAGGGCGCACCAGAGGCCCCTTGGCGCGGCCTGGTGGGTGCTTGGCACCTCAGGCACCCCCCAACCGACTATCGTGCCTATAAATTCCCTGGAAATCCAAAAACCATAGAGGAGTCGACAAAACACAATTCCATCCGCCGCAAGTTCCAGAACCGCGAGATCCAATCTAAACACCATCACGGAGGGGTTCATCTTCCTCATAGGTGCCTCTCCAATGATCCGTGAGTAGTCCACCATAGACCTACGGGTCCGTAGGCAGTAGCTAGATGGCTTCTTGTCTCTCTCTCTTATGATTCTCAATACAATGGTCTCTTGGAGATCTATTTGATGTAAACTTTTGCGGTGTGTTTGTTGGGATCCGATGAATTTTGAGTTCATGACCAGTTTCTATCCATGAATATTATTTGAGTCTTCTTTGATCTCTTATATGCATGATTACTTATAGCCTCGTATTTCTTCTTCGAATCTTTGCTTTAGTTAGGCCAACTAGATCGATTTTTCTTGCCATGGGAAGAGGTGCTTTGTGATGGGTTCGATCTTGCGGTGTTCTTTCCCAGTGACAGAAGGGGCAGCAAGACACGCATGTATCATTGCTATTAAGGATAACAAGATGGGGTCTATTCCTACATGAATAGATCTTGTCTACATCATGTCATCATTCTTATTGCATTACTCCGTTTTTCCATGAACTTAATACACTAGATGCATGCTGGATAGCGGTCGATGTGTGGAGTAATAGAGGTAGATGCAGGCAGGAGTCGGTCTATCTATCTTGGACGTGATGCCTATATAATGATCATCGCCTTGGATATCGTCATGACTATTCAATTTTCTATCAATTGCCTAACAGTAATTTGTTCACCCACCGTGCGCTATACTCATGAGAGAAGCCACTAGTGAACCCTACGGCCCCCGGGTCTACTTTTCCATCATATTGCTTTCCGATCTACGTTTCTGCAATCTTTGTTTTCAGATCTACAAAACCAAAAACCCAAAAATATATTGCTGCATATTTACTCTTTTTATTTGTGTTCTTGAGAGATCTATCACTACCTAATCTATCTTATTACCGTAGAGAGATTGACAACCTCTCTTTCGCGTCGGGTTGCAAGTATTTGTTGTTTGTGTGCAGGTGCTACTTATTGGGTGTTGGTGATCCTCCTACTGGTTCGATAACCTTGGTTTCATAACTGAGGGAAATACTTACCGTCGATGTGCTGCATCATCCCTTCCTCTTTGAGGAAATACCGACGCAGTCCAAGCCACGTCAGTCCCCTCCGACCCCGTCCACCGTAGATCCATCGTGCCGCCGTGCCTAGCACCTGTCGCCCCCACCCACCACCCTTGTGCTCTACCTACGCCGGCGACCCCCTTGTGCTCCACCTCCACCGGGCCCCCCTTGACGGGAGCTCCAGCTGCACCACGCCGGAGGTACCCTTGGCCAGAGCTCCAGCTGCACCAAGCCGGCGGCCCCCTTGGCTGAGCTCCAGCTTCACCACGCCGGTGGCCCCCCTTGGCTGGAGCTCCGGCTGCACCATGTCGGAGGTCCCCTTGGCGCCCCGATTCCACCTCCTCTGCCCCGACTGCACCAGCCCTGCCCCCATCTCCTACATGTGAGGAGAAGGTAACTGTTCAGTCCCCAAAAACGTATTTTTGGCACGATGTTCAGCCCCATGTTGTTATGTATGAACTGCTAATATATTGCTTGTTTAGATTTCTGGTATGTTTATGAGCTTATCTATGAATTTGTGCCCTTATGAATGCCATATGTTATAGATGTCAAAAGCTCATTGGAGTTCAGAAATGACCACCATTTTTTTGCAATCTTGTTGCTATTGAGAAGGAAAAGGGGAATAGCCCTCTCAAATTTCTGAACCCTGCTGGATACAAGAACGTAGAACTTGATTTCTTTGAGCAGATCAGAAAACATTACAGTAGGTTGCAGCTAAAAAACAAATGGGGCAGTTTGAGGACCTTGCATAGGGATTGGCTGATCCTAAAGAACACATCTACTGGACTTGGTTGGAATGATGAAACAAACACCGTGATCGCTGATGATGAATGGTGGAAAAAAGCCGGTGAAGTAAGCATGTTCATAAGATCAACTTGTTTTACGGCTAATGTTGCACTAGAATTTTTTGTTGACAAGTGCCAAATGAATTACTTATGCAGGAAAACAAGAACATCTTGCAGTTTCGTAAATGTGATCCTAAAAATGTAAACCAAATGGGCATCATGTATGAGAATATCAATGTTACATGAGAAAGTTCTATGATGCCAGGTTGTGATGTTGAAGTGCTTGATCTTGATGAGATGAAACCGAGGAGGAAGAAGTGCTACCCAAGCTAAGAAGGCAAAGAAGGGGCCAGGGAAGATAGATGGAAGCTCTAGTAAAAAGAATCCTGTTCAAAGGGACTTCAAGCGCATGGTTGACCACTTGATTAGTGAAGATGTCGCGATGAACTCACATAAAAATAGTGTTGCTACTGAAATTAAGGAGATAATGGAAGAAGTTATGGCATGTGGAGCCGATGAAGCAAGTGGCGAGTACTTCATAGCAACCAAGTTGTTTGCGAAGTTTGAAAATCGTTGTTTCTTTAACAATATGACGACTGGCGAAGGGAAAAAGAATTGGCTTAGGAGGATGTATGAAGAGCGAAATAGGCATTAGGATTACACTTTAGATGTGTGATCATGAATATGTTATTCCCTTGCTTTATATTTTGTCGCTTGAGACTTGTTGAACTATATTTCCTTTCATGTTATGTCACTTGAGACTTGATGAACAATATTTCCCTTCTTGTTATGTCACTTGAGACTTTATGAACAATATTTCCCTTCTTGTTATGTCACTTTAGAATCGATGAACAATATTACTCTTCATGTTATGTCACTTGACTCTTGATGAACAATATTTCCCTTTATGGCATTGCTCGTGTTTATCCTGACATTTTTGTGTCTATGTAGATGAGCACAAGTGGCAGCCATAGTGAAGAGTCTGAAACTGATTCTTATGCTATGGCAACCTCAAGGAGGCAAAGGAAGAAAAGATACATGATGGCCGCACTAGTTGGTATCATGTACAGTGAGAAGTATCTCATGAAAAGAAAGAGAAGAGTTCTTATAATGACCGGACAACAGTGGGTTACAAAGAACTTGAGTACTCCAAAAGGTTGCTATAACATGTTCAGGATGTACAAGCCTCGTTTTGATCGATTGCATCGTACACTTATGCACACATATGGCTTAAAAGGAACAAGAAACATGAGTTCAGAAGAAGCATTGGGCATGTTTCTATGGACGGCCAGGGGCCTCAATCTATAAGCCAAGTGGAGAATCGTTTCAAGAGATCAACTGAAGTTATACATTGCAAATTGAATGAAGTATTTAAATGTTTGAATGACATGACTGTAGACATCATTCGACCAACCGATACGGAGTTCAGAGCTGTACATGATAGGCTTCGAGATGCGAAATTTGCACCTCACTTTGATGGTTGCATAGGTGCAATTGATGTGTCACATATTCCTGTAATTGTTCCGAATGATGAGATTGTCAACCATGTTGGTCGACATGGATACCCAACACACATGAGGTTCACTTCTATTGTCGCGGGATGACCAGGGTCAGCACATGACATAAGGATATTCAGAGATACATTAGTGAAGTATAATGATAGGTTTCCACATACACCTACAGGTATCCATTTCGTTTACATGTGCACAACAAATATTG
The DNA here is from genome assembly GCA_039707655.1 of Elymus sibiricus. Lineage (NCBI taxonomy): Eukaryota > Viridiplantae > Streptophyta > Magnoliopsida > Poales > Poaceae > Elymus > Elymus sibiricus. Next base: position 525,265,923 of record CM077665.1, on the reverse strand, counting down.
TTTTCGGTATCTTGTTGATTCCATGTGTGAAACTATTACTTTATGTAGGGAGGTACTATCTTGTTGATTCAGGTTATCCCATTTGTGATGGATATTTAGCTCCATACAACTGATTCTCAGGAATCCATAGCAAGGTGATTCTCAGGAATCTATACCCCAAACAAAGGAGGCCTTAGTTAATTAAAAAGGGGTATAGTGGCTTATCAGCCCCCCCTCCCCTGCAGTAGTCGCCACCTCCGGAGAAAAACAATAAAACCGGAGAAAACAAAGAAAAATAGGAAACTAAAGAAAATCATTGAAAACCAGAGAAAAACGTAAGAAAAATATAATATATATATAAATAAGTGAACTAACGCACAAAAAGGTGTCGGCTTGGTACTGTAGCGCGCATGGAAAAGCTTCAGGCGTGGCAGTAGGTACTCTCGCCATAAGCGAGATATAGTTCTCGTGTTCGATCTATACGGAGGACATCGAGCAAACGCGTACCCCCGCTGATTGTGAGGTGACCCAGTGCAGGGGCATAGGTGCCTATTTTTTACGCCTTTTGTTTATTCTGTTCTTTTGCTTAGTTTGGAAATGTTTGAGATAAAAAAAAATGCAAAGTTACAAAAAGCCGCCAATTTTCAAAATCTCTTGGATTTAGAATTTAAAAAGCGTTCTTTTTTTAATATCAAATTTCCACAATTTTGAAAAATTGCTTAGTTACAGAAGTGATCATGAATTTTAAAAATGTTCTTGGATTAGAGAAAATGATCGAAAATTCAAAAAAGGTTCCAATTTTTTGAAATGTTCATGAAGTTCAAAAATATTCTTGAATTCAATAAAAGTTCATTTTTTTAAATGTTCACATATTTGAAAAATATTACCACATTTCAAAAAGGTTCTAAATATTTAAAAATATTTAGTAAACCCAGAAGTGAAAAAATAAAGAAGAAGCAAAAAAACAGAGTAGAAAGAAAACCCAAAAAAATAATAATGAAGAAATAACAAAAAACATGAAACACCCTAAAGAAAATCAACACAAAGAAACACGAAAAAAAAAATTAAAACAGGTTTAGGCCTACCCAAAAGCACCTACATGAGCTACCAATATGCACGTTTGATCGCTATTCCCGACCTATGTGGGGAATAGGATCTGTCCTTGCCCGCCGAGAGGCCCGTCATGCCTCTCATGCTGAGGATGTTGTGCGGTGATGTCAAACTTCCCGCTCCGAAGCGTGTTGTGTTCTTTGTTGGAAGAGATCCCGCAAACGACAAGATAACGAATCAATGAACCACTTGACCTATACTGAATGGGAAGGCAGGTAGCCAACGTGTCATTGGCTCAGGTTACTTGACCTTATTAGAATATTATTAGAGTGCCGTTGGCTTAAGTTACTCAAATTTGTGTATGTGGATCATTACTATCATAGTTGGTGTAGCAGTGTCACTATTCCATTGCCCTTTCCTGTTATCTAGTGCCTTTTCAAACTTATTGTAGCGCTTCTGTGTTTGCTGTGAATCTACTTATATTTGTGAGCAGCACGTGAATTGGGGGGGGGGGGGGGGGGGGGGGTACTAGTTGTAGATAGTTGTGTAAGTTGGAACCATTAGTTTGGGTTTCTTGTTGTTGCATATTCTGTTCATCTTGTTGGATAAAGATGTCGCACTGTATTTATTCTCTTCGTGGGTTGTGGCTCAAGTAGAGTTGGATGGGGTGCGTGGGTTGGTACATATTTAATTACTTGCAGTTCATGAGGTTTATCTACTTCATCTAAACCAACCTCTTTCAAGTTTAACCAAGATTATAGAAAAATAGCAATATACTCCCTCCGTTTCTAAATATAGGGCTTTTTAGAGATTTTCATACAGACTACATATGGATGTATATACACATATTTTAGTGTATAGATTCACTCATTTTGCGTCGTATGTAGTCTATATCGGAATCTCTACAAATGCTTATATTTAGGAACGGAGGTAGTGCAATACAAAACTAATATTCTCATATATATTTATTTGGTATTGTAATCATTTTTTTATATAAGTGCTCAAACTTAAAAGGGTTTGGCTTACAAAATAAAAATATTCCCTATGTTCCAAATTATTTGGAGTTCAAGCTTAATCTTAGGTCAAACTCCTCGATACTTAACAAAGTTTATATAAACAACGTGCTAATAAATAGAAAATCAAATATACACCATCAACTTGAAAAGGAAAAGCAAAGGCACATCGTGAGGGGCATCAAACAGAATAACTGGAACCCTAATGTGTCCTTTCTTCATCTCCCTGATTTCTCCTCTCTTCACTTGTTGTTAGAATATAAGTTGATATCACGTCCTAGCAATTCAGCTAGGGAAAAAAATCATAGGCAAATTCCTATCAGCCATACCAGTAGGAAAAATCAAAGGCAAATTGCTACCGGCCAGAATCTGGAGAAGAACAAAAACAGAATGGTTCCACTTACTCACAACTTAGAGGGGGATGCCGCTTAGTATTCAAACCCTTGGTTTTGCAAGAGTTGTGTTCTTATATGCAAGAAGAAAACTTTGAAAAAACAAAGAAGTTTGGATCCGCAAAAGTATGCTCAGGCAGTTCCTTCGCTGAGCACAACAGAGCAGGGTGCAAGGACATATTTGACCCCAAGTTAGGTTTGCTGTTAATGTAACATGACTAGTGACCTAACCATGAGTATTGAGTATATATTTACCAAGTGAAAATAAGACGACTAAAGGTTGATTTACTTTTTTTGAGCGAACTGAAAAACCATACTACAAAAAGGGTACACTTTGGATGAATTGTGATATCCAGCTTCACGTACACAAAATATTTGAGTATTTACCAAGTGAAAATAAGACTACTAAAGGTTGATTTACTTTTTTTGAGCCAACTGAAAAACCATACTATAAAAAGGGTACACTTTGGATGAATTGTGATATTCAGCTTCACGTACACAAAATATTTGCACCCACAAAATTCATCCAGAGAGCCTTAGAGAGAAGTCCCCAAAATGTTGCTGATGATGCTCTCTTTCATGCCCCGAAATCTCCAGGTTGCCTTCGAGACTCTAGGATCGTGAACCCTCCGAACAGCCTCTTGTATGGTTTGGGCTCAATTCTAAAACTTTTAAACTGGTCTGTAACCTGCTCGGTAATCTCCGATGGTCATTCGCCCGGGATCAGAAATTCACATGTTGTGCTTGGAGATTTCCCGAAACCGTCAAGCCCATGGAGCTTCCATGTAGTGTATTCCTGCGACGTAACAGTCAGATTGTGGGGCCACCTATATAAGGAAGCTTCTTTCCCACGAGGAGGGGACATCCATACTCTCTTTCTCCACCATTTTTGCTAAGCTAAAAAAGCTCAAGCTCTCCCTCCCTAGTGCCTCAATCGCCCATACTTCAGGGAGAGCTAGAGGAGATCCAAAACTATACTTTCACCAAACCAAAGTTCAACCCCCCTACGAATCCCTGCATGTTGTTACTCTTGGAGTTGTGGGGACTCCTAAAAGGTTGGAGTCCTGTTGGAAGCACCTATATGTGGATTTACTTTGGAGAAGTTTTTGAATGTCCGAACTATTAGCGACCGAGCTCCTACTACGTGTGGGCAGCCCAAGGAGAAGAATGTGAGCCTCTGTGGTGTTCAGGTGGCCTTGGCGGTGCCTACTCTTCTCTAACGTAGGGTAGGACTCCCCCAAGAGTGTGAAATTTTGGTTAAATCTTCGTCTCCGACTTGTGGTTATTTTAATCCCCTTTATTTACCTTGTGCAAGTCTTTGCTACTTTTGTGTAACTTGTGTCATTTTCTTTGCTTTGTCATATAGGTTGAAACATGTAGTTGCATATTTGGAGAACTTGCTCTATCTATTATCCTTAAATTTGCTAAAAGAAAGACACAATTAAAAATTTGTCGCCTATTTACCCCCATTAGTCAACGGTTTTTATCCTTCACCGGAGACAATACCTGTGGTTGTAGAGTGAGAATGTAGTAGTACTAGTAATTTGGTTTCGGACAAGTGTAGAGAGATGGGATGATGGCGGAGGAGAGCATGAATTGGAAATGGGAGCGCAGTGAGGGGATGGTGATAGGAGGGTGGGCCGAGGAGAGAGACTTCCACGAGGCAACATCACAGCGGTGATGGGGAATTTCGCAAACACACCAAAGGCCGTGGGAAGGGCGAGCGTGCGGGAAGGAGGAGATTATGAGTGATAGTGGTTGTAGCATGGTATATGGAAGATTTTGACCAAACTGAAGTAATGTTGTTTAAGATACACATGAAAAAACAAGATCCTCTTCATTATCACTGTGATTGATACAAATGATATAGGCTTCAACAAACATGATTTCTGTAAAAATATGTTAGCAACCTAACAATATCTCCTCTCGATCTATTACTCACACGAATTCGAGTAGCAATCTAGGAATTACAATCACTGGATACAAGAATTGGGGAAGGAGAAGGAAGGGGGAAGAGATAGCCGCCGCCGCCGGGTTCGTTGATCCACTGGATAAGCCGCACATTGTCTTCTCCCTGATACTTGTAGCGCTCGATGGTCTCTCGATGGGCCAGGCCCATTTACTAGTCCAGGGCAAGCCCACGTACCAGCCAGGGGATGGCTCCTGACATCCCTCCCTTCTTGAATTCGGCTTGACCTCAAGCCGACACCACCAGACCCGCCCGGATCCCATTGCACTTGATGATGCTTGACTTGGTTGTAGTTAAGATCGAAGCCAGGGTGGACTTCAACGAAGAAGGAACAGTAGTTGTGGCCGATGGGAACCCCACAAAAGAAGGCGTCGAGGAAGTAGTCATTTTCAGCACAGTTGTGGTCGAAGTCGAGAAAGTAGTACTCGTGGTCGACAGAGCCTTGTGCGAAGACGACATCAATGGTGATGACACCCCTCCCTTCTTGAAAATGCCCTCGGTTGTAGCACGTTGACGACGCTTGAGTCGATTGGAGTCCAGGCTGCCGATGAAGTAAAATGTCGCTGGTTGCCTGCGTGCAGGCCGGCGATTGCAAATGAGGCTGGAGCTTGAGGCAGACGTGATTCCCCACGGCAAAAGTGTTGAATGACCACTTCTTGTCGGTTTGTTGCTTCCTGTAGTTGCATTCCTTGCTCTGGCATGTGGTCCTTTCCTTGCATTCATCAATATCTTCACATTCGTGGATTCCATCGCCTTTGAAGCCATCAACAACGGATTTTACACTTGTTACAACAGGACATTCACCATGAGGGCCCTTGGCAATATATGGATCCTGTGCAGCTTTCAAAACATGATTTTCTCCCTCAGCATCTAGATCACCCATACATTGATCTATTGCTTTGTGATCAAGGCCAAGTGATTTGTTAAGTCCCTCACTACTAGAAAAAAGGCTGTTAGTGGCGCACCAGTTTTTGCTATTAATGGCGCACTATAGGTGCGCCACTATTAACACGCCATTATTAACAAATAGTAATGGCGCACCTCTGGTGCGCCATTAGTAATCCAAATACTAGTGGCGCACCACCTGGTGCGCCATTACTAACACTTCAGGTGCGCCACTGGTAATAGAGGACAGTGCGCCACTACTAACACCCATGATGCGCCATTGCTATTTTTTTTTGCGATTTTTTTTTTGCGATTTTTTTTTGCGATTTGTTTTGCGATTTTTTTTTGAATTTCGTTCTGGTTTGCATCTTGGTACGTTCTTTGTGCCGGGAGGAGGAGGGACTGTGAGGAGGAAGTAGAGGAGGAAGGAGAGGAGGCAGAAGAGGAGGGAGGAGAGAAGGGAGGAGGAGGGAGGAGAGAGGAGAGGAGGAGAGGAGGAGAGGAGGGAGGAGGAGGGACCGTGAGGAGGAGGAGGGAGGAGAGACCGTGAGGAGGAGGGACTGTGAGGAGGAAGGAGGAGGGAGGAGAGAGGTCACCGGAGAGGAGGAGGAGGAGGAGGAGGAGGAGGAGGTCGCCGGAGAGGAGGAGCAGGAGGAGGAGTTCGCCGGAGAGGATCGTGAGGAGGAGGGAGGAGGAGGTCGTCGGAGAGGACCGTGAGGAGGAGGGAGGAGGAAGGAGGAAGGAGGAGGAAGGAGGAGAGGAGGAGAGGAGGAGGAGGATAGAAATGTGTGGAGGAGGAGGGAAGTGGATAAGGGTAGTGGGGGTAGGTGGGCGTTTTGAAACTGCCCAGACTTAGTAATGGCGCACCTAGGTGTGGTGCGCCATTGCTATGTACCTTAGTAATGGCGCACCTAGGTGTGGTGCGCCATTACTATTTTTAATTTTTTTTGAATTTTGAAGGCGGGAAAATAGTAGTGGCGCACTGTGCACTGGTGCGCCATTGCTAACTTTTTTTAATTTTTTAATTTTTTTGCCTCCAGATCTTAAAATGGCTGTAACTTTTTTTCTGTTAGGTTTTTGAGGATTCTAAAAAATCGATAACGGGCATAGCCCGTTGAATTCGGATGTAACTTTTCGAGTAGATGTTTTTTCATATAAAAAACTTTTTCATCGGAGGTCGTATGCAAAAGTTACGGCCATTTTACCGAAACACGGTGGCCTTTTGCAAAAAAATTCAAAACTCATGTTTGTTAATTTTCCTAACAACTAGAACACATAACACATGGGCATCTATTTTTTTGAATTGTTTTGAATCTTTTATCATTTTCTTTTTTTTTTAAACTGAAAAGGCGATCCACGGGGGGTGTGTGTGTTTGTGTGTGTGTGGTGGGGTGTGTGTTTGTGTGTGTGTGGTGGGGTGTGTGTTTGTGTGTGTGTGTGGTGGGGTGTGTGTTTGTGTGTGTGTGAGACGTTAGTAATGGCGCACCCTCCCTGGTGCGCCATTGCTACCCTAGCAATGGCGCACCAGGGAGGGTGCGCCATTACTAACCTCACACACACACGCAGGCACACCCTCACCAGACATAGCAATGGCGCACCACACCTAAGTGCGCCACTACTATGGGTACGTAGTGGCGCACCTAGGTGTGGTGCGCCATTGCTATGTCTGGTGGGGGGAGGATGGACAAAAAAAATAGCAATGGCGCACTGCTCAAGTGGTGCGCCATTAGTAAAAAAATAGCAATGGCGCACCTGATTCTGGTGCGCCACTGCTATATAGCAGTGGCGCACCACCATCATGGTGCGCCATTAATGTCCATATTAGCTATAGCCGTTTTTCTAGTAGTGCCTCTGCACGTCCCTTGGTGCACTCCTGTTGTTTCATGGGGCACCAAACAACAAAATTAGTAATTGAATGTGGAGTGAACTGTGTGTATCCCTTCTTCTTCGCAAGTATCTGGGATGTTCCTTTAATTCTGTCAATTAGCTGCCCCATAGAATGCACCACTAGTTTAACAACCACTATGCACTTGTTCCCAGGAAAACATTCATAGGACTTGGAGCTTGTAGCTGAATCCAACCATTCACGTACTAGGAGATTCAGAGAAAAACAATTGTTGCTGCTATACATTACGGGAGCAAGGGTACTAACAACTGAATTCTCCAGCTTCGACAGCAGTACAGACTTCTCCGAATAAATTGCACAGGGAGCAACATGGTGGATAAAATATCCAGCGCCTTCTAGTGTCTGCACTATATAGCCTGGATGACACAACACGCTCTCGTAGTTCACCTGCTCCGCCTGTTTTTCTTCATAACCCATCAATGTGATATTGGTATAATTCTCATGGGCCAGATAACCTGCATGTGTACGCAATGTGCCAATACAAGATGTTTCCTGAGTCATTGTCCTGCTGTCACCTTCCTGGCTTAAAAATTGCCCCTTCACTGACATGTTCATGATCTGTATTGTGCCCTTCAATTTGTCAGGCCTAGGAAAATTACATACAGCCGCGTCGTGCTCTAGCATGTCAGGCTCACAAAAGTTCCAGTGCTTCTGATTTTGATACATAAGATCACTGGCACCAGAAAATATCTCAAGGAAAAAACAACTAGCACAATCCCTGACTAGCTGATGAACAACTAGGAACTGGGGCTCAATAAATTCCAATGAATCAAGGTCATCAACAGAGATAGTCGCAGGTGAACCAAAAATAGTAACCACAAGAATAGTCATCCTCAGGGGGTTCACCACTAGGTAGCTCTGACCACATTTTCAGTTGGACATCCATTAGTTGCATGATCAGAGAAATAGCTCTTGCCACAGTATGGATCCAACAAACAACCTTCTTAGAGGAACAGGTTTTCCCGGGCACACTGAGTAGATATCTCCAGTATGCTCTCAGACTTGAACTGCTCAAAAAATTCCAATGCACTGTGATGCCAGCTGGAGCAGAAGATTGTAATGACTCGATTCGCCTTAATTGAAGACCAAGACTGACGGAGAGTTCTGCTCTCAGAACACCCATTTTCTTCACGCGGCAAAACAAATGCACACTGAAACCTAAATCATCAGTGTCCTCTGATGGCACACCGATTGGAAACGACGGCCACAGAGTGGGCCGAATCTCCTTACCCTCTGCAGTATGATCCGCTAGAAATGATGGCCATGACGTCGGCCCTATCAGCAGCCCCTGGTACCTTGTGGGAAGTGAGACATCCAGGCCAAGGTTCAGGAACGGCTGCATTGAATTGACAGTTGAGAACATCGTCAGAGGAGATGGAGTGATCACGAGATTGTCCTCCATGGCCAGGGGCGCCCGTAGGTTAGAATCACCATTGGTTGCAGTGTGAACGAGGTCGGTGACAAGCACAGGTGCAGTTGCTGGGAGTATTGGTGCCGTCATGACTGGCGACGCGAGCGACGATGTGACAATGACTTGGTTCGAGCACTCAGTCGAACAGGTCACGGGTGTCGTGGCGATGCAGTCAAGGGACGCATGGTGGGTAATCTCGAGGATCTCCTGGACCTTGATGGTTGACGAGAAGACGCCGGGGAGGACGGCAAGCTTGGGGGCGACTTCTGTGGAGGCCGCCACAATTGTATACTCGTCCGTGCCCGCAAGAGCGGAACAGCATGTGGTCTCGCGGTTGGTGTGGAACACGGCCGGGGCAGCTGTTGATGTAGCGGTAGTAGTAGCAGGTGAGGCAGCCGGATGGACTCGCGAGGTAGCCCCCGCTGGATCGCCCGTGCATGCACCCGCGAACTCAAACCTGATGCTATCCAGTTGCGCTGATAGCTGCGCGAGAAACCACAACATCTGCTTGTTAGCGGTCATGGCGTCCCACTCAGGTGGATAGACCAGGGAACAAGTAGCTTGCTCCGGATCGGACATGGTGCTGTCGCCGGGGGAAATTGGGGAATCGGAGGAGTTGGTGGTGGGTGAAAATATTTGAGGGGATATTTACTGGCTCTGAATACCAGATGTTAGCAACCTAACAATATCTCCTCTCGATCTATTACTCACACGAATTCGAGTAGCAATCTAGGAATTACAATCACTGGATACAAGAATTGGGGAAGGAGAAGGAAGGGGGAAGAGATAGCCGCCGCCGCCAGGTTCGTTGATCCACTGGATAAGCCGCACGTTGTCTTCTCCCTGATACTTGTAGCGCTCGATGGTCTCCCGATGGGCCAGGCCCATTTACTAGTCCAGGGCAAGCCCACGTACCAGCCAGGGGATGGCTCCTGACAAAATATGAGAACCATGAACAATGTAGCAAGAAAGATGATTTTTAATCACTATAGGATTACAGGATGACCAATCATTCTCTTCAGTAACGTGTCACGTCGGCATGCTTGGTATTCCGGTAGCAGTAGCGATCGACGACATGCTCTGCATTTACTGCTTGCTGTAGCAATTTAGACATTACAGGCGGCGGCTACGATTGCCAGTTTGATCCGCTGCATGACCACTTTGAAAATGCCGCTCAATTCGACTGTATATATACATCCATGGTCCATGCATGAGCTCTGATGTGGAGGACCAGTGCAAAGAGGCACCCATCCGCCATGAGGGCAACCCGCCAACTGCTGGCGGCACTCCTCCTACTGCAGCCGCTCTTGCTCTGCTTCTTCCTCCTTTCGATCCACACCTCTGCCGCCGCCGGCGTTGTTGACAAGCTCCAGAGGGGCCAGAACCTCACGGACGGCGAAACGCTCGTCTCGGCCTCCGGCTCCTTCACACTCGGGTTCTTCTCTCCCGGGGTGTCCACCAAGAGGTACCTCGGCGTATGGTTCTCCGTGTCCAACGCCACCGTCGTCTGGGTCGCCAACCGCGACCAGGCTCTGCTTGACAAGTCCGGCATGCTGGCTGTGAACGGCGCCGGCAGCCTCGTCCTGCTCGACGGCTCCCGCCGGACGGCGTGGTCTTCCAACTTCCAGGCCGCCTCCGCCGCGGTGGTGCAGCTTCTCGATTCTGGCAACGTAATCGTGCGTAACGGCAGCAGCAATACCTCCATATGGCAGTCGTTCGATCAGCCGTCGGAGACCTTTCTTCCCGGCATGAAGGTGGGCAAGAACCTTTGGACCGGAGGCGAGTGGCAGCTCACGTCGTGGAGCTCCGCGGACGACCCGTCTCCGGGGGACTACCGCCGCACGCTGCAAACCAGCGGGCTGCCGGAGGTCGTGGTGTGGCGTCGCGACATCAAGACGTACCGCACGGGCCCATGGAACGGGCTCTACTTCAACGGCGTCCCGGAGGCGCGCGGGTACGCCAACAAGTACTCGCTGCGGATGACGATCAGCCCGTGGGAGATCACCTACGGGTACACCGCCGCGCCTGGCGCGCCGCTCACCCGCGTCGTGATGAACCACACCGGCAAAGCGGAGCGGCTGGAGTGGGACGCGAGCAGCTCGACGTGGAGCCGTATATTCCAGGGGCCGAGGGACCCGTGCGACGACTACGGGAAGTGCGGGCCGTTCGGCCTCTGCGACCCCGAGGCGGCGTCATCGGATTTCTGCGGCTGCGTCAAGGGGTTTAGCCCTGTCCCGGCATCGCCGTCGGCGCGGGAGGTGAAGGATACCGCGGGTGGGTGCCGACGGGACACGGCGCTGGACTGTGCCGGCGGGACGACGACGGACCGCTTCAAGGTGGTGCCAGGGGTGAAGCTTCCCGACACGCAGAACGCGTCGGTGGACATGGGCGTCGAGCTGGAGGAGTGCAGGGACAGGTGCTTCGCCGACTGCTCGTGCTTGGCGTACGCTGCCGCTGATATCCGAGGAGGCGGCGATGGTACCGGCTGCGTCATGTTAGACATAAGCCACGCGTGTGTGTGCGCGTCGAACCAGGCGCCGGACCGTGGCAGGTGTGCGTACGTATGTGGCTTGCGTAGGTAGCGGTCGCTCGTAGCGTTTCTGTTGCGGCCTCGCCGTGACGAGCGCGTCGTGTGTGCGGCCTGGGCGAGCGAGTCGCCAGGCATGCGTGCGTGGGCAGCGAAGGCTGATCGCGTGGGAGCTACGTCTCGTTAGCTACAAAACTGGCCGCAGTTAGTGGGTTAGTTAGTGGCTAGGTGTGATGCGTGCGTGTGCTGGGTTAGCCCGCGTATAAAACCCCCGCTCTGTGTCCTGCTTGTAGTTGCGCCGGTGTGTAGCCGTGCTCCGGTGTGTTGCCGAGCGACGGGGTGTGCCGAGCCGAGTGTGAGGGGCCTAGAAGATGTAGTCTCCGTCGGGACCGTGGTGTGTGCCCGGTCGACGTGAGAGTTCTTCCGGGTTGTGCCGCGTGTGTGCGTGTGTACCTCATGTGTGTGTTCGAGTTGTTGTGAGAAAATAAAGCCAAGATACAGGCGTTGGTGCGCCGCGGCGTTCGTCGCCGGGAAAATCATGGTGTCTCCTTCGTCTACCTTCGTCCGGCGTTTGTTTCGCCGGAAGGCTGCCCGGCGTGTGTCGCCCGGGAGGATTGGTCCGGGGTTTGTCCCAACACGTCATGTGGGCCGATGGCATCATTGATCTTCGCTTCGTCGACGACGGGCAGAATCTCTACCTCAGGCTGTCAAAATCAGAATTTGGTATGTACATAATTCTCCGAACCCATTAATTGTAGGTGGATCTTCAATCTGGACCGTCCAGTGTTCATAGAGATCCGGTCTTAACGTCATAGAAATTCTGTTTTTTTTTCAAGCGAGAAAACATATAAACTTGAAACTTTGCAAATCCACAACATATTAAAGCGACAATATGTAAAATTGTTTCTTGATTTGTTTGTGACAGAGCTTATTCAAAAAAAAATCTCATTATAGATATTTTTATTTATAATGCAAAGATAAACCTGAAACATTTCTACATATTGCCCCGCGAAAGAAAATTCTACATAATATAGTCCTAAACTTGCAATGTGTTTTCAAGTTTATATACATTTCCAACTCAAAAGAACGTTTATATAACTTGTAGTTTGGAAGGGGGGGAAATCAACCGTGCAAAACACACACAAAAAACAGATATAGTAGATACTAGAAGGATTGGGCGTGCTTTGCTGCGCTGTTTTAGGTTAAAAAAACATAATCGCTTTGTTTCAAAATACAATGTGTATTACTTTTTAAAAATGTCAAAGCTTTTAAATTTGATTAAATTTGTAGATAAATATATCAAAATCCATAATATCAAATTGTTGTGGTTAGATTCATCATTAAATGAATTTTCATATTTTATATTTAATATTGTGAATGTCGATATTTTTTGCTCTCAACTTGGTCAAAGTTGAAGAATTTGACTTTCCAAAATACTAATACCCCTTATATTTTGAAACTAACGGAATATTTCGTTTGATGTGTGGGGGAGATGACATAGTGTGTTTTATTTTTATTTATAATTTAGTAATTTGATGGGCCTTTCGTGGTGTGATTCTATATTATATGCTAACCAACCTTATATACGTGGGAAAATTTCTACATCGACGGTTGCATGGGCATGATTGATATGTTTTTATAGGCCGATTGATGTTGATTGATTTAAAAAACTGTTGGTTCGGTCAAAATCGTAAACCAAACCCATTGGCAAGCATATTGTATTTTTCTAAAGAATTGAATGAGTGAGTTTTGAGAAATTGTTGACTCGGTCAAAATCGGGTGACCCAATTTTAATTGGAGTCTTAGAGACCTCAATTGAATGTGGACTTTTTAAAACTAAGGAGTACAGTGTTATAAATATATAAATAAAATGATTAAATGAGAGAGCTTTGAGAAATTGTTGACCAGGTCAAAATCGGGTGTCATAATGTCAATTGGAGACCTCAATTGAATGTGGGCTCTTCAATTCTAGGAAGATTAGTGTTATAGTATATATGCTAAACTGGGATTTAACTACTATTTCTCCTTATCCATCCATTGCTGGTTGCCGTCTTGGCATGCATATTTTCTGGAAATTTTCTAAAAATAATCTTTGTTGAACCACATTACAGTAAAAGTAAATAGAAGTTTTATACTAGCAATAATTTCTTAAATGGTTTCCACCATCTCTCGAAAAAGGTTTTCGCCCCTCTTTATAAATAAAGACACAAACGGCCGAACTGATACAAAGTGGTGAGAAAAATCTCATACAAGGAGGTCGGAGAAAACAAACGGCACTGAGCTAGTGACACAAAGAACTTCTAACACAACACCGAGCATGAAACCAGGAGACACCATCCCTAACACATAACACCCACTACTACTGGACAAGACTGGAGCCGAGCCGCCTTGAGAAACCACCGGTCACCATGGTACCGAACACACCGAGCCCACTCTGGAAAGGACCGCCTCACCGTAGAGGCAGCACCCTCACTCCGGGCCGTGGAGCGCCGCTCCTGCCAAGAGAAAGAAGGGACCAATAACAAAGGCCATGGTGACACGTCTATAGGATAGGAGAACACCAGACCTAACCCTCGCCAGAGTTGAGGACATGACATGCTAGGGGAAGGGAAACCGTACGTCATAGCCATCTGCAACCGAGAGTAACCGAGGCTCCACAACGACGCCCTCAAGAGGTGATGGCGCCAAACGCCACCGTTGTCGAGTCCGAGAGGACAGACTAGGGTTCTCACCCCGGAGCCCTGACACAATAGTGGGACCCACAACAATGCCCTCAAGAGGGAAGCGACACCCGTAGGTGCCGCCATTGTTGGTGCCGGGGCATAGAGCTTTCGCTCGAACCCACACAGGTGTCACTTGCGGACTCAAAAGTGCCGACCCACCCCCTAAGGGGGGGCACGACCGCCCGAGCAAGACCTCCATCTCTCGACCAGGGGCTATCACCGCCGAAGCCATGAAAACACCAGGATCCCCCGCCACCCCTCAACTTGCTACCCACATAGCCGAGAGGAGACACCACCACCGCTGCCACGCTGCCCGTAGCAGAGCCAACCGTGCAGACACACCACCCAGGGCCGCCGCCACGGCATCCAAGACGGACCCTCCACCACCTCCGGAACAACAAGATGTTAGGTAACCAGACACCAGGGAATGGACAACGACAAAGCAGAACCAACGTCGGTCGGGTCGGCCATCCACAATGTCGGCCCACGCATCGAGAACTCCGCCTAGGCCGGGGACGTAGATCATTGCGGCCAACCAACATCTTCATCAGGGCAACCCTCACAGGCGGGCCACTGGGGCGGCGATCTCCCATGAGCCGGAATCAGTCCAGCCCACGTGGTCCGCGGCAACCCAACCCTAGATCCGCCACACCACCGGCCATCGGGAGCCCTGCACGGCCCCATGGCCATCACCGGCCATAGCCTAGGCCAAGCACCCCTGCTCCGTGACAGTGAGTGATGGGGATATGTACCTAGGGTAGGGTCATAGGCCTGACCTACATGCCCTACCAAAAGACACTACCCCAGAAAGCTTAAGGGCCACAAGGAAGTCTCCGACTGAAATCACCAAGACATACAAGTCACTCGACAACATACACTCGGAGGTACCTTTCACTCGACAGTAACCTTTCACTCGGAAGGACCAGAAGACAGTCGACCACAGAAGCCCAGAAGTCACCCCAGAGAGGCTAACGGGCGGGCATTCATCAAGACCATTAATAGCATTAATGGTGTACGTTACCAGTAACGTACGTCTTTATAGCCACGATCTGACCCTTAGATGCCACACACTTATGAGGGGCAGCGCATTCTATATAAGCCACCCCTCCCCTCTGGCACAAGGGTTGGTTGGTTCGCACTCCCTGTAGCGATACTCCAATTACACTCGACAAAGAGCTCCCGAGCACCTGAGACGTAGGGCTATTACCTCCACGAGAGGGGCCTGAACTCATACATCTGTGTGTACACCCTCGCCGTAGCTAGGACTCTGCCCTCTCCTTACGTACCCCCACCTTCTACTGTCAGACTCGTTCCCACGACAGTTGGCGCCCACCGTGGGGCAGGCGTCTAAGCGACTTCCGGCGAGGTTGCATTTGTTTTTCTTCGTCATGTCATCCGGCGGTGATTTGTTCCTGGGCTGCGAGATCCGTCTCGGAGCGCTCACCTTCATCGCCGACGATTCGGCATGGCTCCGGGAGGCGCCTCTGGACGTTGAGGCGCTCCCGAGTCGCGGGGCGACGCACTTTTGCGCAAGCTCCTGCGGTGTTCTTCTCCTTCAGCCGTCGACTCCGTATGTGTCGGCCCTCCATGATGTTCATCGCCGCAAGCGATCCGGTCGTTCGCGGCTACAGCGTTGGGTGCGACATGCGGCGGCCCGCCAGGCTTCGTCCCCGCAGATTGCAGCCATCGAGCCCGTCGAGTCACTTCTCGGCGTGTTCGACTCGGCGTCAGATCGGTCTGGCGTTCCCTCCGAGTGCGAGAGCTGCGATCCTGCGGCTGAAGTTTTTATGGCTGGCTCTCATCAGAGTCCGCCGCCTGGCTTCAGCCACGCTAGGCGCGAAATTGGCGGAGCGTCGAATGAACAACAGCACCGGGATGAGGATGTTCTCCATACTCCCATCGTCGGCACGACTGCTGAGGCCCAGGCCATGGAGGCGACTCGCCTTCGACTCAAAGAGATGCAGAAGGCACTCGACGAGCATGCTCGACAGCGTCCGCCGCGTCCCAATCGACATCAGCGACAGTTGTTTCCGAGTGGATCGCGGACTAACGTCGAGGTATTCCGTACTCCAGTGTTGAATGTTGCAGCTGCTGCTAGGATTGCAGATTCTATACAGCCATCACGGTCAGAAGCTGGTAGAGGTTTGCAACAGACCAGAACGCTGCTCGAGGCAGCGTAGCAGCAGAATGCGGCTGTTTCTCAATCGCAGAACACATTACATAACAATTCACCCAGGGCGGAAACAGTTCAATCGGCCCACAGTCCTGGGTCACCCCTGCGCCACAGCGGCGGATACTTCCGTGAAGATCGGTACAGAGATCAAGGGCGAGATCAGTTTGCTCCACATTATCACTGCGATGACCGCCGTCGAGTGCTTTCTTCTCCGCAGAGTGGTTCCTATGTGCCCCGACACAATGATGATAGGCGCCCGTTCGGTGACGAGCGGAATCCTGGATTTGACGCAAGGGATGTCCTCGCTCAAAGACGGGTCGACAGAGGCAGAGCCCACAGAGATGGTTATAACAGAGACTATCCGAGTGGAAGTGGGGCTGTTGTGTCTGGTCCCGAGTGTTTTAGCAGAGCCGTTCGCTCTGCGGAGATTCCCCCCAACTTCAGGTTGGCGGCTGGAATTGGCAAGTTTTCTGGCGAGACGAAGCCCGAGACATGGTTAGATGATTACCGAGTGGCCGTGCAGATTGGTGGAGGAAACAACAACATAGCCATGAAGCATTTGTCCCTGATGTTAGATGGTTCGGCCAGAGCTTGGTTGAATCGTTTGGCTCCCTCTAGCATCTATTGCTGGGAGGACTTGGCCCGAGTGTTTATCAGAACCTTTGAAGGCACCTGTAAACGTCCGGCTGGTTTGATTGATTTGCAGCACTGTGTTCAGAAACCCAATGAGACCTTGCGAAACTACATTCAGCGCTGGTCCACCCTGCATCACACGGTGGAGAATGTTTCCGAACACCAGGCCGTTTGTGCTTTCAAGGCTGGTGTTAGATACAGAGAGCTCTATCTGAAATTTGGTCGCACTGGTGATATTTCTCTGAGCAAGATGATGGAGATTGCCACTCGGTACGCCAATGGTGAAGAAGAGGATCGCCTCCGAAGCGGTAAAGGAAAAGTAGTCGACAATGATGCAGGCGGAAATTCTAATCGGAAGCAGAAGCGCAAGGCTGATCCCCCTGCTCCGGCAGAAGCGGCCGCTCTGGCGGCACATGCCAAAAATAAAGGAAAGTCCAAAGCTAAGTTCACCCCCAAGAAGTCAAAGAATCAGTCGGGTACAGATGTTATGGATTTACCGTGTGCAATCCACACGAGGAAAGATGAAGAGGGCAATTTAATATTGCCAAAGCATACCACCCGACAGTGCCGTTTGCTGATCCAACAATTCAAAGAGAGCCAGTCGAGTGAGAAAGACCCTGAAAAGGAAGATGAAGAAGATAAAGAAGAGTTTCCTGAGATCAATGCCACTCTGTTGATTTTTGCTGATGTTGAGAGCAAGAGTTGACTGAAAGTTATCAACAGGGAGGTTAACATGGCGCTTCCCTCTACTCCCACATATCTCAAGTGGTCTCAGACTGCTATCACGTTTGATCAATCAGATCACCTTGCACATATTGCTACCCCCGGGCGGCAAGCGCTGGTGGTGGACCCAGTTGTGGGGGGCACTCGACTCCGCAAGGTTTTGATGGACGGTGGAAGCGGTCTGAACATCCTATATGCAGATACCCTCAAAGGGATGGGCATTCCGATGTCCCGACTCAGTGAAAGCAACATGCAGTTCCATGGCGTCATCCCTGGGAAAAGGCCAGTTCACTCGGTCAAATAGCGTTGGATGTTGTGTTTGGTGACAATAAGCATTTTCGCAAGGAAAAATTGACATTTGAAGTGGTGGACTTCCAGAGTGCATACCACGCCATCCTTGGTCGTACGGCTTATGCTCGTTTCATGGCCCGTCCATGTTACGTGTATCTCAAGCTGAAGATGCCCGGACCCAAGGGTGTGATCACAGTCACTGGCAATCGACAGAGGGCTGAGGAGTGCCTTCAGCAGGGCTCCAAGATCGCTGATCATCAGATGGCTATGGTCGAATTGGAAGAATATAAGAAAAACACTGATCCTTCCGACCTGTTGCGCGCTAAGAAGCCCGCTTCCGAGTCAGCTTTTCAGTCAGCAGGAGAAGTGAAGAAAGTGAACATTCACCCGACAGATCCAACAGCTGCCCCGACCAACATCTCGACGACACTCGACAGTAAATAGGAAGCCGAGCTCATCCAGTTCCTCCGTGAGAACTGGGACATCTTCGCATGGAAGCCTGCTGACATGCCTGGTGTGCCCAGGGGACTGGCTGAGCACCGGTTGAGAGTTGACCCGAAGGCCAAGCCTGTGAAGGAGCATTTGCGTCGGTCAGCAACGGAGAAGCAAAAAGCAATCGGCGAGGAGGTGGCTCGTCTCTTGGCGGCTAAGTTCATACACGAGATTTACCACTCCGAGTGGTTATCGAACGTCGTTATGGTCCCTAAGAAGGACAAGTCACTCCGCATGTGTATTGATTTCAAACATATCAATCGGGTCTGCCCGAAAGATCATTTTCCACTCCCCCGCATTGATCAGATTGTCGACTCAACTGCGGGGTGTGAGCGTCTATCTTTTCTGGATGCTTACTCTGGTTACCATCAGATCCGTCTGTTTGGTCCGGATGAAATAAAGACAGCCTTCGTCACCCCTTTCGGGTGTTTCTGTTATATCACCATGCCTTTTGGTTTGAAGAACGCCGGCGCTACTTTCATGCGCATGATTCAAAAATGTTTACTCAATCAGATTCCTCAGAATGTTGAAGCCTACATGGATGACATTGTCGTTAAGTCTCGCAAAGGTTCCGACCTGTTGTCTGACTTAGCTGAAACATTCGCCAATCTGAGGAGATATGATATCAAGCTAAATCCGACTAAGTGCACTTTCGGTGTTCCTGGCGGCAAATTACTCGGTTTTCTCGTTTCTAAAAAGGGAATCGATGTAAATCCTGAAAAGATCGGTGCCATCACCCGAATGAAAAGCCCTGAGCGTGTGCACGATGTCCAAAAGCTCACAGGTTGCTTGGCAGCATTGAGTCGATTCATTTCTCGTCTCGGTGAAAAGGCACTGCCTTTATACCGACTGATGAAGAAGTCTGATACATTCGAATGGACTTCTGAAGCTGAAGCAGCGTTTGTCGAGCTCAAAGCTCTGCTTTCCACCCAGCCGGTGCTTGCTGCTCCGCGCAGTAAGGAGCCATTGCTATTGTACATAGCGGCTACTAATCAGGTCGTCAGTACAGTTCTCACTGTCGAGAGGGAAGAGGAAGGTAAAGCTTACAAAGTCCAGCGTCCTGTTTATTACGTCTCTGAAGTGTTGACTCCTTCAAAGCAAAGATATCCACATTACCAGAAGCTCGTGTACGGTATATATCTGTCAGCTAAGAAGGTGGCACATTATTTTCAAGATCACTCAATTTCAGTCGTCAGTGATGCTCCATTGTCTGAAATTCTCCACAATCGAGATGCGTCTGGTCGAGTGGCCAAATGGGCTATTGAGCTCCTCTATTTTGACATCAAGTTTGAAGCAAAGAAAGCAATCAAGTCTCAAGCCCTCGCTGATTTCCTGGCCGAGTGGACTGAACAGCAGCAACCGATCCAAGTTTACTCGGCACACTGGACCATGTTCGTTGATGGCTCGAAGATGCTGAATGGGTCTGGTGCTGGCGTAGTACTGGTGTCCCCAAAAGGCGACAAACTCAGTTATGTCTTGCAGATTCACTTTGATTCCTCCAACAATGAAGCTGAATATGAAGCACTCTTGTATGGGTTGCGTATGGCCATTTCACTCGGCGTCCGGCGCCTGATGGTATATGGCGACTCTGATTTGGTGGTCAATCAAGTGATGAAAGAGTGGGATGTCAGGAACCCCGCTATGACAGGATACTGCAATGCAGTAAGGAAACTTGAGAAGAAATTCGAAGGCTTGGAACTCCATCATGTTCCCCGAGTGAAGAATCAAGCAGCTGATGAGTTGGCAAAGATTGGATCCACTCGGAAACCTGTCCCCAGTAATGTATTTCTCGAGCATCTTCATTCTCCTTCGGTGCAGGAAGATCCTTTCACTGAAGAGCTCCCGCAAGAAAAGAGCGCTTCAGATCCGACTGAAGTCGACGTCCCAGCAGTTATTGATCTGGTTATGGAGGTTTTAGTGATCATCCCCGACTGGACTGTTCCTTATATTGCGTATATTCTGAGGCGAGAACTCCGAGATGATGAAGATGAAGCTCGACAGATAGTCCGCAGATCCAAGGCTTTTACTGTTATGGATGGACAACTCTACAGAGAAAGTGTGACTGGCGTGATTCAGCGGTGTATTTCTCCTGAAGAAGGTCGACTGATTTTGGAGGAGATTCACTCGGGAACTTGTGGTCATCATGCGTCCTCTAGGACAATTGTTGCCAAAGCTTACCGAGCGGGTTTCTTTTGGCCACGCGCCAATGAGATGGCCAAAGATATAGTCGATCACTGCGAAGGATGCCAGTTTTATTCGAACCTGCCACACAAACCTGCGTCAGCCTTGAAGACTATTCCACTCCTCTGGCCGTTTGCTGTATGGGGCTTGGATATGGTTGGACCCCTTAGAACAGGCCAGAGTGGATTCACTCATTTACTGGTTGCAGTCAACAAGTTCACTAAGTGGATTGAAGCTAAACCCATCAAGAAGCTGAACGCCCGCACTGCTATCAAATTCATGAAAGAAATAACTTTCAGATATGGAGTCCCCCACAGTATCATTACAGACAATGGCTCTAACTTTGACTCGGAAGAGTTCAGATACTTTTGCTCCTCTCAAGGCACTCGGGTGGACTACGCATCCGTTGCGCACCCCCAGTCTAACGGTCAAGCTGAGCGAGCGAACGGCCTTATCCTCCAAGGACTGAAGCCTCGGCTCATGCGAGATCTTGATCATGCTGCCGGAGCTTGGGTCACTGAATTTCCGTCTGTTCTGTGGGGCTTGAGGACGACTCCTAACCGGTCGACTAGACGCACTCCTTTCTTCCTTGTGTATGGAGCTGAAGCCGTTCTGCCAAGTGACGTCCTTCACAATTCCCCCCGAGTGGATCTATACTCTGAAGACGAAGCTGAGCAAGCTAGACAAGATGGTGTGGATCTCCTAGAGGAAGAACGAGAGATGGCCCTGATCCGGTCGACTGTTTATCAACAAGACCTTCGCCGCTTCCATGCGAGACACGTCAAAAGCCGTTCATTCCACGAAGGTGATCTGGTGCTCCGAGTGGATCAGCAGCGGCCCCACAAGTTGGCCCCAGCGTGGGAAGGCCCATTCGTCGTCACCAAGGTGCTGAACAACGGGGCGTACCATCTTTTCAACTTGAAGAAGAATATTGATGAGCCACGCGCCTGGAACGCGGATTTGCTT
This sequence comes from Elymus sibiricus, assembly GCA_039707655.1. NCBI lineage: Eukaryota > Viridiplantae > Streptophyta > Magnoliopsida > Poales > Poaceae > Elymus > Elymus sibiricus. Next base: position 525,244,609 of record CM077665.1, on the reverse strand, counting down.
CGACGCTTTTATACTTGACGACTGAGTTGTTTGATGTAATAAGAGTGCTCCAGACGATGTCGTTTGTTAAGTTATGACTTCCGTAGTCTATTGTCGATTCCGATCGCACAATTTCACATTCAAAGACTTCTCCGAGTGAAGAGCAACCCTCTTGCTCGGGGGGGGGGGCTTAGCTGCGAATCCGTTTCGCCTAAGTGAAAAATCCTTCCGAGTGTATAACATTCAATACACTCGGAGACTTAGCCACGAACCAGTCTTCTCCTAAGTTCAAAAACTTCTCCGAGTGAAGAGCAACCCTCTCTCTCGGGGGCTTAGCTGCGAATCCGTTTCGCCTAAGTGAAAAACCCTTCCGAGTGTATAACATTCAATACACTCGGAGACTTAGCAGCGAACCAGTCTTCGCCTAAGTTCAAAAACTTCTCCGAGTAAAGAGCAACCCTCTCTCTCGGGGGCTTAGCTGCGAATCCATTTCTCCTAAGTGAAAAACCCTTCCGAGTGTATAACATTCAATACACTCGGAGACTTAGCCGCGAACCAGTCTTCGCCTAAGTTCAAAGACTTCTCCGAGTGAAGAGCAACCCTCTCTCTCGGGGGCTTAGCTGCGAATCCGTTTCGCCTAAGTGAAAAACCCTTCTGAGTGTACAACATTCAATACACTCGGAGACTTAGCCGCGAACCAGTCTTCGCCTAAGTTCGAAGACTTCTCCGAGTGAAGAGCAACCCTCTCTCTCGGGGGCTTAGCTGCGAATCCGTTTCGCCTAAGTGAAAAACCCTTCCGAGTGTATAACATTCAATACACTCGGAGACTTAGCCGTGAACTAGTCTTCGCCTAAGTTCAAAAACTTCTCCGAGTGAAGAGCAACCCTCTCTCTCGGGGGCTTAGCTGCGAATTCGTTTCGCCTAAGTGAAAAACCCTTCCGAGTGTATAACATTCAATACACTCGGAGACTTAGCCGCGAACCAATCTTCGCCTAAGTTCAAAAACTTCTCCGAGTGAAGAGCAACCCTCTCTCTCGGGGGCTTAGCTGCGAATCCATTTTGCCTAAGTGAAAAACCCTTCCGAGTGTATAACATTCATTACACTCGGAGACTTAGCCGCGAACCAGTCTTCGCCTAAGTTCAAAGACTTCTCCGAGTGAAGAGCAACCCTCTCTCTCGGGGACTTAGCTGCGAATCCGTTTCGCCTAAGTGAAAAACCCTTCCGAGTGTATAACATTCAATACACTCGGAGACTTAGCCGCGAACCAGTCTTCGCCTAAGTTCAAAGACTTCTCCGAGTGAAGAGCAACCCTCTCTCTCGGGAGCTTAGCTGCGAATCCGTTTCGCCTAAGTGAAAAACCCTTCCGAGTGTATAACATTCAATACACTCGGAGACTTAGCCGCGAACCAGTCTTCGCCTAAGTTCAAAAACTTCTCCGAGTGAAGAGCAACCCTCTCTCTCGGGGGCTTAGCTGCGAATCCGTTTCGCCTGAGTGAAAAACCCTTCCGAGTGTATAACATTCAATACACTCGGAGACTTAGCCGCGAACCAGTCTTCGCCTAAGTTCAAAGACTTCTCCGAGCGAAGAGCAACCCTCTCTCTCGGGGGCTTAGCTGCGAACCCGTTTCGCCTAAGTTAAAAACCCTTCTGAGTGTATAACATTCAATACATTCGGAGACTTAGCCGCGAACCAGTCTTCGCCTAAGCACAGAAAACTTCGCCGAGTAAAGAGCAACCCTCTTGCTCGGAGGATTAGCTGTGAACCAGTTTCCACCTAAGTTAAAAAATGCTTCCGAGTGTAAGGTATTCCTAACACTCGGAACTTAGCTGCGAACCAGTCTTCGCCTAAGTCCTAAATTCAACCAAGCAAAATGTCGGAAAGCAAAAATGCGAGTAAGACTAGAATCTCTAGCGCAGCAAAAACTTGTTCGCGCAAAGGGAAGTTCTCAGGCTTAAGGCCTGAACAAAGTTTTAATCGGTTACACCATCACTCGGCATACCGAGGCAAATAAAGTTTTAACTGAAAGCGAAGCACTTGTTCAAGCTCCAGTAGGGCTTGAGGGCTCGACAAAGGTGTCCAGGTCAATTCCATTGGCGATCCGAGTGGCTGCTTCGATGAAAGTCTCCATGAAATCTTCAAACTGCAGTTTCTTTGTGTTGATCACTCGGAGAGCCTTCAGTTTGTCCTCCCTGGCCTCCTTGCAATGAACCCTGACGAGTGAAAGTGCCACATCAGCACCACAACGAGCAGCGGATTTCTTCCACGCCTGCACTCGACTGGAAATTTCGTTGAGGCGAGTCATCATAGACTCGAGGTCAGTCTGGAGAGAATCTTCAGGCCACAACTCCTTGTCGACCTTCTCGAATGCAGCCTTCAGCCGAGTGACATATCCTTGGACACTCTTAAGACGAGCTTCGAGTCGAAACATATCCATGGCCACGGCGTCTCCGACGAGTGACTCCGTGGGGTCCAGATTGGGCTCGATTTCTTCGGTTTCCTTCTCAAAGTCTTGACAGAATTCTGCGTGAAGAGAAAGGGAAAAGGTGATCACAATGCCGTTCTGAGGAAATCAAGGAAATTCATTCGACAGAAGAAAGTCACCTTCAAGCATGCTGAACATTTTCTTCGCAAAGTCTCCTAAGTGTTTTTCCAGAGCACTCTTTCCCTTGGTCTGCACTTCAAGTTTCTTGATCCAGTCGGATCGTTCCTGCTTGAGTTTGGCGTTCTCTTCTTCCAGTTTACTGGCTGCAGCAAGTTTCTTCTCAGCAGCTTCAGTTTTCTCCTTCGCTTCCTTCTGAGCATCAGCAAGTGATTTGTCCTTGTCCTCCAGCGCCTTCTTCATGGTATCTAAAGAAATAACATTGTTGAGTCGCGCTCGGAGACGACGGTTCTCGTCACGTACGTCTGTTCGAGTGGATTCACTCGGTTCAAAGGATGGGAGATGAAAGTGATAATGCAATTGATCGACAAAGATTACCTCCAAAAGTCTTCAATTCAGTCTGTGCACGGTCCAGGTTGTTGTTCGTCAGCTCCAAATCCAGCAGAAGTCGATTCTTCTCCTTCTCCAGTTCGACGTACTTGGTCCCGAGCCCACAGGCTTTCTGAAATCAGCAAAAAAGGGGTTCAGTCGACATGGATATTTCTCTACTCCCGAGTGGAAAAGTACAAGTGCAGTCGACTGAAAGGCGGCCCGCTGCCCCACCCTACAACCCTATGCAGCGTCATATCATGGTTGATGAAAATGATGTCCATGAAACCTGCAGAATGGTTCTTAAGACTACTGCCCATCGTCAACGATCGACAGTAGTCTCAGGGACTACACCCAGTGGGTGCACTCAGCATGCCCCCACTGGATACAAAAACACTCGACCAGGTCTGGCCTGTCAGAGTATAAACAAAGAAGCAAGCAAGCGAACATTGTCTCTATCAGACCCCCGCCGATACAAGCACTCGACGGCGGTCTCGGGGACTGCACCCAGTGGGTGCACTCAGCGTGCCCCCACTGGACCTACTATCACTCGACCAGGCCCGTCCTGTCGAGTGACAAGCAACTTTCAATCAACTCTAAGACCCCTGCCGATGCCTTCGTCATTCGACAGCGGTCTCGGGGACTACACCCAGTGGGTGCACTCAGCGTGCCCCCACTGGACCAGAAACTACCTGATCTACTTGCGAAGAAAACACCTAGTGGGTGTAAAATCAAGGTGGACAGGAATTCAATCGGAAATGAACTTACAATAGCACTTACTCGGACGTTGGCTTGAAGCGCTGAGCTAGCATCATAGGCCAACTTGCTGGCTTCATACGCCTCCTTTGTTCGCAGCATCATCTGCCCAGCCTGAATCATGGCTTCCTTGGCGGCTCCAGTTTGGTCCTCCGGGACGTGATACAAAGGGTATGCGGGCATCGATGGAGTTGGTGCTGTAACTGAGGCAGCAGGAGGTGCTTCAGATTGTCCAATAGGTGCTGAAGCCACCAGAATTGAAGTTGCTGGCGGAGCACTCGACAGCGGGGCCATAAGGGCTGGAGTTGTCGCAGCAGTCGACCCATGGGGCGTCTGTCCTGATGACGTTCTCCGAGTGCGTACGTGTGGAGCCTCCAGAGGCACAGCTTCATCTTGCGTTCCTCGCTGCAGCTCCTCGTCATCTTCCAGTGCGATGACTTCGTCAGCTATCAATCGGCAATTTTAATCAAGTCACTCGACGATTATTCTTCAAAAAACAGAGTAGAGTGTGGGTTTGTTATACCTCGTTGGGAGGTGGCCGCGTCAGGAGTGTCCACTTCCATATGGTCCCCATCATTTCGCTGGGGCGACGTCACAGAGGTAGCAGCTCTGGCGGATAAACTCCACTCGGTCAGCAGAGACATGAAGTGCCACAATCACAACTGCGGGAAAATAAACACTCACGTTGAGGCAACAGGCACAACAATCTTGATACGAGGCAGGACCTTCCGAGGTTTTGGCGCGTCCGGCTTGAGTTGTTTCGCAGCTTTTCCAGTCGACCCTGATGTTGCGGTACGGTCATGCTTTGGGTTCCTTGTGCTCGACGCCACAGTTTTGCTCGGAGTAAACTCTGGGTCTTCTTGCTGCTTGGTGCGACGCCCGGCGCGCAGAGAGATTTGAGCTTCCACCTCGCCTTCCTCCAGGTCATCATCGCTGCTCTCGCTGTCGTTGGCATAATCGCCGTCTGCGCTGTCATCTACACTCCCTTCTTCTTCGTCAGACTGTTCTCCGTTTGGCACGGGCGAGTACATGTTTGTAAATTCCTGCAAGATACAAGCTTCAAAGTCAGTCGACTGAAGATCCAGTTACTCGACAGATATTAAAACAATTGACGGAGGTATAACTCACAAGATTCTTTGGTGGGTTCAAAGCAGAAAAGGGCGGAATTCGCTTCGCTCCCTCGGGATTGTCACAGGCTCCGGTGATGCTCCTGAGCCACTGGGAGACGGTCTCATCGGAAATTTCTTCAAGATGAATCCGAGTGGTATCCTCAGGGCCCGAGTAGTGCCACATGGTGTGATCCCGGGCCTGGAGAGGCTGGATCCGTCGACTGAGAAACGTTTCAAGGAGATCCAAGCCAGTCACTCCGCCGCGGATGAGATCAGATACAGCGTTCACCAGGATCCCTATCTGGATTTTCTCTACCTTTGTCATGTACAGCGGTTTGGGAGTGGTAGGTCGATCCAAGGTGAAAGGAGGAAGTCCAGTCGACATATTTGGTGATGCAACATCCTTGCAATAGAACCATGTCGACTGCCAACCCCGGACAGAATCAGGAAAGGTCATAGAAGGAAATGCGCTCCTACCTCTCTTTTGGATCCCTAAGCCACCACACAGTTGGATTACATTGGTTTTGCTATCACTGGGATTGGCTTTCTTGACGGATTGAGATCTAACAGAGAATATGTGTTTAAACAGACCCCAATGCGGAGGACAGCCCAAGAAGCATTCGCACAGGGTTATGAAACAGGAAAGATAGGCAATCGCATTCGGAGGAAAATGGTGGAGCTGCGCCCCGAAATAGTTCAGGAAACTACGGATGAATGGGTGGGGTGGCATGGAGAAACCTCGTTCGATGTGAGTGAGAAGCAGAACTCGCTCGACGTCACGTGGCTCTGGTTCGGTCTCCCCCTTTGGCAATCTCCAGGACTCCGCAGCTATCAACCCGTCAACGACGAGATTTTGCACATCCTCCGCCGTGACCGTCGATTGGAGGAAATCCCCCTGGATCCACCCCGGCGGCACCATCGACCGGGCGCACGACGGCTTCTTCGCCTTGGCTCCTCCCTTCTTGGCGCGCTCGAGCTTCTCCGTCTTGCCCTTCGTCATGGCGGCGGCGGTCATCAGAGCGGAGCTGAGCAGAGGAAGGGGAGGAGAAGAGCAGATTTGGGGGAAGAATACTGTACAAGCACCGGCGTCGTCGCCCCTTATATCCGCCCGTGTGGGTCACTGACCTGCGGGCCCGTCAGGTCTCTGGGTATCCCGAATCCAGAGGAGGCGCGGTGCATGGCGATTTTGGCAGCGCGGTAATCGAGGCATCGTGCCCTCACTTGCCTTTATGGTTGCGTCATCCCCGCTCAGCGCGCGTTTATCCAATTTTCGAATCCCGTAAAATCCCGACCCGACGGAGCGAACCGTCACATCAGAAGACTTTGCAGACAACTCGAACCTGATTTCGAGCTCAGTTTCACTCGGACCTGATTTCGAGCTCAGTTTCACTCGGATATACTTCAAGACAGAATCGATCAGAGCGAACGATAAAGGCTCCAATCGACGCAGATTTCTAAGAAGCCTCAAAATGCACTCGGAATTTTTGCGTCTTGTGAGAACCTGCATTGACACTTTTTACACTCGAACCCCGATCCATTCGGGGGCTAATGATGGGGATATGTACCTAGGGTAGGGTCATAGGCCTGACCTACATGCCCTACCTAAAGACACTACCCCAGAAAGCTTAAGAGCCACAAGGAAGTCTCCGACTGAAATCACCAAGACATACAAGTCACTCGACAACATACACTCGGAGGTACCTTTCACTCGACAGTAACCTTTCACTCGGAAGGACCAGAAGACAGTCGACCACAGAAGCCCAGAAGTCACCCCAGAGAGGCTAACGGGCGGGCATTCATCAAGACCATTAATAGCATTAATGGTGTACGTTACCAGTAACGTACGTCTTTATAGCCACGATCTGACCCTTAGATGCCACACACTTATGAGGGGCAGCGCACTCTATATAAGCCACCCCTCCCCTCTAGCACAAGGGTTGGTTGGTTCGCACTCCCTGTAGCGATACTCCAATTACACTCGACAAAGAGCTCCCGAGCACCTGAGACGTAGGGCTATTACCTCCACGAGAGGGGCCTGAACTCATACATCTGTGTGTACACTCTCGCCGTAGCTAGGACTCTGCCCTCTCCTTACGTACCCCCACCTTCTACTGTCAGACTCGTTCCCACGACAGTGAGGAGAGCCGCCGTGCGCCGCCTAGCACAAGCACGCCGGAGCTCGACTCCGCAACACCACCACGAGGGTCCCCACAGCCTGCTGCAGCCACGAGCCCAACGCCCCGCCGCCGCACGCCATCCCGCATGCACGTCATGTCACCACCAACCATCGTCGGGCCTCTCCTGCTCCAGATCCGTCAAGTAAGGCCACGCACCCGCTGCGCTGCCACCAGCCTGCCCCGCCGCCGATGCGCAGTCACCCCATACGCTGCTCCGTCGGGCCAGCAGCTCGCGCCACGCCGCCGAGCCCCGCGCAGCTCGACACCCACCGTCCTGATGTGCCGCCCGCACCACCCATCCGAGCAGGAGGAGGAAGATGCCCCGCCACCAGCCATCGCGAGGTGCTTTGCGCAGGCGGCTTCGGCCGGCGGCGGCGACGGGGTTGAGAGGGAGCGGAGGTTGGGGCGGGGGGAGCGCCTCCGCCACCCGAGTCGCCCACAACTGGTTTCCACCCTTGACTCTCTAATCGTTGTAGCCAAAATAATAAATAGTATCCTCTTTTAAAGTCTAGTTCTCAGCTTTGCATTATTTTTGTTTGTTATTCCAAATTTTACTTTATTTAATCAGTTTCCACAATGCACCTTATGTCAACATGAAAATCAACGTGGGAAATGACTTGGAAACGATGTCACTAGATATTTTTTTGTAATAGTCCAGTGCACTAAAAAAATTAGACATAATAATATCAACTTCAAATTCGCTCATACTTGTTCCACAATTTTGCACAACTATAATCAAAATACAATTTATTTTTTGAATTTTAAAGTTAGTTAAAATGAATATGGAGATTTTTTTCAAAATGAATTAAAATTGTTTCTCCTCCATACAACCCTTAAAAATATATCAAAAAAGCATATAAAAACACATGGATTATGAATTTTGTGGATTCCAAATATCCCATGTTTAAATTTGATTAAATCTAAAAATATTTAATGAGTTTTAACTATACTTTATTCTTCCGTGAAGTCTCGAAATTATTTCCCATTAGACTACATTTTTTTTTCAAAAACTTACATGCAAAATGTCAATTTATGGTAGTTTGAAAATCCTGAATAAATTCTATTTAAGTTCAACAGATCATTTCCCTTCCATAGAATGCACCATATATAAAAACATGTATAACTTCTAACATCAAATTCTATAATTTACCAACTGTTAAAGATTAGGATGGAAGTCAAAATCAGGTTGCTAAGGATTTATGTTACCTTAAACTAAATTTAAAGAATCATGGATTCAATGTGACATAGAACTTAGTTTTACAAATTTTTGGAATTCATCGTATTCTGAATAATAGAGTACAGTAATACTTTTCAAGCATGTTGCAACGTACTGAGGCACATGGACTAGATAAGGTGTAAATGTGTGACAAAACAGCTAAGTGGTAAAATCTAAAGAAATTTCTTTAGACCTTGTAATCTTTGGCCCATCGACATATATAAGGTGTATATTTTTAATATATTTAAGTCAAATATTTTTAGATGATTCCGAGTATGTATGTCTTAAGTTGGACTTTGATGGTTTTAGCTACAATAACAGATGACCATAAAAGGTTTCCTACTCCACTTGTTGCCACACCTCTAGCTTCCGCCGTTGGCTTTCTTCTCATCGTGTTTGTGATTTGGTGGAGAAGGAAACACAGAATCGTAGGTAAAATCTGACCTGATAGCTCAATCTAGTTGTTATTTTGCATGAAGGGGGAACGGGAAATACATTGTTAAGGCCATGTTCTAAAGTACATACAATATTTTTGCAGGTGCTATTCCTCACAATCCTGCAATGGTGGCTCCTTCAGTTAGTCTAGCAATTATAAAGGATGTCACAAGAAATTTCTCTAAGAGTACTATGATCGGAGAGGGTGGATTTAGCACCGTTTACAAGGTTCGTCAACATGCATGTGTGTGTGCATGTGTGCGTGCGTGTTTTGCACTTGGGATGCATATCCTTCAAGGAAAACTTAATTTCTAAAATACCAGTTTTCAAAATCACCAGGGGCAGCTACCAGAAGGAAGAACGGTTGCTGTCAAGAGACTTAAACAATCGATACTCACCACGAAAGGCAAGAAAGATTTTGTGAGAGAAGTGGAAGTGATGGCTGGGATCCGGCACGGTAGTCTTGTACGTCTCCTCGCTTACTGCAACGAAGGCCAGGAGCGGATACTCGTCTACGAATACATGAAGAACAAGAGCTTGAACGTCTACATATTCGGTACTCCTTGCTTACTGGAACAAATAAAATTTCTCAACTTCTCACGGGAAGTTAAACGTAAAAGTCTTGTGCTCTGAACATGACCATATATTATTTGCTAGAAAGTCAAGTTTTCCTAATTTTCCATACACATGCATGCATTCCTAAGTTCACTTTCCCCCAAAAGTCAACCATTTCTTTCCAAACCATTAGAGCTAGTATAATACTACCTCCGTCTGGGTTTATTGCCCCCCTTCGTATTTTGTGCCCAACTTTGACCGTAGATTTGATTAACAAATTATAAGTTGTATGTCACAAAATTTATATTGTTGGATTCATATGTGAAAGAGGTTTTCAATGGTACTATATTTAGGGTATATAACTTATTTTTTAATAGGTAAATCAAAGGTCAAAATTAGATCCAAACTACAAGCAGAACTAATAAACCAGGACGGAGGTAGTAAGTCCTACTAGGCAGGCTAGAGTGTGTTTCAGGTCATGAAAATCCTACATGGAGGAGAGAGAGAAGCGGGTTCGTCATCTATGGCACATGGACCAAGAAAAAGTAGTATTCATGCAACTTTCTTCACACATGCAAGAATGCTTAAGAGCCAACCTAAGAGCATGATTAATAATACAACCAACTGTTGGCTATAAGATGTTGTCATATCATCTATAACCAACACATATAGTCATTCATACAACAAGGTTAGCTATAAGGTTGTCTATAAGATTAATATTTTTTCTCATCTTCTTCTCTCTATCTCTTTCTTCACATTTATTGCATTTGCCTCGGAACACGCATATAGCTAGGCTCTTGCATAAGAGGCCACTCTCCGAGTGCAGTGTTTTGGTGCCCAGGCTCATCTGCACCCGGTCAGAAAAAAATCAAAAAAAATACTAAAAAAATTCAAAACATTCCAATTTTTTCCCATGGTAGATAAGTTCTTGCGTGAGGTCCGCTCCAATTTTCATATCATTTGGACCCCTGAGCATCTCTTAGCAAAAAAGACAAATCGGGTTAAAAAATGCATGAACAGTAAACCTTTTTAGAGATCCCGAATTTGTCTTTTTTGCCGTGAGCTGCTCAGATGTCCAAATGATTCAAAAATGTGAGCGGACCCACGCATGAAATTATCTACCATGGGAATAATCAGAATTTTTTGAATTTGTTTAGTATTTTTTTGATTTTTTATTCAGCGCGGGTGGAGATGAGCCTCGGCTCAGAAATGGATTTTCGCCTACTCCCCTTACTTTTTTATGTCTCTCCTCCACATAAGCAAAATTGCCATGTAAGCAGGCAATAAGCCTGCTATTGTACTTGCTCTAATAGTTAATCTAATAGTCAATATATTATATGAGTATTTATTTTTCATGAAGGCTTTAGATGATATGGCATCTCTGTATAGCCAACAACCAGCTCCCTTATTAACCATGCTCTTAGCTTGACTAGCATAATCTCTTGCAAAAATTGGTTTGGATAAAATCATATCTAGAAGGTTTATAAATCTGATTTTTTTTATAAATGTAGGTCGTGTGGGTGAGGGAATATGTATAACTTTTGTTACAAATATAGTTGCAGTAGTCTACATAAAAGTTGATCAAGTAAGTTGGTTTTTATTGTACAGTTATAAATTGTAAGTTGAAAAACTGCTGACATGTATATACTTCACATCCAGTCTAAATGTTCGCCTGCATTTTTTTTGACTATTTATTATGGAGCAATAACCTCCTAGTCATTTATTAAACTCAAACACACAAAAAAAATGCATGAACAAAGTCCATATAATAGGAGGAAAAAAACAAAAGGAGCTACCGACCTACTTACCTACACACTATGGAAGGCTATTGATCCAGGCGATGTTTTTCCTTTTCTTTAGTAATCAAGAGCAGTGTTGTCATTCTAGAAACCAGTTGAGCATAAGGTGCTTCCATATAATGCAGTTCAAGGGTATTTAAGCAAGTTCAACGATATTTTGGAGGAAAATTTTGAAGTAAAATAGGTGTTTTCCTTTTTACTGCATATGTTTAGGATGTTATAGTAGTAGCAGGTATCTAATTAACACGTATTTGGTCCTGATAGGCACACCAGACTTTCGTGCTTCACTGAACTGGGCAAGAAGACTAGAATTACTTCAGGGTATCACAGATGGTGTTGCATACCTACATGGAGGATTGGGCGAGAGTGTGATCCATCGTGACCTCAAGCCTGAGAACATTCTTCTAGATGATGAATGGAAGCCAAAAGTTGCCGACTTTGGCACCGCCAAGTTGTTCGCTGGCGATAGGATGGGGCCAGATCAAACAATTGTTGTTTCACCGTGAGTAATCAAATATATATGTATCCACACTACAAGAAATTGTGTGGATCCAATTGCTAACACTGTTGATTTTCCATTAAGGGGGTACGTAGCTCCGGAGTATGTACGGGGAGGGGACATGACACTGAAGTGTGATGTCTATAGCTTCGGAGTTATCTTCCTTGAGACGCTTAGCGGGCGAAGGAACGGTGTCTTGCAAAGGCTCCTTTCTCAGGTAAGTCTGAATAATCATAAACTCACATTTCTTTGAAGAGAACCCAAGATTCGTATTGATATTGGTGGTGGGACATTAAGTATTTACTCTCTTTTTTAGATGACCAAGAACATTAAAATTTGTATACACTCTCACTGAACTATTAATTCTTTTTGGCAGGCATGGGAACTGTGGGAGCATAATAGGATTGTGGAACTTCTCGACAAGGAAATGATGACGATATCCGAGTCTGAGCCAGAGATATTGTTTGAGCTAAAACGCTGCATCCAGATTGGACTCCTCTGTGTCCAGGAAATGCCAGATGACAGACCAACCATGTTTGGAGTCGTGACCATGCTGACCAGCACGAAGTCGCATATCGGTCGACCGAGAAGGAATGTGTTGGATAATAGAGAAGTTATGTCTGCTAATGTTTCCATTGAGCTTGAGGTTGATCTCTTGAGCCCCACTACAATTGATTAAATACAATTGACATCAATCTGAAAGATCCATTATTGCCTAGCTAGCAACCAGTTTAAGTATATTTGTAGGTAGGATTGTGTACACGTAGTTGTTTGGTTGGGATGTTGGTACATTTTCTTAATTTATCTCGGCATCCATATTTATTATAGAAAGTTGCAGAATAGTGACTTTAAATATATAAAGGAAATAATTGAGAGGATACCAAGTTATTCGAACGGAAAATTTTATGCTGGAGCTGGGCAGTTGGTGCTTATTAGTGCGGCACTCACTAACATGCTTATGTTTTTGTGGCCATTCTTTGAAGTGCCGGTGAGAGTCTATATAAAAAAAGAATTTCTTCCAATCTAGATTTTTCCTGGTGAAGTTGTAATTTAAAGGAGAAATACATGTTAGTGAAATGAAGGTATTCTATTCTCTATAGAGCAAAAGAGCATGGGGTCTTCCTATTCAATATTTAAGTATAAAAGTGTCTCTTCAAAGAATGGATTTTTAAACTACTCAAGGAGGATGGCGTGTGGGCAGATTTAATATGAAATAAATGACTATGTGGGAAGCCTCTGTTGACGCTCTCATGGAAGACAAGGAACAATTTTTGTTTGGCGTCATGAAGGCTAAATCACTACTGTTTCAGTTTGGCTCGTTTCAAGTAAACAATGGGAACAATGTCCATCTTTGGAAAGATAAGTGGCTACGTAACAGTCCTTTAAAACTTCAGTTCATGCGTCTTTTTGACATCACTAGACAAGATCAAATTTCTATTCGTGAGAAGTTGTTTGGTGCCCAACCTAATATCAAGTTTCAGCAGCTAATTACTGGTCTAAATTAACTTAATAGAGTGAAACACTTTATGCTAATTTCTAGGTTGTTTGACACGATGATGAAAAAATGCCTTTAGAAGGGAAACGTACTAGTCTAGGTCTAGGACATTTTCAAGAAGATTGTTGTACAAGACACTTATTACTACCGTCTATAAGTGTCATAGCAAACATAGTTTGCGACTATGCACACCTCTCAATGTAAAGATTTCCTTATGAGGTGTTATTATTAGTAAAGATAATTTATCTAAGCGGAGATAGAGAGATTTCACATCTCTTGATTTATTTTCATTTTACTCATCTCAAATGGTTGGTGATTCAGTTGGTTTTTATTTCAAACCATCCTAAATCTATTCCCAAATGTTTCTCTTCACGAAAACCCACAATGAATACGATCACTAATCTTTTATCGTAGTAACGCTTTATGTTGGTCCATTTGACTTTATCGTAATGATTTGGTGCTTGAAAATAAAAATATTTCTAACCCATTACATGTTATCTATCTACCTAGCTATCTATCTATCTATCTATCTATCTATCAAGCAGCTACAACCATGGTCAATGTTGGCGGGCGGAACATCAGGAGGCCATGATGGGGAGCAACTACAAAGTGGAGCAAGTTATCGGGGGAATTATATAGCAATATAGGCGGTTTTAAGAACATGCTTTGAAATGCCCAATATAGGGGGTAGAGTTGTCGCTCTCGAAGAAATTCACCTTGAAGACAAAAGTGTTGAGATTCAAGATGACTTTGTTGCCGAGTCCGACTAGGTGCTTCTGGCAGAAGCCACTCCAGCCACGTCCCAGCACGACCTCGGTGCCAAACTCTTGGATCTGCACCCAGGTTCCTGAGGCAAGCGACACAACACGGAGAAGGTGGATGTGGAACCAACCCCTGAGCACCTATTGAAAAGCACTTGGGAGTAGGGATGGCAATTTTATCCATGGATCTAGATACCCGCGGATACCCGATCCGATTGGGCAAGGGTATGGAGCACATTTATGCCCATGGATCAGTGGATCTGGATACCCGTGAACGGACGGGTTGGCCAAGGTTATAATTTTTGCTCCAATGGATACCCATATGACACGTGGGTCCATATGGCAGTGAGACTAGACTAAGCAAATGTCCAACCCCAAGTCACTCGCGGTCACAGAAGGTCAAATCACGGCCCATGTTCCCTAATCCCACACAACCCCACTAACCTAATTATTAAACGTTATCTAAGTTAATGAACTATGATGAGTTAATTTGATCTTTGGGAAGGCTTCATGCTGATTTTTTTATGCCCATGGAGCTCCATGGGTATCTGGGTATCCACTAAGTTTGGGCATGGGCAAGATTTGTGCACATGGATGCTTTGGTGGATGGGCAGAGGGTAGGAAGATGGGTCATGGGTTGGATCTGGACCACCTCCACCCGCCCCAAACCCGACCCATTGCCATCCCTACTTGGGACAATGATGAAGGCAGCGTCCTTATCCTTCTTGATCTACGTGTAGAACCGACATAGGCGGAGGCAACATCGCCACCTCCCTCCTCCCCGTCATGATGATCCTGCTATGTTCCCTCCGGTTATTGGGGACCAGCTACGACGTCCCACTCAGTCTTCATCACCTCAGGAGTTATGCAGACAAGGGTGAGTATCTCATAGTACAAGAAAAATTGAGCCTATCTATGAAGCACATTGAACAACATATGTATGATCCTACATTGTGATCCCACATTGCTATGATCCTACATTGAAACAAATAGGTATGATCCTACATTGAAGAACACATGAATGATCCTACATTGCTATGACCCGTGCTTATGTATGAAGCATATCAAGCATACCTACATTCATATGATTAGTGCCTATGTATGAAGATATCAAGCATACCCACATTGTTATTATCAGTGTCTATCTATCAAGCATACCTACATTGCTATGATCAATGCCTATCTGTGAACCATATCAAGCAAATGCATATTGCTACAATCAATGAACAATGTGCATTCATAGCTAGCTAGTTTCTTAATTAATTATTATAAAGTTAGCTATATAGAGATATTTGCAAGTACTTATTATTGGTGCGAATAAAATGCAGCCCAGTCCCGACCTGGTCTAAGCCATGGGATATCCCCTCCTCCAGTGACGAGGTCACCCTTCTTGAGTCGATTCGGGTGCACTCGCCGCCCCCCATTCCGGACGACACTCTCGATGACTACGACATCGAGAGCATGGCGCGTGAGGACGAACCTCTGCATCACATGATGCACACAACTATTTTATTAATCAAAGTACCAAGTATCGAACAAAGTCTCATATAATCCTAGAACAACGCTTAAAAAAAGTTGCCACAACCAGCGAAAATAGGGTAAGTTGACTAAACGCCCATCCTATTGTTGGATCACAATCCAAACCGGTTGTAAGCATCATGTGCGACTGTCTTCCAATGGTTGCACCCAATACCCATTAGCTTCCTCTGGTCCGCATGGCTGAGTAACGACCATGCACGGATCCAAGTAGACGCCCTGAAGATGACCTGTAATTTTTTTGTGATTGTTTGTCTGTTAAAGGTGACATCATTTCGACAAATCCATATGGCCCAAAGTAGTGCACACACTCCTACTCGAATATGTGCTGTTGTCTTAGGCTCTACCTCATTAACCATGTCCCAAACAGGTTAGATAAGTTGCTGGGAGAAGAAACATTAATGAATGCATGAACGGTACGTCATGATAACTTGGCTAGTGGGCTTGGAGAAAAATAGGTTGTATTGATTTGTCTTGGTCACAAAAACCGTTAACTTCCCTCCCAACTACGCTTTGTCAGGTTATCCTTCGTCAGAATTATCCCCTTATGCACGAACCACATGAATACCTTTATTTTCAACGGCACCTTGACTTTCCTGATATGAAGTGACCTTGGGATAAGACCAGTGTTTATCAAGTCTGTATACATGGACTTAACCCAGAATACATCTGACATGGATAACCTCAACGTAAGGTGTCTGGCGCAGGAGGTTAATCTGCATTCTCTATACTTCAATGTATTAATTTTTATCTTCATATTTGTAGCCACATCAGATGAGAAATCAGGAAGAGGAACCCACTGAAGTAATTAAAGTGTTTTTGGAGGGACCTTGATCCAAACATTGATTCAAACCGAGGAAGTTTATTTGGAATTCAACCATCTTAAACAACCATGTGGTTTGAAGACAAGTGCTCTAACAAATTTCATTGTTAGCTTGGTGAAAGGAAAGGAAATTTCCATAGCACGCATGGGCTTCAGCTGGATTATGCAAACTCACACCCTGCTGTATTCATCCGAGTACTGGTACATATATACTGTTACAATGGAGAGAGAGAAGAGCAGGGAGATCGTGGGTGAGATTACAACGGCAGTAGCCGGTCAGTTCCTGCATGCATGGAGGGCGTGCGCACGTAGTGCACGCGGCTGTTGAGAGCGCTGAAGACCCGGACTGCATGGTTAGCCACTAGGTGGCGTGGGCGTCTTCCAACACCCCCCCGCAGTCGAAACGTGGGGCTCGTCGACGTTGAGACTGGACCGGAAATCGAGGAACACACTCGTCGGCAGCCCTTTGGTGAAGATGTCGGCGAACTGCGAGCTCGTGGGCACATGAAGAACGCGTATCTCACCAAGTGCGACGCGCTCTCGGACGAAGTGTAGATCGATCTCGATGTGCTTCGTGCGTTGATGTTGCACCGGGTTGCTCGACATGTACATGGCGCTGATGTTGTCGCAGTAGACCACCGTGGCACGTGTGGGCGACTGATGTAGCTCCCCGAGAAGTTGACGAAGCCAGACCGACTCGGCAACGGCATTGGCCACCGCCCTGTACTCCGCCTCAGCACTCGACCGGGAGACGGTGCTCTGCCGCTTGGAGGACCAGCTGAGGAGGTTAGCGCCGAGGAAGACACAGTAGCCCGAAGTGGACTTGCGCGTGTCAGGGCATCCGGCCCAGTCGGCGTCGGAGTAGGCGACAAGCTCGGTGCCGGCCTCGCGATGAATCCGAAGGCCGAGGTGAGTCGTGCCACGCAGATACCGGAGAATGCGCTTCACGAGCTGGAAGTGGCAGTCGCGGGGGGCATGCATGAACATGCAACACTGCTGGACGGCGTAGGAGAGGTCGGGCGCGTCAACGTGATGTACTGGAGAGCCCCGGCCAAGCTGCGGTAGAGCGATGGGTCGTGGAAGAGCGGCCCGGTGTCGACTGGAGTGGAGAGAGGCTTGCAATTGAGCATGCCCGCACAGTCGAGGATCTCCAGGGCGTACTGTTCCTGTGAAAGAAACATGCCACGCGCAGTGGTGGTGACGTTGATGCCGAGGAAGTGGTGGAGCGTGCCGAGGTCGGTCATCGCGAACTCGTGGTGGAGCGCGCGGATGACGGAGTCGAGGACCGCGGTGGAGCTGGCGGTGAGGATGATGTCATCGACGTACAACAGGAGGTAGGCGAGGTGATCACCACGGCGAAGAATGAAGAGCGACGAGTCCGAACGCGACGCGACGAAGCCGAGTGTCCGAAGGTGGGTGGTGAAGCGAGTGAACCACGCCCACGGAGCCTGCTTGAGACCGTATAGAGAACGGTTCAGCCGGCACACATGAGATGGAGCGGTAGAGTCGACGAAGCCGGACGGTTGAAGACTGTACACCGTCTCCGCAAGGTGGCCGTGAAGGAAGGCGTTCTTGACGTCCAGCTGATGAATGGGCCACGACTTGCCCGCGGCGATGCTCAAAACCGTCCGTATGGTGGCCGGCTTGACGACGGGGCTGAAAGTCTCGGCGTAGTCGACGCCGGCCTGCTGCGTGAACCCGCGGAGCACCCACCGTGCTTTGTATCGTGCGAGCGTGCCGTCCGGATGAAACTTGTGCCGGAAGATCCACTTGCCTGTGACAACATTCGCACCTGCAGGACGAGACACTAAACACCAAGTATTATTCCGCATCAGTGCGTTATATTCCTCGAGCATCGCAGCGTACCAGTGTGGGTCTCGAAGAGCAACACGATACGAGGAGGGGATAGGACTGATGTCGGAGGTGCTGGTGTGAAGAATTTTTGGTTGAGCAAAACCAGATTTCCCGCGTGTGCGCATGCGATGAAGGTTAGCTGGAGGGGCGACTGGAACAGCTCGCGGCGGGAGTGCGGGAACAGATGGCGCACATGTAGTGGGTGCATGGGTGCTCGAGGAGGGGATAGGACTGATGGGGCCCGGTGCAGGCGCGACTGGTGGTGGAGAGGCAGGCGCGGCTGGTGGTGGGGAGTCAGGTGCGCGGGGCGAAGCAGCTCGTTGGCCAGGCGAGGCAGTCGGCTGGGTGGGCGTCCGTTCGGGTGTGCGTGGCGCGCGGGTAGTGGGGGGTGCGGGGGATTTGGTGGTGGGGCCAGCTAGATCACGGGGCGAGCTGGGGCGCGATTGGGCGTTTGTCTCCGAAGAGGCAGGGGGGGCATGGATCCTGGAGAGGATATCTGCCGTGGCAAGGATGAGGTAGGTGGCACGCGGAGGCCGGGGTGGATCTGGGCGCCAAGATTTTCGGCGGCCGGTGGAATAGCTGAGGAACGCGCTGAGTTGGGAGGAAAATAGGGGAAAATATTCTCATCGAACGTTACGTGCCTGGAGATGATAACTTTCCGCGTAGTCAAGTCCAGGCATCGATATCCCTTGTGTTCCAAGGGATAGCCGAGGAAAACGCACCGGGACGATCGTGGGGCGAGTTTGTGCGGACTCGTGGCGATGGTGTTAGGAAAACAGAGACAGCCGAACGCGCGCATATGGTCGTACGTGGGGTGCTGGCCGAGGAGAAGAAAGTGAGGCGTCACGAAGTTAATGGCCGAGGAGGGGCGCCGGTTGAGGATATAAGTGGCGGTGTGGAGAGCTTCTACCCAAAACGGAGGTGGGAGGTTTGCATGGATGAGTAAAACGCGAAGAATGTCGTTGGTGGTACGGATTAGACGCTCGGCTTTCCCATTTTGTGGCGAGGTGTGGGGACACGAGAGACGGAAGGAGGAACCGTGGCGAGAAAAAAGATCGCGTAAGGAGGAAGTAAGGAACTCGCCGCCGTTATCGCACTGCATGCATTGTATGGGCACGTGGAATTGCGTGAGGACTTACATGAAGAAACGAGAAACGGTAGCGGCGGTGTCAGACTTGTTGCGCAACGGGAAGGTCCACGAGTAGTGGGAATAGTCGTCAAGTATCACAAGGTAATATTGAAAACCAGAAAAACTATAGACGGGTGATGTCCACAAGTCACAATGGATTAATTGGAACGGTGCACTAGTTTTAGAAACTGAATGAGAAAAAGGCAGCCGTGGCTGCTTGCCTAGTTTACATGAAGAGCATACATTGTTTCTAGGCATGTCCTTATTACAACTTGGAAGAAAATCACGAGCTAGAAGGGAAATGGTTTTATTGCTAGCGTGGCCCAAACGAAGATGCCATAGGCCATCGGTGACGACGGAGAGAGCTTGCTGCACGCCGGAGTTGGTGAAGAACGGGTAGAGGTCCCCGTGGCTATTGGACCTCATGATTATTTTCCCCGTGGCTAGGTCCTTCACGGAAAAACCGAATGGGTCAAATTCTATCGAGCAAAAATTATCTTGAGTGAAACGGCGCACGGAAATTAAGTTCTTTATGATCGCGGGAGAAATAAGAACATCATTCAAAGAAAAATTAGAGATGGAGGTGGAACCTACGGCAGTAATGGGAAGGCGAGACCCGTCACCTACTAAGATGCCAGAGGAATGACGCAAAGATGGGGAACCGTACGAGGTGAGGGTGTCCGTTTTACCTGCGACGTGCGACGTAGCGCCCGTGTCGAGGAACCAGTCCGGCGCGCCGCCGGCCTGCTGCTGCTGCACGGAGAGACTCTGGAGCGCCGCATAGAGCTGGTTGTACTGCTCCCAAGTCGGCCCGCCGGAGGAGGGCGCGACAGCCACCGGGTAGGCCTGGTGAGGTGGTGGCGGGCGCGGGCCTAAGACACCCGCGGCGTTGGGGGCGGCCCAGGGTGCGCGAGGCTGTGGCAGGCCCGGGAGAAGGGCCCCGTAGGGGGCGAAGCAGCCTGTGGGGAGAGCCGCCGGTGTGCCGTGACCAGGGGGAGCAGCGCCGCGTCCAGTCGGGGCGCCACGCCCACGGCCACGTCCGCGCCCGCGCCCGCGCCCCCCTCTGTTGCGGTCGTTGGTGGGGGACGCGGTCGGGCCCTTGCCTCGGTCGTCGGAGGAGCCGCCGCGCTCGGCGGAGGAGCCCCCGGAGGAGCCGCCGGAGCCCTGTCCGATAGTGAGCGCCGTGGCCGTGGCTTCGGGACGGCCGTCCAGGCACGCCCGCTCAGTGGCCGAGATCTCCTCCATGAGCAGCCTCGAGCGGGCCTGCACGAAGGTAGGGAAGGGCGACTGCATCGGCAACAGGGTCGCCATGACGTGGTACTTACGGTTGAGCCCGCGGATGAGCTGGAGAGTGAGAGACTGGTCGGTGACGCGTTCACCGACGTCCGCGAGGGCATCAGCAAGGGACTTGAGCCGCCTGCTGTATTCGGCGATGGAGAGATCGCCCTGGACGAGGTTCCGGAACTCGGCGCCGAGGATGACGGCGCACCCCGGCTGATTGTCCATAAAGAGGAGATGGAGCTGCGACCAGATGTCGTAGGCGGTGCTTGCCGGAGTTGCGACGACGTCCAGGAGCTCTTCGTCGACCACGCCGTGCATCCACAGCACCACGATCAGGTTGTCGTTGCGCCATAGGGCGCTCTGGCCAAGCGGCTCGGCGGCGATGTTGAGGTGATGCTGGACCTCATACTTGCAAGAGATGGTATAGAAGAGTTGGCGCCAGCGGGAATAATTACCCGACTCGAGCTGGAGTTTGGCGGAGAAGAAATGCGCGATGGAGGGCGGGAGGCCGGCCGTGGAAGAGGGGCCGGCGTCGGAGCCGCCAAGCCCGCCGAGCGCGAGGTGGGGGACGAGGGCGCCGCCCAGCCCGCCCGGCGCGGGGGTAGGGACAGGAGTGTTGCCGGCCGTGCGGAGGATACCCGCGGCAGGCGGGGGAGCGAGGCGGACCGCGCGTGGGGCCGAGGTAGATGAGGAAGGAGCCGACGCAGCCTCAGGGACGGTCGCCTTGCCCCGATCGGCGAGGGGCGCGCGGCGTGGCGCGGGGATCGCGGAGGGTGCAGCTGGGAGCGGGGTGGCCGCGGCCGGGATGGCGGCGGGCACCGGGGCGAAGGGGTTGGACGGCGGCGTGTCGAAGTCTGCCGAGCGGGTGCGTCGGAGGAGACGGTTCATAGCGGAAGCGAAGGAGGATCGAGGATCGGAGAGGCTCGGCGTCTGATACCAAGCTGGATTATGCAAACTCACACCCTGCTGTATTCATCCGAGTACTGGTACATATATACTGTTACAATGGAGAGAGAGAAGAGCAGGGAGATCGTGGGTGAGATTACAACGGCAGTAGCCGGTCAGTTCCTGCATGCATGGAGGGCGTGCGCACGTAGTGCACGCGGCTGTTGAGAGCGCTGAAGACCCGGACTGCATGGTTAGCCACTAGGTGGCGTGGGCGTCTTCCAACAGCTTCTCGTCATGGATGGTACATAATGTTTAGTGCGGGCGTTTAACCTGGTGTGTATCCCTGGAATTCACACTGCTGATCTTTGGTACAGATAGGGGGGACACCTGAGTAGATGCTCAAAAAATCCCATCTCCACACAATTCCAGGACCCAAGTTACATGAGGAAAATCCAGATCGAAAGATTGCTTAGAATTTTTTAGATTACAAGACGACGGAGATAGACCTCCTGTAGCATGGGCGGCCGGCCTTCTTTGTGGGCCTGCTCTCCTCCTTCCAGAGCTGGCAGAGGTCCTTGGCGATGCGCACGGCATCGGCGGAGGCACCGGAGAGACCCCGGCGTGTGAAGCCGACGGAGTAGAGGCCAAACTGGCCCTTCCAGCCGTTGGGGAATTCCGTCTTTGGGTAGCCGTCCTTGCCGAAGAAGTCCGTTGCCCGGAGCCACTGTGGCACATTGCTTCTGTAGCCGGTGGCGAGGATCACAGCGTCGACATGGACGGCGGTGCCATCGGAGAGCACGGCGTCGGAGTTCGTGAAGCGGGTGATGCCGGGGACGACGGTGATCTGGCCGCACCTGATCCTGGCGAGCGCGCCGGTGTCGAGCACCGGGGTGCGGCCTAGCGTGTGCTTGAGCGTGAGCGGGCCGACAGCCGGGCGGTGGATGCCGAGCTTGTCGAGGTCGCCGAGGACGAGCCAGGCGAGGAAGATCATGATCTTGTCCACGAACCAGAGCGGGAGCCACGCCATGAGCAGCATGGCGAGCTCGAAAGTGGACTTGCCGAGCACCTCGCGCGGAATGACGTGCATGGCGTCGCGGACCACCATGAAAGGGTGGGCGTCGTTGTCGCATAGGTCGAGGGAGACCTCCATGCCGGAGTTCCCGCAGCCGACGACGAGCACGCGCTTCCCTTTGTAGGGCTCGCCAGACTTGTAGTGGCTGACGTGGGTGACCTCGCCGCAGAAGCCGCGGAGGCCCGGGATGTCCGGGACGACGTTGACGGCGTTCTCGCCGGTGGCGACCACGAGCCAGCGGCCGATGTACTCCACCTGGGCACCGCCCGCGCGGGTGGCTTGCGCGTGCCAGAGTCCGGAGGTGTTGTCGTAGTGGGCGGAGAGCACGGTGGTGTTGAACTCCGGCTTAATGTCGAACCTGGCGGCGTAGCTCTCGAGGTAGTCGATGAACTGGCGGCGGGTGGGTTACTCGGGGTAGCTGCGAGGGAGCTCGCAGAAGTGCTTGGGGAGGTGGAGCTTGACGCGGTCGTACGTGCGCTTCTGCCACAGCGAGGCGATGCAGTCCTCGCGCTCCAGCATGAGGAACGGCATGCCCTCCTCGCCGAGGCTGGCCGCCACGGCGAGCCCGGAGGGGCCGGCTCCGACGATGATTGGGCCGTCCACCGACACACGACGAGGGGGGCAGAGGCTTTGCATGCGAAGCATCATGGTTGCTTCCTCGCTTCCCGGCCGGATTGCCAAGTGATCACTAGAGTGAGCTGTGCTGGGTTTGCTCACCTCAAGTAGCTTGCTGAATGCTGATGAACAAGTGCTAATGCCGCTATGTTTTGCATGCGGAGGCTCTTAAGTATAGGAGGAGAAGGCTGAGTGGAAGTTTGGTGGAGAGATGCGATTCGATCGTGACTAGCGCTCTGCTTTTGTAACTGGGGGAGGTCTATCACGGCGGCACCTAAAATTTAAAATGTTTCCAAGCACTAATCTTGAATTCTTAATGCATATAGCCCATGCAAAGCTGCAGCTCATAATAGTAAAGTGGATCTGATAATTAGCGCCTAATAAGGCTTCTGTCTATCTTCATTCCAACACAATGTGTCAAGAAAGCTGGTACTAGAGAAAAAGGACTAGGCTCCTAATGCATGATCATAATGGCTTTTTCCATTTTCCAACCGAGTGTCAAACCTCCTTGTGCCTACACTGAAATTCCACTTGCTCTTACTTTTCTAATTATCTATAAATTGAGCTTTCTGGCTTTCTGCTGCAACCATGCATCATACACAAGGTGGAACAGAAAGAGAGATATCGCTGTAGATGCGTCATTGATTTGGTCCAATCTTTCATCCATGCAACATCAATCTTAAAAAAATTATTGATTAAAACTTTCGGTTATGCAAATGGTGCGAGCAACATAAATATAGGGCAAAGATAACTGACAAGTAGAGTCCAGATAAGCAAAACACGTAAAACACCTACTGCTGAATTAGATGTAACTAGTAGTACGAAAATGCCGTCGGTGCCACGGTCCTCGAAATTGGGCTGCAAGAAAAACTCGAACTACGAGCCGCTGAAGACCGACTTCTTTTTTAGCTTGAGTAGGTATGTGCTCCTGTGTAGCAACGGGGTCAAAAAAAATTTATCGCAATGAATCGAATGGCGCAATTCCACGTTATTGAAAGAGGTAAGTTAATTAAGAGCATCTCCAACAACAGCACAAAAATATCGAAAGCTAAAATAGTTTTACAGCGCCACTGTAGCACTTTTAGTGCGTCGGTGCCAACATTGGTTTTCCACATGTCCAAAAACACGCGCCAAAAGAAAACGCGGTGGAAATTATGAAGCGCGCGTGGTCCGGCGCCCCAACTTTTCAGCGGGTGATGGCGCTTTTTAGTGCGTGTCCAATTTTCTTTTTTTGCATGCGCACTATTTGCAGCATCTGCTGGAGTGTGTCCGGTGCCCAAAAAGGACGGTTTTTAGCGCGGAGAGCAGTTTTTGGGCACCTGTTGGAGATGCTCTAAGGTGGAGTTCATGTGGTGCTGCAAAAGGAAAGTAAATTAATATGATTGAGCGGCGTATTTGAAAGTTACGGACATATATGACGTGGGGGGGGGGGGGGGGGGGGGGGGGGGACGGCTAGATGAAATAAAAACGATGAACATGATGGGAGACGATAAGCCTGTTGACGAAGAGTTCTATCTGGCAGGAAAGCAATGCTACTTATTTTTTAGGTAGTAGAGAGTCAAAATTGGCTAACAAATAAATGAGTTCCCTAGGAGTGTCATATATAGCTCGACTGAAAATTGAGATGATCTTGAGTCAACACTAACTTGCTCGATTTTTAACCTGATAGCTCAAAAATATAATCATGTATAATGATTATTATTAATTAAAATAAAATTATAATAATCTGTTACTTTATATATTATGTATAGGAGTTCTCTCCTAATAGGAAAGCAAATTTTGACATCAACATCATACTTGATGAGTCCCTAAGCTATATAGTACTTGAATCATGTCATTTCCGACAAAAGCACATGCACCTTTGTTTTCTTTCTTCGACCTTGCAGAAATAAATATTTATCGTGATTTTTGTTGGAATAATATTGGATAGGTTTTTCTTATGATGATATTGTGCTCTAATGTAAGGTTCCCCAAATTAATAAAACCTACTTAATATTAATTATGCATAATTTCTTGGCATGTCATCGTATTTGCACTAAAGAACTGCTTGGAAATAAAAAAATGTGCATTAACTCTATTACTATAAGATAATTATAGCTTACACATAGCAATCCTATGTTGTGTGTATCCAACTGACTTGAACATTTATGGTGATTAAATTATAGTGCTAATACGCATCATTGGATATTTCCATATTTTCTTATAATTATTTGGACTCATTTGGATTTGAAATGGTTTTAAATCACATTTATAAATTAATGGATGACACAAAGTTCTTCCAAAAATTAGAGAACTTGTTTTACTGATTCCATCTCTCATGTTTCACCTCTCTGAATTTATATAGAATATTTGGATGACTATTTAATGTCCTTTCGGAAATTATGAGTTTAGGGATATGATTAATCTTCAAATTAAAATGAC
Source organism: Elymus sibiricus (assembly GCA_039707655.1). Taxonomy (NCBI): domain Eukaryota; kingdom Viridiplantae; phylum Streptophyta; class Magnoliopsida; order Poales; family Poaceae; genus Elymus; species Elymus sibiricus. The sequence continues at coordinate 525,219,239 of CM077665.1, read as the reverse complement.
ATGTTTGATGTACTTCCAGAATTAGTACCCTTATCTTCTATATCTAAATGGGTGCCCCCACTAACTATTTCTTTTAACATGCAAGCATGCATCCCACAACATGCATGAGAAAATGTCCATCCCCATTATAATATGTCTCTCAACATGCAAGCATGACATTTTATCATGGAACATCCATGGAAAAAGATTCATCTCAACATGCAAACATACATGAAAATTTTCATACTATTTTATTATTTATATTTTTAAATATTTTACAACTATATAGTAATCAAACATAATTAATTATATGTATTTTCAGTTGTCGCTTTTTATATTGTTACTTATATTCATGGTTCATACAATGAATCACATTGAAATACGTTGCAAAATAGTCCCGCAACAATGTGCGGGGCATCGTCTAGTAGCTCAAAGTACATATGCCTTACACTTCTAAGCGTGTCTACTTCCAAAACAAATATAGTTGTATCTGGAAGTACATGAGCTGCACTTTTAAAATACATATGTACTGTACTTCTAAAACTAATATGCTTGTACTTAGAGGTACTTGTACTTGGAAGTACTTGACCTCTGTTATTTCAATTTTTATTTATACATGTGTACTTTCCATGAAGTCGGAGTCGCCCGTTCGGAGGCAACCGGTGATGAAGATGACGCTTGCGACTCCTCGGCTAATGTCTTTCTTCTTTGTAGCTCCATGTTCCGTGTCTGCGGCTAGGTTCGCCGGTGGTGCCCATGCTAGGGGTTGGATTGCATTGGTTTTAGCCTGGTTTCCCGTCAATTAACCAGGCAATTCTAAATTCTTAATCAATAAAAATGGCAAGTCTTTTGCGTCGTTTAACAAAACTAAAAAAGGCCTACTTCGGTCCAAGGCAAAAGCACATAAAGCATCATTAGAAGATTACGGATTACCCCTCCCCCCTCCCCCCCGCCCGGCCTATGAAAGTCTGGCTGGTACGTGGTTTTAGGCCGGTTTTGTTCCTGAACAAAAACCACATATCGGGCCGGCCCTAATAAAATATTCGGGTGCACACTAAATCGGTTCACCCGACCGCTATATGAACATGGGTTGTACTCCATACGACCATATTAATTGACGTCAAACGGATGTATATATGCGTATTTAAGTGTGCCACTTGTCACCACCAAAGAAGGTGGGAGTGACATTTGCAAGGGTAACCGCTTAACTAGTGATTTCACTATTTCACGCCATATGTGACACAAGACGCCCAAACACGCTCGCCCGCTCCTATGTTTTTGGCCAGACGATGTGTGGGGCGACGCGCTCCTTTTTCGTTTTTTATTTTTTTGTTTCTTAATTCTATTTTTGTTTTTAATTTTTCCTTTTTTGCTTCCTGAAAAAAGATCGTGGCCAAAGAATGTTCATATTTTTTAAAATAACATTCCTTAGTTTCAAAAAATGTTCCCAAATTGAAGAAATGTACCAAATCTTGTGGAATGTTCATGAATTCACAAAAGGTTCAAGGATTCCAAAAAAGTCCAAATTTGAAAAAACAATCATGGATTTAAAATATACGCAAACATAATAAATTATTCCAAAATTCCAAAAAATATTCATGTTCGCCAATTTCATAAATTGGTCTGAATTTTAAGAAGTATTCTTAAAATTTAATAAAAATATGAATTCAAACAATGTTCCTGAATTTTAAGAACTATTTTTTAAAATATTGTCCCAAACTGTAAGGTAAAAAAAAGAAAGATAAATAAACTTTATAAAAGAGAAAAAGAAAAAAACGAAAGAAAAAACACAAAAAATAAGTAGAAAAGAAAACTGAGAAACCAAAAGGAAAAAACGCACAGAAAAAAAGACAAAAACACCGGTTCCAAAAAACCGTGAGAAATTAAAAAAGAACATAAAAAATCTTACTTCGCCAGCCCAATAGCATACTAGCGGTCAAGCGTGGTGAGTGACTGCACTCTGTCTGCCGACCTATGCAGCAAATAGCTTCCCATCCCGGAGGTGAATAGTGAACGAACGCGTACCCCTGCGAACTATGGGTGGGCCCAATACAGGGGCACAGGCGCCGGGTTTTTTCTTTTTGTTTATTTCTTGTTTTCCTTATTACTAAAATGTTCGGGATTTAAAGAAAATTTGGAATTTCAAAAAATATTTGTAATTTTTAGGAAATTCCTCACACCTAAAAAATAATTATTAATTGTAAAAATGTTATTAAAGTTTTTTAAAACAATAAAATTTCGAAAATGCTCACAATTTAGAAAAAATGCTTTGATTTTAAAAACATGATTATCAATTAAACAATTTCTTGGATTTCAAATAAATTCAGAAAATGTTCTAATTTTTTAAAAAAGGTCATGAATTTCAAAATTATTCTTGATTTTTATTAGAATTTCTAAGATTGTTGAAAATCTTCACATATTTGAAAAAGGTTCCCCCATTTCTAAAAAAATTCCAAGTATATAAAAATCTTCACGAAATCAACAAATAAAAAAATCAAAGAACAATAAGAAAGGGAACGAAAGTAAAAGCGCTGGAAAAATAAAAAAAGTATAAATAACGGAGCAAAAATATTAACGAAGCACAAGTAAAAAATGAAAAACCTTGAAAAAACAAAAGAAAATGGACAAAAAGAAAAATAGAAAAAGAAAAGGTGGTTTAGGAAGGTTATAGAACCTTACTAAAACATGTGGGAAGTACCTACTAAGAAACCTAAGTAAGCCTACCGAAAAGCACCTGCACCGGCGACCAAGGTGCGCATTTGATCGCTATTCCCGGATCTACGGGCGGAACAGGATTTGTCGTTGCTAGGGGAGAGGCTTGCCATGCTCTCGTTTTGAGGATGTTGTGCGCTGATGTCGAACTTCCCGCCTTGAAGTGTGTAGTGTTCTATGTTGGAAGAGCTCCTCGAATTACAAGATAACGAATCAGGGAACCACGTGACCTAAATGTGGTCCTATCCCTATCGTGTCCTCCAAGTCTTCGTGGGGATAGGACCGCATATTGGGCATTAAAAGTTAGTATCAGAGCTAGGTTATCACATACACCCCATTGAGAGGAACCGACGTGCTCGTCGGGTCACATGAACGTTCCCTCTTGGCACATACGTCTGTGCGTCCAATCTGATACATGTGTCATGCCATGTGCCATGACGGTCACAAACGTCATGAACAAAATAACCGCGCACCTGACCCGCAAACATACATGTAACAGCGAGGAATGTGGTTCTGATACCAGCTTGTAATGCCAAATATGCGGTCCTATCCATATTATGACCTCCAAGTCTTCGTGGGGATATGGCCGCATATTGAACGTTACAAGTTGGTATCAGAGCCAGGTTATCACACCTATACTCAATTGGAAGGCAGGTAGCCAGTGTGTCGTTGGCTCATGTTACTTAACCTTACTAGAATGTTATTAGAGTGTCACTGGCTTAGGTTTCTGAAATAATTGTTCTGGATTATTATACTACAATAGTTGGTGTAGAAGTGTCACTGTTCCATTGCCCTTTCGTGTTATCTAGTGTTGTCTGAAATTTATTGTAGCGCTACTGTTTTCAGTGGGAAGATACTTCTATTTGTGAGCAGCACGTGTATTGGGGATACTGGTTGTATATAGTTGTGTAAATTGGAGTCGTTAGTTTGAGTTTCTTCTTGTTGCATATTATTTCGATAAAGACGCCTTGCTCTATTTTTTGTGGGATGTGGCTCAAGTAGAGTTGGATGGGTGCCTGGGTTGGTAAATATTTAGTTACTTTTAGTTCATGAGGTCTATATATTTCATCTAAGCCAAACTCTTTTAAGTTTAACTAAGATTATAGAAAAATAACAACATACAATATCAAATTAATATTTTCACAGATAATTATTTGGTATTGTATACATTATTATTTTATATAAGCGCTCAAACTGAAAAGCGCTTCGTGCCTCATAAAGCAGAAGATGGGCGTTAGAGGGCCTACGTGGGCTACACAAGGGGGCAGGGCGCGCCCCTACCTTGTGAGCCCACGCTGGATCTTCTCTGGTACTTCTTTCTTTCAGTGTTTTTTATATATTCCAAAATAACTATCCATGAAATTTCAGGTTATTTGGAGCTCCGGAGAATAGTTATCTCTATTGTAGCTCTTTTAGGTCCAGAATTCCAAATGTTGGCAATTTCCCACTTCAAGTGTATCTTGCAAATTAAGAGATAAAAGACATAATAATTGCATCATAAAGTAAAATATAGATCAAAAACATTATAAATAAGAGTAAAAAAACATGATACAAAATGGACGTATCAACGCTATCTCTCAAAGCAAAGGGAAATAATTTCAATTTAACAATATCATTATCCACATCTTTAATCTTTTGCATATCACATAATTCAAAGAAGGTATTAATATGGGAAGCATCATATTCATTGTAATTTCTAGAAAATTGTTTTTTCATAACGAGATTTAGCAAGGAAAATTTAATATCATAAGACTATGCACTAGTGGCGGGAGGAGCAATATGAGTATAGTATTAGAAAAATCACATAGCTTGGTATTTTTAGGAGTAAACATAACGACAAAGCAAGAAAAGATAGCAATAAATTATTTTTGGGTATTTTTGAAAATGAATAAGAAGGCAAATAAAAAGGCAACTAGACAAAAAACAAAAACAAGAAACAATAAAGAGTTTGTGCGAAGGAACTAGATTTTGTAAATGATGACTCCCAAACAATGGCACCAAAAATTCTTCTGCTACTCCCATATGATTTGTTGGATTCCGCGAAGAACACCAGCAGAAAGTATTTCTCTCAATTAAGAACCAAGATTTATCAAACCAATAGGAGGCACAAAGCTAACAATGTTGGCAGTACCTGCACACAAACAAATAAAATTACTTGCACCCAACAGTAGCAAGGAGGTTGTCAATCCCCTTGTTTTTGCTAGTTAAAAGATTAAAAGAAAATAGTTACAGGGAAAATGACAATAAAGTAAAAGAGCGAATTGTAGGAGCTTTGGTATTAATGGAGAATAGACCCGGGGACCCTAGGTTCACTAGTGGCATCTCTCTCGAAAGCAGGTAATGCCATGGTACAAAACTATTGTTGGGCAATTAACAAAATAATGAAAATTATAACTATGATCATTCATGGCATAATCACACATAGGCATTATGTCGTTATAAGTAGACCATTAAAGGTACTGACGTCTACTACTAGTACTCCACCCCAAGCGCACTATTCAACATGCATCTCGAAGTAATTAAGTTTACAACAAACAGAGCAATGCAATAAGCAAGATGACACAATGTAGATAGAAGAAAACCTAGCAGTAAGATTAAACCCATCGTTTTATCCTTGGTAGCAACAATACAATACACGCCTTTGTCCTTTTTGTCACTAGACAAGATCACCACAAGATTGAAAGAACTACCATGCACCACTCTCTCTGAAGAACTATTCATCTATCTTGGCCAGAGAAGACTCATAGATCGGAAAGTATACATATCTATAAAATTACACAAGATAATCAATATAAATCAATGAGCAATCTAATCATAAATCCACAATTCATCGGATCCCAACAAACACACCGCAAGAATTACATCGGATTGATCCCAAAGGAGATCATTGTATTGAAGATTAGAGAGAGAGAGAGAGAGAGAGAGAGAGAGAGAGAGAGCGTCATCTAGCTACTAGTATGGACCTGTAAGTCCTGGTGGAACTACTCGCACATCATCATGGATGCAATAAGGTTGATGAATATGGCCACCCCAATGGCGTTCGCCTCAGACACAGTACCGGAACAGGTCTCCATATGGGATCGCTTCATAATAGAGGCTTGCAGTAGTGGTTAAATTCTTCCGGGTTCGGTTTTGAGGGTTACGGAATATTGTGGTATTTAAAGGACTATAATTGGGTCAAACATAGTCACATGGGCGGAATATTGTGGTATTTAAAGGACTATAATTGGGTCAAACATAGTCACATGGGCGCACAAGCTAGGGTGGCGCGACCAGGGGTAGGCCGCACCCCCATGACTTGTGGGCTTTGTTGACCTCTTCAGGTCCTCTCCCAAAGCTTCTTGTATTTCTTATTTCTTGTTGTAAGTGCATCTAGTGCCACCCTTGTTGTTTTGGAGTATTGAAGACAAACATGGTTGAGGGACTAATGTGTTCGTGAGAGTTCACAGGATAACACAGATAGAAGTCCCTCGAGATTCGGTTTAACCGTCGAAGACGACCCTAAAAATGTCCAAAGACATTGATGATGGCTGAAGCCATTGGTGGTATGCGAAGATAATCGCCTGAAGATAATGAAACGCGAAGACGAAGTCTTTTGGTAGTTTTGTTTCTTCTTTCCTGAGTCTTAGGAACCACCGTACTGTTAAGTGGGGTCGATGTGATCGAAGTCAGACGCTGATGTGATGCTCAACCCATACCTATGTCTTCGAGTGAAGACAATGAGAGGAAATCTCTTCTAGAGTTGGTTGAGTCAGCTTTACTTGTAGCCCACGTAAAGCTGCCGTGTGTGTTTGAAATCCGACCGTTGTGACACGTGTCGGTTGGCCATTGACCCAGGGTCACTTTGGTCATATCAGGTCGGGGTGCCCACTGGCTATAAATAGCCCACCTCCTCCACCATAAGAAGGTGGCTGCTCAGAGAGAGATACGACTGTTGTCGTTTTGGAGCAACCCACCTCGAAGACATTGAGAGAGAGAAACATCCTGCGAGGATAAACTTAAACACCCAGAGCCAGAGTGTTTGAGCATCACCGAAGTCGATCTGTTATGAGAGAACTGAAGACTTATTATACTTGAAGATTGTGATCTTCCAGGCGGTTAGGCGTCTGAGTCTAGAGCATCCAAGAGTCATTGTGGATTGCCGGGTGACCAAGTTTGTATTGGTTTCGGAAGTCTCCCCTAAAGACTTACCTGAGTGATTGGGCTTTGTCTAAGTGACTTCGTCTCAAGGGGAACAAGGTGAAGACGAGGTCTTCTTAGTTCAATCTTAGCCTCCCTAACCAGACGTACAGTTGTCACAGCAACTGGAACTGGTCCAACAAATCCTGTGTCTTCATCAAGCTACTGGTTCTATCCTTCACTCTTTTACATTCTGTACTGAACTGTGAAGCCATTGCTTGAATAATTCTAACTAAAGACATTCCCCAAAGACATTCATATCTGCTGTTTATCTTCATACTGTCTAAGTTTGTCTTCGACTCATCTTAGCGTGTACGATGATAATGCTTAACTTGCTTGAATGTTTTCATTGTGTTGCGTACCCTACCTAGATCCTTGGTATTATCCCTACTTGATCATGTTCCGCTGCCGCATATTATCGAATACATTCACTGTTTTGAAGCCTTTCATAAAAATCGCCTATTCACCCCCTCTAGTCGATAACTAGCACTTTCAATTGGTTCTGTGTTTCGGTTTAACCATCTGGAGTTTTAGCTATGTCGACTGCAGGGATTATCAAGGTCTCCGCTGCGTGCCCAGTCTTCGATGGCACCGACTACCCCTACTGGAAGAACAAGATGCGCATACATCTCGAAGCCATTGACAACGACCTATGGTATGTCGTCATGGCGGGCATTCCTGAGGTTGGCGAAGGTGTTACTGCTGCTGATGTGAAGAGGTTCGCACAACTGGACTCCACCGCCAAGAACATTATCTGTGGTCACCTGACCAAAGGACAATATGGCCGTGTGAGTGCACTGAACACGGCAAAGCAAATCTGGGAATGGTTGTCCAAGGTGAATGAAGGTGTCTCATCTCAAAGAGACTCTCGTGTCGATGTGCTTCACGACCTGTTCAACCGCTTCAAGAGACTCGAGAACGAAAATGTCGAGCTCACGTTTGATCGTCTCACTGACATCTCAAATGAGCTGAATGCACTTGGCGCCACTGATATCACCAAACATGAAGTCGTGAAGAAGCTACTCAGATCACTTGACAGTTCCTTTGACACTCTCGCACTCATGATCCAAGAGCGCCGTGACTTCAAGAGTTTGGATCCTGCCAATATCCTCGAGAGGTGGAAAACACATGAATTCCAACAAGCTGAGAAGAGGGATATCTACGGTCCCAGTTACAGTCGCTCTCGTGCTCTGAAGGCCAAGATTGTGTCCTCCTCTGAAGACGGCTCTGACTGCAGTTCTGATGGTGCTGGAGGCTTTGGAAAAGAACTTGCTCTACTTGTCAGTAAATTTAGGAAGTTTGCCAAGTCAAAACGCTATGCAAAGTCTTCAAAGCATGATTCCAAGAGGTCTGGTGAAATTTCTTCAAGGGATAGCAAGAAGCAAACCTGTCACAAGTGCAAGAAAGTTGGCCACTTCATTGCTGATTGTCCTCGATGGGAAAAGGAATCTGATAACCCACAAGTATAGGTGATCAATTGTAGCCTTTCTCGATAAGTAAGAGTGTCGAACCCAATGAGGAGCTAAAGGTAGAACAAATATTCCCTCAAGTTCTATCGACCACCGATACAACTCTACGCACGCTTAACGTTCGCTCTACCTAGAAAAAGTATGAAACTAGAAGTACTTTGTAGGTGTAACGGGATAGGTTTGGAAGATAATAAAGAGCACGTAAATAAAAACTAGGGGCTGCTTAGATAAATAAACAACTAAGTTAGTCTTAGTAGAGAGCTTTTTGTCACAAGAAAGTTATTTGTCCCTAGGCAATCGATAACTAGACGGGTAATCATTATTGCAATTTTATATGAGGGAGAGGCATAAGCTAACATACTTTCTCTACTTGGATCATATGCACTTATGATTGGAACTCTAGCAAGCATCCGCAACTACTAAAGATCATTAAGGTAAAACCCAACCATAGCATTATAAGGTATCAAGTCCTCTTTACTCCCACATGCAACAACCCACCTACTCGGGTTTATGCTTCTGTCACTCAAGCAACCCACCATAGGCAAATCATGAACACATTGCAACACCCTACAGCGAGGATCCCTAACGCTTGCGTGACACGGAGAGCACCATAGGACAGCACCAATAATAAAACATGCAACTCAAACCAATCATGATCATCAATCAACCCATAGGACAAAACAGATCTATTCAAACATCATAGGATAGCCATACATCATTGGGAAATAATATATAGCGTTGAGCACCATGTTTAAGTAGAGATTACAGCGGGGAGAAGGGGTGTTACACCGCTGCATAGAGGGGGAGAGAGTTGGTGATGACGGCGGCGAAGTTGTTGGTGTAGATCGCCGTCACGATGATGGCCCCGACGGCGTTCCGGTGCCACCGGGAGAGAGGGGGAGAGAGCCCCCCTCCTTCTTCTTCTTCCTTGGCCTCCCCCCTAGATGGAAGGAGGGTTTCCCCTCTGGTCCTTGGCTTCCATGGCGGCGGAGGGGCGAGAGCCCCTCCGAGATTGGATCTCTCTCTCTGTTTCTGCCTTCTCAGATTCTGGCCTTTCACCGTTTCTTAAATTCCTGGAGATCGGTAACTCCGATTCGGCTGAAATTTTAACACGATTTTTATCCGGATATTAGCTTTCTTGTGGCGAAAGAAGGGCACCAACCGCCTTACGGGGTGGCCACAAGCCAGCCTAGCGCGCCGTACCCCCCAGGGCGCTCCCCTATGGCTTGTGGGCCCCTCGAGCACCGCCTTCTGTTGATTCCACTTCCCAAAATTCACATATATTCCAAAAAAATCTCCGTAAGTTTTTATCCCGTTTGGACTTCGTTTGATATGGATTTTCTGCGAAACTAAAAACATGCAACAAATAGGAACTGGCACTGGACACTGGATCAATACGTTAGTCCCAAAAATAGTATAAAAAGTTTCCAAAAGTATATGAAAGTTGTAAAATATTGGCATGAAACAATCAAAAATTATAGATACGACGGAGACGTATCAGCATCCCCAAGCTTAATTCATGCTCGTCCTCGAGTAGGTAAATGATAAAAAAGATAATTTTTGATGTGGAATTCTACCTAGCATAATCTTGATCATATAATCTAATCATGGCATGAATATTAAGACACAAGTGATTCAAAGCAATAGTCTATCATTTGACATTAAGACAATAATACTTCAAGCATACTAATAAAGCAATCATGTCTTCTCAAAATATCATGGCTAAAAGAAAGTTATCCCTACAAAATCATATAGTCTGGCTATGCTCCATCTTCATCACACAAAGTATTTAATCATGCACAACCCCGGTTTTTGCCAACCAATTGTTTCATACTCTAGTATTCTCAAACTTTTTCAACTTTCACGCAATACATGAGCGTGAGCCATGGATATAGCACTATAGGTGGAATAGAATATGGTGGTTGTGGAGAAGACAAAAAGAAGGAGATAGTCTCATATCAACTAGGCGTATCAACGGGCTATGGAGATGCCCATCAATAGATATCAATGTGAGTGAGTAGGGATTGCCATGCAACGGATGCACTATAGAGCTATAAGTGTATGAAAGCTCAAAAGAAACTAAGTGGGTGTGCATCCAACTTGCTTGCTCATGAAGACCTAGGGCAATTTGAGGAAGCCCATCATTGGAATATGCAAGCCAAGTTCTATAATGAAAAATTCCCACTAGTATATGAAAGTGACAATATAGGAGACTCTCTATCATGAAGATCATGGTGCTACTTTGAAGCACAAGTGTGGTAAAAGGAATAGTAGCATTGCCCCTTCTCTCTTTTCTCTCATTTTTTTTTGTTTTTTTGGTGGGCTTCTTTGGCCTCTTTTTTTTATTTGGGCTTCTTTGGCGAGAGCGGCGTTTCGGCTCTCGGGTGCATCTGCACCCGCGCCGACGAAAAAAATCAAAACAAATACTAAAAAAATTCAGAAATTTCCAATTTTTTTTGTGTGGTAGGTAATTTGATGCGTGAGGAGTGCTCCAAAATTCAACTTATTTGGAGATCTGAGCAGCTCTCGGACCCGATTTGTCTTTTTTTCCGAGAGCTGCTCAGATGTCCAAATAACTTGAAATTTGGAGCGAACCTCATGCATCAAAATATCTACCACACAAAAAACATTTGGAATTTTTTGAATTTGTCTAGTATTTGTTTTGATTTTTTTTGTCAGCGGGAGCAATTGAGCCCGAGCTCAGAGTTGGATTTTCGTTCTTTGGCCTCTTTTATTTATTTGTAAAGTCCGGAGACTCATCCCAACTTGTGAGGGAATCATAGCTTCCATCATCCTTTCCTCACATGGGACAATGCTCTAATAATGATCATCATCACACTTTTATTTACTTACATCTCAAGAATTACAACTCGATACTAGAACAAAATATGACTCTATATGAATGCCTCCGGCGGTGTACCGGGATGTGCAATGATCTAGCGTAGCAATGGCATCAATGAAAACATCATGCTAGCTATCTTACGATCATGCAAAGCAATATGACAATGATGGTGCGTGTCATAATAAACGGAACGGTGGAAGTTGCATGGCAATATATCTCGGAATGGCTATGGAAATGCCATAATAGGTAGGTATGGTGGCTGTTTTGAGGAAGGATATATGGTGGGTGTAATGCACCGGCGAAAGTTGCGCGGTACTAGAGAGGCTAGCAATGGTGGAAGGATGAGAGTGCGTATAATCCATGGACTCAACATTAGTCATAAAGAACTCACATACTTATTGCAAAAATCTATTAGCTATCGAAACAAAGTATTAGACGCATGCCCCTAGGGGAGAGGTTGGTAGGAGTTAACCATCGCGCGCTCCCGACCTCCACACAAAGGATGACAATCAATAAATAAATCATGCTCCGACTTCTTCACATAACGGTTCACCATACGTGCATGCTACGGGAATCACAAACTTTAACACAAATATTTCTACCAATCCACAATTACTCACTAGCATGACTCTAGTATCACCATCTTTATATCGCAAAACTATTGCAAGGAATCAAACATATCATATTCAGTGATCTACAAGTTTTATGTAGGATTTTATGACTAACCATGTGAATGACCAACTCCTGTTAACTCTCTAAATAGATATAAGTGAAGCATGAGAGTTTAATTCTTTCTACAAAAGATATGCCCACGCTCTAAAAAATATAAGTGAAGCAAAAGAGCATTCTACAAATGGCGGTTTTCTATGTGTAGAGAAACAGGCAATCCAAACTTCAAATGATATAAGTGAAGCACATGAAGCATTCTATAAAGCCATACTCAAAAGATATAAGTGAGGTGCAAATAGCCTTCTATAAATAAACCAAGGACTTTCTCATACCAGCATGGTGCATTATTAAAAGAAAAATAAAAAGCACACGACGCTCCAAGATTTACGCATATCATGTGACGAATAAAAATATAGCTCCAAGCAAGATTACCGATGGTTGTTAGAAGAAAGAGGGGATGCCTTCCAGGGCATCCCCAAGCTTAGTTTCTTGGGAGTCCTTGAATATTACCTTGGGGTGCCTCGGGCATCCCCAAGCTTAGTCCCTTTCCACTCCTTATTCCTTCATCCATCGTGATCTCACCCAAAACTTGAAAATTTCAATCACACAAAACTTAACAAAACCCTCGTGAGATCCGTTAGTATAATAAAGCAAATTACCACTTTAAGTACGGTTGCAAACCCATTCACATTTTATTTTTGCATTGTAGCTACTGTATTATAACTTCTTTATGGCTTATACCACCGATAAAATCGATAGTTTCATCGAAACTAGCAAAACAATGCATCAAAAACAGAATCTGTCTTAAACAGGATAGTCTGTAGCAATCTGAACATTCACCATACTTTTGTAACTCTAAAAATTCTGAAAAATTAGGACACAATAACCAATTTTCATAGAAGTACTGTGTAAAAAATTCAGAAACTTTTGACATTCCAGTAAAAAATGTAAATTCACGCACTACAGCCAAAGTTTCTGTTTTTGCACTGCACACACCAAACAAGCAATCTAATCATCCTAAAGGAAAATCTTGGCACATTATTTTTATAATACAATGGATTTATACAAGGGGGTAATTATTTTTGTTGAAATTTTTCTGTAATTAAGATTCACAAGGTTTCTATGGGCATGAACAAAGTTCAAGGCTAGCTCCCACTTTCACAATGCTCGTCCCTCTCACTTTCACTTTTCTTTTTGAAAAAGTTTTAGGTTCCCCTCTTTATTTTTTTGTTTTTTAAACTATATAAAAGCACACAACAGAATAAAATGACTCTCTAAAACTTCCGGGTTGTCTCCCTGGCAGCGCTTTCTTTAAAGCCATTAAGCTAGGCATAAAGTGCTCAAGTAATTGATCCACCCGGATCCCAAGGTATATCAAAGCCAATTTTAATTAACAATGATTTGTAATTTAGTATTGAGAACAAAGTGATATATATCATGCAATGACGAAGTCTAACTCTCTTCCTATGCGTCGGCATGTCATAAAAGAACAATTCATGCACACAAAGTAAAGGCCAATACATAGCATAAGCAGTTTCTTGCAATTTTATCATATTGAGATGTAGTTCCTCTCTCATAATAATTGCAAGTAGGAGCAGCAAGCACATGCATATTATATCTATCAAAATCATCATGTGCAATGGTAAAACGCAACCCATCAATATAATCCTTAATAAGCGCAAACTTCTCCGATATAGTGTAGTTGGGAGAATTCAAAGAGATAATAGGACTATCATGCGTGGGTGCAATAGCAACAATTTCATTCTTAACATAAGGAACTATAGCAAGTTCATCTCCATAAGCATAATTCATATTGGCATCGTGGCCACAAGCATAGCAAGCATCAATTTCATCAAAAAAGGATATTTCAAACGAATCCAAGGGATCATAGCAATTATCATAGCATTCATCCTTCGGTAAGAACGAAGGGAAATTAAACAATGTATGAGTTGAAGAGTTACTCTCATTAGAAGGTGGGCACGGGTAGCTAATCCGCTCTTCCTCCTTTTGTTCTTCGCTCTCCTCGTCATCTTTTTCATCTAATGAGCTCACAGTGTCAGGAATTTCTTCTTCCATAGTTTCCTGCAAAATATTAGTCTCCTCTTGGACAGCGGAGGAGTCCTCAATATATGGCTTAACATAAGCATTAGAAGCATAGTTTTCATAGCAATGTTTAAGTATGGCAAAACTTTCAGATTTGTAAAGAGTAGCATCATACTTTTCAATCAAAGAAGCAATTTCATAGGCGCCCTTAAAAGCAACAAATTCTTCAATTTGCTCAATATCATAGTAATTATAAACACCCTTGGCATAAGAAGATACGATTCCATTATCCTTAAACTCACATTGATAGGGAAGGTGTTTTTTAGGGTCTTCAGAACAACAAGTAAAATCATAAATTTCGCATAAATTCCAAGCATAGCATTGCAAAGTATTAATATGATGCCATAAAAGTTTCCCTTTTTTGAGATAAGCGGTGCCGCACATAATAAGCATGCTCATTTAATGATTTGCCCTCAACTAAGCTAGTTGGGGTTTCAGCACGAGCACAAGTGGATCGAAGATGACCCAAGTAATATTCTTCGGTGGTACGAAACACTAGTGGTTCCTCAACTTTTGGAGCAGCAAGTACATCTATTTTTTTTGGTATTTTGCGTTTCCTACCCATATCTAAAGATAGAAAACAAGTTAATAACAGAAAAATAAAAATTACTTAGTGATAAAGCAAACAAGCACACACGAGAATACTCACCCCACGCTATTGCTCCCCGGCAACGGCGCCAGAAAAAGGTCTTGATAACCCACAAGTATAGGGGATCAATTGTAGCCTTTCTCGATAAGTAAGAGTGTCGAACCCAACGAGGAGCTAAAGGTAGAACAAATATTCCCTCAAGTTCTATCGACCACCGATACAACTCTACGCACACTTAACGTTCACTTTACCTAGAACAAGTATGAAACTTGAAGTACTTTGTAGGTGTAACGGGATAGGTTTGAAAGATAATAAAGAGCACGTAAATAAAAACTAGGGGCTGCTTAGATAAATAAACAACTAAGTTAGTCTTAGTAGAGAGCTTTTTGTCACAACAAAGTTATTTGTCCCTAGGCAATCGATAACTAGACGGGTAATCATTATTGCAATTTTATATGAGGGAGAGGCATAAGCTAACATACTTTCTCTACTTGGATCATATGCACTTATGATTGGAACTCTAGCAAGCATCCGCAACTACTAAAGATCATTAAGGTAAAACCCAACCATAGCATTATAAGGTATCAAGTCCTCTTTACTCCCACATGCAACAACCCACCTACTCGGGTTTATGCTTCTGTCACTCAAGCAACCCACCATAGGCAAATCATGAACACATTGCAACACCCTACAGAGAGAATACCTCACGCTTGCTCGACACGGAGAGCACCATAGGACAGCACCAATAATAAAACATGCAACTCAAACCAATCATGATCATCAATCAACCCATAGGACAAAACGGATCTACTCAAACATCATAGGATAGCCATACATCATTGGGAAATAATATATAGCATTGAGCACCATGTTTAAGTAGAGATTACAGCGGGGAGAAGGGGTGTTACACCGCTGCATAGAGGGGGAGAGAGTTGGTGATGACGGCGGCGAAGTTGTTGGTGTAGATCGCCGTCACGATGATGGCCCCGGCGGCGTTCCGGTGCCACCGGGAGAGAGGGGGAGAGAGCCCCTCCTCCTTCTTCTTCTTCCTTGGCCTCCCCCATAGATGGGAGGAGGGTTTCCCCTCTGGTCCTTGGATTCCATGGCGGTGGAGGGGCGAGAGCCCTTCCGAGATTGGATCTCTCTCTCTGTTTCCTTCTGTTTCTGCCTTCTCAGATTCTGGCCTTTCACCGTTTCTTAAATTCCTGGAGATCCGTAACTCCGATTGGGCTGAAATTTTAACACGATTTTTATCCGGATATTAGCTTTCTTGCGGCGAAAGAAGGGCACCAACCGCCTTACGGGGTGGACACAAGCCAGCCTGGCGCACCCTACCCCCCAGGGCGCCCCCTATGGCTTGTGGGCCCCTTGAGCACCGCCTTCTGTTGATTCCACTTCCCAAAATTCACATATATTCCAAAAAAAATCTGCGTAAGTTTTTATCCCGTTTGGACTTCATTTGATATGGATTTTCTGCGAAACAAAAAACATGCAACAAACAGGAACTGGCACTGGGCACTGGATCAATATGTTAGTCCCAAAAATAGTATAAAAAGTTGCCAAAAGTATATGAAAGTTGTAGAATATTGGCATGAAACAATCAAAAATTATAGATACGATGGAGACGTATCAGAATCCAAGAAGAAGAGCAATTACTATGACTCAGATGACAAGAAGAAGAAGTATGCAAAGTCTTCATCACACAAGAAGAGTTCATCTGGCAAGGCACATGCTTTTATCGGAAAGGAGATGGATTCACAGTCTGAATCTGGTTCTGAGACTGAGGAAGCATCTGAGGAGGAATCTAATGCTGAAATAGCTGGACTGGCAATGGCTTCGGCATATCTCTCCACTTCTGTCTTCGAACCCGAAGACAATGGATCCTTCTTCAACACTGAAGCCAGTGATGATGATACTACTCCTGCCTACTGCTTCATGGAGAAAGCCTCCAAGGTATCTTCAAAACCCTCACGTCATGACTCCGAGTCCGAAGTTGAATCTGATGATGACATGAAACCTAGCTATGCTAAACTTGTAAAAATTGCCACCAAGCAACAAAGTGCCATGAAGAAAATGCAAACTACTCTAGGGAAAAGCGATGACCTGTTACGTGAAGAGATGAGTCTGAACGGAACTATGGCTGGAGACATGCGTGGTCTTCGTTCAAGGTTTGAGGATCTCCAAAGTCGTCATGATGCCCTCTCAACTGAACATGAGAAGCTTTCTCTCGAATATCTTCAGAAAAAGATTGATCTTGAGAAGCTGAGAGAAGCTCATGATGACCTACGGAAGGAAAATAACTCACTCCTAGCAGAACAGATCAGTACCGCACAGGATGAATTTGATGCTCCATGATTAAAATGTCTTTCTCGTGAAGCTAATGATTCAACTGCTGAATGTTCAAATGCTTCTAAAAATGCATTATCTTCAACTGTATCTGTGGTGACTAACCCCTCATCTGAGGAAACCACTGCTATCACTGACGACAATGATAGGTTGAAGACATTGCTTGAAACTGGCATGTACAAAAATCTGAAGGGACATCAGATTCTTTGTGATGTCCTGAAGAAGACAATCTTGAACAAAAACCCTAGGAAAGAGGGTTTGGGTTTCTACAGGAATATCAATGTCGAAGGTTCCTACTGGACACCTGAGCAGTATCCCAAAACCACATGGGTTGCTGCAAAAGGTCCTTCAGTGGATCCATCCACATTATCTGGCTTCAACTGTGCTAACCCTCTCATCATTGACGAGTCATTTGACTCCAATTATAAGTTATTCAAATCTATGAATGGTGAAGTGTTTGCCAGGTACATTGGAGCTAATTGCAGGAATGGTTCACCTATGAGGAAGGTCTGGGTTCCCAAATGTCTTCTCGAGAAGCTTCCTGTCAATGTTATGACACCACCAAGGAAGAAGACAAACCCTAGACCAAAGTCTTCATATGGACCAAAGTCTTCATATGGACTGAATCTTCATATGATCACTCTAACACCTATGTTTCGCAGGGTAAAACCGAAAGGGCTCATGAATATGTGCACTATGGCATGAACCGTTATGTTCATCCTACTAAGAATTTCTCTGCATATTCATTTGAATATTCTAACCCCCCCTGTGAAACGTACTATTAGGGCATCTTTACCTAAATTCTGTGATGTTGCCTTACGTCTCATTGCTTCTAAGCCACCCCTGTGCATGTGGGTGGTTAAGAAGAACTAATATCTTCATGCAGCATCGGGTCTCCAGATGGGATGAAGCCTATCTTGAAGATAATCTCTGGAGACCCGAAAACAATCTTGTTTGGGCGCAAGATAACCAATGTGAATGTTATCATTCATATCGTCAAATGTTTTCATACAATCGTGCACTGCAATATCTTCATTAATGCATGTTACAGTTGCATGCCTTGGTGAACAAGACTAATTCTCAAATGCAGGAAGACAAATCCAATGCCACTGAATGGATTATGGATAGTGGATACACCAGTCACATGACTGGTGATCGAAGCCTATTGATGGAGAAAACTCTTCGACCTCCAACAAAAGACCACATCGTCTTTGCTGACAAGAGCAGCAGCAAAGTATTGGGGCTAGGTAGAGTTGCTACCTCAAGGGACCGACACATGGAAAATGTCATGCTTGCCGAATCCCTTGGTTACAACTTGATGTCTATCTCAATGCTTTGTGAATTGGATATGCTTGTCATATTTAGCAAATTTCGATGTGTTGTGCTAATGGCCTTTGACAAAACCAAAGTCTTCGAAGGTTTTTGAAGAGGTGATTTGTATATGGTAGACTTCTCTGTAGGACCACAGGTTGCCTCATGTCTTCTAGCAAAGGCTTCGGAATGCTGGTTATGGCACAGAAGGCTAGGACATGCTGGGATGAGGAACTTACACACACTCGCCAAGAAAAAGCTCATCATTGGTGTCAAGGGTGTCAAGTTCAAGAAGGACCACCTTTGTGGTTCCTGTGAAGCCGGGAAGATGACTATGGCCAAACATCCCTCGAAGACAATCATGACGACCACTCGTCCCTTCGAGCTGCTACATATGGACTTATTCGGCCCTACTCACTACTCCACCTTCTCTACCACTGCAAATCTATATGGCTTCGTAATTGTTGACGACTATTCTCGATTCACATGGGTGCATATCATACTCTATCAAACCGAAGTGCAGGATGTCTTCAGGCGTTTCGCAAATAGGTGTATGAACAACTATAACATCAAGATCAAGCACATCAGGAGTGACAATGGCACTGAATTCAAGAACACAGGCTTGGATACCTATCTTGATACTCTTGGCATCACTCATGAGTTCTCTGCTCCATACACACCTCAGCAGAATGGCGTCGTGGAGCGCAAGAATAGGACTCTCATTGAGATGGCTCGCACCATGCTTGATGAATACAAGACACCTCAGAAGCTATGGCCTGAAGCCATTGACACTGCCTGCCACATCATCAACAGAGTATATCTTCACAAGTTCTTCAAGAAAACATCATATGAGCTTCTCACCGGTAAGAAACCCAATGTAAGTTATTTCAAAGTCTTCGGTGCAAGATGCTGGATAAGGGATCCACACCACACTTCAAAATTTGCACCTAAAGCACATGAGGGTTTCATGCTTGGTTACGGAAAGGATTCGCACACCTACAGAGTCTTCAACACTTTCCACAACAAAGTCGTTGAAACTGTAGATGTGCGATTTGATGAAACTAATGGCTCGCAAAGAGAGCACCTACCTCCTGTGCTAGATGAACTACCACCTGACGAAGCTATCAAATTGATGGGCACTAGAGAAATCATGCATGAAGAGCCAGAGGTTGAGGAAGTCATCATTCGTCCATCCACTCAGCGCGAAGACAATCCTGAACCTGAAGACATTGTTGCTGACGAATGCAGTGCTCAGCAGCCAGAACAAAGTCTTCGCCCTGCTCATCCACGCGTGGCTAATGAAGTCCAAATTGAGAGAATGCTAGATAGCATAAATGCACCAGGTCCACTCACACGCTCAAGAGCTACTCAACTAGCTAACTTTTGTGGGCATTTTTGCTTTTGTATCTATCTCAAAGCCCACCAAAGTAGATGAAGCTTTCAAGGAATCAGAATGGATTCAAGCCATGCAAGAGGAGCTTCACCAGTTCGAGCTCAACAATGTGTGGGAGCTCGTGAAGCGCCCTGATCCAAGGAAGCACAACATCATTGGCACGAAGTGGATCTTTCGCAACAGGCAAGATGAGTCTGGCCAAGTCGCCAGAAACAAGGCTCGACTGGTGGCTCAGGGCTACACATAGGTTGAGGGTATTGACTTCGGTGAAACATTTGCACATGTTGCTAGACTCGAAGCTATACGTATACTGCTTGCTTATTCTAACCATCATGACATATGCCTATATCAAATGGATGTCAAAAGTGCATTCCTCAATGGTAAGATTGAGGAAGAAGTATATGTTGCTCAACCACCAGGGTTTGAAGACCCAAAGCATCCTGACAAAGTGTACAGGCTCAACAAGGCACTGTATGGCCTCAAGCAAGCACCAAGAGCTTGGTATGACACACTCAAGGAGTTTCTCAAGAAGAAAGGCTTCAAACCTGGTTCACTCGATCCCACTCTCTTTACTAAATCCTATGATGGTGAACTGTTTGTATGTCAAATCTATGTGGACGACATTTTCTTCGGCTGTACTAGCAATCGATACAGTGACGAGTTTGCCTTTATGATGCAAGAGAAATATC
The DNA here is from genome assembly GCA_039707655.1 of Elymus sibiricus. Classification (NCBI taxonomy): domain Eukaryota; kingdom Viridiplantae; phylum Streptophyta; class Magnoliopsida; order Poales; family Poaceae; genus Elymus; species Elymus sibiricus. Next base: position 525,198,958 of record CM077665.1, on the reverse strand, counting down.
AAATGTCGATGATGGGAGAACTGAAATTCTTCCTAGGGCTTCAGATTCGACAACAACCCAATGGCATCTTTATATCTCAGGAGAAGTACCTCAAGGACTGCCTCAAGAAATTTGGCATGAATGAAGCCAAAGGTTACAATACGCCAATGCCTACTAATGATCAACTCTGCACTGGCGAAAATGGTAAAGATTTCGATCAGAAGGTATATCGCTCCATGATTGCATCTTTATTGTACCTATGTGCATCTAGGCCAGATATAATGCTTAGCGTTTGCATGTGCGCCCGATTTCAAGCGGCACCAAAGGAGTCGCATCACCTAGCGGTGAAGCAAGTACTTAGATATCTGGCTCACACCCCAACACTAGGATTATGGTATCCAAAGGGTTCGAAGTTTGAGCTCATTGGCTACTCAGATTCTGACTTCGCTGGCGACAGAGTTGATCGCAAGTCCACATCAGGCACTTTTCACTTTCTGGGATGATCTCTTGTATGTTGGTATTCGAAGAAGCAGAATTGTGTATCACTCTTCATTGCCGAAGCCGAATACATTGCTGCTGGCGCTTGCTGCACTCAGCTTCTCTGGATGAAGCAGACTCTCAAGGACTACGGCATCAACCTGAAGCATGTACCTCTCTACTGCGACAATGAGAGTGCGATCAAGATCTCCTACAACCCAGTACAACATTCGAAGACAAAGCATATTCAGATACGACATCATTTTCTTCGGGATCACGTGATGAAAGGCGACATCAACATTGAGCATGCTGACACTGAAGACGAATTGGCGGATATCTTCACGAAGCCTTTGGATGAGAAGAGATTTTGCAAGTTGCGGTGTGAGCTAAATATCTTAGAATCCTCAAATGTCCTTTGAATGGGAATACATCCTAACGCTTATATGCATGTTGATGACTTTTATGCACAACACACGAAGTAACGTATGTCTTCAATTCATGAAGACTTACACTCCAAGTATGAATACATTAAGGAAGAATATGACTTCAGAGCGCCATGATAATTGTGCGCCGTGTCTGGGTCAAGTATTCTTATATGGTGGGTAATGCCACCAACCAATCTCGAAGACATTGCTTTTATCTTCGCTTTTTACAAGTCTTTGAGACACTGAGTTTATCTTCGAATCTGAATCTTATCTTCAAAGTATGCACGTGTTTTAGTTGAATATTCCTTGCATATCTATGTGTATATTGGAGTTTTGTCTTATACAGCATTTGTCCTATAGCTATATCTTCAAGTTTTACCTAGGCAAATGTGATCGGACCTGACAACCCCATTCGTTCTTACCTCGTCCAAAACTATTCAACTCCAGTTATATGCATTCTAAATTGAAACGTGTTGATTGTCTTCACTGCATCCTTGTTAGTCTTAGGCAAAAACAACCAAACATTTAAACTCTTAAAATCTTATATGTTACTGCGTTTTTCGCAACAACTCCCGCGCCGCCGCTTCGATAAGTGTAGTGGGCTGTCAGACGTGTTGCATGTTCACCACGTGTCCCACTAGAGGCGAAGAGTCCGGGGCATAAATGTCCAAACTGTTCGGATGTCTCCATCCTTATAAATACAAGTGCCCCAGCTCAATAATTACCATCCACTTACTCCGCCACCTCCAAGCTCCAAACCCTAGCGCCGTCGCTGGATTTCATCGCCGCCGGGGAAGGAGCGCTTTGCTGCCGTGACTCCTCTGTCGACGTACTCACGCCGGGCGCGACCATCTTCGTCCGCCGCCGCCCTAGGTGTCTGCCAACACCAAGCTAGGGTGTGGCAGATCGAACTACTCGGCCTCTCCGCCCCGTCAACTAGTTCATCGTGTTCTTCACCGTGGTAATAAAATCTGAATTTTACCACGCGTTTGATCTTTGCATATTACCAAATATCTTCGAGATCTGTTTTTCCACTTTCATTCCAATAGATCTCACGCTTGTACCTCTATTTTCTAAATTCTTTTGCTTATGTTGCAAATCTGGGTTGATTTCTCACTTGTGCGAATTCTCGAACTTGCACAAATCTGAAACCACCCTATCTATGAGCAAAAGTGAAAGTCTTCAGTGGATAAGGTCAATGTTTTCTTACCACGATATCTTGTTTTAAATCTTCTGAGAATGCATATGACCTCTTCCACTCCCTCGCATATCTAAGTTTTTCACAGGTACATGTCCACAGCAGAATCGCTTGGATCTCATAGTCTGAATTCATTTGCAGACTACTTGCAGATTCATTTGCACTCACCAGGGGCAAGCTCTCACTTGAATCTGTCTTTGAAGCCGTTCCTCACCTCGAAGCCTTTGAAGACAATGGCCAGAGACGATGCTCCAAAGAAAGGTGGTAGACAAAGAAGACTGAACACTGCTAAAGATCTTCCTCCCAAACTCTATGCGAAGTATAAGTCAGATGATGAGGAAACCTATGGTCAGAGAAAGAGTCGGATCCAATGGATCCGAAGATATTGGGCTGTTGAGTGGTAGAACTACCGCTATGTCACTAAAGAATATGCTGAGAAACACTATGAGCAAGCTCCATGGACTGACATTGTCTACAAGAATCTTCCTTCAAAGACAAAGTCCGATGCCATAAGGATTGGTTTCTACCCATGCATGTTCAGGCCACCAATGCCCGAGAATCCACATCCAACTAGCGTTCAAGGCTTTGTTGTTTCTGAAGACGCTGAACATTATGTTCCACCCCCTGTCACTAATCCGAAGCCTAAGATGAAGGCAAAGGCTTCAAAGCCCAAGGCTTCAAAGGCTTCCAAGGCTGTTGGGACAACATCACAGGCTTCAAGGTCACCTTCTGTTGATTCCGAAGACACAGAACATGAGTCTCGCCTCGTTAGGCGAATGAAAAGAAAGGATGCTGCTTCCAGAGGACCGAAGCCATCTGTCTCACTGATGGATGCTGCAAATATGATCGAGCTCTGCGGTGATGAGTTTGATGATGAAGCGCTGGCAAGACTGATCCAGCAAAAGGAAGAGGAAGCGAAACGTCTTGAAGACTTACCTCTCTTCAACCCAGCAATACTCGAGCACTTCATTGACGAGTGGTTTGTTGATCCATCCCTCACCATCGACGCCCTACAGCTACTCATTGGGCTCAGCGTAACCTTCCAAGGGCTCGTGAATGAGGAGCTCTCTGTGGCACAAAAGGCCGTTCAACTCAAGGCGAAGATTAGCCATGAGAAGGCACTATTCAAGGCCAACGTCCACAAGCTCAAGGTTGAATAGATCCAAGGCTATCAGCTTATGATGAAAGACCTCAAGGGAGTGTTTGAGAAGAGATGTGAAGCTGTCAAAGGTGCTCTACTGCGTCTCAAGAAAAAGGCCAACACCATGATTCAAGCTCACAATGAAATGCTGAAGCGCAAGGCTCTTGGCCAACCTGCTCTTGATCCACGGATCGTTGAGAGATCCCGACACGCTTCAATGTCTTCGGACCAAACCGCTCCGTCAAGGTCTGAACCAGGAGGCATTGTGTTTCCAGCTGGCTTCTCTGGCACTCGAGCAGCTCCGCCTTCCTCTGCTGCCACTAGCAAGAAGACAAAGAAAGTCGAAGCTGAAGCCAAGAAGCGCAAGGCTGCTGCCTCTGAAACCCAACCCCCGAAGAGGCAGAAGACAAAGAAGCTGATGCCATCTGTGTCAGCTCAAGTACCTCAACCCCCACCTGCTCCATCATCCACCCCTGCTACTCAACAGGAGCCACTGAAAGTGACGCCTATCTCCATGGATCCTCCTGCCTCTGAGAACCAAGAGAGGCAAGTGATACTACATGAGTCTGCTACCAAAGAGACTCCTCCTACCAAAGACATTCTAGCTACCGAAGACATCACAGCTGAAGACATTGCTCCCGAAGCTCATACTGACGAAGCCAATGTAGAAAAAGAAAATCCCATGCTGCAAAATGATGATCCGCTGATCCAAACGCCAACACATGATGACAGTGAGTATGTTGACATTGGCAGTCCTCTTAGGCCAAATGTGCCTGAAAACATACCAAGCACTCCACCGTCTGCATTTTCAACTCCTGTGCCCAGAACACCCGAGTCTCCATTTGTGGCCATGGAAGTTGAACCTACTGAGCATGCGTCGCCTCTCAAAAGGCTTCGCCGTGGACCCAGACTGGACATATCTTTGATGCAGAGCATCCCTGAAGACGAGGTCCACGTGTCTCCAACTGCACCAGTCGAGGGAGTTCTCAGGATCAGAGACATTGCTCATAACGCGCTAGAGACCGAAGCCCCAGCCTCTGAAGACAATGTTGCTGATAACATTGTGGGTGAAGCCAATGTCTCATCCCCTGATGTTCCTCCAGTTCCTGCGACGCCTTCCTCCAACGACAATGGTGACAACATTGTCCTGGCTCGCAATAGAGAAGGGCAAATGGTTCCCACCAAATGGCCCAGGCTGGTCGCACCACCAAGGATGGGTCTGATGACCCACAAGTATAGGGGATCTATCATAGTCCTTTCGATAAGTAAGAGTGTCGAACCCAACGAGGAGCAGAAGGAAATGACAAGCAATTTTCAGTAAGGTATTCTCTGCAAGCACTGAAATTATCGGTAGCAGATAGTTTTGCGATAAGATAATTCGTAACGGATAGCAAGTAACAAATGTAGCAAAGGTGCAGCAAGGTGGCCCAATCCTTTTTGTAGCAAAGGACAAGCTTGGACAAACTCTTATATAAAGCAAAGCGCTCCCGAGGACACATGGGAATTTCTGTCAAGCTAGTTTTCATCATGCTCATATGATTCACGTTCGTTATTTTGATAATTTGATATGTGGGGGGACCGGTGCTTGGGTGCTGCCCTTACTTGGACAAGCCTCCCACTTATGATTAACCTCTCTCGCAAGCATCCGCAACTACGAAAAAGGAATTAAGATAAATCTAACCATAGCATGAAACATATGGATCCAAATCAGCCCCTTACGAAGCAGCGCATAAACTAGGGTTTAAGCTTCTGTCACTCTAGCAACCCATCATCTACTTATTACTTCCCAATGCCTTCCCCTAGGCCCAAATAGTGGTGAAGTGTCATGTAGTCGACGTTCACATAACACCACTAGAGGAGAGACAACATACATCTCATCAAAATATCGAACGAATACCAAATTCACATGATTACTTATAACAAGACTTATCCCATGTCCTCAGGAACAAACGTAACTACTCACAAAGCATATTCATGTTCATAATCAGAGGAGTATTAATTATCATTAAGGATCTGAACATATGATCTTCCACCAAGTGAACCAACTAGCATCAACTACAAGGAGTAATCAACACTACTAGCAACCCACAGGTACCAATCTGAGGTTTTGAGACAAAGATCGGATACAAGAGATGAACTAGGGTTTGGAGAGGAGATGGTGCTGGTGAAGATGTTGATGGAGATTGACCCCCTCTCGATGAGAGGATCATTGGTGATGATGATGGCTTCGATTTCCCCCTTTGGGAGGGAAGTTTCCCCGGCAGAACAGCTCCGCCGGAGCCCTAGATTGCTTCTGCCCAGGTTCCGCCTCGAGACGGCGGCGCTTCGTCCCGAAAGCTCCCTTATGATTTTTTCTAGGTCAAGACCCTCCATATAGCAGAAGATGGGCACCGGAGGCCTGCCAGGGGGCCCACAAGCCACAGGGGCGCGCCCTGGGGGGTAGGGCGCGCCCCCCAGGCTTGTGGCCTCCTGGTGGGTCCCCTCTGGCATTTCTTTAGCCCAATATTTTTTATACATTTCAAAATAATTCTCCGTAAATTTTCAGGACTTTTGGAGTTGTGCAGAATAGGTCTCTCATATTTGCTCCTTTTCCAGTCCAGAATTCCAGCTGCCGGCATTCTCCCTCTTCATGTAAACCTTGTAAAATAAGAGAGAAAAGGCATAAGTATTGTACCATAATGTGTAATAACAGCCCATAATGCAATAAATATCAATATAAAAGCATGATGCAAAATGGACGTATCAACTCCCCCAAGCTTAGACCTCGCTTGTCCTCAAGCGAAAGCCGAAATCGATAAATATGTCCACATGTTTAGAGATATAGGTGTCGATAAAATAAAATACGGACATGAGAGCATCATGATCATCTTTAGAACAGCAATACTTATTGATATGTAATTTCTTATACTAGAGTAACAATTCATTCACAAGGTAAAGTATGAATCAAGAACTCTATTGAGAACCAACAAACTATGATCTCAGTCATTGAAGCAATTGCAATTTATCATAACATCGGAAAGAGTCAATATAAGAGCTTATAAAGCAAATCCACATACTCAATCATCTTTTAGTCTTTCATAATTGCTAACACTCACGCGGTACTTATGAGGTCAAAGCTTCAATTGGACACATAGAAAGATAGGGGCTTATAGTTTTGCCTCCCAACTATTTACCTCAAGGGTAATGTCAACAGAAATAACTCATGATCACCCACATCCGAGTGGATATATGTGTCTAGATCATTCCCCAACACATGACGCTTGCCAAGAGAGAAAGGCGTGATACGTCTCCAACGTATCTATAATTTTTGCTTGTTCCATGCTGCTATATTATCATTCTTGGATGTTTTACAATCATTTTACTACAACTTTATATTATTTTTGGGACTAACCTATTAACCTAGAGCCCAGTGCCAGTTCCTGTTTTTTTCCCCGTGTTTTTGGGTTTTACAGAAAAGGAATATCAAATAGAGCCCAAATGGAATAAAAATCTACGGTGAATTTTGATGGACCAGAAGAAGCCCAGGGAGAGTTGGAGTTGGGCCAGGGGAGCCACGAGGCCACCACAAGCCTGGGGGGCGCCCCCCCTAGGGCGCGCCCCCTGGCTTGTCGTCACCTCGTGGCCCATCCTGACTTGTTTCCACCGCCATAAATTCCTATAAATAGAGAAACCTCCGAAAATAAACCTAGATCGGGAGTTCCACCGCCGCAAGCCTCCAGAGCCACGAAAAACCAATCGGGAGCCCGTTCCGGCACCCTAACGGAGGGGGAAACCATCACCGGAGGCCATCTTCATCATCCCGACGCTCTCCATGACGAGGAGGGAGTAGTTCACCCTCGGGGCTGAGGGTATGTACTAGTAGCTATGTGTTTGATCTCTCTCTCTCCCTCGTGTTCTTGAGATGGCACGATCTTGATGTACCGCGAGCTTTATTAATATAGATGAATCATATGGAGTTTTCCCCTCTCTATCTTCTTGTGATGAATTGAGTTTTCCCTTTGAAGTTTTCTTATCGGATCGAATCTTTAAGGATTCGAGAACACTTGATGTATGTCTTGCGATGGGATATCTGTGGTGACAATGGGATGTTCTAGTGATCTACTTGATGTATGTTTTGGTGATCAACTTGTGGGTTCCGTGACCTTGGGAATCTATGCATATGGGTTGACACATGTTTTCGTCTTGACTCTCCGGTAGAAACTTTGGGGCATTCTTTGAAGTTCTTTATGTTGGATTGAACATGATGAATCTGAAATTATGTGATGCATATCGTATAATCAAACCCATGGGTACTCGAGGTGACATTGGGGTATCTAGGTGACATTAGGGTTTTGGTTGATGTGTATCTTAAGGTGTTATTTTAGTACGAACTCTAGGGCTGTTCGTGACACTTATATGGATAGCTCATAAGATTGATCGAAAAGATAACTTTGAGGTGGTTTCGTACCCTACAATAATTTCTTCGTTAGTTCTCCGCTATTTGTGACTTTGGAGTGAACTCTTTGTCGCACGTGAGGGATTTACATATGATTCAATTATGTTAGTATTGTTGAGAGAACTTGCACTAGTGAAAGTATGAACCCTAGGCCTTGTTTTCAAGCATTGCAATACCGTTTTTGCTCACTTTTGTTACTTGCTACCTTGCTGTTTTTATATTTTCAGATTACAAAAACCTATATCTACCATCCATATTACACTCGTATCACCAATCTCTTCGCCGAACTAGTGCACCTATACAATCTACCATTGTATTGGGTGTGTTGGGGACACAAGAGACTCTTTGTTATTTGGTTGCAGGGTTGTTTGAGAGAGACCATCTTCATCCTACGGCTCCCACGGATTGATAAACCTTAGGTCATCCACTTGAGGGAAATTTGCTACTGTCCTACAAAACTCTGCGCTTGGAGGCCCAACACGAGTCTACAAGAAGAAGGTTGCGTAGTAGACATCAAGCTCTTTTCTGGTGCCGTTGCCGGGGAGGCTAGATAAGCGGCACTCACATCCCATCAACGAAGCTCTTTTCTGGCGCCGTTGCCGGGTAGGTGAGTGCTTGAAGGTATATCTTTAGATCTTGCAATTGAATCCTTTAGTTTCTTGTTTTATCACTAGTTTGGTTTTATAAAAGAAAACTACAAAAAAATATGGAATTGAGGTTGCCTCATATGCTTCATCTTTTTAATGTCTTTCGTGAAAATGATGGAAAGGAAAATTGTGCTCAAGTGTTAGAAGAAGAAGTTATTAAAATGTTTGGCACTAAATCTTTGTATGATGAGAATGATTGCAATGTTGTTAGTATGATTTCCTTGAATATTCATGATGCTAATGATATGCAAAGCTACAAGCTTGGGATGCTATGTTTGATGAAGATGATATGTTTAGTCCCCCAAGTTTTGATGAGGAAATTTATTATGATGTAAGCATGCCTCCTATTTATGATGATTATTGTGATGACATATATGCTATAAATAATAATGATAACCATGAAACTTGTCATCATGATTTTAATTTTCAATTGGATTATGCTTCACATGATAGTTATTTTGTTGAGTTTGCTCCCACTAATATTGGTGAGAAGAAAATTGCTTATGTGGAGAGTGACAAATTTTTTATGCTTGTAGATCATGAAAGAATGCTTTATGTGCTGGTTATATTGTGAAATTCCTTCATGATGCTACTGAAATTTATTATGAGGGAGGAACATATGATTGTAGGAATTACAATAATATCAAGTTTCCTTTCTATGTGTTCAAAGTTTTGAAGTTATGCTTGTTTTGCCTTCCTATGCTAGTTGATTCTTGCTCCCATAAATTGTTAGCTCACAAAATCCCTATGCATAGGAAGTGGGTTACACTTAAATGTGCTTTTCATGAGATTCATGATGCTCTTTTGCATGTTTCAATTATTATTCCTATGTGAGCATCATTGAAATCATCATGCCTAGCTAAAAAGGCATTAAAGAAAAGCGCTTGTTGGGAGACAACCCAACACTTTTACTTTCTGTTTTTGTGTGTTCACATGATTAAGCTACTGTAGTAATCATGTTTTGTGCCTTTTATTTCAATAAAGTGCCAAGTAAAGCCTTTGGGATGACTCACAAGATGAGTAGAATTGATGCTGAACCAAAACAGAAACTTTTGACTCCAGTACAGGAATTTTCATTGTTTACTGGAGCATGATAATGATATACAAATTATTCAGGTTGTCCTAATTTTTCAGAATTTTAGAGACAGGGAAGTATGGTTACACTACAAATCTTCACAGACTGTTCTGTTTTTGACAGATTCTGTTTTAAATGCATAGTTTGCTTGTTTTAGTGTTCCCATAGATTATATTCAGTGATATAAATTATGGGAATGATAGAATACAGTAGGTATTATGTGAGAACAATTATGAATCTTGTCTTGACAGTACCTAAGTGAATGATCTTTGTTTATTATACTAACCCATCTCACGAAGTTCCGTTAAGTTTTGTGTGATTGAAGTTTTCAAGTTTTGGGTGAGACACCGATATGAGGAGAATAAGGAGTGAAAAGAATCTAAGCTTGGGGATGCCCAAGGCACCCCCAAGGTAATATCCAAGGAAGACTCAAGCGTCTAAGCTTGGGGATGCCCCGGAAGGCATCCCCTCTTTCGTCTTCAACACTATCGGTATATCTTACTTGGAGCTATATTTTTATTCGTCACATAATATGAGTTTTGCTTGGAGCTTCATTTTATTTAGTTGTTCTCTGTTAGGTGTTATTTATAATATTGTTTTTCAATAAAAAGTTCCAAGAATTGCATTAGGATGCTTGCATTGCTTGTTTTGATATGTGCTGTGTAAAAACAGAAACTTTTTCTGTAGTGTTTGAATTTTCATATTTTACTGGTACATGGAAAGTTTCTGAAATTTTTACACAGTGATGTCATATAAATTTTATAGCATGTCCTAAATTTGCATATTTTTTTGAGTTACAGAAGTACACTGTTTTCATAAATTGTTACTGACTGTTCTGTTTGGACAGATTACTGTCATAGTTTCGTTATCTACTTGTCCTATAGTTTCCATACCCTATATTTTTAGATATAAATTGTGGAAATGATAGTATACAGTACCTAATGTTTGAAAATTATTATGCAACTTGTCTTGGCAGTACATAAAGAGTTGATTTATTATTATGTGTACTAACCTATCTCACGAGTTCTTTTCGAGTTTTGTGTGGATGAAGTTTTTGAGAATAGGTGAAACCGGGATATGAGAGGATTGAACGGGATACAAGGGCTCAAGCTTGGGGATGCCCAAGGCACCCCAAGTAATTATTTCAAGAAGTCTCAAGCATCTAAGCTTGGGGATGCTACGCATCCCACCTCTCTTCATCAACAATTATCGGTTAGCCTATGTTGAGCCTAAATTTTTATTCGTTCACATGATGTGTGCTATTCTTGGAGTGCTATTTTTTCTTTTGTTTGCTGTTTAAATAAAATAATCAGATCTGAAAATATTCATTGAGAGAGAGAGAGAGAGTCCTCACATAGCTACTTAATTGTTTGACTACTCATTGATCTTCACTTATATCTTTTGAGAGTAGCTTGTCATTTCCTCTCGTGCTTCACTTATACCTTTTTGAGAGATGAAATATTTATACTCATGTGCTTCATTTAAAAATTGTTTGAGCTTGTCAAAAAAGCAATATATGAAACTAGTCCCAAAGTGATAGATATCCAAGGAGGATATAATAAAAACTTTCATGAAGATCATTGGATAAATTAAACTTGATTCTTTGTAATAGTTTTGAAACATGATGATAGTAATAGGTGAGTCATGTTAGTGAGTAATTATGCTTTAGTAGGAATATTGGTGTTAAGGTTTGTGATTCCCTATGCATGCACGAAAGTCAATAGTTATGCAATGAAGTTACATCCTACTTGTGGTGCATTATTCGGTGTTAGTTATGACTCAATGCTCACTTATGAGATTTTTCGTTCCTCGGTTTGGTTGCTTCCCAATCTATTTGCTAACCTTCATTTGTACTAAGTAGAAATACTACTTGTGCATCCAAAATCCTTAAACCAAGTTTTGCCTTATGAGTCCACCATACCTACCTATATGCGGTATTTCCATGCCGTTCCAAGCAAATTTGTATGTGCCATCTCTAAATCTTCAAAATAAATTTTCTCTTTTGTGTGCCCGTACCGCTCATGAAACGGTGGGGAGTATCCAATATTTTTCCATGCTAGGTGGGTTATTCTCACGATATGTGTTGATTCACTATCATTCACGAGAAAATGGCTGGTATTCGGGATGCCCAGTCCCATGCTCAAAAATCAAATCAAATTATAATGAAACATAACTCCCCCAGGATTGTTGTTTGTATGGACGGTACCCGTGGATTCGACTCGCCGTGGAGTGTGATTGATTGGTGGAGGGGAGTAAAAACTTTACCATTCTGTTTGGGAACCGCCTATAATGTATCTAGCATGGAAAGTATTGTGAGCTACTTCGTCGTTTTCGTTGACAGGAAAAGCATGCCACTCAAAATATTTTTCTCTCTCAATTTAAACCTTGAGCTCTGGCACCTCTACAAATCCCTACTCCCCTCTGCGAAGGGCCTATGTACTTACTTTATGCAATTTGTATTTCTGCTTTGAGTCTCCATCTTCTCTTATAAGCACCAACTAGGGGGCACTATGATCGTACTTGAGCATTGGGCATAGCTAATATTTGAGTGTGTTTCATGAATGGATCAATGATTGAGCATGATGGGCTAGGGATAACTTTCTTTAGTGTTGATATTTTGAAAGACATGGTTGTTTGTTGACATGCTTGAGTATTGAAGTCATTATGTTAAAATAGACTATTGCTTTGAATCATTTACAAGTCCAAATGTCCATGCTATACATAGAAGAAAAGAATATGATGAACATGTTAGGCAGCATTCCACATCAAAAATTCTGTTTTTATCATTTACCTACTCGAGGACGAGTAGGAATTAAGCTTGGGGATGCTGATACGTCTCCAACGTATCTATAATTTTTGCTTGTTCCATGCTGCTATATTATCATTCTTGGATGTTTTACAATCATTTTACTACAACTTTATATTATTTTTGGGACTAACCTATTAACCTAGAGCCCAGTCCCAGTTCCTGTTCTTTCTGTGTTTTTGGGTTTTACAGAAAAAGAATATCAAACGGAGCCCAAATGGAATAAAAATCTACGGTGAATTTTTATGGACCAGAAGAATCCCAGGGAGAGTTCGAGTTGGGCCAGGGGAGCCACGAGGCCACCACAAGCCTGGGGGGCGCGCCCCCCTGGCTTGTCGTCACCTCGTGGCCCATCCTGACTTGTTTCCACCTCCATTAATTCCTATAAATAGAGAAACCTCCGAAAATAAACCTAGATCGGGATTTCCCCGCCGCAAGCCTCCAGAGCCACGAAAAACCAACCGGGAGCCCGTCCCGGCACCCTGCCGGAGGGGGAAACCATCACCAGAGGCCATCTTCATCATCCCGACGCTCTCCATGACGAGGAGGGAGTAGTTCACCCTCGGGGCTGAGGGTATGTACTAGTAGCTATGTGTTTGATCTCTCTCTCTCGTGTTCTTGAGATGGCACGATCTTGATGTACCGCGAGCTTTATTAATATAGATGAATCATATGGAGTTTTCCCCTCTCTATCTTCTTGTGATGAATTGAGTTTTCCCTTTGAAGTTTTCTTATCGGATTGAATCTTTAAGGATTCGAGAACACTTGATGTATGTCTTGCGATGGGATATCTGTGGTGACAATGGGATGTTCTATTGATCTACTTGATGTATGTTTTGGTGATCAACTTGCGGGTTCCGTGACCTTGGGAATCTATGCATAGGGGTTGACACATGTTTTCGTCTTGACTCTCTGGTAGAAACTTTGGGGCACTCTTTGAAGTTCTTTATGTTGGATTGAACATGATGAATCTGAAATTATGTGATGCATATCGTATAATCAAACCCACGGGTACTCGAGGTGACATTGGGGTATCTAGGTGACATTAGGGTTTTGGTTGATGTGTATCTTAAGGTGTTATTTTAGTACGAACTCTAGGGCTGTTCGTGACACTTATAGGGATAGCTCATAAGATTGATCGGAAAGATAACTTTGAGGTGGTTTCGTACCCTACAATAATTTCTTCGTTAGTTCTCCGCTATTTGTGACTTTGGAGTGAACTCTTTGTCGCACGTGAGGGATTTACATATGATTCAATTATGTTAGTATTGTTGAGAGAACTTGCACTAGTGAAAGTATGAACCCTAGGCCTTGTTTTCAAGCATTGCAATACCGTTTTTGCTCACTTTTGTTACTTGCTACCTTGCTGTTTTTATATTTTCAGATTACAAAAACCTATATCTACCATCCATATTACACTCGTATCACCATCTCTTCACCGAACTAGTGCACCTATACAATTTACCATTGTATTGGGTGTGTTGAGGACACAAGAGACTCTCTGTTATTTGGTTGCAGGGTTGTTTGAGAGAGACCATCTTCATCCTACGCCTCCCACGGATTGATAAACCTTAGGTCATCCACTTGAGGGAAATTTGCTACTGTCCTACAAAACTCTGCGCTTCGAGGCCCAACACGAGTCTACAAGAAGAAGGTTGCGTAATAGACATCAAGGCGAAATATAGGAAGTGGTGAAGATCACCATGACTCCTGTTCATGCTCAGGTACACAACGTCTAATAACACCATCTACTCCTTCTTTATAAAGGTGTGGATCATCCCAAAAGTAATTTCTTAAATCATAGAAGAACTTTTTCTTTTGTTGGTATGTGAAACTAGGTGGTATAAATTTAGCGACAATGTAATTTGCATAATCAGCATACCATGGAGCATTACGTGAAGCATTTATGACAGCTAATTGTTCATCAGGAATGCTATCATCAATAGGTAGTGGGTCATCAAGAACATTTTCTAACCTAGACAAGTTGTCTGCTACGGGGTTCTCAACTCCCTTTCTATCAATAATATGCAAATCAAATTCTTGTAGCAGAAGAACCCATCTAATAAGTCTAGGTTTAGCATCTTTCTTTTCCATAAGATATTTAATAGCAGAATGATCAGTGTGAACAGTTACTTTGGAATCAACAATATAAGGTCTGAACTTATCACAAGCAAACACAACTGCTAAAAATTCCTTTTCAGTGGTAGCATAGTTTCTTTGAGCACTGTCTAGAGTTTTACTAGCATAATGGATAACATTTAATTTCTTATCAACTCTTTGTCCTAGAATAGCACCAACGGCATAATCACTAGCATCACACATAATTTCAAAGGGTAGGTTCCAATCAGGTGGTTTAACAACAGTGCAGTGATCAAGGCTTTCTTAAGGATTTCAAATGCTTCTACACAATCATCATCAAAAACAAAAGGAATATCTTTTTGCAAGAGATTAGTGAGAGGCCGAGAAATTTTAGAGAAGTCTTTAATAAATCTCCTATAGAAACCAGCATGACCAAGGAAACTTCTTATACCTTTGATATCCGTAGGACACGACATTTTTTCAATAGCATCAACTTTAGCTTTATCAACTTCAATACCTCTTTCGGAGATTTTGGGTCCCAAGACAATACCTTCATTAACCATAAAGTGGCACTTTTCCCAATTCAAGACAAGATTGGTTTCTTCTCATCTCTTCAAAACTCGATCAAGGTTGCTCAAGCAATCATCAAAAGAAGTTCCGTAAACGGAGAAATCATCCATGAAAACCTCAACAATCTTTTCACAAAAGTCAGAGAATATAGCAGTCATACATCTTTGAAAGGTAGCAGGTGCATTGCATAAACCAAAAGGCATACGTCTTTAACCAAAGGTACCAAAAGGACAAGTAAAAGTGGTCTTCTCTTGGTCCTCTTTTGACACAGGTATTTGAGAGAAACCAAAATAACCATCTAGAAAGCAAAAGTGTGTGTGTTTGGATAGTCTTTCTAGCATTTGATCAATAAAAGGTAGAGGGTAATGATCTTTCCTAGTAGCTTTATTTAATTTCCTAAAATCAATTACCATTCTATATCCTGTAACAATTCTTTGCGGGATCAATTCATTTTTATCATTAGGAACAACGGTAATACCTCCCTTCTCAGGGACACAATGAACGGGACTAACCCATTGATAACCCACAAGTATAGGGGATCGCAACAGTTTTCGAGGGTAGAGTATTCAAGCCAAATTTATTGATTCGACACAAGGGGAGCCAAAGAATATTCTCGAGTATTAGCAGCTGAGTTGTCAATTCAACCACACCTGAAAGACTTAATATCTGCAGCAAAGTATTTAGTAGCAAAGTAGTATGGAAGTAACGGTAACGGTGGCAAACGTGACACTAGCAGTTCTGTAGTGATTATAACAGTAGCAACGGAAAAGTAACTTAGCAAAGATCAATATGTGAAAAGCTCGTAGGCAATGGATCAGTGATGGATAATTATGTCGGATGGCATTCATCATGCAACGGTTATAACATAGGGTGACACAGAACTAGCTCCAATTCATCAATGTAATGTAGGCATGTATTCCATATATAGTCATACGTGCTTATGGAAAAGAACTTGCATGACATCTTTTGTCCTATCCTCCCGTGGCAGCGGGGTCCTAATGGAAACTAAGGGATATTAAGGCCTCCTTTTAATAGAGAACCGGACCAAAGCATTAACACTTAGTGAATACATGAACTCCTCAAACTACGGTAATCACCGGAAAGAATCCCAGTTATTGTCACCCTGGGGGATGCGGATCATAACTCGTAATAGGTGTCTAAAACTTGCAAGATAGGATCAAGAACACATATATATTCATGAAAACATAATAGGTTCAGATCTGAAATCATGGCACTCGGGCCCTAGTGACAAGCATTAAGCATAGCAAAGTCATAGCAACATCAATCTCAGAACATAGTGGATACTAGGGATCAAACCCTAACAAAACTAACTCGATTACATGGTAAATCTAATCCAACCCATCACCGTCCAGCAAGCCTACGATGGAATTACTCACAAACGGCGGAGAGCATCATGAAATTGGTGATGAAGGATGGTTGGTGATGACGACGGCGTCGATTTCCCCTCTCCGGAGCCCAAAACAGACTCCAGATCTGCCCTCCCGAGGAAGAACAGGAGGTGGCTGATACGTCTCCAACGTATCTATAATTTTTGATTGTTCCATGCTACTATATTATCTGTTTTGGATGTTTTATATGAATTAATATGCTATTTTATATTATTTTTGGGACTAACCTATTAATCTAGTGCCTAGTGCCAGTTTCTGTTTTTTCCTTGTTTTTGAGTATTGCAGATAAGGAATATTAAATGGAGTCCAAACGGAATAAAATCTTCGCGATGATTTTTCTTGGACCAGAAGAAACCTACCAGACTTGGAGATGAGGTCAGGAGACCTGCCGGGAGGCAACAAGCCACCAGGGCGCGCCCCTGGGGGGGGGGCGCCCCCCTGGCTTGTGGCCCCCCAGCAGGCCCTCCAACCCTAATCTTTGGCCTATAAATTCCCAAATATTCCCCCAATACCGAAAAGAGCCATGAAAATACTTTTCCGCCGCCGGAAGCCTCTGTTCCCGTGAGATCCCATCTTGGAGCCTTTTCCGGTAATCTGCTAGAGGGGGATTCGATCACGGAGGGCATCTACATCAACTCCATTGCCCCTCCGATGATGCGTGAGTAGTTCACCTCAGACCTTCGGGTCCATAGCTAGTAGCTAGATGGCTCCTTCTCTCTCAATGTTCTTCAATACCATGTTCTTCATGATCTTCATGGAGATCAATCCGATGTAATACTCTTTTGCGGTGTGTTTGTCGAGATCCGATGAATTGTGGGTTTATGATCAAATTATCTATGAATATTATTTGAATCTTCTCTGAATTCTTATATGCATGATTTCATATCTTTGCAAGTCTCTTTGAGTTATTGGTTTGGTTTGGCCAACTAGACTGGTAATTCTTGCAATGGGAGAAGTGCTTGGTTTTGGGTTCAATCTTGCGGTGTCCCCACCCAGTGACAAAGTAGGGGTAGCGAGGCACGTATTTGTATTGTTGCCATCAAGGATAAAAAGATGGGGTTTTCATCATATTGCTTGAGTTTATCCCTCTACATCATGTCATCTTACCTAATGCGTTACTCTGTTCTTCATGAACTTAATACTCTAGATGCAGGCAGGAGTCGGTCGATGTGTGGAGTAATAGTAGTAGATGCAGAATCGTTTCGGTCTACTTGACACGAACGTGATGCCTATATGCATAATCATTGCCTTGAATATCGACATAATTATGCGCTTTTCTATCAATTGCTCGACAGTAATTTGTTCACCCACCGTATTATTTTCCTTCAAGAGAGAAGCCTCTAGTGAAACCTATGCCCCCCGGGTCTATTTTCCATATTATATTTTCAGATCTATAAACCAAAAATACCAAAAATACTTTGCTGCAATCTTTTTTACTTTTGTTTTACTTTTCGTTCTAGTAATCATCTATATCAATCTCTATCAGATCTCATCCTTGCAAGTAACCGTGAAGGGATTGACAACCCCTTTATAGCGTTGGGTACAAGTGTTTGATTGTTTGTGTAGGTGCGAAGATTGGGGACTTGCTTGTATCTCCTACTGGATTGATACCTTGGTTCTCAACAACTGAGGGAAATACTTATCTACTTTGCTGCATCACCCTTTCCTCTTCAAGGGAAAACCAACGCAAGCTCAAGAAGTAGCTAGAAGGATTTCTGGCGCCGTTGCCGGGGAGATCTACATCAAGCCTACCAAGTACCCATCACAAACTCATCTCTTGCATTTACATTATTTGCCATTTGCCTCTCGTTTTCCTCTCCCCCACTTCTAAAACGATTTTCAGAAAAAACCAAAAAGATTTGCCTTTTTATTCGCCCTTCTTCCGTTCGTCTTTTCATTTGCTTTTTGTTTGCTTGTGTTGCCATGTGCCTTCTATTTGCAAGCATCTTCGCTTGCTAAAAATCTATTGATATGGATCCTCATCCACTTGCTAATCTTTTCAAAAGACCAAATTATGATGAACCAATTACTAGTGAGTTGTGTGCACTTGATTATCTCCATGAAGTTTTGTTTGAAAATCATGAATCTGAAATTTTTGATGAAGTGTTGAAAGAAGAAATTTATAAGGTGATTCATGATAGTTCCTTGATTGAAAAGCATGATTGCAATGTTGCTAGTATGAATTCTCTAAATATCCATGATGCTTATGATATGCAAAGCCACAAGCTTGGGGATGCTATGTTTGATGAAGATGATATTTTTTTGTCCCCCAAGTTTTGATGAGAAAATTTATTATGATGATTGCATGCCTCCTATTTATGGTGATGGTGATGACATGTATGCTATAATGAGTAATGATAACCATGAAACTTATCATCATGATTTTAATTTGCAATGTGGTTATGTCAATCAAGTGTCTCATGATAGTTATATTGTTGAATTACTTCATGATGCTACTGAAATTCATTATGAGGGAGGAACATATGCTTGTAGGAATTGCAATAATATCAAGTTTCCTCTCTATGTGTTCAAAGTTTTGAAGTTATGCTTGTTTTGCCTTCCTATGTTGTTGATTTTTGTTCCCATAAATTGTTTGCTCAAAAAATCCCTATGCATAGGAAGTGGGTTAGACTTAAATGTGTTTTTCATGCTATTCATGATGCTCTTTTGCATATCTCAGTTACTACTTTTTATGTGAGCATCATTGAAATCGTTATGCCTAGCTAGGGGCGTTAAACAATAGCGCTTGTTGGGAGGCAACCCAATTTTATTTCTGTTTTTGCTTCTGTTCTTGAGTGTTTTGCACATTATTACCTCTGTAGTAATTTTGTTTTATTGTTTTCATTAGTGTTTGTGCCAAGTAAGACCTTTGGGATGGTTTACGGTGATTGTTGATTTGGTTTTGCTGAAAAACAGAAACCATTGCGCTCAGTCCAGGAATTTTATAAATTCACCAGAGCGTCAATTGGATCTGAATTTTTTACACAAGATTTATATACAAATTTCCCTGATTTTCCTAATTTTTCATGAGTTTTGGAGTTACAGAAGTATTCGAAGTTTACAGATTGCTACAGACTGTTCTGTTTTTGACAGATTCTGTTTTCTTTGTGTTGTTTGCTTATTTTGATGTATCTATGGGTTGTATCGGGGGGTATGAACCATGGAGAAGTTAGAATACAGTAGATATTACACCAATATAAATAAGGAATGAGTTCACAACAGTACCTAAAGTGGTGATTTATTTTTCTTATACTAACGGATCTCACGAATTTTCTGTTGAGTTTTGTGTTGTGAAGTTTTCAAGGTTTGGGTAAAGATTTGATGGACTATGGAATAAGGAGTGGCAAGAGCCTAAGCTTGGGGATGCCCAAGGCACCCCAAGCCATATTCAAGGATACCAAAGAGCCTAAGCTTGGGGATGCCCCGGAAGGCATCCCCTCTTTCGTCTTCAATCCATCGGTAAATTTACTTGAGGCTATATTTTTATTCACCACATGATATGTGTTTTGCTTGGAGCGTCTTGTATGATATGAGTCTTTGCTTTTTAGTTTGCCACAATCATCCTTGCTGCACACATCTTTTGAGAGGGACATGCATTAATTGTGAATTTATTAGAATACTCTATGTGCTTCACTTATATCTTTTGAGCTAGGCAATGTTGCTCTAGTGCTTCACTTATATCTTTTTAGAGCACGGTGGTGTCTTTATTTTATAGAAATAATTGAACTCTCATACCTCACTTATATTATTTTGAGAGTCTTTAAACAGCATGGTAATTGGTTTAGGTTATGAATTTAGTCCTAATATAATGGGCATCCAAAAGGGATATAATAAAAACTTTCATATAAAGTGCATTGAATACTATGAGAAGTTGGATTCCTTGCATATAGTTTCGAGATATAAAGATGGTGATGTTAGAGTCATGCTAGTGAGTAATTGTGGAATGGTAAAAATACTTGTGTTAAAGTTTGTGATTCCTGTAGCATGCACGTATGGTGAACCGTTATGTAACGAAGTCGGAGCATGATTTGTTTAATGATTGTCATCCTTTGTGTGAGGGTCAGGAGCGCGCGATGGTTAACTCCTACCAACCTCTCCCCTAGGAGCATGCGTCTAATACTTTGCTTCGATAACTAATAGATTTTTGCAATAAGTATGTGAGTTATTTATGACTAATGTGAGTCCATGGATTATACGCACTCTCACCCTTCCACCATTGCTAGCCTCTCTAGTACCGCGCAACTTTCGCCGGTGCATTAAACCCACCTTCCTCAAAACAGCCACCATATACCCTTCCTCAAAATAGCCACCATACCTACCTATTATGGCATTTCCATAGCCATTCCGAGATATATTGCCATGCAACTTACACCGTTCTGTTTTTTTTATGACACACACCATCATTGTCATATTGCTTTGCATGATCGTAAGACAGCTAGCATGATGTTTTCATGGCTTGTCCATTTTTTGATGTCATTTGCTATGCTAGATCGTTGCACATCCCGGTACACCACCGGAAGCATTCATATAGAGTCATATCTTGTTGTAGGTATCGAGTTGTAAGTAAATAAAAGTGTGATGATCATCATTATTAGAGCATTGTCCCATGAGAGGAAAGGATGATGGAAGCTATGATTCCCTCACAAGTAGGGATGAGTCTCCGGACTTTACAAATAATAAAAGAGGCCAATGAAGCCCAAATAAAAAAGAGAGGCCAAAGATGCCCACCAAAAAAAATGAGATAAAAGAGAGAAGGGACAATGTTACTATCTTTTTTCCACACTTGTGCTTCAAAGTAGCACCTTGATCTTCATGATAGAGAGTCTCCTATTTTTTGTCACTTTCATATAGTAGTGGGAATTTTTCATTATATAACTTGGCTTGTATATTCCAATGATGGGCTTCCTCAAATTGCCCTAGGTCTTCGTGAGCAAGCAAGTTGGATGCACACCCACTTAGTTTCTTTTTGAGCTTTCATACACTTGTAGCTCTAGTGCATCCGTTGCATGGCCGTCCCTACTCACCCACATTGATATCTATTGATGGGCATCTCCATAGCCCATTGATACGCCTAGTTGATGTGAGACTATCTTCTCCTTTTCCACACAACCTCCACCATATTCTATTCCACCTATAGTGCTATATCCATGGCTCACGCTCATGTATTGCGTGAAAGTTGAAAAGGTTTGAGAACATAAAAGGTGTGAAACAATTGCTTGACTTGTCATCGGGGGTGTGCATGATTTAGATACATTGTGTGGGGAAGATGGAGCATAGCCAGACCATATGATTTTGTAGGGATAACTTTCTAAGGCCATGTTATTTTGAAAGGACACAATTGCTTGTTAGTATGCTTGAAGTATTACTGTTTTTATGTCAATATTGAGCTTTTGTTTTGAATCTTATGCATCTGAACATTCATGCCACAATAAAGAATATTACATGGATAAATATGTTAGGTAGCATTTCACATCAAAAATTCTGTTTTTATCATTTACCTACTCGTGGACGAGCAGGAATTAATCTTGGGGATGCTTGATACGTCTCCAACGTATCTATAATTTTTGATTGTTCCATGCTATTATATTATCTGTTTTGGATGTTTTATATGCATTAATATGCTATTTTATATTATTTTGGGGACTAACCTATTAATCTAGTGCCTAGTGCCAGTTTCTGTTTTTTCCTTGTTTTTGAGTATTGCAGATAAGGAATATTAAACGGAGTCCAAATGGAATAAAATCTTCGCGATGATTTTTCTTGGACCAGAAGAAACCTACCAGACTTGGAGATGAGGTCAGGAGACCTGCCGGGAGGCGACAAGCCACCAGGGCGCGCCCCCCTGGCTCGTGGCCCCCCAGCAGGCCCTCCAACCCTAATCTTTGGCCTATAAATTCCCAAATATTCCCCCAATACCGAAAAGAGCCACGGAAATACTTTTCCGCCGCCGGAAGCCTCTATTCCCGTGAGATCCCATCTTGGAGCCTTTTCCGGTAATCTCCCGGAGGGGGATTCGATCACGGAGGGCATCTACATCAACTCCATTGCCCCTCCGATGATGCGTGAGTAGTTCACCTCAGACCTTCGGGTCCATAGCTAGTAGCTAGATGGCTTCTTCTCTCTCTATGTTCTTCAATACCATGTTCTTCATGATCTTCATGGAGATCAATCCGATGTAATACTCTTTTGCAGTGTGTTTGTCGAGATCCGATGAATTGTGGGTTTATGATCAGATTATCTATGAAAATTATTTGAATCTTCTCTGAATTCTTATATGCATGATTTCATATCTTTGCAAGTCTCTTCGAGTTATTGGTTTGGTTTGGCCAACTAGATTGGTAATTCTTGCAATCGGAGAAGTGCTTGGTTTTGGGTTCAATCTTGCGGTGTCCTCACCCAGTGACAAAGTAGGGGTAGCAAGGCACGTATTTGTATTGTTGCCATCAAGGATAAAAAGATGGGGTTTTCATCATATTGCTTGAGTTTATCCCTCTACATCATGTCATCTTACCTAATGCGTTACTCTGTTCTTCATGAACTTAATACTCTAGATGCAGGCAGGAGTCGGTCGATGTGTGGAGTAATAGTAGTAGATGCAGAGTCGTTTCGGTCTACTTGACACGGACGTGATGCCTATATGCATAATCATTGCCTTGGATATCGTCATAATTATGCGCTTTTCTATCAATTGCTCGACAGTAATTTGTTCACCCACCGTATTATTTTCCTTCAAGAGAGAAGCCTCTAGTGAAACCTATGCCCCCCGGGTCTATTTTCCATATTATATTTTCAGATCTATAAACCAAAAATACCAAAAATACTTTGCTGCAATCTTTTTACTTTTGTTTTACTTTTCGTTCTAGTAATCTTCTATATCAATCTCTATCAGATCTCATCCTTGCAAGTAACCGTGAAGGGATTGACAACCCCTTTATAGCGTTGGGTGCAAGTGTTTGATTGTTTGTGTAGGTGCGAAGATTGGGGACTTGCTTGTATCTCCTACTGGATTGATACCTTGGTTCTCAACAACTGAGGGAAATACTTATCTACTTTGCTGCATCACCCTTTCCTCTTCAAGGGAAAACCAACGCAAGCTCAAGAAGTAGCAGTGGCGGCGGCTCCGTATCGTGAAACGCGATGAACTCTTCTCTCTGATTTTTATTCTCCCCGAATAGGAATATATAGAGTTGGAGTTGAGGTCGAAGGAGCTCCAGGGGGCCCACAAGCCTGCAGGGCGCACCCTACGGGGGGGCGCCCCCCTGGCTTGTGGCCAATGGGTGGGACCCTCCGGCTGATTCTTTCGGCATTATTTTTTATTAATTCCAAAAATATTCTCCGTAAATTTTCAGGTCAATCCGAGAACTTTTATTTCTGCACAAAAATAACACCAAGGCAATTCTGCTGAAAACAGCGTCAGTCCGGGTTAGTTCCATTCAAATCATGCAAATTAGAGTCTAAAACAAAGGCAAAAGAGTTTGGAAAAGTAGATACGTTGGAGACGTATCAACTCCCCCAAGCTTAACCCATTGCTTGACCTCAAGCAATTCAGTCGACAAACTGAAAGTGACAAAGAAAAACTTTTACAAACTCTGTTTGATTTTGTTGTTGTAAATATGTCTAACTCATGTTCAGATTTTCAGCAAAGACTATAGACTAACCACGTTCACAATAACATTTAGGTCTCACATTTACTCATATCAATGGCATAACCAACTAGCGAGCAATAATAATAAATCTCGGATGACAACAATTTTATCAAAACAATCATGATACAATATGATATAATGGTATCTCGCTAGCCCTTTCTGAGACTGCAAAACATAAATGCAGAGCACCTCTGAAGAACAAGGACTGACTAGACATTGTAATTCATGGTAAAAGAGATCCAGTCACAATCATACTCAATATCAATTAATAGCAAAGCATACAAATGACGGTGGTGCTCTCTAACTAGTGCTTTTTATAAGAGGAGGATGACTAAACAGTAAAGTAAAATAGATAGGCCCTTCGTAGAGGGAAGCATTGATTTGTAGAGGTGCCAGAGCTCGAGCTTTTAAAACAGGGATGAATAATAATTTTGAGCGGTATGCTTTCATTGTCAACATAACAACCAAGAGATCTCGGTATCTTCCATGCTAGATACATTATAGGCAGTTCCCAAACAGAGTAGTAAAGTTTTTACTCCCCCTCCACCAATCAATCACACTCCACGGCGAGCCGAATCCACGGGTACCATCCATACAAACAACAATCCTGGGGGAGTTTTGTTTCATTATATTTTGATTTGATTTTTGAGCATGGAACTGGGCATCCCGAATACCAGCCACTTTCTCGTGAATGATAGTGAATCAACACATATCGTGAGAATAACCCACCTAGCATGGAAGATACTGACAACCCCTAGTCACTACATGAGCGATTTGGGCATGCAAAACAAAATATTATTTGAAGGTTTAGAGTTTGGCACATGCAAATTTACTTGGAACGGCAGGTAAATACCGCATATAGGTAGGTATGGTGGACTCATATGGAACAACTTTGGGTTTATGGAAATGGATGCACAAGCAGTATTCCTGCTTAGTACAAGTGAAGGCTAGCAAGAGACTGGGAAGCTACCAACTAGAGAGCGACAACAGTCATTAACATGCATTGAGATTAACCAACATTGAATGCAAGCATGAGTAGGATATAAATCACCATGAACATAAATATCGTGGAGGCTATGTTGATTTTGTTTCAACTACATGCGTGAACATGTGCCAAGTCAAGCCACTTGAATCATTCAGAGGAGGATACCATTCTATCATACTACATCACAACCATTTTAAAATGCATGTTGGCACTCAAGACAAACCATTATACACTCTTAGCTAATTAAGCATGGCATGAGTAACTATAATCTCTAATTGTCATTGCAAACATGTTTCATCCATAATGAGCTGAATCTAGAACGATGAGCTAATCATATTTACAAAAGCAAAATAGGTCGAGTTCATACCAGCTTTTCTCCATCTCAATCACTTCATCATATGTCGTCATTATTGCCTTTCACTTGCACGACCGAACGGTGTGAATAATAATAAAAGTGCACGTGCATTGGACTAAGCTAGAATCTGCAAACAATAACTCAAAGGAGAAGGCAAAGTAATATGGGCTCTCTGTAATATAAACAATAATGCATATGAGAGCCACTCAACATTTTCATTGTGGTCTTCTCCTTACGACCCAAAGAAAAGAAAACTATTTGAAAACAAGAACGAGAAAAACTATTTACACGGGAAAGCTCCCAACAAGCCAAAGAAGAACGAGAAATCTTTTTGGGTTTTCTTTTAATGATACAACTAAACAAACCAAAAGGTAAAACTAGAACTAATTTTTTTTGGATTTTTCTCAAGGTTAATTAAACACACAAGAAGAAAGCGGAAAGAAGAAATAAAATACCATGGATGATACAATGAAAAAGTATAAGCACTGACTACTAAGATGAGTGTGTGGACATGAATGTAATGTCGGTGAGAAATACGTACTCCCCCAAGCTTAGGCTTTTGGCCTAAGTTGGTCTATGGCCATGGCTGGCCCGGATAATATCCAAAGTCGTAGTTGGGGTTGTACTAGGCTGCGGCGGCTACCACCTGAACGGCTGCATGCTCTCTGGTTATAAAGTGTCTCCATTTTTTCTGAAAGTTAAAGAAGGCAGGAGCAGGAAGGGTAATATGGACAGCACGATGTCTATCAAAAATTAGTCGGTATAGGAAGGACTGTTCGTTCCTCTCAAGAAACTGGTAGCGCACCATAGCCTCATAATCAAGAAAAATAGGTGGTAACTCAATATCATTCCCTCTTATGGGTACCCCAAGATAATTAGCTACCTGAGTGGCATAAATCCCGCCAAAGAAATCTCCATCCTTAGCATTTTTATGTAGCCTCCTAGCGATAACAGCCCCTAAGTTATATCGTCTATCACCCATGACCGCACTCCTAAGAATACTAAGATCAGGTACGCAAATATGGCTATGATCATGTTTACCATTAATACATCTACCTATGAAGAGAGCAAAATAATGTATAGCAGGAAAGTGAATGCTCCCCAAGGTAGCCTGTGTGATGTTTCTAGTTTCTCCCACCGTGATGCTAGCAAGAAAATCACTATATTCAGTTTTGTGAGGATCACTATAGCTGCCCCATTGCGGAATTTTGCATGCACGGTTAAAATCTTCTAGGTCCATAGTATAAGATTCATCATAAAGATTAAATAGAACAGAATGCACATTACGCCTGGATGAAAATTCAAACCTCAGCACGAACGAATCAGTGAGTTGATAATATTGCTTGCATTGGTCTGAAATGAAATCTTCAAGGCCGGCATTTCGTATGTACGCGTAAAATTCTTCCTAGAAACCGTCATGAACCATGAATTGATCTGACGGCCATTCGAAAGGCCGCACTTGAGCTTCCCTCGGTGGTTCAAAGTCGGGCTCACGTATCGCGAGTCTCGGAGTCTTCTTGCTCGAGGAACCACCTTGGTATATTCTCCTCAACATCTCTCTTTCTCTGAAAAATTTCTGAAATTTTTAGTGACTCACAATAAAGGTGAACAAAACTCAACAAAACTTATAGCAACTACTCCCACAAGTGCCTAGAGGCTATATCATGCATCAAAACTACTTGGGACCATAAAAATTTGACATGCAAGCTCAAGAACAAGGTCACCACAGCAGCAAAAATTTGTAATATATAAAGCACTAGAACAAAAAATAATTGGACCATTGGAGGAGTCACATACCGAAGAACAATCCCCCAAAACAGTTTTGCAAATGGAGCTTTGCACAAGGAGATCAAAAATGGCAGCAAAATGAGCTAGAACATGGGTTTGAGCAATGGTGGGATTTTTTCTGGAGGAAGACGAAGTGGATGGCGGCTGGAATAAGTGAGGGGGGCCTACGTGGGACCCACAAGCCAGGGGGGCGCGCCCAGGGGGGGTGGGCGCGCCCTGTAGGCTTGTGGCCCACTGGTGCAACCCCCTGATGTGTTCTCAGTGCCAGAAATTCTTAAATATTCCAGAAAAAATCATACTACATTTTCAGGGCATTTGGAGAACTTTTATTTTCAGGTCACTTTTTTTATTGCACGGATAAATCAGAAAACAGAAAAATAATAGCATTTTTACTTAATTTAATCTAAATAACAGAAAGTAAAAGTTGGGTACAGAAAGTTGTGCTTTCTAAATTCATCCATCTCATGCCCGTCAAAAAGAATCCATCAATAAGGTTGATCAAGTCTTATTGACAAACTTATTTCGAATGACACGGAACCGGAGAATTTTCGAATAACACTAGGTTACCTCAATGGGGATATGCATGTCCCCAACAATAAGTATATCATATTTCTTTTTGGCAGTAGGGAGAGGGAATTCAAAATCTCCAATAATAATCGTTAATTTTTTTTCAATGGAGTTGATACTATGAACTTGAGGTTGTTTCTTCGGAAAGTGTACCGTATGCTCATTACCATTAACATGAAAAGTGACATTGCCTTTGTTGCAATCAATAACAGCCCCTGCAGTATTCAAAAAGGGTCTACCAAGGATGATCGACATACTGTCGTCCTCGGGAATATCAAGAATAACAAAGTCCGTTAGGATAGTAACATTTGCAACTACGACAGGCACATCCTTACAAATACCGATGGGTAAAGCAGTTGATTTATCAGCCATATGCAAAGAGATTTCAGTAGGTGTCAACTTTTTCAAATCAAGTCTACGATACAGCGAGAAAGGCATAACACTAACACCAGCTCCAAGGTCACATAAATCAGTTTTAACATAATTTCTTTTAATAGAGCATGGTATAGTAGGTACTCCGGATCTCCTAGTTTCTTAGGTATTCCACCCTTAAAGGTATAATTATCAAGCATGGTGAAAATCTCAGCTTCCAGTATCTTTCTTTTATTTGTCACAATATCTTTCATATACTTAGCATAAGGAGACATTTTCAGAATATCAGTCAAGCGCATACGCAAAAAGACAGGTCTAAGCATTTCAACAAAGCGCTCAAAGTCCTCATCATCCTTTTTCTTGGATGGCTTAGGAGGAAAGGGCATGGGATTCTGAACCTAAGGTTCTCTTTCTTTACCATGCTTCCTAGCAACAAAGTCTCTTTTGTCATATCTTTTATTCTTAGGTTGTGGGTTATCAAGATCAACAGCAGGTTCAATCTCCACATCATTATCATTACTAGGTTGAGCATCAACATGAACATCATCGTTAATATTATCACTAGGCTCATGTTCATTACCAGATTGTGTCTCAGCATCAGAAATAGAAATATCATTTGGGTTTTCATGTGTATCTATAACAGGTTCACTAGCAGCATGCAAACTCCTATCGTCATTCTTTTTCCTTTTGTTACTGGGACGACTAGGTGCATCAGTATTAATTCTCTGAGAATCTTGCTCAATTATCTTAGGATGGCCCTCAGGATACAAAGGTTCCTGAGTCATTTTTACCACCTCTAGTCACAACTCTAACAGAATGATCATTGTTCTTACCATTCATCTCATTAAGCAAATCATTTTGTGCCTTAAGTACTTGTTCTACTTGAGTAGTTACCATGGAAGCATGTTTACTAATAAGCTTAAGATCATTGATAGTTCTACTCATATAATCACCTAAGCGATCAAGCATGTAAGCATTATGTTTCAATTGTCTACTAACATAAGCATTGAAATTTTCTTGCTTAACAATAAAGTTATCAAACTCATCCAAGCATTGGCTAGCAGACTTATTATAAGGAATATCACCTTCATCATATCTACGGAGAGAATTTACCTCTACTACCTGTGTCGGGGTATCAAGACCATGTATTTCTTCAATAGGTGATAGATTCTTAAAATCTTCAGCTTTAATACCTTTTTTCTTTCATAGATTTCTTTGCCTCTTGCATATCTTCAGGACTGAGAAATAGAATACCTCTTTTCTTCGGAGTTGGCTTTGGAGGTGGTTCAGGAATAGTCCGATCATTATCATTGCTCAATATATTATTCAATAGTACTTCAGCTTGTTCAACAGTTCGTTCCCTGAAAACACAACCAGCACAACTATCTAGGTGGTCCCTAGAAGCATCGGTTAGTCCATTATAAAAGATATCAAGTATTTCGTTTTTCTTGAGAGGATGATCAGGCAAAGCATTAAGTAATTGGAGAAGCCTCCCCCAAGCTTGTGGAAGACTCTCTTCTTCAATTTGCACAAAGTTAAATATTTCCTGCAAGGCAGCTTGTTTCTTATGGGCAGGAAAATATTTTTCAGAGAAGTAATAAATCATATCCTGGGGACTACGCACACAACCAGGAGCAAGAGAATTAAACCATATCTTAGCATCACCCTTTAATGAGAAAGGAAACAACTTAAGAATATAGTAATAACGAATTTTTTCCTCATGAGTAAATAGGGTGGCTATATCATTCAATTTAGTAAGATGTGCCACAACAGTTTCAGATTCATAACCATGGAAAGGATCAGATTCAACCAAAGTAATTAACTCAGGATCGACAGAGAATTCATAATCCTTATCAGTAACAAAGATAGGTGAAGTAGCAAACTTAGGATCATATTGCATTCTAGCATTCAAAGATTTTTCCTTCCACTTGCATAGCAATTTCTTAAGATCATCTCTATCCTTACAAGCAAGAAAGTCCCTAGCTACCTCTCCCTCCATAACATAACCCTTAGGTATATTAGGCAATTCATATCGAGGAGAGCTAGGTCTAGCAGGTGTCTCATAGTGTTCAGTTTCAATAATTTCATCAGATTCAGAAATATCATCAGTTTCAGCATTCACTCTAGCAATTTGTTCTTCAAGAAATTCACCCAGTGGCACAGTATTATCAAGCAAAGTATCATCATAAGCATCATGCAGAGCAGAAGTAGCATCATCAATTACTTGCGACATATCAGAATTACTAGCAGGTGGTGGTGTCGCAAATTTACTCATAACAGAAGGTGAATCAAGTGCAGAGCTAGATGGCAGTTCCTTACCTCCCCTCGTAGTAGAGGGATAAATCTTGGTTTTTGGGTCTTTCAGACTCTTCATAGTGATCAACAGATATAAATCCCAAGTGACTCAGAGAATAGAGCTATACTCCCCGGCAACGGCACCAGAAAAAGGTCTTGATAACCCACAAGTATAGGGGATCGCAACAGTTTTTGAGGGTAGAGTATTCAACCCAAATTTATTGATTCGACACAAGGGGAGCCAAAGAATATTCTCGAGTATTAGCAGCTGAGTTGTCAATTCAACCACACCTGAAAGACTTAATATCTGCAGCAAAGTATTTAGTAGCAAAGTAGTATGGAAGTAACGGTAACGGTGGCAAACGTGACAGTAGCAGTTCTGTAGTGATTGTAACAGTAGAACAGGAAAAGTAACTTAGCAAAGATCAATATGTGAAAAGCTCGTAGGCAATGGATCAATGATGGATAATTATGTCGGATGGCATTCATCATGCAATGGTTATAACATAGGGTGACACAGAACTAGCTCCAATTCATCAATGTAATGTAGGCATGTATTCCATATATAGTCATACGTGCTTATGGAAAAGAACTTGCATGACATCTTTTGTCCTACCCTCCCGTGGCAGCGGGGTCCTAATGGAAACTAAGGGATATTAAGGCCTCCTTTTAATAGAGAACCAGACCAAAGCATTAACACTTAGTGAATACATGAACTCCTCAAACTACGGTAATCACCGGAAAGAATCCCAGTTATGTCACCCTGGGGGATGCGGATCATAACTCGTAATAGGTGTCTACAACTTGCAAGATAGGATCAAGAACACATATATATTCATGAAAACATAATAGATTCAGATCTGAAATCATGGCACTCGGGCCCTAGTGACAAGCATTAAGCATAGCAAAGTCATAGCAACATCAATCTCAGAACATAGTGGATACTAGGGATCAAACCCTAACAAAACTAACTCGATTACATGGTAAATCTCATCCAACCCATCACCGTCCAGCAAGCCTACGATGGAATTACTCATGAACGGCGAAGAGCATGATGAAATTGGTGATGAAGGATGGTTGGTGATGACGACGGCGTCGATTTCCCCTCTCCGGAGCCCAAAACAGACTCCAGATCTGCCCTCCCGAGGAAGAACAGGAGGTGGCGGCGGCTCCGTATCGTGAAACGCGATGAACTCTTCTCTCTGATTTTTATCTCCCCGAATAGGAATATATATAGTTGGAGTTGAGGTCGGAGGAGCTCCAGGGGGCCCACAAGCCTGCAGGGCGCGCCCTAGGGGGGGCGCCCCCTGGCTTGTGGCCAATGGGTGGGCCCCCTCCGGCTGATTCTTTCGCCAATATTTTTTATTAATTCCAAAAATATTCTCCGTAAATTTTCAGGTCAATCCGAGAACTTTTATTTCTGCACAAAAATAACACCAAGGCAATTCTGCTGAAAACAGAGTCAGTACGGGTTAGTTCCATTCAAATCATGCAAATTAGAGTCCAAAACAAGGGCAAAATAGTTTGGAAAAGTAGATACGTTGGAGATGTATCACCCATCTACTATCAGCAATAGGATAAATTATACCTGCCTCCAGAAGCTTTAATATTTCATTTCTTACCACTTCTTTCATTTAAGGATTTAACCGTCGTTGGTGATCAACAATTGGTTTGGCATCAGGCTCCATATTAATTTTATGCTGACATAGAGTGGGACTAATGCCCTTAAGATCATCAAGAGTATATCCAATAGCAGCACGGTGCTTCCTCAGAGTTTTCAATAATCTCGTTTCTTCATGCTTGGAAAGGTTAGCACTAATAATAACATGATATATCTTCTTTTCATCAAGATAAGCGTATTTCAGAGTATCCGGTAATTGTTTAAGCTCAAACATGGGATCACCCTTGGGTGGAGGGGGATCCCCAAGTATTTCAACAGGCAGGTTGTGTTTCAAAATAGGATGCTGATCAAAGAAAATCTTATCTATTTCATTCCTTTCATTCATATGCATATCGTTTTCATGGTCTAGCAAATATTGTTCTAAGGGATCAGTAGGAGGCACAGCAATAGAGGCAAGATCAATAATTCCATCCTTACTAGGCAATTCTTTATCATGGGGTTGTCTACGAAATTTAGAGAAATTGAACTCATGAGACACATCCCCAAAACTTACAGTAACAGTTTCTTTCTCACAATCTATCTTAGCATTAATAGTATTCAAGAAAGGTCTACCAAATATAATGGGACAAAAATCATCTTGTGGGGAACCAAGAACAAGAAAATCAGTAGGATATTTTATTTTCCCACACAAGACTTCAACATCTCTAACAATCCCAACTGGTGCTATAGTATCTCTATTAGCAAGCTTAATGGTAACATCAATTTCTTCTAATTCAGTTGGTGCAATATCATTCATAATTTCTTGATATAAGGTAAAGGGAATTGCACTCACACTAGCACCCACATCACATAAGCCATGATAACAATGATCTCCTATTTTAACAGAAACAACAGGCATGCCAACAATAGGTCTATGTTTATCTTTAGTATCAGGTCTAGCGATTCTAGCAGCTTCATCACAGAAATGAATAACATGCCCATCAATATTATCAACGAAGAGATCTTTAACCATAGCAATACTAGGTTCAACTTTAATTTGTTCAGGGGGTGTAGGTGTTCTAACATAGCTCTTACGAACCACAGTTGAAGCTTTATCCCGTTCCTTTATTCTAACAGGGAAAGGTGGTTTCTCAATATAAGCAGCAGGAATAACAGGATCAACATTATAGATAATAGTTTCTTCTTCAACTTTAATAGGTTCAACTACTTTCACTTCAATGGGAGGATGATATTTAAACCACTTCTCCCTAGGGAGATCAACATGAGCAGCAAATGATTCACAGAAAGAAGCTACTATCTCAGAGTCAAGTCCATATTTAGTGCTAAATTCACGAAAAGCATCGGTGTCTATAAAGGATTTAACACAATCAAACTTAAGGTTTATACCTGACTCCTTATCTTCGTCGAGTTCCCAATCTTCAGAGTTGCATTTAATTCTTTCCAATAAATCCCATTTGAATTCAATATCTTTCTTCATAAAGGAACCAGTACAAGAAGTATCGAGCATGGATTGATCATTACGAGAAAGCCGAGCATAAAAATTCTGAATAATAATTTCTCTTGAGAGCTCATGATTAGGGCATGAATATAACATTGACTTAAGCCTCCCCCAAGCATGAGCGATACTTTCTCCTTCACGAGGCCAAAAATTATAAATATAATTCCGATCACGATGAACCAGATGCATAGGATAAAATTTCTGATGAAATCCCAATTTCAGTCGGTCGTAGTTCCATGATCCAATATCATCACATAGCCTATACCATGTCAATGCCTTCTCCTTCAAAGATAAAGGAAAGACCTTCTTCTTGACATCATCCTCGGGCAAACCTGCAAGCTTAAATAATCCACAAACTTCATCCACATAGATCAGGTGCAAATCAGGATGTAGTGTTCCATCTCCTGCATAAGGATTAGTTAGCAATTTCTCTATCATACCCGAAGGAATTTCATAATAAATATTTTCAGTAGGTTCAGTAGGTTGAGGAGCAACTCTTTGTGCTTCCGGTCGAGGTGAAGATACCCCGAACAAGCCCCTCAAATGATTATTTTCCATAGTAACAAGTGACAGTAAATTTCAGCACACTATATAAAATTTTCCTTACCAAATTCCACTCACCAAAGGCGCTTCACTCCCCGACAACGGCGCCAGAAAAGAGTCTTGATGACCCACAAGTATAGGGGATCTATCATAGTCCTTTAGATAAGTAAGAGTGTCGAACCCAACGAGGAGCAGAAGGAAATGACAAGTAGTTTTCAGTAAGGTATTCTCTACAAGCACTGAAATTATCGGTAGCAGATAGTTTTGTGATAAGATAATTCGTAACGGGTAACAAGTAACAAATGTAGCAAAGGTGCAGCAAGGTGGCCCAATCCTTTTTATAGAAAAGGACAAGCCTGGACAAACTCTTATATAAAGCAAAGCACTCCCGAGGACACATGGGAATTTCTGTCAAGCTAGTTTTCATCATGCTCATATGCTTCGCGTTCGTTACTTTGATAATTTGATATGTGGGTGGACCGGTGCTTGGGTGCTGCCCTTACTTGGACAAGCCTCCCACTTATGATTAACCTGTCTCGCAAGCATCCGCAACTATGAAAAAGGAATTAAGATAAATCTAACCATAGCATGAAACATATGGATCCAAATCAGCCCCTTACGAAGCAACACATAAACTAGGGTTTAAGCTTCTGTCACTCTAGCAACCCATCATCTACTTATTACTTCCCAATGCCTTCCCCTAGGTCCAAATAATGGTGAAGTGTCATGTAGTCGACATTCACAGAACACCACTAGAGGAGAGACAACATACATCTCATCAAAATATCGAACGAATACCAAATTCACATGATTACTTATAACAAGACTTATCCCATGTCCTCAGGAACAAACATAACTACTCACAAAGCATATTCATGTTCATAATCAGAGGAGTATTAATTATCATTAAGGATCTGAACATATGATCTTCCACCAAGTAAACCAACTAGCATCAACTACAAGGAGTAATCAACACTACTAGCAACCCACAGGTACCAATCTGAGGTTTTGAGACAAAGATCGGATACAAGAGATGAACTAGGGTTTGGAGAGGAGATGGTGCTGGTGAAGATGTTGATGGAGATTGACCCCCTCTCGATGAGAGGATCGTTGGTGATGACGATGGCTTCGATTTCCCCCTCCGGGAGGGAAGTTTCCCCGGCAGAACAACTCCGTCGGAGCCCTAGATTGCTTCTGCCCAGGTTCCGCCTCGAGATGGCGGCGCTTCATCCCGAAAGCTCCCTTATGATTTTTTCCAGGTCAAAACCCTCCATATAGCAGAAGATGGCACCGGAGGCCTGCCAGGGGGCCCACAAGCCACAGGGGCGTGCCCTGGGGGTAGGGCGCGCCCCCAGGCTTGTGGCCTCCTGGTGGGTCCCCTTTGGTATTTCTTTCGCCCAATATTTTTTATATATTCCAAAATAATTCTCCGTAACTTTTTAGGACTTTTGGAGTTGTGCAGAATAGGTCTCTCATATTTGCTCCTTTTCCAGTCCAGAATTCCAGCTGCCGGCATTCTCCCTCTTCATGTAAACCTTGTAAAATAAGAGAGAAAAGGCATAAGTATTGTACCATAATGTGTAATAACAGCCCATAATGCAATAAATATCAATATAAAAGCATGATGCAAAATGGACGTATCAGGGTCCACAATATGAATTCAACATTCAAAGGTGCCCCAATGTTCTGAACCCAATGCCAAGGCTCCCTATGCTCCGTCAACAAGGGCGTGCTCGTCCTCTTGTCTTCAGCGTCAGAAACTTCAGGCTCAACAACACCTTCTTCGACTCTGACTGCAATCCATATGCTCGTTCGAAGACTCAGTCTGATAGGTTCTGGAGCATCCCTCAAAGGGAATACTATGAATGCGTGCTCTATGGCTAGAATCGAATTTTCCCACACAAACGGCTCAGTCTTGAAGCCATGAAGGGAATGCCATGTTTTGACCAAGCAATTGATTGTCTTCGGGATGTTGGATTCCTGGCTTTTGTCACCGATCATGAAGACTGGAATGAGGAGCTCATTCTCAGTTCTACGCCACCCTTCACATCTCTGGCTTTGGCCGAGACCTGAAGACATGCAAGATGCACTTCATGATTCAAGATGAATATGTCACTGCTGATGCTACAGAATTCTTTCTCGCAACACCTCTTGCATCATCTGACGACAATGAAGCCATACCAAGTATCTTCCAACTGGCCGAGCCAAATATGACTGCTATGCTTACTATGATGAAGCCCTTGGCCCCTGAAGCAGATCTGCCAAACTCATTCTTCGTTGAAGACCTTCAGTATCTGCCGAAGACTATCTACCATATTCTTCGCCACACCATTTGGCTAATCAAGGGGCATTCATCTTCGCACAAGCTTGAAGGGGCTCTAAAGACATTGGTCTACAACATCGTCTTTGGCATCAGGTTTAATCTTCAAGATCTCTTCCTGCGCAATCTGGCTGCTAATGGCATCACCTTGTTTGAACCCAAGATCTATGCACCATGGATCATGCGTTTCATCAAGTGTAGAACCAACACTAGGTTCTTGCCCTCTGCTCGCAATCATGGAATATATCTTCCAGATGTCGAAGTCATTCACACTGACATCTACCCTCCAAAGAGCAAGAATTCCCTCATGCAAGGCACCAGTGGCACAGCTGATGAAGAAGGACTTCACATTCCATCTGATGTGTCCCGTGCGAGGCTTATTGGATCTATTCAACAACCTCAACCAAGTGTCACAGCCACTGAAGCCACTGCCGGCACCTTGCCTCGCCAAGAAAGGACCAGGATAGAGCGTGCCATGACAGATAGAGAGCTTCTTGTCTCTCTCATCCAGAAACAAGATCGTCATCATGAGTGGACTCGAAGACAAATGGCTTCTGTGGTACAAGACATCAACAGGATCCGCAATCTCACAACCAAGAATGCCTTTGTTGCTCATGAGACAAGCCGCCGTGCCTGGAGGATATTGACAATGCTCGCACCAGAGGATGAACTTCATGAGGATGGCTACAGGCAACACTTCCATTTCAATGCTCCGCCACCTCATACAGAGAAATGGCGTCAGACGCCTTCTCTCGAAGACAGTGACTTCTCCTCCGAAGCCCCATCCGTCCATGTGTGTCTTGCCAATGATGAAGCTGAAGACGTCACCTCTCCTTCAACTGCACATAGCGACACTGCACCAAGCTCTCCTGCACCAAATACCGCCAACCCTAACGCACCGTCGTCTTCAACTCCTGCTGGGGACGCGTAGTGCTCAATGTCTTTGCCCTTTTTGGTCATTCGATGACAAAGGGGGAGAAGCATTGGCTGATAGTCTTCAAACGGGTCTACTAATATGGGTTGGGTGCTGCTTTTTGTTAAGTTTACAACTCTCGTTTCTGAACATTTACTATTTGGGTTGTAAAACTTAAGTCCCGATGGACGTCTGCACACTTTATGTTTACCGTACCTTTGGCACTACTTCAAGTTTTATCATATGCGCCTGAAGCCATACTGCAGACGCCCATTTTTCATTATGCATTTTATCTTCGAAATATCATTTAAATGCATAGTGATTGGATTACAAGATATATGGGGAGATCTCTGACGTGGCTTGAGACTGCGTCGGTATTTCCCCAAAGAGGAAGGGATGATGTAGCACAGCGACGGTAAGTATTTCCCTCAGTTATGAAACCAAGGTTATCGAACCAGTAGGAGGATCACCACCACCCAATAAACAACACCTGCACACAAATAACAAATACTTGCAGCCCGACGCGAAAGAGAGGTTGTCAATCTCTCTACGGTAAAAAGATAGATCGGAAAGCAATATGTTGGAAAAGTAGACCCGGGGGCCGTAGGTTTCACTAGTGGCTTCTCTCATGAGTATAGCACACGGTGGGTGAACAAATTACTGTTGGGCAATTGATAGAAGATCGAATAGTCATGACGATATCCAAGGCGATGATCATTATATAGGCATCACGTCCAAGATAAGTAGACCGACTCCTGCCTACATCTACCACTATTACTCCACACATCGACCGCTATCCAGCATGCATCTAGTGTATTAATTTCATGGAAAAACGGAGTAATGCAATAAGAACGATGACATGATGTAGACAAGATCTATTCATGTAGGAATAGACCCCATATTGTTTTCCTTAATGGAAACGATACATGCGTGCCTTGCTGCCCATTCTGTCACTGGGAAAGGACACCGCAAGATCGAACCCATCACAAAGCACCTCTTCCCATGGCAAGAAAAATCGATCTATTCGGCCTAACTAAACCAAAGATTCGAATAAGAAATACGAGGCTATAAGTAATCATGCATATAAGAGATCAAATAAGACTCAAATAATATTCATGGATAGAAACTGATCATGAACTCAAAATTCATCGGATCCCAACAAACACACCGCAAAAGTTTACATCAAATACATCTCCAAGAGACCACTGTATTGAGAATCATAAGAGAGAGAGAGAGAGGAAGCCATCTAGCTACTGCCTACGGACCCGTAGGTCTATGGTGGACTACTCACGCATCATCGAAGAGGCACCTATGAGGAAGATGAACCCCTCCGTGATGGTGTTTAGATTGGATCTCGAGGTTCTGGAACTTGTAGCGGCTGGAATTGTGTTTCGTCGACTCCCCTAGGGTTTTTGGAATATTTGAGAATTTATAGGCATCAGAGGCGGTGCAGAGGGGCCCCGTGGAGGGCACAACCCATCAGGGCGCGCCGGGGGCCCCCTGGCGTGCCTTGGTGGGTTGTGCTCTCCACGGCCCACCTTCCTGGCTCTTTTTTGGCCCACCGGGTGTCTTCTGGTCTAGAAAAAATCTCCAAAAAGTTTGGTACTGATATTCTGCGAAGTAAAAAAACAAGCAAAAATAGCAACTGGCACTTTGGCACTATGTCAATAGGTTAGTCCCAAAAAATGATATAAAATTGTTATAAAATGATTGTAAAACATCCAAGAATGATAATATAACAGCATGGAACAAGCAAAAATTATAGATACATTGGAGACGTATCAATCTCCACAAACTATAACCTGCCATGTGCTTTTGCAATTCAAGCAAAATCTTCATAAGCACATCTTCAGGGGGAGCTCTCTATATCTTGCAATCATAATCTCCAAGTCTTTATCTTCACATATTTTTATCCCCGTTGAAAACTTCAACTAGTTTGTCATCAATCACCAAAAAGGGGGAGATTGTAAGTGCATCTCGTGCCACCCTTGTTTGGTTTTGGAGTATTGAAGACAAACATGGTTGAGGGACTAATGTGTTTGTGAGATTTCACGGGATAACACAGATAGAAGTCCCTGGAGATTCGGTTTAACCATCGAAGACGACCCCTAAAAACGTCCGAAGACATTGATGATGGCCGAAGCCATTGGTGGTATGCGAAGATAATCGCCTGAAGATAATGAAACGCGAAGACGAAGTCTTTTGGTAGTTTTGTTTCTTCTTTATCGAGTCTTAGGAACCATCGTACTGTTAAGTGGGGTCGATGAGATCGAAGTCAGACGCCGACGTGATGCTCAACCCATACCTATGTCTTCGAGTGAAGACAATGAGAGGAAATCTCTTCTAGAGTTGGTTGAGTCAGCTGTACTTGTAACCCAAGTAAAGGTGCCGCGTGTGTTTGAAATCCGACCGTTGTGACATGTGTCGGTTGGCCATTGACCCAGGGCCAGTTTGGTCATATTAGGTTGGGTTGCCGACTGGCTATAAATAGCCCACCCCCTCCACCATAAGGTGACCGCTCAGAGAGAGATACGGCTGTTGTCGTTTTGGAGCAACCCACGTCGAAGACATTGAGAGAGAGAAACATCCTGCGAGGATAAACTTAAACACCCAGGGCTAGAGTGTTTGAGCATCACCGAAGTCGTTCTGTTCTGAGAGAACTGAAGACTTATTACACTTGAAGACTGTGATCTTCCATACGGTTAGGCGTCTGGTTCTAGAGCATCCAAGAGTCATTGTGGATTGCCGGGTGACCAAGTTTATACGAGTTTCGGAAGTGTCCCCTGAAGACTTATCTGAGTGATTGGGCTTTGTCTAAGTGACTTCGGCTCAAGGGGAACAAGGTGAAGACGAGGTCTTCTGAGTTCAATCTCAGCCTCCCTAACCAGACGTACAGTGGTCACAGCAACTGGAACTGGTCCAAGAAATCATGTGTCTTCATCAAGCTACCGGTTCTATCCTTCACTCTTTTACATTCTGTACTGAACTGTGAAGCCATTGCTTGAATACTTCTGACTGAAAACATTCCCCGAAGACATTCATATCTGCTGTTTATCTTCATACTGTCTAAGTTTGTCTTCGACTCATCTTAGCATGTACGATGATAATGCTAAACTTGCTTGAATGTTTTCATTGTGTTGCATGCCCTGCCTAGATCCTTGATATTATCCCTACTTGATCCTGTTCCACTTCCGCATATTATCGAATACATTCACTGTTTCGAAGCCTTTCATAAAAATCGCCTATTCACCCCCCCTCTAGTCGATAACTAGCACTTTCACTTGTATTTCTTATTTTCCACAAAAATTCCTCGTAAAACATCATCGTGTTTGGACCTTCCTAGGTATGAATTTTCTACGAAACCAACAACATGAAAAAAAACAGGAACTGTCATTGGGCACTAAGGCCCCGTTCGGAAGCTCTCCAGGTTCAGGAAATCCACGAATCTAGCTTCCCACGCCAGCTTCCAGCTTCCCGTGAGAAGATGTGTGCGTTCAGGAGGCTATGGCCAGCTTCTCCCTACGCTGCATGAGCGGGTGCTGGGCTACAGGGTTGTTTGGAGTGAAAGTTGTGCACATGGGTTGTTAGGGAACACAGATGGTGACATGGACTGCCGGCCTAGTTCAGAGTGGAAGGTGAGGAAGTATCCATGTCTACTCGCTGGTCGTAAGGGAGCTCAGGGGAAAAGGAGATCGAACTGGTACATAACTTAGCGGTGGCATCCCTATGTAATTTTAGCGATCTTCAACTTCTCGTTTTAGCGAAGCTGGGCAACCTCTGCTCCTCGTCTCCACAAAATTTGCACAAGTCTGATCCTCGTCTACAGCTTACAAAAGCTGAAGCGTTCAGGGTGGCTTCATGCAGGTATTTTGGGAAGCTGGCCCATGGAGAGGATCCGAGCGGACCCTAAATTAATAGGTTAGTCAAGAAAAATAATGTAAAATGGTATAAAAATCATACAAAAGTTATAACATAATAGCATTTAATAATAAAAAATTAGATTGGAGACGTATCACCAGCACGTCCACATCAGCTGCCAACATCGAGAAAAAGTGGAACATGGGAGGCCCCCATCGTTTGGATGTTAGAAAAGCGACTGTCACAGCTTCGCCGGTGTCCACAGCTGGTGTCTTTCCCTTTCACAAGCCACCTTCGCCCCCATCCCAAAAACCAAGAATGATCCATGCTTCACGGAAGCGGAGGGCACCCTTCCCCTTTGACTGAAGCATATCCCTCTGGTGCGACTCCAATGAGAGGCGCAACCGTTTATGGGGAAGCGGAGGCTACTCTTGCCCTTTTCTCCGTACCATATACCTCTAGGGCTCATGGTAGTCCGATAAGCGGGCTACCGGACCTCGGGAAGACAATGGACATCCGCCGCGGCCGGTCGTATACTAGTTTAGAGTATCCATGTCGTGGGAATGGAGATACATCAGCAGCAAGACTAGTTTCACCTTAGTCCGGTATAGTTTTTAGTTAAATATGCCTGAAATGTAAATGTTCTCGTCTAGTGTGTATGAATATCATCCAGCTTGAATGAAGTTCTTCCAGGTTGTTTAAATAACATTTCAAATATATGTAGATAGTGTTGGATGGGAGGCTCCCGCATCCATGTCCCCGGACTGGTCCCCCGGTCTGTGGACGGATGCAGTATCCGTTTAGCGGGTTAGTTTTGGAGATGCCCCTAGTGTTAATGGGTATAGGATCCAACAGGAAGGATTTCAGGTCTAGGGGCCGTCACACCGACCCAAATTGGGCTGGTCGCACCCTGGGCGTCCGATGCGTGACGTCCTAGCCGTCAGATCAGGCCTTGCTTCTTCCTGGATGAGCCCTTTGCCCCCAAATAACGCGAGCACACGAAGGACGAGAACGACACGACCGGCCTAAGGAGCTTGCCAGACCGTCATTGCTCGCTGGATCGCCGCCGTCTCGCCGGATTGCCGCCGCTGACGACGGCAAGTCCGCGCGTCGTCTCCGACGATGGTGCTCGCCGAGGAACCTCGATCGCAAAACTCCCGTCGTCGATCAGTTGTAAATTACCCGTCGGCCAGATGAAACTCCTGCAATTGGCGCTCTGATGGCGGCATCAATCCGATGCGCCACCGTCGCCCTTGCCGACGATGCTCGCCCCATGAGTTTCCAGGAACGACGACCACCAGTCGCACCATGAAAAGGATGTAGCAAAAAATACCACCGGTCGTAGCAAAAAGCAAGAACGGTTGCAGCAAAAAACAGCGTCGCCGCCGTCAAGAGTAGCAGCTCTGCCATGAATGCATATAGCAAAAAATCCCGTCGGTCGTAGCAAATAGCGATAACGGTTGCAACAAAAAATTAGCATCGCCGTCGCCGTGAGTTGCATAACCCGTGCACCACCGCTCAGCTTCTGTTCTCGCCGCTCTCCATCGTCAGCTTGCCGTTCCTCGGTTGAAGCTTTTCATAAGACCCGTTGCAGCTATCTTGTAGCCGGTTTCAGCTTTTTCAGTTTGCATGTTGGCCGCCCCACAACTTCCCTGTCTCTGTTTGAAGCTTTTTTAGAAGCCGGTGGTAGCATCCTCGGACAACGGTTGTAGCATTTTGCGGTACTATTGTCAGCTCTTCCTGTGCCATTCACAGCCTCCGCTCTCTCTGGTTCCAGCAAAAAAGGGCATTTGTACCACTGGTTGTTGCTCCATCGACAACTGTTTGTAGCTCCACCGTTGTTAGTTCAATGGCTCCAGCAAAAAAAGAAAAAGCCGTTCG
Source organism: Elymus sibiricus (assembly GCA_039707655.1). Lineage (NCBI taxonomy): Eukaryota > Viridiplantae > Streptophyta > Magnoliopsida > Poales > Poaceae > Elymus > Elymus sibiricus. Next base: position 525,156,075 of record CM077665.1, on the reverse strand, counting down.
TAGCGTTTGTAAAGCTGTTTGCAACTTTGACGACTGTCGGTTGCAGCTCGTGCGCGGGAAGGTGAGGGTGTCGGGCTGAGAGGGGGGGGGGGGGGGAAGGAAGGGAGGAGGCGCTGGTTGTCAACGTCCCCTCCACCCCGCCGTGGCTCGCCCTATGAGGAAGGCCTCGTTCATGATGGGGTGTTGCGCGTGACCGTGAAGTGGAGGACTGAGTAGTTCTTTTTAACACATTATAGACGGAAACGCTTATATACACGTGCATACACTCACCCCTATGAACGCACACATGCACACCGTACCCCTATGAGCACCTTCGAGAGACTGAGCCGGCATATCATCTTCAAATTTACGAAGTCGCCGTAGGCACGTCGTCATCGACGGAAACGTCTCCTTCCACTGAATGTGCATCGTCGAAATTACTGAAATAAATCCAGAAATAAATGCGAGCACCAGGATTTAAACCCTGGTGGGCTGGGATACCACAGTTTCTCTAACCATCCAACCACATATTGGTTCGCAGGAACTGAGTAGTTTTAGCGGCGCCTAGTGCCTGTTGTGTGGTAGAAGAAAAGGGAAGGTGGGAAAACGGTTCGTGCAGGAATGGGAAAGGGGGAGGCCGCACAGTCCATGTTGCGCACCGGATGAAAACGTTTTCCTAAAAACTATACTTTCCTCAAACAAAAACTGTTTATTTCACGCGTGCTGCAACTTTATGATCCTGAGAGGATAAATATGGATCCGTCAGTGTCTCGTCGTGCATGTTGCTTTCGCCTCATCTCTTTATGTTGCTACACGATATGCCTATGCCTTGCTGATAGTGCTAGCCCAAGTAGCCAGGTCCGTGAAACACACACCAACGAAAAGGAGCTAGCCACATAACACAGGCACGAATGATCCAACGCACACGCATAACCTTGATTGTTTTCTTCTCCAATTTAAAATCGCACTGAGCATCTCCTTGATTGTTTTCTTCTTCAAATTAAAATCACAATGAATTCATTGGTGATCTGTCAACCAACCAAGAGAAGAAAGAACGCAAGAATCCTTGCTTCAGAAACACAAGTACGACCACATGCTTGACTTGTTTATCCGTTTTTCTTCTTCTTTTTCAACAATATATATCCAATCACAATAAATTGTTTGTTACTTGCATTCAAAGGAACCTAATTAATTCACGAGAAACTCGACCTACTTGATAAAATCCTGATCAGTTTCTGTCAAGTCCAACTAATGAAGTGTTTAAGACGTGTCATGTGTACCGTGTATATATCTATATACTCCACTTAGTAGAGCTTAATCAATCAAGCTAGCAGAGGAGTGACGGTGACAAGCAAGAGCAGGATGGCCGTATGCGTCGCCGTCGTCTTCCCGGGCGACCTGGTGGTGGCCACCGCCGGGGCGGCTGAGGAGGTGTCGGGCTCGGAGAGGGAGCTGAGGCTGAATTGCGGGTTGGAGCCGTAGAGCGCCTGCACGCCGCGGACGTCGTCCAGGGTGAGGTCCGCCTTCCGGGTGCGCGGCTTCAGGCTCGGGTACATGACGGCGTCCGGGACCGACGAGTGCGCCAGTCCCAGCACGTGGCCGATCTCGTGCGTGGCCACGGACTCGAGGTCCACGGCGCCGGAGTCTGCGCCGTCGCCGTCGTTGCCGAGGACGGCCCACCGCTCGGCGGCGTCGAGGTGGAGCTGGCCGCTGGGTGGGGAGAAGGCGTGGCCGAGCACGCCGAGCGGGCCGTCGAAGGGCTCGCCGTCGCCGTGGTCGCCCGCGAGGAAGCCCACGCGCACGTCCGCCATGTTGTAGTCGCGCGTCTCGCGGAACCGCACCGGGATGACGCGCGCCCAGCGCGCGAACGCGCGGCTGAAGGCGGCGCGCACGGCCTTGCGCGGGAGCGGGAGGGGCTGGTAGGGAGGGTCGGAGAGGACGGCGTAGGTGAGCAGGAAGTGGCCCGGCGCGCGCGCCCAGCGCGGTTGGCCGGCGAAGAAGGCGAACCGGGTGGTGGCGTGGAGGTCCGGGACGCCGCAGCGGGGGGTGGCGAGGAGGTCGAGCGTGCGGCCGTCGAGGCGGCCCGTAACGGGGAGGCCCAGGGTGGACTGGTAGAGCCTCACCACGAGCTGCCCGTCGGCATCCTCAGGCGTGGAATCATAGCCAAAGCGCGCCAGGTAGCGCCTGAGGCCGTCGGTGACGTTGCCGTCGCGTGCCGCGAGCATATCCGCGAGCGAGGAGGAGGAGTTGGCGTCGCCATGGAGAAGAAGGTGCCGGGAGCAGCAGGTGCAGCATGGTGGAAACAGGAGGAGGGGCAAGAGCAAGAACAGGAACAAGAAGATGGACATGGGCGCGCGCGCGCATATGGCTGCTTCTACCTGACTGCGAGCATATAAAGAAGAAAATAGAATGCTGAGGGTGTACTTTAGCTTGGGCCACACCGCAGGACGACACTTTGACTATTGTACTGCTACTAGTATTGTTGTCCCTGTCTTATTTTGGAGCTCAGCTCTGGCTTCGAAAAAGGAGGAGAAGAAGAAAACTTGCTGCTTGTTGCTTGGAACTTGCTGCGTGTCGTTTGGAACTTGAGACACGGCGTTTTCAGCTCCAATTCGTCGCCACCTGGATTATGTTCCTGCCCGGCTGCCCCCATCTTTCAAGCTGATGGATGTATGGTCTTTTTGGAGTATGGGCCGCTCTTACGCTGCTGCTGATTTTGTGGGATTGCGTTGTGTTGTTTTGTTGGCGCCACGAGTAAGCAAGTGCTCCACTTTATGTAGTAGGAAGAATATATTCGGTGCACCCATATTTGTGGTGCTATCTGTGCGTCGGATGTCATAGCGCATTTTAAAAAAATCAGCAAAAAACTGACATATTGACGCAACATCATTGTAGGTTCTCATAAAATTTGATATCAAATTTTAAACATTCCTTGAGATACAAAATAACATGTTTGATGACCTCAAATCTTTAATTCCTCAAACACAATGTCCCATTACTTATCTATCTATAAAGCATATCTTGTAAAATCTTTATGAGTACGTGTACGGAGTGTGCTTTGGTTACATGAAGGCCGCCGAGGCAATGCGCTAACTCAGGGTCACTATATTGGAACTCTCCATCTCTTTTTCTTTTTTGCATCAACTCAATAGTCAAGAATTAAAATACAAATTTAAGCTAACATTGTTTTACAAAATGCTTGTGTAGTGCGAGAAGCGGATTAGTGACATTTTCATGTCATAGGTTCGAAATTTGTTGCTTTTAAGCGACTAGAGCATGATTTTCAGCCCCGCCACGTCGATGGTGAATGCTACTCGGGGGGCGGGGGGGCGGGGGGGGGGGGGGGGGGGGGACATGCATATGTGACGAGTCCCACTCGTCCTCTAGGCATGGTTGTGTGACAGTCCGACGACCACGTCATCGTCCCATTCCTGTTCCATGCAATTATCGAGGTCGGAGACGGCTTCGACAAATGAGGCAAGACCCAATGAGGCACGATTTGTCTGCTCAAATCTCACCATACTGGCATCAAATGTGCGCACTCTAACATGCTCCTGCTGCCCCCATCCCCGGCCCTTGCGAAATTTACTTGTGCTTCCTCGTAATGGAGCCATACTCTGGTGTTCCTCTCCGACGTTGCGCATGCACATCGATGTTTTGCTCCAAAACTTGCCTACCACTCATCTCACGCCTCCTTAACCGTGAGGCGGCAGGGAGACGGGCCTTCGACGCGGCATTGAGGAGACCTCTCTGGCGACTAGGGGATCTAATTCACATAGTTGTGTTGATTATCCCAAACCAATGTGTGCGTTCTGGGATCCCAATCCTCCGGCTCAGTGAGGAGGGTGGGATCCTCCTGCGCGGCGTCCTCCGTGTCACGGTGATTCCACTCCTCCTCCTCGGCGATGTTGGAAGACTCCTCGGCTGCTTCCTCCTTGTTGAGAACTTGTTCCTCATCGTTTGAGAGTGAAACCCAGTCCGGGCGAACGAGAAGTGGCATGGTGAAAGTGGAGGGAAGTAGAGAGAAAGTGGAGCTATGTGTGGCATTGCGGAAGTGTAGAGGGACGACTTTTTTTATAGTTGGGGGGGGGCATGAAAACGTGGCCAACGGTCGGAAAACGTAGTAGGAAGGGACACATACAGTTGTGTATGTGACGGTCACCATTAATTGGTGTGCTTCCTAATGCCATGAGCGTCTGGCCATCTGCGTCATGTGCAGAGAGAAGAGATGGACCGTGTGTGAGGCTGAGAAGGACGGTGAAACTTCCCGCACGAGCAGTTTGGAGAATTAAATGTCATCCAAACCAACGCCCCACAACGAACCACAAATATGAATACGTATCCAACGTATCTGTAATATATGAAGTATGCATTCTATATCAATATTAATTATGTATGGTTTTGGTGCACTTTATAGTAATTATGAACAAACTTATTAATCCAGTGCAGTGTTCCTTGATATATTTTTTTCATGTTTTTGGTTTCACAAAAAATCCATATCTAGGAAGGACCAAACACAATGAAAATTTACGATGACTTTTGTATGAAATATATGTGATTTTTGGGAGAAAGAATCAACGCAACATGGTGCCCGAGGGCCCACAAACCAGGATGTTGTGCCCTACCGCCCAGGGTGCCCCCTACTTGTGGGCAGCCCTTAGGCCGGATGAAGTCCTTATTTCGCTGTAAGAAAGCTAAGTTCTGGAGGGAATCCCCTGGAAATTTCTGCCAAATCGTAGTTATGGATCTCCCGTGAAAACAGACGCCAAACAGAGAATAAAGAAAGAGAGAGATTCAATCTCAGAGGTGCTCTCACCCCTCCAGCCGCCACGGAGGCCAAGGACCAGATGGGAGAACATATCCCCGTCATGGTGGGAGGCCATTGAGGAGCAAGCCGGAGGGGAGCTTCTCTCCCCTTCTCTCTCGCTGGCGCTGGAGTATCGCCAGGTGAAAGGATCGATATGGTTGACTAGAGGGGGGGTGAATAGGCAACTAACACTTTTTAACTTTTCTTATCAATTTAGACTTAGCAACAAATAGGTTGACTAGATATGCAACTAGGTGAGCAACCTATATGATGCTAATCACAACAAGCACACAAGCAAGCAAGGGATACAACACAATAATAGCTTGCAAGAAGTAAAGGTAAGAGATAACCAAAAGTGGAGCCGGTGGAGACGAGGATGTGTTACCGGAGTTCCTTCCCGGTAAAGGGAAGTACGTCTCCGTTGGAGCGGTGTGAAGGCACAATGCTCCCCAAGAAGCCACTAGGGCCACCGTATTCTCCTCACGCCCTCACACAATGCGAGGTGCCGTGATTCCACTATTGGTGCCCTTGAAGGCGGCGACCAAACCTTTACAAACAAGGTTGGGGCAATCTCCACAACTTAATTGGAGGCTCCCAAGGACACCACGAAGCTTCACCACAATGGAATGTGGATCCGAGGTGACCTCAACCGTCTAGGGTGCTCAAACACCCAAGAGTAACAAGATCCGCAAGGGATTAGTGGGGGGAATCAAATTTCTCTTGGTGGAAGTGTAGATCGGGGCCTTCTCAACCAATCCCGAGAGAATCAACAAGTTTGATTGGCTAGGGAGAGAGATCGGGCTAAAATGGAGCTTTGAGCAACAATGGAGCTTGGGAGGGAAGAGGTGGTCTTCTTGGGGAAGAAGACCTCCTTTATATAGTGGGGGAAAGAATCCAACAGTTATCCCCACGCTCAGCCCGCGCATTGCGGTACTACCGCAAAATAGCCACGGTACTACCGCAAGAGGCTGCGGTACTACCGCTGTGGGCTGCGGTACTACCGCTCGCAAGGTAGTGACCCGACACAGACCTATTGTACTGGGCAATGAGCGGTAGAACCGCCGGAGCGGTACTACAGCGCGCCCATACGGTACTACCGCATGGTAGGCAACGTCTGGCACAGGAGATGCACGGAAGTAAAAAAAATTACTTCCGTGCCTACCTCCGCTGAGGGTGGAGCTGCGCAAAAGTCCGACGCGGTAGTACCGGACAAAATTACGGTACTACCGCTCGAGGGCGGATGTAAAAAATTACATCCGCGCCTACTACCGTAAGCGCACGCACCAGGGCTGGGGACAGCGGTACTACCGAATCGTGGAAAGCAACCGTCTTCGATAGACTCCGAGGGGCACCGAATCGTCTTGTGCCTAGACATGAGATATCTGAAATGCTCAATGCACACGATTAGTCCGCAAATGAATTGTCATCAATCACCAAAACCACTTAGGGAGAAATATGCCCTTACAATCTCCCCCTTTTTGGTGGATTGATGACAATACGGGATTTGCACATAAAGATATAAGATGAGCATATGCAAACCCAAAATCTATAAAATATAGACAGGCTCCCCCTAGATGTGTGCAATCTATAGATATGCTTTGGACTGCAAAGCACACACACTAGGATCAACACTCCCCCTATATTTTATAGACATGGCAATCCTAGCAACAGAATGAATAAACACTAAGCATGGAAACAAGGCATAGCATGTGAGCATAAAGATAAGGGCACATAACAAATAACCTCACAAGCTACTAATCATACTAGACAATAATACGATAAGAGTGATAGCATATGTCTCACACCATATGATAGAAGAAGTCTCCTAGTCTCACACATAAATAACATAAACCAAAGCAACGACGAAGGTTCAACGAAAGCAAGGAGACGACGAAAACACTGCAAATCCTACACTCTCTCCCCCTTTGGCATCGAGACGCCAAAAAGGCAGAGAGGACACCTAAAACACAGGTGGTAGCTCCTACTGCAGAAAGATCATCAATCAAGCTCCTCCTCTGATGCAGCTTCCTCCTCTGATGCAGCTGGAATAGACTCCTTATCTGAATCAACCCACTGATAGCTCTTCTTCTTCATCCAAGCAGCCTCAGGTGTGATGTTCTTCTCAGATCCACTCGAGATGGTCTCGCCAAGCTTCCTCAGAATCCGCTTGTCGCGCTGACGACTCTCCTTCTGAGCAATGTGAGTTTGGTACTGTCCCTTGGCATGCATGCAGAACAATGTTCTCATCTTGTTCTTGAGCTTCTTGGCCCAAGATGGCTCAGAAGACGGTGGGTCATACATCTCTGACCTATCCTCCTCCTCCTCTTCAATCTCATCCTCATCAGCATCCACATGTGCAGCAGCAGGCCTAGTGGTAGTGTTAGCCCACTTGTCCTTCATACGCAGCCGAATAGGCTCATGACGGATCCAGTCGGGAGCATGAAAGTCTTCACACGGAAAGAACTTCTCCCAAGTCTTCTGAATCAAGAAGAACAAGTAGGGTCCATAGATGGGGACCTTACGGTGCATGACATCGAGAAATGGGTTAAGCACATAAGTTTTGTCACCAGAGGGTAATGTCTTCTCAATAAAGTATGGCAGAAGCTTCTCCTTTTTAGCAGCATGTTGGTTGGAGTGCGGGCGCAAACCAACGGGCACATCAAGCCCCTCATCACGAACGTGCAACAGATCCATGAACTCCTTCCAGTTAGCAGTCAACCTCTGTCCATTGGTCATCCAAGTCATGCTCCGTTCCACATCCGTGTGGAAGTAGACAGAAGCAAAGAACTGAGCCACAATCTCGGGATCAAAGTCACAATGAAACGAGATGATATCCTCGATAGCAAACTGCTCCACCAAATCCAGAGGCTCACCAAAAGCTGCCAGGTTCTTCCTCAGATGTGCCATGTCAATCCACTGGGCAGGAACATAGAAATTCTTCTTTCCCTTGATCACATCAATATAGATGAGATTTTGTTGCTTGGTCCAAAACCCATCATTGCCCTTGAACTGTTCCCTAGGGTTGATATAGGGGTTGATCTTCCGCCGGACCTGAAACTCTGCAAGAGGCATATCTTCCCAGCTGAGAACAGGCTCCTTGGTCTTGGTTGCGGTTCTTTTGAAGCGGCGAGGCAAGGTATTGGACCCCTCAGGTGCATCTTGATTGCGTAGACGCTTTGAGCCCGTATCACGAGAGGGATTCGAGCGTCTTGAACCGGAACCGGAGCCACCACCTATGACACACAGCGCAAACACAAGAAAAGAGTGAAAGAGGTCATTGCAAAGACCAAGGCAAACAAGAAAACCACATAGAAGGGAGAGTTGGTAGGACAAAACAGGGGAATTCTGGATCGAGCGATAGTACCGCAGGTCTTGCGGTAGAAATTTTTTACTACCGCGCCGACCGCGGTAGTACCGCTCTAGGTAGGGGCGGTAGTACCGGGCTGAGTGCGGAAGAAAAAAATTTCATCCGCCCGACGGGCAGTAGTACCGCTCCAGGTGGTGCGGTAGTACCGCACGGGGCGGAATCCTCAAGAACAGCGAAACAAAGTACCGGAAAAATAGATCGGTACTACCGTCGATCAAAACTACCATGTTGTATCCTCCCAAAAATAGAGAGGCAAAGAGAGAAGCATAAGGGGAAATACCAGGGTCCATGGCAAGAGGACAAGGTGGGGAACGATCCCACCGGTTGGAATGGGAGGAGAGTGACCGGAGATGGAGATCCGGCGAGGTTCTCCGGCGCCGTTCGTGGGGAGGAGAGAGAGAGAGAGATGCGTGAGGGGAAGAGATGAATGGGTAAGGGGGAGTTTGAACTCCCCCTGCCCACTCTTAACCCCCACGCGGTACTAACGGCGCGGTAGTACCGCACGTCATCGCGGTAGTACCGCCTGGCCAGCGGTAGAAAAAAAATACTACCGCTCACCGGGCGGTAGTACCGCTCCTCCAGCGGCAGTAAAAAATTACTGCCGCTCTGGATGCGGTAGTACCGTGCCAAGGCAGCTGCTGCACGAGCGCAGAAATACTCCTCTCCAGCGGTAGTACCATGGCAAGCCAAGGTAGTACCGTGATGCCCAGAAAATGCAGATTTTGGAGAGAAGAAAGACTTTTGCACAAGAATTTGAAGGAAAATGAAAGATAGACACATAAGCTCAACCACGAACATGGTCAAAAAGATTTAGAGAGGAGAAACAGGGACCAAACATCGAACCACTACCTCTCATGAAGAGAGGGCGGTGGCCGGAGCCACCTATGTTTGAGTCAATTGGTATGGCACCGCGAAGAATTATCCTTGGGCCCATGACCAAAACTCGTCTTTGAAGCACAAAAACCATCAAAAATGGCGGATGTGAAAGACTTTGATTAGTTTATGCATACATCTAAAATGGAGGGATAGTTCATTGAGAGAACTAGACTCCCCCTAAATCCATGCCTACATCTAAACAAGACATAATGATGAGTGTGGTGGGGTGTGCACTAAGTCAAGCCACATTGCTCGAATCGATGATATTTAGCTCATGCCTTAACTCGCGAAATCTTGCTTCATCTAATGGCTTCGTGAAAATATCTACAAGCTGTTCTTTGGTATAGAGATGAATAAGATCAATTTCTCCACGCTTGATGTGATCCCGGATGAAGTGATGACGAATCTCAATATGCTTCGTCTTGCAGTGTTGAACCGGGTTGTTGGAGATCTTGATTGTGCTTTCATTGTCGCAGTAAAGAGGCACTTTGTCACAGTTGACACCATAATCCTTTAAAGTTTGCCTCATCCAAAGAATCTGAGCACAACAGCTTGCGGCGGCTACATACTCGGCCTCGGTGGACGAGAGAGAAACACAGTTTTGTTTCTTGGAAGACAAACTTACCAGAGAGCGACCAAGAAATTGGCAACCTCCGGAAGTGGACTTCCTCTCCACACGGTCTCCCGCCCAATCCGAGTCAGTATATCCAATGAGATCAAAAGAAGCACCTTTGGGGTACCATAAGCCAAAGTTTGGGGTATGAGCCAAATATCGAAAGATTCGCTTGACAGCCACATAGTGACTCTCCTTAGGTGCGGATTGAAATCGTGCACAAATTCCCACACTCAACATGATATCCGGTCTAGATGCACAAAGGTAAAGCAGAGAACCAATCATGGAGCGATATACCTTCTGATCCACAGCTTTACCATTGGGATCACTGTCAAGTTGGCATTTGAGTTGCATCGGAGTGTTGGCCTTCGGAGGATTTAGCTCATCCAACTTGAACCTCTTGAGCATGTCTTGAGTGTATTTGGCTTGGTTGATGAAGGTTCCTTGGCTTCATTGCTTGACTTCGAATCCAAGGAAGAACTTCAACTCTCCCATCATAGACATCTCAAACTCTTTGGTCATTAGTGCGGCGAACTCATCATTAAAAGCTTTGTTAGAAGAACCAAAGATAATATCATCTACATATAGTTGGCATACGAACAAGTTCCCGTTAACCCTCTTAGTAAAAAGAGTGGGGTCGATTTTCCCAATTTCAAACCCACGATCTTGCAACATCTCGGTAAGGTGCTCATACCACGCACGTGGGGCTTGTTTAAGCCCATAGAGTGCCTTATCGAGAACGTATACATGATTGGGGAACTTGGGGTCCTCAAACCCCGGGGGTTGCTTGACATACACCAACTCCTTAAGTGGACCATTAAGAAAAGCACTCTTCACATCCATTTGATATAATATGAAATCATGATGAGAAGCATAAGCAAGCAACATGCGAATAGATTCAAGGCGAGCAACAGGGGTAAAGGTTTCACCGTAGTCGATACCCTCGACTTGGGAGTAGCCTTGAGCCACCAGTCTTGCCTTGTTGCGAATAATGATACCATGTGCATCTTGCTTGTTCTTAAAGATCCATTTGGTTCCAATGACATTGTGATTCTCTTTTGGTCTTGGCACCAATCGCCACACTTTTTTGCGCTCGAAGTTGTTGATTTCATCATGCATGGCTTCAAGCCAATCCTCGTCTTCGAGTGCATCTTGTACCTTGAGGGGTTCAAAGCAAGCAACAAACGCATGATGTGCACAAAAGTTTGTTAATTGATGATGAGTAGTTACCCCTCTTTTCAAGCTTCCGTAGACGTTCTCTAGGAGGTGTTGCTTTTTCTGAAGCTTGGCAGCATTCTTGGCAGCTCGTCTTTCAAGAATTTCCTCCATGGAAAGTTGAGGCTTGGTGACTTGACGAGCTTCGGTACTAGCATTGGCTTGCTCATGATCTTGATCTTTAGCTTGACCTTGATCTTGAAGTAGGTCTTGGTCCTGAGCTTCATCTTGATCTTGAGCTTGCACGGGTGTGTGAACAAGATCTTGAGCATCATGTGAAGTAGAAACATTACTATCGAGTTGATCTTGCCCTTGATCTTGATCACGGGGTTGAGGGCCTTCACTGCGTTCTTTGGAAGCATGTGGGTCGTGCGTCGGTGATGGTTCCACTTGAGTAGAACATTGTCCTTCTCCTTCAGCCACAAGGGGTTCCTCAACGGGTAGGAAGTATCCCACACCCATTCTTCTTATGGGTTGGGGAGGAATTTCATCACCTACATCACAAAGACCACTTTTCTCCACTTGGGAGCCATTATTTTCATCAAACTCTACGTTACTCGTCTCCTCAATGAGTCCCGTGGACTTGTTGAGGACACGGTAAGCATGAGAGTTTACAGCCTAACCAACAAATATGCCCTCATGGGCTCTAGATTCAAATTTAGACAAATGAACACCTTTCTTGAGAATGAAACACTTACACCTGAACACCCGGAAGTATTTGAGGTTGGGCTTGTTCCCGGTAAGAATCTCATAAGGAGTCATGTTCAAGCCTTTGCGGAGATAGAGCCGATTTGATGCATGACATGCTGTGTTGATGGCTTCGGCCCAAAAGTTGTACGGAGATTTAAACTCCGCCATCATGGTTCTTGCCGCATCCATCAACGTCCGGTTCTTCCTCTCCGTAACACCGTTTTGTTGAGGGGTGTAAGGTGTGGAATATTGGTGCTTTATCCCCTCATCACTGAGAAACTCATTTAGGGTGTAGTTCTTGAACTCAGTGCCGTTGTCACTTCTGATCATCAAAATCTTTGCTTCATGTTGACGTTGGACTTCATTTGCAAAGTCAATGACGGTCTGTTAGGTCTCACTCTTCCTGTTGAAGAAATATACCCATGTGTATCTCGAGTAATCATCCACAATCACCAAGCAATATTTTCTTCCTCCAAGGCTGTCAAAAGATGGAGGCCCGAAGAGATCCATGTGAAGGAGCTCTAAGGTCCTCTTTGAGTAGATCGTTGTAGTTGGACGATGAGCTTTTTCATGTAGCTTTCCTTCGATACAGGCACTGCAAGCACGATCTCTGGCAAAACTCACATTTGTTAGTCCAAGAATGTGATCCCCTTTGAGGAGACTTTGCAAAGATCTCATATTGACATGGGCTAGTCGGCGATGCCAAAGCCATCCCACATCAACTTTAGCCAGACATGTCGCGGTCTTAGTGGGTCGCTCCGAGAAGTTAATCACATAGAGACCATTTTCGACATGTCCAACAAAGGCTACTTTAAGAGTCTTGCTCCACAAAAGGGTCACGGTATAAATGACAAAGAAGGGACTAAAACCCATGATTGCAAGTTGACGAACGGAAAGTAAATTGTATGCAAGGGTCTCAACAAGCATGACTCTCTCAATAGTTAAGGTCGGAGAGATAACCACCTTGCCAAGACCCAATACCTTTGAGATTGCATCATCTCCAAATGAGACTTGGGTGGCCACGGATTCATCGGGTTGAACATCCACCACCAAGTCCTTGCTTCCGGTCATATGATTTGTTGCTCCGCTATCGAGCAACCATGAGACTCCCCCGGAAGCAAAGCCCTACAATAGATCAATGCTTGGATTTAGGTACCCATTCTTGAATGGGTCCTTTCATGTTAGTGACAAGGGTCTTAGGAACCCAAATAGACCACTCAATATACTCATAAGAAGAACCAACAACTTTGGCATAAACATGCCCATCACTAGCACGGCACAAAACATAGGAGGGGTTAAAATCGCCGATCTTGTTGGAGGGAGTGATCTTGCCCTTCTTGGCACTATCACTCACAACCTTGTCTTTCTTCTTCTCATGAGTAATGTCCCCCGCTTTAACAAATGTTTCCTTAAGCGGAGGAGCTTGCGTGGTCTTCTTGTTCTTCTTCTTTTTGGATTTGGGTGCAAACCCAACTCCTTCCTTTGCAATCACTTCCTTTTGATTGCTCAAAAGGTCATTGAGATTCTTCTCACCTTGTATACATGTCACAAAGCCTTTCTCAAGCTGCTCTTTTAGCTTAGCATTTTCCTCCACAGGATGTGCATGCTCACAACACGGGTTAGTAGCAGACGCATTATCAATTAAGACAAAAGGAGGACACGTGGCAATTTCTTTAGTGAGTTTCACTTGGAGTTGATCATGTGACTCTTTAAGAGAAGCATGAACGCTCTTTAATGCCTTATGAGCATTGTTAAGGGTGACAAATTCATCCTTGAGTCGAGCATGGTCAACCCCAAGATCAACCTTCTCAGATTTAAGAACACGGTTAAGAACAATAGCATGATCATAATCTTTACGTAATTTAGCAAAGTCTTCATTTTGTGACTCCTTAAAAGTCAAATGAAGACTTTGCTCTTCCTCTAGAGCAATAGAAAGATCTGCTATCTCGTCGGCATAATCACGGCTATGGCCTCTCATCTCCTCAAGAGATTCTTCTTGAGAATCGATCGTGTCATTGGCCTCACCAAGTTGTTCCAAGAGAGCAACGAAGTGCTTCTTGGACTCTCCCTTGAGTTTACACAAGAACTTGTCAAACTGATTCTCACCCTCTATCGCCTCCTCAAGTTCATCCATACAATCTAACAAAGACGGAGTGGAAGAAACAGAAGTCTTAATGTTTGAGGTTTTGGCGTTGGAGGTTACCTTGGTGATACCTTTTGCCATGAGGCACCTTGCGATGTGGTTCTCATTGGGGGCGTCGAAGAGTGACACCTTTGTTGGGGCGGAGGACGCAATTGCCACAGATGCCATTGCCATTCCTTCACCACTTGTGTCTCCGTCATCACAATCATCATCCGATGCATACTCTTCTTGAGCCACCAACACTTTGTGTGGAGTCTTCTTGGTGAAGTTGGTCTTGTTGGGGAATGACTTGGCCTTATCTTTGCGGATGAGCTTGCCACCATTGTCTTCCCTCTTCTCGTATGGACAATCCACCACAAAGTGACTCACATTACCACAGTTGTAGCAAGTCCTCACACGTTGCTTGCCCTTTGACCCGTTTGAGTTGTTGTTGGAGAAGTTGGGCCTTGTGTTTCTCTTGTTGCCCCAAAATTGCCTGGACGCAAGAGCCATGTGCTCATGATAGGCATATTTGGTGTCCTCGGGGCAACCCTCTTCCTCTTCTTCTTCTTCTTCTTCTTCTTGATAGACCTTGGCCTTCAAAGCAAGGTTGGGGGATAATTTCTTTGACCGTTGCACGCGAGCGAGAGCATTGTCAGCTGTTGTGTTCAAGATGTTCATTGCAATAAATTCATCCAACACATCACCAGAAGACAAGGTGTGAAAGTCCGGTCTTTGACGGATGACAACGGACATGGCCTTGTTGCAGGGCATGATGGCCTTCAGAAACTTACGCTTGACCCACGTATCATCCACATCCTTGCTGCCATGATCTTTGAGAGCAACCGCGAGGGCAGTCACCCTTCTATAGAGCTCACGTTGTTCCTCATCCTCTATCATTACAAACTCATCTGACTGATCAAGGACAACTTCATAGTTTGACCGTTGGATGCTTGAGCTGCCCTTGTACATGGAGGTAATGTGTTCCCAACACTCTTTAGCAATAGTGAAAGGACGCAGGTGAGGTAGGTCTTCAGTAGGAACAGCAGCTTGGAGTATGAACAAGGCGAAGGAATTTAGCTGTTTATCCGCTTCTTCCCTTGGAGTGAGGTTGCGTGGATCACGAGGGTAGAATCCTTCTTCAATGACTCGCATGAGTTGAATTGAGCTGTGATCCAAATGAGACTTGATACTGAAAAGCCAATTAGCGAAATCATTTTTAACAAGCTTAGGAGGAGGACCGTGGTTAACTATATGAGGTGGGTGCACCGGTCCTCCATAGACCAAGGGAGGGGGAACTGAGGCAAAAGTCCCCGACCCATTAATTCCTTGAGAACGATTATCAGTACTAGCCCCTTCCTTACCGGAGTTGACATCCGATGCCGAGTTAGTGGAATTAACCACTTGAACCGCATCGGTGGAAAGTTTAAGTGTGTCAAGGAATTCTTTAAACATGGATTTGACCTCGGTCGTCATGGAGGATTTAAGCGAGGATATGGCCTCATTTAAATCCTCGCGAGAGACCGTGTTCACACCCACGGCCTCGGGTAGTTCAATCGCCCGGTCCCCGTCGTCAACCATACTCTTCTGGTGGTGAAACATTTAATAAAGAAACCTGGCTCTGATACCAATTGAAAGGATCGATATGGTTGACTAGAGGGGGGTGAATAGGCAACTAACACTTTTTAACTTTTCTTATCAATTTAGACTTAGCAACAAATAGGTTGACTAGATATGCAACTAGGTGAGCAACCTATATGATGCTAATCACAACAAGCACACAAGCAAGCAAGGGATACAACACAATAATAGCTTGCAAGAAGTAAAGGTAAGAGATAACAAAAAGTGGAGCCGGTGGAGACGAGGATGTGTTACCGGAGTTCATTCCCGGTAAAGGGAAGTACGTCTCCGTTGGAGCGGTGTGGAGGCACAATGCTCCCCAAGAAGCCACTAGGGCCACCGTATTCTCCTCACGCCCTTACACAATGCGAGGTGCCGTGATTCCACTATTGGTGCCCTTGAAGGCGGCGACCGAACATTTACAAACAAGGTTGGGGCAATCTCCACAACTTAATTGGAGGCTCCCAATGACACCACGAAGCTTCACCAAAATGGAATGTGGCTCCGAGGTGACCTCAACCGTCTAGGGTGCTCAAACACCCAAGAGTAACAAGATCCGCAAGGGATTAGTGGGGGGAATCAAATTTCTCTTGGTGGAAGTGTAGATCGGGGCCTTCTCAACCAATCCCGAGAGAATCAACAAGTTTGATTGGCTAGGGAGAGAGATCGGGCTAAAATGGAGCTTTGAGCAACAATCGAGCTTCGGGGGGAAGAGGTGGTCTTCTTGGGGAAGAAGACCTCCTTTATATAGTGGGGGAAAGAATCCAACCGTTATCCCCACGCTCAGCCCGCGCATTGCGGTACTACCGCAAAATAGCCACGGTACTACTGCAAGAGGCTGCGGTACTACCGCGCGCCCATACGGTACTACCGCATGGTAGGCAACGTCTGGCACAGGAGATGCACGGAAGTAAAATAAAATTACTTCCGTGCCTACCTCCGCTGAGGGTGGAGCTGCGCAAAAGTCCGACGCGGTAGTACCGGACAAAATTACGGTACTACCGCTCGAGGGCGGATGTAAAAAATTACATCCGCGCCTACTACCGTAAGCGCACGCACCAGGGATGGGGACAGCGGTACTACCGCAGGCACCTGCGGTACTACCACTCCCTTGAGCGGTACTACCGCTAGCCACTGAACACAAGCACCTTGCAGCCTTCAAATTGCACAGACGAAGGAAAACGGACTGGAGCTCCATTGAAGCGAAGGAAAGGGTGTGCAATAGAACAGATATGTACGTGTTGATTCCACCCAAACCTTTCCGAAGTGGACCCCCTCTTAATAGTACGGCTTTCCTACGACTCAAATCCACCGAAAAGAAACGTAGAAAGCAACCGTCTTCGATAGACTCCGAGGGGCACCGAATCGTCTTGTGCCTAGACATGAGATATCTGAAATGCTCAATGCACACGATTAGTCCGCAAATGAATTGTCATCAATCACCAAAACCACTTAGGGAGAAATATGCCCTTACACCAGGGGAATCATTGCCATGGTGATCGTCTTAATCAGCGTCACCGTGTTCATCACCTTCCTCATCTATTTTCAGTGGTACACTCTCCCGCAACTCGCTGTAATCCCCTACTTGAACATGATGTTTTTGTGCTATGAATTATTATTCAATGACTTGGGTCATCGCTATTTTGTTTTAGTAGATTTTTGGTGTCCTATGGGTAATTGGTGAATTGTTATGACTGGTTTAAATTGCTTGTAGTTATGTTACTGTCCTTTGGTGCCCATCATATGAGCGCGGGCGAGGATCGCACCATAGGGTTTGTTATATGTTGAGAGGACTATATGCATTGGGAGGCGAGAGGGACAAAAACTTCTTCATACTACCATAGAAATTGATACATACGGGGTTGAAGTGAGATGAATTTCATCTTCATGATATGGTTGAGTTTTACATTAATGAACTTGTCAGTAGTTGCGGATGCTTGCTAATAGTTCCAATCATAAGTGCATAGAATTCATGGTAAGGGATGACATGCTAGCAGTGGCCTCTCCCACATAAAAACTTGACATCGGTCTAGTGACTTAGCTAATTGTCTACGGACAATTCCGCACATTGTACCACCATTATTCCACACTCGCTTTTTTTCCTATATTGTAATATATTCTATCTTTATTTTGGAAGCACCTACTTTTATGTTTATGTTCTTGCAAAATCATCCCTTCATACCCACTTCGTAGTTTTATTTCTCGTTTCTAGATAAAAGAAAACACTCTGTGTACGAAGGATTGTACCAGTGGCAGATAGGACCTGGGAGAATATTGATTTTACCTTTAGCTCTTTGTGGGTTCGACACTCCATACTTACCACTTTCATCTTTGGAAAGTGCTACGATGATTCCTTGCACTTGGGGTTTATCAAGCTCTTTTCTGGCATCGTTTGCCAGGGAGAAATAGCGTAGGTTGAATATTCTCATGTATGCTTGTTTGCATGTATCACTAAGTAGATCTTGTTTTCTTTTTTCTTCATTTTCTTTTTTATTTCTTTAGTTGTGGGTGAAACAAAATAACGAGATAAAAATGAAATGGTTTTGTTACTGGGGTGCCCTAGTCTTTGCTGCCACATGTCGTCGCCGATGATAGTGAAGAGAGCTTGGACGCCGGTGTTGGTGAAGAAGGGGTAGAGGTCCCCGTGGCAATTGGACCTCATGATGATCTTGCGAGTGGCTAGGTCCTTCATGGAAAAACCAATTGGGTCAAACTCTATACTACAAGAATTATCAATGGTGAAGCAGCATACAACAATTAAGTTTGTGATGATAGTGGGATAAACTAGAACGTCATTAAAGGAGAAAGAAGAAAGAATGGTGGATCCTAGCAATAATAGTTAAACGAGAACCATCACCAAGGACCATGCCAGAAGAATGATGCAACGAGGGATAAGAACACTTAGAGACAGAGTGTGCCATAGGAGTCACGTGGAAAGAGGCTCCGGTGTCCAGAAACCAATCCTGGCTGCCGCCGACGTTGTGCTTCATAGACAAGTTTTGGAGCGCAACATAAAGTTGGTTCTGTTTTTTCCACATAGAGCCGCCGGACTGCGGCCTGTTGCCACTGGGTAGGCCTGATGAGGAGGCGGTGAGCAGGCGCCGAGGACTCTGCGACATTCGACGCAGCCCAGGTAGCACGGGACTGGGGCGGGCCCTGGAGAAGGGTTTCGTACGGGGAAAAATACCCCGTCAGTTGTTGGCTGTAGAATGGAGAGGCGGCATCGCGTCCTGAAGAAGATCCACCGGGGGAAGAGGAGCCGCGCCCATAGCCATGGTTGCGCCCACACCAACGGTTGCATGCCCCAAAGTCCCGGTAGCCACTTGGCTATGCGCTGCTCCTCCTGCCCTTGTCACCGCGATTGCTGGAGGTGTCGCGGTCGGTGGTGAGCACAATGGAGGTGACCTCAGGGCGGCCGTCGAGGCGGACACGCTCGTTCGCCGCGATTTACTCCATGAGGAGGCGTGATCACGCCTGGACGAAGGATGAGAATGGTGACTGCATCGGGAGGAGAGTCGCCATGACGTGGAACTTGTGGCTAAGCTAGCAGATGGGCTGCAACGTCATCGTCTGGAAGGTGATGTGCTCGTCGACCTTCCCGAGTTCGTTGGCGAGGTATTTGAGGCGTCGATAGTACTCGGTGACAGAAAGATCCCGTGCACCAGATTATGGAATTCGGCGTCGAGGATGATGGTGTGCCCTGCTTGGTTATCACAGAAGAGCAAGTGGTGATGCGGCCACACGTCGAACGATGTCCTCTCCGGGGAAGCCAACACATTCTTCAGTTCGTCGGCGATGACTCCATAGAACCATAGGACTCATGGTGAAGTCATGATTGTGCCAAACAGCACTCTCCACGAGTGGCTCGACGGTGATGTGAAGGTGCTGTTGCACGTTGTATTTGCAACATATGAAGTAAAACAGTTGCCTCCACTTGGAGTAGTTACCTGATTCAAGCTCCAACTTAGAATGGAAGTGATGGGAGATGGATGGTGGAAGGCCGACGGAGGAAGAGGAACAAACACCGGGCGCGTCGAGCCTGAGCACCATGGCAATGTTGGCGCCAATGAGGGCAATGTGCGGGAAGGGGACACTTTCGCCCATGCGGAGAGCGACAACGGGTGGCACAGAGGCCCCTGTGAGCCGCCGAGGTTGTGAAAGAAGGGGCAATGGTGGCCTCGTCAATGCCATCCTTGCCACGAACGACGTCATGCGCCAGGTGGGCCGCGGGGACTGCGATGGGAGCAGCTGCTGCCATGGGAACCGCAGCGAAGGTATGCCCGACGGGTGTCGGCGAGTTGAAGTCGGCAGAGTGGTTGCATCGAGGGAGCCAGTTCATGGCGGAGGCGAGAAAATAGGATCGAATGAGCGTCTGATACCAAGTTAGGTTATGTAACTCTCACACTTGTATTACTCAGCCTCGATGGGCATATATACCAGGTACAAGAAAAGGTACAGAGAGGGAGGAGAGAGAGTGTACAACGGCACGCCTGCCATGCAGGATGTGCGGGCGCACGCAGGCGCAAGATAAGCGCTAGTCGTTGAGGCTGCGGAAGAGTCAATGCTAGTCGCCGAGGGTTGGCGTACATGCGTGCGCGAACACCCCTTCCACACAGTCGAAGAAGAGCCTATGAATCAGACAAAAGTTGACGTGGGTTGTGAACAAGTATGAAAGCACGCGTCTGATACGTCTCCAACGTATCGATAATTTATGAAGTATTAATGCCATATTCACCTATGTTTACAATACTTTTATATGGTTTTCATGTACTTTATATGATTTATTTAGAACTAACCCAGACTGACGCTGTTTTCAGCAGAATTACCGTGGTGTTGTTTTTGTGCAGGAAATGAAAGTTCTCGGAATCGCCAGAAACTTTTTGGTGATTTTTTCTGGACCAAATAAGCAATATTGGAGCGAGGAACTGCCGGAGGGGGTGGACTAGAAGGCCACCACGCGGCCAGATGGCTTGTGGGGCCCTCGTAGATCCGTTGCGCGTGATTCCAATGCTGAAAAATCCTATAAATAACAGAAACCCTAGAAATAAACAGAGACTCCTCGTTCCGCCGCTGCAACTCTCTGTATCAACGAAAAACCAATCTGGAGGCGTTCCAGTACCCTGACGGAGAGGGTAGATCATCTCTGGTGGCCATCTTCATCATCCCGGCGGAGGCCATGACGAGGAGGGAGTAGTCCACCCTCGGGGCTGACGGTTTGTACCAGTAGCTATGTGTTCAATCTCTCTCTCTCGTGTTCTTGAGATGGCACGATCTTGATGTATCACGGGCTTTGTTAATATAGTCGGATCATATGATGTTATTCCCTTGCTACCTTGTTGTGATGAATTGAATCTTTACCTTTGAGATCTCGTTATGTTGGATTGAATATTATGGTTTGACAACACTTGATGTACGTCTTGCGTGGGATACCCATAGTGACATTGGGGTATTCTATTGATTCACTTGATATATGTTGAGGCATCAACTTGCGGATTCCGGTGACCTAGGGGATCTATGCATAGGGGTTGATTGCACGTTTTCATACCACGTTCTCCGATAGAAATCTTGGGGTGCTCCGTGAAGTTCTTTGTGTTGGATTGAATATGATAGATCTGAAATTGTTTGATGCATGTCGCATAATTTACCCACGGATGCTTGAGGTGACATTGGAGTATCTAGGTGACATTAGGGTTGATTGATATGTATCATTGGTGTTATTCTAGTAGGAACTCTAAGGCTGTTTGTGACACTTATAGGAATAGCCCAATAGATTGATCGGAAAGAATAACTTTGAGGTGGTTCTACTACCTACACCAATTTCATCTTATTGTTCTCCGCTAGATAGGAACTTTGGAGTGATTCTTTGTTGCACGTTGAGGGATGATCATATGATTCAACTATGTTAGCATTGTTGGGAGATTGCACTAGCGAAAGTATGAACCCTAGGCCTTATTTCCAAGCATTTATACACCCTTTTGCTCGCGGTTTTACAGTTGCTACCTTGCTGTTTTTATATTTTCAGATTACAAAAACCTATATCTATCATCCATATTGCACTTGTATCACCATCTCTTCGCCGAACTAGTGCACCTATACAATTTGCCATTGTATTGGGTGTGTTGGGGATACAAGAGATTTCTTGTATTTGATTGCAGGATTGTTTGAGAGAGACCATCTTCATCCTACACCTCCCACGGTTTGATAAACCTTAGGTCATCCACTTGAGGGAAAATTGCTACTGTCCTACAAAACTCTGTGCTTGGAGGCCTAACACAAGTCTACAAGAATAAAGTTGCGTAGTAGACATCAAGCTCTTTTCTGTCACCGTTGCCGGGGAGGTGAGTGCTTGAAGGTATATCTTTAGATCTTGCAATTAAATCTTTTAGTTTCTTGTTTTTCACTAGTATGGTTTTATAAAAGAAAACTACAAAATAAATATAAATGGATCCTCACCCACTTGCTAATCTTTTCAAAAGACCCAATTATGTTGGAACAATTGCTAGTGAGAGTTTACTAGATTATCTTTATGAGGTCTTGCTTGAAAATCATGAATCTGAAAATTGTGAAATTTATAAAGTGATTCATGATAGTTCCTTGAATGAAAATCATGATAGCAATATTGCTAGTATGAATTCTCTGAATATCCATGATGCTAATGGTATGCAAAGCCACAAGCTTGGGGATGCTATGTTTGATGAAGATGATATTTTTAGTCCCCCAAGTTTTGATGAGCAAATTTATTATGATGATGGCATGCCTCCTATCTATGATGATTATTATGATGACATGTATGCTACAAGGAATAATTATAACTATGAAACTTGTCATCATGATTTCAATATTCAATATGGTTATGCCAATCAAGTGTCTCATGATAGCTATTTTGTTGAGTTTTCTCCCACCACAATGAATGAGAAGAAAATTCCTTATGTACAGAGTAATAAATTTTATATGCTTGTAGATCATGAAAAGGATGCTTTATGTGATAGTTATATTGTTGAATTCCTTCATGATGCTACTGAAAAATTATTATGCGGGAGGAACATATGCTTGTAGGAATTGCAATAATATCAAGTTTCCTCTCTATGTGTTCAAAGTTTTGAAATTATGCTTGTTTTGCCTTCCTATGCTAGTTGATTATTGCTCCCATAAATTGTTTGCTCACAAAATCCCTATGCATAGAAAGTGGGTTAGAATTAAATGTGCTTGTCATGAGATTCATGATTCTCTCTTGTATGTTTCAATTACTATTCTTACGCGAGCATCATTGAAATCATCGTGCCTAGCTAAAAGGCTTTAAAGAAAAGCGCTTATTGGGGGACAACCCAACACTTTTACTTTCTGTTTTTGCGTGTTCACATGATTAAGATACTATAGTAATCATGTTTTGTGTCTTTTATTGCAATAAAGTGCCAAGTAAAGCCTTTGGGATGACTCACAAGATGAGTAGAATTGATGTTGAACCAAAACAGAAACTTTTGACTCCAGAACAGGAATTTTCATTTTTTACTGGAGCATGATAATGATCTGAAATTTTTACACAGTGTTTATATACAAATTCTTCAGGTTTTCCTAATTGTTCAGAATTTTTAGAGACAGTAAAGTATGGTTATACTACAGATCTTCACAGACTGTTCTGTTTTTGACAGATTCTATTTTGCATGCATAATTTGCTTGTTTTAGTGTTCCCATAGCTTATATTCAGTGATATAAATTATGTGAATGCTACTCCCTCCGTTCCTAAATATTTGTCTTTTTAGAGATTCAACTATGGACTACATACAAAGCAAAATGAATGAATCTACACTCTAAATTATGTCTATATACATCTGTATGTAGTCTATAGTGAAATCTCTAAAAAGACAAATATTTAGGAACGGAGGGAGTATAATATAGTAGGTATTATGTGAGAACAATTATGAAGCTTGTCTTGACAGTACCTAAGTGAATGATCTTTATTTATTATACTAACCCATCTCATGAAGTTCCGTTAAGTTTTGTGTGATTGAAGTTTTCAAGTTTTGGGTGAGACACCGATATGAGGAGAATAAGGAGTGACAAGAACCTAAGTTTGGGGATTCCCATGGCACCCCCAAGGTAATATCCAAGGAAGACTCAAGCGTCTAAGCTTGGGGATGCCCTGGAGCGTCATTATATTTTGTTATTATCTGTTATATGTTATTTATAATCTTGTTTTTCAATAAAAAGTTCCAAGAATGGCCTTTAGGATGCTTGAATTGCATGTTTTGATGTGTGCTGTCTAAAAACAGAAACTTTTTCTGTAGTTTTTGAATTTTCATATTTTACTGGAACGTGGAAAGTTTCTGAAATTTTTACACAGTATTGTCATATAAATTCTTTAGCTTCCCCTAAATTTTCATATTTTTTAGAGATACAGAAGTACACTAGTTTAATAGATTGCTACAGACTGTCCTGTTTGGACAGATTGCTGTCATAGTTTTGTTATCTACTTATCCTATAGTTTCCATAGCCTATATTGGTAGATATAAATTGTGGAAATGATAGTAAACAGTAGATGATGTTTGAAAATTATTGTGCAGCTTGTCTTGGCAGTACATGAAGTGTTGATTTGTTCTTATGTCTACTAACCTATCTCATGAGTTCTTTTTGAGTTTTGTGTGGATGATGTTTTTGAGACTTAGGTGAAACCGGGAAATGAGAGGATTGAACGAGATACAAAAGCTCAAGCTTGGGGATGCCCAAGGCATCCCAAGTAAATATTTCAAGAAGTCTCAAGCATCTAAGCTTGGGGATGCTACACATCCCACCTCTCTTCATCAACAATTATCGGTTAGCCTATGTTGAGCCTAAATTTTTATTTGTCCACATGATATATGCTATTTTTGGAGTGCTATTTTTCTTTTGCTTGCTGTTTAAATAAAATACTCAGATCTGAAAATATTTATTCAGAGAGAGAGCCCTCACATAGCTACTTGATTGTTTACTTACTCATTGATCTTCACTTATATCCGGAGAGTAAATTGTGAATGAATTGAATATCATAAATTTGAAATTATCAATGTGCTTTATGCTTAGTAGTAGCTTCACATCTGGTTTATAAAGTAAAATCTATTGAAGTTTGACAATAATCAAATTGGTCATACAAGCAATTCATGAATGATTAGTATAAGAAAGAGAACTTTCACATATAAATATATTATATTGGACACCTTTTATGGTTGTGGATACCCATCCATTATTTTCAACCTTGATCAAATAGTTGAAGTTGGACAAGGAAGACAACGTAATGGTCATGTTTGGGTATATTTGCATAGAAGTTATATTGTTATGGATCCTCCAACATGTGTTGCTTGTTTAGAACCTTTTGGTAGCCAACACTTCATACTAAGTAAAGATACTACTTGTGCATCCAAATCCTTGAGCCAAGTTTATTCCATGAGAGTCCACCATACCTACCTATATATGGTATTTCACTGCCATTCCAAGTAAATTTGCATGTGCCACCTCTAAACATTCAAATAAACATCCATTTTTTGTGCTCGTACCGCTCATGGAGCGATGGGGCGGTCATTATCTTCCATGCTAAGCGAGTTATTCTCAAGATGAGTGTTTATTCACTTGTCATTGCATGAGAGAGGCTGGTAAAAAGGATTCCCAGTCCTGCATAACACAAAAATAAATAAACAAAAACTCCCTCTAGAAAGTTGATTGTTTGGAGGGCAACCGTGGATTAGGCCAGCCATGGAATGTGTTTGAATGGTGGAGGGGGAGTAAAAAATTAAATTCTGTTTAGGAACCGCCAATAATGTGGTTAGCAAGGAAGATATTGAATACTCTGTTGTGACGTTGATAGGAAAGGCACACCACTCAAAATTACATATTCATCTCTGTATTAAACAATGAGCTCTGGCACATATGCAAATCCCTGCTTCCCTCTGCGAAGGGACAATCTATTTACTTTCATGTTACTTACTTTCATGTTGAGTCAACTTCTTATTCCAACCTCGGTCTATTAGTTCGCAAGCACCATGTGGTGGGGAAAGACCCAAACATATATATCCACTCAAATATATTTGATCATGATTCATTATTGTTGACAATTATCTTTATGATAAGTATGTTGGGAGGCAAAACATTAAGCCCCTATCTTTCTCTGTGTTCGATGGATGTGGTTTCTTCTAAAAATACACCTTGAGTATTAGCAATCATAAAAGACTATATGATAATTGAGTATGTGGAGCACTTACTTAGATTTGATCATGCATTGAAATTGTTTGCTGACCAAGAACATAGATTGTTAAGTTTCAATAGAATGCATTGTTTGAACCATGACATGTGAATTGATTGCTACTCTATCATGATGATTTTTATGAGAAAAAGTTGTTGGTTATGATGCTAGAAAAGTGGCTGAAATTATCAATGATCAAAACTATTCACTAAGCTAGCATTCACAATTCATAAATTATTTCTTTTATCATTTACCTACTCGAGGACTGATGTCTACTACACAACTTGTTCTTGTAGACTCGTGTTGGGCCTCCAAGCGCAGAGTTTTGTAGGACAGTAGAAAATTTCCCTCAAGTGGATGACCTAAGGTTTATCAATCCGTGGGAGGCGTAGGATGAAGATGGTCTCTCTTAAACAACCCTGCAACCAAATAATAAAAAGTCTCTTGTGTCCCCAACACACCAAATACAATGGTAAATTGTATAGGTGCACTAGTTCAGTGAAGAGATGGTGATACAAGTGTAGTAATGATAGTAGGTATTGATTTTTGTAATAGTAACTATAAAAAACAGCAAGGTAGCAAGTAACAAAAGTGAGCACAAACGGTATTGCAATGCTTGAAAACAAGGCCTAGGGTCCGTACTTTCGCTAGTGCAATGTCTCAACAATGCTAATATAATTGGATCACATAACCATCCCTCAATGTGCAACGAAGAATCACTCCGAAGTTCTTATCTAGCGGAGAACATAAGAAGAAATTGTTTGTAGGGTATGTCGGGGATATAACTCCACGGTGTAACCCGCCCTACTAGGCCGGGTTAACATATTACAGTCTTATGACCAAGTTCACGATGGGCCATGTCATGAAGATGAAGACAAACGAGGCGGTGGCTAACTACAGTCGCTAGACGGCCCAACACCTGAAGACGGCGGTTCAAGGCCCACGAAGCTAAAGACGCCGGCCGAGTTTCCTTAAGATACAAGGCAAATTAGAGATATTGTAGGTCACGGGTCATGATATGACCTGGAATCTATTGTAAACCCTAGGGCTTGATGTGACGCCCGGATAATTAGGCTACAGTAATTTCGGTAATTAAGCTACAGTAATCCTACGTTAGTGATGCCACCTCACCGCGATCACTGTTGCCGCGATCACTGTTGTTGAACTCGCGTCCGTGCAAACCCCGTTAATTTTCGTGGCAATTTAAATCGTCCGAAAAAGGCGGATGATAAAGTTGTTCAAAACTAAAATAAAAAAAAATGTTGGATGGGTTGGAAATACCTCGTAATATTTTATAAAATTGAAATCGGTAATTTTGGAATTTAATTGGAGCCCCAAAAGTATTTAAAACGAATTTTGAAACGGTGGGAAAATTGGACCTAACCGGGTCAAAATTCGATGGCCCGTTCGCACACTATATATATACGAAACGTGGACGAAACCCTAGCCGGCTGCCCCATTTTCCCCCCCGCGCGCCGCCGCTCGCCCGCGCCAGCCCCGCACCGGTCGCGCGGCCCCGCGCCGCCGCCCCGGTGGCCCGCCCCCGCCGCGCCTGGCCGCACCGGCCCGGCCGCTGCGCTCCTCCGCCCGCGCGGCCCCGCCGCCCGCCGTTGCGCCCCTGCGCGCCGGCCACCCGCGCGCCCGCGACCGGCCCGGTTCCCGCCGCCCGCCGCCGGCCTCGCCCCACCGGCGCTGCGGCCGCCTTCCGCCGGCGTCGCCAGCCCCCGCTGCGGCGCTCGCCGCCCCAGCCCGTCCGCCCGACCCCGCCGACCCGCCTCCGCCTCGTCCCCTGGCCGCCTCGCCGCTTCCCGGCGTCGCCGCCGCCGGCTCGCCGCCCCCGGTGAGCTTCCCCCCCCCCCCCCCCGCCTGCCGTCGACGGCCACCGGCCACCGCCGGACCGGCCCGGCCGGCCCCGTGCTGTGTGTGCGTGTGTGGATGTGTGTGTAGTGTGTGCGTGCGTGTAGCGTGCGTGCGTGTGTCCAGTGTGTGTGTGTAAATGTGTATGTATATACACATGTATGTGTGTATATACGTATATGTATACATATACACTAATAAAAATATTAGAACAAAATTGAATCTAGAAAAGAAAGTAATTAGATAAATATTAATATTAATAATTGATTAATCTGTTAATTAATTGATTTGGTTAAACAGTAAATACTGTTTTAGATAATTCGGATTAAATAATTAAATAAATTCCAGAATATTAATAAAACTTAGATAATTAATATAAATTAAACCGTAGTCCGGATCAAAAAACTTTGAACATGAAAGTTGCTCAGAACGACGAGATGATTCCGGTTACGCTGTCCGTTAGTCTGTCAGATGCCCCTAGCATAGCACACCTGTAACTTTTTGCCTGTTTCTGGCAGATGAATAGTGCATGACTTTAATAAAATAATTCCGGTTAAATTCCTAAATTGACTAGAGCACTTAGATAGGCAGTATATCAACCCTGCGCTGCATCCTAGCTGTCCGATGCTTACAACATCGCAGCCTGGAACATTGCCCCCTCCGGTCATCTGTCTGACACATGTCCGGAACCGGGAATACTTTCCCAGATAGGATCCCCCTTTCTCGGTGTCGTGTAACACTGCGTTAGATCCCCTCTGTCACCGCGTATTGCCATGTCATGCTTTGTGATGCTATTGTTTGCGCTGTTATTTATTTGTTTCCCCTCGTTGCTTCTTTTTCGGTAGACCCTGATACTGCGATAGACGCTGAGACTACCGATGAAACTGCTGTGTACGACTACGTCTGACGACCCCGCCTTTGCCGCAGAGCAACCAGGCAAGCAACCCCCCTTGACGCATGCCTATATCATCCATTCCTTTCTCCCTCCTGCTTGCATTAGAAGTTACCGCTGCTACTGTTTTATCCTATTTCTGATGCATAGCCTGTTTTTGATAACTGCTATTGATACCTGCCTTATTATCCAAACTGCTTAGTATAGGTTGGATGGAAAACCATCTGTGGCCCCTCTCCCTTGCTATAGTTGCTCCGCTCTAGTATCGAAGCCCCGATCAATATGATCGGCGGAACGGAAGACCGATGGGCTGAAGACAGCACATCACCACACACCCCCTAAATTGCTCGACACTGCAGAGCTGGCATCGAGTGCCGAGGGTGATACCTCTTAGCTCACTTTCGATGGTGCCTCTGTAGAATAGCTTCCCGGATGTGTGTTATCGAGGGTGATTCCTCTTACATCACCTCCGCTAAGCTACCGTCGCGCAACTCCTCGAGTGGGAATCCATCGAGGGTGATTCCTCGGATTCCTCCTCGATACTTGGACACACGGTTACTTTGACCTTTGTTACAGGCGGGTTCACCTCGAGAGGTACCCACGGGGAAATGTAAAGTCGGGCTGGCCCCAAGGATGCCCGCGAGCGAATATCATTAAAGACGGGTCGGCTCCAAGAGCACCCGCGCGATACTAAATACGCCTAACGGAACTGGGTATTTGATCTGAGTGGGTCGTCGTGCCCATTTCGCACTACCACCACGTGGGATAATGGTTTAATGGGGCCCTCTGCAGCGTAGTATCCGCCGAAAGCTCTTCAGACGTCACAGGTTACCTTGCGGGCTGATCGTCGGGATTGGGCTGGTACTTCACTGGGTTGTTCAGTGTCGCGCCTGCACCCCGACCACCCACGCAACGTGCAGGAGTGCGGAGGGCGATGGCCCAAGACCTCTCCGTGCTTAGGATTTAGACCGGCGTGTTGACCTCTCTGCTGAGCTCTAGGTCGGGCTGCGTTGTGTCGATCACCCGAGGCCGGGTATTACCCAGCAAGCGTATCCGGCCGGAGGTAATCGAGCGTGTTGGGTAACAGTAGTGCACCCCTGCAGGGAAGATATCTATTCGAATAGCCGTGTCCACGGTAACAGGACGCTTGGAGTTGTGCCCGGATCCATAATAACTATAAAGAGATGATGATAAATGTTAAACTGTTGATAATGCTCTCGGGATCGCTTTCTCGCAGGGAGTCGAGAAAGGATCTCAGGGCATTGCTGTTGTATATCCACATGTATGCTACTACTATCTACTCTCTTCTGATGCTGCAAGACTGCTTGAAGATGCTAGTCTTCGATAGGCTAGGTCTTTCTCTCTCTTCTGGCATTTCTGCATTACAGTCCACAAATACAGCCTTCTCATTTGATACCATTGCATGTTTAGCATAGTTCTGATGTCAGTCTTGCGAGTACTTTGGATGAGTACTCACGGTTGCTCTGCTATTCTTTTCCCCCATACCCAATTGATGATGCATCAGCCGATGGAGCCCAGGAGCCAGACGCCACCGCTGGAGCCTACTACCAGGAGGGTCCCGATGGTACCTACTACTGGATCGAGCCAGCCGACGAGGAGTAGTTAGGAGGTTCCCAGGTAGGAGGCCTGCGCCTTTTCGATCTGTATCGTTGTTTGTGCTAGCCTTCTTAAGGCAAAACTTGACTAACAATGTCTGTACTCAGATATCATTTGTGTGTATGACTTATGTATTCGGGTCCTCGCGACCCCTGGTTTGTAATATGATGATTTGTGTTTGAATTTGTGTCTAAAGTTGTGTTGTGATATTGATTAGTGAGTCCCTAATCTTGATCGTACGCGTCTGCGTGTATGATTAGCGTACGGTCAAATTGGGGGCGTCACAAGTTGGTATCAGAGCCAGCTGCCTGTAGGTAGCCCCCTTTCCAACTCCTTGGCCGAAGTTGAGTCTAGACAAAGAAAACTGTTTTACTAACTTGGCTGTGTGGCTTACGGGCCCACGTCGCCATTGGGTGGTATTAGGATCTTTTATTCCTCTTCTATACTCTGGGACTCTGATCTCTCTTCTTTTCGGGTTAAAGATTTTACTAAGCTCTGACTCTAGGTTCTCGTAACTACTTCTCCCGGAGAGCCCTCATACCAGAAGATCACCTGTTTCGTCAGAAGGTTCTGACAATACCCTTTTGATGTTTTCCGAGACTTTGAACTTATCGGCTTTGCAATTCCCTACCACCGATATATCCCTATGGATGACTACTCGCGATTGTCATTCATACAATAATTTCTCGTGGCTCTTCTTGTTACAAGATGCCCCGGATTACTCTCCATTGACCCGAGAATCCTTTGAGTTTACGGCCTTGCAGTTTTGTTCCGCATAAAAATCCTTATGGTTAATTCCTCACATTTATCGAGGATCCGTTCTTCTCAGTTGTTCATGTGTTTCACAAAATTCTTCGGAATGCTTTTCAATCTTCCGAAGATCCTCTGCAGCTTGTTGCTATTGAAATTCTTGTCTGCTTGCATTATGGTTAATTACATATGTCTAGCAATGTTCATTAAAATCCCTTATGATTGTCATTCTGATCATATTGATTCAGCCTGTGTGCAAATGCACGCAGTCATCAGCTTATCCTTTTAAATTATCTTTCTGACTCAGACGTCCTTCCGGACATGAGATGGTTCTCGGCAAATCAAACCTTGACCGATTGTGCCTTTGAGTCTGTTCAACTTATCCATCCTTGATCAGAGCGTCTGCTGCTGATCCTTCATTTTGGAAGTCATAACTCCTTTGTTATTTAAGCATCGAATTGTTCGGGAGTTCTATACCCCGATGCCTTGCATTCTCTCTTCCTGTGATTGAGTACCAATACTCACATCAGCTCTGTTGTGAACCGTCAGACCCATTGCTGGGTTGTTATCCGATAGTATCCTTCGCATTCGAATCTTGTGAGTTCTCTCCCTGATACTTGAAATGCCTTTGGTAGAATTGTATCCTCTGCTGTTGTCAACCCTGCTCCACCTTCGAGCTTGTGTTAATTACTCTTGAAGCTTGTGGTATATGTTCCTAAGATGCCCCGATGGGTTGAACCTATGCCTTCCCCTAATCCGTGAGAACCCGAAAGTTTTCACAAGTCATACCCTTCTGGTGTTCTACCAGATAAAATTCCAACACTACAGCTTTATCAGAGCGAGAGGTGAATGAAATGTTATGCATTGGAGAAGTGGGAGTCGACCTTGAACTTTGTGTTCATGCCCATGGAAACGATGTAGACCGTCTCGGAAGCTTCTTGCAAAATAATTATCCAGCTGTATGATTCTTTCAGTGTCACTAAATTGATCCCTTGTAGTTATGGTTCCGACCATGCTGTCCTTATTCAAAATGTTTGAAAGAAATTCATTCCCGTGCCTCGTCAAATTTTTGACAAGGATAAAATATCTGCTGTCGTCGGTCAACGCCCCAGCTCTACTTCTATCATGTTCTGCCCTCGAGTTTTACCCTCTGGTATCTCGAGGATATCATGCCTTTGCATGGCATCTTAATAACTTTGATGAGGTAATAAATTTTTTCCTTGTCTTAATCACTTCACGGGTTCTGGGATTGTTGTCAACCGAGAACACCGATAGGAAAATTTATGCCACACTGCAATTCAATACGCCTAGTAATTGTTACTGGGAAATTTTAAATTCAATCATGTCATTCCTAGACTATCGGTTGCATCCTTTGTCTAGCTATCTTTGACTGTGCCACCTCGTCCTACTCTGGTGCTTCAATTCTTCAGAGTATGAGCACGACTTACGTCGAGTTTTCAACATCATGTTGTTTGTCTTGAAAAGCAACCCCGATATTGAGCTTGCATCTTGTCTGTTGTTTCCTATAACTTTCCACGCTGTCATTCCCCTACTTGACGCCACCGCTGTTCGGTTGCATTCTCTTGAATACTCTCGACAAATGAAGTCGTGATCATCGTCCACAATTTGACTTCTTCCGAGACGTCAGCTGATTCATGATGATAAATACCCTCCTTGCCCTCGGTGATTTTTGATATCATCGACAACATCCTTGACCTCCTTTCATCATGAACTTGTCCACGTTATGAATGCAACTTGCTCTCCAGCTTGCATTGTGTTCTGCCTTGAAGTATTACTGTCTTTTACGCTGAGTATGTTGTGAGGATTGCTCCACCTTTCAGAAATTCTTGGCATAGTGATACTTCTCACCATCACCATTCTTTCTTGGTCCCCGTGTTGATTCTAACCGGGATACCATCAACAAGCGATGCTGCTTGGATTATGTAATTCTATCAACCCTATTGCCTTGAAGATAACGATCGGCAGTTCGTTCTTTGACTGTTGGTTATTGAGTCGCCACTCTAACGTTGATCTTGTTGCCTAAGGTCATATTTCGGGCGCGCTTTTCAATCAATGATTAGTGACGTATGTTTCCTCGATCATACAACATTATATCATTTGAGCTGACAAATGTCATCTCCTTGTTCACATAATTGTGGAAATCCATCCGTTTGGAATTCTCGATGAATTGTCGCTGAGTCCATCAGCCACCTTCTCATTCTCTCCTTGGTTTAATGATGAACTATATATTCATGGGTTACCTCGATAAATTCGTCGTGTTTTATCTAGACGATATCCTGGTAGACCCTGATACTGCGATAGACGCTGAGACTACCGATGAAACTGCTGTGTATGACTACGTCTGACGACCCCGCCTTTGCCGCAGAGCAACCAGGCAAGCAACCCCCCTTGACGCATGCCTATATCATCCATTCCTTTCTCCCTCCTGCTTGTATTAGAAGTTACCGCTGCTACTGTTTTATCCTATTTCTGATGCATAGCCTGTTTTTGATAACTGCTATTGATACCTGCCTTATTATCCAAACTGCTTAGTATAGGTTGGATGGAAAACCATCTGTGGCCCCTCTCCCTTGCTATAGTTGCTCCGCTCTAGTATCGAAGCCCCGATCAATATGATCGGCGGAACGGAAGACCGATGGGCTGAAGACAGCACATCACCACACACCCCCTAAATTGCTCGACACTGCAGAGCTGGCATCGAGTGCCGAGGGTGATACCTCTTAGCTCACTTTCGATGGTGCCTCTGTAGAATAGCTTCCCGGATGTGTGTTATCGAGGGTGATTCCTCTTACATCACCTCCACTAAGCTACCGTCGCGCAACTCCTCGAGTGGGAATCCATCGAGGGTGATTCCTCGGATTCCTCCTCGATACTTGGACACACGGTTACTTTGACCTTTCTTACAGGCGGGTCCACCTCGAGAGGTACCCGCGGGGAAATGTAAAGTCGGGCTGGCCCCAAGGATGCCCGCGAGCGAATATCATTAAAGACGGGTCGGCTCCAAGAGCACCTGCGCGATACTAAATACGCCTAACGGAACTGGGTATTTGATCTGAGTGGGTCGTCGTGCCCATTTCGCACTACCACCACGTGGGATAATGGTTTAATGGGGCCCTCTGCAGCGTAGTATCAGCCGAAAGCTCTTCAGATGTCACAGGTTACCTTGCGGGCTGATCGTCGGGATTGGGCTGGTACTTCACTGGGTTGTTCAGTGTCGCGCCTGCACCCCGACCACCCACGTAACGTGCAGGAGTGCGGAGGGCGATGGCCCAAGACCTCTCCGTGCTTAGGATTTAGACCGGCGTGTTGACCTCTCTGCTGAGCTCTAGGTCGGGCTGCGTTGTGTCGATCACCCGAGGCCGGGTATTACCCAGCAAGCGTATCCGGCCGGAGGTAATCGAGCGTGTTGGGTAACAGTAGTGCACCCCTGCAGGGAAGATATCTATTCGAATAGCCGTGTCCACGGTAACAGGACGCTTGGAGTTGTGCCCGGATCCATAATAACTATAAAGAGATGATGATAAATGTTAAACTGTTGATAATGCTCTCGGGATCGCTTTCTCGCAGGGAGTCGAGAAAGGATCTCAGGGCATTGCTGTTGTATATCCACATGTATGCTACTACTATCTACTCTCTTCTGATGCTGCAAGACTGCTTGAAGATGCTAGTCTTCGATAGGCTAGGCCTTTCTCTCTCTTCTGGCATTTCTGCATTACAGTCCACAAATACAGCCTTCTCATTTGATACCATTGCATGTTTAGCATAGTTCTGATGTCAGTCTTGCGAGTACTTTGGATGAGTACTCACGGTTGCTCTGCTATTCTTTTCCCCCATACCCAATTGATGATGCATCAGCCGATGGAGCCCAGGAGCCAGACGCCACAGCTGGAGCCTACTACCAGGAGGGTCCCGATGGTACCTACTACTGGATCGAGCCAGCCGACGAGGAGTAGTTAGGAGGTTCCCAGGCAGGAGGCCTGCGCCTTTTCGATCTGTATCGTTGTTTGTGCTAGCCTTCTTAAGGCAAAACTTGACTAACTATGTCTGTACTCAGATATCATTTGTGTGTATGACTTATGTATTCGGGTCCTCGCGACCCCTGGTTTGTAATATGATGATTTGTGTTTGAATTTGTGTCTAAAGTTGTGTTGTGATATTGATTAGTGAGTCCCTAATCTTGATCGTACGCGTCTGCGTGTATGATTAGCGTACGGTCAAATTGGGGGCGTCACACTTGACATGTATATAAAGGCTGGCCCCTAGGACCAAAAGACTTAACTTACAACCTCTCGATAGCTAGGTTAGCGATTCCACACCCTTGTAATCGAGATCTATCAATCAAATATACACAAAGCAGGACGTAGGCTATTACCTCCGTAGGAGGGGCCGAACCTGGGTAAACCCGACTCTCTCTCTCGTTCAACCCCTTCGAGTCGCCACCTAGCGGCGATGGCCTCACACCTAAGTTCTGTTACGAGGACATCTGCCGGGTTGACAAAACCACGATAGTTGGCACCCACCATGGGGCTCTCGCCCGGTGGAGTTGAGTTTTCGAAGGGAATCCAACCAGTATTTGGGAAGTTTGCGGTTAATCAGATGATCAATAGCCGCCACGACCATATCTACGTCGACGAACCGGCTTGGAGCATCAAAATTGACCCGATCGGACGTAGGCTTCGAGGTCCCGTGGGAGAGGTTGGTTTAGACACCTTCGAGTCAGATATCAACATCAACGTCGATGAGCCGGCTCGGAGCGCCCAAGCCAGTCAACGCCAGGGCGGCCTTCGTTAGCTTCACGCAAGGGATCAGCCTTTCGGATGAGCCGGCCTCCAGTGGCGACGTCCTCATCAACTCAGACGGCGGATCATCCACAGGAGATACGGAGTCGATCTGTCCTCTTTATGATGGCGGGCTAGGGGGCTCATTGGAAACCGATGCCCCTGAGGAATATGACAAGTCGCCACGCCAAGTCGCTGTCTACATGGCAGGGGCTACGACGGTTCCAGATCTGGCCGCAGCTGGAGGTTCTGGCGGTCAACCAAAATGCCAACTCAAGCCATGACCGATCTCATGGCCGAGATGGAAAAACTCGTGGACACCCTAGTTACTGCAGAAAATCAGGAAGAGCACAATGTGGAGCTAACCAAATTGCGTAGTCAGATAGTTGAATTGCAGAAGGAGATTGATGCTGAAAACGCACAAATGGCGGAGTTGCAGGATCGCATACATCATGAGACGAAACACCTTAAGGCCAAGGCCTGGCGATTAGGAGTTCAGAGGGAAGCATCGGAGGCAATTTACGAGAGAAGACGCCACCGCGGACTCCCACCGAACCTTGAGCCACAACAGCTTTTTAATACTCCATGACAGACACCAGGAACTGTTCAACAACCTCGAAATCGTCAAGAGGAACCGGCTCGACCCCCGCCGGCTCGATCCCCATCTCGGCGATTCCAGACACCACGGGGCCACTTTTCCAATCGTGTTGACAACATGTTGGCTGCAACCCGGAATTTGGAAGCACTGCCTATTAACGGAAACTCCCCTGTCGAGGTTGAGGCTAGAAACGCTATCGAGATGCTAAAAACAGCTGTGGTACAACATGCATAGTACTCATACAGTCGGGATCGGATGCATTCCACTCCCTACGCTAGCAAGGGTTGTCATGTGGAGTCCCCGGTTGTTTCCAGCAGTGGGTGAAGGCAACAGCCTCAGGTCTCCCCAACCCGTCCCATGCCATCAGACGCCCAGGCAGTTGTTGATGCTGCGAGAGGTGCACGACAGGCAGAAGCAGAAGCAGCAGCATGGGCGATGCAATAGCTTCAACCACAACTGGCGAGTTTGGGGGCTGGGTCCAACAGTAGGACGATTGGCATACCATGCTTATCCCCGGCACTCCGCGCCGAGCGCATGCCCAAAGACTTCAAGGGGCCTCGTAAGGTGCCAAACTACATGACAGATGTTGAGCCGGCATCGTGTGGATCGAAAGTTATGAGTTGGCGATGGATATGCTGGATGTCAGTGATGCTGTATGTGCCAAGTACTTAACCATGATGTTGGAAGGACCGGCTCGGACGTGGTTGAAAAACTTGCCGCCTAACTCCATCAACACATGGGCCGAGCTGAAAGAGCGATTCATCAAGAATTTCCAAGGAACCTGCAAGAAGCCTATGACGATAGTAGACCTACATCAGTGCGTTCAACGAGTGGACAAGTCGGCCCACCATTGGACTCGCCGGGTCGCGGAAATTATCTACTCATCAGACAGCATCACGGCGGCTCAAGCAGTCCTAATATTGGAAAAGAACTGTCACTTCCAGCCTTTGGTTCAAAAGCTCAGACAGCTCAAGCGAAAGGTGCAAGACATGGGAGACTTAATGGATGTCCTCACCAGATATGCCGAGTCAGATAGCACGAAAGACCCCGGCTCAGATGAGGACAAGACCACCAAAGGCAAAAAGGTTGAAGGAGGAAAAGGCCAGCATGGTCATGGTGGCAACCAGGGGGCTCAAAATAATAAGCGGAAGCAGCCTCAAGGCGGGTCAGACTTTGTGGCCAACACTAACACATGCTTCAAGAATCAGCGCCGCAACGGCCGACCCGGACGAGCTTATAATGGGAATAAACCTCACAATTATGAGGAGGCGCTTAAAGCACCTTGCCCTAAGCACCGCACTCAAGATAAGCCGGCTAGCCACTCTTGGGAGAATTGTTATATCATGCAAGAGTTCCGTAGCTAAGCTTTCCATAATAATCCGGGAGGTAATGGTGGAGGACACCCGGGTCAACACGGACCTGCCGGGTCACAAGGTGGCCCGGGGGCTGGTTTTCAACATCAGGGAAATCATGGCAAGGGGCAGCATCCTGGTCAGGGCAATCAGCATAATAACCAAGGAGGATTCCAAAGTAATCTCAAGCAGTTGAATAACGGTCAGTACCACTAGCACCTGAATCCCTGAATAAAATTCATGCACTAGCAAAAGTATGAACCCTAGGCCTTATTTCCAAACATTTATACATCGTTTTTCTCGCTGTATTACACTTGTTACCTTGCTGTTTTTATATTTTCAGATTACAAAAACCTATATCTATCATCCATATTGCACTTGTATCACCATCTCTTCGTCGAACTAGTGCACCTATACAATTTGCCATTGTATTGGGTGTGTTGGGGACACAAGAGATTTCTTGTATTTGATTGCAGGGTTGTTTGAGAGAGACCATCTTCATCCTACACCTCCCACGGATTGATAAACCTTAGGTCATCCACTTGAGGAAAAATTGCTACTGTCCTACAAAACTCTGTGCTTGGAGGCCCAACACGAGTCTACAAGAATAAAGTTGCATAGTAGACATTAGCGTCCTGCATATTGTTGGGGAACGCGACAGAAAACAAAAAAATTCGGTACAGCGAGCACGCCCAGTACCACTATGGAGACTGCATACAAGGTTTGAATTGATCCGTACCGACTCGAAGCGCAACGGAAGAAGAGTCGGTGGAGATCGTTGGTGCAGATCCCCACAGCTAGGATTTACAACCTCCCAACCACGAGGATGTACTCCCTCGTCGGACAGCCCTTCGGGAGGCAGTCAGACAGTCCCTCGGACGATGTCACGGACAGCCCTTCGGGAGGACCCTCAAAACCCGAACGGAAACTCGGACAGCCGTTCGGGAAGACACTCGAACAGCCCCTCGGGCAAAAGATCAAAACTACGACCTCTCTACGGGGTTGCACACATACGGTGTTGATACGTCTCCAACGTATCTATAATTTATGAAGTATTCATACCATGTTTACAATAATTTTATATGATTTTGGTATGATTTTATTAGAACTAACCCGGACTGTTTTCAGCAGAGCTACCGTGGTGTTGTTTTTTGTGCAGAAATAAAAGTTCTCGGAATGGGCTGAAAATTTACGGAGAATATTTTTGGAAAATATAAAAAATACTGGAGCAAAAAGATATCGGAGAGGAGTCCCGAGTAAGTCACAAGCTTAGGGGGCGCGCCCCCTCCCTAGGGCGCGCCCCCTGGCTTATGGGTCCCTCGAGCACCCCCCTGACTTGATTCCGACGCCAAAAAATTCCTATAAATCCCGTAACCCCCAGAAAGAAACCTAGATCGGGAGTTCTGCCGCCGCAAGCCTCTATAGCCAAGAAAAACCAATCGGGAGCCCGTTCCGGCACCTTGCCAGAGGGGGAAACCATCACCGGAGGCCATCTTCATCATCCCGGCGGTCTCCATGACGAGGAGGGAGTAGTTCACCCTCGGAGCTGAGGGTATGTACCAGTAGCTATGTGTTTCATCTCTCTCTCTCGTGTTCTTGAGATGACACGATCTTGATGTACCGCGAGCTTTATTAATATAGATGAATCATATCGAGTTTTCCCCACTCTATCATCTTGTGATGAATTGATTTTTCCCTTTGAAGTTTTCTTATCGGATTGAGTCTTTAAAGGATTTGAGAACACTTGATGTATGTCTTGCGATGGGATATCCATGGTGACAATGGGATGTTCTATTGATCCACTTGATGTATGTTTTGGTGATCAACTTGCGGGTTCCGTGACCTTGGGAATATATGCATAGGGGTTGGCACACGTTTTCGTCTTGACTCTCTGGTAGAAACTTTGGGGCACTCTTTGAAGTTCTTTGTGATGGATTGAACATGATGAATCTGAAATTGTGTGATGCATATCGTATAATCAACCCCATGGGTACTCGTGGTGACATTGGAGTATCTAGGTGAGATTAGGGTTTTGGTTGATGTGTATCTTAAGGTGTTATTTTAGTACGAACTCTAGGGCTGTTCGTGACACTTATAGGGATAGCTCATAAGATTGATCGGAAAAGATAACTTTGAGGTGGTTTCGTACCCTACAATAATTTCTTCGTTTGTTCTCCGCTATTTGTGACTTTGGAGTGAACTCTTTGTCGCACGTGAGGGATTTACATATGATTCAACTATGTCAGTATTGTTGAGAGAACTTGCACTAGTGAAAGTATGAACCCTAGGCCTTGTTTCTAAGCATTGCAATACCGTTTGTGCTCACTTTTATCATTAGTCACCTTGCTGTTTTTATATTTTCAGATTACAAAAACCTATATCTACCATCCATATTACACTTGTATCACCATCTCTTCGCCGAACTAGTGCACCTATACAATTTACCATTGTATTGGGTGTGTTGGGGACACAAGAGACTCTTTGTTATTTGGTTGCAGGGTTGCTTGAGAGAGACCATCTTCATCCTACACCTCCCACGGATTGATAAACCTTAGGTCATCCACTTGAGGGAAATTTGCTACTGTCCTACAAAACAAGAGTCTACAAGAAGAAGGTTGCGTAGTAGACATTAAGCTCTTTTCTGGCGCCATTGCCGGGGAGGTGAGTGCTTGAAGGTATATCTTTAGATCTTGCAATTAAATCTTTTAGTTTCTTGTTTTTCACTAGTTTGGTTTCATAAAAGAAAACTACAAAAAATATGGAATTGAGGTTGCCTGATATGCTTCATCTTTTTAATGTCTTTCGTGAAAATGATGGAAAGGAAAATTGTGCTCAAGTGTTAGAAGAATAAGTTATTAAAATGTTTGGCACTAAATCTTTGAGTGATGAGCATGATTGCAATGTTGTTAGTATGAATTCCTTGAATATTCATGATGCTAATGATATGCAAAGCTACAAGCTTGGGGATGCTATGTTTGATGAGGATGATATGTTTAGTCCCCCAAGTTTTGATGAGCAAATTTATTATGATGAAAGCATGCCTCCTATTTATGATGATTATTGTGATGACATGTATGCTATAAATAATAATGATAACCATGAAACTTGTCATCATGATTTTAATTTTCAATAGGATTATGCTTCACATGATAGTTATTTTGTTGAGTTTGCTCCCACTATTATGAATGAGAAGAAAATTGCTTATGTGGAGAGTGACAAATTTTCTATGCTTGTGGATCATGAAGATAATGCTTTAGGTGATAGTTATGTTGTGAAATTACTTCATGATTCTACTGAAAATTATTATGAGGGAGGAACATATGCTTGTAGGAATTGCAATAATATCAAGTTTCATCTCTATGTGTTCAAAGTTTTGAAGTTATGCTTGTTTTGCCTTCCTATACTAGTTGATTCTTGTTCCCATAAATTATTTGATCACAAAATCCCTATTCATAGGAAGTGGGTTAGACTTAAATGTGCTTGTCATGAGATTCATGATGCTCTTTTGCATGTTTCAAATACTATTCCTATGTGAGCATCATTGAAATCATCATGCCTAGCTAAAAGGCATTAAAGAAAAGCGCTTGTTGGGAGACAACCCAATATTTATCCTTACTGTTTTAGTGTGTTCACATGATTAAGCTACTGTAGTAATCATGTTTTATAGCTTTTGTCTCAATAAAGTGCCAAGTAAAGCCTTTGGGATGACTCACAAGATGAGTAGAAGTGATGCTGAACCAAAACAGAAACTTTTGACTCCAGTACAGGAATTTTCATATTTTACTGGAGCGTGATAATGATCTGAAATTTTACACAGTTTTCATATACAAATACTTCAGGTTGTCCTAATTATTCAGAATTTTTAGAGACAGGGAAGTATGGTTACACTACAGATCTTCACAGACTGTTCTATTTTTGACAGATTCTGTTTTGCATGCATAGTTTGCTTGTTTTAGTGTTCCCATAGCTTATATTGAGTGATATAAATTATGGGAATGATATAATACAGTAGGTATCAAGTGGGAACAATTATGAATCTTGTATTGACAGTACCTAAGTGAATGATTTATCTTTATTACACTAACCCTTCTCACGAAATTCCGTTAAGTTTTGTGTGATTGAAAATTTCAAGTTTTGGGTGAGACACCGATATGAGGAGAATAAGGAGTGAATAGAACCTAAGCTTGGGGATGACCAAGGCAACCCCAAGGTAATATCCAAGGAAGACTCAAGTGCCTAAGCTTGGGGATGCCCCGGAAGGCATCCCCTCTTTCGTCTTCAACACTATCGGTATATCTTACATGGAGCTATATTTTTATTCGTCACATAATATGAGTTTTGCTTGGAGCATCATTTTATTATGTTGTTATCTGTTAGGTGTTATTTATAATCTTATTTTTCAATAAAAAGTTCCAAGAATTGTCTTAGGATGCTTGCATTGCATGTTTTGATGTGTGCTGTGTAAAAACAGAAACTTTTGATGTAGTGTTTGAATTTTCATATTTTACTGGAACGTGGAAAGTTTCTAAATTTTTTACATAGTATTGACATATAAAGTATTTAGCATGTCCTAAATTTTAATAATTTTTTGAGTTACAGAAGTACACTGGTTTAATAGATTGCTACAGACTGTTCTGTTTGGACAGATTGCTGTCACAGTTTTGTTATCTGCTTATCCTATAGTTTCCATAGCCTATATTGGTAGATATAAATTGTGGAAATGATATTATACAGTACCTAATGTTTGAAAATTATTATGCAACTTGTCTTGGCAGTACATAAAGAGTTGATTTATTATTATGTGCACTAACCTATCTCACGAGTTCTTTTCAAGTTTTGTGTGGATGAAGTTTTTGAGAATAGATGAAACCATGATATGAGAGGATTGAACGAGATACAAAAGCTCAAGCTTGGGGATGCCCAAGGCACCCCAAGTAAGTATTTCAAGAAGTCTCAAGCATCTAAGCTTGGGGATGCTACGCATCCCACCTCTCTTCATCAACAATTATCGGTTAGTCTATGTTGAGCCTAAATTTTTATTCGTTCACATGATGCGTGCTATTCTTGGAGTGCTATTTTTCTTTTGCTTGCTGTTTAATAAAATAATTAAGATCTGAAATTCTTAGATGAGAGAGTCTTCACATAGTTATCTAATTGTTGACTACGCATTGATCTTCACTTATATCTTTTTGGAGTAGTTTGTCATTCACTCTCGTGCTTCACTTATATCCTATGAGTAAATGGTTGAATGAATTGAATATCATAAATCTGAAATTAAATATGCTTCATATACTTATCCCATGGGGAGTAATGACTTCACACATAATAAGTATAGGTGGTAAAATTTATTGAAAGTTAGCAAACACCGCATTGGTCACTCGAACAATTCATGAAAGAATATTGAAGGAAGAGAGATTCCACATATAAATATACTATCTTGGACATCTTCTATGATTGTGAGCTCATTAATTATTTTCAAACTCGAGCAAATTAGTTAAAATTGGACAAGGAAGACAACTTAATGAGTTATGTTTGGGTATATTTGTATAGAAGTTATATTGTTATGGATCCTCCAACATGTGGTGCTTGCTTCCACCTCATACTAGCCAAAACTTCCGCACCAAGTAGAAATACTACTCGTGCATCCAAACACCCTTAAACCAGTTTTGCCATGAGAGTCCACCATACCTACCTATATGCGGTATTTACCTGCCGTTCCAAGTAAATTTGCATGTGCCAAACTCTAAACCTTCAAATAATATTCTGTTTTGTAAGCCCGAATCGCTCATATAGTGACTAGGGGCTGTCAATATCTTCCATGCTAGGTGGGTTTTTCTCACGATATGTGATGATTCACTATCATTCACGAGAAAGTGGCTGGTATTCGGGATGCCCAGTTCCATGCTCAAAAATCAAATCAAAATATTATGAA
Organism: Elymus sibiricus; assembly: GCA_039707655.1. Classification (NCBI taxonomy): domain Eukaryota; kingdom Viridiplantae; phylum Streptophyta; class Magnoliopsida; order Poales; family Poaceae; genus Elymus; species Elymus sibiricus. Next base: position 525,112,779 of record CM077665.1, on the reverse strand, counting down.
ACAAAACTCCCCCGGGATTGTTTTTTGTATGGACGGTACCCGTGGATTCGGCTCGCCGTGGAGTGTGATTGATTGGTGGAGGGGGAGTAAAAACTTTACCATTCTGTTTGGAAACCGCCTATAATGTATCTAGCATGGAAGATACCGAGATCTCTCGGTGGTTGTGTTGACAATGAAAGCATACCGCTCAAAATTATTATCCATCCCTGTTATAAAAGCTCGAGCTCTGGCACCTCTGTAAATCAATGCTTCCCTCTGCGAAGGGCCTATCTTTTACTTTCTAGTACTTACCTTTATGCAAGAGTCATGGTGATCTTCACCACTTCCTATATTTTGCCTTTTTCTCTTGGCAAGCGTCATGTGTTGGGGAACGATCTAGACATATATATCCACACAAATATATTTGATCATGAATTATTATTGTTGACAATTATCTATATGATAAATAAGTTGGGAGGCGAAACATTAAGCCCCTATCTTTCTATGTGTTCGATGGATGCTATTTGTTCTAAAAATATGCTTTGAGTGTCAATAATCATGGAAGACTATATGATAGTTGAGTATGTGGAATTTGCTAAATCAAAGCTCTTACATAGACCCTTCCTGAAAATAAGATGAATTGCAATTGTTCGATGACTAGGAATATGGTTTGTTAGTTTTCAAGAAACTTTCTGGTCTATACTTTAACATGTGAATAGCTTGTTACTTGATCATGAGAAGTTTTATGAGATGAGCTACTATTTATGGTTTATATTGATGCTAGAAAAAGTGATTGGAATTATCATTGATCAAACTTGTGCACTTGCTAGCATTCACACTTCATAAATTATTTCTTTTATCATTTACCTACTCGAGGACGAGCAGGAATTAAGCTTGGGGATGCTGATACGTCTCCAACGTATCTATAATTTATGAAGTATTCATGCCATGTTTACAATAATTTTATATGATTTTATTAGAACTAACCCGGACTGACGCTGTTTTCAGCAAAGCTACCGTGGTGTTCTTTTTTGTGCAGAAATAAAAGTTCTCGGAATGGGCTGAAAATTTACGGAGAATATTTTTGGAAAATATAAAAAATACTGGAGCAAAAAGATACCGGAGAGGAGTCCCGAGGAAGTCACAAGCCTAGGGGCCGCCCCCCTAGGGCGTGTCGTCGGAACGAGCCTGATAGTAGAGGTTACGGGTACGTAAGGAGAGGGCAGAGTCCTAGCTACGGCGAGATTGTACACACGGATGTATGAGTTCAGGCCCCTCTCGTGGAGGTAACAGCCCTACGTCTCAGTGCTCGAGAGCTTCTGTCATGTGGAAGGTGTGTGTTACAGGGGGTGCGAACCCTTGTGCCAGAGGGGAGGGGTGGCTTATATAGAGTGCGCTACCCCTCATGAATACCCAGCAACCAAGGGTTCGATCGTGGTAATAAAAATGAACGTTATAGGGAACGCATGTAATAAATGCTACTTATGGCGACCAGTCGAACGCCTGTCCGTTGTTATCCCTGGAGTGGCTTCTGGTCTTCTACGGTCGACTGACTTCCGGTTCTTCCGAGTGAAAGGTGGTTGTCGAATGGAGGTTCTGTCGAGTGACTCATGCGCCATGGTGATTTCAGTCGAAGCCTTCCTCGTAATCTTGTAATCTTTAAGTTCTCCAATGTATTGTCCTTAGGTAGGGTATGGAGGTCAGGCCTAAGACCCTACCCTAGGTACATATCCCCATCATTAGCCCCCGAATGGATCGGGGTTCGAGTGAAAAAGGGATCGATGCAGGTTCTGACAAGACACAAAAATTCCGAATGCATTTTAGGGCTTCACAGAAGTCTGCATCGATTGGAGTCTTTGTCGTTCACCCTGATTGATTCTGTCTTGATACGCGTCCGAGTGAACTTGAGCGCGGACTCAGGTCCGAGTGGTCAGCAGGAACTCTTGATGCGACGGGTCACTTCGTCAGGCCCGGATTTTACGGGATTTGAAAATTTGGAAAGCACGCGCCGCGCAACGATGACGCAACGACTGCGGCAAGTGGGGGCATGACGCCTCGATTTTCGTGCCGCCCTTAACGCCACTTACTGCGCTTCCTCTGTAATCGGGATACACAGAGATCCGGCGGGCCCGCAGGTCAGCGACCCACTCGGGTAGTTATAAGACGGGACGGCGCAAGGGTCGGTACAGTGCTCCTCCCCCATTCCCCTCTTTTCCTCCGCCTCCTTTGCTCCACGCGCGCCGCTCGGCTCCGCCTCGACGACCGCCACCGCGATGACGAAGGGGAAGACGGAGAAGCTCGAGCGCGCCAAGAAGGGAGCCAAGGCGAAGAAGCCGTCGGGCGCCCGGTCCATGGCGCCGCCGGGGTGGATCCAAGGGGATTTCCTTCGGTCGACTGTCATGACGGAGGACATCCAGAACCTCGTAGCCGACGGGTCGTGGAGGCTGCTGGGGGAAGAGACCGAGCCGGAGCCGCGCGAAGGCGAGCGAGTCCTCCTCCTCACCCATGTCGAGCGAGGTTTTTCTCTGCCTCCCCATCCATTCATCCGTGGGTTCTTGAATTTCTTCGGGGTACAACTTCATCATTTCCCTCCGAATGCAATTGCGTATCTTGTTGCGTTCATAACAATGTGTGAGTGCTTCTTGGGATGTCCCCCTCACTGGGGCTTGTTCAAACACATCTTCACCATCCGGTCTCAGTCGGTCAAAAAGGCTAACACCAATGAAAGTAAGACCCACGTCATCCAGTTATGCGGTGGCCTGGGATTCCAAAAGAGGAACAGGAGTGCGTTTCCGTCGATGACCTTTCCTGAATCCGTTCGGGGCTGGCAGTCGACTTGGTTTTACTGCAACGATGTTGCATCTCCCAACATGTTGACTGGTCTTCCCCCCTTCACATTGGAGCGACCCACTGCTCCCAGATCATTGTCCATGACAGAGGAAGAGAAAGCCGAGGTAGGAGTTTTGGTGGATGCAGTCGTAGAGTTGGTCCGTGGCGGAGTGACTGGTATGGACCTATTGGAGGCGTTTCTTGGTCGGCGAATCCAGCCCCTTCAAGCGAGGGACCACACTATGTGGCACTATTCGGGCGCTGGAGACACCACTCGGACACATCCAGAGGAAGTCTCTGAGAAGACTATTGCACAGTGGCTCCGAAGCATCACCGGAGCATGTGACAACCCTCTGGGAGCCAAGCGAATCTTGCCCTTCTCTGCCGCGAACCCGCCGCCAAACCTGGTGAGTTATATCTTTGTCGAATGCTTTCATGTTTCGTCGAGTGATTGGGTCCTCAACCGACTGACTTTACTGTTTGTATCTTGCAGGAGTTTACAAACATGTATTCGCCCATGCCAAACGGAGGGCAGCCTGATGACGGAGAAGAGAGCGCAGGCGGCAGCGCAGACGTTGATTACGCCGATAACAGTGAAGGCAGTGACGATGACCTGGACGAGAGCGAGCAAGAGGTTTAGGCTCCTCCGCGCACCGAGCGTCGTTCCAAGCAGCGCCAAGACCCAGAGGCTGTCCCAAGCAGAACCTTGGCATCGAGCACCAGGAATCCGAAGCGCGACCGGGTTGCGACACCTGAGTCGACTGAAAAGGTTGTAAAACAGCCCAGGTCTGACGCCCCAAAACCTCGGAAGGCTCTGCCCCGCATGAAGATCGCCGTGCCCGTCGTCTCGACGTGAGTGTTCATTTTCCTCTTTTTTTCTGTTGTGGAACTTCATGTCTTTGCTGATCGAGTGGAATTTGTTTGCCAGAGCTGCTACCTCGGTGACGTCGCCTCCGCGAGATGAAGAGGAGCACATGGAAGTGGACACTGCTGACGCGGCCACCTCTCAACGAGGTATAACAAATCTTCACTCTGCTCTGTTTTTTGAAGACGATTCGTCGATTGAATAAGTTAATGTTGTCGATTAGTAGCTGATGACGTCATCCACGTGGAAGACGATGAGGAGCCACAACAGGGTGCGGAGGGTGAAGTTGTGACCTTGGACACCCCACGCGTACGCACTCGGAGGACATCGTCGGGGCAGGCGCCTCGTAGGTCGACTGCTGCATCGTCCCAAGAACTTGGCGACTCTTCCCGAGCCAAAACTGAACTTGTGGTTCCGCTGTCGAGTGCTCCGCCAGCACCTTCAACTCTTGTGGTCTCAGCGCCAATTGGGCAACCTCAGGCAATTCTTGTGACCCCAGCTGCAGCACCGACTCATCCGACGCCCGCATTCCCTCTGTATCGCGTCCCAGAGGACCAGACTGGAGCTGGCAAAGAGGCCATGATCCAGGCTGAGCAAATGATGCTACGTACGAAGGACGCATACGAGGCCAGCAAGTTGGCTTATGATGCCTGCTCAGCGCTGCGTGCCAATGTCCGAGTAAGTGTGATTGTAAGTTCATTTCCGATTGAATTCCCGTCCATCTTGACTCTACACCCACTGGGTGTTTTCTTTTGGTGCATACTTGCTTGTTTTCTCCTCGAGTAGATCAGGTCTTAGTCGAGTGGTTTCTGGTCCAGTGGGGGCACGCTGAGTGCACCCACTGGGTGTAGTCCCCGAGACCGCTGCCGAATGGAGGTGACATCAGCGGGGGTCTTAGATTTGTTTTGATACTCGCTTGTCACTCGACAGGCCGGACCTGATCGAGTGATAGTAGGTCCAATGGGGGCACGCTGAGTGCACCCACTAGGTGTAGTCCCCGAGACCGCCGTCGAGTGCTTGCATCGGCGGGGGTCTGATAGAGACAATGTTTGCATGTTTGCTTTTTTTTACTCGGACAGGTCGGACCTGGTCGAGTGGTGTCGTATCCAGTGGGGGCACGCTGAGTGCACCCACTGGGTGTAGTCCCCGAGACTACTATCGATCGTTTACGATGGGAAGTAGTCTTAAGAACTTGGACTCGGGGTCCTTTTTCGTACTTGGAGTACGCTTGTCACTCGGTCCGTCGAGTGAGTTCTTTTTCTTAGTGTCTCTACCTCTGAATGCTTGTCTTAGGGATGGAAATGATGTCCATGAAACCAGCAGGATAGGTCTTGTCAGTTCGGACCTTTCCATCAACCATGATATGACGCTTTGCAGGGGTGTGGGGTGGGGCGGCGGGCCGCCATTCAGTTGATTGAACTTGCTCTTTTCCACTCGGGAGTGGAGAAATATTAGTGTCGACTGAACTACTTCTTTACTGATTTCAGAAAACCTGTGAGCTTGGGACTCAGTACGTCAACCTGGAGAAGGAGAAAAACCAGCTTCAGCTGGATCTGGAGGTGGCCAAGAGGGACCTAGACCGTGCACAGACCGAGCTGAAGACCTTGGGAGGTAATCCTTGTCGACCAATTGTACTATCACTTTTCTTTTCTATCCTTTGAACCGAGTGTCCTCACTCGAACAGACGTGCGTGGTGAGAACCGCCGACTTCAAGCACAACTCAACAATGTTATTTCTTTAGATACCATGATGAAGGCGCTTGAAGATAAAGAAAAGGCACTCGCTGATGCTCAGAAGGTGGCGAGGGAGAAAACCGAGGCCGCTGAGAAGAAGCTTGCCGCAGCCAGTAAGTTGGAAGAAGAGAACACCAAACTCAAGCAAGAACGGGCCGATTGGATCAAAAAGGTTGAACAACTGGCCAAGAGAAGGAGCGTTCTGGAGAACTACTTGGGAGACTTCGCGAAGAAGATGTTCGGCATGCTTGAAGGTAACTTTCTTTCGTAGAGTGAATTTCCTTAATTTCTTCACAATAGTGCTACTTCTCGAGCATGCGTTGGTTTCCGTGAAGAGGAACGGGTGATGCAGCAAAGTAGATAAGTATTTCCCTCAGTTGTTGAGAACCAAGGTATCAATCCAGTAGGAGATACAAGCAAGTCCCCAATAGATGTACCTACACAAAGAATCAAACACTTGCACGCAACGCTATAAAGGGGTTGTCAATCCCTTCACGGTTACTTGCAAGGATGAGATATGATAGAGATAGATAGATATGATTGCTAGAAAGTAAAGTAAAACAAAAGTAAAAAGATTGCAGCAAGATATTTTTGGTATTTTTGGTTTTAGATCTGAAAGTATAATATGGAAAATAGACCCGGGGGCCATAGGTTTCACTAGAGGCTTCTCTCATGATGGCAAGTATTACGGTGGGTGAACAAATTACTGTCGAGCAATTGATAGAAAAGCGAATAATTATGAAGATATCCAAGGCAATGATTATGCATATAGGCATGACGTCCGTGTCAAGTAGACCGAAACGATTCTGCATCTACTACTATTACTCCACACATCGACCGACTCCTGCCTGCATCTAGAGTATTAAGTTCATGAAGAACAGAGTAACGCATTAGGTAAGATGACATGATGTAGAGGGATAAACTCAAGCAATATGATGAAAACCCCATCTTTTTATCCCCGATGGCAACAATACAATACGTGCCTCGCTACCCCTACTATGTCACTGGGTGAGGACACCGCAAGATTGAACCCAAAACTAAGCACTTCTCCCATTGCAAGAATTACCAATCTAGTTGGCCAAACCAAACCAATAGCTCGAAGAGACTTGCAAAGATATGAAATCATGCATATAAGAATTCAGAAAAGACTCAAATAATATTCATAGATAATCTGAACATAAACCCACAATTCATCGGATCTCGACAAACACACCGCAAAAGAGTATTACATCGGATAGATCTCCATGAAGATCATGAAGAACATGGTATTGAAGAGCAAAGAGAGAAAAGAAGCCATCTAGCTACTAGCTATGGACCCGAAGGTCTGTGGTGAACTACTCACGCATCATCGGAGGGGCAATGGAGTTGATGTAGATGCCCTCCATGATAGAATCCCCCTCCGGCAGATTACCGGAAAAGGCTCCAAGATTGGATCTCACGGGAACCGAGGCTCCTAGCGGCGGAAAAGTGTTTTCGTGGCTCCCTTCGGTATCCAGGGAATATTTGTGAATTTATAGGCCGACAAATAGGGTTGGGGGAGTTGCCGTGGGCCCACAGGCCAGGGGGGCGCCCCCTACCCCACTGGGCGCGCCCTTGTGGCTTGTGGCCACACGGCGGCTCTCCTGCCTTGGTCTCCAAGCTTGGTAGATGTCTTCTGGTCCAAGAAAAATTATTCCGAAGATTTTATTCCATTTGGACTCCGTTTAATATTCCTTATCTGCAATACTCAAAAACAAGGAAAAAACAGAAACTGGCACTAGGCTCTAGATTAATAGGTTAGTCCCAAAAATAATATAAAATAGCATATTAATGCATATAAAACATCCAAAACAGATAATATAATAGCATGGAATAATCAAAAATTATAGATACGTTGGAGACATATCAAATAGTAGCGTGACCAACTTTTCATTTCCCCTTTGTGCAGAATTCTGCCAAGACTTTGAGAAGGAGACTGAGGAGATCGAGCCTAGTCTGGACCCCACAAAGTCACCCGTCGGAGACGTCGTGGCCATGAACAAGTTTCGGCTTGACGCTCGTCTCAGAAGTGTTCAAGGGTATATCACTCGACTGAGGGCTGCGCTGGAGAAGATCGACAAGGAATTGTGGCCGGATGACACCCTCCAGACTGACCTCGAGTCGATGATGACCCGCCTCAACGAGATTCCCGGTAGAGTACAGGCATGGAAAAAATCTGCTGCTCGCTGCGGAGCTGACGTGGTGCTTTCACTCGTCCGGGTCCATTGCAAGGAGGACAAGCTGAAGACTCTCCAGGTGGCCAACACAAAGAAGCTTCAATTCGAAGACTTCATGGAGACCTTCAGCGCAGCAGCCACTCGGACCGCCGACGGGATTGATCTGGACACCTTCGTCGAGCCCGCGAGCCCCACCGGTGCTTGAGAAAAACTTTGCTCGCAGTTGAAACTTTATTTGCCTCGGTATGCCGAGTTATGGTGTAACCGTTTAAAACTTTGTTCAGGCCTTAAGCCTGAGTACTTCCGTTTGTGCGGGCAACTTTTATCTGCGCCAGATATTCTGGATTTATCTGCATTTTGCTTTCCAATCCTTTGCTTGGCTAAGTCTGTTTGGTTTCCGAGTGGAATGGATGCTCATCACTCGGAAGGATTTCGAACTTAGGCGAAAACTGGTTCGCAACTAAGTTTTCGAGTGAAAATGTTGCCTGTCACTCGGAACAGCCTTTAACTTAAGCGAGGTCTGACTCGCGGCTAAGTTCTCGAGTGAGAGGAATGCTCGTCACTCGGGAGAGTTTTTAACTTAGACGAAGACTGGTTCGCAACTAAGTTTCCGAGTGAATGGGATGCTATTCACTCGGCAGGGTTTTTTAACTTAGGCGAAAACTCGTTCGCGGCTAAGCCCCCGAGTGAGAGGGTCGCTTACCACTCAGAGGAGTTTTCAACTTAGGCGAAGACTGGTTCGCAGCTAAGTTTCCGAGTGAATAAGATGCTATTCACTCGGCAGGTTTTTTAACTTAGGCGAAAACTTGTTCGCGGCTAAGCCCCCGAGTGAGAGGGTCGCTCACCACTCAGCGGAATTTTCAACTTAGGCGAAGACTGGTTCGCAGCTAAGTTTCCGAGTGAATAGGATGCTATTCACTCGGCAGGATTTTTAACTTAGGCGAAAACTTGTTCACGGCTAAGCCCCTGAGTGAGAGGGTCGCTCACCACTCGGAGGAATTTTCTACTTAGGTGAAGACTGGTTCGCAGCTAAGTTTCCGAGTGAATAGGATGCTATTCACTCGGCAGGATTTTTAACTTAGGCGAAAACTTGTTCGCGGCTAAGCCCCCGAGTGAGAGGGTCGCTCACCACTCGGAGGAATTTTCAACTTAGGCGAAGACTGGTTCGCAGCTAAGTTTCCGAGTGAATAGGATGCTATTCACTCGGCAGGATTTTTAACTTAGGCGAAAACTTGTTCGCGGCTAAGCCCCCGAGTGAGAGGGTCGCTCATCACTTCGGAGGAGTTTTCAACTTAGACGAAGACCGGTTCGTAGCTAAGTTTCCAAGTGAATAGGATGCTATTCACTCGGCAGGTTTTTTAACTTAGGCAAAAACTTGTTCGCGGCTAAGCCCCCGAGTGAGAGGGTCGCTCATCACTCGGAGGAGTTTTCAACTTAGGCGAAGACTGGTTCGCAGCTAAGTTTCCGAGTGAATAGGATGCTATTCACTTGGCAAGATTTTTAACTTAGGCGAAAACTTGTTCGCCTAAGCCCCCGAGTGAGAGGGTCGCTCACCACTCGGAGTGTTTTTGAATATGAGATTGCGCGATCGGAATCGACAAAGGACTGCGGGAGTCATAACTTTGATAAACAACATTGTCTAGAGTACTCTTATTACATCAAACAACTCAGTGGTCAGGTATAAAAACGTCGAAGTAAATCCGCGTTCCAGGCACGCGGTTCGTCGATATTCTTCTTGAGGTTGAAAAGGTGGTAGGCTCCATTGTTCAGTACTTTCGTGACGATGAAAGGACCTTCCCATGCGGGGGCGAGCTTGTGAGGCCGCTGCTGATCCACTCGGAGCACAAGATCACCTTCACGGAACGACCAACTCCTGACGTGCCTTGCATGGAAGCGACGCAGATCTTGCTGGTACACAGTCGACCGAATCAGAGCCATTTCACGTTCTTCTTCCAAGAGATCTACACCGTCCTGTCGTGCTTGTTCAGCCTCAGCCTCTGAGTAAAGCTCTACACGGGGAGAATTGTGAAGGAGATCACTCGGCAAAACGGCCTCGACTCCATACACCATGAAGAAAGGAGTGCGCTCAGTCGACCGGTTAAAAGTCATCCTCAAGCCCCACAGAACACACGGCAATTCAGTAACCCAAGCTCCAGCTGCATGCTCAAGATCTCGCATGAGTCGAGGCTTCAGCCCTTGAAGGATAAGCCCATTTGCTCGCTCAGCTTGACCATTAGTCTGGGCGTGCGCAACGGATGCGTAATCCACCCGAGTGCCTTGGGAGGAGCAAAAGTATATGAACTCTTCCGAGTCAAAGTTTGAACTATTGTCTGTGATGATACTGTGGGGAACTCCATACTGGAACATTATCTCTTTCATGAATTTGAAAGCAGTGCGCGAATTCAGCTTCTTTATGGGCTTAGCCTCAATCCACTTGGTGAACTTGTCGACTGCTACAAGCAGATGCCTGAATCCACTCTGGCCCGTTCGGAGAGGACCGACCATGTCTAAACCCCATATAGCGAACGGCCAGATGAGTGGAATTCTCTTCAAGGCGGACCCGGGCTTATGTGATAAGTTTTTGTAAAACTGGCATCCTTCGCAGTGCTGCACAATATCCTGAGCCATCTCATTGGCGCGCGGCCAGAAGAAACCAGCTCGGTATGCTTTGGCAACAATCGTCTGAGAGGACGCATGATGACCACAGGTCCCCGACTGAATTTCCTCCAGAATCAGTCGACCTTCCTCAGGAGAAATGCACCGCTGAGCTACGCCAGTTACGCTTTCTCTGTAAAGCTGTCCATCCATTACAGTAAAGGCCATGGACCTGCGGACGATCTGTCGAGCTTCGACCTCGTCTTCTGGGAGTTCTTGCCTCAGTATGTATGCAATATATGGCACCGTCTAATCGGGCGTAATCACCAGAATCTCCATGACCAGATCTATGACTGCCGGGACATCAACCTCAGTCGGATTGGAGGCACTTATTGCTTGCGGGGGCTCTTCAGTGAAAGGATCTTCTTGCACCGAAGGAGAATGTAGGTGTTCCAGAAACACATTGCTAGGTACAGGCTTCCGAGTGGATCCAATCTTTGATAAATCATCAGCTGCCTGATTCTTCACTCGGGGAATATGGTGGAGTTCCAAAACTTCAAATTTCTTCTCAAGCTTCCTCACTGCATGGCAATATCCAGTCATGGCAGGGTTCCTGACATCCCACTCCTTCATCACCTGATTAACCACCAAATCCGAATCACCGTATACCATCAGGCGCCGGACGCCGAGTGAGATGGCCATACGTAACCCGTAGAGGAGTGCCTCGTTTTCAGCTTCATTATTGGAGGAATCAAAGTGAATCTGGAGGACATAACTGAGCTTGTCACCCTTTGGAGATACCAACACCACACCAGCACTAGACCCATTCAGCATCTTAGAGCCATCAAAGAACATAGTCCAGTGCGCCGAGTGGACTTGAGTTGGCTGCTGTTGTTCTATCCACTCGGCCATAAAGTCAGCAATCGCTTGAGATTTGATTGCCTTCTTTGCTTCAAACTTGATATGAAAGTAGAGGAGCTCAATAGCCCATTTGGCCACTCGACTAGTCGCGTCTCGATTGTTGAGGATCTCAGACAATGGAGCATCGCTGACGACTGAGACTGGGTGATCTTGGAAGTAGTGTGCCACCTTCTTCGCTGATAGATATATACCATAGACGAGCTTCTGGTAATGAGGGTACCTTTGCTTTGAAGGAGTCAACACTTCAGAGATATAATAAACTGGATGTTGGACTTTATAAGCCTTGCCCTCTTCTTCTCGCTCGACAGTGAGAACCGTACTGATGACTTGGTTAGTGGCTGCAATGTACAGAAGCAGGGGTTCTTTGCTGTGCGGAGCAGCAAGCACCGGCTGGGTGGAAAGCAGGGCTTTGAGCTCGACAAACACTGCTTCTGCCTCAGGAGACCACTCGAACGTATCAGATTTCTTCATCAGTCGGTATAAAGGCAATGCCTTCTCAACGAGATGAGAAATAAACCTACTCAATGCCGCCAGGCAGCCCGTGAGATTTTGGACATCGTGCACACGCTCAGGGCGTTTCATTCGGACGATGGCGCCGATCTTCTCGGGATTGACGTCGATCCCCCGTTCGGAAACGAGAAAACCGAGCAACTTGCCACCAGGAACTCCAAAAGTGCACTTGGACGGGTTTAACTTGATGTTATATTTCCTTAGGTTGGCGAATGTTTCTACCAAGTCAGTTAGCAGGTCGGAACCTTTGCGAGACTGATTTGGTCGAGCAGGCATTTCAGAATCATACGCATGAAAGTAGCGCCAGCATTTTTCAGACCAAAAGGCATGGTGATATAACAGAAACACCCGAAAGGCGTGATGAAGGCCGTCTTTATTTCATCTGGACCAAACAGATGGATCTGATGGTAACCAGAGTATGCATCGAGAAAAGATAAGCGCTCGCATCCCGCAGTCGAGTCGACAATCTGATCGATGCGGGGGAGCGGAAAATGATCTTACGGGCAGGCCCGATTGATATGTTTAAAGTCAATACACATGTGAAGTGACTTGTCTTTCTTGGGGACCATGACGACGTTTGCGAGCCACTCGGAGTGGTAAACCTCGCGTATGAACTCAGCCGTCAAGAGTCGAGCCACCTCCTCACCGATTGCTTTCCGCTTCTCTGCTGCCGACCGATGCAAGTGCTCTTTGACAGGCTTGGCCTTCGTGTCAACTCTCAGTCGGTGCTCAGCCAGTTCCCTGGGTACACCCGGCATGTCAGAAGGCTTCCATGCGAAGATGTCCCAGTTCTCACGGAGGAACTGGATGAGTGCGGCTTCCTATTTGCTGTCGAGTGTCGTCGAGATGTTGGTCGGGGCAGCATTAGGATCTGTCGGGTGAACATTCACTAGCTTCACGTCACCTGCCGACTAAAAAGCAGACTCAGAGGCGGGCTTCTTGGCACGCAGCAGATCGGCAGGATTAGTATTCTTCTTGTATTCTTCCAACTCGACCACGGCCATTTGCTGGTCGGCAATCTTGGAGCCTAGCTGAAGGCACTCCTCAGCCCTCTGTCGATTCCCTGTGACTGTGATCACACCCTTGGGTCCGGGCATCTTCAGCTTGAGGTACACGTAACATGGACGGGCCATGAAACGGACATAAGCCGGTCGACCAAGGATGGCGTGATATGCGCTCTCGAAGTCCACAACTTCAAACGTCAACTTTTCCTTGCGAGAATTCTTGTCGGTGCGTATTCGCCGGAGGGGGAAACCATCACCGGAGGCCATCTTCATCATCCCGGCGGTCTCCATGATGAGGAGGGAGTAGTTCACCCTCGGGGCTGAGGGTATGTACCAGTAGCTATGTGTTTGATCTCTCTCTCTCTCTCGTGTTCTTGAGATGACACGGTCTAGATGTACCGTGAGCTTTATTAATATAGATGAATCATATGGAGTTTTCCCCTCTCTATCTTCTTGTGATGACTTGAGTTTTCCCTTTGAAGTTTTCTTATCGGATTGAGTCTTTAAAGGATTTGAGAACACTTGATGTATGTCTTGCGATGGGATATCCGTGGTGACAATGGGATGTTCTATTGATCCACTTGATGTATGTTTTGGTGATCAACTTGCGGGTTCCGTGACCTTGGGAATCTATGCATAGGGGTTGGCACACGTTTTCGTCTTGACTCTCCGGTAGAAACTTTGGGGCACTCTTTGAAGTTCTTTGTGATGGACTGTACATGATGAATCTGAAATTGTGTGATGCATATCGTATAATCAAGCCCATGGGTACTCGTGGTGACATTGGAGTATCTAGGTGACATTAGGGTTTTGGTTGATGTGTATCTTAAGGTGTTATTTTAGTATGAACTCTAGGGCTGTTCGTGACACTTATAGGGATAGCTCATAAGATTGATCGGAAAAGATAACTTTGAGGTTGTTTCGTACCCTACAATAATTTCTTCATTTGTTCTCCGCTATTTGTGACTTTGGAGTGAACTCTTTGTCGCACGTGAGGGATTTACATATGATTCAACTATGTCAGTATTGTTGAGAGAACTTGCACTAGTGAAAGTATGAACCCTAGGCCTTGTTTCTAAGCATTGCAATACCGTTTGTGCTCACTTTTATCATTAGTCACCTTGCTGTTTTTATATTTTCAGATTACAAAAACCTATATCTACCATCCATATTACACTTGTATCACCATCTCTTTGCCGAACTAGTGCACCTATACAATTTACCATTGTATTGGGTGTGTTGCGGACACAAGAGACTCTTTGTTATTTGGTTGCAGGGTTGCTTGAGAGAGACCATCTTCATCCTACGCCTCCCATGGATTGATAAACCTTAGGTCATCCACTTGAGGGAAATTTGCTACTGTCCTACAAAACTCTGCGCTTGGAGGCCCAACAAGAGTCTACAAGAAGAAGGTTGCATAGTAGACATCAGGTGTTAGCTATCCGGCAGGGCTTCGCCGTCCAGAACTAGTTCCTGCCGGAACCCAGACAGCCTTTCGGCTTTACGAAACTATTTCGCTGGGAGGGAGAGAGAAGCCAGACAAGTCTATGGCATGTGTATGAGAGCAAGGATGAAGCATTTGGGCTGCCCCCTCCTCCTCTATTGATAGGAAAACCAAGGGCTAGAATGGACATTCAAAATACCAAAGTACCCCCACTTTATGTCACACACAAAGGGCATATAAGGGAAAAGGAGTGCCATGTGGAGCTCCATGGAGGAGCTCCCCCTTTGGCCGGCCACCACTTGCCCCCCCCCCCCCCCCACAAGGGGGTTCCTTGGTCCCCAATCCTTCTAGAAGCCTTTTTGCAAAAGCCCTAAAAGGTGGCTTTCCATAAAAATATCCATAAAGTGATTTTCACTATTCACGGAACCAATTTTCCGCGACCATTAAATCCGAAAATATTTCTGTGGGTCTTAGAATAATTCCAGTACCCACACAAATGATTTTGGACGCGTTCCGAAACAATTTCAGATTAGTGATTTTCATCTGCGAAAAGCAACCAAATCGGTTCCGGCAGCTCCGGAACATTTCCGGTTTTTATCCCGGAAAATTCCCAGAAGTTTCCAGAATGATTCTGGCACCCTCCAAGAATTATCAGGCATGTGTCGAAACCAATTTGACTTTATGGCATCCCCTGAAACAACTTTTCAGTTTTACCGGAACTATTCTGGTGTCCTCCCCGGAACGTTTCCGCTGCGTCTGAAACTTTTCTGGTGATTTTCTCTCAGACTTCCTGTCTAGTATTCAGCAGATAGATGACCCATAAGCGTGTGACCCTATAGGTTCGGTGAAGTATAGACATGACCGGAACATTTTCCGATCAATGATCAACATCGGAGCCGTGGACACCCATATTGACCCCTATACCCACACCAATGAATATTCGAGTGAACCTCCAGTTGCCGTGTGCTATTCTTGTTGCTTCGCGATATGTTACAAACAACCGAGGTGAGATTTTCTGCATCCCCGTGGATTAACAACTTGTCCACTATGCAAGTTACCTCGTTAACGGTTTTGTTCTCTTTTCTCGTTTTCGTGTTACGGCATCCCTGTGATCAAATCACACTGTGTCTGGACAGACGATGATGGATACCGTAACACCGAGAGGGCCCGAGAATATCTCTCCATCGTCGGAGGAGCAAATCCCAATCTTGAGCTATCTTGTTACTTGCCATACTTTTCCGTGAACCCGTAAGCCGCCGTAATAGCCACCCAGTAACGGATGACGTTTCACAAACCCCAAAGTTCACGAAGCAAGCACGAAGGAACTCGATACTCTCATGGTCTAAGGAATTATGCAAACATTAACTATCTCTGTGTTATTAACCATTAACTTGTGACGAATGTATCTCATAGCATAACATCAATTCGGGTTGATTCAACACAAGTGTTCTACCAACATTGTGCCCTCAAAATTGCCGGCATAGCCATGCCCAAGATCAGGAAAACAGGATCATCATGCAATACTTGAGCCAGTCTTAGAGGCAAGACTAGGAATACATTTTACCGTTTATTATACCACACGTGCAAATGAGTTTCCCTCCGGGCCTCGTGGATATTGCAGACTCGAGAATCATTGCAGTTATAGCATGGATCATAAACATTCATTACAAACTCAGAGATACAAAATAACTGTTATTACTGCCTCTAGGGCATATCTCCTACAGACTCCCACTTGCACTAGAGTCATAATCCAGTTACATGGCTTCCCTAACACCAATGGCTATCCGGTGTTGCTCATGCTTTGCTCGTGGTAGAGGCTTTGTCATCGGGTCTGACACGTTCAGATCCGTGTGAACTTTGCGTACTTTCACTAAACCTTCTTCGACATGATGTCGAATGAGTTTATATTTGCGTTGAATATGCATTGTCTTATGGTGCGAACTTGGCTCCCTTGCCTGAGCCACGGCGCCACTATTATCATAATAGATCTCCACCGGGTCCAGCGCACTTGGGACCACACCAAGGTCTTCAAGAAACTGCTTGATCCAGACCGCCTGCTTAGAGGCTTCTGAAGCTGCAACATATTCCGCCTCCGTCGTAGAATCCGTGAAGCTGCAACATATTCCGCCTCCGTCGTAGAATCCGCCACAGTCTTTTGTTTGAAACTTTTCCAATCAACTGCGCCGCCGTTCAATATGAAAACATAGCCTGATTGAGATTTGAAGTCATCTGGGTCAGTCATGAAGCCTGCATCAGTGTAACAACTTACAATGAGCTCTTCATCACCTCCGTACACAAGGAGTAAATCCTTGGTCCTTCTGAGGTACTTAAGAATACCCTTGGCTGCGGCCAAGTGTTCCAATCCTGGATCACTTTGGTACCGGCTGCTAACACTTAGTGCATAGGAAACGTCCGGTCGTGTACATGGCATGGCATACATAATAGAACCGACTGCCGAAGCATATGGAACATCATTCATTTGTACTCGCTCATCAAGGGTCCGAGGACTCTGATGCTTGCAAAGCACTGTGCCAGTTGACATGGGGAGTAGGCCTTTCTTGGAGTTCTCCATGTTGAACCTTTTCAACACCTTGTCAATGTACGTGCTTTGGCTAAGCGCTATCAGGCGTCTTGATCTATCTCTATAGATTCTGATGCCCAATACATATGCCGCTTCGCCAAAGTCTTTCATTGAAAAATTCTTCTTCAATGAGTCTTTTATTTCGCTAAGAAAATTCACGTCATTTCCAATCAACAATATGTCATCCACATACAAGATTAGAAATGCTTTTGCGCAACCACTAAACTTCTTGTAAACACAAGATTCTTCGTCGTTCCTGATGAAGCCAAACTCTTTGACCACTTCATCAAAACGAATGCTCCATCTCCTTGATGCTAGCTTCAGATCATAAATGGCTTTCTGAAGCTTACATGCCTTTCCAGCATTCTTAGGATCGATAAAACCTTCTGGCTGTATCATGTATACATCCTTTTCAAGTTTTCCATTTAGGAAAGCCGTTTTGACATCCATCTGCCATATTTCATAATCGAAATAAGCAGCAATTGCTAGTAATATCTGAACAGACCTAAGCATAGCTACGGGCGAGAAAGTCTCATCGTAGTCCACCCCTGGAACTTGCGTGAACCCTTTCGCGACAAGTCTAGCTTTATGGATAGTAATGTTACCATCCGCGTCCGTCTTTCTTTTGAAAATCCATTTACAACCAATGAGTTTTACGCCATCTGGAAGTTCTTCCAAGTTCCAAACTTGGTTTTCGTACATGGATTCCATTTCGGATTTCATGGCCTTGTGCCATTCCCTTGAGCTAGGCCCCGCCATCGCTTCCTTGTAGTGCGCAGGTTCATCGTCTTCAAGAATGAAGATTTCGTTATGAAACCACTCAGGTGGCTGGATAGCCCTACCTGATCTGCGCGGTTCAGTTACAACATTGTGTGAAGTTTCTGCATCACATGCGACAACTTCCGGCTCGGTTGTAGGGATAATTTGCGGAATTACTTCCGGTTCCTTAGCCATATCAACGGTTGCCGAAGATTCACTAATCTCATCAAGTTGTACTGTCCTCCCACTCAATTCTTTAGCGAGAAACTCTTTCTCAAGAAAGACTCCGTTTTTAGCGACAAACCCTTTGCACTCGGAGGGTTGGTAGAAAGAATACCCAAGTGTTTCTTTTGGATAACCTACAAAGTAGCATTTGTCTGATCTGGGATCGAGTTTGCTTGGTTGTAAACGTTTTGCATAAGTTTCACAACCCCAGATTTTGAGATGTGACAAATTGGGTTTCTTTCCATGCCATAACTCGTATGGTGTCGTCTCAACAGACTTAGACGGTGCTCTGTTTAATGTGTGAGCAGCAGTTTCTAGTGCGTGACCCCAAAAATATATCGGCAGATTTGTAAGAGACATCATCGACCTTACCATGTCTAACAAGGTTCGGTTATGTCGTTCCGAAACTCCGTTTTGCTGTGGAGTTCTGAGAGGCGTAAGCTGTGAAACTATTCCACGGTCACTCAGATGTTGGCCAAACTCATGACTAAGGTATTCGCCCCCGCGATCAGACCGCAGAAACTTAATCCTTTTGTTACGATGATTTTCTACCTCATTCTGAAATTCTTTGAACTTTTCAAAGGTTTCCGACTTATGCTTCATCAAGTAGATATATCCATACCTACTTAAATCATCAGTAAAAGTCACGAAGTAGAAATACCCACCCCGTGCGGCTGTGCTCATTGGACCACGTACATCACTATGTATTATTTCCAATAATTGACCTGCCCATTCAGGATGACCCGTGAACGGCGTCTTGGTCATTTTTCCCATCAGACAAGCTTCACATGTGTCAAATGATTCAAAATCAAAGGCCGGTAGAACTCCATCTCTCTGGAGTCTTTGCATGCGTTTCTTTCCGATGTGGCCAAGCCGACAGTGCCGCAAGTAAGTGGTGGTGGTATCAGCCTTCTTAAGGCGTTTAGCATTCATGTTAAAGACATCATTTCCACATTCAAGATTTAGTATGAAAAGGCCCCCAACAATGGGTGCAAATCCATAAAACATATCCTTACAATAAAGTGAACAACCATTGTTCTCAGACTTGTACGAATACCCATCATGTACTAAACATGATCTAGAGATAATGTTTCTACACAACAGCGGAACAAAATAACAGTTACTTAGTTCCAAAATAAATCCTGAAGGGAGACGTAGAGGCATAATGCCGACGGCTTGAGCAGCGATCCCAGCGCCGTTCCCGACACGCATCACGACTTCATTCTTTGCCAGCTTGCGCACCTTCTGAAGCCCCTGTATCGAGTTGTAAATGTGAGCAACCGATCCGGTATCAAATACCCAAGACTTAGAATTTTCGCTAGCAAGCAAAACGTCAATGACATTAACTTGTATAACAATTATACCTTTTCCGGTTTTCTCGGACTTCTTATCTTCCAGATACTTCTTGCAGTTTCTCTTCCAGTGTCCTGTGCCCTTGCAGTAGAAGCACTCAGTTTCATTCTTGGCTCCGCCCTTAGATTTACTTTGGGAGCCGGTCTTACCGGCGCCCTTGCCCTTCTTTGGCTTGCCTTTCTTTTTGAAACTGGCAGTTTTATTCACAAGCAACACTTGCTTGCGATTTTTCCGCAGTCCTCCTTCTGTAGTTTTCAGCATGGCGAGCACCTCTTCCGGTGTCTTCTCCATCCCTAACATGTTGTAGTTCATGACAAAACCGTCGTAAGACGGGTGGAGTGAAGAAAGCAACATGTCCATCATATGGCCAGGTGGAAGTGGAAATTCCAGGGCTTTAAGCCTTTCAGAATAGCCAATCATTTTGACCACGTGTTCGCCAACTGAACTACCCTCGGCCATCTTGCATTCCATCAAAGCCTTCATGATATCAAATCGTTCAGACTTTGCGGTTTCCTTGTACAGAGCATCCAATTCCCGGATCATATCACGGGGTTTGTGGGATTCAAAACGTTTTTGAAGCTCTGGACTCATGCAAGCTAGCATCAGGCACTGCACTAAGTTGTGATCATCATCCTTAGTGGCCCAGACATTTTGTTCATCTTCCGGGGCCTCTGCCTCCGGTTTAGCTGGAAGAGCAGTTTCAAGCACATACAATTTCTTAGCGCTCCTGAGGACAATCCTCAGGTTGCGGACCCAGTCCGCATAGTTATTTCCAGTCGCAGCTAACTTCTCTTTCTCTAACATCGGGCCTAAGTTGAACGCGTTGTTGCGAGCCATTTGATCTACAACGGTAAACACAAGTTTCACTTAGACTTTGTTCATAATGAATTTGCACTAGTGAATAAACAGATTTATTCTAAAGTGCGCTCCCACTCAAATCAATATCTCTCAAAATTGATTATGAGTGATTCAAGATCCACATTTCAATTCAACGCCATTGATGTGGACATCACTGATGACGGGAATTTTAAACGGTAGGCAAACTTGCCAATCACATCTTTATGTGACTCTTGTTCATCTTTCGATGTGTGTGTTCCGAGCTCAGGACTATCCTGCCTGAACGTCAAAGACAACCAAGTGATCTTGCTGCGAGGTCTGACCTCACCCGCCTCATTCCTCTCGATTCGTTCGTACCCATGTGGACATGGCGCACCCGAAAAGATACGAATTTCAGACGGTGCTACACTTGGGTGAACACTAACTACTTTGATATTTTAAAGTGAGAGATCACCCTAATCAAAAGTGACTACCGCGCAATCAAGAAGGGTGCATCATAAGGGATAAACATCTCAGGCAATTCATAATTAGCATGACATGGTATAGCCCCTTCTGACGGAGAAGTTAAACATTTCTTCGTCTTCGGCATTTGCGTCGGTGTTCACCTTCGCGAAGATTGCCACCACCTTGTTGATGCATCAGATAATATTGCTATCTCTATAGCTTATAAAATAAGTGCATTACTCAAGGTTGACACGCAGGTCATTAAAGTGACGATCATATGGCTCCAGCCATCATGCCGAATCATGACATGCAGGTCATGTTAATTTACATCATATAGTCATCTCATACATAATCAAATTAATATGAGCATTGCTATACCACATCACATGCTCATCCTGCAAAACCAAGTTATACGCCTCTAATCGGTTTATGCAAAAATTTATTTTACGTGGCTTCTAAGGTTTTGACTTAAACCGCAGCTACCAACGTTTTATCATCAAGTATGATTAATTCAAGTCGCTAGTTTAATTTTCCAGGGTGTATGAAACACGAGATAATAAAATCTCGAGCACCATACTAAACTTCGTCATACGCATGACCCCCGTGCAGATTATATCTGCATTGCCCTTTCATCTGCGAAATTTCATCTTTCTCTACCTATGGTGGAATTCAATGAACTGAAGCACTTCTTTGATCAGCCATAATCACAGATTGCCAGAACGTTGAAACTCCACCATGCCGTTATCAAGATCAGAAATACGCAAATTCAGGGAAGCAACAAGAACATCAGGTAACAGATTTCATCTGCCACCCACATAAATAATTTTCAGCAATAGATCTCATCTACTCCAAAATTATATTATGCAATACCCATACATCTCAATGTATTCTAGATCGTAACCTGCATCTACACATACGGTGTCAGCTATCCGGCAGGGCTTCGCCGTCCAGAACTAGTTCCTGTCGGAACCCAGATAGCCTTTCGGTTCTACGAAACTATTTCGCTGCGAGGGAGAGAGAAGCCAGACAAGTCTATGGCATGTGTATGAGAGCAAGGATGAAGCATTTGGGCTGCCCCCTCCTCCTCTATTTATAGCAAAACCAAGGGGTAGAATGGACATTCAAAATACCAAAGTACCCCCACTTTATGTCACACACAAAGGGCATATAAGGGAAAAGGAGTGCTATGTGGAGCTCCATGGAGGAGCTCTTCCTTTGGCCGGCCACCCCTTGCCCCCCCCCCCCCCCCCCACAAGGGGGTTCCTTGGTCCCCAATCCTTCTAGAAGCCTTTTTGCAAAAGCCCTAAAAGGTGGCTTTCCATAAAAATATCCATAAAGTGATTTTCACTATTCACGAAACCAATTTTCCGCGACCATTAAATCCGAAAATATTTCTGTGGGTCTTAGAATAATTCCAGTACCCACACAAATGATTTTGGACGCATTCTGAAACAATTTCAGATTAGTGATTTTCATCTGCGAAAAGCAACCAAATCGGTTCCGGCAGCTCCGGAACATTTCCGGTTTTATCCCGGAAAATTCCCAGAAGTTTCCAGAATGATTCTGGCACCCTCCAAGAATTATTAGGCGTGTGCCAAAACCAATTTGACTTTATGGCATCCCCTGAAACAACTTTTCAGTTTTACCGGAACTATTCTGGGGTCCTCTCCGGAACGTTTCCGTTTCGTCTGAAACTTTTCCGGTGATTTTCTCTCAGACTCCCTGTCTAGTATTCAGCAGATAGATGACCCTTAAGCGTGTGACCCTATAGGTTCGGTGAAGTATAGACATGACCGGAACATTTTCCGATCAATAATCAACATCGGAGCCGTGGACACCCATATTGACCCCTATACCCACACGAATGAATATTCGAGTGAACCTCCAGTTGTCGTGTGCTATTCCTATTGCTTCGCGATATGTTACAAACACCCGAGGTGAGATTTTCTATATCCCCGTGGATCAACAACTTGTCCACTATGCAAGTTACCTCGTTACCGGTTTTGTTCTCTTTTCTCGTTTTCGTGTTCCGACATCCCTGTGATCAAATCACACTGTGTCTGGCCAGACGATGATGGAAACCGTAACACCGAGAGGGCCCGAGAATATCTCTCCATCATCGAAGGAGCAAATCCCAATCTTGAGCTATCTTGTTACTTGACATACTTTTCCGTGAACCCGTAAGCCGCCGTAATAGCCACCCAGTAACGGATGACGTTTAACAAACCCCAAAGTTCACGAAGCAAGCACGAAGGAACTCGATACTCTCATGGTCTAAGGAATTATGCAAACATTAACTATCTCTGTGTTATTAACCATTAACTTGTGACGAATGTATCTCATAGCATAACATCAATTCGGGTTGATTCAACACAAGTGTTCTACCAACATTGTGCCCTCAAAATTGCCGGCATAGCCATGCCCATGATCAGGAAAACATGATCATCATGCAATACTTGAGCCAGTCTTAGAGGCAAGACTAGGAATACATTTTACCGTTTATTATACCACACGTGCAAATGAGTTTCCCTCCGGGCCTCGTGGATATTGCAGACTCGAGAATCATTGCAGTTATAGCATGGATCATAAACATTCATTACAAACTTGGATATACATAATAACTGTTATTACTGCCTCTAGGGCATATCTCCTACACATATCCCGCATAAATAGGGAAATAGTGCAAACTAAGCTAAGTCTTGGTGAGGAAATTATAGCGAACTTGATCTATTTATACTACGAAGAGGGATGGATCGGGCGCCGCTGTGCACCCTTACCTAATCGGGATATCCAGTTATGGCCAAAACTTTCATCTTCTCGCTTGTACCTATCCTTCTTATGATCTTCTATTTCATCACTTCACTTCCATAAAGGATTACCTTCCATATTCGGGACGGCAGGGGGCCAAACTAGCTTCCAAAACTGACGTATGAGGATAGTAGACAGCTTTCAGCACATGTGCACTCAATGAACCCGGGTCATTGAGCATACGCCAAGCTTGTCTCCCAAGGAGGCATAAGTTAAATTTTTCCAAATCTCGAACCTCCTATATGACTCGTTAAGCTTCAAGTAGTCGCCCCTTCCCACATAGGGCGTGCCAGGCTACTAGCCGGCCAGCCCATTGGCCAAGAAGGGCAGCGAGCGGGCGACTGTAGAGGATCGAACGACTGGTGCAAACCGGCTTTTGTAGCGACAACACCGTACCGATCCTAGGAATTGTACCGAACTACTATTGTAGGATCCGGTTCACCATGGCGGACCAGCCACTGTGGCGAACCAGTTTTATGGTCGTTTTTTTTTTTGAACATTTTATTTAAAATATGAATATGTTGGGAACACTAACAATTTTGGAAAAGTTCGGTCAAATATTCGAAAACGCAATTTTTTGAAACTATGATTTGTTTTGAATTTGGAAACATTTTTTAGGATTTCGAAAAAAAATTGGAAACGCGAACAAGTTTTCAAATTATGGACAATTTTTGGAAAAGCAGACATTGTCCAATTTGTGATTATTTTTTGGAAACGTGAATATTTCTTGAAATTTTGGATGTTTTTTGACACACCGATATTCTTTCAATTTGGCAATAATTTTTGGAAAAATGATTTATTTTTGAAATTATGAGTAATTATTTGAAAATTTAATGAATTTTTTGTAAATCGAAACAATTTTTGAAATTTGCGAACTTTTTTTAAATGAACTTGTTTTGAAAAAACCATGTTTCATTTTTACGAATTTCTAAAAATTATGAATTCTCGATAAAATCAGGAAAAATACTAAAATTTTGAAAAAAGAGAAGAAACGGAAGAAAGAAAAGAAAAAACGAAAAACAAAACACTACAAAACAATAAAAAGGGAAATCTGGTCCATTTTTTTAGTGCAGAAAACTGGTTCATGAACCTTGTAGAGGTTCCCTAGACCGGAACGTGTGGTACACTTGCTACCTAAACTGGGTCGCCCCTCTCCGATGCGATTTAGCGACAAGGACGCTTAATGCGTCAAACAAGAAAAGTGGGCGGCCTCTAGGTTCTGTTTTTTGTGGAACATGGGCTTTCCTTTGATTCGGATATTAAGCGGCCATCCAATGCAGCAAGAGAATTGCTGGAAAAAAATTGCAGCAGGAAAAGCACCTGCGGTAGTCCAACTTTTTTTGAGGCAATGCAATATTCCAGCTGCTGCCTGCTGCTGTGTAAGGTACCGAGTGCTCCTAGACTGTAGTAGGCGTTGTGATGGTTTGTCAGGGTTTTCACCCGTGGTAGTGGTTACGATTGCGAATCACTGCCAAAGGGCTTCCCTGGTATGCTTGAACTCGTTTTTTCCCTTTTCCTTTTCTTTTACCTTTGTGAACGGTTGAATTGTTGTATTTCCGTTATCTTGATAATGGAAAGGGGATTACCGAGAGCTCCTATTTAGTGACCCGAGCAGTGGAAAGCGAGGTGGCGTGACACCCCGCTCCTCAGCGCTCACATTTGGGTTGACCCATATGCGGGGCGGGGCAGCCCTATTATTTTTATTTTTATTTCTTTTTTTGCTTCTCCAAACTTGTTCGGGATTTGAGAAAAGGTTCACGTATTTGAAAAAATATATTTTACATTTCAAAAACCGTTTGGAAATTAAATAATGTTCCTGGATATTTGCGAATTAAAAAATGATTTTGTATACCAAAAGAGGTCAGAAATGTTTAAAAATAGAATTAGAAAATGTCCATGCATTCAAAAACATATGCATGAGTTTTCAAGAAAGTTCGAGAATTCAAGCAAAAATGTTCACGAATTCAAAAAAAATCACAATTTCAACAATGTTGCCGGATTCAAAAAAATATTCAAGAATTTTAAAAATGTTCATGATTTCGAAAAATGTGCGGGTCATTTAAAAAATATTTGGTAATTGAAAATTGTTCATGAAGTTCGAAAATGTTCATGAATTTT
Source organism: Elymus sibiricus (assembly GCA_039707655.1). NCBI lineage: Eukaryota > Viridiplantae > Streptophyta > Magnoliopsida > Poales > Poaceae > Elymus > Elymus sibiricus. The sequence continues at coordinate 525,087,579 of CM077665.1, read as the reverse complement.
ATTTTTTCAGTAATTTCCAAAACAGTGTTCCCAAGTTTAAACAAATTCCTGGAATTTCAAAACAATGTTTGTCAATCCCAAAAACTCTTAACTAATTGAAATATTGTTCATGAATTGAAAAAACAATGTTCACCAGCTTGAAAAATGTTTACAACTTTTAAACAAAATCAAGGGTTTGAAAAAATGTTCACTAATTTCAAAATTTATTCCTGAATTTAGAAAATGTGCGTGCATTTGAATTTATTTTTCCTGATTTTTTAAAGAGTTGATGAATTCAAATTGATTGTGAATTTTTTAATGAATTTTAGAAAAAAAATTGTTAATTTTAAACAAGAAAAAATACAAAAGAAAAAATCATAAGAAAAACAAAGGACAAAACCCGGTTTAGTGAAGGTTCTAGAACATTCCCAAAACCGATGATGAAAACCCCGAATAGGCCGGCACATACCGAGGACGAGGCGTGCGCGGGGGGGGGGGGGGGGGGGGGGGGGGGGGATAAGGGTTTGTTCGTTCTTCCCCGACCAAAGCGGGGAATAGGATCC